>JAVIAB010000073.1:46856949-48233745 GCA_032433765.1 Megaustenia siamemsis
TAACAGAGAGCGCAATTAAACAACGAAAAAAAAAATAATCAAAAGAAACAAATCTCCATTATACATTAATTGTTGCTTCTGGGAAATATGATGTTAGCGTGCAAATCTTTGTTGAAGGTGGTCACCATTACGCCAATACTGTTTTCATTCCACTAAAAAGTAATATTTGCAAAAAAAAGGGGCGGGGAAGAAACTATAAGCCGTGCTTGGGAAGAATGCAAAATCGATCGAAGATAGCAACATATTATCACATGCACAACAACACACACACACTCATGCGTGCGCATATCTCTCGCGCAATGTATGTTGTTTAAATGTAGCACTATCCCGTTACTATCTTCAGTCAATATTTTTTTCTTTCTAATTCCAAAAGTATTTTTTTTTTCAGCTCTCTAATTTTTTAAAACTTCTACGTCATTTCCTAATTTCACGAGTTATTCCTTTACCTAGTTGACTTTCAAGTCATATTTCTCTATTTTTAGACGCTGTGTATATGTTTATTACATCCACTTTTTTATTTCTCAATTTAGTTACAATATTTTTTTAACTTTTTCATTTAAAAACGTGTTTCATTTTTTCTAATCTCAAAAGAAAGTTTCATCTTTTCTAATCTCAAAAGAAAGTTTCATTTTTTCTAATCTCAAAAGAAAGTTTCATTTTTTCTAATCTCAAAAGAAAGTTTCATCTTTTCTAATCTCTAAAGGAAATTTCATTTTTTCTAATCTCAAATTAATAGCCAGCAAAATTGGGCTTGAGGTCAATCATGAAAAGACTAAAGTCATGAAAAGTTTAATTCCAACAAGTGACAAAATATACATGGAAAACAAACCAGTAGAAGAGATCGATCACTTCATCTATCTTGGAAGTCACATTGATCGAGAAGGGGATACGAGCAAAGAAATTAGAATCAGACTGGCTAAAGCAGCAATGTCTTTCAGAAGCCTTGAAAAGTTGTGGAAATCAAAACTCATTAGCACAAACACAAAACTTAGGCTATTCAAATCAAATGTACTATCAACCCTTACGTATGCGTGTGAAAGCTGGAAAACAACAAGAGATATAGAAACAAAGTTGAACGCATTCGAAAATAAATGTCTAAGGAAAATACTTGGTATAGAATGGAACGAATTCAAAACAAACGAGGAAATTAGAGAAATCGCCAATCAACCACTAATATCTTCAGTAATAAAGAAAAGACGATGGTCATACGTTGGACATGTGATGAGAAGAGATAATAATCGAATAGCAAAGCAAGCCCTCATATGGGAAACAACAGGTAAAAGAAAAGAGGAAGACCCAGGGAGACACTGAGAAGAACATTGATGAGAGAGGCAAGAGCAGCAGGAATCGGCTCCCTCAATGAGATAGAACTGCTTGCACAGAACAGAGACAGATGGCGAGATTTGATAAAATATCTTTAAAAGAAAACTGCTAGAACAAAAATTCATATAGGAGAAGGTGTATCTTGGTCTACGCCCTATGGGCCGGTTACGGCTCGAAAGGTCAATAGATAGATAGAATCTCAAAAGGAAGTTTCATTTTTTCTAATCTCAAAAGGAAGTTACCTAAGCTTCTAGAAAATAGTAAATGTATACACTTCACTTCCTACCCCTACTTGTACATCTTCAGTGTCATCCTTTACTGTAATATAGTCCTATTGATGTTAATCTTCTACTAAAATCTACTCTTTAATTCCCCGGCTTTTACATTTTCTTTTACGCATCTCTGACCTCGCCAATATATATTCTTGATTCGAAATTCCGCGTTCTTTACCAGCACGACTCTGACCCTGCCGATAAGTAACTCATACTCAACATTAATGACACCCAAACGTCTTTACTGTTATTCTTCAGACTTTGGTACTATAGCATCATCAATCACAATTTCGGAGTGGTCTCACAAATCAATTTTACCAGTTTCCAACAAAATCGAATTCAAATTTCTGTCCTCCCATCTTTCAATTATATATAAATATATCCACTCTCCCCCACCTCTACCTCTCTCTCTCTCTCTCTCTCTCTCTCTCTCTCTATCTATCTATCTCTTTATATATATATATATATATATATATATATATATATATATATATATATATATATTTATATTCATTTGTAAAACGCAAGCACTTTGGGAAATTACACATTAGGCGAGTTTCCCTTGTCAGTTACGAACAAAAAAGTCCTAAATGTGGTTATAGTTTTTGCTTTCAGCTTTCGTCTAGAAGTGAATTTAAAATTACAAAAGAAAAATGTTTATTGTATTGTTATGCAAATTGTTGTTGTTATAAATAGCAGAAAAGTTTATAAGAAAATAAGTAAAAAACAATTAAAATTATTGTGGTAATTATATTATTTTCGTAAATTAAGAAAAAAAAACCAACATAGAACTCGCAGCTGAATAAGGAGGAGTTTGGAAATTTAAAAAAAAATAGGGGGGGGGGGTGTGAGCTTGTACTGATGTTATGTACACTCTAATTAGGTGAAAAAAGGGAAATGTATCAGCATAAACAGTAAGAAAATATAAGTAATGGTCATTTCGAAGAAACAATCATTACTATCATGCAACATAATAATTAAGCGAGAAAAAAATTGTGTCTTATACCTGATGAAGCCTTTTGCCGAAATGCTGTAGTTTTTCTTGTCTTTCTATTAATTTAGGTTCCCTATACTATTTTTTGTTTATTTTGTATGTTCTTTATTTGTTGTACCTGATGAAGGAATATACTACAACGTTGTGTAGCTTGTATTGTCTTTCTATTAGTTTAACTGCTCCATAACATGTTATGTTTATTTGATAGTGACAGTCTGAAACAGGTGCACAGCACTTGTGCACAATAATAACAGACGGACGATGCACGACAGAAATAAATACGAGAATAGCAAGGGGCCAAAGTATCATTTCAGAAAATGAAAATCATCTTGTACACAAGTCTATGTCAATAGATAGAAATAGAGTTCATCCGTGTCATATAGAACCAGTTTTATCCTATGGAAACGAATCATGGACAGTAGACAAACAAATGAAAAGACAATTAGAGGCCGCAGACATGGAATTTCTGTGAAGTAAGTGGAGAGTTCCCCGGAGAGCTAAAAAGAAAAATCAACGAGGAAATTCTCAACGAGGCGAACACATAAAGGGAGCTCTTAAAAACATCAGAAAGAAACAATCGATACTTTTCGGGCACACCTTGAGAAGAGAAAAGTTAGAATGCTTGGTTACAACTAGCAAAATACAAGGAAAGTGAGATCGCAAACGACAAAGAGAGAAGATACTAGATAGCTTTGTGTCGTTGCATGGAAGACAGTCAACAACATAACTGATACGATAGACTGTGGATAAAAATTGTGGAAGGATATGATCGCCAACTGGTATGGCACATGATGATTATAAAACGCCTTTGGAGATATGAGTATAATTATCATCATCGCTTTGTACTGTTCTCCCATCAAAGGTCGGCTACCACAGAAAGCTATTTCACCTTGTCTCCTGTCTTGGTGGTGTACGTTAACACAGATTATCATCCTCAACATTATCTTGACATTGTCAATCCACTTTTGACATAGCGCGCCTCTGTCTTATATTCTCCCATCAGTGATGGCATTCACTTGGGTATTGTGTCTTTTTACATGCCCAAAAAAATGTCATTTATCTTGTTTGCATTCTGATAAATATTTATTAGTTTTAATTTGTAGCTGTTTAAAAAATGTCATTATTTATTTTCTTCCGTGTACTTTCTTCCATTTATTCCAATTCTTCTATAAACCCACATTTCAACGCATTTAATTTCCTTGTTTCGTATTTAGTGCCTATGTTTCTTCTTCCTCTTTCTTCTTCTTTTCTCGTTTCACTGATACCTAAAAGGTGTCGTGGTTTATATCATTTGTCGTTCTTGAGCTGCTCGAACTGTCTAAAATAGTGATTTTCCTTTGTTTTTACATGTCTCTGTCACTATATCTATCCATCTTTTTCTGGGTCTTCCTCTTGGTCTTTTTCCATGTATTCTCGAGAAGAACGCCCTTGATAGTGATTGGTGCCGATTCATTCTGACCAGGTGGCCAAACCATTTAAGTTGTTGTTGTTCTATATATTCTTGGCAGGGTTTTGTTCTTACCATTTTTCTTATGGTTTCATTTGGTTTGAGAGCCGCGATAGCTCAGTGGTTAGTGAACTGGACTATAAAGGACAAGGGGTAGGGTTCGATCCCAACCGACGGCTCCCTGTTTCACCCAGCCTTTAATGGATACCGGATTTTATTCTGGGAACGTGAAGCGGCACGGGCGTGATACCGACCACATTACCCCAAAAATCATGTGCCGAAGGTCTGTAAAATTTATGGTCACTAACACCGTATTCCCTATATGCCACTTGGCGTGACAGGGGTACTTTACTACTTTTTTACTTCATTTGGTATTCTATCTCTTCTTGTGTTGTTTGTTACTTTTCTCAAGCATCGCATCTCACATCTTTCTTAAATGTGATTTAGAAAGGGTCCATGTTTGACTTTCATAGCACAAAGTGGTAGGAAAATGCTTTTTATCATTTGTTGTTTAGCTGGCATAGAAATGTTTGGATGTCTTAGCAATGGTGAAAGCTGGTATGTGACAGCATTTGCTTTTTGTTTTCTCATGTCAATTTCTCTGTCTAGTTCTCCATCTTCTATGAACATTGTGCCTAAATACTTGAATTCCTCTACTTGTTTTATTTCTTTATTTTTGATCTTAATGTTTAATGGGTGTCTTAATTTGCTTATTCTTATAGCCTCTGTTTTTGCTGTGTTAATTTTCATATTTGTTCGTGCAGCTTTTATCTAGAGATGTTTAATGCCGTTGTAGCAGGTTTTCATACTCATATATTAGGCATTGGTCATCTGCGAAGAGTATCTGGTTTGTATTTATAGATCAGAAATGGCGTTTAACTGAGTAAATAAAAACAAACTCTTGACTCATTTTGGAAGATTATAGAATGCGGGGGAGAAGATTATAGAATGCGGGGAGAAGATTATAGAATGTGGGGGAGAAGATTATAGAATGCGGGGGAGAAGATTATAGAATGCGGTGGAAAATGCTATTTGAGCAATGTATCTTCTTCTTCTTTACTTCCTCATCTGCCTTTCAGCGTCGAGGGGATATATAATTTGCGGTCTTTTGCTCTTCTGTTCGCCTCTGCTGCTGTTATATTTCCTAGTGTTTCTAATATTCCATCGATCCATCTTTTTCCTGGTCGACCCCTGGGTCTGGTGTTCTCACAACGTTTGTTGAAGGGTCGTTGTGTTGTGTTTTGATCTTTCTATCTTGTCACGTGGCCAAACCATTTTATCTGTTGTGTCCTTATATATTCTATGGCGGGGGTCTATTCCTAGCTTTTTTCTCAGTTCTTAATTTCTGATCTTATTTCTCAGACTGTTTCCTGTAATTCGTCTAACACTTTTGATCTCAGTAGAGGTTATTTTTCTTATTGTTCTTGCATCTAGGGTCCACAGATAGCACAACTTTGGGATGAAGACTGTATTGTATAGTGCTCGTTTTTCCTCCAGAGTTATTTCCTTGTTGGACTGTTATAGTGTGACTGAGCAATGAAGGACAATTAGGCAGAAGAAAGAATTAGGAGTTAGATTAAACCAGTTCGCTTAGATATTTTTGTTAGATATGTTTTGAACTTAGAGAAAGTATAATAGTTTTAAAGAAGTTGAACTGTAGTAACTAGAGTTAAAGTAAAGATATCAGTAAGTTCCTCAGAATCATTATATAGAGATATACATATTTTGACAATACGATCACTCTAATACGATCACGAAGTTACTTATGATAATCAACGCCGATAGTCTCCATCAAGTAACGCTATTGTAGCGTCAGATTTATAAGAGAATTTAGAACTTGTTGATTGTATCAGAGAAATATTGTTAAACTATTGTCAAACCACATTTGGATGTCATTAATAAAGATTGTGTTTTTATTTGTTCGAAAACTATGATGACGAGATGTGTGCCTCTATAGATATAGAAATTAAAGCAGCAAAATAGAAAGTACAAATAAGAAGTTAGATCAACAAGTCACTGAAGATTATCAACAAGATATCAAACTGATAAAGAGACTCCTGCAACAGGACAATAGTGGTGATAACTGTCCAAAGATTTGACAAGCTTTGTTGCATCTCTGCTGTTTGAGAATTATCGTTTGTCATTAAACTTCCTAGGTATTTGAATTCCTCTACTTGAGCAATGTATCAAGCAAACTAAAGTGTTGCGAGAACATGAATTAACTAAACAAAAGGTTTTGAGATTGTAATAAACAATTAAATACGGCTACTTACTATCACCATCAATAAGAGAAGACCCGAAGCAAGAATACGTGCCGAGCTTTGTAAGAATAAGGCGTTGGAAATAAATTGGTCATATGTTGAGAACGAATAAAGAAAGAATTCCAAATCACACATTTTTGGTAAAATAAAACAATGATGACCAAGAGAATTTCAAGATATAATAGTTACCAGGGAAGTTCAAACAAGGGGCTAAGAAACAACCAAGAAAAACTAGCAGCAAATCGTCAATCGTGGAGAACTAAGACTTCTGCTCTATGTACAGTCTTTGGCCCGGGAGGAATATAAACCGAAGCGATATTCAATGTATACACGTAAAGAGAGAAAAAAATACAGGAAACGTTCTTTATGGTAAAGAATAAATGTGATTTATGTCATTTAAAAATAATTTTATTATTTTGACCATTTGCCCAATTATTATAGTGTTTTACTATTTGGGGAAGCCGCGATAGTTCAGTGGTCAGTGAACTGGGCTACAAAGTACAAGAGGTCGGGTTCGATCCTGATCGACGGCTTCCGGGCTTACCCAGCCTTAAATGGGTACCGAATTTTTCTGGGAAAGTAAAGCGGCACGTAATACCGACCCCGTAAACTCAAAAATCACGTGGCAAAAATTATGGTTACTATAGTCCGTTAAAAAATTCATAATCACACCTGAGTTAGTTTTGCGTGATAACCGTTTGTTATTTTGCTTTCAAATTTTGCATGCAATCTTAGAATATTGATGACGTTATAGAAATATTTTTTGCTCTGAGAAATTTGATCTAGTTTAAAAGTTTTCTTCTTTAGGCTATATTAAATTCACCCTGTTCGAATTTGACACCATTTTAGGATATATACATTAATTTGGTGCGGTCGTTCACGTAAAATAGTTTGGCTATTGCAGAAACACTAACTTCAGGAAAATCCCGTGCACAAAACTGAATTGTTATTGAACGACATGACGCACCACAGCCTGGGCATTAATTACCGAAGGGAAGGCGTATCTTTATTAATTTTGTGAAGACTCAGTAGACAATTTGTTGACTTTAAATACCAACATTTATATCTAAATTACAATGAGTTTGAAATGCAAATTTATAACTATGCAAAAGGTTACTTTTTTTAACTATATCAGCACTTCCTTAGGGAATCCAAGATGGGGCATTTATATTGTGATATTCATGACCCAGAGAGACGAACGCAACTCGCGCTTGGTCTTAATAGATCGTCTTTTTCTCGTTGGATTAAACAAGACTCAGAGTGCACTCATGTCAATCAAGGAAGGAAAAGGAAAGTCGACGGCTTTGACATGGATGTCATAAAACGTGAGATATTGAAAATGTTTGCTAATAATGTACTTGTTACTCTCAGGAATTTGAAATTAAAATTGCATGCAGACTGCAATATTGACATTTCTAAAAGTACTCTAAGGAAGATTGTGCGAGGAGCCGGCTTCACTTTCAGAAAAACTATTGGGGCGGGAATATTATTTGTGAAAAACCACACTTGGTCATTGCTCAAAGCAAATACCTGAGACAGATCCGTGAGCGGCGAAGTGAACGGTATGATATTGTATTTTGGACGAATCATGGGTCAACGCACACCACACCTATGCTAAAGAATGGCAGTCAGTAAATGGCAAACTCAAAAGAACAATTCCGAGCAGCATAGGCCAGCGCATTATATTAACACATGCTGGAAGCACTGAAAACAGCCTTGTCCATGATGCGGGGCTTATTTTCCAATCAAAAGTACCGACGGTAGAGACTACCATACTGAAATGAATGGAAACATTTTCAGGCACTGGTTGGAGAACGATCTTTTACCAATCCTGGAGAGACCTTCATGCATAGTCATGGATAATGCATCATACCACAATGTCGTATCAGAGGAAGACAAAGTGCCTAATGCATCAAATACAAAAGAGCAAATTAGGACATGGCTTGCGAATGAAAATGTCAAATTTGACGACACATATTTAAAACCCGAATTGTTACAACTTGTGAAGAATACGAATAAGAAAAAGGTGTACCATGTTGATAAAATCATTGAGAAATACGGCCACACCTCTCTTCCACTCCCTGCATATCATGCGCACCTTAATCCAATCGAACTTGTCTGGGCTCACGTCAAAGGACAAGTTGCAGAACAGAACAGGACGTTTAAAATGTGTGATGTTAAAGTTCTGACACGCGAGTCTCTCTCAAAAATAGACATTCCGTTCTGAAAGAAGTATGTTGAACATGTGCTGCGGGTGGAAGATGAGTACTGGAAACGAGATGGATTACTATTTATCCAGCTAGTAATGAATATCAACCTCTTGGAATCGTCAGATTCGGAATGATTAAAATTAAGAGAATTCAATTCCAGCTGCAGTTAGGACGTCCTGGGGTCAAATGGTGACCGAAGGACAAGACTAATTGTAACCAATTGAATCCATGTTTGCAAATACACATAACGAACAACACCCACAATTAAGCACTATGTAGATACGCCTCTGACAAGAATTGCAGTAAACTGGAAAATTTAACACGATTACTGTAAACTCTAAAATTTGAATCAACTTGTGTGATATCGTCATAAAAGATCAAAGGAATTCGCTGATGTGCAAAATCTGTTGTGTTTGTGGAATTAAAAATACCAAAATCTTTGCGTCATCAATATTCTAAGATTCTTCTTATTTTTCACTTCTATCCTTCCTCTATTGCCGTTGGCGTCGAGGGGAGACACAATCTGCGATTCTTTGCTCTTCTGTTGGCCTCTTCTGATGTTATTCCTCCTAGTGACTCTAGTATTCCCTTTATCCATCTCTTTCTCGGTCTTCCTCTTAATCTGACGTTTTCGTAGCGTTTGTTTATGGCTCTTTGATTCATTGTTAGTTCTTTCTGTCTTGTTATGTGGCCGAACCAATTTATCTGTTGTTTTTTTATGTATTCGATGGCTGGTTCAATTTCGAGTTTCTTCCTCAGGTCAGTGTTTCTTACTCTGTCCCTTAAGCTGTTTCCTGTCATTCTTCTGACACATTTCATTTCGGTGGTCGTTATCTTTCTTATTGTTTTTGAGTCCAGCGTCCAACTCTGGCACCGATAGCACAGAGTTGGTAGAAAAATTGATTTGTATATTGCCCTTTTTGCTTCCGTAGTTATTACTTTGTTTTTCAATAGTGTTGATACTTGCCTATAACTTGGCATGCTTTGTTACACCTTATATCTATCTCTGTTTCTTGGTTATTGTCTTGTGTTAGCGTGCTACCCAGATATTTAAAATTGTCAACTTGCTTCAAAGATGTATTATCTATAATGATGTTTAGTTTTTCTTTCTTTCTCGCTATTGCCATTACTTCGGTTTTGCTTATGTTGATCTTCATGTTGTATTGTTTGCAAGTGTTGTTTAGCCTGTTGATATGTTCTTGTAGGTCCTCAATTGTTTCATATACCAGAACTTGGTCGTCTGCAAATAGTATTTCATTTATTTCTTCCTCTCTTCTGTTGTTTTCTGGTACGCATATTTCGTTCTCTTCTGTGTTATCGTTTGTTGTCATCCGTGTTGGTATGTTTCCTCTGATTGGGCATGCTAATTTGCATATATTGTCCATATATGTGATAAAAAGTAAGGGGGAAAGCACGCAGCCTTGTCTTACTCCGGAGTTAATGGTGAAATGTTTAGAGTAACCTGCTGAAGATCTTACTGTAGTGCGACTACTTTCATAGAGGCTCTTGCATATCTCTACTAGGTGGTGACTCACTCCGTACAAGGGCAATACGGACCATAGTTGTTCCCTGTCCACCCTATCGAACGCCTTTTCTTGGTCAATAAAAGCTGTATACAGTGTTTTATTATGTTCTATTGTTTTCTCCGCTAGTTGTTTTATGATAAATAGGGCATCTGTGCAACCTCTGTTCCTCCTGAAGCCCATCTGAGCATCGCTTAGTTGCGGGTCTATAATTGGTCTCAATCTTTTTTCAACTATCTTGGCATATAACTTCCCTGTGTGGCTTAATAGTGATATTCCTCTATATTGGTTGCAGTCTCTTCTGCTGCCCTTCTTTTTCCATATTGGTAATATAATGGACTGTTTCCAATCGTCTGGGACTTGCTGTTGTATCCATGCAGCGTTGGATATTCTGTGTAGCCATTTACATCCTGCCTCTCCCACTGCTGTTAGCATTTCTACTGGGATGTTATCGATTCCTGGGCTTTGTTTCTTGGTGCTAGTCATAATGTTTCTTCTATTTCTTCCATTAGTATATTTAGTTCTTTATCGCCAACTGTTAGTTGTTTTTTGTGAATTTTTGGACTTGTTTCTACATTCAAAAGCTCTACGAAATATTCGTTCCATCTCGTTAAGATTTGCTCTTTGTTTGTTATTTCTTGGCCTCGTTTATCATTGATGATTTCAGTTGGGTCATAATTATCTTTCTTTTGTCTTATGGCTTTAATTGTTCTATAGAAATCTAAGATTGCATGCAAAATTTGAAACAAAATAACAAGCGGTTATCACGCAAAACTAATTCAGGTTTGATTATGAATTTCTGAACGTACTATAACACCATATTCCCTACACGCCACTTTGCGTGACGGGACGCTTTACTTATTTTAGTATTTTTTTTTTTAGTTTTTTTAGTAGTAAAACAACACATTTTTACTGTTTTGGTTATTTTTACAATGATGGAAAGGATTTTAAATACCACAAGAACTTTTGATATTTTCAATACGTACCAACTTACCAATTATAAAAGAGATTTGGCAATTTTAGATATTTGTCCTAGGTTAGCTTACAATCTGTTTTCTCGATTTCTAATGCCAAGGGATAGAGAAATACAACACAGCTACGTATAATCGTTTGGTACTAATACAGCAAACTATTTGATTTTACCAGTTCTAAATTAGTTAAAGAGAGATTCAAATCTTTGCATCTCTGGTTTAGCTAGGTGTTGCTGTTGCAACATTGCATTACTTGCTATTTGATATGTCATCAGAATTCGCCGGAGAGTTTGGGGTTTTGTTCCATACCTTAGAAGAAGGACAGTCGAAAGAAGATATAGTGCGTATGAAGCAACAATCAGCATAATGAAGAATGAAATAGAAGCTGATATCGCAGCAGTCGAGTGCTTTTGTTTTTTTTTTAAACATCGAATTCAACGGGAGATAATTTTTACCACACTTTGGAATATTGAACAAGGCATGCTGCGCAGATAGTGGGTGGACCAACTTGGAAGGTCACAGTTGTAGGTATAGTTAGTCAAAGACGCCGGCATCACTGCAAAGGAATTAAAATCCACATTTGCTCAAACGCCCGTGCCAGTGGAATCATTCGAATTAAAATCTCATCTCATTGAATGATCCAAACAAAGAAAGGCAGCTACAGTCCCCATCATATCCGCTATAGCACATGCTGAAAGATATAAAGCCAACGCGGCATCGAGAGTGAATGAAGCTAAACTATTCTTTGTCATACGGTATCATAAGTCATCGTAAACAATCAGAATATCGAAACACGATACGGATGAAAAACACAGCTCACGGTGTGCACAGGACACTAAACTCAGTAGGTCCGGCAGCAAGCCGAACTCGGAATATGAGGAAATTGCAACAAGAAACTTTTTCAGACAGGGTATTAACGTTTCTTGCCGCCTGTCCACCATATTGACCGGAAGTTCTAAATATACTGTAAGTATATAAGTTCTTACATATACTGCCCTGGACACGCTTGAGTGATTAGTAATGAATCGGCCGACTGACTGGCTGAGAGGGCTCGATTGCGAGAATATTGTTATATGTCTAAAGGCCGTTAGAGACACATTATAAAAAAAAAACATAACACTGAATGGAAAATAGCCCTCACATTCATCGATCAGGGTTTGAGACTGGAAGAAAAGAAAAACAAGAATGCTCAAGGGGCCGAAACGAAGAAAACAACCCGAAAAAGCATGAAAAAATACATTCAGTGTTTAAACACTAAGAGTTGGCTTTTGAAAGAGTAGCAGGGCGGATATGACAGGTTCCTGACTACAATGATGTTAACTCTTTATATCAATACCAACCAGTCAATCAACCAACAAACCAACCAACCAAACAACCAACACAACAAACAAAAACCAAGCAACATATCACCCGACCAAACAACCAATGAACACAGCAACCAACCAACCAAAAAACAACCAACCAACTAAACAAACCAAACCGACCAACCAAACAAAACATACAAATAAAAAAACAATTAAACAACCAACACATCAACCAAACAACCAACCAACACATCAACCAATCAATCATCCAGCCAACCAACCCACCCACCCACCCACCAGCCAAACAAACCAAACCAACCAACCAACCCACCCACACACCAACCAACCAACCCACCCACACACCAACCAACCAACCCAGCCAAGAAACCAACCAACCAACCAACACACCCACACACCAACCAACCAGCCCAACCAACCCAGCCAATCAAACCAAAACAACCCAGACAACCAACCAAACCAACCAACCAAGCTAACCAACCAAACCAACCCAGCCAACCAAGCCAACTAACCAACCCAGCAAACCAACCAACCCAGCCATGCAACCCAGACAACCCAGCCAACCAACCAAACCAATCCAGCCAACTCTACCAATCAACTAACTCAACCACCCCAGCAAACCCAGCCAACCAACCAACCCAACTAACCCAGCCAAGCAACCAAACCAAACCAACCAACCCAAACCAACCAACCCAACCAAGCAACCCAGCACCCCAAACAAACCAAACAACCAACCCAGCGAAACAAACAAACAAACAAACCCAACCAATCCAGCCAACCAACAAAACCAAGCCAACCAACCCAGCCAACCAACCAACCAACCCAGCCCATCCAAACCAACCCACCCACTAACCAACCAAGCCAACCAACCAACCCAGCCAACCAACCAAACCAACCAACCCAACCAACCCCGCACACCCAGCCAACCAACCAAACCAACCAACCAAACCAATCAACCAACCAACCAACCCACTCACGCACCAACCAACCGACCAACCAACCCACCCACCCACCATCCAACCCACCCACCCACTAACCAAACAACCCACCTAACAACCACCCAAACAACGAACCAACCCACCCAACCACCAACCCACCCAACCACCAACCCACGAACTCACCCACCAACTCACCCACCAACCAACTCACCCACCAACCAACTCACCCACCCACCAACCAACCCACCCACCCACCCACCAACCAACCAAACCACCCACCAACCACACCACCCACCCACCAACCAACCAATCCACCCACCCA
The DNA here is from genome assembly GCA_032433765.1 of Megaustenia siamemsis. Taxonomy (NCBI): domain Eukaryota; kingdom Metazoa; phylum Mollusca; class Gastropoda; order Stylommatophora; family Ariophantidae; genus Megaustenia; species Megaustenia siamemsis. The sequence continues at coordinate 46,870,533 of JAVIAB010000073.1, forward strand.
CCAACCAATGAACCAACCAACCAACCCAGCCACCAACAAACCCACCAACCCACCCACCAACCAACCCACCCACTAATCATCCCACCCACCCACCAACCAAACCAAACGAAACCAACCAACCAACCCACCCAGCCACCAACTAAACCAACGAACTAACCCACCAACCAACCCCACCCACCCACAAACCAACCCACCCACCAATCAACCCACCCACCGACCAACCAACCCACCCATCAACCAACCAACCAACCCACCCACCAACCCACCCACGAACCAACCAAACCAACCAACCAACCAACCCACCCAACAACCAACCCACCAACCAACCATTTCACCCACCAACCAACCCACCCACCCACCAACCAACCTACCAACCCACCCACCAACCAACCTACCAAACCAACCCAATCTTTTCTTAGCTGTCCATAGTATTCTCAACATTCTTTTGTAAAACCACATTTCTACAGACTCCAGTGATTTTCTTGTCTCTTGTCCTATTGTTCACGATTCACTTCCATATGTTAAGACTGGCTCTACATAACATTTAATAACTTTTTTAAATGTTTCTATTGTCAAAAATAGAGCAACAAAATTGACAATCACGAAGATACAGACTTTCATTAATGGATGCTTGCGCAGAATGAAAAATGGAAATGGCAGGACAAAATCACAAACATAGAAATATGGAAATGTACCAGACAAACACCAGTGGATAAAGAGATACAGCGAAGACGATGGCACTGGATAGGACACACACTACGGAAGCCAACTGAGAGTATTACACAACAGGCCCTTTTTTTGGAATCCCCAGGGGAAAAGACTAAGAAGAACACCAAGGAATTCTTGGAGGAGACAGATAGAAGCAGAGATGAAGATGATGGGGAAGACATCGAATGATCTTAAAAGAATGGCAAAAAACAGAACGACTTGGAAAGTGTTTGTTGAAGACCTATGCTCCATTGGGAGCTAAAAAGGTAGAAGTAGAAGATGATTGTCAAAAATGGATTGAATAGTATCTTCCCCATTTTATGGAAAACAGCTTTTGCGTGAGCCATTCTGCATCTCACCTCTGTTGTACATTTACCATCTGAGGTTAACAAAGTTCCCAAATATTTCCCAAAGGCTATTATAAGTCTAATCTAATTATTAACTGAAGGGAAATATTGAACTTTATTATACAAATCATTGTGAGGTGAGGGGGCCAGTGTTTTTTATAGCTTTTATTACCTTTTCTAATTAACGAGCCATGAACTCAGTCTTTTATTACCTGCCAGACTAGAGAAAGTCAGGCAGTGGCTGCGCCATCAATCACTTAACAGCCAATCAAGCACGCTCACCACTATGCTACTGACGTTTATGTAAATCACTTGAAAACATTTACACATTTTTCATCTATCTTGACTACAATCCGTCTTTATTTAAACATATTTACGACCCTAATGGCACCAATCTAATAAGACGACGATTTTCTCTTACTCTTTTCCCCCTCACTTTTTTCCCATCACTTATACATTAAGAGTCGTTTGTTTACAAACGACTTCTACCAACATACTTTCTTTTTATTTCTGTTTATATGTGTATATATCATCATCATCATCATCAAGTACCGGGCCTACTGGCGTAGGTATCTTGTCTCTCCACAACTTTCGATCTCGACCGTTATTTATCATTTCTGTTGTTGACCTTCTGCCAAGACATTCTCTTAAGCTGTCTGGTATTTTCTCTCTTTGCTTCACTCTATCTCTTCGTCCCTCAATTTTGAGCCACTGCCTTGTGGGTGAGACTTTTTAGTCTAAGGCCAGCGGAGCCAACCGTAAACAAACTGACGGAAGGCAACAGAAAACCACTGTCGTAACTTTTTTGTACAATCAATGTGTATATATACAGCTACTTAATTGTCGATAAAACAGTAACCTCCTTTTTCTTTGATCTTACCATATCATATATCCCTTTGTTTACCTTTTCTTCATGCAAACATATATACATATATAATAGCAGATATCAGTAGTACCATCTTGGATATGAGAGTAAAAATCTTCTTTACCGTGCTGGTCTTAGCCGTGTCATCTTTCTTATAGTTTGTTCAACTGCTGCTAATTTTTCTGGTTTGAGACGAAGCAAGCAGACCCCATAACTTATATCAAAGACTAAAAACAGTAACTATTGAAAACAAATGTAGTGATGAGAAAAATAGTGGCACATAAGCTTTAGAGAGAGGGAAAAAAATGTTTGCGAAGATTATTCTAAAAGACAATCGCTAGATAACGGTCGAGCATTAGAGAAGAGATTGAAGAGATAATGAAAGTTCTGATGTGGCTATCACAGACAACCAAGCTCCGTGGTAGTTATCGTGTTAGTCTCCGTTCGTGCTTCGACAGCTCTGACGTGGACAGCTCTGACAAGAGTGGATAATATTAGAACATTCTTTCCTAGTCTCGCACGAGACCACCATAGTGAATAGAGTCCACTATTAAAACAAACAGAGAGATCACATAAACGCTGGACATTTCTGGATATATTGAAGCTGTGTTTCCCAACATGAGCGACACCACTCTCTACCCTTTCAATCCCCCCAGCCCCCCTAGGGGGCTTCAAGATTAGCAATTCAGACACTGTGGGCATTAAGCACGGCTGTGGAATTTTAATCTTGAAGTTAAATTTTAGTTCTAATAGAAATTTCGGGCCACCTGTTTGTGAAAACACCTTGAATTTGTAATATTTCACTCGTTGTGCTTCCTCTTCTTCTTTTCTCTTTTCACTGATACCTAAAAGGTGTCGTGGTTTATATCATTTGTCGTTCTTGAGCTGCTCGAACTGTCTGAATTAGTGATGTTCCTTTGTTGTTACATGTAAAAAGAAAAGAAATTCAAGCGTTCTTGTGTTATTTCGAACTCATTGTTACAACCGATATATTTTTTTGGAGCGATTAATTTCTGTAAATTAACACAAAATTAACAAGTGTCCAACTTAATGTATGTGAGTATACACTCACACGTTTGCTCATTTACAAACACACTCCCTCCCTCACTAACTCATTCACTCGCTCACTCACACGGAAAATTTTACATCAACTGTTACAACCTCATAAAAGGGGCACGCGCCCCTTCAAATCTAAAGTCCTTTTAACTTTAACCAATTATTTTTCTATTCCTTCAACTCTTCAAATCTAAAGCCCTGTCAACTCTAATTATTGTCCTACGTGCGTGTGTTGTGTGTATGCGTTGTGTGTTTGTAAATAACCGTCATACCATTTGAACAATTATTTCTTTAACATTAATTTGAAATGTAAAAAAGTAAAGTAAAGTACCCCCGTCACGCCAAGTGGCGTATAAGGAATATGGTGTTAGTGGCCATAAATTTTACAGACCTTCGACACATGCTTTTTGGAGTAATGTGGTCGGTATTACGCCCGTGCCGCTTCACTTTTCCAGAAAAAAAAATCCGGTACCCTTTAAAGGCTGGGTGTACCCGGAAGCCGTCGGTTGGGATCGAACCCTACCCCTTGTCCTTTGTAGTCCAGTTCACTAACCACTGAGCTATCTCGGCTCCCAATTTGAAATGTGGTACCACTTAAATGTAAATAAATTATGTATTTGCTATCATACAAAAGAAAGAAATGATTTAAAGTGTACTTCTCTAGGCGTGATTCGTTTCTGTCCGATAGACGTGGTAATAGTTTTGCTCTAGCACGATGTCGGGAGACACTGAAACAAGCAAGTGGTCATTTATAGGCAGGAACCAGTATTTTGTGTTTAAATCAAGACGGTGACAGCTTAAGCTTAAAGCTAGAGCAATCCCTAAAAGAAAGAAAAAGGAACTGAATAAAAATGTGTAGCTGATGTTGTTGATGAATTCTTCAAAAACAAAGAACGCTAAATCTGTTAATGGCAATTGCTTGTGACTGATTACTTAGCGTCATTAAAGCCCGTTCAATACTTATCGTGTGATACTTATGCAAATGAAAGCAATTTCGAAATGTCTTATCATTGATCTGGTCATTCGTTCCACAGCCTCGTTGTGAAATAACTCAGTGACCGACTGTCAGTTAAAGCAGCCATTTTTACAGTAACTCCATTTTAAGACATTTCTTTCGCAGTTTGAATAAAACGTCCACTCTCTGTAGAGAAAGCCGTTACATTTGAACATTTATTCTTTCAGATGCTGCGGCAGGGCAATGGTTAGTGAACTGAGGTGGTGAGAACAAGAAGTTGGGTTCGGTTCCTAAATCTACTGGTCGGGGCTCTAACCAGTCTATCAATGGGTACTAGAAATATTCTGTGGGAAAGAAAGGCAAAGAGGAAGTAAAACTAGTCATCCTCGCATCGAAGCTGATACTTAACGTAATGAAGCCAATAACACTTCATTATCAAAGACAACAACTATTATACTATTTGTATCGAACAATTACTGATTTCTAGACTTCTTCTTGTTCTACCTTTCAGCTCCCTGTGGTGCATAGGTCTTCAACAAACACTTTCAGCTCCCTGTGGTGCATAGGTCTTCAACAAACACTTTCAGCTCCCTGTGGTGCATAGGTCTTCAACAAACACTTTCAGCTCCCTGTGGTGCATAGGTCTTCAACAAACACTTTCAGCTCCCTGTGGTGCATAGATCTTTAACAAACACTTTCAGCTCCCTGTGGTGCATAGGTCTTCAACAAACACTTTCCAAGTCGTTCTGTTTCTTGCCATTCCTTTAAGATCATTCCATGTCTTCCCCATCATCTTCTTCGGTTTCTAGGCTGGCCCAGCCTAAATGTGTATCACTGATATTGTATTTCTGGAATAGAAAAGTGGTGTAGAATCGTACTGACAACCATAAAATGAAACAATAGGTCAAAATGCTGACATTGTCACTATATTCCTTCGCGAAATGTTTAAGACTGGGTAAGGTTCTTGTTTTTATTCATTTTTTCGTACTCCACTTGGTCCTTCCAAAACAAGGTATTTAAATCTGATGTGGACGATTTTAAAACAGTCACACATATGCAACTCGTGCAGTAACACAATAACCTATTCATCAAATACATAATGCTAGCTTTAGTGGTGAATGTAAACAGGCGCAGGAAATGAGATCAATCTTACATCGTTAATTTCAGATCACGTCAGAGCTAAAGGGAAAAAGCTGAGCGCGAAATAATCGCCTGGACGTTGTTATTTTTTTCTCTTCATTATTGTTATTATGTGGTAATGTGGATATGCCGCATAAAATATGCCAAGCAGAGGCAATCTTTTATTACGAATTCCAACCCGGGTGATTAATCCATTTCAGAAGTGCATAGTTGGTGTAATGGAAATAGAGCTCCTTCTGTGTGAGGGAAAAAAATAGAGAGAAATGATATTGCGTTTAGATCAAAGACTGAAAAAATGGCTCCAGAAGATTTCGTGATAAAAAGACATTTCTGAACTTTGTTCTGCAATTTGGGATGTACTTTGTTAATGTCATTTTTATATTCCATAGATGACACGACGTGTTGGAGCTCTGTTTTATTGCAATCTTTACTTTTTTTGTAAGCCCAAATAACTAGATCTCGGATCTGACAGTGTGGAATAATGTAAAACTGAGACTACGTCAGCGGACTAATTTCGTACTGTAAATATTGATTTATCAAATGTATTCCAGTTTTTGTTTGATATATTTATTTGTCCTACTCTTCTATCTGCTTCTACCTCTTCTTTTCTCTCTTATCGCTCTTTCTTATATCTATTCTCTTTTTAATCTCCCCTTCTAGTTCTTCTTTTTTTCTATTCCCTCCACCTCTCTTTTTTTCTTCTTCCTCTTCATTTTTCTTCTCCCTTACTTTCTCCCACTTCTTTTTCTCTTATTCCCCACCTTCTTCCCTTTCTTTTCCTCTTATCACTCCTTCTTCTACCTCTTCTGTTTCTATCACTCCCCTCTTCTTCTTTTGTCGTTTTCTTTATACCCCCACTTTCTTTCTCTACTTTTTTCTTTAATCTCTCTCATCCTCTTCTACTTTTTCCTTTTCTCTTATGCCCATCGTTATTCCTCTTCTTTTCTTTTTACTCTTTCTTCTTTTTTTCTTTTTTTTCTATTATCCCCTCCTTTATTGTATCCTTCTTTTTCTCTTATCACCCGTTCTCCTCCTTTTCTTTCTCTCTTCTTCTCCTCGTCTTTTCTTCCTCTTTTCTTATCTCCATCTGTTTTTTTATTCCACTTCTTCTTCCTAGTCGCTTTCCTAAAAGGTAAAATTGGTTGAAGGTTTAATCTAATTGACCAATTGTTATCTACCTAGCTGACACAACCGACTTGGTCACGACATTTTCTGGAGCTGGTTTAACTTCCATTTGTCTAAGTCAACACTTGATACCAGAATCTTGCGTCCTTTGTCAGCGAACAGTTGACCAGTGTAAGGAGATGAAACAGTTTGTTCGTTAGCTCTTCTTGGATGAACCAGATGTCAACTTTCTTCTTTTCTTCGTCTTTTCTCTTTTCACTGATACCTGAAATGTGTCGTGGTTTATATAATTTGTCGTTCTTGAGCTGCTCGAACTGTCTGAATTAGTCATTTTCCTTTGTTGTTACATGTCTCTGTCACTGCATCTATCCATCTTCTTCTGTGTCTTCCTCTTGGTCTTTTTCCATGCATTCTCGAGAAGAACGCCCTTGATGGTGATTGGTAAGGATTCATTCTGAACAGGTGGCCAAACCATTTAAGTTGTTGTTCTATATATTCTTGGCAGGGTTTAGTTCCTACCATTTTTCTTATGGTTTCATTTGGTATTCTATCTCTTCTGTGTTGTTTGTTACTTTTCTCAAGCATCGCATCTCACATGTATTGATCTTTCTTAAATGTGATTTAGAAAGGGTCCATGTTTGACTTTCATAGCACAAAGTTGGTATGAAAATGCTATTTATCATTTGTTGTTTAGCTGGCATAGAAATGTTTGGATGTCTTAGCAATGTTGAAAGCTGGTATGTGACAGCATTTGCTTTTTGTTTTCTCATGTCAATTTCTCTGTCTAGTTTCCCTTCTTCTGTGAACATTGTGCCCAAATACTTGAATTCCTCTACTTGTTTTATTTCTTTATCTTTGATCTTAATGTTTAATGGGTGTCTTAATTTGCTTATTCTCATTGCCTCTGTTTTTGCTGTGTTAATTTTCATATTGTAGTTTGTGCAGGCTTTTATCTAGAGATGTTATATGCTGTTGTAACAGGTTTTCGTCCTCATATATTAGGCATTGGTCATCTGCGAAGAGTAGCTCTTTGATGTTGGAATTTTCTACCTCTATGTTTTTATTTGATTTTTCTTTATTGTTTGTTGTTTCCTGATTTATTTTGTCCATATATATGATGAGAGCACATTACCCCAAAACTCATGTGCCGAAGGTCTGTAAAATGTATGGTCACTAACACCATATTCCCTATACACCACTTGGCGTGACGGGGGTACTTTACTATATATATGATGATGAGGAGTGATGTGAGGACACATCCTTGTCTTACACCTGTTGTAAACTGAAACCATTCTGGCACATTTTCCGATGTTCTAACGGCACTTTGGCTGTTTTTATATAATGCCATTATATTATCTAGTAGTTGTCCTGCTATCCAAATGTCTACAGTCGACTATAATTCATCGTTCGCCTTCTGTTGGTGTCTAGACAGACAAAATAAAACCTCTATTAACTGCCTATATTACTGTAACCTTTCATTACTGTGATAACATCATCAGTGTTGATTTATAGCACGGTTCTGCCTCTTTTAATTCCGGACATAATGTTATAATATTTTAAAAGAATTTTTATTCAAGTAATCAACACTCATGATTTCATTGTGTCGTATTTGTTACAAGAAAGTTACAAGTAATCAACATATACAATTTCATCGTCTCTGCTATTTTTATGAACGCCACATGTAATCAACATATAGCATATTTGATATAGCGTATTTGTAGACAAACACCAGATATGCCAACAGTTGTTATCCCCCTACATGTCCATACCAGAACAGACTCCCTGGACAGAGGAATCAGGATTATCAATACAAATATGGACAGAAGTGAAAGGAATACTTGACAAAGAGGAACAGAATAGTCTACAGCGAAAAACAATAACTCTCAGTTTCCTGGATGAAGAATACCCACAAGACCTATCGATTCGTGTGTACACAGATGGGTCAACACAGAATGCAGGATAGAATGGAGGAGCAGGAGCATATATAGTGTACCCAAATAACACTAGGGATATTAATACAATAGTGACAGGGAAATATTGTCACAATTATGATGCAGAAATCCAAGCAATAAAGTTGGCAATAGAAAAACTGCTGAACAGTAATCTTAGCCCACAGTCTGTAGTGTTTTTGACAGATGCAAGATAAGTACTCCAGGCACTACAATCCAGAAAATTACCACATCTGCAGACCTTTTTGACTGAACTCTGCAAGCACCACAGGGTTGCCCTGCAGTGGATCCCGTCTCACTGTGGAATACCAGGAAATGAGAAAGCAGATCAGTTGACAAAGGAAGGTTCAACAGGCACACAACTAGATACACCGGTTACATACCATCATAAGAAACAGATAATCAGATCAATCAGAGGACCACAAGCCCCAAATCAGGATGCCTTTCATAATATGAATAGATATGAACAAGTTATCATTATACGCCTAAGAACAGGACACAATCGACTCCATAGTCACATGTATACAAAATTCAAGATCGGCACCTCAACTACTTGTACATGTGGACAAGCGCCCCAGAATGCTGAACACATACTTCAAGACTGCACTGAATATAGTAGACTGAGGAAAATCCATTGGCACATAGATGCAACACTACAGACAAAACTATATGGGTAACTGCAAGAATTACAATACAGTAAAATCTATACAGGAAACGACATTGCAGATATAGACAATACTTCAGACGAACGAAAGATAGATAGATAGATAGATCAACATATACAATTTCAACGTCTCTGCTATTTTGATGAACGCCACAAGCAACAGATACAATTTCTTCGTCCCGTCTTTGTTCTCTGGACGGTACAAGTACATGAAATAAAAAGTTATTTCATTTTTCTGTGTCAATAGATATTAATCTCATACAGGTTTGTGCACCAAGAGCAGACAGTCCAAAGGAAATAGTTGATACATTTTACTACAAGCTTAATATGGCACTTGGTCACTGCAAACCACGTGAATACGCCATACTTCTAGGGGATCTCAACGCAAAAGTAGGGAAGGAAAGGGTTGAGGAAGTAGTTGGTTATTATGGCTTAGGCGAGAGGAATGAAAGAGGTGACAAAACTATTGACTGGGCAAAAACACACAACATGATGATAGGAAACACCTGGTTTAAGCAACATCAAAGACGTCTGTGGACATGGAAAAGCATGGACACAATGGACATAACCAAACTGATTACATTATGATAAACAACAGATTTAGAAACAGCCTGGTATGTGTGAAACCTATACCAGTGGCAGATTGCAATAGTGATCATGTACCAGTTGTGGGAAAGCCTAGAGCAAAATTAAAAGCAGCAAAACGAGCCTCAGATTGAAGCCATGGGTGATTTTGGAATATAAATAATAACAAAAATATTGAATAATATCTACAACAGCGGATATATACCAGACCACTTGCTAAAATCAATATTTATAGCCCTACCAAAGAAATCTGTTGCAATAGAATGCGATGATCAATGCACAATAAGCCTTTTGAGTTACATGACTAAGATATTACTAAGAATCATAATGCGAAGAGTGCGATGCAAAAAGGTCCAAAAATTAGCGATGAACAGTTTGGTTTTGTTGGAGGTAAAGGAACGAGCAATACCATATACATCATAAGATCTTTAGTAGAAATAGCCATAGAGGTGAAAACAGATATATACCTATGTTTCATAGATTATACACAAGCATTTGACAAAGTAAAGCACCAAGAAATAATCAAAATTTTAGAAAGCATAAACGTTGACAGCAAAGATCTAAGAATAATAAATAACATGTACTGGCAACAAACAGCGGCCATTAGAACTGGAAACCAATTGGGATTGTTTCAGCAAATGAAACAGGGTGTTAGGCAAGGCTGTGTGCTGTCACCATGTTTATTTAATACGTATAGCGAGATTATTTTAAGATCCATAAAGGACATGCCTAGAATAACAATCGGAGGTCATAAAATAAGTAATCTAAGGTACGCTGATGATCCTAATCGCTAAGAGTGAAAATGAGTTACTAGAAATGTTAGACATTATAGTGAAGGAAAGTAAAAATAAAGGACTCAGCCTCAACAACAAAAAGACAGAATTAATAATAGCAACAAAGAAAAAGACTTGACCGCAATGCACAAATAAAGAGAAATGGAACATATTTAAAACAGGTAAATTAATTTAAATATCTTAGGACAATGTTAACCCCAGACGGAAGATGTACAACAGAGGTGAGATGCAGAATGGCTCAAGCAAAAGCAGCTTTAAAAAAAAATGAGGAAGATACTATGCAATCCATATCTGACAATAGAAACAAGAAAAAGAGTTCTTAAATGTTATGTAGAGCCAGTCTTAACATATAGATATGAATCATGGACAATAAGACAACAGATAAAAATATAGCACTGGAGGCTGTAGATGTGTGGTTTTACAGAAGAATGTTGAAAATACCAAGGACAGCTAAGAAGAATAATGAAACGTTCTGAAAGAGGCCAAAGCAGAAAGAGAGATGAAATCCAATATAAGAAGAAACAATCATAATTTTTTGGCCATGTAATGGGAATGGAAGAGCTGGATTATATTGTTACAACCGGGAAAATTGAGGGACGAAGAGATAAAGGGAGGCAAAGAGAAAAGATACAAGACAGCTTAAAAGAGAATGGCTTGGCAGAAGGTCAACAACAGAAATAATAAATAACTGTCGAGATCGAGAGTCGAAGAGAGACATAATCACCTACGCCAACGGACATGGTACTTGATTATGATGACATTACTTCTAGGCTACAGTCAATAACAATACTACATGGCGTCTGGAGAACCACTGAATCATACACTCGTGAAACATATCATAGATTACACTTCTAGTTATCTATACACATGTCCTGCTGTGGACTAACTAGATCCACTAATCTATTCACTTGGATCAAAAATTGGTCCAACAATACATTGGGCTACACAAATGTTCTACAGCAGAGTGTTGAGAATAAATGGCTAAAAAAATGTAAGGGGATCGGCGCAAAACGTTAGAGTTCGTGAACTCAATGTCTGTTTACTGTGAACTGATGAACTCAATGTCTTCTCACTGTGAGTTAATGAACCCAATGTCTGCTCTTTTGTGAGTTGATTAACTCAATGTCTGGCCTCTGCTAGATGACTTTTGCCATCCAGTCTAGCGGAATATATGGACAGATCGCTAGTTATTTTTTCCTTGCACAATTGTTCTTATAGTAATAATAGTTGTACTCAGGCAGAAATCACTATGATCCCACACATTTTCAGGATAGAACTCGATCACTGTAGGCAGGCTTGGGCTTCTGTAACATCCTCAGAATTTATTCAATTTAAAGTTGTATTTTATTTATTTTTGTTTAATGGTGCTTGTAAATCGAGTTGTTGTTGGCTATCGACAGACATGATGAAAACAATGTATTAATACATTTAAAGCAATTTTCGCAAAGAGGAAGATTTACTCACATCAGAGCAAATAAAATCAAAACTAAAACAACCTAAATTTGTAGGACATGTGAAGAGACACAATAGCCTTCTGAAAGTTATCTTGTAGGAGAAAGTACAAGGTAGATGAGGCACAAGCAGACCAAGACTAAAGTGGAATGATAACTTTAGTGGATCATGCCTGAAAAACATCGCCAGTGTAGCTACTTTTTTAGGCCGTTTAGTTGGTCGTGTGATCTAGCGTTTGTTTCTCGAGGCGGGGCGCTGTATCGAGGAGTACGGGCTCAATCAGGCTGTCTACTGTTCCTTAGTTCTTTCTGTTGTTGACTATTTGTGATTTTTTTCCTAGATTTGTAAACAAATTTTTTCCCCTGAAATGACTGATAACGTTAACAGATTGACAGGTGAATCGTGACAAAGTGCACTATGAAGACAAGAGTCAGATCACATTATACGGTAGCCAAACGTCCATTTGGAGACATTCAATAAATAAATGAATGCCTTTTCCTCTCATTGTTGCAAAAGAATACTCAGAATACCATTGACAGTGAACCATAAACATGTCTATTTTGAAGTAACTTAATATCCCAGAGAACTGATAATTGATGAAAACAAAGTGAAAATAAAATATTTTCGACTCATGAAATGGCGCTATGGAAGCCATGGTACCATCTTGACGTGAATAGAGAAGACAAAGAAGAATGCATGTGCATGACGTCACATGACAACTGTGCACAATCTAAGCAGATCTTGAGATAAAATGAGTAGAACGGATATAACTTCTGATTAACTGCCATTGGAGCAAAGTTCCACAGTGACAGGCTATTTAATGGCAATAACAGTTGTATTGGGAGCCGCGATAGCTCAATGGTTAGTGAACTGGACTACAAAGGACAAGGGGTAGAGTTCGATCCCAACCGACGACTTCCGGGTTCACACAGCCTTAAATGGGTAACGAGTTTTTTTCTGGGAAAGTAAAGCAGGGGCGTAATACCGACCACATTACCCCAAAAATGATGTGCTGAAGGTCTGTAAAATATAGGGTCACTAACACCATATTTCCCTATACGCCACTTGGCGTGACGGGGGTACTTTACTTTTTTAACAATTGTATTGTTACATGTAACCTACTAGTATCGATTGTTAGCTACAACGGTTTTATTTGCGCCTTCTTTTGGAACGCGATGCTATGTTTTATCATCTTTCTTAAAGAGATAAGATTACACTCGCTGGTCCATCTACCCTAAAAAAAAACAGGTGGATTCAGAAAAAATATAACCACAGACTTTTGATTCTTGCGGCTGACGTCTTATCTCTTGACTACAACGATTCTTATGGGAGCCACGATAGCGAGGTGGTTAGCGAGGTGGACTACAAAGGACAAGGGGTAGGGTTCGATCCCAATCGACGGCTTCCGGATTCACCCAGCCTTAAATGGGTACCGGATTTTTTTTCTGGGAAAGTAAAGCGGCACGGGCGTAGTATCGACCACATTGCCCCAAAAAGCATATGCTGAAGGTCTGTAAAATTTATGGTCCCTAGCACCATATTCCCTATACGCCACTTGGTGTGACGGGGGCTAAAACGTAAAAAAAAACAACGATTCTTAGGGCTTTTTTCTGGAGAGAAAATAATACAAACAACCTGTGGTTTAATCCGTAATTTAGGTGAACGTGAAATGCATAATCCCGAGACCACCAGATAAGTTCAACACTAGTTTTGTATCATCCATAATATTATACTGTCTTCCAACATAATGTGACATTGACATACGCTGAAATCTTTAGCTTCCACCACAACACTACACATATTGAGACTCATTACATCCGTCTTGACAACACACTCGCACGAAAATAATACAACATTAACATGCAGAATTACATAGCACAACTTGGATACTCTACTGTCACCTCATATTTCATTTCAAAATGTATTGAAATAGTAACCCATAATAATATTTAAAAAAACATTTGTTATTAGGAAACCATACTACTTTGACGAATAGCATAATACTGCATTCGCATATAGCATGGATTTTCTGACTTACAACATAACTTTACTTTAACGTGGATTACGGACAAAACGGAGTTCGTGCACCTGGGCCTGGTTTCTCTTTTCGCATTTTCTAGAGATCATCACGGGGAATATCAGATTACCTGTGGATTCGTTCGGTGTGCAATGATGATGATCTTAACAACAACAACAATAACAACAACACCAACAACGACACCAGCAACAGCAAGAGCAACAACAGCAATAGCAACAACAGCAACAGCAGCAGCTGAATTTATCTTGCCTTCTAACATAACAAACTATTGTACTGTCATCAAAATAACATGAAAAAGATATCCGTCATAAAATATAATTACATCATATCCAATATAACAAAACACTGAGGTCTAAAGTAAGATAATACTATTTTGATATCAAACATTTTCCTCATTGATATGTAGCATGGATGATATATTGATGTCCACCTAAACACTACAACACAATATTCAACAAAGCATTACGCTAACACACAGCATAACTATTACATTGACACCCAAACGTATGTTATATTAACATCCATTATAACATAACTTTGACATGAACCATAACATAACATCATGAACAATATTTATTATAATGCGACCTTAACATTCTAGTTAACACTACAATGCACAATTTAACGTTGACATCCAACAAAACATGCAGTAAAATAGTAGCAGAATACGCCGGTAACGAACAGAAGTTACTCCGCGCCTGCGTCTATAAACAACGTTGAACTAAAACCAACAGCATATTTTTCCTGAATGTGATGGAGTACGGTTATTGGCAATGTTTGAATTCAAATTTCGGCATTTTCAGAATCTTTATTTGACTAATTATCTTATTTGTGTTCATGTGAACATCAATAATCTAAATTGCTGCCAATTATCTCAATGATGATAATTCAGCAAATGTATTGCTGAAAAAGCTATTGCCCTCTTGTGCATACGTCATTGCTCTTCTTTTTTGCTCATTGGCTAAGATGTACTTTTAGTTGCCGAATGTAGTCACACATTTCTACTTAAATGGTCTATTCACTCATGACTTGATTAATAGTTTGATTTTAAATGTTTCATCTTCTTTCATCCGTTCTCTAAGGCTTGTATCAACATAGTTATATTTTCAGTGAATTATGTATGGACAGTTAGCCGCGATAGCTCAGTGGTTAGTGAACTGGACAAAGGACAAGAGGAAGGGTTCGATCCCAAACGACGGCTTCCCCGTTCACCCAGCCTTTAATGGGTACCGGATTTTGTTTCTGGGAAAGTAAAGCGGCAGGGGCGTAAAACCGACCACATTACCCCAAAAATCATGTGCCGAAGGTCTGTAAAATTTATGGTCACCAACACCATATCTCCCGTGTGTTACCGAGACCTCATTATGTCGAAAATAAAGAATAGTGACACTGTGACCTTCCAGGCATGTCGTAAGAGGCGACTAAGGAGACTGATCGATGGCTTGACAAGCTGTCATTTTAAAAAGCATTGTTATGGAAACAGAACTATAGATTTTAGAAGCAGTGATCTCTGCAATATGTGCCATTTTGGCACGCAAGGTTTCTGTTTATGAGATTGTAGTTCTGCCCTATGTGTCGTCTTCGGCTCGAAAGGACAATAGATAGAGATAGATAGAACACCATATTCCCTATACGCCACTTGGCATGACGGGGGTACTTAACTTTTTTTTTTATGTTGTCTTTGGCAGCTCATGAATGAGACATGAAGTTTGTGTTTAATGTAGCTCAACTGACAAGTAACTTAACTCCTTCCGTACATTTCCACGCACCATGCGCCACATCGATTTCGGTCATGTACGTTTAGCCGCACAGTGCGTCACTCTCAATTTGATTAGTGTTAAATGTCATCAAGACATATTCTTTTTACATGTCTTGTATCGTCTTGGCATTGGTGAAATATAATTCCTAGTTTATTTATTTAAAAATGCATATATAAATTGTTAAGTTAATATAAACATAAAGATTGATTTTAAAGGCATGAAACATTTGGTCCCTGAAATCTCTACCACTAAACTGTTACAACCTTCCGTAGAGAAAGAGCTAATGCATTATCTAATACTGGAATAAATCTAGATGCTTGTGTCTTGAATATATTCAATAGTGTTTATTTTTTTACATTCTACTCGATCTTCTTCTTTTTCCTTACTTCTTGTACCCATTCGGTACAAAGTTATATTTCTCACCTTTTTGGCAATTGTAACCATTGCTTAGTGATGTTGTAGTAGCGATTCTTTGATGTTGTAGTAGCGATTCTTTGATGTTGTAGTAGCGTTTCTTTGATGTTGTAGTAGCGTTTCTTTGTAGTTGTAGTAGCGTGTCTTTGTTGTTGTAGTAGCGTTTCTTTGCTGTTGTAGTAGCGTTTCTTTGATGTTGTAGTAGCGTTTCTTTGATATCGTAGTAGCGTTTATTTGATGTTTTTATACGCGTTTCTTTGATGTTGTTAAACTGATGGTGACTTACTCTAAGCCAGCCTCTTGCTCGTCTCCCTTCTTCTCTTGTAATACATTATTTGCATAGAAAAGAATCACAAGGCATTTTCTATAAATGGACAAACCATGTTATTTATTATTTATTTATGCAATTTAAGATTGGTTCAAAGCCCACTCTTTCTTTTATGACATCATTTTCCATTCTGCCTCTCTTGTCGTCATTCCAAACGCTTCTCTCACACATCTCATCTCTTAGGCGACACGTTTTAACTTTAATACAAATACATTCTTTAACAAATTTGATAGCAAGGCAACTGAGTGAACGGCCCAACTCCAATGGTTTTTGCAATATTCATTTTCTCTGCTGTAGGAGAAAAATATGAACTTTTTCATTTTATGATGATTGTTGCAAACTTGGGATTGCAAAATAAAACTGGAAGTCTAATCGTCTATGCAATCGATGTGTGGGCAATGTTTTCTTGAAACATGCAGACAGCGACGTCTGTTATCTCTCGTGTTTGCTAACGGAGTTTTCATGTTGCAGCTTAAAATTCAACAGTTTATAATAATGACACAAAAATGAACTTTTATCTGAAGAAACTAGACAACTTCCTGCTCAAATCTAACCAATTAGATTTCTTCATTGAGAGTAAGTTCCGAAATTCGGTTTTTATTTATTTTTGTTTGTTTGTTCAGGAAAAGCTTTCAAATCTTGTCTGCATATAACCGTAGAAAAACACCACAGGAAACTTTCGGAGAAGTGTCTACCATGATTTTATCGAACGATCTTTTTTCAACAAAAGATAACATCAGAACTGTTTTTTTCTTCTCTTTTGTTTGCATTATAGAAAATGAATTTTGAGAGATTTTGGACAATGAAAGGTTCATGCATTCGTGCATGTGTTTGTGTGTGTCTTTGTGTGTGTCTTTGTTTGTATGTGGTTTTGCTTGTGCATGTCTTTGCTTGTTTTTGGCTTTGTTTGTTTTCGGCTTTGTTTGTGTGTGTCTTTGTTTGTGTGTCTTTGTTTGCGTGTGTCTTTGTTTGTGTGTGTCTTTGTTTGTGTGTGCATTTGTGTGTGTCTTTGTTTGTGTGTGGCTTTGTTTATGTGTCTTAGTTTGTGTGTCTTTGTGTGTGGCTTTGTTTATGTGTGTCTTTGTTTGTGTGTCTCTTTGTTTGTGTGCCTTTGTTTGCGTGTGGCTTTGTTTAATGTGTCTTTGTTTGTGTGTGTCTTTGTTTGTGTGGTGTCTTTTTGTGTGTGTCTTTGTTTGTGTGTCTTTGTTTGTGTGTGGCTTTGTTTAATGTGTCTTTGTTTGTGTGTGGTGTCTTTCTTTGGCTGGGGGATTATGATTTTACTTGTGTCTCTCTTTTATTACTGTACGCTATTTTAGAAAGTTGATTGTGAGAATGTCTTACATATGTGCTACATTGTGTGTGTGTGTGTGTGTGTGTGTGTGTGTGTGCGTGTGTGTGCGTGTGTGTGCGTGTGTGTGCGTGTGTGTGCGTGCGTGCGTGCTTGCTTGCCTTCTTTTTTGATGATGATCGCTTCATCTGAAAATAGGATTACCAAGAATGTAATATTTTGTTAGTAAAACAAATTAAAAAAAAAACAACCAATCAATCATCCTCGTGTCCTCTAACTCAAAAGTTGCAAGGAAACATCGTCACCATTGTCAATTCTTAGTCTCTACTTCAAACTCCTAATTGACGCTTTTCTTTTTTTTTTTTTAAACTTTGAACTGTTAAAATTTATATAAACCTCGAGGCAAGCATTACACCAATTGCATAAATATGAAATGTGACATCAAGACAATATCCCAAGAGAACACAGCAGTGACTCAAAAATGTTGGAAAGAAATCTAATTTAAAAATCTCCGCTGCAGATCGGGATAGATTAAAAATAATACACATAAAAGAAGATAAACTTGATACCTTTCCTAGTATGAAAGATTTGCTAATTTGCTAAGGGCTGTTATGTGTAGAAAAGCAACTCCGACCATAAACAGCAATTGCTTGTAGAAGAATCAGGGAAAACAACGTCAAAAGATCCAGCGCAGAAAAAAAAAATACATGATAAAACGAATGTACTGATCGCAAGGTGTGAAATGCATTTTGACTCAGTTCCCCTGCACTAAGGTTCGTCGAAGAAAAACATTAAAATTACAGAGTCCACTTCATTTACAGAGTCCACTTCATTTACAGAGTCCACTTCATTTACATATATAATTGCTGCTCATGTTAATGACGCATAATTTGATTTAATAACAGATCGTGTGTGAATTCCTATTTGACTTGTAGAATGAGTAACTAGAAATAACGTCAATTGGCAAAGTACTGCCGATGTCAGTGTTTAAACAGTTTTTGATGTGGGTTTTATTTTTCGTTTATTGGAGTGAAGTGATTTTAGATGTGACTGTAGTTATTCTCTTTTCAGTCATCTTTAAAATTATAGCCGACATGGCTGGCACTGGAGTTCGACCTTGCTGCCGACACTAATGACTTCATAACGGACAAAGTTCGATGACTGCACGTTGCTTTGTTTTTGAAGAGTCTAGACTGATCGCTAAATGCTTCTTCTTTCTTCCTCTTCTACATTTCAGCTCACTGTGGAGCATAGGTCTTCAACAAACACCTTCCAAGTCGTTCTGTTTTTTTGTCATTCTTTTAAGATCATTCCATGTCTTCCCGATCATCTTAATCTCTGCTTCTATATGTCTTTTCCAGGAATTCTTTGGTCTTCCTCTGTGTCTTGTCCCTTGGGGATTCCAAAAAAGAGCCTGATGTGTAATACTCTCAGTTGGCTTCCGTAGTGTGTGTCCTATCCAGCGCCATCGCCTTCGCTGTATCTCTTTATCCACTGGTATTTGATTGGTACATTTCCATAATTCTATGTTAGTGATTTTTTCCTGCCATTTCCATCCTTTTATTCGCGTAAACATCTATTAGTGAACGTCTATATCTTCATGGTTGTCAATTTTGTTAGTTCTCCATGTGTTCACAACCATATAATAGGACTGACTTAACATTGGATTTGAAAATTTTTATTTTTGTATATTTGCTAACTGTTTAGACAATTTTATTTGTCGTAGTTTGTGTTTTCCTGAAAACTGGAGTGAGGGAGTGTCTGTGCGCTCTCTTTTCGATGGAATTCTTTTGAAATCATCGTCGTGCAACCGATTATGGCTGCACTGAAGACGGGCTTTGTCATCATTATTTATCAAAGGTTTGGTGGGATGTATGACATGTAGTGCAGCGAGCATGGCAATTCCAAATTGCTGTGAAACTGATTGCATGAACAGAACAGAACTGCAGATGACGGATGACTTGTAATTTAATAGTTCGAATGACCGCAACAAGTTTAGGTCATAAGTGACATTGACTCAACACCACAGAAATTGACTAACACTAGTGAAATTGATTAGCACTAATGAAATTGACTAACACCAGTGAAATTGACTAACACCAGTGAAATTGACTAACACCGGTGACATTGACTAACACTTGTGAAATTGACTAACACCGGTGACAGTGACTAACACCAAAGAAATTGACTAACACCAGTGAAATTGACTAACACCAAATAAATTGACTAACACAAGAGAAATTGACTAAAACAAGTGAAATTGACTAACACCGGTGACATTGACTAACACCAGTGAAATTGACTAACATTAATGAAATTAACTAACAAACGAGAAATTGACTAACACGAATTAAATTAACTAACACCAATTAAATTGACTAACCCCAGGGACATTGATTAACACCAGCGAAATTGACTAACACCAGTGAGATTGACTAACCCCAGGGACATTGACTAACCCCAGGGACATTGACTAACACCAGTGAAATTGACTAACATCAGTTAAATTGACTAACCCCTGTGAAAATGACTAACACCAATTAAATTGACTAACCCCAGGAGATTGACTAACCCCAGTGAAATTGACTAACACCAATCAAATTGACTAACACCAGTGAAATTGACCAACACCAGTGAAACCGACTAACCACCAACAGCCCAAATTTCGTTATGATACTTTACAGTATCAAAATAACAATAGAACATAGAGTGAATTGGTCAGACACTATTGATGACTCTAACACAAAATTGTTGCAATTATAAAAGTTTGAGTGAAAATTAAGTTGATCGGACACAAAAAAGTACAGTAACTGTAGGGATTAAGGAAGAGCAATAAAGCAAACTGGTCAAAAATTGAGTATATGCAATAAAATGGCAAATTTATGGAATAAACTTTAAATAACACCAGCGAAATTGACTAACACCAGCGAAATTGACTAACACCAGCGAAATTGACTAACACCAGTGAGATTGACTAACACCAGGGACATTGACTAACACCAGCGAAATTGACTAACACTTGTGAAATTGACTAACACCAGCGAAATTGACTAACACCAGCGAAATTGACTAACACCAGCGAAATTGACTAACACTAGTGAAATTGACTATCACCAGCGAAATTGACTAACACCAGCGAAATTGACTAACACCAGCGAAATTGACTAACACCAGGGACATTGACTAACACCAGCGAAAGTGACTAACACCAGCGAAATTGACTAACAATAGTCAAATTGACTAAACCCAGGGACATTTACTAACCCCAGGGATATTGTCTAACACCAGTGAAATTGACTAACCCCAGGGACATTGACTAACACCAGTGAAATTGACTAACATAAGTTAAATTGACTAACCCCTGTGAAAATGACTAACACCAATGAAAATGACTAACACCAATTAAATTGACTAACCTCAGGACATTGACTAACCCCAGTGAAATTGACTAACACCAGTGAAATTGACTAACACCGGTGAAATTTACTAACACTAGTGAAATTGACTAACCCCAGGGACATTGACTAACACCAGCGAAATTGACTAACACTAGTGAGATTGACTAACCCCAGGGACATTGACTAACACCAGCGAAATTGACTAACACCAGTGAGATTGACTAACCCCAGGGAAATTGACTAACCTAAGGGACATTGACTAACACCAGAGAAATTGACTAACCCCAGGGAAATTGACTAACACCAGCGAAATTGACTAACACCAGTGATATTGATTAACCCCAGGGACATTGACTAACACCAGCGAAATTGACTAACACCAAGGACATTGACTAACACCAATGACATTGACTAACCACAGGGACATTGACTAACACAAGTGATACTGACTAACCCCAGGGACATTGACTAACACAGGCAAAATTTACTAACACTAGTGAAATTGACTAACACTAGTGAAATTGACTAACACCAGCGAAATTGACTAACACCAGCGAAATTGACTAACACTAGTGAAATTGACTAACACTAGCGAAATTGACTAACACCAGCGAAATTAACTAACACCAGTGAAATTGACTAACACTAGTGAAATTGACTAACCCCGGGATTTTGACTAACACCAGTGAAATTGACTAACCCCAGGGACATTGACTAACCCCAGGGACATTGACTAACCCCAGGGACATTGACTAACACCAGAGACATTGACTAACCCAGGGACATTGACTAACCACAGGGACATTGACTAACACCATGGACATTGACTATCCCCAGGGACATTGACTAACCCTAGGGACATTGACTAACACCAGGGACATTGACTAACCCCAGGGACATTGACTAACCCCAGGGACATTGACTAACCCCAGGGACATTGACTAACACCAAGGACATTGACTAACACCAGCGACATTGACTAACCCCAAGGACATTGACTAACCCCAGGGACATTGACTAACCCCAGGGACATTGACTAACACCAGGGACATTGACTAACCCCAGGGACATTGACTAACCCCAGGGACATTGACTAACCCCAGGGACATTGACTAACACCAGGGACATTGACTAACACCAGTGACATTGACTAACCCCAGGACATTGACTAACCCCAGGGACATTGACTAACCCCAGGGACATTGACTAACACTAGCGAAATTGATTAACACCAGGGACATTGACTAACACCAGGGACATTGACTAACCCCAGGAACATTGACTAACACCAGTGAAATTGACTAACATCAGTTAAATTGACTAACCCCTGTGAAAATGACTAACACCAATGAAAATGACTAACATCAATTAAATTGACTAACCCCAGGACATTGACTATCCCCAGTGAAATTGACTAACCCCAGTGAAATTGACTAACACTAGCGAAATTGACTCACACTAATGAAATTGACTAATCCCAGGACATTAACTAACCCCAATGAATTTGACTAATCCCAGTGAAATTGACTAACACCAGTGAAATTTACTAACACTAGTGAAATTAACTAACCCCAGGCACATTGACTAATACCAGCGAAATTGACTAACACCAGTGAGATTGACTAACCCCAGGGACATTGACTAACACCAGCGAAATTGACTAACACCAGTAAGATTGATAAGCCCCAGGGACATTGAATAACCCCAGGGACATTGACTAACACCAGTGAGATTGACTAACCCCAGAAACATTGACTAACACCAGCGAAACTGACTAACCCCAGGGACATTGACTAACACCAGCGAAATTTACAAACACCAGTGATATCGACTAACCCCAGGGACATTGACTAACACCAGCAAAATTGACTAACACCCGGGACATTGACTAACACCAGTCAGATTGACTAACTCCAGGGACATTGACTAACACCAGGGACATTTACTAACCCCAGGGACATTGACTAACACCAGTGAGATTGACTAACCCCAGGGACATTGACTAAAACCAGTGAAATTGACTAACCCCAGGGACATTGACTAACCCCAGTGAGATTGACTAACACCAGGGACATTGACTAACACCAGTGAGATTGACTAACTCCAGGGGCATTGACTAACACCAGGGATATTGACTAACCCCAGGGACTTTGACTAACCCCAGGGACATTGACTAACACCAGAGAAATTGACTAACACCAGAGAAATTGACTAACACCAGGGACATTGACTAACACCAGTGAAATTGACTAACACCAGTGATATTGACTATCCCCAGGGACATTGACTAACACCAGCGAAATTGACTAACACTAGGGACATTGACTAACACCAGTGCAATTGACTAACACCAGCGAAATTGACTAACACCAGTGAGATTGACTAACCCCTGTGAAAATGACTAACATTAGTTAAATTGACTAACCCTTGTGAAAATGACTAACACCAATGAAAATGACTAACACCAATTAAATTGACTAACCCAAGGACATTGACCATCCCCAGTGAAATTGACTAACGCCAGTGAAATTGACTAACACCAATCAAATTGACTAACACCAGTGAAATTGACCAACACCAGTGAAACCGACTAACCACCAACAGCCCTAATTTCGGTATGATACTTTACAGTATCAAAATGACAAGAGAACATAGAGTGAATTGGTCAGACACTATTGATGACTATAACACAAAATTGTTGCAATTATAAAAGTCGGAGTGAAAATTAAGTTGATCGGACACAAAAAAAAGAGTACAGTAAATGTAGGGATTATGGAAGAGCAATGAAGCAAACTGGTCAAAAATTAAGTGTATGCAATAAAATGGCAAATTTATGGAATAAACCTTAACCCAAATCAATGTAGACAATGACATTGGTGTCTATATTAAAGTAAAAAGACACAGAAATAAATGTTCCCTCGACTGTTTAAGGTATAGTGAAATTTCATGTTAGTGACTATATTTGTGACCAGCGACATGTTTTTGAGTGATACGGCCGGTTTACTTCATATTACTCTTAACTCTTTGATGCATCACTGCTATCCATTTTTGTCGTTGGGGTGAACCCCACAGCCATGTCCGACGAAAAAAAGAAAATATTCACTACGTCTGCAACTTAAACCCGGATCTTTGTGATCATTAACAAGTTCACTAACCGTTCAGTCACAGAAGCACTCGTATATTAAGGTATGAAAATTGTTTAAAATGCTTTTTGACACGATTAATTTTTCTACTTCAGGGCACGTGGTTCTTACTGTTCATTGAATACCTTTGAAAAGAGTACTTTTCTTTCTAGCCGGCATTTGTCTTCCTTTTATAGACAGACAATGTAGAAGTAGTTCACTTTCCAACAACCTAATATATTACTCACCGATCCTATATATATATATATATATATATATATATATATACATGTATATATATATATATATATATATATATATATATATACATATCTTTCTCCAGTGCCCTACATTAATCATGTATTTAGTATCATGCTTGTTGGCGTAGGTGATCATGTCTCTCCACAACTTTCGATCGCGACAGTTATTTATCATTTCTGCTGTTGACCTTCTGCCATGCCATTAAGCTGTCTGGTATCTTTTCTCTTCGCTTCCCTCTATCTCCTCGTCCCTTAATATTCCCAGCTGTCACAATATATTCCAGCTGCTCTCTTTCTCATTACATGGCCAAAAAGGAACATTTTTTACTCTTAATTTTATAAATTAGCTCTCTTTTTTCTTTGGTCTCTTTTAGAACGTTTTAATTACTCTTCTTAGCTGTCCATTGTATTCTCAACATTCTTCTGTAAAACCACATTTCTACAGCCTCCAGTGATTTGTTGGTCTCATATCCTATTGTCCATGATTTACATCCATGTATTAAGACTGTTTCTGCATATCATTTAAGAACTATTCTTCTTGTTTCTGTTGTCAAATATGGATTGCACAGTATCTTCCTCGTTTTTTTTTTTTTGTTTTTGTTTTTTGTTTTTTTGAAAAGCTGTTTTTGCCTGTATAAATCATGTATTTATGGCAGCTTAACAGACGATATCAAATACCAAATTTTATCAAAAAGTACTAATTTTAATATAATAGAAAGACTGGCACAATTTATAGATAGTAAGATTTTTAAGTAAAGACTCATAAACACTGCAACACATGAAATACAACGGAAAAAAATTGACACGGAAACAGAAGAAAGATGAGCAACTGTGCTGAAAGCATTGAGAGACGTATAGCTGACTGCGTGCTTGAGAATTATGGAAGTGCAGATAAAAAAACTTGACACCGCCTCCCAGTGGGTCTTCTGTATTATTCAATCTGACCAAGCGAGCTGGGAATGAAAAGGGAACGTAACCCGGTACTCAAAAAGTTGTGCTAAAAGTCGGATGTGCTGAGCAGTAAGGCGAAAATATCAGTCGTGCTGGGAACCAAAACACAGCGTAGCTACGTCTTTTAAGGACAGATTATGAAGAGGTGTTTCCGCGTTTGAGCACCGATGCAGGAGGACTATCCCCCCCCCCCACCCCCAGTCCCCTCTTCCAACTGGTTGTAAAGAGCAGTAAATTAACCTGCTACAACCTAACCTGCTGTAAGTTGTGCTGAAGTTGGATGTTGTTTTGGCTGAAAGGTGCTAATATCAGTCTAGCTTCAAACCACAACACCACCAATTTGCGTCCACTGAACGTCATTTTAACAGCGGATGACGATGAGGACTTTTCAATTCCTTTAGTTGTAGTCGGGAGAACGGAGAAAGAAAAAGACAGAAGAAAGATATGCAAAGGAATGCCGGAGTTGTGGTGACAAAATCATGTGCATGGCAAAGTAGTAAAAAAAAAATAATAAAGTACCCCCGTCACGCCAAGTGGCGTTTAGGGAATGTGGTGTTAGTGACCATACATTTTACAGACCTTCAGCACATGATTTTTGGGGTAATGTGGTCGGTATTACGCCCGTGCCGCTTTACTTTCCCAGAAAAAAATGATTCAGTACCCATTAAAGGCTGGTTGAACGGAAGCCGTCGGTTGGGATCGAACCCTACCTCTTGTCCTTTGTAGTCCAGTTCACTAACCACTGAGCTATCGCGGCTCCCGAGCATGGCAAGGCCATCCATTGACCTTTCGAGCCGTAGCCGGCCCATAGGGCGTAGACCAAGATACACTTTCTCTTATCTGAATTTTTGTTCTAGCAGTTTTCAATTCTTTTAAAGATATTTAATGAAATCTCGCCATTTGTCTCTGTTCTGTGCAAGCTGCTCTATCTCATTGAGGGAGCCGATTCCTGCTACTCTTGCATCTCTCATCAATGTTCTTCTCAGTGTCTCTCTCGGTCTTCCTCTTTTTCTCTTACCTGTTGTTTCCCACATGAGGGCTTGCTTTGCTATTCGGTTATTATCTCTTCTCATCACATGTCCAACATATGACCATCGTCTTTTCTTTATTATTGAAAATATTAGTGGTTGATTGGCGATTTCTCTCATTTCCTCGTTTGTTTTGAATTCGTTCCACGCTATACCAAGTATTTTCCTCAGACATTTATTTTCGAATGCGTTCAACTTTGTTTCTATATAGCAGTGCTGTATGTAAAATAGGAGGACTATATGGAACTCGACGGCAAATGGTAAACTGGATGACAAATAATGATGATGATGATGTTGATCTCTATATTTCTTTCCATCTTTTCTCTTCCATGCCATGAACAATATTATGAGATTAAAAGTTAGAAAAAAAAGTAAGTTTGAATATTGCTGTCTGAAATAGCATGTAAAGCTCGCCATTCATTGGTTTGTCCTGAGTTATTGAATTATGAATGCCACATTTACCGGTCGATTCTCCAGAATAGCAGACCCAAGAAATGGTTCTCGTGGTAGTAGAAGAAGAAATATAGCAATAATATGAATGGGAATTAGGAGGAGGCTGAGAATAATTTTAAAAGAGTGGATGAAGAAATAGAAGACATGGAATAGAAAAGAACATTACCGGATGAACTTTCTATGCTGTCAGCACTGAGCAAACAGTCTCGGCTGTAGTTTACTTCTGACATAACACTTTAGTGATGAGGTTAAACAAAATGTGTCTCCGTCGAAAAGTGACTCGTTGGCAGAGTCAAGCCCAATCAGCTGGAGGGCAATCACTTGTACAGTCTATGTAATCAGACTTCGTGTTTATACACATAGCCTAATCCACCTGAATTAACTCCTCGTACCACGCTTTATTCTCGATTTGTGCACTTTTATTATTGCGGTTTAATTAGGGGATGTCACCATCATTAAAAGTCATTTCAACTTGCCGGTGTGTGTGATTATTTCTCCACAGTTTTATGTCTGGAAAGTCGTTTATGAGTAATTGAGTTATTTGCAGGTCATCATCATTCACTCCGAACATGTCCATAGGTGCTCAGATCCCCTCCTCAGCAATTCCCTCAGTGTCCAGCGACTGACGACTCCATTTCTGTGTTGGTTGATAAGTCTTCTTACTCGGCGACTAAGTTTCTCATTTCTGGGTGTGTCCATCTTAACTCCCATTTCTATAATCCGAAAAAGTGACGTGGATCTGTGTTTGTCGAAGTCCTGTACTCTTCCCACATCCAGGAGAGCATTGATGATGTCCGCCCGATCCATTGGTTGCCCGTCCTCAACGACAGCGCAGCTAGCCAACCTCTCCGCTCTTTCATTTCCCCGTACTCCCACATGTCCAGGGACATTGACAAAGGTGACCTTACGTATTTTGGATTTCTGCAACGACTCTACCCATTGCATGCGTACAGAGCCCGCCTCCACTTTTTTAATCATGCTCATCGAATCACTCAGTATACATGCGTGGGTGTAGTCTTGTGACTCTAACCATTTGAATGCCTTGGTCACTGCCATCGCCTCCATTGTCATGCTGCTCGTGGTCATGACGTATGCAACCCTTTCTTCCTTGACTATTCTGCCTGCCGAGCGTGCTGTAAATGCCCATGCACTTCTTTGGTGTCGTCTTACAGATCCGTCTGTATAGATGACTTTTGAATACAGACAGTTCTGTTTGTAAAATGTGTGGAGTTTTGTTCGATTTTATAAGAAACACTTAAATTTGTCAAGACTTGTTCCAAACAACAATAAAGAACTATTTTTCTTATTTAAATTTAAAATGTTCAAAGTGTTGGTTCTGCACTTTTGCAATGCAACTCATTGGCTATGCAATTTTGGAGTGCAACGTATTGTCTGTACCCTCTTCTGTATTCAACAATTAGAGAGGAATGAATGTTAATGTGTTACATCCTATTTTACTTCAAGCCTCAGTGAGAAAGAAAGTATTCCGTTTGTCTCCTAACCTGATGACTTGGCAAGCGACGGAATATTTTATTAAAATGAGTAGAATGTAAGTAGTATAAGCCGCGGTTTGCGAACCCCGATAATTAATTGGATAAAGTGTAGGGATGACCCTACAACGTCCAGTACCCTATTAGTATAAGAGTTATATAGAGACTGCGCCAATGCTTTGACATTTTTTTTTGTATTTGTATGTTATGAGTTCTGGTATTGACTTGCTAGCATTACATCTTCTTCAGTTATCTTAGATCATTTCTTTGTCATTTCGTCTCTCAGTTATTCTTTATCAATATTATCCAAATGTTACAGCAGTTCCCTCCTCATTTATGGTTATAAACAAAGATTCTTTCTTGCTTATATCGTTACAGATTTCTATTTGCTCTAGTTTCATTTTGAACACCATCTTTATTTATCTTAGGTGTCGTCCATGGTATTATACTTTCTGCTTCTTTAACATTACCTTTATGTGTCGTCGATGAATTCTTGTCAGTTGTTCAATTGTCTAAGAAACACTTTAATTTGTCAAGACACTTGTTCCAAACAACAATTAAGAACTATTTTTTCTTATTTCCATTTAAAATGTTCAAAGTGGGTAGAGTAATTTCTCTTCCAATCTTTGGATGCAGCTCATCGGTTGTGCACTTTTGTAATACAGCTCATCGGTTGTGCACTTTTGTAATGCAGCTTATTGGTTCTGCACTTTTGCAATGCAATTCATTGGGTGTGCAATTTTGGAGTGCACCGTATGGTCTGTATTCAACAATTAGAAAGGAATGTATGTTAATGTGTTTCATCCTATTTTAGTTCAAGCCTCAGTGAGAAAGGAACTATTCCATTTGTCTCCTAACCTGATGACTTGGCAAGTGACGGAATATTGTTCTCGGACCACACAGCTTGCAGGTCTGCTCAAAAAGATGAAAATGGGTAGCAACTATAATTTCTAACAAATGTAAACAGAAAAAAGTCTAAACTGATCTCAAAATGTAAAATGGCGAAATATTTATTATTTATTCTTATTTCAAGAATTCTTATTTCATTCTTATTTTGTGTTTATATTTGCTTTTAGAGTAGTACTTTCCCTATCTGTTTTTTTTTTTGTGTGTGTATAAAGCATAAATATTTGTTAACTTTTACATGGGGAAGGATTTTACCGAAACGTCATAGTATGTTTCCTTCTCTACATGTTTAGCTGTATAATGTCCCGTCTCTATATATTTAGCTGTATAATGTCCCCTCTCTATATATTTAGCTGTATAATGTCCCCTCACTATATGTTTAGCTGTATAATGTCCCGTCTCTATATGTTTAGCTGTATAATGTCCTCTCTCTATATGTTTAGCTGTATAATGTCCTCTCTCTATATGTTTAGCTGTATAATGTCCTCTCTCTATATGTTTAGCTGTATAATGTCCCCTCACTATATGTGTAGCTGTATAATGTCTTCTCTCTATATGTTTAGCTGTATAATGTCCTCTCTCTATATGTTTAGCTGTATAATGTCCCCTCACTATATGTGTATCTGTATAATGTCCTCTCTCTATATGTTTAGCTGTATACTGTCTTCTCTCTATATGTTTAGGGTAGAATGTCTTCTCTCTATATGTTTAGCTGCACAATGTCCTCTCTCTATATGTTTATCTGTATAATGTCCTCTCTCTATATATTTAGCTGTAACATATCATATCTCTATATGTTTAGCTGTATAATGCCGTCTATCTATTCTATCTATATGTTTAGCTGTATAGTGTCCCCTCTCTCGCCCATACACTCGCCCCTATTGGTTGTCACTTTGGCGGGAAACAGCTATGTCCATCACTCATTACTCAATTATTCCCCAACTACCCCCTTCATGAATTTAACACCCACCATTCTTCTTCTAAGTCTTATACATATATCATTGCGGCAAGCCATATTGGCGCAGCCTCTATATAACTCTTGTACTAATAAGGTACTGGACGTTGTAGCGTTATGCCTACACTTAAACCAACTAATTTTCGTGTGTCGTAAAAAGCGGCTTATACTACTAATGTACCAGTCTCGGGGCATGTTTTACATAAACACTGCAACATTTCCAAGACGATAACTAAAATGCACTGTACTATTGAAAAGAAAAACTGTGTCTAAGACAAGAACAGTGTTATATTAGAATTATTCACAGCAGAAATATTACCTTTAATTTTATTCATGTCTATTTTCGCACAACTCCAGATTAACATTAAGACACACATTCACACACACACACACACATATATATATATATATATATATATATATATATATATATATATATATATATATATATATATACAATAAAGTTAACATAGCCATTTAAAAATGGAGTCACTATAGCTCAGTGGTTAGTGAACTGGTTACATGGGTACCGGATTTTTTGCTGGGAAAGTAAGTCGGCACCGGCGTAATACCGACCACATTATCAAAAAAATCATGTGCTGACAGTCAGTACAATTTATGGTCGCTAACACCATATTCCCTATACGCCACTTGGCGTGACGGGAGTACTTTACATTTTACTTTTTTATATACATTAAAAACTGAATACAATGTAGCAAAATAAAGATTAATTAATTGACTAAAATAAAACAGATTTTTAAAAATGTATCAGTTTATTAAAAGGGACATACGCTCTTCTCCCTCCCCTCTTCCCAATTTCAGAATCGCCTTTTCCATTTCATTGATATGATCAAGTATTTACTGCACTAA
Organism: Megaustenia siamemsis; assembly: GCA_032433765.1. NCBI lineage: Eukaryota > Metazoa > Mollusca > Gastropoda > Stylommatophora > Ariophantidae > Megaustenia > Megaustenia siamemsis. The sequence continues at coordinate 46,901,434 of JAVIAB010000073.1, forward strand.
ATGATAAATGAAGCTCCCTGCTGTTGAAACTCTTCTTCTGTCGAGTTTTCCATTTTTATGATAACTTTGGCATTTTTGTATTAATTATAACCTCTCACTTTCTCTCTCGCTCTCTATCTGCCTATCTAATTTGCTATATCTCTTCATCCCTCTTCCCGCTCTTCTTTTATTCAACTCATGACTCTCATTCTCTGTCCTATGTGTGTATCTGATAGTGTTTACGTTTCAGGAAATTTCTCCAGAATTTTGTTACAAATATTTCTTCATTGATCACAAATGGAGCACATGCTTGTCCTGTATTCTCATCGTTCTCTGTCTGTTCTCGTTATGCCCAAGACTAACTCACCACAGCCCCGTCGCACTCAGTAGATGTCACTATAAATTTATAAACTAGAAATGAGTAACATTATATTCAAATGAGTGTCAATTGTCAATAATATATAAAAATTATGAAATTATTTTCAACAAATACTTGAAGAAAAGTATCACCCTTATTGAGAAGTACATGAGCCAAGCAAATAATTGAAGAAAGTTATTCAAAATATTGAAAGTACATCAACATCAAGTGCCATACCGGTTGACGTCGGTGATCTTGTCCTGCCATAATTCTTTGCCCTCAGTGCATCTATCAATTATGTTGGCTGTTTACTGTGCAACGGCACCAAGCTCTCCAGTATCTTCTCACCTTGTCGTCCGCGATCTCTCTTTTTTATGTATTTTGTCAGCAGTGATCAAGTATTCCAACTTTCTTCTTTTTAGAATGTGCAAGAAAAATAACGAGTGCTTCTTTCTAATGTTTTTGGGTGCTCTCTACAGAGGTGGGCAACCTACAGCCCGCGCCAATACTGGCCTGCAAAGCTATTTTGAACAGACCTTGTGCTTAATTTGACAATTACTATACGGTCCATGCCCTTAACTTTAAAAAAAGTTAATTAATTAAAAGGAACACAAAAATGTCCAAAAATATAGAACCTGTAAAAAAAAATAGTAATTTGATTAACAAATTCGCAAAAGCGAAATCATTTTTGTCATATCTTTGATCTATTAGTTGCTGCGTGTTACAAGCCATAATTGCAAAAAGTTCATTTGCTTTGATGATGGACACTACTCCACATGCAATCCTGCTAATGTCGCTGATTAGTCGAACTGACAAGAGCGGTGTAGCCTTTATTGTTAGTGCCACGACGTCTAAAAGTGGTGGTTTTGGGTGTGGATGGCCTGGGATTGTATACACCAGAACTTTGATTCGATAACAATCCGGCGTCAGATCAAAGGGATTTTGTGTCTTTGTGACTCTAACAACGATTTTAATATGCATTACGAATTGCAGTGTGGATAGATATGTAATTAAAAAAAAAAACTAAATAAAGATTAATTTAAAGTTAATAACCGGCTGTTACCAATTAGTTACACAATGAATGTATCAAGCAAATAGAAAAAAGTGGATACAGAAATTCAAGAATGATGGCTTTTGAATTATTTATATATTCCGTATTGCCATAACCCAGTGTACTTAATAAGTAAAAAAGTAAAGAGCCCCCATCACGCCAAGTGGTGTATAGGGAGAATGGTGTTAATGACCATAAATTTTACAGACCTTTCACATATAATTTTTGGGGTAATTTGGTCGACATTACACCCGTGCCGCTTTACTTTCCCAGAAAAAATCCGGTACCTATTTAAGGCTGGGTGAACCCGGAAGCCTTCGGTTGGGATCGAACCCTACCTCTTGTCCTTTGTAGTCCAGTTCACTTACCACCGAGCTATCGCGGGGCTCCCAGTGTACTCAATATGTAATGAAAAAAAGTGTCTGTTATTAAGGAATGCAACGAAAGACGTCACGTCCAATCGGAAGATGAAAATGGCATTTCAATGGAAGAAGTTAAGCAAGAAAAACAGCGCCTTTAAAGGAATCCTTGGAAGGTCAACACTTTGTGTTTTACAATGTAAATAAATGTTCAAAGAATGATGTTTATTTGAGCTCTATTTTAGGTGAGAATTTACGAAGGGGTTGAAACTATTTTTCGATGGAAATTTTGTGAAAGAGTGTTTCGAAGCAGCTGCTAACAATAATTTAAATAAGACTTATTTATTTCACCAAGCATGTTTATTACGCTGGACTGTCGGAAGGCACATGTTTGTATTACCCACATAATCACATGTTTATTCTCCTTACATATGCACATGTTTGTTCTCCTTACATATGCACATGTTTATTCTCCCGACATAGGCACATGTTTGTTCTCCTTACATATGCACATGTTTATTCTCCCCACATAGGCACATGTTTGTTCTCCTTACATATGCACATGTTTATTCTCCCCACATAGGCACATGTTTATTCTCCTTACATATGCACATGTTTGTTCTCCCCACATAGGCACATGTTTGTTCTCCCCACATAGGCACATGTTTGTTCTCCCCACATAGGCACATGTTTGTTCTCCCCACATAGGCACATGTTTGTTCTCCCCACATAGGCACATGTTTGTTCTCCCCACATAGGCACATGTTTGTTCTCCCCACATAGGCACATGTTTGTTCTCCCCACATAGACACATGTTTGTTCTCCCCACATAGGCACTTATTTGTTTTCCCCACATAGGCACATGTTTGTTCTCCCCACATAGACACATGTTTGTTCTCCCCACATAGGCACATATTTGTTCTCCCCACATAGGCACATCTTTGTTCTCCCCACATAGGCACATATTTGTTCTCCTCACATAGGCACATGTTTGTTCACCCCACATAGGCACATGTTTGTTCTCCCCACATAGGCACATATTTGTTTTCCCCACATAGGCACATCTTTGTTCTCCTCACATAGGCACATGTTTGTTCACCCCACATAGGCACATGTTTGTTTTCCCCACATAGGCACATATGAGCATGTGTACACATATATATATTTTTCTACATAGATGCGTGTTTGTTTGTTTCCCCAAAATGGGCACATCCCTAGGTGTTCAAATTTATCCATATAATAAAGATTTACAGTTTCACAGCCTTTCTTTTTCTGCTATATACAAATTTTATAACAGTAAATACAAGTTATTTGTAATTACACTTTTAATGTTCATTTATTATGAACTAATTCACTTTACAATCCAAGAATGTCGCCCATCCCCACCGCACCCCTACCCCTTGCTAACCCAGCTAAACAAAAAAGTGATACAGGCTAGATGAATTCGGAACAGTGTCAGATAAGCACTGACCACCTAAAAACATGCAAACATCAAAACAAATAACACTAGGGCTAAAACTAAGAATAACAAAATGTTATATCTTCTTTACATTCCTGTACGGTGCAGAAACATGGACATTAGACAAGAAAACAAAACAGAAAATTTAAGAATTTGAAATTTTGATTTATAGAAGAATAGGTAGAATTGGATGGAAAGAAAATAAAAAAAAATGATGAAATCTTAAAACAACTAAAACATAAAAGAGAACTACTAAATATAATTCATACAAGACAGATACCATTTTGAGGCATGTTAAAAGACACAACAGCCTACTAAAATTAATCTTGGAAGTGAAAAATACAAGGTAAAAGAGGCAGAGGCAGACCAAAATTAACATCGACGAGTAACATCAAAAGATGGACAAATCATCCTATGACAACCTGCACCATCAAAGCAAGAGACAACACGGAATAGCGCTCCATGGTAGTCAACCTTTGATGAGAAGACAGAATGGCGCTCCATGGTAGCCAACCTTCGATGAGGAGACGGCACTCAATTAAGACTGACCCACTCACGTTACATACTGCGAACTAGTGACGTTGAGTTTTATGTTTAACTGTCCAACATGATTTGTTAATGTGTATTCTATGCTCGTTTTTACGTTTGCAAAGGCAAAAGCAAATACATAATAAAAGGATGTTAAGAGAGAATATCTACTCATCATGTGTCTAAATATAGAAACATCGAGTTGGAACAATTTCAAAACAAGCTTCCAAGATGATCTATATCATTTGCATATTATCAAGGGAGGTTAATTCCGGATCTAGTTTCTGACGTATAATTTATGGCTCGGGTTGTCTGTTTGTGGGACGGGGTAGGAGAAATGTAAGGATTAATTGGAATACACATTTTGTCTATTTGTTTATCTTATATTACTGTATATTTTTCTCTCGATTTCTCATTCTATCTATCTATCTATCTATCTATCTATCTATCTATCTATCTATCTATCTATCTATCTATCTATCTATCTATCTATCTATCTATCTATCTATCTATCTATCTATCTATCTATCTATCTATCTATCTATCTATCTATCTATCTATCTATCTATCTATCTATCTATCTGTCTGTCTGTCTGTCTGTCTGTCTGTCTGTCTGTCTGTCTGTCTGTCTGTCTGTCTGTCTGTCTGTCTGTCTGTCTGTCTGTCTGTCTGTCTGTCTGTCTGTCTGTCTGTCTGTCTGTCTGTCTGTCTGTCTGTCTGTCTGTCTGTCTGTCTGTCTGTCTGTCTGTCTGTCTGTCTGTCTGTCTGTCTGTCTGTCTGTCTGTCTGTCTGTCTGTCTGTCTGTCTGTCTGTCTGTCTGTCTGTATATCTGTATATCTGTCTGTCTGTATATCTGTCTGTCTATATATCTATCTGTCTTCCTGCCTGTCTGTCTGCCTGCCTGCCTGCCTGTCTGTCTGTCTATATATCTATCTGTCTTCCTGCCTGCCTGCCTGTCTGTCTGTCTGTCTATCTATCTATCTGTCTATCTGTCTGTGTGTCCGCCCGTCCGTCCGCCCGCTGCCCGCATTGCACGAATGTATACAACATCATTTTCTGCTCTTCTCATGTCACAGCTGGTCTGAAATAGAGAGAAAGATCGTCATTTTTATTGTTTGTAGTTAATTAGTTTTCTCTCTATTTGCCTGCATTCCTTCCTCTACTATCTCACAGTTCCCTGTGTTAAGTTTTCATAGCCAAACCCTTTATAAGTTGCATACATTGCATTGCCACTCGGCTTTATGATTCTTTAGACAATCACCATTTTGACAAATACTCGTATAATTTGTTTGGTATTAATTGGTATTAATTATATCTACAAACGCAAATGTTATTTTGTTTAACGTATAACGTTTCTTATAAAAATAAGTAACGAGACGTGTCACGCCAAGTGGCGTATAGGGAATATGGTGTTAGTGATCACAATTTTTATAGACCACCCACACATGATTTTTGGGGTAATGTGGCCGGTATTACGCCCGTGCCGGTTTACTTTCCCAGAAAAAATCCGGTCCCCATTTAAGGCTGGGTGAACCCGGAGGCCGTCGATCAGAATCGAACCCGACCTCTTGTCCTTTGTAGTTCAGTTCACTAACCACTGAGCTATCGAGGCTCCCTATAACGTTTCTTACCTAGTCTAAATTATGAGTTATAATTGCCAAGAATATTTTAGTGTCACATTAATCACCGTTTTTTTGTGCCGACTAAATTATTAATTACAAATACAAGGGGATGCTTATGAACCATCCGATCCTTATTTATTGTGCATTTTATGTGTAAGGACTACTTTCAAGAACATTATATATTAGTATTAACAAATCAAAGAGATAGAATACCAAATGAAACCATAAGAAAAATAGTAGGAGCTAAACCCTGCCAAGAATATATAGAGCAACAACTTAAATGGTTTGACCACCTGGTCAGAATGAATCCTTACCAATCACCGTCAAGGGCGTTCTTCTCGAGAATGCATGGAAAAAGACCAAGAGGAAGACCCAGAAGAAGATGGATAGATGCAGTGACAGAGACATGTAACAACAAAGGAAGTTCGAGCAGCACAAGAACGACAAATGATATAAACCACACCTTTTAGGTATCAGTGAAAGAGAAAAGAAGAAGAAGATTAACAATAGATCACATCAATGAAATCGTGACCAGCATGGCACTGGTGGCAAATGCCTTTAACAAACTACGTGAAGAACAAACCATTCTTAGCAAGCACGCGAAACCCATACTGTTCATCTCTTGTGTGATATCAATGTTTAAATATTGACTATTGGTCGTTTCAAATCTAAATGTTCACGATTAACATGAAATATCTCCTCTTTCCCTGCACTTACAAACTTGATTTTTTGCATCTGGCCTTGTTTTTCCAAGGTCCCACCGATTTCACAAAATTTAATGATGTAGGAAGTATGCTTCATCATGAAGCAGCACTTTCCTTTGATCTCAGTGAATTTACGGATCTTTTTGCTCCTGGAGAAAATAATTTACCGTACATTAATGGAAATCAGCTTCTCGACATAGGCGTCTCTACACAACTTGAAAGTTGGAGGCGTTTATCAACTGTTTACTTTCTATTGTTTACTTTCTTTAAAATACTATGAGAATGTCAATGTTATAGCCTTTACAGACGGTCTAAAACAAATCAGCGTATAAACAGTTCCATTAATGAAAACTATTTAAACAATATACAACAAAGAATACATTTAAAAAAATTAATTATCCGTTGCGAGCGATAACGAGCTTGACATATCAAGCAAAGTTATTGTTTATGGGTACGCATGTGACTAAAGAGTCCGATGTAAGCACGGGATCCTCTTCACTGTAAAGAGCTACATTGTTCGTTTTATGTCTTTCCATGTGACTTTCATTATTTTACGTAAACAAGACATATGAAAGTGATTTAGTTTCTTTGCATGCCTGCAGTACACATATCAAGAATCTTTACATTTTCAAAACGTTATCAACTTTAGCTAAAGATTGATCATGCGGACATATAAAAACGTCCATTATTATTTCATTTATTCTGAATCAGAGGAGTCTAACATATTGATTACTAATCTGGGCTGAACGAACGATAGTCCATCTTTTTTCCAATAGTCATTTTCTTCTTTTAAGACATGATCTTCACATTTGCACCAAAAATCTTTGTCAATCTGTGATAGAGCAGCATATGTCAGTCCTTTTATATCGCATAGTTTAAAACTTGTATTCTCAGCTGCCACCTGCCCTTTAATTTTTGCCCAAACGAGTTCAATGGGGTTTAATTGTGGATGATAAGGGGGCAGTCTCAAGCACGTATGACCATGCTGTTGAATGATTTTGTCTATTTGGAATACTTTGGTCTTTTGCGATTTCTTAACAAGTGACAGTAATTCAGGTTTCAAAAATCCCTCGTTAAATGGAATTCCTTCCTTTCTTAGCCAAATCTTTATAACATCTTTTGTACTGGTAGATGTAGGAATTTTGTCTTCTTCTGCCACAGCGTTGTGGTACGACGCGTTGTCCATTACCAGACAGGATGGTCTGTCTAGAATTGGAAGAAGAGTATTTTCAATCCACTCTCTAAATATATGGCCATTCATCTCGGTGTGATAGTCCCTGTTGTCAGTATAATTAGAGGTGAATATAAGTTCTGCATTTTTCACCAACCCTTCTTTTCGGCTGCCTGCATGTGCCATTATAATACGCTGTCCTTTTCCAGTGGGTACACATCTTTTAATACTTCCATCTGATAACTGCCATTCCTTTGCACTTGTGTGGTGAGAATTTATCCAAGATTCATCTAGAAATACAATATCATAACCTTGGTTACGCATTTCCCGTACTTCACGTAAATATTTACTCCTCATAGAAACTAAGTGCGGCTTCTCGCAGATGACATTTCTACCACTATCGTACTTTCTAAACGTAAAACCGATGCTTCTAACAGTTCTCCATAATGTTGTTTTCGACACAACAATGTCATTTTCTGCTCTCAGTCGAATTTTCAGTTTTCTTAAAGTCACAGTTTCTTTGGAATCGAACATTTTACAAATTGCTCTTCTAATCACTTCCTTGTCAAAGCTATCTACTACTTTCTTTCTTCCTAGCGTCCTAGTCTTGATTGAACTGGACACTCCGTTAGCTTTAAGCACTTGTTTGAAAAAGCGTTTGCTTATACCCAATGTGTGAATAGTTCTCTTTTCTGGCTTTGAGATGCTTCGATACAGTTTTCCACGCTTAGCTTCTATGCAAAAATATTTATACACCTTTATTGCCACTGATTGCAATGTAAGGAACTTTACTTTTATACCCATTGACTAACAGATCACAAATTTAACGAAATTACCCAATAATTAGGATACGCCGTTGCACATAAATCACAACAAAACGACAGGAAATGGGATGCACCGGATATAAAATTATAACTATGACGCGTTTTATGTGTTTTTTAGTGCTTAAAACAGGGAAATTGGCGCGCATTACGTTCAAGATGACAAGTCCGTGGGTGCTCACTCATATGAAGCGGTAATTCCTCCAAATATATGGTTTGACCAAAATGCCTTAAATTTGTATACTTCAAATAAAGAATATTTAAAACTATACGTTTGTTGGTGAGGAAATGAATGTACTTCTTGGGACCAAAAAATCACAAGACCATATGCAAAATTTCAGCATTATCAATCAATTGGTTGCAGAGATATGGAATTTTAAACACCTTCAAAATATTTTGAAACGACCTATAGGTATTTATAAATCCACCCAATCTCTACAGGAAAGGCTAATTGCTTTTGACAATAATGCTCCCGACGTAATCATGATTTGGAGAAATGTCATAGAGGTCGAAATTTGTAGAAAGTAAACTAAGCAAGAAAATGCGTCAAACAACATAAGAACACGCTGGAAGAGCTTTAGTCATGTACTCGAATGAGGTCTACCGTGGTCATCATCATCGAGTGCCGTCTCCGCGACGAAGGTTGGCTACCATGGATCGCCATTCAACTCTGTTTCTTGCTTTGATGGTGCAGGTTGTCATAGATTGACTTGTCCATCTTTTGATGCCTGCATTTATAGGCCGAGTGGCAAAAGAATGCAATAAAGAAAAAAAAAAAAGAAACTATACATAGAACAATTGACAAAGAGACTAAAATGTCGGTTTATGAACAAAAATAAAAGTGGCTACAAGATCCAGCACCGAGTCGTCAGACAAGGATACACGACTTCTGTCACAAAAGACATCTTCCTCTGTGAGAAAATAATTACCCTAACTATGGAGTAGAGGGTCATGTTTTAACATTTCACTCTATCAGTAACCAACATTTTTGTTTCATATCCATCTACACTTCTGTACGTTATTATTTGTAATTTATACATTTATCAATCTATCTATGTATCTATCCATATATCTATTTATTCCTGCTCGATCCAGTCCTCCGTACTCTCGTCCGACTATACGTTTTACTTAAACACTATCACACACAGCGCAGCAGCAACAACCAACTATAAATATATGCAACCTTATCAGTTTGTGTAGAAATAGCAGGGGCCACAGGGGAAGCTCTTTCTGGAAAGTTGTATGTATTTTTAATGTAAAAAAAACATTGAATATATTCCTTTATGTATGTGCTTTTTGTATCACGGACAATCGAGCGAGTAATTAATAATATCAATAACAATAATGCGAGAAACAATAACAATAGCGCTAATCTTAACAATGCTAACGGGTCAGGAGAAATATAGAGACAAAAGACTGATGTTGCTTGTTATTTATGGCTAGGATACATGTATATTGCTGAATAATTATTATCGAATATGCAGTAACAAAGTTGTGAATGTGATCATGAATTACATTAACCAGAAGCGTCCGGTTTCAGATCGAATATTTGGGAATTATGTTTCGACTGGCACGGCCCTAGAGCCCATTCGGTCTCTAAAATTTGGTAGCATGTGTTTATTCTGGGGCAAGTACAGCGCTATGACGTGGTATTGACCATATCACTTATAAATCTGACGACGGTCTTTGAAGATTATAAGCATCAGTAGCCTCTGGACGTGACAGAATGCAATTTTCGTTTTATTTTTGTAAAAGGAGATTTTGACATTGTTTATTTAAAATAGGTACCTGACTAAAGACAGGTGGATAGGTATAAAAATCGCGGATGATAAAATGAGAAGATTATATGAGATGAAATATTACTTTTTCACGCTTATTATTAAAGATGGTTATAACAGTAAAAATAGCAATTTGTTGTTGGTAGTAATTATATATGATGTAATAGACATTGTGATATCTCTGTTAACACTAGTAGTGGCAACGATTGTAGTGGTAGTATCATTATAACGATGATAAGAGTAGCTCTAGTAATAGAAGTTGTAATGGTAGTCATGCTAGTGATAGTAGTAGTGTATGGTACGGTTAAATGTTTGTTCTTGTGGTGAAAGTATAGGGGTCACTGTATTAAACGTAATCGTTACGAGTGGCAGTCAGCACTAAGCTAATATATTACTATATAATGATTATAATGTTACATCTACCAACGCGTTCATATCACCGGTTAGGTTAAGTAATATAACATCTGACTTCAATATTTAAGTGTTAACTTTGTTATTTTGGTTCATCCTCTTCGTCTTTCGCTTGATCGTCCTTCATGGTTAGACCTTCGCATTATCACGTGTTGTGCTGGACTTCCGGTCAATATGGCGGATAGCCGACAGGAATCGTTGAAGCTATATCTGAAAAGTGTTTCTTGTTGCAGTTTCGTCACATTTCAAGTCCGGCTTGCTTGTTGGAGCCACTGTGGTTAGTGCTCTGCGCACACCGTGAGCTGTGTTTTTCATCATAACCGTGTTTCGATATTCCGATTGCTTACGAAAAATGATGATATCGCATAACGAAGGACAGTTCGGCTTACGTTCACTTTCGATGTGACCACGCCTTATGTCTTTTGGCGGGTGCTGTGGCTACTATTATAGAGACTGCAGCCTCCTTTCTTTGTTTAGATCCTTCAATGAGATGAGATGTTAATTCGGATGATTCCACTGGCACGGGCGGTTGAGCTGTTATGGTTTTTAATTCTTTTGCATTAATACTGCGTCCTTCGATTATAGTCCGTTCAGATTCGTTTGCCGAGATGTTATGATTTATAATTCAAAAAGTTCTTGATGATTTCACATGATTTTTGGCATACGGTGTTAAAATGTCCATGTCACGAGAACATATGTGTTACTCGATGTCTAGCTATAACGGTTTTCTTAAAGCGGCGAATTCCTTTGATCTTTGCCCATTTAACTATTATTTTGACCCTAATCAAAATGTTTTACAGTAATCTAGTGCAACGATGACCCATAGGCGTGTCCATAAAATTTTACTTGGTGGCAAGTATACAAATTTTAAATTATATATAGAACTTTTGTTCGTAGAGTCAATTTGATATAGTTCCATGCTCTTGGTGTGAGTTTCCCAAATGTTGTCGCTGCCTTTCAAATACGTACATTTAGTTCCTCATCTAAGGAAAGTGTGGCTGTAATAGTGGATCCAAGATAGCTGAACTTCTGTACTGACTCAAGCAGGCTTCCATTCAAAGTAATGGTTGTTGGTTTGCTTATAACATATTTTTGATTGCTTGGGTGGTCTTGAACAATAAACTGTTTAACAAATCAACTAGGAAATTTTGCAAATCAAACTATTTATCTGTAGACTTAATCAGAGTAATGATCATTCAGAATCAGACGAGTCAAATAGGTCGATTACTGCTTTCGGCTGAACAAACAACAAACCATCCTTTTTCCAATATTCCTCTTCTTGTCGTAACACATGATCCTCACATTTTACCCAGTAGTCTTTATTTATATTTGATAGAGCCTGATTTGTAAGTGTCTCAACATCGCATAATTTGAAAGTTTTATTTGTATATGCTACGTGTCCTTTAACTTTTGCCCAAACTAGTTCTATAGGATTTAAGTGTGCATGATATGGAGGTAGTCTCAAACATCTATGGCCATGTTCTTGAATTAACTTGTCTATTTTAAATATCTTTGTACGTTGTGTCTGTTTTACAAGGCTAAGCAATTCGGGTTTCAAGTAGCTGTCGTTAACTTGTATGTGTTCTTTTATGAGGCACGTTTTGATTGCATCTTTTGTACTTGATGATGTTGGGATTCTATCTTCTACGTTAACTACGTTATGGTATGAAGCATTGTCCATTATCAGACAAGAAGGTCGATCTAATATTGGAAGGATACTTTTCTCGATCCAGTCTTTAAATATGTGCCCATTCATTTCGGAGTGGTAGTCTCTATTGTCTATGGATTTTGAAATGAAAACGAGATGAGCATTCTGCAACAACCCATTATGTCTGCTACCTGCATGTGCAACTATCAAACGTTGCCCTTTACTGCTTGGTACTGATCTTTTAATACTTCCATCTGCTAACTGCCATTCCTTTAATGTTATGCTCAGTAAAATATTTTGCCTTTATATTCATTCTCACATAGACTTGCAGAAGATAATATGGATAGTGCCGCCTCCTTTCTGTAAATATTGAGATTTGCCTCTGAATTATGACTCGAACTCGAGTCTACGGCCGTGATTTTGACGTCACATAATTTCCGGTTTCGGCTAAAATGTCATTTTGTGCTAAACGGGAAATTTCATATGTAACATTTCTTTATAAAAATTTATAGTGGAAACATAACTATTTTAGGACGGTGCGCATTCAGCCGTGAAGGTCATGCCTATATGTTAAAGAATCAGCTGTGAGATGTAAGCATCTACATAATCCCGCCGGTGTTTATAATATCGATTAACTTTTTTTTAATATAGGTTAAAAAAGGCATCTTTGAAACTGGATCACATTTCTTTGATAAAAAAATATTTTTATAGCGACATTAGTATTCTAAACCTAACTTCAAAAGATCAATGCAAATGAACAATAAGTTTTTGAAAAAAATAAATTAATGTCTAGGCAAACGAATGTGAACGGACTATAACTATAACTATAAATATAGCTTATTGAGCTATCACCCTAGTATCGTCTTACAAAATAGTTAAAAGTAGATTTGTTAAACAACAAAACAAATAACAGCAGGGTTGAAAGTAAGAATAGCAAAATGTTACATCTTCTAAATATTCATGTATGGTGCAGAAACATGGATATTAGATAAGAAAACAGAAAAAAAAATTGAAGCCTTTGAAATGTGGATTTACAGAAGAATAGGTAGAATTGGATGGAAAGAAAAGAAAACAAACGATGAAGATTCAAAACAACTAAAAATAAGAAGAGAACTACTAAATACAATTAAGACAAGACACATTAAATTTTTGGGACACGTTAAAAGACACCACAGCCTACTAAAAGTAATATTGGAAGGGTAAATACAAGGTAAAAGAGGCAGAGGTAGACCAAGATTAACATGGACGAGTAACATCAAAAGATGGACAAGTCAATCTATGACGGCCTGCACCATCAAAGCAAGAAACAGAGTGGAATGGCGATCCATGGTAGCCAATCTTCTTTGCGGAGACGGCACTCGATGATGATGATGATGAGATCTGTTGGATGGGAATGAGAAAAGAGATGTTAACAAATTAGAACTCGGTCTCACTATCAAGAGATTGATACACTAGGCTTAACGACCGTAGGCGTTACCGGTTGAACCATATATCATCATCATCAAGAACCGGGCCTGCTGGCGTAGGTGATCATGCCTCTCCACAACTCTCGATTGCGACAGTTATTTATCATTTCTGTTTTTCACCTTCTGCCAAGCCATTATCTTAAGCTGTCTGGTATCTTTTCTCTTTGTTTTCCTCTATCTCTTCGTCCCTCAATTTTCCAAGTTGTTACAATATATTCCAGCTGTTCTCTTCTCATTCATGATCATCCAGTACCGGGCCTGCTGGCATAGGTGATCATGTCTCTCCACAACTTTCGATCTCGGTAGCTATTTATCATTTCTGTTGTTGACCTTCTGCCAAGTCATTCTCTTACGCTGTCTGGCATCTTTTATCTTTGCTTCCCTCTATCTCTTCGTCACTCAATTTTCCAAGTTGTTACTATATATCCCAGCTGTTCTCTTCTCATTACATGGCACAAAATGATGATTGTTTCTTCCTTAATATTGAAAATTAGCTCTCTCTTTGCTTTGGCCTCTTTCAGAACGTTTTCATTACTCTTCTTATAACTATATATCAAGACACAATTAACAGCACATGAGCAGGCATTCATGGCTTAGAGGTAGCTAACTCGGCTTCACAACCCTGCGGTCTGGGGAACAAGTCCCTCTGAGTGCGGTTTTGTTTTTAAAGACATCACGACACGTGTGATTATCATCCTCAGGACCGCACATACCGTCTGAAGGCAGTGGCAAATCTGTAACTTAATGCCTAGACAATTACACAGTAACAAATGCCTTGGTAATAGCAGCGTTCTGTAAACGATATGCTACTTACTTTAACAAGCAAATGAACATTTCATTGAAATTATTAAATCATATTGCCTAACTATTACTACATATCTGACATATTAACTTCAGCGTCAGTTATATTTTATTACGTAATGTTATATTCTTAATCACCATCTTGCAAATCTCAACGAACAGTAATTGTTGCTCATACAACCTTTACCCCTTTTGTTAACCAATCTATCTATACAACCTGATCATAGAACGTTACGCCACATACTTCACAAGCACACAATGAATGATATACTTCTAATCTTTTCTGGTCATTCCCTTTCTACTTGGAAACTGTCATGTGCAACAATCTATTAGCAGAAACACCCTCTAGTAACACTACTCGTTGGATCACATCTTATCTATCTATCAATCCTCTACTGTGAGTCGAGGCCTTACTCTGTTAACTATCTGGCTTAATCCTTATTTGAGTAAATGCACTCTCGAGGCGAAAACGCAACAAAACCTAACTTTATGATACTGTCTCTACTAATTCCCATAATAAACCGTTGCTACAATACAGATCTAAGTGATAAATCGCACTTTATCGTGACCACTTTTGATAATTTCCTAGTAATGACCAGAGTTTTTGACAGTCTCACCACATGCCAACTGTCTGCTTTGCTCACCAATGGTTTTACTATGGCTTGGTCGTAGACATCTATAGATCTATAGTCAATATGATAATTCATAATTCACTAGATCTGTTCACCCAGTTTTACTAAAACTATGTTGTAGACATTTATAGATCTATAATCAATATGATAATTCATAGTTCACTAGATCTGTTCACCCAGTTTTACTAAAACTTTGTTGCAGACATTTATAGATCTATAATCAATATGATTCATAGTTCAATGGATCTGTTCACAAAGTTTTATAAAGGCTTTGTTGTAGACATCTATAGATCTATCATCACCATCATCAAGTACCGGGCCTACGGGCGTAATGTGATCATGTCTCTCCACAACTTTTGATCTCGACAGTTCTTTATAATTTATGTTGTTGACCTTCTGCCAAGCCATTCTCTTAAGCGGTCTGGTATTTTCTCTCTTTGCTTCCCTCTATCTCTTCGTCCCTCATTTTTTCCAGTTGTTACTATATATTCCAGCAGTTCTCTTCTCGTTACATGGCCAAAAAATGTTGAATGTTTCTCCCTTATATTGGAAATTAGCTCTCTTTTTGCTTTGACCTCTTTCAGAACATTTTCGTTACTCTTCTTAGCTGTCCATGATAGATCTATAGTCAATATGATAATTTATAGTCCACTAGATCTGTTTACCCAGTTTTACTATGGCTTGTTCATATAATATGATAATGCACTGTTCAAGACACGTTTTCATCCACTTTTATTCCTGGAAAAAACGCCCGTCCTTGTACTGACTATCAGTAGTTGTTTGAAAGTCATGCTGTATGTAGAATTTACATGCAATGAGTGAGCATTCTCACGACATCTTATGTTATCTCAACTATAAAGAAACCAATATAAAACATAAATTGTAACTATAATAATAAATAAAAATGTATGTTCAGTGTATGCGTTATATATAAATGTAGAGTGCGGTACAAGTATAATTTAACGCGCTGCCTTCTTCATTTTCCTCATTTAATAATGCTTTGATAATTTTTTTTGCGGACACTATCAGTATATCTTTGTCAGAAATGGGTACTTGACTTACATATTTATTGACACATTTATTGAAAATGAAGCAGCAAGAGAGTTCATTGAAACAATATCTCAGAATTTTGGGTACGTGATTTAATAAAATCATAAATGTAAAGCATCTACAAATATTTGTATATCTTTACTTTGTGTTACAGCTGTTTAATGCAGAAAGTCACAAAAAGATCACATCAATACTTTATTTTCAGATGGCATGAGGAAAATAAGGGATCCGCGATAGCTCAGTGGTTAGTGAACTGGACTACCACGGACAAGGGGTAGGGTTCGATCCCAACCGACGGCTTCCGGGTTCACCCAGCCTCAAATGGGTACCGGATTTTTTTCTGGGAAAGTAAAGCAGCACGGGCGTAATACTGACCACATTACCCCAAAAATCATGTGCTGAAGGTCTGTAAAATATAGGGTCACTAACACCATATTTCCCTATACGCCACTTGGCGTGACGGGAGTACTTTACTTTTTTACTTATGAGGAAAATAAAAAAGAAATGATAGACATGATTCATTATAGCCATACCAACAAGACTGTAAAAAATAGATATTTAACTGTAGTGGGTAACAACTCATTCAAAGCATGTATTCGAAGGTTAGACCTGCTATGTTTTACAGTATAAAATGTTACTACAATCATCAACATCGTATGCCATATCAGTTCGCTCAGGCGATTATGTCCTTCCACAATCTTCTATCCACAGTGCATCCTATCGGTTCTGTTGTTGACTGTTTTCCATGCCATGACAACAAGCTATTTGGTATTTTCTAGGTTTCTCGTCCGCGATCTATTTTTCCTTATATTTTGTCAGTTGTAACCAAGTATTCCAACTTTCCTCTTCTCGTGATGTGCCCGAAAAAATGTTGATTGTTTCTTTCTGATGTTTCTTAGGGGCTGCTTTTTGTGTTGGCCTCTTTGAGAATTTACTTGTTGGTCCTTTTAGCTGTCCAGGGAACTTTTCACATTCTTCTGAGAAATCCCATCTCTGTGGCCTCTAATCGTTTTTTCATTTGTTTGCTTACGGTCCATGATTCGCATCCATAGGTCAGAAGTGGCTCTATATAGCACCGATGAATTCTCTTTCTCACTTCTATTGGCACAGATTTGTTGCCTAAGAATGTTTTAATTTTCTGAAATGCTATTAGGCCTGAGCTATTTTGCTTTTTATTGTCATTATAATACAGCTGCATCAATCCTGACAAACGTGAAAGAGCTGGCGGTGGTCACCTTGGTAAGCACATCAAAACTAACGAAGGCTGTGGGATATGAGTAAAATAAAGAAAGTTACGATAGTAAAGAAATTGCCCCTTCGGTCAGACTTCAATTTTTTTTTAAAGTCATCTTATTGACAGGCCAGTAATAGGTATAAAGCCTTTACTACAATAGATGCATTTACAACTGGGCTGATGCTAATAGTTCCTTCTGAAACGGTTCAAAATAAGAATTACAAGGTCCCTACAAATACCTTCAGACAATATAAAACACAACACTACCAATTTAAAATTGTGTTCATCGGCCTATGTGCTTCTAACACATCCAAACATTCCCATGCATCCTGTGGTTATCTGAGAAACTGAGAATTAAAAACCCTATGTTCAGTGCATCTAACATACAGTCTAGGACATATTTCGACATCCACGTTGATATAAATTGTGTCTCGATCATCTTTTTTAAAAGAAAAAAAGAATCACCTGTTCAATAGATTCGGACAAATTCGTTTCCCTTTCTTTTCCATTTCCGTGTTTTACATATACAGTGGCATTGCGTTCATCAAAATACTCGTAACTAGCGGTCGATTCTTCCAGGCCACCTATCTTCTCCATCATGACTTCTCCTGGGCCTGCCAACGTACTAAATAGAGCGGTCACACACAATGACATTTGACATACCCAGTGACGTCAGTGCCATCCTAAAGGACGATTAAGTGGAAAGCAACGAGGTGGGAGAAAAGTGATACGGGCATATAGACGGGCTCATAGTGATTGGTAATCATTCGCGGCTAAGATAAAGTTATTTTCTTGACAGCTAAATGAGGGTTTCTTATTTCTCTATAATAAAAACGCTGTTGAGAGTCTGTAGCGTGAAGTATAGCATGGTGGTTTGGCGATAACGTGAACGTGGTTTCAATCCGAAACTAATTCTGTCCAGTCCAGTTGGAAAAATGAGTGATTGACCAGTTTACTTGGCTCCTAGATATGTATTTGAGAAGGCAATATCAGAAACAAAGGACACAATTCTCTTCTCTGTTACATCCTAATGCTGTGACCTGTTTACTTGGCTCCTAGATATGTATTTGAGAAGGCAGTATCAGAAACAAAGGACACAATTCTCTTCTCTATTACATCCTAATGCTGTGACCTGTTTACTTGGCTCCTAGATATGTATTTGAGAAGGCAATATCAGAAACAAAGGACACAATTCTCTTCTCTGTTATATCCTAATGATGTGACCTGTTTACTTGGCTCCTAGATATGTATTTGAGAAGGCAATATCAGAAACAAAGGACACAATTCTCTTCTCTGTTACATCCTAATGCTGTGACCTGTTTACTTGGCTCCTAGATATGTATTTGAGAAGGCAATATCAGAAACAAAGGACACAATTCTCTTCTCTGTTACATCCTAATGCTGTGACCTGTTTACTTGGCTCCTAGATATGTATTTGAGAAGGCAATATCAGAAACAAAGGACGCAATTCTCTTCTCTGTCACATCCTAATGCTGTGACCTGTTTCCGCAAAGTTAACAATTTACTACCCTCATGACAGTCAATTCTTCATTGCAAAGATTTATTGATTTTAAGTTGATCCTGAACTGTTGCTTAGAACTATCTATCTATTGACCTTTCGAGCCGTAGCCGGCCCATAGGGCGGAGACCAAGATACTCTTTCTCTTATCTAAATTTTTGTTCTAGCAGTTTTCAATTCTTTTAAAGACATTTTGTCAAATCTCGCCATTTGTTTCTGCTCTGTGCAAGCAGCTCTATCTCATTGAGGGAGCCGATTCCTGCTGTTCTTGCCTCTCTCGGTCTTCCTCTTTTCCTCTTACCTGTTGTTTCCCACATGAGGGCTTGATTTGCTATTCGGTTATTTTCTCTTCTCATCACATGTCCAATATATGACCATCGTCTTTTCTTTATTACTGAAGATATTTGTGATTGATTGGCGATTTCTCTAATTTCCTCGTTTGTTTTGAATTCGTTCCACGCTATACCAAGTATTTTCCTTAGACATTTATTTTCGAATGCATTCAACTTTGTTTCTATATCTCTTGTTTTTTTCCAGCTTTCACATGCATACGTAAGGGTTGATAGTGCATTTGATTTAAATAGTCTAAGTTTTGTGTTTGTGCTGATTAGTTTTGATTTCCACAACTTTTCAAGGCTTCTGAAAGACATTGCTGCTTTTTTACACATTCTATATCAGGTCTACGTTTCATTAACAAAATCGTTTTTACGATAGTGGCTTGTTAAACCTCTGATCAACGGTTCTATACCAAGCCAGACAAAAATAATTCCTCCATTTTGGATACAACCGGAAAAAAAACATTCTTAGAACTGTTGCATGAGAAATTAACTTTAACTTGAGAACCGCCGTGTTTGTTATAGCTTTAGTGTAATAATGTACTACATTACAATTATAAAATAGATTTATTCTGAGCGTGATTGTATTCAGATGTAATCGATACATGATAATTGTTTTATCATGGGAAGTGAAATGGAGAGGCATTCATGAATCGTCGTTATTAAATACACACAAGCTGTCGTAGGCAATAATGTCTCTCAAGGACTTTCTCTCTCTACGACTCTTTGTCAATTCCATTGTTGACATCCTATCAAACTATTCTTAAATTGTCTGGTATTGTTTCTCTTTTTTGCTGGTCATTAAAGAATATTGAAACTAAAATCATATTTCCACATATTAACTAAGGCGCGGAAGGTACTCTCTGTACCCTTTACACATATAACATAACAACATATAACCTTTAGCTTTAGCGTCTTCACAGACTGATGGAAGCAAGCAGATGTTGGCCTTCACTATGAAATGTAAATGGTCTGTGTCACAGTCAGCACTGTGGTGCACTCGGGTTATTTCGACATTATTCAAATGTTGTCTGCGAATTAAGTCAAGCTGGTGCCAATGCCCAGATCTAAGGTGTCGCCATGTTTTCTTACTGTCGATTTGTTTTTCTGAAGAAAGTATTGGTCGCTCACGTGTTGCTATGGGAACAAAATAGCAGAAGTGTCTAAGGCCACGATGACCTAAGCATGATTACCGTGATGATGGTCAAATCACAGCCAACTATAGATTCACTAAGGCCTGTGGGCAAAAAATAAACCAGGAAAACCCGAACAACTAGCGTAACGTCGTTATCAATTATAGGAGCTATAGACGGTTGACTTCCCTACCCACAACTACCCCTGCGCCTAAAGCTGGAAACGTCATGCTAGTTGATGGTTTTCCGGAAATTTCCTCTAAGTCCGAAGGCCTCAGTAAATCTATAGTCGACTGTGTTGATATCGATGCTTGCATTTAGGTCGCCTAGCACGTACAGTTGTTCTACTTTGTGGACTGAGTCAACGGTCATCTGAAGTATGTCTTAATAAATATAAATGTATTACAGTAACCACTAACAGAATAACTTCGCCATCACAAGTATAAGAAAGACTACATCAGTAGAGATGACTTAAGAATGAATACTTGGATGGATAAACCATGGAAGATATTTTTTAAGTGGAAAATACACCGGAAAGGCTACTTCAGTAGGCAAAGACCACTTTAATACATACAATATTAAAAAGAGATATAAATTACACAGGGAGGCATATCTCCCTACCTACTCACTTACCCTTAGCGCAAATATTCTTCATGACAGCAATAAGCTGTGTCAAAGAGCACGAGTTGGAATCACGGGTTGTGCTGCCTATTATTTTTATTTTTCTATATTCATCGTACCATATATGGAATTATTCCAAGTGTAGTTATTAAAAAAAAAATGTGTATTGTTATGTACTTTACATTATGTGTCTCTGACCTCGGAGTTTCCCTCCATAATAAAGATAGTGGATTACTATTGTTTACAGAAGCATTTGAAATAAGAACAGGAGTAAGGCAGGGATGCCTTCTGTCTCCATTTCTCTTTCTACTGACCATAGATTGTATTATAAAAATAACTCAAAACAACAGAAATGGAATCCAGTGGTCACTTACCAAGCAACTTGATGATTTAGACTTTGCTGATGACATAGCTCTCCTATCACACAGCCATCTACAGATGCAAGATAAAATGAGCATACTTGATGAGAGATTACCACAGCTAGGACTGAAAATTAATAGAGATAAGACCAACATTATGAGAATTAATGCAGTTGGCAATAACCAAATACAATTATGAGAAATACTTCTACTAGACGTACAATCTTACATATATCAGGGCAATAATATAGATAAAGAGGGAGGAACAGAAAATGATACCAAAATAAGGATATCAAAAACAAGAGGAGCTTTTGTTGCACTGGGAAACATATGGAAGTCCAAAGAAATTAGATTAAATACGAAAATAAAAAATTTCAAATCCATTGTTAAGTCAAATACATCTAGATGACATGGACATACGACTAATATGTAATCTATACTGGGAGCAAACAGCAATAATAAAATATAACAAAGAGAATACTACACCCATTGATATAAAAAGAGGAGTAAGACAGGGATGCATCCTATCACCAAGCATGTTCAATCTATACACTGAGCAAATTTTTAAAAACATCATAGAGATGCCAGGCCTACAAATTAATGGAAAGATAATCAATAACCTAAGATATGCTGACGATACTGTGCTACTAGCAGAAAATTCTAAATTTCTACAACAATTACTTAATGAAATAAACATGACAAGCAAAAAATATGGACTAGATGAATATCAAAAAGACTAAAACTATGATCATAACAAAGGAAATACTCAAAACCCACAAGTGGATATCAAAATTGAAGGAATAGACCTGGAGACAGTTCAGAACTACAACTACCTTGGACATACTATAACCAGTGATGGAAAATGTACAACTGAAATAAACAAAAGAATAGGAATGGCAAAAAGTAAGTTTAATGTCATGAAGAACATACTAACATCAAAACAAATAACACCAGGGCTAAAACTAAGAATAGCAAAATGTTACATCTTCTCAATATTCCTATATGATGCAGAAACATGGACATTAGACAAGAAAACAGAACAGAGAATTGAAGCCTTTGAAATGTGGATATATAAAAGAATAGGTAGAATTAGATGGAAGGAAAAGAAAACAAACGATGAAGTCTTAAAACAATTACAAATGAAAAGAGAACTACTAAGCACAACTCAAACAAGACAAATGCGATTTCTGGGCCATGTCATCAGTAGACACAACAGCCTACTAAAAGTAATCATGGAGGGGAAAATACAAGGTAAAAGAGGCAGAGGCAGACCAAAACTAACATGGACGAGTAACATCAAAAGATGGACAAATCAGCCTATGACAACCTGCACCATCAAAGCAAGAGACAGAGCAGAATGGCGCTCCATGGTAGCCAACCTTCGTTGTGGATAAGTCACTCGATGATGATAATTGTTAAGTCAGTCCTATTATATGACTGTGAAACATGGAGAACAACACAATTGATAATTATGAAGATACAGACTTTCATTAATGGATGCTTACGCAGAATAAAAGGATGGAAATGGCAGGACAAAATCCCTAACATAGAATTATGGAAATGTACCAGTCAAATAACATTGGATAAAGAGATACAGCGAAGACGATGGCGCTGGATATGATACACACTGCTGAAGCCAACTGAGAGTATTACACGACAGGCCCTTTTTGGAATCCCCAGGGGAAAAGACCAAGAGGAAGACCAAGGAATTCTCTGAGATGACAGATAGAAGCAGAGATGAAGATGATGGGGACGACATGGAATGATCTTAAAAGAATGGCAAGGAACAGAACGACTTGGAAAGTGTTTGTTGAAGACGTATGCTCCACAGGGAGCTGAAAAGTTGAAGAATGAAGAAGATTATTGTAGTTTTCATTAAACTACTATCTCAACAGAGAAACATCATAACAATTGATCATTACAGAAACTTTTTGAAAGATCAATGGAGAAGGTATATGATAGACATAGCAAAAAACTTATGGATGTAAATCATCGACAATTGAACAACAGACAAGAAAATCACTGTAAGCTGTAGAAATTGTTGTTTTACAGAAGAACGTTGAGAATATCATGGACAGCAAAAAAGATTAATGAGAACGTTCTGAATGAGGCCAAAACAAAAAAAGAGCTAATGTAATATTATATAATATATATATATATATATATATATATATATATATATATATATATATATATATATATAATAAATATTAGGAAGAGACAATCATCACTTTTTGGCTATGTAATGAGAAGGGAACAGCTGTAATATATTGTAACAATTTGGAAAATTTAGGGACGAAGAAACAGAGGGAAGCAAAAAGAAAAGTTACCAGACAGTTTAAGAGAATTGGCTTGGCAGAAGGTCAACAACCGAAAAGATAAATAACTGTCGAGATCGAAAGTTATGGAGAGATATGATCATCTACGACAGCAGGCATGGTACTTGATGATGATGATGATTATGATGATGATGATTATAGCAATAAATAATTTATTGAAAAACTCTTCTTTAGTGATGCATTAGAAACATTACGTCAGCAGATAAACCACTAGTAAAATTACTTAACTGAAAAACCAAGAGAAGGAACATTATGATAGTAAGATGAACGCTTCTCATCAACATGTAGAGGTTTACAAAATTACTGCAATCAAATATTCCTTGACAACAGATATCATATTTGAGAGAAGCCTTCACGCATTTTATAAAATCTATATGTTCGTTTTTATAGTATCTTCCCACTAAGTGTACATAAGGGCGAAAACATGGTAACATTTAGTGCCCTGCAGGTGCTAGTTTACAAAACTTTGACCAAAACAGTTTTATTTAAACCTGGAAGTTAAAAGTTAAAAGAGGTAATGTATACATCAAAGCGTAATGAACAAAGGAAGCTAAAGTATACATTAAAGTGTGATAAACAAAGGACATTACAGTATACATCAACGTGGGATAAACAAAGGAAATTAAAGTGTACATCAAAGGGCGATAAGCAAAGGAAGTTAAAGTATACATCACATTATGATAAACAAAGGAAGTTAAAGTATACATGAAAGTGCGATAAGCAAAGGAAATTAAATTTTACATCAAAGTGTGATAAACAAAGGAAATTAAATTTTACATCAAAGTGTGATAAACAAAGGAAATTAAAGTATACATCAAAGTGTGATAATCAAAGGAAATTAAAGTTTACATCACATTGTGATAAACAAAGGAAATTAAAGTATACATCAAAGTGTGATAAGCAAAGGAAATTAAAGTTGAACATCAAAGTGTGATAATCAAAGGAAATTAAAGTATACATCAAAGTGTGATAATCAAAGGAAATTAAAGTTGAACATCAAAGTGTGATAAACAAAGGACATTACAGTATACATCAAAGTGTGATAAACAAAGGAAATTAAAGTATACATCAAAGTGTGATAATCAAAGGAAATTAAAGTTTACATCACATTGTGATAAACAAAGGAAATTAAAGTATACATCAAAGTGTGATAAGCAAAGGAAATTAAAGTTGAACATCAAAGTGTGATAAACAAAGGAAGTTAAAGTTTACATCAAAGTGTGATAAATCTTCCTCTTCTTCTTCTTTCCTTCCTCATCTGCCTTTCAGCGTCGAGGGGAGATATAATTTGTGGTCTTTTGCTCTTCTGTTCGCCTCTGCTGCTGTTATGTTTCCTAGTGCTTCTAATATTCCATCGATCGATCTTTTTCGTGGTCGACCCTTGGGTCTGTTGTTCTCACAACGTTTGTTGAAGGCTCGTTGTGTTGTGTTTTGTTCTTTCTGCCTTGTCACGTGGCCGAACCATTTTATCTGTTGTTTCCTTATATATTCTATGGTGGGGGCTATTCCTAGCTTTTTTCTCAGTTCTTCATTTCTGATCTTATCTCTCAGACTGTTTCCTGTCATTCGTCTAACACATTTCATCTCTGTAGAGGTTATTTTCCTTATTGTTCTTGCATCTAGAGTCCAGGTATGGCATTGGTAGCACAACGTTGGAATGAAGATTGTATTGTATAGTGCTCGTTTTGCCTCCAGAGTTATTTCCTTGTTGGACAATAGTGGTGATAACTGTCCGATGATTTGACAAGCTTTGTTGCATCTTGATTCTATCTCTGCTGTTTGGGAATTGTCGTTTGTCATTAGACTTCCTAGGTATTTGAATTCCTCTACTTGTTTTAGTCGTCTGCCTTCTATAGTTATGTTGATGTTCTGTTTATTTTTGGCGACATTCATGACTTCTGTTTTGTTGATGTTGATTTTCATGTTGTATTTTGTGCCTGAGATGTTGAGTTTGTTTAAGTGTTCTTGTAGGTCTTCTATTGTTTCATGTATTAGTGCCTGGTCGTCTGCAAATAGAAGCTCGTTGATCTCCTCTGTTTCTGATGGGTTGGCTAGCTTGCATATATGGTCCATGTATGTAATAAACAGTAGGGGGGATAGTACGCACCCCTGTCTTACACCTGATCTAACTTCGAAGTGGTCTGTGTAGCCTGTTGCTGTGTGATAAATAATTATTTTATATTTTAATAACTGGAAAAGCTCACGCATCGAAATACCAATATATGAGCGAATTAACAACATGAGGGTAGAACAGTTTCAATGTTCTTTAGTAGTTTCTCTTTATTTACATGGTAAAAAAATGTTAATGTTAAAGTAGCGTCATAAATGCGTACACAGGGTAATGAAATCAAGACTAGAATAGAATCAAGCAAAATAGTCAGGAATCCTATAATCTCACCTGTAACATAGAAAATACGGGTGGCGATGAGTCGACACTGTGATGAGAAGAAATAACTAAAGAATCACAAAAAAGTTATCAGATTAGAAGCAATAGGAAGAACATTGATAAGAGAGCAAGGATAGCATGCAGCGATTCCCTTACTGAGGATGAGAAGCTTGGTCAGAACAGGAATTTATGGCGATGTATACCTCTAGCTAGCTAACCGATCAGAGAGGCAGGAGCAGCAGGAATCGGCTCCTTCAATGAGATAGAGTTGCTTGCACAGAACAGAGACAAATAACTAGATTGATAAAAGATCTTTATAAGGATTGAAAACTGCTAGAATAAAAATTTATATAAGAGAAAGAGTATCTGGGTTTATGCCCTATGGGCCACGGCTCGAAAGGTCAATAGACAGACAGCGAATTATGTGACGTTTCATGGTATTAGGATGATAATGTATAGAATCTGACGAATAGAATTTGACGTATATCTGGACATGTCAGTTTTAGAAGGAAGAGCAGTCAATCATTATTTATTGTACAGATTCCCCTGAAAATATCTCTCCAATATCAGGTAAATACAGTAAGCCTAATAGCTTATAATTAATGTAACAAATAAAGCATTTGCAAACATTTGAAACTTATGACAACAAGTAACTCTATTTCAAAGGTAAAACCCATCTAAGCTGGTAAAAATAGTTTAACAAAATTCCGAAGATAAAGAATTCACAAGTCATTAATTTGCCATGTAGGAACCTCCTTCACGTGTGCTCCATAAAATCTATGGGCTCCATGAAAACGGTTCAGTCAAAATGACGGTTTTATCAATTCCCTGAGGAAATCTCCCGCTGTTTCTTCTATTCATTGCTTGATATTCTCCCTGCCTGAAAAATTAGCCCGAGTAGCCAACAGTTTTATTGAAATGGCGGCACGTGATCGGAAATGGAAGTAGAACTTGATTCTTTTCTCGGGAGAAGCTTGACTTTGAAGTTGGGTGTATGAAGTCTGCAACAACAAGAAAGATGTGAATGTTATGTTGATTATTGATTTGGACTTTTGCATAGTCTAGGTCTTTGCTGGTGGAGTTTCTCTCTTTAACAAGTGTTATTATATACTTGTCTTGGAGTAAATAGATATATTTAATCTCGACTAAAGCTAAGGCATCGAAAATACCACGATGATACTTTAGAGAGAATTAACTGGATATGGCAGAAGAATAGTTTAAATATGCTTGTTTGTGTTTGTTTTATTTTTATTGAAGCATTATTTAAATTTTATGATGACGTAATAAATAAATAAACATATCTTTATATCTCTATATAAGCTTCCTAATATTGACTGTTATTCGTTTTAAGAGTTACGATTTCATGTAAGTTCTGCCCGTCGTATTGCAAAGTTTCATATCCTGGTTCATGTGTGACATTAACACCAGTATTCATTTAGTCTAAATCATTGTCCTTGTCTTCGGACTGTCACTTATATCTATCTTCGTACACGCAAATCGCTTCAGATATACAGAATGTTGCAGCAGAGTTTACGACTTTCATCACATTGGCAAGAGCTATGCCCCCGGGCCCACCCGCCACCCTTCACGCCTCTTTCCAACAGGCTAATTTAGAAAAAAAAGCCGTTTCTTTATTGTGAATGTCATTATTGTTATTTTATTACTGAATAGACAGTTTGTATATCACCGGTGTCAATAACTAAGTCAAAACTCAAAACAGAAACTCTGAAAATCAACAAAACCATTGTATTCTGTCATTGCAGCTATCACGGTGCCACATATCCATATTATCAATGGAAGGGCAAACATGATTATTCTATTGGCGTTGGCTACTAAGTAATTGTTGTGATCCTCTTCAACAAACGCCCCATAACAAGTCAAACTTTCGGAGGGTAGCGGTCACTACAGAATTATATTGGAAATCGTTCAAACTTCCCTTTTTAGCACGTATTTTATTCCTTTTTTCCTTCATTTTCTCCCTCTTATTCTTCATATTGTTTATTCTATACGCCTAAACCAGTATGGTTAATGAACAGACAAGTGACTCTAGTTTATTACCAGTTGCAGGAAAAGCAAATATGTAAAGTAGAGCCAAAGGGTGTAGCACCTTATTAAGAATTCGTTATGGCAAACGAGAATGCTATGCATCGTTGCAAAAACACACTATTGGTTGACATTTCTCAGTGCACCTGGCGTCCGCGGGGTGTCATGTGAAAGAGAAATTGGGGATTTGATTATCGGACCAGGTTAAGGGCACAGTTTTCTGAAAATCAACAACCTGGGCATCAGAGAGTTACGAAGCTATTATTTTGACCTGACTTAATCCCATTGTTAGCCGTGAGCTATGAGCTCTTTACAGCTTTAATGCCTCTCGCATAAAGACGCAGGTCCTTCTCAGTTGTACAGCTGCAGTAACTACAGCTACAGCTGCAGAATCTACAGCTACAGCTGCAGAGTACAGTGTTCTATTGATGGATGGAAGTAGTGGGAGTAACATGCCCCGTCGGTTTTGTAAATGGGGACAGTGCAGTAGCAAAGGAAGCTACTGTAGAATGAAGTTTGATCGTCTGTAATGCCGTTCGATATAAGATTCTCTCCCATTTCCGTAATTTTTTTTTCCGCACGGCTTACGCGCACCGTCTATTCGTGGATCATTTCAACCTATAGTGTCTTTAGAAAGATACATGGCATTCCTGTCTGTCGGAACGATTTCTTAGTAAAGTGCAAAACGTTTTGACCGATTCGCATTATATAACCCATTTTTATCAACTGAAATAAGAAAAGAAAAATGTCTTCAGCGTTATGTGGAGCCAGCTTTGACAGATGGATGTGAATCGGATAACAGGCAAGCAAATCATTGAAGACAACAGACATGCGGTTTTGTAAAAAAAAAATGTTGAGAATATCACGGACAGCTAAACAGATTATGTAAGACATTTTTAAAAGCCCAGAAAAAAACAAGAAAACTTATGGCCAACATCAGGGAGAAACATTCATCATTATTTGGCCACGTAACGAGAGGAGGGAAGCTGAGGGATATTGAGGGAAGTAGAAACATTAAGCGGATAAAAGACAGAAGAAAGCAAAGAGCAAAAAAAAAAAAAATAGTTGACAAGACAGGCATGGAACTAGATGATGATAGTATAATAAATTCCTAGTTTTGTGTCAATACCCACTTCATCATCATCAAGCACCGGGCCTGCTGGCGTAGGTGATCATGTCTCTCCACAACTTTTGATCTCGACAGTTATTTATCATTTCTGTTGTTGACCTTCTGCCAAGCCATTCTCTTAAGGTGTCTGGTATTTTTTCTCTTTGCTTCCCTCTATCTCGTCGTCCCTCAATTTTCCCAGTTGTTACAATATATTCCAGTTGTTCTCTTTTCATTACATGGCCAAATAACGATGATTGTTTCTTCCTAATATTGGAAATTAGCTCTCTTTGACCTCTTTCAGAACATTTTCATTATTCTTCTTACCTGCCCATGGTATTCTCAACATTCTTCTGTAAAACTACATTTCTACATCCTGGAAAAATTAAAAAATAAAAAATAAAAAAAGGTATGTAAGAAGCTTTACGTGACAAGTGGACGACACAGACTAAACAACGTTTCGGCTCAATAGGCCTTCATCAGGAACAAACAATAAAAACACACTCACACAAATTAATAACGAAACAACCAAAACAAAAACAATCGAAATGTGTTAAAGAAAACAACAACAAAAAGTAAAACTATCCTGTCAAATCCAAAATAAAATCGTAACCAAGTGCGGCTGTCGTGAACGTCGAAAATCGTGCGAAAAAGTGCGTAAATGTAAACAGAACCAGATGAGTAAACACAGGGGTCAGTGTGCAAACACAAAGGAGAAAGAATCGAATAGTAGTCTGACAGGTGTAAAAAGACGCTAAGAGTGAGATGTCTGAGAGTGGGGTACAGTAAAAATAAATGAGGGGTAAGAAGCACAGAAAAAAAAAAAAAAAAAAATTTTTATAGAGGAGAAAACCGAAGTGTCTCATAAGGGACTAGAGGAGAAGAACTATAAAAAGTATGGCATAGTAAGTAGACCAAAGAACCCAAATATGTGTAGTAGAGAAGGCTATGCAAAAGGGAAGGAGCAAGCAAAAAGAAACTATGCGTATGAGTGTGATACATTCATACCTCTCGGGGTCAGCGAACCATACTGGACTATAAGGCGATTTTCCAAAGTATAGCGGCTGCGGTCGCCAGAGTGACAAAGGACAATACCAGTGACACGGATGTCGTCTTTGCCCTTGTGATCAGGGGAGTTGAAGTGGGAAGATACCGGAGTACCAGTATTTTGTTGGACATCACGTAGATGTTCACAAAATCTTTCCGCTAATCTTCTTCCAGACTCACCAATATTGTTATTGTTTGTTCCTGATGAAGGCCTATTGAGCCGAAACGTTGTTTAGTCTGTGTCGTCCACTTGTCACGTAAAGCTTCTTACATACCTTTTTTTATTTTTTAATTTTTCCTCATATTCAGCTTTACTGCAGCTTCGCATTTTTATGCCTTAACCCATTTCTACATCCTCTAGTGATTTTCTTGTCTTTTGTCCTAGTGTCCATGATTTACATCCATATGTTAATGCTGGCTCTACATAACATTTAAGAACTCCATTTCTTGTTTCTATTGTAAAAAAGGGATTGCACAGTACATTCCTCATTTTTTGAAAAGCTGCTTTTGCCTGAGCAATTCTTCATCTCACCTCTTTTGTACATCTTCCGTCTGAGATAAACAAAGTTATTTTAGTCCATATATGACGACTTCTGCGGTTGCTTGCATCTAGGGATGTCTTCTCCTATGTGTAGATTTCCTTACAAGGATCGTAGACTCATATTTATTTTGATTACATTTCGTGTCACACGTTGTGACCTTTGCGCTGATAAAATACTCTCTCTAGTTTAGAGTGACATCTACTAGGACTATTGTTCTTAACTATTGAAGTTCACAAATAAATCAAAGTATAAACATCATATGTTGCTATTTTATAGTATATTTATTGTTTTAGTTCATCAGGGCATATTTTAAGATCAATCATTCTCTCAACTTGTTTACTTACGAGTTCTTATAGAATATATTGAAGCACAGTTCTTGAAAACTCTCAAACACTTCACAACTAAAGTTCATATGTTCATTGCTATCCTTACTACTCTCTAACAACTTACTTAATAACTTCTCAACTGACTTAAAACTACAACTTGAAGATTCTTAACTTCCTAACTAACTGGCTCAACTTTCTAATCTTAACGTATTAGATCTGACTTCTCTCTGTATAAACTTCTAGTTCTAAATGTTGTTCTAATTGTTGTTCTAATTATTGTTCTAATTATTGTTCTTAAATACAAATTCCTAAACTTGTAATCTTCGGAGCCTAACTTTTTGGCTCAACCTATCTAGCTCAACTTAATTTCTATTAACTGCCTTCGGCAGTTCGGCCGAAGCCGGACTAAGCTTACTAGTCTACATTCTGATTTCTTTCTTTCTCTCTCTCTCTCTCTCTCTCTCATCTGAAGTGCACTGATTCTATTGTGTTGAAGGTTATATACTCAGCGTAAAATTCTTTGCGTGAAAATAATTTGCCAATTAAATTGTCGCAAAGTGACAAATTGCAACCTTTCTGACCACTTGGAGTCCGTCAACTCTCATCACTCTGTGTCCGAAACTTGAACCATTCCCCAGATTTGACGATAACACTTTGTTATCGTAAAATCTCTATACCCTGTTTAAATTAATGATTACCTCATGACAATGACCTTTCCTGGTAGTTGGTTGACAACTTATCTATCAGACGGCCAATGTCATGGGGTCAACGCATGCTATATTGTTATTTCCCCAACTTGCTGTTGTGGTAATCTGCGTGGAAATTTCCATTAAACTATTATGTCCAGTATAATTCTACATTACCTTTCTCCCCACTTCTGTGAGTCCATTTTCCACGATTAACTCTGCGTTATCTCCATTTCTACACTTGTTATTCTGGCTGGGAATTTTCCATACTTTAAATTTGCATCCTAACTAATGATGGTCGCTACCATATGTTACTGCTATTGTCCGTTAAAGAAACGGGTAACAACTAAGTTATCTGCTCCCATGCTTTCACTAGCTTACTCTAATACAGCTACCTTTCTAGTGATGTCAAGCAACATAAACGAAAACCAAATAGCATGAATTACAAATACGTTGTAGCTTTATATTGTAGCTGCTTGCTTGTCTAAATATACCCGGTTTGAATAATATTTGAAGCAAGCAGGTCTTTCCCTCCTAGTTACAAGATACGTGATATCGACATCATTAGACGGACGATAAAATGGATATTCCGGGTTAAAGTTGAGCGTTGGCAGTTGGCATTTGGCAGTTGGTAGTTGGCAGTTGGTAGTTGGTAGTTGGCAGTTGGTAGTTGGTAGTTGGCAGCTGGCAGTTGGTAGTTGGTAGTTGGTAGTTGGCAGTTGGCAGTTGGCAGTTGGTATTTGGCAGTTGGTAGTTGGTAGTTGGTAGTTGGTAGTTGGCAGTTGGTAGTTGGCAGTTGGTAGTTGGCAGTTGGACATTGTAAATAATATACAGTACTACGTTATTGCCAGGGAGCCGCGCTAGCTCGGTGGTTAGTGAACTGGACTACAAAGGACAAGTGGTAGGGTTCGATCCAAACCGACGGCTCGGTTCACCCAGCCTTTAATGGATACTGTAGTTTTTTTCTGGGAAAGTAAATCGGCACGGGCCCAATACCGACCACATTACCCCAAAAATCATATACCGAAGGCCTGTAAAATTTATGGTCACTAACATCATATTCTCTATACGGCACAAAATGGCGTGACAGGGGTACCTTACTTTACTTTTTTTTTTTAATACATTATTGTCTGGGCCAAATTTAAAAAAAAGTGAAAGTACTTCTATAATCTTTGCAATAAATGCTCATATTTTCTCAAATTAATCTTAAACGAGCCGGGGAGAGAGGGAAAAAACCTTCGTAAGTGTTACGGAGTTTCTGCCCTGCGAAGAGTGCTTTGTTTGTTTTTTTTTTTAAATCGACCTTGATGATATGTTCAATGGAGTATCCATGTCGCCAAAGTCCCCAACTCCCTACATACCTCAGAGAACGACGGAGATGGAGGGAAAGTTTACTTGTTGTGGTATGCATGCTATTTTCAACTGGTATCCCCTCTTTCTATTCAGATCACGCACTTCTTGTATTTTGAGATAATACAATATTCCAAGCCTCCAAGTTAACTTCCTCTTAATTAGTTTAAACTCCCCCTGTCAATACCCGCAGCATTATTACAATAACCTTATGCTTCACGGTAAATCACTTACGGAAGTTCCTTATTGATATTTGATCAGTTAGATTCCACAAGGATCGTCATATGTAAAAATAAATGGCGCAGTTATATATTTCTTGATAACCTGATAGTTTTTCCATTCGTCTATTTTTCCTTATATAAAAAAAAAAATGTGTGCAGAGTAGACACTCTGTAGCACTAACGAAGGTGCTCCCCTCTTCAAGATGTTTTGCTTTTAACCTGATTATATTGTCCATAACATTTTGTCTAAACATATATATTTTTGTTTCAACATCACGCCAAGTTTCCCTACATTTGCAATATATATATATATATATATATATATATATATATATATATATATATATATATATATATAGAAGCATACCCATAGCCTGTGTAAACCGAAGCCCTATAGATCAATTTTTTTTTTAATTACTGATAAGGGGATTCAACCAGTAACCTCTTGAACAGATCTAAAGCGCACTAACCTTTTCACCAACACGATTTCCTTATTTCATTTATTTGAGGACTGGTTGGTCTGGAGGCAAGACGCCGGCCTCGAGATAGAGAGGTTGTGGGTTCAAATCCTGACTGCACCAGTTGGGATTTTTATTTATGATTTCTCTCTGCGGCACCCTGGTCTCAGCAGAGAGACCCGGCTTGGAAAGTCAATTACTCATCGACGGAAAAAAATATTAGTACCTCCGAAGACGAGTTATCTGCCTATGCGGCGAGGGACCCCTGTGCACACGGTTGCCAAAGGAAAAATGGATTAACACGCAAAATTCAGTTCCTAGTCACCAAGGACTTCGTCAGAGGTAAAAGCTGGCGAACGAAAAAAAAAAGAAAAGAAAAAATGTAATATATTCTTCTGGTTTGGTATGGAAAATAAACATAACAAGTTATTAAACAGCTAAACCTGCAGATAGACGAGACAAACTATGACTTTTCGACAAAAGCCGTCATCATATAGAAGATAACTAATACACAAATCAAACACGAAATACAAATACTTATCTCAGTACGACGATGGATTCATAGGGGTCTGTATCATAGGACAAGAAAAGTAACCAGGATCTCAAGCACTGATTATTACTTATGTGAGTGAGAAGCACAATGGTCACATTATCTCTTCCAGTCATTCGGGTCTAACGAATTCATCGCCATGCTGAGTACTCATATATATTGTCTTGTAACTGATGAAATAAAAATATTGAAATATATATATGAAATACATATAACTGACGAAATAAAAGGAAAGAGAGATCGCGGACGACAAATAGAGAAAATACTGGATAGCATGGTGTCATGGCACGGTAAACAATCAACAACAGAAATGACACGATGTATGGTAGATAGAAGATTTTGGAAGGACATGATCGCCTACGCCAACCGGTATGGCCCATGATGATGATGATCTGGTGAAGGCTTGTGCCAAAACGTGTTAGTTTGTCTCCCCTCTCTACAGGTTTTAGCTGCTTAGTACCTTTTTATGATTTATTCTCATGTTTTCTGAAGCTATACTGGCAATGATTGCAAGATTTTAACTCTTTCCGCACGGAAGCTTTTTATCAGTGCAACGGAATAGTTTTCTGAGACAAAACTTTGTCATAGTTTTAAGAATAAATCTACATATTAATCTAACAGATAACATATATGAATTTGTAGATAGTTGAAAAAGGAATTATATTTCACCAATATCAAGATGATACAAGACATGTAAAAAGAATATGGTTTGATGACGGTCATACTAATCAAATTGAGAGTAACGCACTGTGCGGCGAAACGTACAGAGAGAGTTAATATACTATACAATTTATAGTTGTGACTAACTTTTTCTGGTTTAGTAAATGTTATAACCTTTATCACATTGTTATTTATCTTCATGCTAATTGTCTGTTTGGCTGTGAAAAGCATTCTTCTCAATCATTTTTCTGTCGGTGCGTGGGACTTGATCAACAACAAAATTAACTATACGAATCCATTAATCCGGCAACTCCCGCGCCATTTATTTTATTAAACAACTTCGTGCATCAGCTATTGTATAGACACGCTTGCAATTAACATCCCCGGCTCACCATATCGTTGTTGATTGGAACTGGACCGGATTATTCTTTCTCAATGTGCTGATCAATAAATTGTTATGAACACATACACCGTTCTAAATTTGTTGTAAACCAAATTGAAACACATGTAATTTTGTTACACTCTGAACATATAGAAGAGTTTATTCGGGCAGTATATATATATATATATATATATATATATATATATTATATTATTTATTTTTTTTAATTTATTTTTGAGCCCTCGTCACGCCAAGTGGCCTATAGGGAATATGGTGTTAGTGACCATAAATTTTACAGATCTTCAGCACATGACTTTTGGGGTAATGTGGTCGGTATTACGCCCGTGCCGCTTTACTCTCCCAGAAAAAAAATCCGAAACCCATTTAAGGCTGGGTGAACTCGGAAGCCGTCGGTTGTGATCGAACCCTACCTCTTGTCCTTTGTAGTCCAGTTCACTAACCACTGAGCTATCGCGGCTACCATATACATATATATATATATAGTTACTGATAAGGGGATTGAACGATATATATATATATCTTTTCCAGTAGAATACTAGAATACATAGGACAAAGAAAAGAACTTAAGGACAAAAAGACATGAGGGGTCAGTGAATTGTATTGTTACTCCCCACTCCCAAACATAACCGAGAAATTTAAAGAAGGATTTAAAGCGTAACAGAAAAATATTTGAACCTGAGAGGCACCACACCCCTAACAACAGTAATACTTCCACCCTTTAACTTATATGTGTAATATATAACTAGTGTAATATATAAAATAAATTGTTATGATATGTGTATATATAAAAAGTAAAGTAAAGTACCCCCCGTCACGCCAAGTGGCGTATAGGGAAATATGGTGTTAGTGACCCTATATTTTACAGACCTTCAACACATGATTTTTGGGGTAATGTGGTCGGTATTACGCCCGTGCTGCTTTTACTTTCCCAGAAAAAATCCGGTACACATTTAAGGCTGGGTGAACCCGGAGCCGTCGGTTGGGATCGAACCCTACCCCTTGTCCGTAGTAGTCCAGTTCACTAACCACTGAGCTATCGCGGCTCCTACTAATTTTTAGGGAATTAGTAAAACCCAGGTGTCCTCGCCAGGATTACGAACCCCGGCTGTTGCCGTGGTAAGCCAACCGCCTATCGATTGCGCTAACCGGACACCCTTATGTGTATATATGGTATTTAAAAAAAGTAAAGTACCCCCGTCACGCTAAGTGGCGTAGAGGGAATATGGTGTTAGTGACCATCAATTCTACAGACCTTCGGCACATGATTTTTGGGGTAATGTGGTGTATATATGGTATACCCATACCATAATGTTCAAATAAAGAGTACTAAACACTAAGTATACTGGAACTGCGTTCTCATTACACTACTGTGCGCCAGTCTATCATGGACAGTGAATACTTATCAAAAGTATCACTTTGGCTTACACCTATCCTGCCTACATGGAAACCATGGCTTAATCGTCTATCCATCATAGCTGTTCTTAAGGCAACAAATACACGCAGCATATGTGCACTACTAGGTCGATATATTGCCAGGACACGTTACCCATATTGAAAGTGCCAAAATTCCAGAAATATGTTCAGCGAGCTGGCGACAAGCATACTACCTGTCCACCGACCGGCAATCCGTTAAAAGAGATAACTGCTAGCACGATAAGTAGCGATGCAATATCAACAGTATAGATCTGGAAATACGTGCTAGGGAGAGAGAGAGTTAGAAATCGCTCGCACCGGTAAAATCTGGCACGCAATTTGTAGCATAAAGCGATAGCAAACATGGTAAGAAAGAAAAGAAAGGGCTCAAAAACAAAATCACAGGCAAAGCACTAACGTGAATCTTATAATTCCTCTGCGTTTCTTTTATTTGTTGACGTGACTCATGTTGAAGGGACTATTTTGCCATAACAAGCGCTGTGTTCGCTCTTGAGTTACGAACTGCGACACATCGCTTTATGTCCCAAGAAGACAACCTGTCATATAAACGAGATTATTACATTTCTATTACTGATGTACACACAATTCTTATGTATAACATTATTCTGGGCAATATGTCCAACAGATACTGTGCTGAAGGTGAACAGCTAATAAAGATATCACTCCACGTCCCTATTTAGTTTCTGACTCATTATTTCAGCCAAACGAGTAGAGATTGAAGAGGGAAGGCAAAACCGGTACTTAAAATGCATTGCTGAAATAGGATGTGATGTGTCTACGGGCGTGACAAATCATAGTTTGAAGTAACCGAAAATATAACTCATCTAATCATATACATTGTCCTCTAAAGGGCTGCCGATGCTATGTTCTGGCTAACGAGTTGGAAGAAGAAAAATTAGTGACGTACACAAAGAGAAAATAAAAGGCGCTTTGCAAATTAGTGAAAAAGAAAGTAAAGAGCCCCCGTCACGCCAAGTGGCGTATAGGGAATTTGGTGTTGTTAGTGACCATAAATTTCACAGACCTTAAGCACATGATTTTTGTGGTAATGTGGTCGGTATTACGCCCGTGCCTTTACATTCCCAGAAAAAATCCGGTACCCATTAAATGCTGGGTGAACCCGGAAGCCGTCAGTATGGATCGAACCCTACCTCTTGTCCTTTGTAGTCCAGTTCACTAACCACTGAGCTAACGCGGCTCCCTGGCAATAACGTATTACTGTATATTATTTTTCAATGTCCAACTGCCAACGCTCACACATATGTATACACAAACAAGACACACATATTGCTGCCTGGGGGACTGGTTGATCTCGAGGCAAGACGCCGGCCCCGAGACAGAGAGGTTGTGGGTTCAAATCTTGGCTGCACCAATTTGGATTTTTATTTAAGATTCCTCTCTGTAGTAACCATCCCTGGTCTCAGCAGCGAGGCCTGGCTTGAAACGTCAATAACTCATGGACGGGAAAAAAATGTGAGTACCTCCGAAGACGGAGTTATCTGCTTGTGCGGTGAGGGACCCTTGTTCACACGGCTGCCAGAGAAGAACGGATTAACATGCAAAATTCAGTTCCCAGTCTCTAAGGATGGCGAACGCATATATACAATATATATATATATATATATATATTATATATATATACTAAAGGGAGGTCAAAAAGTAATGCACACCAATTTATTTCTCGGCTAATAATAAAGATAGGAATATGAAATTTTGCACACTTGGAGTATGACATGTTCCAATTATGTGTACCAAATTGCACAGCATTTTGATAAATATTACGCAATCTATGAACCGTTAAAATGGAGCTTGTCAACAATGTCCGTTACAAACAGCGAATTGTCATAGAATTTCTGGTTGCGGAAAAAGAAACTGTGGCAAACATTCATAAACGACTGTGTGCAGTGTACAAATGTTCTGCAGTCGATAGGAGCACAGTTAGTCGCTGGGTTCAGAGAATGAAAGCTGCAGAAAGTGTACGAGTGGAGCTGCATGATTTACCGCGTTCTGGACGTGTTGCCTCGGCTACCAGCACAGACATGTTAAACCGGGCTGATGCCATTATTCGTAAGGATAGGCGTATCACTAGTCAGCAATTGGCATTGCAGCTTACAGTCAGCAAGGGAAGTGCAATCGCAATTTTTAAAACTCTCGGATATTCAAAGATTTGCGCTCGATGGGTTCCTCGGTGCCTAACAAATGATCACAGAGTTCAAAGGAAAACATTCTGTTCTGAATTGTTGGAGCGTTTCGGTGTTGAAGGAGAAATGTTTTTGTCAAAAATTGTTACCGGTGACGAAACGTGGGCACATTATTATGAGCCTGAAACAAAAATGCAGTCAATGGAATGGCATCATCCGCAGTCACCAAAAAGAAAAAAATCAAAACATCTCCATCAACCGGAAAGGTGATGATCACTGTCTTCTGGGACATTGATGGTGTGATTCTTGTTGATGTAATGACAAGAGGTGAGACAATCAACTCGACAGCTTACATCAATACACTGACAAAACTCAAAAATCGGTTCCACAGAGTTCGGCCTAATAAGCCATCTGCATATTTGTTGCTTCAACATGACAATGCACGCCCTCACACAAGTCTGGTAACACGGGAAGCAATCAACAAATTTTGTTGGACTGTACTGCCCCATCCTCCTTACAGCCCTGATCTGGCTCCCTCAGATTTCCATCTGTTTGGACCACTCAAAAAATTCCTGCGTGGGACACACTTTGACAATAATGAGGGTGTGATCCGTGCAGTTAAAAAATGGCTACGCGAGCAGGACAAAACTTGGTACAAACGAGGCATTCCTGACCGAGTTTCGCGTTGGCGTAAGGCAATACGCTTGGACGGAGATTATGTTGAAAAATAGGTAGTCTCAAGGGGATGTTCAGCTACAATCTGTGAAAATTTCACACACTTTGCCCGAATAGTTTCCGAGAAAAAAATTGGTGTGCATTACTTTTTGACCTCCCTACGTATATATATATATATTAATCAGTATAAGAAGAAAGGACACCGTCCCATATCTTGTGTACAGAACATGATGATGATAGGATAGAGTCATATTTACATCACGATATCGGAACATTTGTGGTTGACATCGACAGCACTACTCCATGCGGTTTTTTTTTTTTAATCTTATTACAGATTCGATAGCTATTATCCTATCTGATATTACTTGAGCGGAAGACAATGAAATATTGTTAATTCACTGGACATTTTAAATCAGCGGAATGCATTGTTTCATCTCAAACAAATCATGAAACAATTAAATGAATGCAAAGGCAAATGCAAAAGTATTTCCCTTGATTATTAGAAGATAATGACACGGCTTTGAGAGCACTGTTCTTTATGAAACTACACTGCCCTTGTCTGCTGAGCAGATTACATCATTTCCACGGGAACGTTAAGATATTCAGATTTGATTCAATCTTTCAGCTCGTAACAGATTTGAGATCAACTTTGTGTTCCATTATTTTGAAGTATCGTAAAATAAATCAATAATAATAATAATAAGTAAAGTAAAGTAAAAGTAAAGAGCCAAGTGGCGTATAGGGAATATGGTGTTAGTGACCATACATTTTACAGACCTTCAGCACATGATCTTTGGGGTAAAATGGTCGGTATTACGCCCGTGCCGCTTTACTTTCGCCAGAAAAAATCCGGTACCCATTTAAGGCTAGGTGAACCCGGAAGCCGTCGGTTGGGATCGAACCCTACCTCTTGTCCATTGTAGTCCAGTTCACTAACCACTGAGCTACCGCGGCTCAAATAATAATAATAACAACAGGAAAATTCGTCTAGCTTACCGTCTAGTGAGTGTAAAGGTAATTTAACATCAGTGATGATGAAATATAACCCTCACCGGAAACAGTTCGCGAATATATAATTGGCCGGTGGCTTCGTCATAACGAAAACAAAAATGAAGTCTCAGAACATAAGAACTGCTCGCTACTGATAGCTTTGAACTTCTTGACAGAATAGCGTGTGAAATAATGCGATATCTTTTAGCAGAAATAAGTGCCGACATTTTCACAATTTCTCAAATTAATGCTGACGTACTTTATAATTGGATCCTGTGGAATAGTGAAGAAAACGTTGTAGTACAGACATACAATTTTGCAGCACAGACATACAATGTTGTAGCACAGACATAAAATGTTGTAGCACAGACATACAATGTTGTAGCAGAGACATAAAATGTTGTAGCACAAACATATAATGTTGAAGGAGAACCATAAAATGTTGTAGCACAGACATAAATGTTGTAGCACAGACATAAAATGTTGTTGCACATATATAACATGTTGTAGCACAAACATAAAATGGTATAACAGAGACATAAAATGAAGCATAGACATAAAATGTTGTAGCACAGACATAAAATGTAGCACAAACATAAAATGTTATAGCACAGATATAAAATGTTGTAACACAGACATAAATGTTGTAGCACACATATACATTGTTGTAGCAGAAACATACAATGTTGTAGCACAGACATAAAACGTTGTAGCACAAACATA
Organism: Megaustenia siamemsis; assembly: GCA_032433765.1. Classification (NCBI taxonomy): domain Eukaryota; kingdom Metazoa; phylum Mollusca; class Gastropoda; order Stylommatophora; family Ariophantidae; genus Megaustenia; species Megaustenia siamemsis. Next base: position 46,942,555 of record JAVIAB010000073.1, read on the forward strand.
AAATGTTGTAGCACAGATATACATTGTTGTAGTACAGACATGAAACGTTGTAGCACAAACATAAAATGTTGTAGCACACATATACATTGTTGTAGCACAAACATACAATGTTGTAGCACAGACATAAAACGTTGTAGCACAAACATAAAATGTTGTAGAACAAACATACAATGTTGTAGCACAAACATAAAATGTTGTAGCACAAACATACAATGTTGTAGCACAGACATAAAACGTTGTAGCACAAACATAAAATGTTGTAGCACAGACATGAAACGTTGTAGCACAAACATAAAATGTTGTAGAACAAACATACAATGTTGTAGCACAAACATAAAATGTTGTAGAACAAACATACAATGTTGTAGCACAGACATGAAACGTTGTAGAACAAACATACAATGTTGTAGCACAGACATGAAACGTTGTAGAACAAACATACAATGTTGTAGCACAGACATGAAATGTTGTAGAACAAACATACAATGTTGTAGCACAAACATAAAATGTTGTAGCACAGACATGAAACGTTGCTCTTTGTTCGTGAAAGAAGAATGTTGAAGACATCGCTGAGTTTCTCAAGGATTAAGGTCGCTGCAGGTTTCAACTAAACTACCCACTTCTCATAAAATAAATATTTCCGTTTGAATCAACCGTAAAACGACCGATATTCTTTCCCAGTCATTCCTTATCTATAATGAGTATAAGTCATACTGATTACCTAGTTTTATCAACAACGAACTTGAATAGTACGTCTCCGAGGCTATGCAATCATTATATGCAATCAATGCTATGCATTGGCTAAGTGAAGTGAAGACCAAGTGGCGTATAGGAAATATGGTGTTAGTGACTATAATTTTTTCAGGAGATGAAACTATGTTCTTTACGACACATAGTACCATTGCTGGTGTATGTCGGAGGGCAACGATAGAACCAGAGGGATAAAGGCCGCTTGGTCAAGCCGTCGCCACGACGTGTGCGACTCAGGATTTTTATTTCACCCCCGATAGAAAAAATCCTTTCTGTCTACCGCGGGCTTCGACCACCGTACGTCAGCTTTTCAGCCAGCGGAACAGTGGTTTTAGCCGCACGGCCACGCGCACCTCTTCAGGAGATGAATAATAATAAATGAATATTATTGATTAGGGAAACTTCAGAGGCGATAATCAAAGAATCAGTTCAGATGAAGAGGTATGTTTACAGCACTCGGAAAAATATAATTTTTACAGACCGTCCACACATGATTTTTGGGGTAAACGCGGTCGGCATTACGCCCGTGCCGCTTTACTTTCCCATAAAAAAATCCGGTACCCATTTAAGCCTGGGTGAAACCGGAAACCGTCAATCAGGAACGAACTCGACCTCTTGTCCTTTGTAGTTCAGTTCACTAATAACTGAGTTATCGCGGCTATGCATGGGCTATCATCATCATCATCATCAAGTACCGGGCCTACTGGCGTAGGTGATCATGTCTCTCCACAACTTCCGATCTCGGCAGCTATTTATCATTTCTGTTGTTGACCTGCCAAGCCATTCTCTTAAGCTGTCTGTTATTTTTTTCTCTTTGCTTGCCTCTATCTCTTCGTCCCTCAATCTTTCCGGTTGTTACAATTGTTATTTTTTTCTCTTTGCTTGCCTCTATCTCTTCGTCCCTCAATCTTTCCGGTTGTTGCAATATATTCCAGTTGTTCTCTTCTCACTACATGGCCAAAATATGATGATTGTTATCATCATTTAGCTATACTTAATTAAAATATAAGCAAGTTCAAAACGACAAACATGTCAAATGATAAATATTTCGACAGGTAATCGCCTACTCTCTAGCCATGTAAGATTTGTGTGTGTGTGTGTGTGTGTGTGTGTGTGTGTGTGCATGCATGAATGACCTTCCAGTAAAGTTACCTTCTAGGAGATTACCGGATGCTAGTCTATGGTTCATACTTCTCTCAAGGTGCCTCTGTGGCTTAGTGGTTAGTGCGCTCCCTTCCTAATCAGAAGGGTCTGAGTTTAATCCGCAGAGGTTTCTGATTTTATTGGACCGATAAAGCTCCTGGGTTTACCTAGGCTCTACAAATGGGTACCAGAGTCTTTTTTTCTAATTAAAGACTGCTTTGTGTTATGCCGATCACACTACAAAATTGTGCCGTGTCATGGAAACATATAGCCACTAACACCATGTTCCCCATACACCTAGTAAGTTGAGGAACGAACCGTTACTTTACCTTTTACTTCTTCCAATTAACAAAGCGCTGTGCCGAAGAGTACAGGTTCGAATCCTCACATAAGACGATTATTATTTTTCGTAACGTGTGTTATTGGTTTTTCCAAGATAAACAGCTTTCGTTCCTGCATAATTTACGCATATAAAAAGATAGACCATGCGAAGATAAGGAAAGACAGAACCGGCTATACAACCACGCGGGGGTTAAGTTTGAGAAATTAACATTCATTGAGAGGTTAACGAAGTTCCTGAAATTACTACAAGTACTCTCGTGATCGTTACTGAGTTCGTGCGCAATGGGAGGTCTGTCTGAGGGCATGAATGATATTCGAGTACTCTGAGACACTTCATCCAAAATAAGTTAAGTGTTCCCTCAACGTCAAAAGGTGCATGGGGAATATAGTGTTAGTGTTGATATTTTTTTTCTTTTCACTGACCACAGGAACGTATTTTTAGGGTTATATGGTCGGTGTCACGCTAGGCCGCCCTAATCCTTAGAAAAAAACCGATAACCATGGAAAGTTGGGTGAATTTTGTAACCTTCGTTTGAGATCGAAATGGGCTTTTGCATTCAGTAGCCTAGTTCACTAACCATCGAGCTACCGCATCGTCTAGGATATTGTTCACATGTGATGACAATGGTTCTGTATAAATACATATACGATACAAATAAAAGGGCTGTTAGATCTATACTGCTGTGCCCGGTTCATCCGAATCCGGGAGATTGATGTGGTTTACATTAAGACCCCATCCACATCACTACCTTCATTCATTGAGTATTACACTCATAGGTTGACAACAGGCGCTTTTCTAGTTTAGACACAAGACTTTAGTTCATATAATATATAATATAACTATTTATTTTACTTGAATTTAATGTGGACGAAAGCACTGTTTTTAGTTTTATATTTCTTACATTATCGTTTCTTATTTTGTTGCTATATTGTTGAAAATTACCGTTTCTTATTTTGCTGCTATTCTGTTACTATATTGTCTCTTCAGTCCATTGTAAGTTTTCTTTCATCCAAAACATCGTTTATTGTTGAATTATTATTTTCTAAATGTAATTGTTGATAGATTTTAACTTTTCTGGTTTGCTTTTTTGTTACCACGTTACTCACTTTTTATTTCCTAGGATAACATTTAACACCTATAATGGGTCATTTCATGGAGCTGTTTTGTTGGTTGTCTATGAATGAGCCATATACTTTATTACTCTTTTACACAATCTAGTTTGTAATGTTATTTTTAAAAATCCATTTCTATTTTTCTTTCTATAGCCACTGAACGAGTGATGACTATTACATACGAGCCAATGGAGCGACAACCGAGGACTGCCGAGGATGACAACGAAGATCTGAGTGATTACACTGATGGAATCGATTCAGACAGCTCGTGTGGTACGTTAATACCAGTGTTGTTTTTGTTGCTTTTGAAGTCAATGAAGATCAGAAGCGATCATTCAAGGTCGAGTAGTGTTAATACAAGTTAATATCGTTGAAGAGAAAATATACGTACACATAACAAGGTAGAGACAGGCAAAGCTAACATGAACCAACAAAACCTTCAAGAGATGGACAGGAGAACTTGTGACAGCGTTTCAAGACAAGAAAAAGGAAGGTGAAGCAATGATCCATTGAGCAAGTATTCTATACAAAGAAAGCACAAAATGATGAATTTTAATAAAACATACGATTTTTTTTCTATTTATTTGCCAGGCTACATGATAATGTAGACGTCTTTTAGAACAATTGCTATACATCATGTATTGATTTGTCTATGTCAACCGACCACCTACAACATTTTTGTCAGCTGCTTAAATAGGGCGAAGATGTCGAAGTTTTTGTAGATCATTTGCAACATTTTTGTCAGCTGCTTAAATAGGGCGAAGATGTCGAAGTTTTTGTAGATCATTTGCAACATTTTTGTCAGCTGCTTAAATAGGGCGAAGATGTCGAAGTTTTTGTAGATCATTTGCAACATTTTTGTCAGCTGCTTAAATAGGGCGAAGATGTCGAAGTTTTTGTAGATCATTTGCAACATTTTTGTCAGCTGCTTAAATAGGGCGAAGTCGAAGTTTTTGTAGATCATTTGCAACATTTTTGTCAGCTGCTTAAATAGGGCGAAGATGTCGAAGTTTTTGTAGATCATTTGCAACATTTTTGTCAGCTGCTTAAATAGGGCGAAGATGTCGAAGTTTTTGTAGATCATTTGCAACATTTTTGCCAGCTGCTTAAATAGGGCGAAGATGTCGAAGTTTTTGTAGATCATTTGCAACATTTTTGTCAGCTGCTTAAATAGGGCGAAGATGTCGAAGTTTTTGTAGATCATTTGCAACATTTTTGTCAGCTGCTTAAATAGGGCGAAGATGTCGAAGTTTTTGTAGATCATTTGCAACATTTTTTATTAGTTGACAAGTCATGGAAGTCTCATGTTCTATGTGCTGGTTTGTCAAGAAAATATAGTTACACTTTCGTATGCCGGTTGATCATAAAATGTATAACACTGTGTGCTGAATTGTCTTGAGAACCGTTCTTTTTGTGTGCTGAATTTTCCTAGAAACTGTGGTTGTCACAGCCATCTATAGTTTCATAAGGCCCATAGGCTGAAAGGATTCACCCAATGTTTATTACATTCTGAGCACTGCCAGCTGGGGCTGTTGTGGGTAGAACTATGTCAGCCGTCTACAGTTCGCATATCTGAAGGCACAGCCAACTATATCTATAGGCCGTGGGGAGAGAAGGTTTTCCTGAAATCACTCAAAGCATGTGACGTCTTTAGCTATGCGAGCTATAGACGGCTGACGTCATTTTATCCACAACTGCCCCTGCTCGCTATACTGAAATCGTCTCCTGTTTTGGGTGATTCTATTTCAGCTCTTCAGCCTCAGATATATTTGGTTGTGGCTGAAGACGTCACAAACTTTGGGCGATTCAGGGATTTCCCTCTCAGCTCGCAAGCTTTTTGAAAACTTTAGATGGCTCTAGCCTGACACTGTTGCTTGTTGCCTAGAAAGTATACTTTTATGTGCTGATTTGTCCTTAAAATGATATTTTTGTCTACTTGTTAAAAATTTCCAAAATGTATATTCAGCCTATGGTCTGTACAAGAACTGGAAATAATATGGGAATGTTTTAATAAATAAAACATGGTGTTAAGCAAGGTTGTGTGCTGTCACCAAATTTGTATAATATGTATAGAGAGATTATTTTCAGATCCATAAGCGGCTTACCTGGAATAACAATCGCAGACTATAATATAAATAATCTAAGGTATGCTGATGATACAGTCTTAATTGCTAAGAGTGAAAATGAGTTACAAGAAATTTTAGACATTATAGTGAAAGAAAGCAAAAATAAAAGACTCAGCCTTAATAGCAAAAAGACAGAAGTAATGGCAACAACAAAGATATAGTCATCACCGCAGTGAACAATAAAGACAAGTGAAACAATATTAAAACATGTATGAATATTGTAGTCGGTTCGCATGTTTGTCCTAAAAGTATAATTGTATGTGCTTGTATCCTCCGAAAACCAGCTTTCTGTTTTCTGTAAAGAACAGCTCTTTTCTGTAAATTTATAACCACCGTATTTTTTCTTCTATTATTTCTTTCCATCCGTTTGTGCGTCATGCGGATTTCGGTCACGTACGTTTAGCCGCATAGTGCAATGAACACATACCCGAAGATCTACCAAAATATGTGTAGCCATACCGACGAAGCCACTGTAATCAACATTTTTCGGGCACATCATCAGAAGAGGAAACTCTCAATTCACTTAGTGTAAACCGTCATCAAACTATATTCTTTGTGTATGTCTTGTATCATCTTGGTATTGGTCAAATCTTATTCCTTGTTCAATTATCTAGATATCAATATATATGTTAGATATTATTTAAATATTAACATGCAGACTGATGACAAACTTTGCATCTCTGAAATTCCTTCCGTTGCATTGATAAAAGTCGTCCTTACTGAAAGAGTCAGCTAAGATTATTCAGGACAAGCGGCCTTTATTCTCCAGTGCCATATGCTCCCCCCACCCTCCACCCAGTAGACTGCAGTAATGGGAAAGTGCCATAAAAACAGTCCTTATTCTTTCTAAACAAATTGTATATTTAGACATTAAGATATATATTTATATATCTGTGACTGATAATTTTGATTTGTTTCAATGTCTTTCCTCCAGATGAGTTTGAAATTCGAGATCAGCAACAGAGAAGGAGAAGACAATCGGAGGAGTTTGGAGAGGAAGAGGACGCCAGCCTGCTGTGAATAAAGAAAGATGTCAAAACTTGTGAAGGAAGATTTGAAGATCACATAAATGTATCTCATAATACCGTTACATTAAGATTATGTGATATTTATGTGATTAGATTTGTGAGTGTTGTGTACATAAGTTGTGAGTTTTATTTATATTAGTGAAGATGTGTGTGCATAGAAATGAAGATTTATGTACACGTATGTATTTATGCGTCAAATAATGGAACTGTATTGCTGACCTTCATCTTTTTGTGTATAATTGTTTATGTTTATGGTTAAGTTTAGAGTGCTGAAATATTGACTCTAATTTGTATAATTAAAGAGTAATATATACAATTTTAACGATAATGATACTGGAACAATAATAGGTGATGACAAGTGATAACCGAAGATGAGCGGTAACCGTGAAAGGTGTTACTATACAATAGTTAAACATGATGGTAATCTGGTGGTACAATATTTACTAGCTTAGTAGTTAGTGCGTTAGTTTGGCGGTAGAAAACATTATTGTGATTTAATCCTAGCCAAATGATGTTGCAATCTATGAGCTGAGACATATTGTTACCTATCTCGATGAGTTGCGAAATGTATGAACATAGAAGAAGAGCGTTTTTTTTACCTATCAAGGCAATATTCTGTGTCCCATACATCATCATCATATGCCATACATCTTGGCGTAGACGATCATGTCCTTCCACAATCTCCTATCGTGCATCGTATCAGTTCTGTTGTTCACTGTTTTCCATGTCATGACACCATGCTATATAGTATCTTCTCTCTTTGTCGTCCACGATCTCTCTCTCCCTGTATTTTGCCAGTAGTAACCAGATATTCCGACTTTCCTCTTCTGATGATGTGCCCGAAAAATGTTGATTACAGTGGCTTCGTCGGTATGGCTACACATATTTTGGTAGATCTTCGGGTATGTGTTCATTGTTATATATGTCATTGAGTAGTTTTGTTATGACTTGTACTCCAAGCTTTCCTAATGCATTATCTCTTCGATTATTATATTGTCGGGACCTGGAGCTTTGCCTCTTTTCAGGTATTGCCTTCACCACTTCACTCTGGATTATTGATGTTCCTAGTGGCCCATACGACAAAGCTAGAAGCTTCACTTTTCATCTCGACAATATGTGTTATATGATACTAATTTTCTTTACAATGTGGTGTTACAAATTATTACCGTAATGGAAAATGTGTTGTAGAAAAAAGATAATAATTGACAATAACAAATGAAATGGTACTGCAGCCAGACTTTAGCGAAAATTGTTGGAATAAAAGATAAAGTAATGTCAGATCGTGGTGATGATAATGAAATGCTAGGAATAAAAGGTGATGGCTAAACAAGTTATAAAGTATAAGGCAACTAAGTATTAGAGCAAAGAAAGAAATATATTTGACTGTAAACAAGAAAAAAAAACTTGATAGAACAAATGATGTATGATAACAATAATTATAATAGTTTAGTTTAATCGACAGACCATTTTCATAGCAAACCGAAGACTATAGTGTTTAGATCCACCCATAGCACATTCTCTAGTATCAATCACGCCAGCCACACATTAGCGAAAGCACTGAAGATGGCTTCGGCTCAGATGCACAAACTCTGTAGCACCGTCGAAATATTGACTCGAACCTCCTTAGTTGCGTCGTTTGAAGACATGGCAGAGTACTGACACGGAATAACTATTGTGCCAAGCCACAGCAGTAACGTCTATGCTAACTGCGCTGCAAAGACAGATATGACACTATCCAACAGTGATGTTAGGTCCAAGAAGAACGTGGTTTGAAGACATCAAGGAGACCTTGAATATGACAACAGAAGAAGTGGGAGATTTTGCTTGATTGTTACACACGGGCTGTGGTGAATGCAACGTTCTGCAAAGGACATGCGACAGGATAATCAATATATGTTGTTTATATCAGAATTCTAGTGAAACATATTTTGTTTTAAATAAAAATTCATAGAATCGTAATTTATTACAAAGGAAGTTGATGATATATACACATTTGATACTTGATTGATTGTATGGTACCTAGAAGAAATTATAATGGTGAAAGAGGTTTATACTTCATGTACAAGGTTTGAGGATTTGTCGAAGTTGAAGCTGTGTCTCTATTAAGTGGACCATGTGAGCTATCAGCAAAAGTCATTGTGTCGTGATCAAAGTTAATGTCACTTTATATGAGGCGGGCAAGCTGGTATTAAGACTGTCTTTTTAATGTGGGCAATATTCATATAATGTTGGCAATGTTATGGAATATTGCCATTGTCCATGTTATGCCCATATATATATGTATTATTCAGTAGGAAAGAAATTATTTAACATAAATATAACTTTCATTAATTGATTAAATGCTATGTAACGCATACAATGTAGTGTGCCTAAGAATGCATTTATGCATTTAGAAGTTAAGTTACGTAGAATATGTTTATAAATGAAGTATTAAAGTGTAACTCAACATAGTTTTCATCGACAGGTCAATCAATCCAGGTTCTCATTATAATATATACTTCAGTGCTTATTTTTTACCCACTCTAACAGAGAATAACACAGTTGAGACCTTTATAGGCACCAAATAGCGGATACAATTTTGTAGAAATAATAACATTAATATTATTAGAACTTTGCATACCCAGTATTAAACACCACACTGCAAGAGCTGGATAAAGTACAAAACCAGACACTTAGGGTCATCACAAGAGCAATGAAATCAACACCAATATCGGAGATGGAGAAATTGTGGTGGATAATCACTGAGAGAACGGACAAGTCAAGCGAATTTGTAGACAAACACCAGACATACCAAAGAGTTGTTAACTCTCTACTGCCCATACCAGAAAATACTCCCTGGAAAGAGGAAATGATATTGTCAATACAAATACGGACAGAAGTGAAAGAAATACTTGACAAAGAGGAACAGAATAGTACACAGCGTAAAACAATAATTCTTAGTTTCTTGGATGAAGAATACCCACAAGACCTATGAATTCGTGTGTGCACAGATGGATCAGCACAGAATGCAGTAAAGTATGGGAAGCAGTTGCATACATAGAGCACCCAAATAACACTAGCAATGTGAATAACATAGCAACAGGGAAATATTGTCACAATTACGATGCAGAAATACAAATTAATCAAATTGGCAATTGAATTAAACAGTAAATCTTAGCCCGCAGCGTGTAGTGTTTTTGACAGATGCAAGATCAGCACCAATGGGAACTACAATCCAGAAAATTGCCACATCTGCAGACCTTATTAACTGAACTCTACAAGCACCACAGGGTTGCCCTGCAGTGGATTCCATCTCACTGTGGAATACCAGGAAACGAGAAATCGGATCAGTTGGCAAAGGAAGGGGCAACAGGCACACAACCAGATTCACCGGTTACATACCATCATAAGAAACAGATAATCAAATCAATCAGAGGACCACATTCCCCAAATCAGGATGATTTCAAAATATGAATTGATGTCAACAAGTTATCATTATACGCCTCTGAGCAGGACACAATCGACTCCCTAGTCACATGTATACAAAATTCAAGATCGGCACCTCAACTACACATACATGTGGACAGGCGCCCCAGACTGCTGAACACATACTTCAGTACTGCACTGAGAAAAATCCATTGGCCCATAGATACAACACTACAGACAAAACTGTAAGACAGTAAAATATATATATATATATATACAGGAAACTACACTGTAGATATATAAAATACTTCAGGCGAACGAAAAATAGATATATCTTTGTATAATGTTGTATGCACATTAATTTGTTGAGAAGGATTGTTAGTTTAATTTGATGCTGCCAACTTCTGACGTCAGTGACTATTAATATGTTCACAGTGTGCTCAAGAAAAGATATGAAACATGTACAGCATCATGTAATATCATATAGGGAGTGACGTGTTGAAATTCAAATTAAGGAGCAATATTGTTTGATGTGATTAACCATTCTCATTTGGGCTTGTTAACACTCTTTTCCATCTCAGCGAGCCAGCACCCATTCTCTGACAAGCTTGATCGAGAGGAGTGTCAAGTTGGGATTAAAACCATAATCGATTTATTGCATTGCTAGTACTATATCCAAACTTTTGTCACGCATGTTTTCTCTTCAATACCAACATTGCAACATTGTTGTTATTATCTAAGTATAACAAATAGCAACAGCTGCTTGGTGTCTTTGGAAATCAGAATTAGCCCTGTCTAACAAACGAAAGCATAAATGAACATATATAGACCGGTGTAGGTCTGAAAAAAAGATAAACTCTTCTGAAAGGATAACATAAGTAAAGTTAATCCAATAAAAGTCATATGACTGTAATAAAGAAAGCTAAACGAGAATTATGAACACTGTTAGACAGTATAAACAAGATCTGTGAATATATACCAATCGAGATCCTCGTACTAAGAGCATGATACTGTGGCCTCGTAGATTTATTTCACAAAACTGCTACAAAGAAACTGTGCAAACTGCGATCGTGAAGCACTACAATAGACTCTTGGACGTATCCTAAAGACCTTACTTATCTAACTCGTACAATGAAAATATCGCCTCTGAAGTATCTTAAATAGCGAACAATTCAATGACCACTTCCGTGGCTATTGCTTGTTTAGATGTAGATTAGAAACTGATCGTTACAAATGTTTTGTCCTCTACATGCTGGTGTTTTTATCAAATTCTTCTCGCTATCAAAGACAGTATTTGTAACAGTCCAGGAATATGCTAGGCTTTTTATCATCAGTAGAAAAGCTTGTACATTTTTACTTAGTCATAACCAGTCTTCCACTCAAGTGGAGGGCTTCTCATATCGTTGTCTTTGATTTATTTGTACATATAAGTTTAGTAACCTGACTGCTATCATGAAATTCATGTAGAATTCTTTATGATGCTTCAGCAATATCCTTGTCTATTCAGTATTTACATCCCTGTATGATAATGAGTAGTATGTTTATTATTCTTCTCCTTTTTATACATTTAATTGTCTCCTATTCCTTCATGTATTGACACCGAAGCATAAGATGGTATTCTGTAATATTACAATTTTCTGAGCATTCTATAGGTCATTTATAATTTTGGATATAATCAATTTAACCCATTATGCACTGCAACCGGTGCTGGATCATGTTAGACAAAAACAGATCAATTGGTTTGGACATGTAACAAGATTGCAGCCAAACAACGAGAGAATTATCGCTGAGAAAACAGAAAAATGAGGAACAGTAGACCGAGATGATGATGAGTTAACGAAATAGCAAGCATCACGAAGAGAAACATGCTGGACAGAGTATATAGCATGTAAGCAAACACTTCATTTTCCGCAGACGATGCAAAGTAACAGTACAAATACTCATCAGAAAACATATTCAAAAAAGTTGAAACAAATCACAGAAGTAATTATAAAAAATAATCATAATTAAACTGTTATTAAGAGGCAACAGCAAAGCTACAAAGGCAGACAAGATATAAGTACAGCAGTATCTGAGCGGGTGCTTGAAAAGTAAATAAACAAATGACATTGATGACAGCATGAACAGTAAACATAAAGAATAAATAACAGCCTGCACAAAAGCCAACTTGTGTTATAACCTCTGGAATTAGGCAGAAGTGTTATAGTTCGTTCACATATTCGTGCCCACAGAGTTGATCAATTATCTCGGAAACTTGTTGATGAATCACTTAAACAGACAGCTGCCTTCATAAGAAAGTCTGGAAATCTACTCTGAATGAGTCATGGTCGCAGAAGTAGAAGAATTTCTGTAATTCTTTTTTCATGAAATCTTATTTTTTCACAGACCTTCAGATTGTATAACATTTAAGTACAAAGGTAGTCTGAATTTTGCACAAATCGTTTTTTGTTTTATAATATAGGAAAATATCAAACCGCGTGCTCTAAACATTAGAATTTACTGTAAATTATGTTAATTTTTTTAACAATGCAAACCAAAGGCGCATCCGTATTACATTGAATCGTAATATAACCGACCTCTTTTAGATTCCTTGCAAAAGTGCATGCACAATAACACAGTTACCTGTTGCATTGTGATGAATTTACAATTTAAACTCTTCATGGTTTTAAAAATCAAGCAGTCACTTCACAACAGCTTACAAATTTCACACATACAGGAATATTCATTAATAGCAAATATTTTGTCAAGATACGCCTCTGGACCAATTTAACAAGAAACCGGAAATGGAATTACCAAAAAACCTCGCAGTTACAGGCGTCTTACAAGTTAAGAGTGCGAAACGGTGCTAAGATTGTGTGGTGTGCACGTGAAATTTGCCTTTTTAATCGGTGATTTGATAACAACAAATGTGGGAATTGTAAATCCTAAAATTTAGGACAAGCATGAAAATCTCATATTTTTATATACCTCAAATAAGCAAAAATATTTTCTAAACGCATGACAGTAGGGCAAAAAATCAGACTGAAGGTCGGTTAAAAAAACAAACGATTTCACGAAAAAAGAATTACAGAAATACATCAGTTTCCGAGATAATTAGTATACTCTGTGGGCACGAATTTCTGCAGGAACTATAGCTTTCTCTGCCAGATCGTTAATTGAGTAATTATTTTTGGAAGTGACAGTCTAGGCCAGAAACAGAGACAGTTGGAAACCTCAAGTGATTAAATAGTTGATCATGGCAGGGATACTTTCTCAGGTTTTGTTCCTGCACATTAACACTCTTACCAGTAGTTTTTTTTTTAGATTATCTTTCCAACAATGAATCCATCCTTTGGCATGTTCGGCAGTGTCTTCAACTGCTATCTACTAATGTGTCCCTCTTCATATCATCTAATCCCATATTATTAGTCTAGTCTTTGTTGCCTTGATTGTAACTCTTTAATCATGTTTTTTAGTGTTTGTTTCAACCACTCAGTTTAGATTCCACATTTTTTTTTTTATGAGCTGGTCGCGTCATTATTAGATTGCGATAGTTACTTCAAAATATGGGCCATAACTCAATATATCCTAATGACTATAAGACGTAACGGGAACACGTTAATATTATTTTCCAGTATAAATATATATAAACCTGAGAAATATATCAGGTTTGCAAATTTGATTAGATCACTGAACTGTTTGGCTTTAATATCCATATGGGACTTCTAGGTCTACATAATAGATAACAGTACAAATGACAAGTAGCTACATAATTAATTTTATAATTAATGTCATTACGTACATTTAAAAAAATACAATAATAGGGAATTAATAATAACAGATAATACGAGAATCACAGCCAATGACATGCAGTGTCATGTGAAGAATATTGATATTTAACAATAGCAGACAGTAATCGGGAACAGAAAATATTAGAATAGCAGGAGAAACTAATTCTGAATTCCATAAACAATAAATAAAGCGATTTAGACACATAATAAAGCTGTTAACAAACACATTAAAACAAACATTAACAACAACGTTCAGAAATGTCGCAGGAAAACAACATTAGGATAGTAAGTAAAGCAAAGAGACACTGGACAAATACCCGAAGATCTACTAAAATCTATCTTTGTAGCCATACCAAAGAAGTCTGGCGCCACTGATTGTGAAGACCATTGCACTAATAGTCTCATGAGCCCTATGACAAAAGTATTACAAAGAATCATTATGAGACGTGTAAGGAACAAAATAAAATAAGAAATAAGTGAGCAACAGTGTGCCTTTGTGGAAGGAAATGGCACAAATAATGCAATATACATCTTAAGAACATTGATAGAAAGATCTATAGAGGCAAAGAAAGATCTATATATGTGCTTTATAGACTACACGAAAGCATTTGACAAAGTAAAGCATGTGGAAATAATCAATATGCTGGAGAAATCAAACATCGATGGCAAGGATCTGCGAATCATAAAAAACATGTACTGGCAACAAACAGCAGCTATACGAATTAGCAACCAAACAGGACAGTTCCATTATAAAACAAGGAGTCAGACAAGACTGTGTTTCGTCACCGGATTTGTTTTAACTTTACAGCGAACATATTATGAAATCAATAGTATATATAAAAGGAAATGAAGTCAACGGTCACAACATAAATAATTTGCGATATGCGGATGACACAGTCTAATGACAGAGACAGAATTAACTACAAGAAATGATAGACATAATAGTAAAAGAAAGCAAGAAGAAAGGTCTCAGTCAGAATAGTAAGAAAACATATCAAAGAAACAATCATCACCATCATGTAGCATAAAAATAAACAGGACAAATCTGAAACAAGTGCAACACGTCAAATACTTGGGCACAATAATGACATCATACGGAAGATGCACCACAGAAATATAAAGCATAATATCCATTTCCAAAACAGCATTTCAGAAAATGAAATATATCTTATGCAGCAAATCTGTTTCAAAAGAAGTGAGAAAGTGAATTCATCAGGGCTTTATAGAACCAATTCTGACCTATGGAAGCGAAGCATGGACAGTAGACAAACAAATGAAAAGACGATTAGAGGCCACAGAGATGGGATTTCTCAGAAGAGTGTTGACAGTTCACAGTATAGTTACAAAAACCAATGAGGAAATTCTCAAAGAGGCCAACACAAAAAGAGATCTCCTAAAAAACAGTAGAAAGAAACAATCAATGTTTTTCGGGCACATCATGAGAAGAGGAAAGTTGAAATAGTTGGTTCTTCTCCCTCTTCTTCTTCTTCTTTCCTTCCTGATTTTTGCCTTTCAGCGTCGAGTGGAGATATAGTTTGCGGTCTTTTGCTCTTCTGTTCGCCTCTGCTGCTGTTATGTTTCCTAGTGCTTCTAAAATTCCATCGACCCATCTTTTTCGTGGTCGACCCTTGGGTCTGGTGTTCTCACAACGTTTGTTGAAGGCTCGTTGTGTTGTGTTTTGTTCTTTCTGCCTTGTCACGTGGCCAAACCATTTTATCTGTTGTTTCCTTATATTATCTACGGCGGGGACTATTCCTAGCTTTTTTCTCAGTTCTTTATTTCTGATCTTATCTCTCAGGCTGTTTCCTGTCATTCGTCTAACACATTTCATCTCTGTAGAGGTTATTTTTTTCTTATTGTTCTTGCATCTAGGGCCCAGATCTGGCATTGTTAGCACAACGTTGGGATGAAGATTGTATTGTATAGTGATCGTTTTGCCTCCAGAGTTATTTCCTTGTTGGACAATAGTGGTGATAACTGTCCCATTATTTGACAAGCTTTGTTGCTTCTTGATTCTATCTCTGCTATTTGAGAATTATCGTTTGTCATTAGACTTCCTAGGTATTTGAATTCATCTACTTGTTTTAGTTGTCTGCCTTCTATAGTTATGTTGATGTTCTGTTAATTTTTTCGCGACATTCATGACTTCTGTTTTGTTGATGTTGATTTTCATGTTGTATTTTGTGCCTGAGATGTTGAGTTTGTTTAAGTGTTCTTGTAGGTCTTCTATTGTTTCATGCATTAGTGCCTGATCGTCTGCAAATAAAAGCTTGTTGATCTCCTCTGTCTCTGATGGGTTGGCTAGCTTGCATATATGGTCCATGTATGTAATAAACAGTTGGGGTGGGGATAGTACGCACCCCTGTCTTACACCTGATCTAACTTCGAAGTGGTCTGTGTGGCCTGCTGCTTTTCTGACCCTGCAGCTGCTGTTGACGTAGAGACTTTTAATAAGGTTGGTTAGATGTTGGCTTACTCCGTATGTTGTTAGTATCTCCCACAGTTGTTCTCTATTTACTCTGTCGAATGCTTTTTCCTGGTCAATGAAGTGGTAAAATAAAAGGAAAGAGAGATCGTGGACGACAAAGAGAGAAAATACTGGACAGTTTGGTGTCATGGCATTGAAAACAGTCAACAACAGAACTAATACCATGCACTATAGTTAGAAGATTGTGGAAGGGCATGATCGCCTATGTCAACCGGTACGGCACATCATGATGATGAACAAAAAATGTCCTTGATCCAACAAGGAATTGAACTGCTATCCATGAAGTTGACATATTAAGCATATGCCTAAAGTATTATGTATGTCTTCTGCTTATCCAGATATTATTGTTGGTAGCTTTATACCATGTTCTTTAAATGTTTGTTCATTTAGATTAATATCTACTCCTGCTACATGTAGCATTAACTATGTGAATCGTAAATAAGTTACTCGTTTGTTCTGTATTCTGTAGCATAACGTTATATCTCATCTTTGTAAATCTTTAATTAAGTTATGTTGTCTACGTCATGCTTATGTAAACCAAAAAGTGAAATCTTTGATCGTGTTTGCTATTCGCTTGCATTGAAAGTGTTTGTTTCGTGTTAGCGATGTCAAGTCAGGAAGTAATTTCATCTAGTTGATTTTGATATCTTATGAATGATTGCCGATATTTTTAAAATGAATGATTGCTTCAGTAGGTTCATAATTTTTGTTTGCACATATGTTTGAATGATTAATGATATATGATTTGGTTGAGTGCATGCACTTGTGCGTATAGTTTATTTATAATCATATTTTCAACAGCTACACCTTCTAGGCGAACGTTATTGAGTCCACATTGACTTACCTTCATAAATTACGTAGACCTTTGTCTGCTGATGATTTAATGCTCCGTAAGTACTTGAACGAGCAGATCATTATCCACTGATGGTTTAATGTTCGTTGTAACTTCATGGGTGTCTTAGATGAGTAGATCATAATCTACTGATGGTTTAATGTTCGTTGTAAGTTCATGGGTGTCTTAGATGAGTAGATCATAATCTACTGATGGTTTAATGTTCGTTGTAAGTTCATAAGTTACGTAGACAAGCAGATCATGATCCACTGATGGTTTAATGTTAGTTGTAAGTTCATAAGTTACGTAGACGAGCAGATCATGATCGACTGATGGTTTAATGTTCGTTGTAAGTTCATAAGTTACGTAGACGAGCAGATCATTATCCACTGATGGTTTAATGTTCGTTGTAAGTTCATGAGTGTCTTAGATGAGTAGATCATAATCTACTGATTGTTTAATATTCGTTGTAAGTTCATAAGTTACGTAGATGAGCAGATCATGATCCACTGATGGTTTAATGTTCGTTGTAAGTTTATAAGTTACGTAGACGAGCAGATCACTATCCACTAATGGTTTAATATTCATTGCAAGTTCATGGGTTACTTAAACGAGCAGTTCATAATCTACTGATGGTTTAATCTTCTTTGTGAATTCATGGGTGTCTTAGATGAGTAGATCATAATCTACTGATGGTTTAATGTTCGTTATAAGTTTATAAGTTACCCTGGCGAGCAGGTTATTAGCCGATCATTATCTACTGATGAATTAATACTCTTTGTAAGCTCCAATATTTCGATGCAGGTATGTGTTGCTATTCAGATGATAAAAACTATTCTGCCCTGTTCTATCATCATTAACTGTAAGCTAAAATATTATCAAGACAAGATTAGTTTTAAATGTTATAAAACAATATTGATATGTTGTCTTATACATTTTTTAAGTAATCGAAATGTCTCCAGACAACATTTCTGTGAGAATTAATTGAGGTAGCTTTATAGCGATTTGCGCTGTAGAGTCGGGATATCTTTTACTTCCTGAGGGAGAAAGATTTTAATCCAGCCTGTGAGCCAGACACCAATATCATAAGTAGAATGTGTGGTTTCATAAGGAAAATAATACGATATTGAGTGGTTTAATATCACCTCAGATCCTCAGAGCATAACACACAAGTATTACGAATAGTATTGGATTTATTTGTGCAAATATAAAACAAACAAAGAGAGGTCTGGGACCAAGATCGTGTTCTTGTAGTCTTTCAATAAAAATATTACATTTTGTGTAGTCTAAGGTAAAAGATCATATATTTATTTGTATACGTTTTAAATAGGGTACCAATACATCATTGGCTCAAACAAAAAAGGAATACTTTGATGTGAGTAAAATGGAATCAATTATTATTCCATTTTGTAAAAAAAAAAAAATTTAAATTATTTGAAACATATATGCGTTAACGACTGAATACAACATTTGATAAAAAATTTTAATAAAATGTTGCTAGTCATTTCATCATCATCACCAAGTACCGGGCCTACTGGCGTAGGTGATCATGTCTGTCCACAACTTTCGATCTCGACAGTTATTTATCATTTCTGTTGTTGATCTTCTGCCAAACCATTCTCTTAAGCTGTCTGGTATTTTTTCTCTTTGCTTCCCTCTGTCTCTTCGTCCCTCAATTTTTCCAGTTGTTACAATATATTCCAGCTGTTCTCTTCTCATTACATGGCCAAAAAATGATGATTGTTTCTTCCTAATATTGGAAATTAGCTCTCTTTTTGCTTTGACCTCTTTCAGAACATTTTCATTACTCTTCTTATCTGTCCATAGTATTCTCAATATTCTTCTGTAAAACCACATTTCTACAGACTCCAGTGATTTTCTTGTCTTATGTCCTATTGTCCATGATTCACATCCATGTGTTAAGACTGGCTCTACATAACATTTAAGAACTCTTTTTTCTTTTTTCTATTGTCAAAAATGGATTGCATAGTATTTTCCTCATCTTTTTGAAAGCTGCTTTTGCCTGGGCCATTCTGCATCTCACCTCTTTTGTACATCTTCCGTCTGAGGTTAACAAAGTTCTCAAATATTTAAATTAATTTACCTGTTTTAATATTGTTCCACTTGTCTTTATTTTGCACTGAGGTGATGTCTTTTTCTTTGTTGTTACCATTACTTCTGTCTTTTTGCTATTAAGGCTGAATCCTTTATTTTTGCTTTCTTTCACTATAATGTCCAACATTTCTTGTAGCTCATTTTCACTATTAGCGATTAAGACTGTATCATCAGCATACCTTAGATTATTTATATTATGACCTCCAATTATTATTCCAGGCATGCCCCTTATGGATCTTAAAATAATCTCACTATAAAAATTAAACAAATCTGGTGACAGCACACAACCTTGTCTTACACCTTGTTTTATTTGTTGAAACATTCGCAATTGGTTTCCAGTTCTTATGGCCGCTGTTTGTTGCCAGTACATGTTCTTTATTATTCTTAGATCTTTAAAAAAAAAGATATTTTTGCAATACATTTGTTTTTCATCATCAAAAAAAAAAAGTTAAGAAAAATCAAATGTATAACACTTGTCAAACGTTTGCCCTTAAATAAATAATTCAACATCGGTTCTATAATGTTAACTATTCAGTACAATCAATTCAAGGCTTTGTAATAATTTTTTCGTGTACAAAGTATATACACGTATTTTTATTATATCCTTCATTTTCTGGGAATCCTCTCTAGTGACAGATATAAGATCCCTGTATCTTATAGTAAGTGTAAATAATTAAACTACAGTGCAAGCTAGTGCTCCAGTATCAGCGGATTAAAATCGGTATATCAATGAGGCCATCCGAACCACTCGGGAATGGGCTTAGAAACGTCTTGTTTTTTTTTATTTGAGATACAATAAAATATTTACATTTCTAACAGCGGGTGGACAGCACTTGGTACATGGTATTTACATTCCAGCCTCATATAATCTTACGGTAGACCCTGGAAATAGGATACAGCCCTAGAGATCATTTATTGATGAAAGTGTCAGTGGTCTCTTAGATCATACATAGTCTGAAGGCAATTTTACAGGTTTTTTTCACGTTCGGCACTGATTGTTAAACACACAGATAAGAGCACCAGAATTTCAACGTTTTAACCCATATATGAGAGTAACCAATAGAAAATAATCCAAAGAAGGACATATTTCGTGGCAGAATGTTACCTCTCCTGATTGCCAAAGTATTCCTGAACCATTTGGACGCGTTGGTTTGTATTTCTGAACGTGAGTTAATTTTATTAATATCATTATATGTACAAGATCATTACACTTATGTATAATGTAGATTATTATGACATTTACTGTGACATTCAATAAATTATGTGAAAACTCCGACCTGTCTATGGGTATATTTCAACGTATTGTATCAGTTTGAACAAAACTATATTTTGTTTTGTAACATCATTGAGTGCCGTCTCCGCATCGAAGGTTGGCTACCATTGAACGCCATCCCCCTCTGTCTCTTGCTTTGATGGTGCAGATTGTCATAGGCTGAGTTGCCCATCTTTTGAAGTTACTCGTCCATGTTAGTCTTGGTCTGCCTCTGCCTCTTTTACCTTGTATTTTCCCTTCCAATATTAATTTTATTAGGCTGTTGTGTCTTTTAACATGACCCAGAAATTTCATTTGTCTTGCTATAATTGTTTTTAGTAGTTCTCTTTTCATTTTTATGAACAGCTAATAATTATGAACAGCTAATATGTAACAGCTTAATTTTATATTGAAATTCTATAATTGTATGTGCATGTAAAACAAATCATCTGTAGATCTTTAATCTTAATAAATATATATTTAAATGTGAATGTATGCTGATGTGAATGGGAACGTCTCTGTTAAAGTGTAGCGTTGTGTCAACGTTCCTGGCAGTTGTCTTTCTTTATCAAATTGAGTTATTGGGCTATTTGCGGGTCATCATCATAGCACTCCAAACATGTCTATAGTCTTTATCAAATACTGCCAGACTCGTATATAATCAATGTGCTGATTACAAAATTTGGACCTGCTCTGTAAATTTATGACGTTTTCAGCGGATGTCTTGTGTTTTTTGCAACAGAATAAGAGAATGGAGGAAATGATAGTGTAAATCTTGAAAAAGAGGTATAAAAAGTTGGTAGATTTGACACAAAGATCTTTGGTTAAGGTTTAAAGGTAACAAAGTATTTTCAGAAAATTCAGCAAATCAAAATATTTTGCAATAAGTAAACGAACAGAATATGAGGACTGACAGAGTGGTATACTCAACAATTATCTACTTCACTCATCAATCATCTGTAAATGGGTTTGGCTCGCCCATTAGCACAATGAATAGACATAGCAAGAATAACTCTTCAGAATCGAATCAATGTTTAGAGATAGAGAGTTAGACCAAAGAAAAGATGGAGGGGTCAAGGCAAACAAAAACTGCATATAAATGTATAAAAATGCGAGGCTGCAGTGAAGTTGAACGCGGAGGAGAAGTGAAAAAAAAGAACAAAAAATGGCATGAATAAAGATTCATGTGATTATTGGACGGTATAAATTTGAACGATGTTTCGGCTCAAAAGTCCTTTAGAAGGAATAAACAAACAACACACAAATAGATGGAGGGTTGCTTTAAAAGTAGTGAAGTCTTAACTTCAACAGAACACGTCGACAATCAGAAACAAAACAAAGAAATGATTAGACCGTCTGTCAATATCACAACGATTCACAAAATGAAGGAATAAAATACGCAGTCTATATAGTTTTCATCTAAGCATACAATCCAACATGGGAGCCGCAATAGCTCAGTGGTTAGTGAACTGGACCACAAAGGACAAGAGGTAGTGTTCGATCCCAACCGACAGCTTCCGGTTCACTGATCTTTTAATGGGTACCGGATTTTTTTCTGGAAAAGTAAAACGGCACGGGCGTAATACCGACCACATTACCCCAAAAATCATGTGCCGAAGGTCTGTAAAATTTATGGTCACTAACACTATTTTCCCTATACGCCACTTGGCGTGACGGACGTACTTTACTTTTTTTTTTTTATATACAACCCAACATACATGGTCCCAAACAAATCCTACTAAACGGCATACATCGTTTTCCCACTGAGCAGACACCACACATCCTACATAGCTTATTACAAACCAGACCACGCATCCTACATTGTTTCCTACTAAATAGACCACACAACCTACACAGTTTCCTACTAAATAGACCACACAGCCTAAATAGTTTCCTACTAAATAGACCACACAACCTACATAGTTTCCTACTAAATAGACCACACAACCTACATAGTTTCCTACTAAATAGACCACACAGCCTAAATAGTTTCCTACTAAATAGACCACACAGTCTAAATAGTTTCCTACTAAATGGACCACACAGCCTAAATAGTTTCCTAATAAATAGACCACACAACCTACATAGTTTCCTACTAAATGGACCACACAGCCTAAATAGTTTCCTACTAAATAGAACACACAACCTACATAGTTTCCTACTAAATGGACCACAAAGCCTAAATAGTTTCCTAC
Source organism: Megaustenia siamemsis (assembly GCA_032433765.1). NCBI lineage: Eukaryota > Metazoa > Mollusca > Gastropoda > Stylommatophora > Ariophantidae > Megaustenia > Megaustenia siamemsis. The sequence continues at coordinate 46,965,114 of JAVIAB010000073.1, forward strand.
TAAATAGACCACACAGCCTAAATAGTTGCCTACTAAATAGACCATACAGCCTAAATAGTTTCCTACTAAATAGACCACACAGCCTAAATAGTTGCCTACTAAATAGACCACACAGCCTAAATAGTTTCCTACTAAATAGACCACACAGCCTAAATAGTTGCCTACTAAATGGACCACACAGCCTAAATAGTTTCCTTCTAAGCAGGGGTCCTCGGTAGCCTAGTTAGGTAAACCACCCGACTTGGCTACCTAGGTTCGGACAACGCGTGTTCGATTCTCGCAGGAAGCAGTGTCAATTGTACTCGTGGTGAGGAAAAAAACAATAACCCCCTCCCCCGCGGTCCACCCAGCCGCTGGAAGAAATGGGTACTAGGGTATTACTCTGGAAAGGTGAGGAAAGCCGCCATGCATCGTAAGTTTCGATGCTTGAAGCGACATTATCCAGAAGTCTCCGAACACTTCTGGATGGGCGGCCGAGCACATATGGGTGAAAATTCCCGTACTAAGACGCCGATTCAAGTGTTTGTACCTTACATTTACTTTGCCTATACTACTAAGCTATCTATACATTCTGTATAGTTTCCCCGCTGATCCTACAACACAACCTACATAATAACATACTAAGCAAATCACACATCCTCCGTAGGTTTCATCAATCACACGTACTGACGTTCAACAAACAAATCTTTCATTCCTGACTTTCCTGTTAGAAGGCAAGGATGGCTGTACAGCTTTAGGGGTATATGGAAGATGTCACTTTTACGCGTAAACTATCATCTGTGCTCTGTAAAAGAATTTAGAAATGGAGGTCAAAGCTATATAACATTCATGTACATATAGTTTATGTCGGGACATAATCAGCAGCGATATCAATCCCTTATTGTTCGTTTTCTGCAAGAGCAATATTAAGAAACATTAGTTTATAGTAAAGGCTATTATTCAGGGAGACGATAGCTCAGTGGTTAGTGAACTGGACTACAAAGGACAAGGGGTACGGTTCGATCCCAACCGACGGATTCCGGGTTCACCCAGCCTTAAATGGGCACCGGATTTTTTTTTGGGAAAGTGAAGCGGCGGAATTCGGACCACATTACCCCAAAAATCATGTACCGAAGGTCTGTAAAATTTATGGTCGCTAACACCATATTCCCTATACGCCACTTGGCGTGACGGGGATACTTTACTTTTACTTTTGTAAAGCTGTTATTTAGAGTGTAAAATTAAAGAGAAAATAGTTAAAGTTATTAGTTAGAGAGTAATTTTAATGAGCAAACAGTTACAGTTATTAGTTAGAGAGTAACATTAATGAGAACACAATTGATGGTATTAGTTTTAACAGCTTCCCACTAAGTAGGCCATATTGCCTGTTTCATACTACCTACATAGTTTCCTACTGATAATATCAGATAACCTGCAGAGCTTCCCACTGGGCACACCACACAACCTACATAGTTTCCTACTGGGCAGACCACACAACCTACATAGTTTCCTACTGGGCAGACCACACAACCTACATAATTTCCTACTGGGCAGAACACACAACCTACATAGTTTCCTACTGGGCAGAACACACAACCTACATAGTTTCTTACTGTGCAGAACACACAACCTACAGAGCTTCCCACTTGGCACACCACACAACATAGACACCTAGCTCGCCATTGTACGATATCAGTCAGTCCTCCTTATTTGAAGTTACATTTCAAATTGTTACAGTCGCTTTCGAGATTGCATTCTCGCTAATTACCGAGTCGATTTTCAATGTAGAATCGTTGATAACCTTCAAGGCGTCGCTAGGACATGTCTATAATCGTCACCACAGACACAACTAACTTTTTATTGTACATTACCAGTCTTACTTGTCGGAGGATACGTTATAATTTGTTACAGACTAAATCAAGAATGTTTTGTTTTTAATAGCGTGTCGATTCTCATTTTATCATCTTTGAGAACTTCCAAGTAGGTTCTGCGTTAGGGCATGCCTATCACAGTTACAATACGCACACCGGATGACAACATATCTATCTCATTATTATAATGTACTTCGGAGTTATCGGGTCGACAAATCTAAACGATATTTTCTCGGTTTAAAATTTCTATTAAATATTTCATCCCTTCATATTCAACGTAGAGCAAAATAAAATATATTACAAAATAGTGTTTGAATAAAATTCAAGCCATAGATTACACACGGAAATAATAGATGCATAGATTTCTTAATGGTTTGGCCATGTGATCAGACAGAAAGACCAAAATACAACACGAAGAGCTTTTGCTAAACGTTACGTTACGAAAACACTTTAATCAATGGTCGACCACGAACAAAATGGATTGGTGGAATACAACCAACATTAAGAAACATAATAGAACCAGAGGCCAACAGACGAACAAAACACTTTAATCAATGGTCGACCACGAACAAAATGGATTGGTGGAATACCTCAAACATTAAGAAACATAATAGAACCAGAGGCCAACAGACGAACAAAACACTTTAATCAATGGTCGACCACGAACAAAATGGATTGGTGGAATACCTCAAACATTAAGAAACATAATAGAACCAGAGGCCAACAGACGAACAAAACACTTTAATCAATGGTCGACCATGAACAAAATGGATTGGTGGAATACCTCAAACATTAAGAAACATAATAGAACCAGAGGCCAACAGACGAACAAAACACTTTAATCAATGGTCGACCACGAACAAAATGGATTGGTGGAATACCTCAAACATTAAGAAACATAATTGAACCAGAGGCCAACAGACGAACAAAACACTTTAATCAATGGTCGACCACGAACAAAATGGATTGGTGGAATACCTCAAACATTAAGAAACATAATAGAACCAGAGGCCAACAGACGAACAAAACACTTTAATCAATGGTCGACCACGAACAAAATGGATTGGTGGAATACCTCAAACATTAAGAAACATAATAGAACCAGAGGCCAACAGACGAGCAAAACACCGCAATTTATATCTCCACTTGATGCGGAAAGGTAAATGAGGAAGGAACGATCTCCGAGTCTCTTAGTTCCAATAAACACACCAACTTTCACCGACGGGTAGTCCAATATGACAAGTGACGCATTCATTCATGCCTTTGACAAGCACTTGAAGGTCATTGTCCATTCTTTACATGTATACTGCTGCTTTTTTGCATTCGCCCGATGAGTAAATGAGTACACCTCATCGTCATCCGTCATTAAAAGGACGTTAAGTGGGCGTATTTTCGTTGAGTTGTGGTTTGCAGTATAACTGTGATATTTGCGCCTTTCAGCCCAACTCATCCGACTTCAGCACGACATTTTGAGTACCGGGTTTCCTCTTCGATCTCTACTCGCTTGGCCAGACTAGATAGGTTACAGCTGGCAAAATTGCAGGTAAAGAGGGATCGTGGTCGACAAAGAGAGAAGAAGATAGCTTCTAGATAGGTGTCGTGGCATGGAAAACAGTCAACAACATAATTAATGCGAATCACTGTGGATAGAAGCTTGTGGAAGGACATGATCGCCTACGCCATCCTTTATGGCACATGATGATGATCATTGAAAAGCGTGAGTACTATCAACATGTTCCCTATATGTCTTAGAACATAGAGATTTTATATTTGTGAGTCAAAAAAATATATAAAAAACAGTGTAAAAGATAACAATTTTAAAAATATGAAATTTATAATGAATAATGAATCTATAAAATCAAGAAAATCTATTACACTTACCAAATCTTCAATGCCAGTGATAACATGAGACATTCGTTTACACATGCTAGATCTTGCATGGACGAGAGCAGATTCAATATATGCTTTGCTGATGTGTGGTGATTGATTTGGCAACGGTGTGGAGAGCACTTTGCAGATTGCGGTGTTCGGCAGCACAACCGGTTTGAAGGTGGAACATTTGGGGGATGATTCAGTTGTCACCATCGCTTGCCTCTCTACATCTTCCGTGGAAATGTTAGCGCTGTGACATATCGAGATGTGGTTCTTGATGCATTGGTGGCTCCTGCGTTCACAAAATATCTAGACTTGCAGCTTCTCCATCAGGATGACGCTAGTGCGCACACTGCACACAATACGCAGCGACATCTACACCAGCATATGATTGTGATGATTGATTGGCCTGTTCAATCACCTGACAGGGCCGCTGTAAAACATCTCTGGGACGAGCTTAGACGCAGAGTCTACAGACAAGGTTCTCCCGCAAATCTGCAACATCTGGAAGCTGCTCTTCGACGTCAATGGCGTTTGATTCCTCAGAATTTCCTTCAGAGACGTGTGAGTTCCATGCAAAACTGCTGCCAAGCTTGTTTGCAAGCAGGCAGTAGACATACCAGATACTGATGCAAGTGTACCATTAGTTGTTTTTTTTATTATCTGCATTTGTGGTTCTCTCCCATGCTTCCACAGACGGAGTGCAGTGAATTTCATAAAGATCAAATGTTCCTGTTAATGATTAGCATGAATTAATAGGAAAATGAATAAAGACTCCAAATTTGTAAACACTTATACTTATATTTTACACTCTGTTAAGTGGTGCTTTATTAATGTGCTTCATTATAGATCAGGAGCTGTAGAATATAATGAGATTATCTAGACATAGTAAAGTAAAAAAAAAAAAAGTAAAGAGCCCCCGTCACGCCATGTGGCGTATAAGAAATATGGTGTTAGTGTCCATAAATTTTACAGACCTTAAGCACGTGATTTTTGGGTAATGTGGTCGGTATTACGCCTGTGCCGCTTTACCTGAAAAAAATCCGGTACTCATTTAAGGCTGGGTGAACCCGGAAGCCGTCGGTTGAAATCGAATCCTACCTCTTGTCCCTTGTAGTCCAGTTCACTAACCACTGAGCTATAGTGGCTCCCATTTTCTAGACATGATATCAAATAATCTTTGTCTCTAGCCAGACCACCCACTTCTGTTGTCAAACACACAGCCTCTTTGTTGCCCTGAAACCACATTCTTCTTGTTCTGTTGCCCCTTTCTCGATTACTTAGAACCATAATTTCCAATATTGTTCTTTGTACTCCACCGTGTCTTTTAACATGGCCATAATATGTAAATTCTTTTTTTATAAGAGGGCTTTATAAGCCAGATCTCTTTGATATTTAAGCCTTTTAATAAATTTTTATTTTTATATTGTTCCAGGGATCCAAAGGACTGTGCTGTAGCATTTACTTATGAATGAGCATATTTTCTTCATTTTTGTTTACGAGTTTGTCAATGACTCAAAACGACATGTTGCTTTCGGAAAGATACACGGCCACAGTAGTTGTAAACCTGTTTTGTTTCTGTTTTATGCCACACATTTTTAATGGGTAATGTTATTTCATTTAAATCCCTTTTTTTCTGGAGCCTAACAATTTGGGGTGTTAATCTAGGGCATCCAGTATACCTGGTCCCCTTATATTACATCAAACAACCTTTCTTAACTTGTATTGCAACTGACAGGCAAGATAAGAATATTCTCCCAATACAAATTATCATGTAAATGGTTTTGCTATAATTTCATCTCTCTCTCTCTCTCTCTCTCTCTCTCTCTCTCTTTTCCCGTAATAATAATATAAATAATAACACAAGTCAATCTTATCTTTTTATAGACTGAAAATAGGAAGTTATTAAATGAAGACGTGGGCTATTGAGATCAATTCTTTTAAGTTTGTAAATATTAAAAGTTGAGTGCATCCTTTCTGAAGTAAAATGTTAATTTACAAGTTATTGATGTTTTCATGTTAGTTTGACGAGAAGGAGAAGGTTAACAGAGTCTTGTCATTTGTGGCACAACGACCCCTTGGGTTATGGGATGGTGAAGAGGAAGATAAAAAGTAAGAAGAAAAAGAAGAAGAGAATGAAGAAGAAGTAAAGGAAGAGGAATCGGAGAGAAGAAGAGGAAGAAGCAGAAGTACTGGAAAAAGTAGAGGAAGAACAAGGAGAAGAAGAAAGGGAAGCAGAGGAAGAAGAAGAAGCAGTTTTTAACAAATTATTTTTCAGACTACAGATACGTGTGAGACGTTCAATATCATTTTGCAAAAGCGATTCAAAATGTTTTGTTTGTGTTTAACGATTCCTCTTACAAACGTGAATTCATGTTATGAGGCGACCAGATCAAGCGATGCAAACTGATAAAGACCCAACTTCATCTACCAAATATGCTTCCCATTGTGAAGATCGTCAAAGTCTCCTTTGGTAGGATCTGTTGATATAGAAGACCTAATGTGCATTGGGGTAGAAAAGACCCCCCTTCTTAAGCAGAACTTAGGAAATGAAGAAGCCATTGTAGCCCGGCATATCACTTGAATGGGAGCCGCAATAGCTGAGTGGTTAGTGAACTGGACTACAAACGGCAGGGTGTAAGGTTCAATCCCAACCGACGGCTTCCGGGTTCACCCAACCTTAAATGGGTACCGGATATTTTTCTGGGAAAGCAAAGCGGCACGGGCGTAATACCGACCACATTAACCCAAAAATCATGTGCTGAAGGTCTGTAAAATTTATTGTCACTAAAACCATATTTCCTATACGCCACTTGGCGTGACGCGGGCTCTTTACTTTTCTTTTTTTAACTGTATCACTTGAATCTCAACATTACATCTATGCTTTTATAAAACAGGATATTGCAAACGTTTAACTGATAAGTCTGTAGTGAATGTAGTTCCTCTCTGATTGAGATAAAGAATATGGTTCGATAGTTCCAGTAGACTGATGATTAAACCACAACTATCTGTAGTAGTAAAGCCAGAGGGCACGAAGGAATTACCCCAATTTTGTGATGTTTTCAGCTTTATGTGGCTAGAATGACGTTAGCCGTCTATAGTTCACTTAGCTGAAGACGACAACTTTGTGGGGATTTTCTGAGATTCCCTACTCTGTCCGCTGGCCTACCTACTACAAATGTCATTGGTTAGACCACAGTCAGTTATAGGGCACAAAATAAAACCGACCAACAATCGTGACTCTTTCAACTATTGGAGGTATAGACGTATGACGTCATTCTACCCATAACTACCCCTGCTCGAAAAGCTGAAAACGTCAAATAGTTGGAGGTTTTCCGGGAATTTCTATTCAGACCGCAGGCCTAAATCAATCTATATAGCTGGCTGTGACTAAACGCTGTACTTGTTCGTCCCTCAAAAGAATAGCTTGAAAAGTATAGAGACTGCCGTTGCAGTTGATTACATCGCTATATTTTGTCTAAAAGTTAAAAGCTTGCGTAAACCCTGTGTGGTATTACAGTTCAGTATCTTCTTATTTTGCCACTATTCATCCTTTTCATCTTCATATTTTCATATTTATCTTCTTAAATCTTTTTTTTTTATGCGCCAGCATAATCTTTATCTCTATCACTTTCGCCTTCTTCTTCATCCTTTTTGTCATAGTCTTCTTCAATGTCTTTGCCATCATCCTCCTCACTCATTTTCTTCATCTTCTTGTCTATTTTCCTTACTTTTGCTTTTCATCTTCTTCACTCATTTTTTTGCCATTTTCAGCATTTCACCAATCATATTACTGATTTTCTTCTTCATTACATCAACGTTATCTTCCTTTTTCACAATCTCCCTGATTTTCTCATTCATCATTGTTTTTCATAAATTTCTTCATATTAATCCTTCAATCTTCTCATCTGAAACCTTTTCTTTTATATTGTTCATGTTCGTTTACATCTGCTTCTCCAACTTCTTAATTAGTGGTCGCTAATCCCCAACCAAGCTCTGAAATATTAATTCGTGTAGAGGGATAGGAAGGGAAACAGCGAGAAGTAGCGAGAAGTAGTTAGTGTTTCTGCGAGATTTATTAATACATGATTCATGAGATATAATTAGAAGTTTGAGTTGACTTGTTGATTCCTGAATGAAGAAGACCGTTGAATGGATCTCTTCCACAAAATGGCATTGGGTCTGGAGTGAAACCTTTTGGATTCTGCCTGAGATAGACGGACAAACAGATAAAAAAAAATAAACAGCTAAGGTGGAAAGAATAGATAAGTATACTTCACGGCTGCTTTTTTCACCTCAAAGTAGCATTTTAAATCTATTTTTTTTTTAATTTTGCAGTGTTTATGTTTGAAAATGTCATGGGCCTTGGCGCATTCCATTCATTCTTGAAACTGAATATTTATGAAAGTAGTTTCACGTTGTGACACCACACATAGAAAGTAACATTTTTAGAGTAAATATTTATATCTGAATGATATTTTAATAGTCACTACTTGCAGCAAAATATCAAAGATCAGAAAATCTGAGATTTTCAGCTGTGTAACACTTATTATTTTACGAGCTCGTTGGCTGAGTGGTTAGTGTACTCGCTTCCTGACCAGAAGGGTCCAGATTTGTTCCCCAGCAATGGCGGATTTTTTTTCGGACTGACAAGGCTCCGGGGTTCAACCAGCCTCTAAATATGGGTACCAGAGATTTTTTCTGAGAAGTAAAGGCGGCCTGGCGTGATACCGACCACATCACCCACAAATGTGCCATGGTTATAGAAAAATATGGTCGCTAACACCATATTCCCAAACGCCTTGCAAGTCGTGGAGGAAACGTTTAATGAATACTTATATTTTAGTTAACAAAAGTTTTGTTTATTTCTAAGATACAGCTTCTAATCGCTTTAAAGGAATAATAGAAGAAGTTGTTTATTTTATCTTCACGGAAAGACACAAATGAGCAACTAAAGTATCAAAGATATATACAACTGTGACTGACACAAGAAGAACGACTAACAGGTTATTGAAAGACAAAAATGTGGATAAATATTGATGTGGTTATGCCGACCTGAGATACTCCTTTTGCAGATAATAAAGAAAGGTGGCTTTTTAAGAGGTAGGTAAATGCTAAATGTGATTGTCGATATCAAGGGCTGGACGGGGAGAACATTGGAACACATCCAGGGACTGGCATGTAAGAGATGGAGAGAGTCATGGCAAGAGAGAGAGAGAGAGAGAGCGAGAATTAACAAGAATGAGAGAGCGAGAATTAACAAGAGTGAGAGAGCGAGAATTAACAAGAGTGAGAGAGCGAGAATTAACAAGAGTGAGAGAGCGAGAATTAACAAGAGTGAGAGAGCGAGAATTAACAAGAGTGAGAGAGCGAGAATTAACAAGAGTGAGAGAGCGAGAGAGAGGACAGGAAAAGGATAACGGGAGAAAGAGCAAGAGAGTGATCAAAGAAAATGGCGGATAAGGAGCATGAAAGAAAAAAAAAAGAACAAAAGAGAGGGCAAGAAACAAAACAGAGAGGGAAATTGACAGATAGGCTCTGGGATCGATGAACAGATGGATAAGGTCATACAACAACTTCATGTAATATTTATATAAAAGGCAATCTTAGCCTGGATACACAAATTATCACAGATCGATATTTGTAATTACTCTCGCTAACTGATAATTAGTCCTGAACCAGCGGTCACAGTTTCTACAGGGTGGCCACTAAAGTCGTAACGAAAGAGAAATAATAAATCAAATTACATAAATGTTATGAGAACAGCAGCAACTCTACTCCATGCAGGAAACATAATCTTTATTTGGTTTCCGGCGATCGTTAAATATTTCGGGCGCAAACGTCAACGTTAAAAGTTCGTGTGTGTTTGTGTGGTTGTGTTTGCATGTTTATATATATATATATATATATATATATATATATATATATATATATATATATATATGTTTGTGTGTGTGTGTGTAGGTCGTTTAGATATATATATATATATATATATATATATATATATATATATATCTAAACATAACAAGAAAAATAGTTCTTAAATGTTACGTAGAGCCAGTCTTAACATATGGATGCGAGTCATGGACAATAGAACAACAGACAAGATAATCAGTGGAGTCTGTAGAAATGTGGTTTTACAGAAGAATGTTGAGAATACCACGGACAGCTAAGAAGAGTAATGAAGAGGTTCTGAGAGAGGTCAAAGCAAAAAGAGAGTTAATTTCCAATGTTAGGAAGAGACAATCATCATTTTATGGCCATGTAATGAGAAGAGAACAACTGGAATATATTGTAACAACTGGACAAATTGAGAGACAAAGAGATAGAGGGAAGCAAAGAGAGAAAATAACAGACAGCTTAAGAGAATGGCTTGGCAGAAGGTCAACAACAGAAATGATAAATAGCTGCCAAGATCGAAAGTTGTGGAGAGACATGATCACCTACGCCACTAGGCCCGGTACTTGATGATGATGATGATATACATCATCAAGTACCATATCTGCTGGCGTAGGTGATCATGTCTCTCCACAACTTTCGATCTCGACAATTATTTATCATTTGTGTTGTTCTTCTGCCAAAGTAAGCCATTCCCATAAAATCTGGTATCTTTTCTCTTTGCTTCCACCTATCTATTCGTCCCTCAACTTTCCCAGATTTTGTCGGAATATATCCTAACTTATCCCTTCTCTTTACATCGCCAAGCAATAATGATTGTTTCTTCTTAAAATAAATGTAAATCAGCTCTCACTTTGCTTTGGCCTCTCTCAGAATGTTTTCATTACTTTTCTTAGGTGTCATGATATTCTCAACATACACACACACACACACACACACACACACACACATATATATATATATATATATATATATATATATATATATATATGTGTGTGTATATGTTGTCTTTGTGTGATTGTATATTGAAAAAAACTCGTTATCATTAATCAATGATGCAGTTTTTTTTAAAGTATTAAAACTTCATGGGGGTCAATTCTTCTTTTGTTAACAATCAACATTGTGTATATGTTGATATGTCACATCATTAGAATCTTGGAAAGTGTTATCTGAATGCTTATGTGAATAAAGTGTTACATTATTTTATGTTTTGATATTAAACTAAGGCGTTGCATCGTAAATCTAAACGCCTGTGTGCATACGGTATTTCATCCTGTTGTGTTGCTAAATTAACTGACGACGTTATGTCATAATTTAACTGAAGGTGATGTGTGGTTAATTTTGCAGACGATCTTAGGTAGATGGATAAGCAACAATTATTAGCATATGTTAAAATTATGGAAAATCATTACTGTTCATCATCATCATTATGTGCCATACCGGTTGGCGTAGGTGATCATGTCCCTCCACAATCTTCTATCTACAGTGCATCGTATCAGTTCTGTTGTTGACTGTTTTCCATGCCATGACACCAAGATATCCAGCATTTTCTCTCTCTGTCGTCCGCGATCTCTCTTTCCTTCTATTTTGCCTGTTGTAACCAAGTATTCCAACTTTCCTCTTCTCATGATGTGCCCGAAAAATATTGATTGCTTCTTTCTGATGTTTATTTGCATTTTCACTGATTTTCTGTAGTTGATTTTTTAAGAATGTCATAAGAGATTTAAGAACTGTTATTATATTATTTTCGTTTTAGTCTTATTATAAAATAGTATGTCTAAGGCATAAAATATGTTAATAATGCAAACAATTTTTAAAAAAAATCTTAAATTTAAATTACATTTGTTCGTATTTTCCTGGTTCCGATATACCATAAGATTTAACATCAGGTTGAAACCATCTATCTGTAAACGGTGGGAAAAGAAAGCTATTGAGATGGTAAATAAGGAAATGGATTGATGGTTTCAATGACAGAAGAAGAAAATAACAAAGCCAGAAGCTGAAGCTCGAGAGGTAGAAGTAAAGAAAGTCCACGAGCTCTTCAATACGTTTGTCTCCAAGAATTTCCATGAGAACCAATAGAATCAGAGCCTCATTTATCATTTTGTGGACGCCCCTTTAGAATTGGACAGCAAATAATGAAACATGTTTTACTATCGTTATTTTTTCGTAACTTGTAAAATTTAAGTTAATTAACTTTTTCTTTGTCATTTCTTTCCCAAAAGGAGAGCTATGATATCATTCGAGACTCCCTTAACAGGCCGGTAACTTGAGCAACAACGAGAAGAATATGGTGAGCTTATTTCAGTTACAGTTCGATCGCTAAAACATAAATTACTTTTGATAGCTTTCACTTTATTATATTTAATATATTATTAAATATATTAAATACATAAAACATTAAATATTTTAATAAGTATGCACAGGTAAGTTATATAGCTTTGTTATATGAAAGAAAAACCTTTGCATTTTGATTTGAGTATTTTTCAAATAGGTGATAAAATAGATTTTTTCAATTAAATAGTGTCTAATTATATTTCCAGGACTCCTAACCACTATAATTGTTTTTCTTTTTTTATCACAATAATATAACTGTCACAAACGCTTTCATTGCGTCGTCCGATTTCCTCGTTTACATCTCATACCTACAATATTTCGTTCTTAGATCTCATTTCTATCCATATTTCGTTATTGCATCTCATACCTATCCATATATCGTTCTTACAACTAATTCATATCCATATTTCGTTCTTACATCTCATTTATATCCATATTTCGTTCTTGCATCTCATACCTATCCATATATTGTTCTTACAACTAATTCATATCCATATTTCGTTCTTACATCTCATTCATATCCATATTTCGTTCTTGCATCTCATACCTATCCATATATCGTTCTTACATCTCATTCATATCAATATTTCGTTTTTACATCTCATACCTATCCATATATCGTTCCTACATCTCATACCTATCCATATTTCGTTCTTACATCTCATACCTATCCATATATCGTTCTTACATCTCATACCTATCCATATATCGTTCTTACATCTCATACCTATCCATATATCGTTCTTACATCTCATACCTATCCATATATCGTTCTTACATCACATACCTATCCATATATCGTTCTTACATCTCATACCTATCCATATATCGTTCTTACATCTCATGCCTATCCATATATCGTTCTTACATCTCATACCTATCCATATATCGTTCTTACATCTCATACCTATCCATATTTCGTTCTTACATCTCATTCATATCCATATTTCGTTTTTACATCTCATACCTATCCATATTTCGTTCTTACATCTCATACCTATCCATATATCGTTCTTACATCTCATACCTATCCATATATCGTTTTTACATCCCATACCTATCCATATTTCTTTCTTACATCCCATACCTATCCATATATCGTTCTTACATCTCATACCTATCCTTTGGGGGCCTCGGTAGCCTAGTTGGGAAAATCACTCGACTGGACTACCGACGTTCGGACAACCCGTGTTCGATTCCCGCTGGGAGCAGTGTGAATTGTACTCGTGGTTGGGAAAAAAAAATACCCCCACGGTCGACCCAGCAGTTGGCAGAAATGGGTACCAGGGTATTACCCTGTGAAGGTGAGGAATGTCGCCTCGCATCTGAGTTTCGATGCTTGAAGCGACACTATCCGAACATTTCTGGATAGGCGGCTGAGCACATATGGGTGTAAACTTGCGTGCTAAGACGCCGGTTCAAGTCTCGTACTTTACCTTTACCTTTACCGATACCTATCCATATTTCGTTCTACACCTCATAAAATCACAAAATCTTCTAAATCTGAGAGAAAGGTTCTTAATTCACACCTCACACTGTTGTCCACTAAGGAAATAACTTTAGAGGCAAAACGGGCACTGTACAATACAATCTTCATTCCAACGTTGTGCTACCAATGCTAATCCTGGACCCTATATGCAAGAAAAATAAGAAAAATAACCTCTACTGAGATTAAATGTGTCAGACGAGTGACAGGAAATAGCCTAAGAGATAAGATCAGAAAAGAAGAACCGAGAAAAAAGCTAGGAATAGCCTCCGCTATAGAATTTATAAAGAAACAACAGATAAAATTGTTTGGCCACATGACAAGGCAGAGCGATCAAAACACAACACAACGAGCTAAGTTGTGAGAATACCAGACCCAAGGATCGCCAAAGAAAAAGATGGATCGATGGAAGATTAGAAGCACCATGAAACATAACTGCAGCAGAAGCGAACAGAAGACTTAAAGACCGCAAATTATATCTCCCCGCGACGCTGAAGGGCAAATGAGGAAGGAAAGAAGATGAAGAATAATCACAAGAACGTCATTCATTGCTTACATTCATCCGCTGACTAACGGAATAGACCTCTTCGTCATCTCGCCTTAAAGAACGTTAAGTGGGCGTGTGTGTGTTGTGATGTGGTTTGCTGTAGAAGAGTGATATTGATTCTTTCAGCCCAATACATCCGACCTCAGCACATTTTCGCTCCCCTCTCCAACCCTAGGCAGCCGCAATAGCTCAGTGGTCAGTGAACTGGACTACAAAGGACAAAAGGTAGGGTTCGATCCCAACCGACGGCTTCCGGTTCACCCAGCCTTTAATGGGTACCGGATTATTTTCTGGGAAAGTAAGGCGGCACGGGCGTAATACTGACCACATAACCTCAAAAATCATGTGCCGAAGGTCTGTAACATTTATGGTCACTAACACCATATTCCCTATACGCCACTTGGCGTGACGGGGGTACTTTACTTTACTTACTCCAACCATACACACTTGATCAGACTAGACTGTTATCTGATTCTAGGGTCACTGCAAAAACTAGGTTTAAGTTCTGGATAATTCTGGTTCACAGATCCTGGCGCGAACATCAGCTTTGATTCGCTGAGAGTTTCTAGCTTTATATACTCCTTGACCCTCACTTTTATTATTAAATCGACGGCCTTCCTTTTTTTATGTCTGATCTAATTGCATTAACTTTTTTTTTTTCACTAATTATTTACGTTGTGATTGACAGTTTATTTATAGTTTGTGCGCTACATATGTTGTTTTCCTAACTTATTTGAAGAACTTCATATATGTTTTAACTAGTATCATACGATAATCTTAAGTAGCCGATTTTGTAAACAGTATCATTGCCAAACAAACAATTTTCAGGAGAAAACAAAAGATATATGTTATTTAGACATTTGTGTATCTAATAACTTTCGTGTGTGGGTGTGTGTGTGTGTGTCTGAGTGTGTTAGTGTGTGTGTGTTTATGTGAGTTTTTATATGTGCTTGAGAAATCTTTTTTTTTTAAATTCTAAAAACAACATTCTTCACAGGTCAATACTTTCAAAATGGCGGTCTTCTGCCAAACGTTGATTGGCTGTCTGAGTTTTCATATGGTTCTGGCACAACCGGAAGCTATTTTGAAACGTAACGTTTTTGTGCATGTTAGTTTTACAAATAATAATTAGCCGTATTGACGTTCACGAGAAGATGCATAAGAATCACTCTTCACAAAGTTGCAGTAGTGAACTGATTAGTGAACTGGTGAACTAGGGACAATTGGTCGAGCTACCGACCGATCAGCTTCAATAATTATAAATTGTCAATGGGTACTATATGTTATTTTGAAGAATAAAGCGGTGACTCAAAATATATGCCAGCTTTTAAAAAATGTTGGCACAAAATCATGTTACCTATACATCACAGAAGACTTTTGAGGTTTGTTATTTTCTTTTTATCCTCCGTAATGGCAGCTGCTGAAAGGACTGGGGGGAAAGGAGGGGCGGGATTGTCACAAGAGACGAGGATAGCATAAACGATAACACTAGAAATGATAAGGGAAGGAGAAATGGAGGGAAATAGTGAGAAATGTCTTAAAAGAGACAGCAAGAATGTTTTGTCAAGGTGAGAGAGGCCAGACTGGAACGCTACGCAGGAAGACAAAGACGATTTGTCAACCAACACAAAACAGATTTTCTTAATCGCTGTACTTTGAAGGATCTACTAGATAAGAACGTTGATTCTAGTGATGGAATTCCCGATTGTGACGAGTTTATATTTTCTGCGATCACGGTTTTGGGTTTCGACCAGCTGCTGAAAATGGTTGTCAGAGAAACGCACAAGAAAGGTTGACGCCGTGGTGTTTTGTTGAGAGCATTACGACAGCAGTGTACACAAAGCCATTGAAAAAAAAAATGACATTAGCACCTTCTTCCTGTTCATCTTTGACCCATAACCACAGGGTGGGGGGTAACTGGGACACAACTGACAGACTTCGTCAGCAATATCCATTTATTTCTATTTTCAGTGGGATCCGCGATAGCTCAGTGGTTAGTGAACTGGACTACAAAGGGCAAGAGTTCGTGGTTCACCAAGCCTAAAATAGGGACTTCCGTTTCCAAGATGGCGGATCTAGTCCACGTCCTCTCGATCGCTGCAGAAAATGCACCCAGGGTCTGATTAATTTCGGATCTTCTTTGTACTTTTCTGCGTAAAAGTCAAAATGATGATATGCTTGATACATCTGTGTTGATAAAGTGAGGTTGTAGGCCGACAACAGTCCGTTTTTGACGAATCAAGTGTTGTGAGTGAGACATTCCACCGTCCAGACTTGATCTGCTCTTTACGTCACATTAGTGCTGTTCAAGGCCGTTATTGGGATTCTTTGACGTAAGTTATTTCCATGTTACACATTAATGTAGACTACTTCGTCAGTCGCAGTTTTGTTTCGTTGGGGACGTTGCTTCGTGCTTTGTTCGTCGTAGGCTGCTTACACTTGAGTAATCAGACATAAGTCTAAAGGTATCGAGATTATGAGTTTGGCGACATTGTGTGCTACGTCATCGTATTGGTTCCCTAAACCGGCCGTGCGCAAATCTTACGGTCTGCTGTTTGATGTGCGACGGGGATGGTTTGACGACTGACTGTGTGTCTATATGTTCGGAATTGGAGTCATCAACGATGGCCTAACATCATCAATTGCTACGATGATCATCATTTTCAAGAGGACGTGACTTACCGGTATATAGGGATAGGCGGCGGAACAAATGAAGGCTATGCATGAAAAGTGTTCCTTGTTGCAGTTTCCTCATATTACAAGTCGCATGTCTGTGTTAGTCACCTCTAGTGACTCGGACAGATGGTGCTCGTAAACCTGGGAAGGCCGACCATCTAAGGGCAGAATCCCCCGACAAAAAAGATCAACTGCTGACTTGCAGGAAGATTGGGGACAATCAAAGGCTAAGGAAAGCAAACCTGAAAAAATGCTGGCTGAAATCGGATGCACTGGGCCACTGGCGCAGAATACAGTGCAACGTTTTAACGGGTACTCAATCGGAGTGAATCTAACAGGCTTAAACAGACAGCTGTCTTCGTATGAGAGTCTGGACGTCCTACTCTGATTGAATCCTGATCCTGAGAGAGAGAGAGAGAGAGAGAGAGAGAGAGAGAGAGAGAAATAGGTGCCGGATTTTTTCGGGTAAAGCGGCACAGGCGTAATATCGACCACATGCATTCATTTGCATTTCTTTACCTTAACTCCTTTCTGACCATATTACCTAAAAAGTCATGTGCCGAATGTCTATAATAATTATGGTTACTAACACCATATTCCCTATACGTCACTTGGCGTGACGGGGCTCTTTACGTTTTTACTCTATCTTCTGTATTTCTTCGGGGCTCTGCAAAGTCAACACCTGACAAAATCTTTAATGTATCCTCCCATCTCTTTCACTGAATTCCTTCGCCACCTTTATAATTCTTTGCAGAATGAGCTTTACCAGGCCAGATAATCGAGAAACGCTGCCAAAACCATTTCTCTTTGCCTTTCTCACATTAATCCAAAGATCATCATGCACTGCGATTGCTTGCTGCACTGTTAGCGGATTGTTTTCATTAGTAATACGACCTAAGAGATGATAAATGACTTACATTAAGAATTCGTCTTCATCGCTTGTATTTTCTTTTGTAGTAAAAGTAAAAAGCCCCGTCACGCCAAGTGGCGTATAGGGAATATTGTATTAGTGACCATACATTTAACAGACCTTCAGCACATGATTTTTGGGGTAATGTGGTCGGTATTACGCCTGTGCCGCTTTACTTGCCCACAAAAACCCGGCACCCATTTAAGGCTGGGTGAACCCGGAGCCGTCGGTTAGGATAGAACCCTACCTCTTATCCTTTGTAGTCAAGTTCATTAACCACTGAGTATCGCGGATTCCTATTTTCTTTTGTAGCTCTACTGTAATCAGTGGCGGACGGTCAGCTCGTAAATGAAGAAGGCCAGGACGTGAGACAGAACTTTTAGTATGACATTTAGCCTTATAATTTGCGTCATAAAAATTGCTCCAATTTGCGCTTTGTAAAATAATTCAATTAATTATCGGCCTAAGTTATTTTTTTTTCCTTCGCCAGCTTTTAGTTCTGACGAAGTCCCTAGAGACTAGGAACTGAATTTTGCGTGTTAATACATTTTTCCCTGGCAGCCGTGTGCACAGGGGTCCCTCACCGCACAGGCAGATAACTCCAACTTCGGAGGTACTCATTTCTTTTCCGTCCATGAGTAATTGAGGTTTCACCCGGGCCTCTCTGCTGAGACCAGGGGTGGTTGCCGCAGAGAGAAATCATAAATAAAAATCCCATCCGGTGCAATCGGGATTTGAACCCACAACCTCTCTATCTCGAGGCCGGCGTCTTGCCTCGAGACCAACCAGTCCACACCCCCCCCCCCCCTTTCATATAATTATTATTACATCGTAATATTTTGCATTATAAGTTTTTTTAAAAAATATGATTTCGCTGTTAATTGACATATCTTTCAGCTTTGTCCAAGATTTTATTTATATAGCGATGCAGGAAATTCTTCAGGATTCTTCCAGGAGATACCAGATAAGACTTCCTTCTATTTACTCTGCTTCTGTGTGTGTCAATAAAGAAATATAACGCAATCTTAGTCGTTTTTCTGTTGTTATGGCAAACCTGAATTGATTGCTAAAATAGTATATGTAGTTATCAAACAATTGCAAGATTAATAGATGCCGTTGTACGGTTGTAGTAGGTTTTACCTCGATAGGCATTGAAGGCTATTTGTTTGTAACAGCGTAGGTTATTTGAAATACATCACGGCGATGCTAGGGAATAAGGTGGCTGATTGCACATTGACATTAAACTCATTGAACTGAAAAGTGATTATGTTATGTATTGTAATAAAAATATTGACTGGAGGAGTTATGGCCTCCATTATCTCCCTTGATGGTTCGCCGCTGGGTGTACGGGTCTAATTTCCTCACAACTGATCATCCCTGAGAATATTATTTATTTAAATATTGTCATTTATTATTGTATAAAGCACGCATGCTTGATATTGTATAATCTGTTTTTAAGTAAACAACCAATCTCGACTATTCTCATGTCAATGTCATACAATGTATCTTACTTAGGTCAAATCTTAAATTATAGTTTGTACCATTTTAGCATAATCATCATCATTATAAAGTACCATGCCTGCTGGTGTAGGCGATCATGTCTCTCCACAACTTTCGATCTCGACAGTTATTTATCATTTCTTTTGTTGACCTTCTGCCAAGCCATTCTCTTAAGCTGAATGGTATCTTTTCTGTTTGCTTCCCTCTATCTCTTCGTCCCTCAATTTTCCCAGTTGTTAAAATATATTCCAGTTGTTCTCTTCTTATTACATGGCCAAAAAATGATGATTGTTTCTTCTTAATATTGGAAATTAGCTCTCTTTTTGCTTTGGCCTCTTTCAGAACGTTTTCATTTCTCATCTTAGCTGTCCATGGTATTTTCAACATTTTTATGTAAAACCACATTTCTACAGACTCTGTTGATTTCTTGTCTGTTGTCAAATTGTACATGATTCACATCCATATGTTAAGACTGGCTCTACACACCATTTTAACAGCTGGGGTATAAATCGTAATGTTACAACTATAGTTATTATAAAACAAAACTATAATTTGTGGATGAGTAAATTATTTTGAGCCATGTTATATTATGTTATGCTTAGATTATCATCACTGCACTCAGTGAAAATCCATAGAAGCTCCAATTGTTTCAAGTTTTCTCTGGTCAACGTTTACATTTCCCATCCAATACTCTAGTAAATACAATTCTGATCATTCCATTCACATGACGTGACTACATGTAAATGTTCCCGACAGTAACAATTTACTGTATTTCAGGTGATGTTTAATTCTTAAATACTCCGTGATTGTTAAATAACGTAACCGCATTGATATTTTATTGAGTTATTGAGTTATTAGTGGGTCATCATCATTGCACTCCGAACATGTCCATAGGTGCTCAGATTCCCTCCTCAGCAATTCCCTCAGTGTCCAGCGACTGACGACTCCAGTTCTATGTTGGTTGATAAGTCTTCTTACTCGGCGACTAAGTTTCTCATTTCTGGGTGTGCCCATCTTAACTCCCATTTCCATCATCCGAAGAAGTGACGTTGATCTGTGTTTGTCGAAGTCCTGTGCTCTTCCCACATCTCGGAGGGTGTTGATGATGTCCGCCCGATCCATTGGTTGCCCGTCCTCAACGACAGCGCAGCTAGCCAACCTGTCCGCTCTTTCATTTCCCCGTACACCCGCATGTCCAGGGACACAGACAAAGGTGACCTTACATATTTTGGATTTCTGCAACGACTCTACCCATTGCATGCGTACAGAGCCCGCCTCCTCTTTTTTTATCATGCTCATCGAATCACTTAGTATACATGCGTGGGTGTAGTCTTGTGACAAACCATGTGAATGCCTTGGTCACTGCCATTACCTCCATTGTCATGCTACTCGTGGTCATGACGTATGCACCACTATCTTCGTAGACTATTCTGCCTGCCGAACGTGCTGTAAATGCCCATGCATTTCTTTGGTGTCGTCTTACATATCCGTCTGTATAGATGATTGCACCTTTCTCATCGGTGTTATCGCAGATGAGACCGTTGACCTCAGCATTTACCACAACCGGGTTCTGGTCCCTACTTTTCCTGTCGAGTGTGACAATACACGAGAAAGTTCCCTTGAATGACGTAGGCACCGGTATTCACTCATCACCAACGCTGATATTGGTAAGCCCACAGACCTGTTTGATGACATCTTCTGCTCGGCCCACCCATGATTTGCCTCTTTTAGCCTAGCACCTTTCCCTGTGTTGAGCACGTGGTGCAATGGATGCTCTTTATCTGTACTAATCTTCAGGTATGCTCTTGCTCTCCAGATCTGGATTCTGTCATCCATGGTTTGAATGTCAAGAAAATACCTCATTGCTACACAGGGAGTGTCCCTTGTACATTCCAAGATAATGCGCATGGCTTCATTTTGTATTTTCTCCAGCCTATTAATTTTAGTCGTTCTGACAGTAAGAATTGCCAAGGCATACTCCAATTGTTTCAAGTTTTCGATATTTTGTAGCTAATAACTGAGAAATAGCCGGCAGGCTGGCGTTTATGCCACATAGTGTCATTCTATGTAAAAATATCTTACTGATGTTCAAGAGACACTAAAATAATTATAATATTTACAAAATTAAATATAACTAAATTACTAATTCATTCAATGGATAAGACACAGAAAGACAAAAATAGTCTTGGATAAGACAGGTGGAAGCAGAGATGAACATCATGGGGAAGACATGGAATGATCTTAAAAAACTGGCATGAAACAGAACGGCTTGAAAAGTATTTGTTGGAGACCTTTGCTCCACAGATAGTTGAAAGGGAAGCAGAATAAGAAAAAGAATTCAATGCTGAATTAAATTCTTAAAAGTGGCATAATTTGGTGGATATAAAATAAATAGTAATACATGTACATATTTTATACATACATTTATAATATATATTTTGTGGAAACTAATCAAACTGGGAATACAAAAAAAGTATTTTTATGAAGAAATTATCTTTAATTTTTGTTTTTCGTACAATTTATTTTAAATGGTTGTTTCGTCACGAAAACTAGCGGAAGGAAAGACGCAAACACAACCGGTGTCGTTAAATGAAGATACTCCAATCACCGTTACCCTGAGAAAATAAACTTGTAGACTCGACCTGGTATCGTTTTGGGTTCACCTGATTGGAGGAAAACGATTGACCAGTCCATTCGCACCCCCAAAATGAGAATCACCGTGATTTAAAAATGTTTAAAAGAAAATAAATAAGATTAGATATCTCACACTTTTGTAATGGATTTTGCTGTTAGGTTTGATTACTAAGGCAGCCGCTGTGATGCAATGGTTAGTTAAATGCCTTACTTGAAACCAGAAGTCTGGTTCGATTCCAGTTAACAGCTTCTAGGCTCACCCAGCCTTATATGGGAACCAACATTGGCAGATTCACCTAGTCCAAAAACATGTGTTGATAGCGTAAAAAACATGGATACTAATTCTATATTACCTACAAACCGAAGTAAGAAATAATTTTATTGTTATTTTGTTAATGTTGCAAATTAATTTAATTTAAATATTTCCCACGTCTGTTATACACATACATTCATGATAATGACAACACTATTTCATTGAATGCTCAAACGCTTCGGGAGCCGCGATAGCTCAGTGGTTAGTGAACTGAACTACAAAGGACAAGAGGTAGGGTTCGTTCCCAATCGACGGCTTCCGGTTTACCCAGCCGTAAAAGGGCACCGGTTTTTTTTTCTGGGAAAGTAAGGCGGCATGGGCGCAATACCGACTACATTGCCCCAAAAATAATGTGCTGAAGGTCTGTAAAATTTATGCAACTAAAACCATATTCCCTATACGCCACTTGGCGTGACGGGGGTACTTTACTTTTTTTTTTTTTTTTATTAAGAAGTGCTTCCTTTTTTCCTTTCTCTAAGTCAACATCATTTAATACCTCACTTAATATGAATCTCTTTTACACCAAATACAGCTACACCAAAAGTGGCTACAACACAGAAATCTGCTGTTATTTCCGAAAAAAGTGATACAACCTCATGTCTCCAGGTCAACTGTGGTTCAGATAGGGTAGGTAATTTTGGAAAAAAAAATAAACAGCAACATATACTACATTTTTTAAATAATGGTTTTTTTATTGGTCTATGCAACATATATAATAATGTAAAAATGGGAGATTATGAATGTCTAAGTCGCTCAACAGTGTTTACACTGAAATTGGTTTGCGAATCATAGCTGAATGTTTTTCCATCACGATCACGAGTCAGAACTGATCAAGATCCGCCTTGGCTTTTTCTTGATCAACATGAAAACAGATTAATATGACAGACCAGGCGATTTGACAACACTAGTCAGATTGGTACCTAAAATTGCCTTGTGCGGTGTGTTGAGCCTAAGGATATAAATATGATGTTCTGTTGAGGAATATAATACAACGTGACTACGTCAATTTAGCGGCGAAGAGAAGTAGTCGTTAGACGAACATAGAAGAAATTGAAGGTGAATATGATCTGGTGGGTTCCTGTGATATGAGGATGAGTCTTAGCCTAATTATGATCTGGTAGCTTCCTATGACATGAGGATGAGTCTTAGCCTAATTATGATCTGGTAGCTTCCTATGACATGAGGATGAGTCTTAGCCTAATTATGATCTGGTAGCTTCCTATGACATGAGGATGAGTCTTAGCCTAATTATGATCTGGTAGCTTCCAATGACATGAGGATGAGTTTTAGTCTAATTATGATCTGGTGGGTTCCTATGACATGAGGATTAGTCTTAGCCTAATTATGATCTGGTAACTCCTTATGACATGAGGATGAGTCTTAGTCTACTCATTAGTCCGCTCATGAGGTAAAACCGAATTCACAAAAGAATGCCTCGGTAGCCTAGTTGGGAAAACCACCCGACTGGACTACCGATCTTCGGCCAACCCGTGTTCGATTCCCGCTGGGAGCAGTGTGACTTGTACTCTTGGTAGGAAAAAAAATACCCCCACGGTTGACCCAGCAGTTGGCAAAAATGGGTACCAGGGTATCACCCTGGGAAGTTGAGGAATGCCGCCTTGCATCTGAGTTTCGATGCTTGAAGCGACACTATCCAGAAATCTCCGAACATTTCTAGTTAAGTTGTGGTTAGTGAAGTGAGAGATATTGTTAATAAGGTCACGTTTTAAGGACAATAGATCAGGTTAAATCCCGATTCACGTCTTCTATGTCTACACAGATTTAGATAGATATCATGAAACATCTCTCATGAAGAAGATGGATGTAGTTCTGAAAATATTACTGAAAAAACGTGTGGATGTTCGAAATAGAAAAGAACACTTAAACCTTATTGTGTAAAATGCAAAACTGAAATAAACAAAAGAATAGGTATGGCAAAAAGTAATTTTAATGTCATGAAAAATATACTAACAACAAAACAAATATCAGCAGGGCTGAAACTATGAATGGCAAAATGTTACATCTTCTCAATATTCCTGTATGGTGCAGAAACATGGACATTAGACAAGAAAACAGAACTGAAAATTTAAGCCTTTGAAATGTGGATTTATAGAAGATTTGGTAGAATTGGATGGAAACAAAAGATAACAAACGATAAAGTTTTAAAACAACTGAAAATAAAAAGAGAACTGCTGAACACAATTAAGACAAGACAAATTAAATTTTTGGGGCATGTTAAAAGACACAACGGCCTACTATAAGTAATATTGGAAGGAAAAATACAAGGCAAAAGAGGCAGAGGCAGACCAAGACTAACATGGACGAGTAACATCAAAAGATGGACAAGTCAATCTATGTCAGCCTGCACCATCAAAGCAAGAAACAGAGTAGAATGGCGATCCATGGTAGCCAATCTTCGTTGCGGAGAGGGCACACGACGATGAAACCTTAATATAAGTATGCCTTACTCATATGCTACACTAAATAATTTGTAAACTTTTAAATTACTATGTTGATGATGATGATGATGATGTTGGTGGTGGTGGTGATGATAACTAGGTAGAACATTTTAGCAATCAACTCCGGTTTGCCATAACAAAATCATATGATGACGATGATGATGATGACGATGATGATGATGATGAACACGCTACTTTGCGAATTCGCACATGAAAATAAAAATGTCTTAAGGTCAGTCACACACAAAAATATTACGTCTGCTAACGTTTCACTTTACTACCTCAAGCTAATGTTCGTGTATTTGAAGTCATGAAAACTTACTAGACAAAGAACTTGTTGCCTGCCTAGACTCTAATGATATTAGGTCAAGTGTAAACTTTTCTCAGCCAAGATCCTGTCTTGAGATGAAAGGGCCTGAATCTCTGAAAATTACATTGACAATGTCCGGTACTGAAGTCCTGTGTGACACCAAAACTGACAATGGCGGGTGGACAGTCATACAAGTAGGTATCTCTTATATATGAGCATACATGGGGAAACATAAAACATATTATTTATACCTACAGGTCTGTATTCTTTTTTTTGTATGTGCCAGTGGGTGGAGGTTTTCATGTTTCTTCACGATCGCATGTCTACAGTCTACAGCGTGCTGCAGTTATTACCCATCTATTGCTCGTCATTCATGACCACATTGCAAGGACGTTGTGTATCTTCTTCCTCTCTAGCGTTCACATTTTTCTTCCTGCATTGTTTATATTACTTTCCCGCTAAACCCAACTGCAAAGGTAGTAATGATCTATTTCGTTATATATATTGATATATCTTCGTTTGTCCTTCATTTAATTCTCATCGTTCTTAAAAAAAAAACGACTTCCCTGTGGTCTCCAGTGGGGTTCTCTAAGTTTGATTATTATCCATTCTTCATTTTTAGAGATCGGGATTGGTTTTGTGCATTATTAATGAAACGTCTCTCTCTCACTTTCACTTGCATAGACTATAGATATAGTTCAATTTAATACTCACTTCACGTGTCTCTTTTCAATGATTAATCCTTGTGTCCTTCATCAATATTACATCCATTTTTTAAATTTCTTTCTATCCTTATTTCTTTCTCTCATTATGTCGTTCTTCCTTTCTGTGTTATTTTCTTTCTTTCATCCCTTCTTTCCATCCTTCTTTCATTCTTCCTTCTTTATATTGTATCGATCTATGTGTAATTACATGTATACATTCTGCTCCTTAATCTTTGATTCTCTGAAGGAAACAAATGTATGTCTTAAAGAC
This sequence comes from Megaustenia siamemsis, assembly GCA_032433765.1. Lineage (NCBI taxonomy): Eukaryota > Metazoa > Mollusca > Gastropoda > Stylommatophora > Ariophantidae > Megaustenia > Megaustenia siamemsis. The sequence goes on from JAVIAB010000073.1 coordinate 46,990,881, forward strand.
ATGTATGTTAACGCTTGTATTAACAAATTGTTTTGACAACACATACGGGAAAGGTTGCAGTTGTTATTTGACCCAACAGGTTCTTTAAAATGTAAATTAGATTACTACATTTATAATAATTTAAATGTGCATTTATAATCTCTATTGTATTGAACATTTGTATTAATTTATATCAACATTGAAACATTTAGAATAATCTAAAATACATGTGATCTGTAAACTGAAAATTTAGAGACATGAAAATAAAACAAAACTGTCATATTTCCTTATAATTTTTAAAGAAAAATTGTCATATTTTGCTATTGTATTGTATTTTGTCATTTTAGAATTTTTTTACAAATTAAAATAAGCAAGAAAGAGATGCTGCAGAACTGCAATAAAGAGGGCATGCGTATATTAGCAATCGATGTGGATGCATAAGACCATGTGGTCAGATATTATGCAGAAAAAACTTCAAGAAAGCCTCCCTGCCTGCGATGGCGAAATTGCTTGCTTACGTTCGCCCGATGACTAAAGTATTCTAGAGTATTCGTAGACTGTATAATTCCTCTTCGTCATCCGCCCTTAAAAGGACGTTAAGTGGACGTGTCTGCGTTGTGTTGTGGTTTGCAGTATAACTGTTATATTTGCGCCTTTCGGCCCAAAACATCCGACTTCAGCACGACATTTTTGAGTACCGGATTGTCTTCCCTCGTCGATCCCTGCTCGCTTGGCCAGACTAGACAGGTTAGTCTGTTACTGGAGGCACCACGGAGAGGTGGAGCAGGGTATGGGTGGTTTTGGTTCACCGATCTTGGCGCAAGCCATCAGCTGTGGGTCGCTGACAACTTCCAGCTCTGGTGCTGGGAGGCGTACCTTCGCCTCCGATGGCGAAATAGAGGCATACATTACATGATGTCTGATGGAGAAGAGAACAGGCCGAGTTAGGGGCACATTGTTCAATATGATAACCTTCTTGAAAGATAACCATCTAGGTTTAGAGAATGAATAGAGATACATTTGAAAAACCATGCATGGTCGCGCGTAAAGCATGATTAAATACAATAAACAACAGCTTGGACGTTTTAGCTTTTGCGAACACACAACTAAATAAAGAACCAACGTTTCGACCGAAAGGTCTTCAACTGGGACAACAACAATGTTCATATATATACAACTCTACAGTATTATTATCGAATATATTGATACCTATATGCACATTCCAAAAGCAGAATAAAAGAGAATGAGTATAACCTATTAATAGTGAAACATTTTAAGGCATGTATAAACATATATTATCGAAATTTATTCCTATATTAGCGACGTTTTAATGGAACCGAAGACTTCTACCGGGGGTGGGGACATTATAAATATGGATTCGGATCTCTTAAGGGTGAATTTTGGATGGGCCTTGAACACATGCACAGAATGACAAGTAAGGTGGGTTTTTGTCCACAGAATTGTGGATATGTGTTACTTTTATTATGTTTCTTTTAAAATTCGTTTTAGTTTTAGACAGTTTTAGTTCTGAAATTTGTTCTGCCGTGATAACATAGCTATTGTTTTTGACAAGTGATGTAAAACAAAATAACCATTACGATAAACAGTCTTAGCGATGACAACTCTCCAAGACATGGCCTGCGATGGCAAAAGAGGGGTCGGATTAAAAATGAAATAGAAAAAAAAAACAATATAAAAGAATTGTATAGTCCCTGACCCTGCAACAATATATAGATATGCGTTAGATTATAGTACAAAGTTGTAGAAACTTTCTTCAACCTAACTCAGGGGGTAAATGTTAGAACTTCTACACTCATTTTTGTTTTCCATGAAAGTGAAGAAGTTCGATTTGTCACTTTATATCATTTACTTATAAGGTTGTTACGACAAGCCTGAGCCTTACACAATAAGTATATAAGCGATCAAGTTAGAAAACTGAAGCACACACATACTCTATAGAAAAAATAGATCGAACAAAATAGGGAACTGATGACTCAATATCGACGTGGTTCCAATTGTCAGCTTTCGATTCAGTTAGTACAGATTTACAATGTGGCCATTTTATTTTTGTTGTTGGACACAACATAGCTTTGGACTTTACAAGATCTCTCAAAACTGGTAGCAGACAGTTTCACTGAACAAGTCGGGAAGTATGAAACTGGCCACATCACTCGTCATCGTCGCGATGGTCACTGAGCAAACGTAAGCGTTGACATTAATGTTATCATTGAGGGGTAGTCCTTACACTTACAACATCTATCAGGTACTTATGTCTACGCCTTTTTTTACAATGTTACGTTTTCATCATCATCATGTGCCATACCGGTTGGCGTAGGCGATCATGTCCCTCCACAATCTTCTATCTACAGTGCATCGTATCAGTTCTGTTGTTGACTGTTTTCCTTGCCATGACACCAAGCTATCCAGTATTTTCTCTCTTTGTCGTCCGCGATCTCTCTTTCCTTTTATCTTACCAGTTGTAACCAAGTATTCCAACTTTCGTCTTCTCATGATGTGCCCGAAAAATGTTGATTGCTTCTTTCTGATGTTTTTTAAGAGCTCCCTTTTTGTGTTGGCCTCTTTGAGAACTCCCTTAATGGTCTTTTTAGCTGTACAGGGAACTTTCAACATTCTTCTGAGAAATCCCATCTCTGTGGCCTCTAATCGTCTTTTCATTTGTTTGACGTTTTCATAAGCTCTAGATTTCCTGCTATAACTTATAAGGTAGCATTGTAACGTGAAGTCAGAGACTGCTTAGATAACCACTTGCGTGTGTACATCATTTACTTGTGAATCTCTCTCTCTCTCTCTCTCTCTCTCTCTCTCTCTCTCTCTCTATAGGGTTTAACTCCTTTTCTCCCGATATTATTTACCAGTTTTGTGGTGATAGGCCTATAAGCAATGCCTCATGACACACTTCTCGGTAGAATGATACAATATTTTCACTAAGCTCAAGTAGAATGATACTATTTCACTTCATGAACTAAGCTTTAGTAGGGTTCAAGTAGAATGATACAATATTTCACTTCATGAACTAAGCTTTAGTAGGGTTCAAGTAGAATGATACAATATTTCACTTCATGAACTAAGCTTTAGTAGGGTTCAAGTAGAATGATAGAACTAAGGTAGGGTTCAAGTAGAATGATACACACTTCATGAACTAAGCTTTAGTAGGGTTCAAGTAGAATGATAACATATCATGAACTAAGCTTTAGTAGGGTTCTAGTAGAATGATACAATATTTCACTTCATGAACTAAGCTTTAGTAGGGTTCTACATACAAACAAAAGACCACAAATTATATTTCCTCTCGGTGCTGGAAGGCGAATGAGGGTGGAAAAAAGAACAAAGCTCATTTGTCGATAATGTTTGATCTGAATGCATGTGTAAACTCATTTCTATATTTCCTTCTTATATTCAGTGAAACCTTAGAACAATTACAACGGTCTCTCTCTCTCCAAGTATTTCAATTTTAAACACATTCGTCAGCTTCTCATTTGGAACCTAAACTAACGCCATCTATCTTCTACATCGTAAAACATTCTTGTAACTTCTAAAATATATTGGTTCATAGCATGTTACATACTTACATGCCATAGGCATTTCAATAAATGTGAATGGTTGCTCTCTGTTTTAACATTGGCAAGAGATAGTTACAATGATGAGATAAACATAGGGAGTACTTTACCAACATATCTGTTTATTGAATCAAGAATTATAACAAAGCCATTTAAAATTGTGACATTCACAAACAGGGAAATTATTCATGTCTTGACATCGGGGCTGCATATTGGAATTTTGAATGAAAACGCAATTCGTTCCGAAATTGAAAACTAAGCTTTTCAAATTGTTCTGCCTTCAATTCCTTTTTAAAATAATGTTTTGTCCATTACAATGATTGTATTTTCATTCTTTGTAATATGTTGACATTATTCTCCTGTTAATAATAAATGAATGTGGCAATTCTAATTTAGGAAGGAGTTGGATTCTTGCAGTAGAAAATGAGTCGAGTTCATACATTTCAGAATTATAGAAGTCAGAAGTTTGGTTGAATATATCAGCTCAATTGAATGCTATTGTAGAGCTCAGGCTGGGAGTATCAGATCAGTCAGCTCAAATACAAAACATTCTCACCATGGGAATGTCCAGGAAGAATAACTTGTTTAGGACACCACCAGGAAAGAAAACTCGGTAAAAACAAAAACATGTGCAGAAAAAAAATATTTTTCTTGGTGGACAATTTACGGATGAGAAGGATCAACTGAAACATATCCGGTTATGGGACTCGCAAGACTGTTTTCCTATGAGAGACAACTCTGATTACCATCAGCTGCTGTTTTGCAAGTAGGACAGGAAAACAAAAAAAATAGCTAGAGAAGCAGTCTCGAAAAATGCTTGATCAAAGCACTAGATCGCAAGTTGTAAAACAGAGCAACACTTTGATAATAGTTATCATGCTTGATCAAAGAAATAGATCGCAAGTTGTAAAACAGAGCAACACTTTGATAATAGTTATCGCAAGAAGTCTCCGACTTGATCAAATCAAATAGCTTAAACTTACTGTTATATACTTTATATATTTATAATTTATCAGGTCTACGTTCACAGTACTTTACGACAGTGAAACATGGACAACATATGTTAATCATTGACATCAGTTTACGCACTCCATCTGCGTTGGCTGCAAAGAATCTTGGGAATCAGATGAATGATGGTGTATCCAATATCACTGTCTTTAAGACAGCTATCCACTCTATTTAAGACAGCTATCTATTCTATTTAAGACAGCCATATATTCTATTTAAGACAGCCATCTATTCCTTTTAAGACAGCTATTTATTCTATTTAAGACAGCTATCTATTCTATTTAAGACAGCCATATATTCTATTTAAGACAGCCATCTATTCTATTTAAGACAGCTATCTATTCTATTTAAGACAGCTATCTATTCTATTTAAGACAGCTATCTATTCTATTTAAGACAGCTATCTATTCTATTTAAGACAGCTATCTATTCTATTCTTTTCATGGAATCACTTTCAGTGCATACATTACCATGGCCGCTTCTCTGCATATCCCAACATTTCCCAAAGAGTATCCAATGTGATTATTCTTGTAAGGTGGTAACTGTCGATACACCTGTTTTCACTAAAAACTCGGGATCGACCAGATCACTTTTCACCCTTTGGACTCTTCAGTATGTCAATGTATCCATCATTGCCCCACCCATTCTCCTCCTCTTCACTCAAAGAATGAAGAACAAGCTTAGCTATGTCCTGTTTGTCCAGAGTAAGACCACACTAAGTGCCAGAGCTGCAAGCGAGCTTATCACCTATTTTTTCCCGAGTACTCCGGAGTGCGATAGCTCAGTGGTTAGTGAACTGGACTGCAAAAGACAAGAGGTAGGGTTCGATCCCAACCGACGGCTTCCGGGTTCACCCAGCTTTAATGGGTACCAGATTGTTTTCTGGGGAAGTAAAGCGGCACGGGCGTAATACCGATCACATTACCTCAAAAAGTCATGCGTCGAAAAACTGTAAATTATATGGTCACTAACACCATATTTCCTATACGTACGCCACTTGGCGTGACGGGGGCACTTTTTTTTTTTTACTCGGAGTGCACTGGGCAGTGTACCCAGGTTAACGTGTTCACTGTAGAGCGTTTGAAGATCTGCTTCCCCTCATTGCAAGAGAGTCAGTCAATCTTCTGTAGCATGCGTTGCGAGTCCGTTACAAATACTCCATGAAGCACGTTCTGAGCAACCAACTATGTTATCGCCTCCTGTTGTTGCTTCTATCTCTATTTTCAGACTGGAAATTGTAAAACTAAACACGAGACAGCAAACAAAAGTAGCATTTATGCCCTGCTAAACTAAAGTCGTTTGAAATGGCCGATACGCGTGACCTTCAAGGACATTCTGTACTGTGAGCTGGCAACAAGAACGCGACCTATCGGTCGATCAACACTCAGATTTTAAAGACACCAACGAGATATGAGCAATTCAACATCAACAGTGAAAACGTAGAAGTATGTGGCATGAATAGACAGACATGGTGTGAACTAGTAAAGAATGGCATAAACATCCGAGACAAAAGCAACAAAAATGGGAAGAAAAGAAAGAACGAAAAAAATGTCACAGCAAAAGCACAGACAGACCCAAACAGTGTTGATGAAGAATATAAAAACAAGAAAAAGGAAATATTTTGTTCATGTTAAACGACGTAACGGTCTATAGAAGATAATTATTGAGGGAATTCTTCCTGGTTAACTAAACTATCTTTACGACACACATCTCCATTGCTGGTGCATGTCGAGTGACTCACTACTGGACCAGATGGATAAAGTGCTTGGCAGTCGCCACGACGTGTGAGACTGGATTTTTTTATTTTATCCCCGTTAGAAAATATCCTTTCTGTCTACGGCGGGTTTCGAACACCGTACGCCGACTTTTCAGCCAGCGGAACTAGATTTCGCCTCACGGTCGTGCGTTTCTCATAACGCTCTTCACGTGTTTCCTGGTAAACGAGAGAAAGAAGGAAAAAAGAGGAAGGCCTAGAAAAAGACGGGTATAATTTATCACGGAGAAGCTGGGATTGACTGCTAAAGAAGCCGGACATCTATCTCAAAACAGAATAGCTGTTATGGGAGATTAGTTCAAACAAGGACAAGGTAAATGATTACGGGTGGAGGATGTTACAGACAAGCTATGCATATCTAGGAGGACAAGAGATCTTAAGAGGAGCTGTCGTGGAACCAACATTTCAATAGTGGCAGGGTATGATGACACCTTGTAATAAAATTACATTAAAATGATACGGTAGAATAGTTTCTTTAGAATATAGTTTCAGATTTATTGTTCATAGTGTTTTGATAACATTTCAGCAATGCCATGAAATGAGGATTGAAATGAAGTTCAATAATAAAGACTATTTCGCCAAATATGACTACGTGAGAATTTTAGGCGAGGAAGAAAAATATAAGCTGGAACTGGGAACATATTCTGGGAACGCTGGTGACAGTCTAGCATTTCATAGAGAAAAACCTTTCAGTACTAAAGTAAGTATTCAATGTTATTAGTCTATTCTGGGAACGCTGGTGACAGTCTAGCATTTCATAGAGAAAAACATTTCAGTACTAAAGTAAGTATTCAATGTTGTTAGTCTATTCTGGCAATGCTGGAAACACGCTAACGATTCAGAGGCAAAACTTTCAGTGCTAACGTAAATGTTTATTGTTAAAATTGACAACACAGCATTCCGGACACACCCATAGGTGAAGAATCGCTATGTTTAAATAGCAAAGTGTGCGCACGCTGATGATTCCAATAGCTTGTTTATTGCGCATACACCTAATAAGCGCTTGCAGATTTGTTAATATGGCCTGTACGACCATTTGTTACAAAACAGATCCAGTCCCATTATTGCATGGTCACTACTAGCGCTCATCATCGAGTGCCATCTCCGCAACGAAGGTTGGTTACCATAGAACGCCATTCTGCTCTGTTTCTTGCTTTGATGGTGAGGGTTGTCATAGGTTGATTTTTCCATCTTTTGATGTTACTCGTCCGTGTTAGTCTTGGTCTGCCTCTGCCTCTTTTACCTTGTATTTTCCCCCTCCAAGATTACTTTTAGTAGGCTGTTGAGTCTTTTAACATGGCCCGAAAAAAATTGCAATTGTCTTGTTTGAATTGTATTTAGTAGTTCTATTTTCATTTTTAGTTGCTTTAAGACTTCATTGTTTTTTTCTTTTCCTTCCATCCAATTTTACCTATTCATCTATATATATCCACATTTCAAAGGCTTCAATTCTCTGTTCTGTTTTCTTGTCTAATGTACATATTTCTGCACCATATAGGGAATGTTGAGAAGATACAATATTTCGCTATTCTTAGTTATAGCAGTGGTGTTATTTGTTTTGATGTTAGTATATTTTTCGTGACATTAAAATTACTTTTTGCCATTCCTATTCTTTTGTTTATTTAAGTGCTACATTTTCCATCACTGGTTATAGTATGTCCATGGTAATTGTAGTTCTGAACTGTCTCCAGGTCTATTCCTTCAATTTTATTATTCACTTCTTGGTTTTGAGTATTTTCTTTATTTATGATCATAGTTTTAGTTTTTTTGATATTCATATCTAGTTCATATTTTTTGCTTGTCATGTTATTTCATTAAGTAATTGTTGTAGATATTTAGGATTTTCTGCTAGTAGTACAGTATCATCGGCATATCTTAAGTTATTGATTATCTTTCCATTAATGTTTAGGCCTGGCATCTCTATGTTTTCAAAGATTTGCTCAATGTATAGATTGAACAAGCTTGGTGATAGGAAGCATCTCTGTCTTACCCCTCTTTTTATATCAATGGGTGTAGAGTTCTCTTTGTTATATTTTATTTTTTCTGTCTGCTCCCAGTATATATTACATATTAGTCGTATGTCCATGTCATCTAGATGTATATCTTTTAGGCATTCTATAAGTTGTTTGTGGTGTGTCTTTCAAAAGCTTTGGTGTAGTCTATGAAGCAGGCATATATTGGTTTGTTTACTTCTGTGTACTTTTCGATTAATGTTCTCATGCAGAATATAGCTTCTTTTGTCCCGCTATTTTTCCTAAATCCAAATTGCTGCTCATCTAATTCAGTTTTGATTTTATTCTGAATCCTTCCTTGTATAACTTTTAGCAAGATTTTTGTAACATGGCTCATTAGACTTATTGTTCTAAAATCACTGCATTGAACTGCACCATATTTCTTAGGCAATGCTATGAACGTTGATGTTTTTGGTTCATTTTGTATGTATCATGTGTGGTATTTGTTGTTGTATATGTCTGTAATCACTTCAATGCGAAAATCTTATAGTGCCTGTATCAGCTCTATATGTATGCAGTCTGATCCTGCTGCCTTTCCCTTTTTAATTGTTTGTATAACTTTTATCCACCTCAGATTTTAAGATTGTATAGCCTGATGTACATTTTATAACTTGTTTCTTGTCCCTTTGATCATGAAATAGTTCTGTTATATATTCCTGCCATCTATCTATTATATCTTTATTGTCTGTTAGCATCTTTCCTTTTTGTATGCAATGCCTCCGCTTTCTGTGGCTTTTTTTGTATTAGTCATTCTCTTTATTTATTTTTTTTCTGTGTGCATTCATCTTAAGTCTTGTTTGCTATCAATAGTTTCTATTTCTATACATTTTTCGCTGAGCCAGTCTTCTGTTGCCTTTTTGCTCATTTTGCGTATTTAGTTATCTGTTTTATTGTATTGGGCTGTGTTGTGTTCTTCGCTTGTCTCCTTTCTTCCATTTTTTCTAAGATGGTGTTAGTTATCCATTTTTGTTTTTTGTTCTTTTCTTTTTTGGGTAAGGCGTCACATGTTTCTTGTATGCTTTTCTTTATGCACTGCCTGTGACTTTATTATCAGGATTTTCTTTTCTGTATTGCTCAATTCCTTCTTCTAGCAGCTTCTGATATGTGTTCTTTACTTATATTGTACAAGTATATTTAATATCTTTTTGTTTTTAAAACTGTTATTATATCTAGTGGTTCTGTTGATGAATTAGACTTTTCTCTTTAGTTTGACTTTCATTTTAATGATTACAGGTTTGTGATCTGAGTTAATATGTGCTCCTGGATAGGTTTTGGCTTTCTTGACACTGTTACGGAACCTATCTTTTATCATTATTACTAGCTCTATATTTAATCTGTGAGGGCCTTCATACAGTAGTCAAGTACAATAAAAAATATGACTGATTCGTGTAATAATGAACAAATTAAAATACACCTTAAACCGCTATTAATTATATTGAATTCACTTACCTCATTTGCAAAACAATTCGGTTGAAAGATTTGATTGCCTTGTTTTGTCTTATATCACCAAGTTTTCTACATTATGTTCTCTTCACTGCTTTACAACAATCGAGAATTGGTTCCTTCAAACAGAATACACAAAGTATGCATGGGTGATATTTCCTGTATGCTGCTGGTTAAACGCATTCCTGATGGATAGCCTCAATCTGCAGAATCTGTTGTAGCAGTCTTCGAGTCTTACAGTCTAACCATCAGTAATTAACACATATATCTTGTTAATCTCCAAAATTCAAATTAAAGTGCCACAGAAGCAAGTCTGACTTGACTCAGTGAAGGTAACTGCTATATTGAAAGCGACTATTTTCAGGTTCTTTACAGCCATATGGAGACTCACTCATGATGGTGTTATTAAATTTTCACAAACCAAGTGTTAGAAAGTCTTAAAGTTTTCTTAAACAGAACACTTTAACAGATAATAGGTGCTGCGGTAGTCGAGATTTCACAAATCGTTAATGTTTGTTCCTGGGACTTACAAACATGCAATCAGCCATGATACAATTAGAACTGATTAAGCGAGTTGTTTTAAAAAGATGAGAAACTTAAGCCAACAGCAAGCACTGTACATGTTATTGTGATTAAGTGAACTCAGTTTTAACCAATAATTTCTCAACCTTGACAAAAGATTTGCATTTTGCATTTCTCTTTGAAAAAAAGTGCTATACATTTCTGTCGCATAAGATTTAACAAGATATTGGTCAATGTACACAACGTATAACCTAAGAAGGTACATTATTCCATGCCTCCTCCCTCACAGATACCCCTGTTGTGTGACATTTGCTACCACTCTGACATTACACTTTTATTAGGAGTACTGGGGAATGAAAGAGAGTGCAGGTTGGCTAGCTGCGCTGTCGTTGAAGACGGTCAACCAATGGATCGGGCGGACATCATTAATGCCCTCCAAGATGTGGGAAGAGAACAGGACTTCGACAATCAGGAGTTCACGTCACTCCTCCGGATGAAAGAGATGGGAGTTAAAATGGGCACAGCCAGAAACGAGAAACTTTTGCGTATAAGAAGACTTATCAGCCAACATATAACTGGAGTCGTCAGTCACTGGACACTGAGGGACTTGCTGAGGAGGGAATCTGAGCACATATGGACATGTTCGGAGTGCAATGATGATGACCCGCAAATAATTCAATAACTGTGTCAGGAAATATTGCTCGCAGACACTGTGGTGGTGAACAAGCTATTGGACTGCTGCACTCAGTCGTAGAAAGGAGCCCAGCATATGGACATAGCAGTGTTTTTTTTTTAACTCCTCCTCTAGCGACCAAAAAAAGAAGCCAATTTCTGTATGTCTCTACTATATAGACTAGTATCATTCAGAAAGGCATTTGGGATTTATTTCATTATTCTCCTTTTTTCTTCTTTCCTACCTCATTTGCCATTCAACGTCGAGGGGGGATAAAATTTGCGGTCTTTTGCTCTTCTGTTTGCCTCTGCTGCTACATATAGTGTCGCTTCAAGCATTGAAACTAACGATGCAAGACGGCATTCCACACCTTCCCTGAATAACATCCTGGTACCCATTTCTGCCATCGGATGGGTCGACCGAGGGTTATTTTTTCCAATCATGAGTACAACTCACACTGCTTCCAGCGGGAATCGAACACGGGTTGTACGGACGTCGTTAGCCCAGTCGGATGGTCTTCCCAACAAGGCTACAGAGGGCCCCATCCTCCAGATGCAGTGATCTAATACATCATCACCTGATGTCGCTCACGTAGGCTTTGGCGATCATGTCTCTCAATCTCTTATCTATGCCTATGTTTCTTATCAATTCCGCTCAAATCATTGATGCCTAAATTAATCTTCTATCGTGAAGTTACCTCACTTCCCTGCGACGTTAAACCGTATTAAATGACACCCTTTACTTTTGTTGTATTCCATGTATTTTTTTATTGGATATTTCCTATTTATTTTCTACTTTCATGAATGCCGAACTGACGTCCGATGTCAATAATACTACATACATTGAATTGTCACACCTATTGTACCCTTTCATTGCAGGATAATGATAACGATGACGCTGATAATAATTGCTCCAAACTGTACCTCGGCGGCTGGTGGTATGCCGGATGTCATCAGTCAAATCTCAACGGAGCCTGGAACTCCAACCAATACGCCAAAGGACTGTCGTGGAAATCTTTGACTGGTTTTGACAACACACTGACTTTTTCAGAAATGAAAATGAGGCCCTGTCAGTATTAAATAACACATTAGAACGTTTTACATTTTATTTTACGTTTCCGTAAAATAAATAAACAATAAAGGGTAATAATGCCTGTTACGTAGCCAATTTGTCTTTTCTCTAAAATCTTTTAATTCATTCGAGTTGTGTTGCATAGTTCAACAATCACTTGCACAAATTAAACGTATGTTTGGACATTTTATAATTTAAAAAGAAATAATAATAATTACCAAGACCTATCTTGACATGTTCCTAGAGGCTCCCTAAACAAGTAATGTTCTAGTAGACTGTCATCCGAGATTTGTCGTAATAACTAGCAATGATGGAAGATATTGATACAGAAAACCTGATTGACTGTGTAGTAATAACCGCTTTGGAGGAACATACTGACATAGAAACTTAATATAACAGACTGTCTTATGATATTTGTCGTAATATCCCGCTTTGGTTTAACATACTGACATAGAAACTTAATATAACAGACTGTCTTATGATATTTGTCGTAATATCCCGCTTTGGAGGAACATACTGACATAGAAACTTAATATAACAGACTGTCTTATGATATTTGTCGTAATATCCCGCTTTGGAGGAACAAAATGACATAGAAGACCTAATATAACAATAAGGAAAAATTAAAAAATAAAAAAAGGTATGTAAGAAGCTTTACGTGACAAGTGGACGACACAGACTAAACAACGTTTCGGCTCAATAGGCCTTCATCAGGAACAAACAATAAAAACACACACACACAAATTAATAACGAAACAACCAAAACAAAAACAATCGAAATGTGTTAAAGAAAACAACAACAAAAAGTAAAACTATCCTGTCAAATCCAAAATAAAATCGTAACCAAGTGCGGCTGTCGTGAACGTCGAAAATCGTGCGAAAAAAACTATCGCTTATTCATTGCCTTGAACACTAGCGTGACACGAAACAAACAATACTGTAACAATGTTGATCTTGGAGTTATGAATTGAATCCATCACTTGCCTCATGTTGGAGCCTATGTGCCTATGTACATGTTTTTTCGCACGATTTTCGACGTTCACGACAGCCGCACTTGGTTACGATTTTATTTTGGATTTGACAGGATAGTTTTACTTTTTGTTGTTGTTTTCTTTAACACATTTAGATTGTTTTTGTTTTGGTTGTTTCGTTATTAATTTTTGTGTGTGTGTTTTTATTGTTTGTTCCTGATGAAGGCCTATTGAGCCGAAACGTTGTTTAGTCTGTGTCGTCCACTTGTCACGTAAAGCTTCTTACATACCTTTTTTTATTTTTTAATTTTTCCTCATATTCAGCTTTACTGCAGCTTCGCATTTTTATGCCTTAACCCTCTAATATAACAATAACATGGACAAGCTCCATGTTCTCCAGGAAAACGAAGCTATTGGGCGGCGCCACATTAATTGAATATAACAGTTAACTGTTTGTCATCGGCTCCGAGGTATAAGCTCATTTGTGTTTAAATAACTGAAGATATGGTAAGTGTTTAACAAAGTCAACAAAACTGAGATCAGGGTGGTCAATCTCAGAAGGTGATACAGAATATGACGTCTGACGGCTCCAGCAACTCGATGGTTAGACATATTTGTTTCATGTAAAAGAAATATAATGCAGGCTGATGGCTCTGTGTGTGGGTTGCTTAGCTGACAGTGTGCTTGAATGCAAGTCTGTTGTGGCAAGGCGCTGTGTTGACGTGTATGAGTTCGACCCTGCTTTGGGCTGTCTATTGTTCTTTGGGCTTTTTGTTGCTGATTGTTTGCGGTTTTTTTCTGAGCGCTGTAAACATACCAGTTCTCATGAAATTAGTTGTTTATTTGTCGACTTGGAAGTTTCCTTTGATAATAATTGTTCTAGGTCCTGGATTGTATTAACACGTGACCGAGTAAAAAATTTATCTGGCGTGACATTGTGCTGTGAATCAATAGGACAATATCAAGACAATGTTTTGACACCATATAAATATGATTCTAGAGAAAAAAATGTGGAGAATTCTATGGATATGCTAAATAGAGTAATGAAGACTTTCTAAAAGAGAGCAAAGTAGAAAAAAATTATATTACCTGCGTATGAAATAAACAAACATCATTTGTTTGGTCAAATAAGGAGAAGGCAGTAGCTGGGATACATTGTGGTATCTGCTTAAAATAAAGGAAGAAAATATGTATGAAAAAAAGAGAGAAAAGATACCTGCCAGTTTGTGGTAATAACGGAATTAATGAAGACATGGAGAGACAGGACGTTGTAGAGAGACATGGTCACCAGTATCCACGGTACTTGATGATAATAACGATCACGTGCTCAGTTCGTCACGACTGGTTACAAATAAGCAATAATTATATTACAAACAATAAATATAGGCAATTACGAACAAGTAATATCCTCTTGAGAAACATTAATTGTAAACATCAGGATCATTGAAGACAGAGGAGATAAGACTAAACAGAGTGTTGTTAGAAATCTCATGTAGTGAAGATAACAATTTGTCATTTTAAAGAAGAAATTGCAACAACAACACAATAAATAAATAAACATGTAAAAATGAGATGTAATAAAGAGAAGTAATAAGCTGTTCACATTTTGTTTACCGATTATTGTGTAGAGAAAAGTCTGTACAATGACCTCAGAAATGTTGTTTTAATAAAACAAGGGATGTAACCCTTAAAATATGCTGATGGTCAAACATAGCTTTAAAACAATATTGTATATAGGCTCCAACATGAGGCAATTGATGGATTCAATTCATAACTCCAAGATCAACATTGTTACAGTATTGTTTGTTTCGTGTCACGCTAGTGTTCAAGGCAATGAATAAGCGATAGATTAGCTTTTAGTCTAAGGAACAGCCAATGTAAATGGCAAATGTTATCAACAACCTCAGAATGATGGATAGAATGAAGGTATGTGAAAAAAATGAAGCTACATCATTATCTAAACTGCGTTAACTAGATGTGAAGATTTACATTACAAGAACATGGCGATATTCTGGGAGATCAAAGTGAATTGTCAATCATCACAAAATTGGCACATTTTGTCGCTGCCTGATAATGAGGGATTTAACAAGAAGATCGGAGCACCTATGGGTTTGTCCCAAATCCAGTAATGACGGACTGAACATTAAGTTATTAACGGGTCATCATTATTGCACTCCGAACATGTCCATAGGTGCTCCGATCCCCTCTTCAGCAATTCTCTCAGTGTCCAGCGACTGACCACTCCAGTTCTATGTTGGTTGATAAGTCTTCTTACACGCCCACTAAGTTTCTCGTTTCTGGCTGTGCCCATCTTAACACCCATCTCTTTCCATTGAAGGAGTGACGTGGACTCATCGTTGTCGATTACATGATGTCAAACTTTAGGAGTGACGGAGTCCTTTCCTGTTTTTTTAAAAAGAATTATGTTTCTTCTACTCCCATCGCAGAAGTATCTAGAGTAAAGAAGAAATGTCACACTAGAGGTGTGACGGAGTAAAGGTAAAGGTAAAGTACGAGACTTAAACCGGTGTCTTAGCACGCGAGTTTACACCCATATGTGCTCGGCCGCCTATCCAGAAATGTTCGGTGATTTCTGTATAGTGTCGCCTCAAGCATCGATACTCAGATGCGAAGCAACATTCCTCACCTTCCCAGGGTAATAACCTGGTACTCATTTCTGCCAACGGCTGGGTCAACCGTGGGGGTATTTTTTTTCCAACCACGAGTACAATTCACACTGCTCCCTGCGGGAATCGAACACGGGTTGTCCGAACGTGTGACGGAGTTCCTTCCTTTATATATATATATATATATATATATATATATATATATATATATAATATAATACATTTATATTATGACGTCTATATATCCTTCTACTTCAGTCACAGTAGCATCTAGAGTAAGTAAGAAATGTGAGTAATCACCACACAGGAAAAGGTGCAATTATTTCTAACGGTACTTCTGCACACGACGCGAGTAATGTAAAAAAAAATATATATATATTGCTCATCTCTAGAGAATGGTTATGATTATGAAAGGCCCAGATATCACTGCAAACTCATTAAAATCCATAATTGCTCAACCGCCCGTGACAGTCGAATCATCCGAATTAATATTTCATCTCCCAAACAAAGAAAGGTAGCTGCAGTCCTCATCACAAAAGTCTTAGCACACGCCAAAAGACATATGGCAAAACCGCACAGAAAGTGAAAACAGTTATTTGTTCACCATAATACGATATCGTCATTCAATGTAAGCTATCGAAATATCGAAACACAATAAAAAAAACGGATGAACCGTACACGTTATGGTGTGCACATAGCACTTAACTCAGCAACTCCAACAGCAAAGCCGGACATGGAATATGAGGAAACTGCAACAAGGAAACTTTTCAGGCACAGCCTTTAACGGTTCATGTCGCCTATCCGCCACATTGACCAGAAATTAATGTCCTCCTGAAAATGTTGATGGTTTATTTTTAAAAAGTATATTGCTTCATGATGTTAGAACATAGTCTTTTGTCTCCAAATCCGAGCATATGAAACACAGTTATTCTGTTTCTCTAATGAAACTGAGTCTTAAGATATGCTTATGGAAAGGTGCATTACGGGCGTATTTTGTTTGTTTAATTTAGTAGCTAAATGGTATCGATTCCTTTCGTCAAACCTTAAAGGATATTATCACCTATTCCTAAACCCAACCCTACTCCTTGAGCTCAAACCTAACCCTATCACAAACCATAAACTCTAACCCTACACACTAACCCTAAATACTAACTCTAAACACTAACACTAAACACTAACCCTAAATACTAACCCTCAACATAAAACCTGAACACTAGCCC
Source organism: Megaustenia siamemsis (assembly GCA_032433765.1). NCBI lineage: Eukaryota > Metazoa > Mollusca > Gastropoda > Stylommatophora > Ariophantidae > Megaustenia > Megaustenia siamemsis. The sequence goes on from JAVIAB010000073.1 coordinate 47,007,759, forward strand.
TAAACACTAGCCCTAAATACTAACTCTAAATACTAACCCTAAACACTAACCCTAAATACTAACTCTAAATACTAACTCTAAATACTAACTCTAAATACTAACTCTAAATACTAACTCTAAATACTAACTCTAAACACTAGCCCTAAATACTAACTCTAAATACTAACCCTAAACACTAACCTTAAGCACTAAGCTTAAGTACTATACGTAAAGGGTCGTCTCTAAACTAAATCCTAAACAATTAACCAGAACTGTATCCCCACTCCTAATCATCATAATCCTATGCCTATGAAACCGAAGACATCCTAATCCCATCACTAAGCATCATCACTGAACCGAATTAAAAACTCTAAACACAAATCTTGAAGCTTAAGTCCTGAACACAGCCCCAAGCTTCACAGTGAAAAAATCACGAAAAGAGAGAAGTTTTAAAAACATGTATTTAACATTGCTCATCTCATATGAATGTTTGTCGGTAACATTCAAACATCCCTCTGCCAATCACGTGGCGATGTACTCTTGGAAGTATACCGTTTTTTTTATTAATTAGTTAATTGCATCGGTGCATTAAAGGTGCATCCACGCCTACTTCAAGGATGGACGCTAAGAAACATATTATCCAGAGCTTATTGCCCAGTAGGGAGCCGCAATAGCGCAATAGTTAGTGAACTGGACTACAAAGGACAAGAGGTAGGGTTCTATTCCAACCGACGGCTTTCGGGTTCACCCAGCCTTAAATGAGTACCGGATTTTTCTAGGAAAGTAAAGCGGCACGGCGTAATACCGACCACATTACCCCAACAATCATGTGCCGAAGGTCTGTAAAATGTATGGTCACTTACACTATATTACCTATACGCCACTTGGCGTGACAGGGGTACTTTACTTATATTTTTAATGGGTACCGGATTTTTTTTCTGGGAAAGTAAAGCGGCACGGCGTAATACCAACCACATTACCCCAACAATCATGTGCCGAAGGTCTGTAAAATGTATGGTCACTAACACCATATTCCCTATACGCCACTTGGTGTGACAGGGGTACTTTACTTTTATTTTTAATGGGTACCGGATTTTTTTCTGGGAAAGTAAAGCGGCACGGCGTAATACCAACCACATTACCCCAACAATCATGTGCCGAAGGTCTGTAAAATGTATGGTCACTAACACCATATTCCCTATACTCCACTTGGCGTGACGGGGGTACTTTACTTTCTTTTCACTTTCATTGTCCAGAGGCCGAGGTCTTACCCCTATACCACCCAAACTGCACCGCCATATTTAAATAGTTGTATTGTTCCACGATTGTTTGCCACAAAGTTATCATGTACCATGCCTGATGGTATCTCCACACAACTGGCGATCTCGACAGTTATTTATCATTTCTGTTGTTAACCTTCTGCCGAGCAATTCTCCAGTGATTTTCAATCCTGTTGTCATATTGTCCATGATTCACATACATATGGTAAAACTAGATCTACATAACATTTAAGAACTTGATGATTATTGTTTCTTTCTACTTTTGGAAATTAGACCTCATTTTTTGCTTCGTTCTCTTTCACTTCGTTTTCATTACACTTCTTTGCTGTTCATGGTATTCTCAACATTCTTCTGTAAAACCACATTTATTTGTGCCTCCAGTGATTTTCTTGTCTGTTGTCCCATTTTCCATAATTCACATCCATATGTTAAAAATGGTTCTACACAACATTTATGAACTCGTTTTCTTGTTTCCGTTGTCAAAAATGGATTGCACAGTATATTTCTCATTTTTTGGAAAGCTGCTTTTACATGGGGTATTCTACATCTCACCTCAGTTCTACATTTAATATCCGAAGTTAACATTCTTTCCAGATATTTAAATTCACTTCCTTTTTTTAAAAAAAATATTTCTCAGACATGTAACTATTTCAGAGGCATGTAACTATTTCAGAGACATGTAACTATTTCAGAGACATGTAACAACAAAGGAAAATCACTAATTCAAACAGTTCGAGCAGCTCAAGAACGACCAGTGATATAAACTACGACACCTTTTAGGTATCAGTGAAAAGAGAAAAGAAGAAGAAAGAAATATTTCTCAATACGTTTTTATTATGCAATGCGGTGATATTTTCCTTGTTGCTACCACTACTTCTGTCTTTTTGCTATTAAGGCTGAGTCTTTTATTTTTGCTTTCTTTCACTATATTGTCCAACATTTCTTGTAACTCATTTTCACTCTAAGCGATTAAGACTGCATCATCAACATACCTTAGTTTATTTATATTATAACCTACAACTGTTATTACTAGGCACGCCCCTCATGGATCTTAAAATAATCTTACTATAAATATTAAATAAATCTGGTGACACTACACAACCTTGTCTAACACCCTGTTTTATTTGTTGAAACATTCTCAATTGATTTCTAGTTCTTATGGCGGCTTTTTGTTGCCAGTTCATGTTCTTTATTATCCTTAGATCTTTGCTGCCAATGTTTATGCCTTCTAAAATTATTATTATTTCATGGTACTTCTCTTTGTCAAATGCTTTGGTATAATTTATGAAACATAGGTATAGATCCGTTTTCACATCTTAGACTCTTTCTACTAAAGATCTTATGATATAAATGGCATTGCTCGTTCCTTTACCTTTAACAAAACCACACTGTTCATCGCTAATTTCTGGATTGATTTTGTTTCGCACTCTTCGCATGATGATTCTTAGTAATATCTTTGTCGTGTAATTCATAAAGCTTATTGTGAGATTATCATAACATTTAATCGCACCAGATTTCTTTGGTAGGGCTATGGATATCGATTTGAATAGGTCGTCTGGTATGTATCCGCTGTTGTAGATATTATTCAATATTTTTTTTTATTATTTCTATTCCCAAATTACCCACGTCTTGCCATCTCTTCTTTAATTATATTATCTCATCCAAGAGCTTTTCCTGTTCTCATATTGAGCAAGGCATCTTCCACTTCTTCTTTGAGTATTTCTAGTCCTCTCCAGTATCCTGAATATTTACTTTTGTTCGTTGTTTATCATAAGGAGCTTTAATGCATTCTGTCCATCGCTGTCTAACGCATTTTTGTTCAATCAACAATTACCCTTACTTTGATCTTAAACATCTAGTTTTTTGTTGCGTTTTTTTTCCTGTTGATTCTTCAGTCTTCTTGTTACTAGCTTTGACATCTCTTTTTTGTTGCATTTCAATCTCTTTGCATCTCAGTTTTAGCCATGCTTCTTTTGTTTCATTGTATTTTAGTACAGTTTATTTATTTAATTTCTTATACTCATCTTTGTTTCTTATTCTTGTTATTCTAGAATATGACTTTGCGCTGTATTGCATTTTACAGCACAAAGTCATATTTTTCAATAAAATACGATTGATTAGCATTTTTTACTTGATTTCTCTCGATTGTCTGAAACAGGAAACATAACCCCGCAAGTAAAACAATTGTCAGTCATCAATTTCAGGGTTGTCTACCCTACACCACATACAATGTATTCCTTCTATTGTTCATGCTAGCCGAAGGCAACGCATAAGGCATACATTAAAGCCTATATGTCCGACGATCGTTGTTATCAGTGTCAAACCTTACAAAGGACCCACATTGTATCTCGCCACGCGTCCCTGTTCTGGACAAGCAGCTCAATCACGGCAATGGGTACCTCCTGTTGTTGCCTCTCACCTCAATGTTTTTTTAGTGTTCCTCTAGGTCGGCCTCTTTTTTTCTGTTACTCTCTTGTTCCCATTTGAGGGCTTGTATTGTAATTATCTAGTTACCTTTCTCAACACATGTCCAACAAATGAACACTTTTTTCTATTGATTATAGAGACGATATTTTTGGATTTTTTGTTATTTGTTTTGTCTTGCAGTATTTACCTAAGACAATTGTTTTAAAATGCATATAGTTTATTTTCTGTTTCTTTAGTTGTTTTCCAGCTCTCGCATGCATAAGTAAAGAGTGGCTAATACATTTGATATTAAAATCATGAGGTTTTTATTCTTTCCTATCCTACTCTAAAAAAATATTGGAAGACCCCCAGAGACACTGAAGAGGACACTTATAAGAAGCAAAATTGGCAGACATAGGCTCATTGCATTAGATCGAACATTTCGCTAGGGATAGAGATACCTTTTAGAACTCAAATAACACTAATAGCCCAGTGTGACGTCCAAGTACTGGAAGAATCAAGTGGTCAACTGCCATCGCAGTATTTCTCGATTCGTGTACAGACTGATGTTCCTAAAGGGTTTTGATTGTTGATACATCTGTTTTTCACAATAGGTGAACCGGATCGACTAGACTCCATTTTCCATCTTTAGACTCATTAGTCTCTCAATACATAAATCATTCTCCCAGCTTCCCTCCTCATCTTATCATCTTAAAAAATTAAGTAAAAATTTATAAAAACTCCTCAGTGTCCAAAGTCAGTTCACACTCAGTGAATTCAGCTGTCAATGAGTTTATCGACTACTTCATTGTCGTGCACACCAACGTGCCTCTGACAGCACGACGTTAATACGCTCACTTTAGAGCCATGTAAGAGCTGTATCCACTCCTACCGCAGAGACTGTCAATCTTCTGTATCCCAAACTTTGTTTTTACTTACGCTTACTAATTTTAATTCAATTTATTTGAAGTTTTTAAAAATTGTTTTATTTTCTTTAACTTCAAACAAATGACTAATTCACTATTACTATTGCTATTAACCTATCGTTAGTGGCAAATGGGTATTTTCATTGAACAGGATTGGGTGAATTTTTTTTCTCGAATTTATCTCAAGCTACCTATCATCTTCTTTCTTCTTTTCTCTTTCACTGATACCTAAAATGTGTCGTGGTTTATATCATTTGTCGTTCTTGTGCTGCTCGAATTGTCTGAATGAGTGATTTTCCTTTGTTGTTACATGTCTCTGTCACTGCATCTATCCATCTTCTTCTGGGTCTTCCTCTTGGTCTTTTTCCATGCATTCTCGAGAAGAACACCCTTGATGGTGATTGGTGAGGATTCATTCTGACCAGGTGGCCAAACCATTTAAGTTGTTTAGCTACCTATCATAAATAATGTAATTGATTGAAACCCTCAACTTTGATGTAACTTGAAGTATGGAATAGTTTTGCACTACATTTGTAAACACAGCCACATATCCCAGAGGGTGACATCCAATTTAACTGTGTTTTATCAAAGCTCTTTCATCATTTGCAGCTTAGCTTTCATTTCACATGAGTAGACTAGTTTCTTTGGAACCATGGGAAGATAACCTGAGTTGGAAGATAGAGCAACATGGGCAAAGTATGGGCAAGAGTTGTGGTTTATTGTTTAGGTTATGAGTAAGGTTTAGAGCGAAGACTAGGGTTCATGGTTAAATGAAGAGTGGTTTAATCAACATTTTTCGGGCACATCATGAGAAGAGGACAGTTGGAATACTTGGTTACAACTGGCAAAATAAAAGGAAAGAGAGATCGCAGGCGACAAAGAGAGAAAATACTGGATAGCTTGGTGTCATGGCATGGAAAACAGTCAACAACAGAACTGATACGATGCACTGTAGATGGAAGATTGTGGAGGGACATGATCACCTACGCCAACCAGTATGGCACATGATGATGAAGAGTGGTTTAAGTTTAGGGCTTGATTGAGTGTTAGAGATTCTGGTTAACTACAGTGTCGTGTTTAAACTTTACGGTTAGGATTTTTGAGTTTAGATTAGCTTTAGAATAATGATTAAGGATTAGGATCAAGATTAGATTTAGTGTTGAGTTGTGATCAGATGTTTGGGTTTCAGGATTAGGGTTAATTTTAGATTTTATTGTTGGGATTAGATTTCTATTCACGGTTTAGAGTTAGGATGAGCGTTAAGCTTAGGTAAACTTAGAGACTTAAATTTAATATTTTATGTGCTACGTTTTTGGGTAAGGTTGATGTCACGCTTAGGGTTATGGAGAAATGCTTCACAACAAACGATTACACAGGTTTGGAGAATTAGCGAGGATGAGATGAAGCTGAAAGAAATAGAAACATAGAACACATTTTTTGGCTATAGTTATATAATAATAAAATGCATGTTGTAACCAAGGTTATGAGGAGCATTCTGCTTGTAGAAATTGCTACATAACAGGCAATCACAGTTAGAAAGAGAAAATAATGATACAATAAAAGTGTTACTCAAGTTAGAATTTAGACTTTTAGAGCAGATTTGCGTCACTAAAGACAGGGCATTCCCACATCTGTTATACCACTGTTATTGCAACTAAAAGAATGCTTATCCTGATCATTCATACTTTTGTATTGAACGCGTTGCGTTTTGAAAAATGGTGCGCAGCCCAAGATGTACACTTCCGGCTCGCTGTAACGGTTATCGCTGGCGGCACGATCTGCATGCGTCGACGCCGAATCGGTGTAGACTACATCTTTTTTAAGTAACTAATCTCTTTTGCCAAGATAATGGCATTTCTATTTGCTCAAGGCTGGAAGGTGGCAATGATAAGGCTGCAGCTTATATGTGAGGAAGAAAATAAAGCAATTACGCAGTTACTGCAGTGCAACAGCATCATTCTGAATTCGTATATAAATAAAAAAATATACGGCAACAGACATTTCAGATCTCATTAGACATCTATAAACCAAATCTAATACTAATATATGACTACTGATACTAATATATGACTACTGATACTAATATATGACTACTACTGATACTATATAATATGACTACTGATACTAATATATGACTACTCTAATGACTATATAACCTTTAATGTAAACCAACAATGTAATCTAATTTGCCTTTTAGTCTTGTTTACGACATGAGGACGTAGTGTATATATAGAACCATAATTGTGTAATTTACGTCTCAATATTTCATCTTCTATCCTGGGTTTCATAAACCGACTCCTGGGATTATACCGACTCCTGGGATTATACCGACTCCTGGGATCATAGACCGACTCCTGGGATTATACCGACTCCTGAATCATAGACAGACTCCTGGGATTATAGACCGACTCCTGTGATCATAGAACGACTGCTGGGATCATAGGACCGACTACTTGGCTCAGAGACCGACTCCTGGGATCATAGACTGACTCCTGGGATCACATATCATAGACCGACTCCTAGGGATCATAGACCGACTCCTGGGATCATAGACCGACAAATCAGTCAGAGGCTAGCGTGTGGCTGCTTATATGGCGAGGTCAATTCTCATCCACTTTGAGCGATCCGTGGTGTATGCCTGACTTACATTATTCATTTTTGCTTCTACGTTCATCCGCTGGACAACTTTGAGTTTTGTTTATTTTGTCTCTCTTAGACCATTGTACATCAGTGCTCTTGATATTTTGTGTGGACCTGACAGCAAAATATGTTTCTTTATTGATATGTCTGCAACCAGTGTCCTTATCACACAGATTGGGGCTATCACCTCTATACTACAATTCTTAACATGGACGTCTAGTTCGTATCTTTTTTCTCATAGACATCTATTTCTATAGTATTAAGGCCAACGAGCTGAGAGGGAAGTACCATACAATCCATCCACAATCGTGATGTTTTCAGCTTATGTTAGCTATAGACCGCTGGCTTAATTATACACACAACCGACCCTGTTAGCAAAGCTGAAAACGGCACAAAAATAGTGGTAATTCCTTTCTGACTGCTGGCCTTACTTCTATACTATAGAAGGCGGTGTTTTTTTCTGTACTAGTTTTGCTTTTTTGTTAAGAAAATTCAGGGTGTAAATCACCCCAGGCTACCTACCAGTATAAATGCATAAGTGGTACAAGTAGATATAAACATAATTGTAGCAGTGTTTTTGTCTCCACATTTCGTTTAAAATTAGTAACGTTATTATAAGTTCCGCGACAAAAGTCGATAATGGTTCATATCACTTTTTAAAAATATTATAGGCAAAGATATATATATATATATATAATGCAATGGTACTTTTAGACTCACAGCACAAACCTGCAGGATTTTTAGGTGATCTGAGCAATAATTTCCTAATATAAATACTGTCAACAACTATTAATATACGTCTTTGACGTTTTAAACAAATTACCGTTAGTGTCCATGTTTTTATCCATGATAATCGATAGAAAGAAAAATAAAGCAAAAAAAAAAAAAAAGTAAAGTAAAAGGTAAAGTCAAATGGGAAGTTTGAAAAAAAGTAAGACAGATGGAGAGAAATAGGAGAGATGGAAAGTTAGAGAGAAAAAATAAGAAATAAGGAAATGGAGAGAGAGAGAATTAAATGCACGGGACGAGGCTATAATAAGTACATTTAAAATTAGATATATTTAACTTGATCGAAATATTCCCAGTCCATCCATATAAATAGAAAACGAAAACCCATTACAAATTCCATTCATTTACATTTGACTCTTGGGATAGACACCAGAATTAATTTAAACTATTCGGGTAAGGAAAGCACAACAGAACGACTATAAAAAATAAATAGCTCAAGATTAAGAAAACCATGCACATCCATACGACCAGTCTCATGAGGGTCTGATGTCGCATCTCCACGCACATAAAACTATTTTATTCTTCGTCTTAATTAAGTTATACAGTTTGGTATACGTCAGACCTTGGAGAATAAAGACTGCTCCGAATGATAAAGGAAATTAATGTGGTAAAGAAAAGGTAATTAATAGTTACATTACCGATGTCTTTACTCCTGGGTCTGAAATAATTAGTTCTAGCTTAAATTAGGATCATCATCACAAGCCTCCGGACACATCAATGGGAGTTTTGCTCTTCTCCTCAAAGTGTTCATCAGCAGACAGCGCCAGTTTGGTGTTGGTTGATAAATCCTTACATTCGTCCAGAATATCGCTCTGTTCTCACAATATCGGACTTCACTCCCAGTTGACAGTGTAGGTTACTATGCATTTGTACTTCTGTTAAAGTCCGTTGTTCGACCCATCTATCACAGATGGTTAATGATATCTGCCCGATCCATTGGCTGTCCAGCAGCTAATATTTGCCGAATCGGTCAGTTTGTCTGCTCAGTCGTTGTTCCCAACATGGAACGGGGCATACATGACGGCGATACTGCAAATCTGAGATCTCTGTATTGTATCCCAAATATTGACGGCGAATTAGGCTTGACTCTACTTTGAGGATCATATTCATTTAATCACTAAACACACAGGCATGAGTACATTCTTAAGTCCCTTGTGAATTTTATAAATTACAGTCCAATATGTCATTGGAAGCACAAACTGCGATAAAATGTCACTTCCAAATACGTCATCATGTTCGTTCTACTCACATCCTCGATATATACTCTTACATTTGGTAGGCCTGTGTTAACAATAATATTGTTAAGAGAGAACCATGTTACTGTTGCTTTACTTGGGTTGACGCATGCTTTACAACTGCTACACCATGAAATGACCCGATAAGTTCGATTTGCAGGGACCTACAGATCACATTTTCGGTTATGACCTGTTGATACATCCAAATATCATCCGCCAAGGTTAGTTTTCTCCCCTTTCCATCCAGGTGTTGAGCAGTAACCATCACAGTGTTGAAAAGGACTGGTGACAGCGGAAAGCCCTGAGTTAGTCCTGGGCAAATGTCTGTCGGGGCTCAGACGACCAGTTGCCGCATCCACCAAACCCAATGTGGGAGGACACATAGGACACCGTTCGAAATTCTAAGCTAATCAGCTAGCGATGATTTTCTCCATGAGCTTCCCAGTGGTATTTTGTAAGGTGATGATTCAATAAGGATTGATCTTGCAGTGATCATTGCTGGGTTTTGGAACTGGAAGGAGCTAAAAGTGAAGCCCTTTCTCCCTTATTCGAACGTTCAGAATGCTGGATTTAAATTCACTGGTCGCATTTGTCATATTTACTTCTGAGAGTTGGCTCATATCATCATAACGGATGCCATCCTGGTTTGGGGTAGTGTTGCAAGATCTCTGATGATGGACATGAACAGCCTGTCGTAACAGCTTCATCATCCAGAGTCAAGTACTCACACATCCTTGAAAACCCCTGGTCCGAAACCTTGGCCTCATGTCCTTTTGATCAGATTTTTCTATGTGGCGTTTACGCAGAACATTTCCTTTACTCTCGAACTATTTCCTTTACTCTCATTAGATGTTCTATGTGGCATTACGCAGGACCTTCTATGTGGCGTGTACGCAGGACCTTTCCTTTACTCTCATCAGATTGTTCTATGTGGCGTGTACACAGGACCTTTCCTTTACTCTCATCAGATTGTTCTATATGGCGTGTACGCAGGACCTTACTTTTACTCTCATCAGATTGTTCTCTCATAATCAGATTGTTCTATATGGCGTGTATGCAGCACTCTCATCAGATTGTTCTATATGGCGTGTACGCTGGATCTTTCCTTTACTCTCATCAGATTGTTCTATATGGCGTGTACGCAGGACTTTTCCTTTACTCTCATTATGTGGCAATGTATGCAAGACTTGCATTTACTCTCATCAGATTGTTCTATATGGCGTGTATGCAGGATCTTTCCTTTACTCTCATCAGATTGTTCTATATGGCGTGTACGCAGGACTTTCTTTACTCTCATCAGATTGTTCCATGTGGCAATGTATGCAGGACCTTTCCTTTACTCTCATCAGATATCTGCTGATATACGGTCTGTGAACTGAAAATACGGGATCACATCGGCATCAAGCGGTACCGTTCATTCTTTTATGTAAACTCCAAAACTGCGAAAGTGATTTTTCTGTCCATAAACTATTTATCAATGGTTCTAACTATAGTAGTGCTGTATCGTAAATAATATTATTACGTTCTTTATAAGTGACTTTGGGAAAAATATGAAACAGTATGAAAAAAAGCATACGAAACAAAAACACAGTCTATCAAATGGAATGCACTATCAACCTTTACTCCTGTATGTGTGAGCAGGAAAACAACAAAACGAAAAGAAAGAAGTGAGAAAAATAAAATTAATCTCAAACACAGATAATTTTTTACAGACATGTCAGCTTACAACCCCTTTAAATGAATCTGAAAGTTGGACTATATGTTCAAGGTATGAAGGCAAATAAACGGGTTTCGTGTGCGCTGTCGTAGAAAAGTATTGAACATTATATGGCTGGACAGAATAATTTAGATGTGTCACATTGAGAGTAGAAAAAAATAAGGGCGCAGCCCGCATTGGCTAAAAAATGTATGAAAAGATCAGAGGAAAAGTGCCAGAATAAAAAAAGAAAATGAGCCAAGTGTCGAGAATAACAGTACAAGTACATCTTGTTCCTTCTGGGGCCGTACCTATGTATTTAATATCAGCTGATTCAACCTAAAGAGAAAATGTTTGTTGAAAAATGGTAACAGCTGACAAAATTCTCTAACACTTGATGATTGCTTCAAAAATAGTAACTAATGGTAACAGCTGATAAAATTCTTTAACACATGATGATTGCTTCAAAAATAGTAACTAATGGTAACAGCTGACAAAATTCTCTAACACTTGATGATTGCTTCAAAAATAGTAACTAATGGTAACAGCTGACAAAATTCTCTAACACTTGATGATTGCTTCAAAAATAGTAACTAATGGTAACAGCTGACAAAATTCTCTAACACTTGATGATTGCTTCAAAAATAGTAACTAATGGTAACAGCTGACAAAATTCTCTAACACTTGATGATTGCTTCAAAAATAGTAACTAATGGTAACAGCTGACAAAATTCTCTAACACTTGATGATTGCTTCAAAAATAGTAACTAATGGTAACAGCTGACAAAATTCTCTAACACTTGATGATTGCTTATTTGATCTCGATCCTCTGATCCTCCAAGAGGTCGCATGGGGCATCCTTGGCGAGATGTTACATCTTATCTAGTAAGTCTATGACTGCCAACTTTGTTTCTTTTATCCGTGTCCTTTTAGTGTCTCTTTAATTCTTCCTCCTTTATTGTATCCTGATGTTTCCCATAGAAGCGCATGTTCTGAAATTATTTTGTTATCTCTTTTCAGCACATGTCCGACATATGTCCATCTTCTCTTCCTAATTGTAAATGAGATCGTTGGTTGCATTGCCATTTCTCTTATCTCTATATTAGTCTTGAATTCATCCCATTGTACACATTATATTCTGCTTAGGTATTTGTCTTCAAAAACTGTTAGTATTGTTTCAATATCTTTAGTTGTTTTTCAGCTTTCACATACTATAGGGTTATAGGGTTGATAATACTTTGGAGTTGAATGTTCTAAGTTTAGTTTTCTCGCTTAATATTTTTTATTCCCATATTTTCTCCAGGTTAGGAAGTTAGGATTGCTTACTCCAGGCCATCTTTCAAGCCGCCTTAAACCATACACCGACACTTCAGATAATATATTATTTTATAATTTCTTAATTATCCCAATATGCTAATCTTGCATAAAAGCAGCCGCCATTGCATCTAGTACACTTAATAATGGATGGCCTTGAGGCTGCATAATAGGTTTTAATTTTACTTTTCCAAGAATAGCAGCAACATTGTAACTCTGAAGCTTGCTACATTAAAACCCCAGCTTGATGAGATTATCGTATCGTGCACACTTTAAAGTGCAGTACTTGGTACGCTTATTTAAAGCTTTCTGCGTAATTTTCCTCTCCTATTTTGTTGTTCAGATTGAGTGTAGAAACATGGTGTTTAGATGCAGGATCGCGCGTGGGCAGAAGGATTTACAGCATTTTAAATATCGATAAAAATGTTCATTAGACTTTAAAGATAATTAGCAGATTACTTGGTTGTTATATGTGTGGTATAGCAGATTACTTGGTTGTTATATGTGTGGTGTCGCAGATTACATGGTTGTTATATGTGTGGTGTCACAGATTACTTGATTGTTATATGTGTGGTATCGCAGATTACATGGTTGTTATATGTGTGGTGTCGCAGATTACATGGTTGTTATATGTGTGGTATCGCAGATTACTTGGTTGTTATATGTGTGGTGTCGCAGATTACTTGATTGTTATATGTGTGGTGTCGCAGATTACTTGGTTGTTATATGTGTGGTGTCGCAGATTACTTGGTTGTTATATGTGTGGTGTCGCAGATTACATGGTAGTTATATGTGTGGTGTCGCAGATTACATGGTTGTTATATGTGTGGTATCGCAGATTACTTGGTTGTTATATGTGGGGCGTCGCAGATTACTTGGCTGTTACATGTGGGGTGTCGCAGATTACATGGCTGTTATAGGTGGTGTGTCGCAGATTCATCATCATCATCATTATCAAGTACCAAGTCTGCTGGCGTAGGTGATTATGTCTCTCCACAACTTTCAATTTCGACAGTTATTTATCATTTCTGTTCTAGACCTTCTGCCAAGTCATTCTCTTAAGCTGTCTGGTATTTTTTTCTTTTGCTTTCCTGTATCTCTTTGTCCCTCAATTTTCCCAGTTGTTACATTATATTCCAGCTGTTCTCTTCTCATTACATGGCCAAAAAATGAGTATTATTTCTTTCTATTTGTCTTTTTATTTGTTGATACCAATACTTCTGTCTTTTTGCTATTAAGGCCGAGTCCTTTATTTTGCTTTCTTTCACTATAATGTCAAACATTTCTTGTAACTCATTTTCACTCCTAGCGATTAAGACTATCATCAGCATACCTTAGATTAATTCTATTATGACCTCAAACTGTTGCAGATTACTTGGCTGTTATAACCAGTGTGTCGTAGATTACTTGGCTGTTATAGGCGATGTGTCGTAGATTACTTGGCTGTTATAGGAGGTGTGTCGTAGATTACTTGGCTGTTATAGGAGGTGTGTCATAGATTACTTGGCTGTTATAGGTGGTGTGTCATAAATTACTTTACTATTATAGGTGGGGGTGTCGCAGATTACTTGGCTGTTATATGTCGGGTGTCGCAGATTACTTGGTTGTTATACTTTGGGTGTCGTAGATTACTTTACTGTTATAAGTGGGGTGCAGTTGATTACTTGTCTGTTATAGGAGGTGTGTCGTAGATTACTTGGTTGATATAGGTGGTGTGTCGTAGATTACTTGGTTGTTATAGGTGGTGTGTCGTAGATTACTTTGCTGTTAAAGGTGATGTGCTGTAGATTACTTGTCTGTTATAGGAGGTGTTTCGTAGATTACTTAACTGTTATATGTGGTCTGTCGTAGATTACTTGGCTGTTATAAGTGGTGTGTCGTAGATTACTTGGCTATTATAGGTGGTGTGTTGTTGTTTACTTGGCTGTTTTAGGAGGTGTGACTTAGATTACTTGTCTATTATATGTGGTGTGTCGCAGATTACTTGGCTGGTAAAAGTGGTGTGTCATAGATTACATGATTGTTTATCGGTAGTGTGCCGTAGATTACTTGGCTGTTATAGGTGGTGTGTCGTAGATTACTTGGCTGTTATAGGAGATGTGTCGTAGATTACTTGTCTATTATGTGTGGTGTGTCGCAGATTACTTGCCTGGTAAAGGTGGTCTGTCGCATATTACTTGATTGTTATAGGTGGTGTGTCGTAGATTATTTGGCTTTTATTGGTAGTGTGTCGTAAATTACTTTACTATTATAAGTGGGGTGTCTCAGATTACTTGGCTGTTATAAGTGGGGTGTCGCAGGTTACATGGTTGTTATACGTTCGGCGTCGTAGATTACTTTACTATTATAAGTGGGGTGTCGAAGATTACTTGGTTCTTATACGTTGAATGTCGTAGATTACTTTACTGTTATAAGTGGTGTGTTGTAGATTATTTGGCTTTTATTGGTAGTGTGTCGTAGATTACTTTACTATTATAGGTGGGGGTGTCGCAGATTACTTGGTTGTTATAAGTGGTGTGTCGTAGAATACTTGGTTGTTAATTGTGGTGTATCGTATATTACTTAGCTGTCATATGTGGTGTGTCATATATTACTTGGTTGTTATAAGTGGTGTGTCGCAGATAACTTGTCTGTTATAGGTGGTGTGTCGTAGATTACTTGGCTGTTATTGGTAGTGTGTCGTAGATTACCTTACTATTATAGGTGGGGTGTCGCAGATTACTTGGCTGTTATAAGTGGGGTGTCGCAGATTACTTGGTTGTTATAGGTGGGGTGTCGCAGATTACTTGGCTGTTATAAGTGGGGTGTCGTAGATTATTTGGCTTTTATTGGTAGTGTGTCGTAGATTACTTGGTTGTTATAAGTGGGGTGTCGCAGATTACTTGGTTGTTATAAGTGGGGTGTCGCAGATAACTTGTCTGTTATAGGTGGTGTGTCGTAGATTATTTGGCTTTTATTGGTAGTGTGTCGTAGATTACTTTACTGTTATAAGTGGGGTGTAATTGATTACTTGTCTGTTATAGGAGGTGTGTAGTAGATTACTTGGCTGTTATAGGTGGTCTGTCGTAGATTACTTGGCTGTTATAGGTGGTGTGTCGCAGATGACTTGGCTTGTAAAAGTGGTGTGTCATAGATTACATGATTGTTATCGGTAGTGTGCCGTAGATTACTTGGCTGTTATAGTTTGTGTGTCGTAGATTACTTGGCTGTTATAGGAGATGTGTCGTAGATTATTTGTCTATTATGTGTGGTGTGTCGCAGATTACTTGGCTGGTAAAGGTGTTCTGCCTTAGATTATTTGGTTGTTATAGGTGGTGTGTCGTAGATTATTTGGTTGTTGTATGAGGTGTGACTTAGATTATTTGGTTGTTATAGGTGGTGTCTCGTAGATTACTTGGTTGTTATAGGCAGTGTGTCGTAGATTACTTGGTTGTTATATGTGGTGTCGTAGATTACTTGGTTGTTATAGGTGGTGTGTCGTAGAATACTTTTTTGTTATATCTGGTGTGTCGTAGATTACTTGGTGGTTATAGATAGTGTGTCGTAGAATACGTGGTTGTTATAAGTTGTGTGTCGTAGATTACTTGGTTGTTATAGGTGGTGTGTAGCAGATTACTTGGTCGTTATAGATGGTGTGTCGCAGACTACTTGTTTGTTATAGATGGTGTATCGCAGATTACTTGGTTGTTATAGGTGGTGTGTAGCAGATTACTTGGTTGTTATAGGTGGTGTGTAGCAGATTACTTGGTTGTTATAGGTGGTGTGTCGCAGATTACTTAGTTGTTATATGTGGTGTGTCGCAGATTACTTGGTTGTTATAGATTGTGTTTCGCAGATTACTTGGTTATTATAGATGGTGTGTACCAGATTACTTGGTTGTTATAGATCGTGTTTCGCTGATTACTTGGTTGTTATAGGTGGTTTGTCGCAGATTACTTTGTCGTTATATGTGGTGTGTAGCAGATTACTTTGTTGTTTAGGTGGTGTGTCGCAGATTACTTGGTTGTTATATGTGTGGTGTCGCAGATTACTTGATTGTTATATGTGTGGTATCGCAGATTACATGGTTGTTATATGTGTGGTGTCGCAGATTACATGGTTGTTATATGTGTGGTATCGCAGATTACTTGGTTGTTATATGTGTGGTGTCGCAGATTACTTGATTGTTATATGTGTAGTGTCGCAGATTACTTGGTTGTTATATGTGTGGTGTCGCAGATTACTTGGTTGTTATATGTGTGGTGTCGCAGATTACATGGTAGTTATATGTGTGGTGTCGCAGATTACATGGTTGTTATATGTGTGGTATCGCAGATTACTTGGTTGTTATATGTGGGGCGTCGCAGATTACTTGGCTGTTACATGTGGGGTGTCGCAGATTACATGGCTGTTATAGGTGGTGTGTCGCAGATTCATCATCATCATCATTATCAAGTACCAAGTCTGCTGGCGTAGGTGATTATGTCTTTCCACAACTTTCAATTTCGACAGTTATTTATCATTTCTGTTCTAGACCTTCTGCCACGTCATTCTCTTAAGCTGTCTGGTATTTTTTTCTTTTTGCTTTCCTGTATCTCTTTGTCCCTCAATTTTCCCAGTTGTTACAATATATTCCAGCTGTTTTCTTCTCATTACATGGCCAAAAAATGAGTATTATTTCTTTCTATTTGTCTTTTTATTTGTTGATACCAATACTTCTGTCTTTTTGCTATTAAGGCCGAGTCCTTTATTTTTGCTTTCTTTCACTATAATGTCAAACATTTCTTGTAACTCATTTTCACTCCTAGCGATTAAGACTATCATCAGCATACCTTAGATTAATTCTATTATGACCTCAAACTGTTGCAGATTACTTGGCTGTTATAACCAGTGTGTCGTAGATTACTTGGCTGTTATAGGCGATGTGTCGTAGATTACTTGGCTGTTATAGGAGGTGTGTCGTAGATTACTTGGCTGTTATAGGAGGTGTGTCGTAGATTACTTGGCTGTTATAGGTGGTGTGTCATAAATTACTTTACTATTATAGGTGGGGGTGTCGCAGATTACTTGGCTGTTATATGTCGGGTGTCGCAGATTACTTGGTTGTTATACGTTGGGTGTCGTAGATTACTTTACTGTTATAAGTGGGGTGCAGTTGATTACTTGTCTGTTATAGGAGGTGTGTCGTAGATTACTTGGTTGATATAGGTGGTGTGTCGTAGATTACTTGGTTGATATAGGTGGTGTGTCGTAGATTACTTGGTTGTTATAGGTGGTGTGTCGTAGATTACTTTGCTGTTAAAGGTGATGTGCTGTAGATTACTTGTCTGTTATAGGAGGTGTTTCGTAGATTACTTAACTGTTATATGTGGTCTGTCGTAGATTACTTGGCTGTTATAAGTGGTGTGTCGTAGATTACTTGGCTATTATAGGTGGTGTGTTGTTGTTTACTTGGCTGTTTTAGGAGGTGTGACTTAGATTACTTGTCTATTATATGTGGTGTGTCGCAGATTACTTGGCTGGTAAAAGTGGTGTGTCATAGATTACATGATTGTTTATCGGTAGTGTGCCGTAGATTACTTGGCTGTTATAGGTGGTGTGTCGTAGATTACTTGGCTGTTATAGGAGATGTGTCGTAGATTACTTGTCTATTATGTGTGGTGTGTCGCAGATTACTTGCCTGGTAAAGGTGGTCTGTCGCATATTACTTGATTGTTATAGGTGGTGTGTCGTAGATTATTTGGCTTTTATTGGTAGTGTGTCGTAAATTACTTTACTATTATAAGTGGGGTGTCGCAGATTACTTGGCTGTTATAAGTGGGGTGTTGCAGGTTACATGGTTGTTATACGTTCGGCGTCGTAGATTACTTTACTATTATAAGTGGGGTGTCGAAGATTACTTGGTTCTTATACGTTGAATGTCGTAGATTACTTTACTGTTATAAGTGGTGTGTTGTAGATTATTTGGCTTTTATTGGTAGTGTGTCGTAGATTACTTTACTATTATAGGTGGGGGTGTCATAGATTACTTGGTTGTTATAAGTGGTGTGTCGTAGAATACTTGGTTGTTAATTGTGGTGTACCGTATATTACTTAACTGTCATATGTGGTGTGTCGTAGATTACTTGGTTGTTAATAGTGGTGTGTCGCAGATAACTTGTCTGTTATAGGTGGTGTGTCGTAAATTACTTGGCTGTTATTGGTAGTGTGTCGTAGATTACCTTACTATTATAGGTGGGGTGTCGCAGATTACTTGGCTGTTATAAGTGGGGTGTCGCAGATTACTTGGTTGTTATAGGTGGGGTGTCGCAGATTACTTGGTTGTTATAAGTGGGGTGTCGCAGATTACTTGGTTGTTATAAGTGGGGTGTCGCAGATAACTTGTCTGTTATAGGTGGGGTGTCGCAGATTACTTGGTTGTTATACGTTGGGTGTCGTAGATTACTTTACTGTTATAAGTGGGGTGTAATTGATTACTTGTCTGTTATAGGAGGTGTGTAGTAGATTACTTGGCTGTTATAGGTGGTCTGTCGTAGATTACTTGGCTGTTATAGGTGGTGTGTCGCAGATGACTTGGCTGGTAAAAGTGGTGTGTCATAGATTACATGATTGTTATCGGTAGTGTGCCGTAGATTACTTGGCTGTTATAGTTTGTGTGTCGTAGATTACTTGGCTGTTATAGGAGATGTGTCGTAGATTATTTGTCTATTATGTGTGGTGTGTCGCAGATTACTTGGCTGGTAAAGGTGTTCTGCCTTAGATTATTTGGTTGTTATAGGTGGTGTGTCGTAGATTATTTGGTTGTTGTATGTGGTGTGACTTAGATTATTTGGTTGTTATAGGTGGTGTCTCGTAGATTACTTGGTTGTTATAGGTAGTGTGTCGTAGATTACTTGGTTGTTATATGTGGTGTCGTAGATTACTTGGTTGTTATAGGTGGTGTGTCGTAGAATACTTTTTTGTTATATCTGGTGTGTCGTAGATTACTTGGTGGTTATAGATAGTGTGTCGTAGAATACTTGGTTGTTATATGTGGTGTGTCGTAGATTATTTGGTTGTTATAGGTGGTGTGTAGCAGATTACTTGGTCGTTATAGATGGTGTGTCGCAGACTACTTGTTTGTTATAGATGGTGTATCGCAGATTACTTGGTTGTTATAGGTGGTGTGTAGCAGATTACTTGGTTGTTATATGTGGTGTGTAGCAGATTACTTGGTTGTTATAGGTGGTGTGTCGCAGATTACTTGGTTGTTATATGTGGTGTGTTGCATATTACTTGGTTGTTATAGATTGTGTTTCGCAGATTACTTGGTTATTATAGATGGTGTGTACCAGATTACTTGGTTGTTATAGATCGTGTTTCGCTGATTACTTGGTTGTTATAGGTGGTGTGTCGCAGATTACTTTGTCGTTATATGTGGTGTGTAGCAGATTACTTGGTTGTTTAGGTGGTGTGTCGCAGATTACTTGGTTGTTATATGTGGTGAGTCGCAGATTACTTGGTTGTTATGTGTGGTGTGTCGCAGATTACTTTGTTGTTATAGGTGGTGTGTCGCAGATTACTTGGTTGTTATAGATGGTGTTTCCCAGATTACTTTGTTGTTATAAGTGGTGTGTCGTAGATTACTTGATTGTTATACGTTGTGTGTCGCAGATTACTTTGTTGTTATAAGGAGGGTGTCGCAGAATCATCATCATCATCGAGTGCTCCATCCGCATCGAAAGTTGGCTACCATAGAGCGTCATTCCACTCTGTCTCTTGCTTTGATGTTGCAGATTGTCATAGGTTGATTTGAAGTGGCAGACTTTACTTTGCTGTTATAAGAATGGTGTCGAAGATTACATGGCTGTTATAAGTATGGTGTGACAGTTTACTTTGCTGTTATAGGTGGTTTGTCGTAGATTACTTGGCTGTTGCAAGTGCTATTTCACAAGTTACTGAACTGTAAAAAAAAAATGGGAGACAGATAACTTAAGTACTATAAAAATGCTACGACTCGAAGTGGTTGTGAAAGATCGGCTATAAAGCCAGAACATTTATTCTTCCCCATCTTCGCCCTAGACGGAAGAGTTTCATTATCTGATTTGAAAGTAACGTTAGATGGATTTTCATATTGGACTCACTTTACTGGAAGAATTGCTTTGCTTGGCTGGCGACTTTTATTAGCAATATTCAGTTACAAAAACAAAACAATCTTTGTTAATGTAATTATAATAGGCTGCTACCACACTACCGCTTCAGTCGAGGACATGACCATGTAGGTTTTTCAGTTCGCAATCGACGTCAATAGCGTTGATTTATATGTTGTATATGTGAGTATATGCAACGATGTAATCGTTACTCGAGAGTTAACAATTTGTAACTAAAGAAGGTGGGTGGATCCCGAAATCCGTGAGTTTGGAAAACTTTCTCTTTACCTCCACTGGCATTTGAGTCGCAAACTTTCTGGTCGGCCTGTGAGCGCACTAATTACAAAATCACATGACTACTTTTTCATCATTTATGTTATAATCATTCTTTTCGTAGACAGCAGTCAACAATATCCTTAGCATCCTATTGAAAGCCACACTTCAGCTGATCAATTGACATTTTATCTCTTTATTTACGGTCCAAGATTTACAACTGTAAAGAGCTAAAATAGTTAAATGCAGCACTGTAATATTATATTTTTAACTGTCGATAACAATGGATTGATACACACCATATTTCTTATTTTATATGAAAAGAACGTTCTTATTCTGTGCATTTCTATACTTTACCGCTATAAGATTTCTTTATTTCGATGTCACCAATATACCTGTACACAGGTATTTAAAAAAAATATTTTGTCTGAATATGTTACCACTTGAATATAAATTGTACTGATGTGAGACATTTTCTTTTCAGATCACTATTGCCTCCTTTCTTTTTTCATTAGAGCTGGGTCCCTTTTTCTCTAATAAGTTTAACGACTAAGATCGCGAGTTCTTTTTCGCATTTGCATATAAGTATTATATTATCTGCATGCATACATTATTGGAGATTGGAGCCTCATCACGTAACACTCCATAGAAATCCATGGAGAGAAATTCTAACTACTGTATTAATAAAAGTAATATTGGAAGGAAAAATACAAGGTAAAAGAGACAGAGGCAGACCAAGACTAACATGGACGAGTAACATCAAAAGATGGACAAGTCAAACTATTACAGCCTGCACAATCAAAGCAAGAAACAGAGTAGAATGGCGATCAATGGTAGCCAACCTTCGTTGCGGAGAAGGCAATCGATGATGATGATACATTATTACAGTAAAATCCGCTACTGTGATTCCAAACGTGTGTTTTGTAAGCTTCATTATGTTTTCAATGCAAAAGAAGACCTCATGCGATAGGACGAATCAATGTCGCGCGCCTCTTTTAATTATAAATATCAATCTAGTTAAATATTTGTTGAAAGTGCTTTAATAAGTAATCTCCCACGTTTCATATCTCTGAAGTTACCTTCCCATTTCTACACTCTGCAAAATGCTACATGGATTCATAAATCTCGCATTAATTAAGGCATAAATAACCTTTTCTCACGCGAAATGCCCCAGTTTCGTGACGTCTCTGCCCTTTTGTGAGTCACGATTAATGAGCCTCTCCCTGTGGCAACATGAGACGATGGCATCTATCTATATTTATATCATGATTTGTATCAAATATATATCTTTTTCCAGTATCTCTAGATTGTATAATCTGCTTTCTATAATAATATATTTTATGATGGTTTAGCTGAGTATTGCTTTATTAACACGCCAAAATTCAGCCCTCATTCCTTCTTAAGTTTTTTTTTAAAATCTCTATTTCGTTTACTGCATTACGGTTTTTTTTAGCCTCTAAAGAAATCGGTGTCTGAGAAATCACTTCCGGGTTGCTTTATTTACACAACTTGAGATTACATTTTGTTTACTTCAAACGACGCAAAACTATAATTACACATTCAGCTATGTTTACTCTTCATACAGTAACTACTCTGGAAACGGCATATGTTCAAATTGCAGTTTATTATGTTTTTTTTTTAAATTTATTTCTCTGTCATCTTTTTTGATATACTATTTATATTTAATCGTTACTAAGCATACTCTATGTCATACTTAAATGCATCCTTCTGTTACTTTATTCCTGTTTATTTCTGTTACGTATAGTTTGGGTTGTTTATATCTATTCCTCCATATTTCTACTGTTTGTAATGCACACAGATACGTGGTAATAGATTCTAAAATACTATAAGAGACGTAACGTTAAAATGAAAATAAAGTTGAAATACAACATGTATTTTTATGTATTTGCAGTATTAGATAACTAAATATACAAATTTAAAAAAAAACATTAAGAAAAACAAGATCACTGCTTACAGAGGTCTACCTGATAAATGCAAATGCTATAAACGCAAATTATTCAAAATATAGGAAATAGCACGATATATATATATATATATATATATATATATATATATATATATATATGGGAGCCGCGATAGCTCAGTGGTTAGTGAACTGGACTACAAAGGACAAGAGGTAGGGTTCGATCCCAACCGACGGCTCCGGGTTCACCCAGCCTTTAATGGGTACCTGATTTTTTCTGGGAAATTAAAGCGGCACGGGCGTAATACCGACCACATTACCCCAATAATCATATGCCGAAGGTCTGTAAAATATATGGTCACTAACACCATATTCCCTATACGCCACTTGGCGTAACGGGGGTACTTTACTACTTTACGTTTTATATATATATATATATATAATATGGGAAATAACATTAAATATTAAATGAATGTGGTGTATTTTTATCAACAGAAGAAGTGGTGACCTGGCTAGAGACAAAGATTTTTTTTTTCAGAATGGCTGTGGTGATTGCAAAATTCTGCAAATGACAAGCGACCTGGTCCTGCTGATGATAATGATGATGATGAGTGTACTCTTTGTACATTTGAAAAACAAAATTACATTTGTTTGTGCACCGTCTTCTTATCTTTATCGTCGTATTATAATCTCAACATCTATATAGTCATGTGTTTCTTATTACTGGCACTTAATATTATTATTATGATCACGGTATCTAGAGCAACAAGTACGTTTGTGCTATGAATAGTACAAAACATCATGTGGATTTTGTTGTATAATTAAATATTAGTGTTGTATATAACAATATTGATCAACATCATGTTGTATAATTAAATGTTATTGTTGTATATAACAATATTGATCAACATCATGTTGTATAATTAAATATTAGTGTTGTATATAACAATATTGATCAACATCATGTTGTATAATTAAATGTTATTGTTGTATATAACGATATTGATCAACATCATGTTGTATAATTAAATATTAGTGTTGTATATAACAATATTGATCAACATCATGTTGTATAATTAAATATTATTGTTGTATATAACGATATTGATCAACACCACGCGCCATATCATTTGGCGGCGATCATGTCCTGCACAATTCTCTATCAGGTTGGTATTTACTGAAGAACTACCAACTATCTCTCCTTGTATTCCCATTAATTCCTCTGCTTTATACATGCTCAACATTTATTCAACCGTTGAGGACAGAAAATTAAAAAAAAA
The DNA here is from genome assembly GCA_032433765.1 of Megaustenia siamemsis. Taxonomy (NCBI): domain Eukaryota; kingdom Metazoa; phylum Mollusca; class Gastropoda; order Stylommatophora; family Ariophantidae; genus Megaustenia; species Megaustenia siamemsis. The sequence goes on from JAVIAB010000073.1 coordinate 47,031,609, forward strand.
GTTTTAGGACAAAAACAAATAATAATTTGATAAGATTGGTGACTTTGAAGAGTGTTAGTGCATGGCGTTTATTTGTCTTGTACACGTTCCATTCTGGAGCGTCGCCCATTGTTCTTTCTCTGGATTCAGTTCTTTCGATAAGTATTCGTCAGGTAACTAAAAAAAAAAAAAAAAAGTACCCCCCGTCACGCCAAGTGGCGTATAGGGAAATATGGTGTTAGTGACCCTATATTTTACAGACCTTCAGCACATGATTTTTGGGGTAATGTGGTCGGTATTACGCCCGTGCTGCTTTACTTTCCCAGAAAAAATCCGGTACCCATTTAAGGCTGGTGAACCCGGAGCCGTCGGTTGGGATCGAACCCTACCCCTTGTCCGTAGTAGTCCAGTTCACTAACCACTGAGCTATCACGGCTCCCACTAATTTTTAGGGAATTAGTAAAACCCAGGTGTCCTCGCCAGGGTACGAACCCCGGCTGTTGCCGTGGTAAGCCAACCGCCTATCGATTGCGCTAACCGGACACCCTCGTCAGGTAACTACTTTTATTAATTTAACTAGGTCGACTGGGGGCGTGTTTTGAACCCAGGTTTTGTGTATAAAGAGCGAGCTCCTCCAGTGTATAGCAAATTCACCATCGAAAGAATTTGCATTTCCTTTTTTTTCATGCAGAGACATATGGATTCTTTTCTTCTTCTTCTACATTTCAGCTCCCTGTGGAGCATGGGTCTTCAACAAACACCTTCCAAGTCGTCTGTTTCTTGCCATTCTCTTAAGATCATTCTATGTCTTCCCCATCATCTTCATCTCTGATTCTATCTGTCTTCTCCAAGAATTTCTACGTCTTCCTCTTTGTCTTTTCCCTTGGGGATTCCAAAAAGGCATGTTGTGTAATACTCTCAGTTGGCTTCCGCAGTGTGTGTCCTATCCAGCGCCATTGTCTCCCCTGTTTCTCTTTATCCACTGGTATTTGACTGGTACATTTCCATAATTCTATGTTAGTGATTTTGTCCTGCCATTTCCATCCTTTTATTCTACATAAGCATCTATTAATGAAAATCTGTATCTTCATGATTGTCAATTTTGTTGTTCTCCATGTTTCCCAGTCATATAATAGGACTGACTTAACATTGGAGTTGACAATTTTATTTTTTGTATTTAGCCTAATTTCTTTGGACTTCAGACACGTTGATTACGACACACCAAATAATAGCATCGGCCAAGTAGAAACAACAACCTGCTTTGGTGTACACAAATAACAACAGTGGGCATAGATTTGCCCATTCTAGGACATCACAACTAACAGCTTTTGACTTGTCTTAAGTGACGTGATATTAAATCTAGCTACACTTTACAATAAAAAGGAAACACAGCAACACAAGCCAAATTTTGTCAATTTTATTATCAGATAAGATAAAGAAAAAAAAACAATTAATTAAAACTGTGTACGAGGTCGATACAACCATCTACGACACAAACAAGTTAATCCTCTGCAACAGTGCGCCCAAACACTGACAGTCACAAGCAGCTTTTAAAATGTTTCTACGAACTTAATTCATAAAAATGTAACCAATTCCAAATTTGAGCTTGAAAGTAAAACAAACAACTGACGACAAAAAGATAAATATAATTTCCAACACATCATTTATATACAACTTCTTGTTAAACAAAATTTCCAATGCCAAAAGTACAATAAATACAACTAATAGTAAGAATATTAATAATAAGAATAAGATTACTATATATACACATGGCAATTGTGCGATAGAAAGATACACAATAAACAAGTACACTCGGATGTTATGTATTGCCTAAATGTAAAATTCCCGTTTTACTCCAAAAACTTGCTAGTATTTGTATGAAGCCTCGCTTTTAATCTATGAGCTGCGACACAAGGCATTGGCTCTTACACACAAGAAGCTGATGCAGCTATTGCAAGGGCTTTCCTAATTTTCCAGGTTTTTATGCTGAATTTGGAGCTTGTGCATTTTCGGATTATATTAATGTATGGTTTCATTAGCAACGAACAAAACGCCGCTGCAGTGAGAATAGCTAAGGTAGTAAAAAACAAATATGGCGGCTAGGGAATATGGTGTTAGTGACCATAATATTTACAGACCTTCGGCACATGATTTTTAGGGTAATGTCGTCGGTATTACGCCTGTGCCGCCTGAATGTTTACCTGAAAAAAAAAAAAATCCGGTACCCATTTAAGGCTGGGTGAACCCGGAAGCCATCAATGAGTATCGAACCCGACCTCTTGTCATTTGTAGTCCAGTTAACTAACCACTGAGCTATCAGTGGATGTAATTTGAGACATGGTGAGAAATTGAAGCATCCCATTTACAGAGGTCTTTACAAATATTTCTTAGTCACTTAAACATTCCAATTTAATTAAGAAATATTTTGAACAAACTGTTTAATTTGTCACATTCTTATCAAGAATTAACAATAGAAAATAAATACAATTTAAATGCATAATTCTTTCAGTAAAACCTGTTTGTATCCATACAAACATTATTTTACTTATTTATGTATCTATTTTCATTTATTTATTTAGGGGTTTTGTTAAAAAACAGAATATCTATATATCTATCTATTGACCTTTCGAACCGTAGCCGGTCCATAGGGCGTTGACCAAGATACTCCCTCGCTTATCTAAATTTGTGTTCTAGCAGTTTTCAATTCTTTAAAAGATATTTTATAAAATCTCGCCATTTGTCTCTGTTCTGTGCAAGCAGAATCTCTATCTCATTGCGGGAGCCGATCTCTGCTGCTCTTGCCTCTCTCATCAATGTTCTAATCAGTGTCTCTCTTGGTCTTCCTCTTTTCCTCTTACCTGTTGTTTCTCACATGAGGGCTTGCTTTGCTATTCGGTTATTATCTCTTCTCATCACATGTCCAACATATGACCATCGTCTTTAATTTATTAAAACAGAATAAGAAGAAGTAAAATATTAGCTACATGTAGTTGTGATTTATTGAGTGGGTTGTTGAATTAAAGGTTGAATTTAGCACTACAGTTTTCATTAACTAGAAAGTACTTCTTTTGTTCTTTTCTACACTGGAATACTAATAATTCAAATTAATGTTTCAGCACAAAGATTCAAATCAAGTGCACCTGACAGACGAAAATATATCAGGAAGCGAGAAACACAACTGATGGAATCGTAGCGTGTTTTGCATGAGTTGTTTTTTTTTTACTAGTGTGCTGCTCCACAGCTGCTTGTTTTTCACTAAAAATGGCATTTTAGCTATGATCCTAAACATTTGCAGTATTTATGGGTGGATATGTAATGAGTTCATGACGTTTCTCTCAATATGAAATCGTGCTGTTTAACGAGAGTTGTTCAAGTTTGTGACTGAACATAGATAAGTTACTTGTTTCATAGAATATTAAATAATGACCTTCTTATTCTTCCTCTCATAATACTGTGGGTCGTTGGAGCACAAGTGAGACAGACTTAATCAAATGTTTCAATTTCTCTCTATATCTTCAGTCATTCTTTGGGACTTTGCAAAGTCGTGACCTATCCATTCTTTGATGTTATTTCTTCCTATCTCTTCCTCTACCAACCTATTCTTTTCGCTGCTTTCACAATTTTTTTTTACAGAGTTATCTTTGTTAGCCCAGACGATCGATATTCGTGGAATCAGATAGTCGGACTGTCATTTGTGTCTAACAAACTAAAATAACCTGACGCAGCTCAATCCACTTCAGGACAGCAGTGATTACACTGGTCGGAGATTACAGTAATTGTCTCTTTAATTGAAATCCTCTCCATGTCGACAAGGAGGGTAGACCATAATCGGCACCACTTGTCCACAAATCAATTAATGGCATTTCTGAACATAGTGCTCCTTAAAATAAACACTTGAAAGTCTGAACATTTTCACACTCTCAGAGATGTGATATTTTGACCTGATACTTCCACATTCGTTATATGATTTTAATGTGTAGCCTCTTATTTCCAATATTAATGTACCATATATCAATTATGTAATTCAACTTTCCTTAAATAAGCAAATGAAGAAAACAGTTAAGATATCAACGAGAAACACATGATTTTTTTCGGACTGAATATGCATTCTTAAATTTACTTCGAACTAAACGGGCCTTTATCTTTCACTTTAACTCTTCATAAACTAGTCTGGTGTATCTTCAAAGTTGGATGTTACACGATGTTATATTCCTGGATAAGATTGTAAAAAATCCAGAGGACGATAACTATCATTCAGGATTTTGTGGGTCCCATCCGTCATTGAGTACCCAGACTGTACGTGTTCTTGAATCTGTATATAGAACCAACATAACTGTATTTGGGCAGTTTCGTACAGTAGTACTATCAATCTGACTGATTACATAGGAACGTCTAAGCACAGTGCACCAACTATCTAACATCTGTAATGTTCTATTTCACGAAGCTAACAACCCGAAGCATATTATGGTCTGTGGAGAAGACTTCTTTTGATCATATAGGTTCATATTACAGTATCCTAATCTTTCACACACTCAACTGTTACAATGTCGTGATAAAAACAACATTCTGTTACGATGCTCTGATCTATCGAACTCTTATATATCATTATGTTATATCAAGATCTAATAAAGAATTAACCCCTTCTAGCAATGCCTGATCTAACTTTCAACTCACATTCTGTTGTGTGTTTAACTTCTGACGATTAAATAGCCTCCTTTACGATATCATTCCCTTTTAATGATCAATAGCATCATAATATCAAGTGTAGATTAAAGCTAATATTTTAAATACATTTTTGTTGTATACTTTATTTGGAATCAGGTTACTATATTCTGTAAACACATTTCTTCATTATGATTGATAGTGGTAGGTGTACTGACAGCATACATTTGTGTGTGTGTGTGTGTGTGTGTGTGTACACAGACATATTTTTTTTTTCTTCGTTCGCCAGCTCTGACGAAGTCCCTATAGACTAGGAACTGAATTTTGCATGTTAATCCATTTTTCCCTGGCAGCCGTGTTCACAGGGGTCCCTCGCCGCACAGGCAGCTAACTCCGACTTCGGAGGTACTCATATTTTTTCCGTCGATGAGTAATTGACGTTTCAAGCCGTGCCTCGCTGCTCAGACCAGGAGTGATTGCCGCAGAGAGAAATCATAAATAAAAATCCCAACCAGTATCATCGAGATTTCAACCTACAACCTCTTTGTCTCGAGATATACACACTTCTGTATGTGTTGAATTTCTGAACATTGTGTATGTAGTTATTTTCAAGTAAGTAACATACGCTCTCTAAGATCATTGTTAACATTACATAAACATCGATAAGATAAAGATAACCCATAGCATATAACAAGTGATAATGAATTCTTTATATACAGAACGTTGCAAACAGAGATAATCTAGTCATAAGATTAAGACTACTATCTAGCAATTATCTCGGACCTTGCATCATCATCATCATCATCAAGTACCATGCCTGATGGTGTAGGTGATCATGTCTCTCCACAAATTTCGATCTCGACAGTTATTTATCATTTCCGTTGTTGACCTTCTGCCAATCCATTCTCTTAATCTGTCTGGCATCATTTCTCTTTGCTTCCCTCTATCTCTTCGTCCCTCGATTTTTCTAGTTGTTAAGAATCTATTCCAGCTATTCCATTCTCTTTACATGGTCAAAAAATGATGATTGTTTCTTCCTAATATTGGAAATTAGCTCTCTTTTTGCTTTGGCCTCTTTCAGAATGTTTTCATTACTCTTCTTAGCTGTCCGTGGTATTCTCAACATTCTTCTGTAAAACCACTTTTCTACAACCTCCAATGATTTTCTTGTCTACTGTCCTACTGTCAATGATTCACATCCATATGTTAAGACTGGCTCTACATACATTTAAAAACTCTAGTGCTTTATTTTGTCAAATTCATTGGTAGAGTCTATGAAGCATAGTTTTAGAACATTTAGTGGTTTGAAATTCTAATGGTTGCTATCGTTGTTCATTATTCATAATGCCTTCTTCGTGTAGTAACCTGACAGTTAACGAAACGTCTTCTTGGATTTTCTACCAGTCTACGTTGTTCAAATTAGAGCCTGAAACCTCACAAAATGTCTGGACTGAATATACTACCAGTCTACTGTTGTTAAAATTAGAGCCTGAAACCTCACAAAATGTCCGGACTGAATATACTACCAGTATACTGTTGTTAAAATTAGAGCCTGAAACCTCACAAAATGTCAGGACTGATTATACTACCAGTATACTGTTGTTAAAATTAGAGCCTGAAACCTCACAAAATGTCCGGACTGAATATACTACTAGTCTACTGTTGTTAAAATTAGAGCCTGAAACCTCACAAAATGTCCGACTGAATATACTACCATTCCACTGTTGTTCAAACTGAAGCCTGAAACCTCACAAAATGTCCGGACTGAATATACTACCATTCCACTGTTGTTCAAACTGAAGCCTGAAACCTCACAAAATGTCCGGACTGAATATACAACCAGTCTACTGTTGTTCAAACTGAAGCCTGAAACCTCACAAAATGTCCGGACTGAATATACTACCATTCCACTGTTGTTCAAACTGAAGCCTGAAACCTCACAAAATGTCCGGACTGAATATACAACCAGTCTACTGTTGTTCAAACTGAAGCCTGAAACCTCACAAAATGTCCGGACTGAATATACTACCATTCCACTGTTGTTCAAACTGAAGCCTGAAACCTCACAAAATGTCCGGACTGAATATACTACCATTACACTGTTGTTCAAACTGAAGCCTGAAACCTCACAAAATGTCCGGACTGAATATACTACCATTCCACTGTTGTTCAAACTGAAGCCTGAAACCTCACAAAATGTCCGGACTGAATATACAACCAGTCTACTGTTGTTCAAACTGAAGCCTGAAACCTCACAAAATGTCCGGACTGAATATACAACCAGTCTACTGTTGTTCAAACTGAAGCCTGAAACCTCACAAAATGTCCGGACTGAATATACAACCAGTCTACTGTTGTTCAAACTGAAGCCTGAAACCTCACAAAATGCCTGGACTGAATATACAACCAGTCTACTGTTGTTCAAACTGAAGCCTGAAACCTCACAAAATGTCCGGACTGAATATACAACCAGTCTACTGTTGTTCAAACTGAAGCCTGAAACCTCACAAAATGTCCGGACTGAATATACTACCAGTCTACTGTTGTTCAAACTGAAGCCTGAAACCTCACAAAATGTCCGGACTGAATATACAACCAGTCTACTGTTGTTCAAACTGAAGCCTGAAACCTCACAAAATGTCCGGACTGAATATACAACCAGTCTACTGTTGTTCAAACTGAAGCCTGAAACCTCACAAAATGTCCGGACTGAATATACAACCAGTCTACTGTTGTTCAAACTGAAGCCTGAAACCTCACAAATGTCCGGACTGAATATACAACCAGTCTACTGTTGTTCAAACTGAAGCCTGAAACCTCACAAAATGTCCGGACTGAATATACAACCAGTCTACTGTTGTTCAAACTGAAGCCTGAAACCTCACAAAATGTCCGGACTGAATATACAACCAGTCTACTGTTGTTCAAACTGAAGCCTGAAACCTCACAAAATGTCCGGACTGAATATACTACCATTCCACTGTTGTTCAAACTGAAGCCTGAAACCTCACAAAATGTCCGGACTGAATATACAACCAGTCTACTGTTGTTCAAACTGAAGCCTGAAACCTCACAAAATGTCCGGACTGAATATACAACCAGTCTACTGTTGTTCAAACTGAAGCCTGAAACCTCACAAAATGTCCGGACTGAATATACAACCAGTCTACTGTTGTTCAAACTGAAGCCTGAAACCTCACAAAATGTCCGGACTGAATATACAACCAGTTTACTGTTGTTCAACATGAAGCCTGAAACCTCACAAAATGTCCGGACTGAATATACAACCAGTCTACTGTTGTTCAAACTGAAGCCTGAAACCTCACAAAATGTCCGGACTGAATATACAACCAGTCTACTGTTGTTCAAACTGAAGCCTGAAACCTCACAAAATGTCCGGACTGAATATACAACCAGTCTACTGTTGTTCAAACTGAAGCCTGAAACCTCACAAAATGTCCGGACTGAATATACAACCAGTCTACTGTTGTTCAAACTGAAGCCTGAAACCTCACAAAATGTCCGGACTGAATATACAACCAGTCTACTGTTGTTCAAACTGAAGCCTGAAACCTCACAAAATGTCCGGACTGAATATACAACCAGTCTACTGTTGTTCAAACTGAAGCCTGAAACCTCACAAAATGTCCGGACTGAATATACAACCAGTCTACTGTTGTTCAAACTGAAGCCTGAAACCTCACAAAATGTCCGGACTGAATATACAACCAGTCTACTGTTGTTCAAACTGAAGCCTGAAACCTCACAAAATGTCCGGACTGAATATACAACCAGTCTACTGTTGTTCAAACTGAAGCCTGAAACCTCACAAAATGTCCGGACTGAATATACAACCAGTCTACTGTTGTTCAAACTGAAGCCTGAAACCTCACAAAATGTCCGGACTGAATATACAACCAGTCTACTGTTGTTCAAACTGAAGCCTGAAACCTCACAAAATGTCCGGACTGAATATACAACCAGTCTACTGTTGTTCAAACTGAAGCCTGAAACCTCACAAAATGTCCGGACTGAATATACAACCAGTCTACTGTTGTTCAAAACTAGAACCCGAACGCTGACACAAAGTTCCGATTGAATATTTGTATCGGCCTATATTAGTTTCAGCAGAGTCTAAAAGTCACAAAACGGCTTGATTGAATACACTATCAACCTATTTTATTTCAAGTTGGAGCCTGAAAAAAAACAACTTCATGGTGGAGTCTAGTAATGTCCGCGTCGAGACACAACAACTTAATAATCATTTGTATTGGTACATCTCAAATTTGAAGCTTATTAACTTAGTAATTATGCGTTATAACCACACTATTGCGTTGCAGTGCATTATGTCGAGACTACAATAATCAGTCTTGCAGTGAGGTTCTGAAGATATTAAAAACGTGATCTTGACGGGCCATGTTTCTTCTTTCCTCGTCCTTCCTCTTCTTCTTTAACGATGAACTATACATACAGATTAAACTATACATACAGATTAAATTATATATCAAACTCGAATTAGGAACTACCAGCCAGTGCCACTGTACCCTGGATAACATGACAATTAAACCTTTTCTACAGGATTTCCCACATCACACAGACCTGAGGAGGACAATGTGGCCCACACCCACCTCCCTGGAAGAGAAACTATACGGGGCAACCGAATCACTTAAAACAGACAGCTGTCTTCGTAAGAGAGTCAGGAGTCCTAGTCTGAATGAGCCATCATCACAGAAGAAAAAATTATACATACAGACCCATAAGGATCACAACTAGCTGAATATTTGTGGTTTTGTATGGTTCCTCATAGTTTGTTTTGAAGACTTGCGGGCCAAACGTTTCGTTCTCTGGCAGTAGAGAACCCTGGAGTCTTATAGTGCTTGAAAAGATTTTCGCAAGAAACGTTTCGATTTCCAGCTGGAAAAAATAGAGTGTCAGTCAAAATTCAAACCATGAAGCTTGTGCGCAACACATTGGTAAGTCTTTGCTGAAACTCTATGGTCACTCTATCCTCAAACTCTATGGTTACTATATACCCAAACTCTATGGTTACTCTATGCTTAAACTTATTTATGGTCACTGTAAGTTCAAACTCTATAATCATTTTATGTTTAAACTCGATATTCACTTTATGTTTAAACTCTATAACCACGTTATGTTTAAACTATATAATCACGTTATGTTTAAAATCTATAATCAGTTTATGTTTAAACTCTCTAGTCACTTTATGGTCAATCTATGTACAAACTCTATGGCCACTGTAAAAAAAAAAACTGCAATACAACGGGCAAAAGCGTCCACGGCAGTAAACAGCACAATGCATTCATAACCAGGCACAATATGAACAACAATGCTGAATATATCAACAACACCAGATAAGATATGATGTCATAAACAAATGTGCACTTGACATCACAAATGCGTGAATATAGAAAAGAATCTAAAACATCAAAATAAAACGGTTCATCTACGGTCTAGTCACGGAATAACTATGTTTACCACATATGTAAGAAACAATAGCATACATAAACATAAAAGAAATATCTGAATCCTTCAACCAGTGATTAAAAATTGGCACAGAAACATAGACAAATACTGTTCTTTTATCGATTATCCTCTTCCAACACATACAGTTTACGTCAACATGACCTATAACTTCACCAGTGTGTGTTTATGACAAGTGTACCAACTACAATTTTTGTTTCAGACACTTTCTTCTTGCATTTAACATTCTGGTTTTTAGATTATCGAACAGGGGCATTATGTACATGACTCATGTCTGGAGTTTCTGTCATACCGACAGAGTTTATGAAGCAGAAATTGTATGGAATGATTTGACAATTTATAGTGCCACGTAAATAGGACGTCAAAGGGCGATATGCTTAATATTTGTAAAAATGTAATTCTAGCCTTCCTTATTATAACAAGCGGCTTAATACTAATATTTTTCTCTTGTTTTTAATGAGCAAGAAAGTTATTCATTTTCATAAATGTTTTTTGTGTTTTTTGTTTGTTTTATAAATTTCTTCCCATACTTTGACTAAAAACAATAAAGCGTTCTATGCAATGCCTCCTCACCACGTACTGCTGATACAAGCCCCAGTATATATTTGGTTGTAATGTCTAACAGATTTGTTTTAACATTACATTCTATTTATTATCAGTGGTTGCGCTAAAGAATGCCTGTAACATATATCTCTGTAAGCGCAGAACGACACTGAACACCATCAGTAATATGCCATAGCAAGTTGCGGTGAGGACATGGAAAAGTACGTGGTGATTTTGCTAAAGGTCCTAACCATTGGATGTTTTAGTATCCTAGCATTATGCAGATTTATTTTAAATTAATTAATTTGAACAAAACACAGCTAAATGAAATGTGAAAACACCATAGAATATAGTTGCAGAAAGAGATCTATGAGCTGATATTATAGTCGGCACCCCCGTATAATATTGATAAAGAGGGAGGAACAGAAAATGATACCAAGATAAGGATATCAAAAGCAAGAGGAGTTTTTGTTGCACTTGGAAACATATAGAAGTCAAAGAAATTAGTTTAAATACAAAAATAAAAATTTTCAACTCAATTTTAAGTCAGTTCTATTATATGGCTGTGAAACATGGAAAACAACAAAAATAACAATCATGAAGATACAGACTTTCATTAATGGATGCTTACGTAGAATAAAAAGATGGAAATGGCAGGACAAAATCACTAACATAGAATTATGGAAATGTACCAGTCAAATACCAGTGGATAAAGAGATACAGCAAAGACACACACTGCGGAAGCCAACTGAGAGTATTACACAACAGGCCATTTTGGGAATCACCAGGGGAAAAGACAAAGAGGAAGACCAAAGAATGCTTGTAGAAGACAGATAGAAGCAGAGATGAAGATGGTGGGGAAGACATGGAATGATCTTAAAAGAATGGCAAGAAACAGAACGACTTGGAAAGTGTTTGTTGAAGACCTATGCTCCACAAGGAGCTGAAAGGTCAAAGATATAAGACGCCCGTCTGAAGGGATGTTGAAAGAATCTTCAGCTCTGTAGCTGCATCTCTCTGGTGTGTAGAGAGATAGCATAAAGTATATATAAGTCCGGCATAGAATTAAGAGTTGTACCGGCAACAGTTAGGATATGTAAGAAAAGATGTCGTCGTATGGATGTTGTTATTTATGAAAACACGTTTTATTCACATATTGATGATTCTGATGAACTGGCAACCAGAATAACGCCACTTCGTCATCCCTGACGTTCTTGCATGATGATTTTTAGAGACACCTTGATAAAGTTCTGAAAGCACTTCTTTATGCTGCTAGTCAATCGCTAGACCCTCCTGGAATATTATAACTGAACACTCTCGAGGTAACATTATTAATATGCTCAAGACGTGTAACCAGGAGTGATTTCACTTATACACGATGAAGTTGGGTAGATCGCCTGGTCATAAATGGTCAAGAAACAATCACAAGAACCGCGGCGTAGTAGATCCTGGGGTTAATGCAAAGAAGAGACAGTTTAATGAAAACTTGGAAGAGAAATGTAGCGATAGAGACTAACGGTGTGCGCCAAACTCAGGGCACACCTGCGAAGGATTAGCCATGGACCCTGCGAATTGAAGAAACTTTTCAGCTGTATGACGTCATAAGGATACCAGCCTCTACTGCTTCATTAGATGTGGAAAAAAGAAGAAAGAGAAATAAAATAATAAAACATTGCGTTTGTAACAAAAATATACAAAACTATTAAAAAGCTCTTTCCTTGTAGCTGTGACAATACTTTATACCTAGATACACTACGCAGTAGTATTGTATCGAAGTGTATGAACCAATTTATTAACGAAAATTAAAAAAAACAGACATTGTGTATAATAATGTTATACTGCGAAATAGACTTCTACGAAGACCTACAATCAAACGGAACAATTAAATTACTAGCAATTAAAATTACAATTTGGATTCGATGGAAGGAATAAGTATAATGCATCTCTTTATGAAATTATAGTAAATTGCACATAAAAGACATAGAGTCCATATGAAATATTGAGTTCACTTGTGAGCTAAGGCTAACATAAATAATAGTCAATCAAGTAAGAAGAAAACCTAGTTTAATAGCAGAGACGTTAAGAGAAGTCAAATGTATTTATTGAGATTGTTATTGTTTGTTACTACCTACCTGAAGGGTTTAAATCTTGTGTGATACCTGTGCTGTTGCAAGACGTGGATATTCACTTAAGAACTATAAAAGAGGCTGATTGCGTTTGAAAATAAATGCTTCCGAATACTCTTAAACCTAACTCTGAGAGACCGTACACCAAATTTGCTATTAATTCTAATTTTATCGCTTATTATCTTTACTAAAAAGAATGTATATTTGCTGGTAAGTGAAAAGATACATGGATGCAATAAGACAAATCTGCTCCGCGTGCAATTATTTGTGGAGTACTTTTATTTGTCTAAGAAAATGTGAGATATTTGTACTTTAACAAATTCTACGTGCACCTGAAGGTGTAGAACGATGGTAGCGTCGAAATGTTCGATATCATGCACAAAGACCGCGTGAGAAAATTAATCAAATACTTTCAGTACGCAAACAAATCAGCAACCAAAACTCGGTAAAATCATACACACAGAAGATAATACCAGAGTTTGCTATGAACGTGATGGAGCAGGATATATATGAGGTGATCAGAATCTGAAACAAGCACATGAATTGTCGTGCAATTGAGTCCGGAAGGGAAGCAGTAGAGTGATATACCAAGATTATCTGGAGGAAATCTGTGGAAACAGAGGTGATCAATGTAAGCTAAAGAATGACAAACCAATGGATTATATCTTGAGGAAATCTGTGGAAACAGAGGCGATCAATGTAAACTAAAGAATGACAAACAATGGATTATATCTTGAGGAAATCTGTGGAAACAGAGGCGATCAATGTAAACTAAAGAATGACAAACCAATGGATTATATCTTGAGGAAATCTGTAGAAACAGAGGCGATCAATGTAAACTAAAGAATGACAAACCAATGGACTATCTTGAAGAAATCTGTGGAAACAGAGGTGATCAATGTAAGCTAAAGAATGACAAACCAATGGATTATATCTTGAGGAAATCTGTGGAAACAGAGGCGATCAATGTAAACTAAAGAATGACAAAACCAATGGACTATCTTGAGGAAATCTGTAGAAACAGAGGTGATCAATGTAAGCTAAATAGTGGAAAAACCAATTGACTAATTGACTATCTGGGGAAATCTGTGGAAACAAGTGCGATCGATGAGGGCAAATTTCGAGGCACCCTGTGCATGATAGCCACTAATAGTACAAAATGAAGAACCTATAGTTGTTCTACAAGACTCCACAAGAAATACCAGAAACTAACTGCTTCATCTTTATGTGGCGAAGAAAAGAATAGCACCGTGTTGTTTGTGCAGACAATTGATGAAAACACACGTTTACTTATTAGCTTGTTACCATTCTCAATACTGCAAAGTTTGCAATGTATTGACTGTTAAAAATCTGTTGTGGAAATATTTCTTCAAATACAAATCCGTCACGTACAATTAGACAGCCAGCTCACTACATGTGACCTGTTACAGAATATTCCAAGTTGTTGTTGCTATATTTTAAATTACTTTTTTTTTAATTACACACACACACACACACTAATTGTTGGAGCTTCTTTTCAACAGTTCTGACCATCATTAGACCCGAGCATGCCCGCCCACACAGTCACGACACCCGACAGTCGTGCTTTCCTCTGCGATGTGTTCTCTTTACTTTTGGTTTGGAGCCTCTTCGGACGAGACTTCTGCTCCTGAAATGCAGAAACGTGACACGTTTGTTTTTGGATAAGCCTTCCAACAAAGGGTTAAAATACTAACAACATAACAAGTCCGTAAACAAAGAGTTAAAATATTATTAATATAACAAGTCTGTATGTAAATAAAGCGTTAAAATACTAATAATGTAAAATCGTCTGTAAGCAAAGAATTACAATGATAATTATATAACACCTCTTTAAAGAAAGAGTAATACTAATAATATAAGAAATTCGTTAATTTAGAATCGTACATGAACGGAAATTGAAGTAAGAATGATTGAGTAAAGTCCAAGCAAGTTAGATTACATCAGGGGTTCTCCAGCTTTTTGTGCCCACGGGTACACTAGAAAGTTAAAAAAAAAAAAAACTGCGCGTATCAAAATTTATTGTTAACAACAGCCATTCATATCTATATCACATATTTTTGCTCATCCCACGGTTACTATGTGTCCATTTTCAATATATATATATATTTATATATATATATATATATATACAGCATATGAAATTGTTCCGAAATTTCAAATGCTTTCTGCCTCATACAATCAGGACAGAAAGCAAGAGATAGATAGACGTAATAAAAGCCTTATGCAAGAACCAAAACATTTATCTCCTAAAAGCTCACAGTTAAACGATACTACATCTGAAAGAGAAGTGATAAAAAAAAACAAAAACAAGCACGACAACAACCACAGCCATCAGATTATATTAAAACTTTCCTGTCTCCATAACGCTTCAAGGCACCAGCATATGGATAGACGAAAGAAAACTAAAAAAGTATTTAACAGCAAAGAAAGTCTAGTCTACAGCTTACCCCATCGTAAGCCTCTCTGCCGGTTTGGAAGGGTTCAACTTATAACCCAACATGCTAACATAACTTTAAAGAGATGATGCTATTAGTATTTAATACTGCGGTACAATTCATAGCGTGCGGTTCACTGATGGCATTGGTGGTTTAGCAAAAACAAAACAAGAACTAGCTGGCTTGATACGACTAGATAAAAACATCTGGTGCATATGAAATGATAACGTACCATATGTATATAAATAATATCTTAATCATGTGACCTGTATTGATAACGTGTAGAATGGTGTTTGTATTTACTGCAGATAACTGGAGGAAAGACTCAAGGTGAAAGAATTTAAAGGATAAAGCTGACCTGTCATGAATCGAGTCGTTCCCCTTGATTAAACACGGCTGACATCTGACCCAATAAAATGACCAAACAAGTTCCAAAATCAGAGAGAAAGATGAAAGCCCACAAGTAAACGCATGGATGGATTCGTATGTAATAGAACAAGCTAATCAAAGAATAAGACATACAGAGGGGGCAATATTTTGTGTTTTGAAGATACGCTTCCAGAATGTCCACAACAAATCACGTTATTTTTCATTAATTCAGAGCAATAATTCATACTCCCGAGCATTTCCTGAAGATAACGAATCCGTCGCCAGCGATTCAAGTGCATTACAAAGTAAATAAACAAACAAAGAAATATATAGATAGAAACGATATTTTTATATTCTAGATAAATAGAAATAAATTAAAAGCAGAATAGCTCATGCCAAAATAGCTGTTCAGAAAATGAAATATATCTTATGCAACAAATCTATGCCAATAGAAGTGAGAAAGAGAGTTCATCAGTGCTATATAGAACCAGTTCTGACCTATGGAAGCGAATCATGGACAGTAGACAAACAAATGAGAAGATGATTAGAGGCCACAGAGAAGGGATTCTCAGAAGAATTTTGAAAGTTCCCTTGACAGCTAAAAAACCAATGAGGAAATTCTCAAAGAGGCCAACACAAAAAGGGAGCTCTTAAGAATCATCAGAAAGAAACAATCAACATTTTTCGGGCATATCATGAGAAGAGGAAAATTGGAATACTTGGTTACAACTAAAATAGAAGGAAAAAGATATCGCGGACAACAAAGAGAGAAAATACTAGATAGCTTGGTGCCATGGCATGGAAAACAGTCAACAACAGAACTGATACGATGCATGGTAGCTAGAAGATTGTGGAAGGACATGTTCGCCTATGCCAACCGGCATGGCACATGATGATGTTGATGATGAGATAAATAGATAAACCAAAGAATAGATGATTTGTTTTGTTTAAAAACAATTAAAGTAATTTAGGCAACTATTTCTTTGTTTCACTTTAGCATAAAATTGGAATATTCGTTCACATAATACAGACAACACTTACTTTTCTTGTCAATTGATCATTTTCCAATTTCCATACAAGCCTTACGTTGCCTGTATTGTATGGACGAATATATCAAGTTTATTATGCTGAAGTGAAACAAAAAATAGTTGCCCAACTTCAAAGAGTTCTTAAATGAAATGTAGAGGCAGTCTTAACATATGGATGTGAATCATGGACAATAGAACAACAGACAAGAAAATCACTGGAGACTGTATAAGTGTGAGTTTTGTGGATAGCTAAGAAGAGTAATGAAAACGTTCTGAAAGAGGCCAAAGCAGAGAGAGAGTTAATTTCCTATATTAGGAAGAAACTATCATCATTTTTGGCCATGTAAAGAGAAAGGAATAGGTAGGATATATTGTGACAACTGGGAAAGTAGAGGGATGAAGAGATAGAGGGAAGCAAACAGAAAAGAAAGAGAATGGCTTGGCAGAAGGTCAACAACAGAAATGATAAATAACTGTCGCGATAATAGTGCAATAATCTTATTCACGTTCCATATATTTCTCTATCTCTAAATATTGTTTTCCCTCTCTCCTTTTATTTTCTTACATTTGTTGTTTCTTGCGATGTTTTCACTTCTTCGCAATGAGTAATGTGCCGCTACTATCTACGTTCTATTAACTATGAACAGATAGCAAGACCCAACCAAAGACACTTATCTCCTACACATGTCAAGAAGCGGCCGCGATAGCTCAGTGGTTAGTGAACTGGACTACAAAGGACAAGAGGTCGGGTTCGATCCCAACCGACGACTTCCGGGTTCACCCAACCTTAAGTAGGTACCTGTTTTTTTTCTGGGAAAGTAAAGCGGCACGAGCGTAATACCGGCCACATTACCCCAAAAATCATGTCTGTAAATTTATGGCCACTAACACCATATTCCCTATACGCCACTTGGCGTGACGGTGGCTCTTTACTTTTATACTTTACTTAAGGGTCGAGGAGGATGTAGAGACAAATCACTGGCCACAAACGTGTTAAAGTTCTTGACATCGTTATGACAACTTAACCTTGACAATCTCAGGTAAACAAAAAAAACTTTTAGAATTATTGAAGAACAAACTCTTTACTATCCAGGGACACAATAAACCTGTTAAAGTTCTTTACATCGTCATAAAAAACAAATAATTTACCATCTAGAGACACACACACAAATCTGTTAAAGTGCTTTACATAGCTATCAGATCAAATTCTTGACTGTTCGAGGTCACAAATGAACTTGTTAATATTATTGACATCGCTATGAGAATAATCCCTGACTAAGCAAAGACACAACAGACCTGTTAAAGTTCATGGCATCAATGTGAGAACAAATCCCTAAATATCCACAGACACAATAAACCTCTTAAAGTTCTTGGAATCAATGTGAGAACTAATCCCTAACTATCCAAAGACGCAACAAACCTGTTAAAGTTCTTGCCATCAATGTGAGAACTAATACCTAACTATCCAAAGACGCAACAAACCTGTTAAAGTTCTTGGAATCAATGTGAGAACAAATCCCTAACTATCCAAAGACACAACAAATCTGTTAAATTATTGCCATCAATGTGAGAACAAATCCCTAACTATCCAAAGACACAACAAACCTTTTAATTATTGCCATCAATGTGAGAACAAATCCCTAACTATCCAAGGACACAACAAACCTGTTAAAGTTATTAGAATACATGTGAGAACAAATCCCTAACTATCCAAAGACACAACAAATCTGTTAAATTCTTGGCGTCATTGTGAGAACAAATCCCTAACTATCCAAAGACGCAACAAACCTGTTAAATTCTTGCCATCAATGTGAGAATAAATCCCTAACTATCCAAAGACACAACAAACCTGTTAAAGTTCTTGGAATCAATGTGAGAACAAATCCCTAACTATCCAAAGACACAACAAATCTGTTAAATTCTTGGCGTCATTATGAGAACAAATCCCTAACTATCCAAAGACGCAACAAACCTGTTAAAGTTCTTGGAATAAATGTGAGAATAAATCCCTAACTATCCAAAGACACAACAAACCTGTTAAAGTTCTTGGAATCAATGTGAGAACAAATCCCTAACTATCCAAAGACACAACAAACCTGTTAAGTTCTTGGCGTCACTATCCCATTCTTCACTTTTCTCCGGCTCACTTTCCTCCAGAGAATTGGCACTGCGTCTTCGTGAGGACAACACGTGACTTAGAGCACCCACGTGGCGCCCCTCCCCACGAGACTGGTCTAGCAGAAGGCGGAAAATATCTTCGATGTTCTCATCCTCTTTTGCGGATACCTTGATGAAGTGAAATTGTGTTAGTTGATAACGATAAAGGTAAATTTCACTTTTTTTAATGAATCGAAATCATTTGAATTATAGACGAAATTTGTCAATATATATATTTTTGTCATTCTTGTAATGAAATTAGGACAACAGACAAGAAAAGCACTGGAGTCTGTGGAATTGTGGTTTTACAGAAGAATGTCGAGAATACCATGGACAGCTAAGAAGAGTAATGAAAACGTTCTGAAAGAGACCAAAGCAAAAAGACAGCTAATTTCAAATTTTAGGAAGAAACAATCATCATTTT
This sequence comes from Megaustenia siamemsis, assembly GCA_032433765.1. Classification (NCBI taxonomy): domain Eukaryota; kingdom Metazoa; phylum Mollusca; class Gastropoda; order Stylommatophora; family Ariophantidae; genus Megaustenia; species Megaustenia siamemsis. The sequence goes on from JAVIAB010000073.1 coordinate 47,050,855, forward strand.
TTGACCATGTAAAGAGCATGGAATAGCTGGAATAGATTGTTAACAACTAGAAAAATTGAGGGACGAAGAGATAGAGGGAAGCAAAGAGAAAAAATACCAGACAGCGTAAGAGAATGGATTAGCAGAAGGTCAACAATATAAATGATGTCGAGATCGAAAGTTATGGAGAGACATATCCACCTAAGCCAACAGGCCCGGTACTTGATGATGATGATGTAATGAAATAAGTAGCATTTTTATTGCTTCGTTTGACAATAGATAGAATGTATATAAACAGGTAACATTCAGTACGACATATTCAATATATAGACATACAGTGAAGGACTTCCGTTGTAAAGATGGTGGATCTGGGTCAAGTTCTCTCGATCGCTGCAGAAAGTGCATTCGGGATCTGATTAATTTCGGTTCTCCGTTGTACTTTTCTGCGTTAAAGTATAAATGATGATCTACTTATTACATCTGTGCCGCTAAAGCGAAATTGTACACCGGCAACAGTCCATTTTTGACAAATCAAATATTGTGAATGCGACCTTCCAACGTTTATACTTGATCTGCGCTTTATGTCACATTGGTGCTGTTCATGACCGTTGTTAAAATTCCTTGATGCAAGTTATTTCCATGTTACTAATGTAAAGTACTTCGTCAGCCACAGTTTTATCTCTTTAGGAAATTTGCACCGAGTTTTGTTCATCGTAAGCTGCTTTCACTAGAGTAATGATGAATTTAAAGGGAGCGAAATTGTGTGTACGACATTTTTGTGTGCTACGTCATCGTAATGTCTCATCATACATCCCTAGACCGGTCGTACGATAATCTTACGGTCTGTTGTTTGATGTGCGACGGGGATAATCCGAAGACTAACTGTGTGTCTAAATGTTCGGAATTGGAGTCAACAACGATGGCCTAACATCATCAAGAGCTATACATTAAAAAAAAAATACAACGATCATCATTTTCAAGAGTACGTGAACTTCCGGTATATTGTGGCTAGGCGGCGGGAACAATTGAAGGCTCTGCATGAAAAGTGTTCCTTGTTGCAGTTTCCTCATATTCCAAGTCCGGCTTGCTGCAGGAGCTACTGAGTTAAGTGCTCTGTGCACACCGTGATCTGTGTGTCTCATCCGTTTTGATCATGTTACGATATTCAAATTGTTTACGATGAATGATGATATCGTATGACAGGGAACAGTTGGCTGTGTTCACTTTCTGCGCGGTTTCGCCTTCTGTCTTTTGGCGTGTGCTGAGACTGCTACGATGGGGATTACAGTTACCTTTCTTTGTTTAGGAGATGGGACATTAATTCGGATGATTACGCCTGCCCGAGCGGTTGAGCATTTATGAATTTTAATTCGTTTGCAGTGATACCGGTGCCTTCCATAACAAAATAACCAACCAAATAACATACAGTGAAATGGAATAATGAATTGATAGAACTGCAGATAGACAGACTGAAGTGAGAACCAATCTAAGATTCAAACAGGTACATACACAAACAGGTAAGCAAACACGCACAATTATATATATATATATACAGGCAGGCACATACACACGTACAGGCAGGTAGTCAGCCAATCAGAAAGGTAGTGAGATAAATAGGTAAACATGCAGAGAGACAAAGGGATATACTAGCAGACATGTAAAAAGCAAAGAGACGGACAGGTATACGTGTAGATAGATATAGACAGCTTACATACAGACATCTTACATATATGTGCAGCTGCAAACAGGCAGACTTGTAGATAAACGGACAATAAACCGACAGACTGACTGACATGTTATCAGACCAGTAAACAGTTAGGAAGATGGCGATCATCAAGAATAATATAAGTCAACGAGGTGTACTCCTTTAGTCATCGAGCGAACGCAGGCAAGCAAGCAAATATGCAGACAGATAATAGTATCAGTGGGTATTTAGTTAGCACTGACCTCTACAAACCCGCCAGTAAAACCGTTGCTATAGATCCAGTTAAGTGTGTCGAACTTTTCCACTTGCCGGCCATTCTCCAAGTCCATCATTGTCCCCACTATCACACAAGGCAGCTCCTGTGGATGACAACAAATCTTTAATGAACGTCTCAGCATTTAGAGTTCAGGGAACAATTACATTTCAGCAATGTCTGTTACACGACACATCCAAATTTCAAAAGAGTAATTCGTAAAGGCAAACTCACATCTTCTTTGTCATAGATACACGCATATACATACACAAAGTAAAAGTAAAGAACCCCGTCACGCCAAGTGGCGTACAGGGAATATGGTGTTAGTGGCCATAAATTTTACAGACCTTCGGCACCATGATTTTTGGGGTAATGTGGTCGGTGAAATTACGCCCGTGCCGCTTTACTTTCCCAGAAAAAAATCCGGTACCCATTTAAGGCTGGGTCAACCGGAAGCCGTCGGTTGGGATCGAACCCTACCTCCTGTCCTTTGTAGTCCAGTTCACTAACCACTGAGCTATCGCAGCTCCCATATACATACATACATACTTTATATATATATATATAAATATAATACCACATACTTTATATATATATATAATACCACATACTTTATATATATATAATACCACATTGAAGGTAATTTTGGAAGAGAAGGTACAAAGGTAGACGAGGCAGACCAAGACTAAAGATGTCTGAACACATCAAGAGATTGACAAGTGAACCTATAACAAATTGCATTATCAAGACAAGAAACGTGGTAGAATGGCGCTCCACAGTAACCAACTTTCTTTGATGTGATTATATATATAAGTAATAGGAAACGCTATATACAGAGCAGTGCAGCAGGATGCAATCTGATCATCAGAAGTAAAGAAGATGGAAATAAAGGAAAACAAATCATGAAGTTTTAAAACAACGAAATAAGAGCTACTAAACAAATTTCAAACAGGACAAATGAGACTTATTTTTTGGTGCATGTTGAAAGACACAACAACCTACAAAATTAATATTGCAGGAAAATACAAGCTAAAAGAGGTAGAAAAACACCAAGACTAACATGGACGAGTAACATCAAAGATGGACAAGTCAGCCTATGACAACCTGCACCATCAAAACAAGAGACATAGCGAAATGGCGCTCCATGGTAGCCAACCGTCGATGCGGAGACGGCCCTCAACGATGATGATGATGAGAAGAGTGCACAGGGGTCAAGGTTCTCCAGGGAGGTTCTTAATATTTCCGGGAGAGGATCGGTCCACTGATGAATGTGTCCAGAGTGAAATGATGAAGAACATAAGGTAATTTGTTCTACTTGTTCTACCTGTTCTACTTGTTCTACCTGTTCTACTTGTTCTACCTGTTCTACTTGTTCTACCTGTTCTACTTCTACTACTTGTTCTATCTGTTCTACTTGTACTACTTGTTCTATCTGTTCTACTTGTTCTACTTGTACTACTTCTACTACTTGTACTACTTGTTCTATCTGTTCTACTTGTTCTACCTGTACTACTTTTTCTACTTGTTCTACCTGTTCTACTTGTTCTACCTGTACTACTTGTTCTACCTGTTCTACTTGTTCTACCTGTTCTACTGTACTACTTATTCTACTTGTTCTACTTGTTCTACCTGTACTACTTGTTCTACTTGTTCTACCTGTCTACTTGTTCTACCTGTTCTACTTGTTCTACCTGTTCTACTTGTACTACTTGTTCTATCTGTTCTACTTGTACTACTTGTTCTATCTGTTCTACTTGTTCTACTTGTACTACTTGTACTACTTGTACTACTTGTTCTATCTGTTCTACTTGTTCTACCTGTACTACTTTTTCTACTTGTTCTACCTGTTCTACTTGTTCTACCTGTACTACTTGTTCTACCTGTTCTACTTGTTCTACCTGTTCTACTTGTTCTACCTGTACTACTTATTCTACTTGTTCTACTTGTTCTACCTGTACTACTTGTTCTACTTGTTCTACCTGTTCTACTTGTTCTACCTGTTCTACTTGTTCTACCTGTTCTACTTTGTTCACGTCCCCCAGGAGAAATTGGGGTCAATCGCAATCGAAAGCTTCAAGGATCTCCTAATCTTTAATGTCTACCAGAAGCGGGGAAGAATGAATGTGTTGTCTCAGTGCTGCCAGATTGTCTCAAAAATGTTTCGAATATCGAAAAGTATGCCCTGTAATATCTTAACTATACCCTATCATCATCATCATCATCATCATCATCATCATCAAGTACCGGGCCTGCTGGCGTAGGTGATCATGTCTCTCCACAACATTCGATCACGATAGTTATTTATCTGTCTGGTATCTTTTCTCTTTGCTTCCCTCTATCTCTTCGTCCCTCAATTTTCCCAGCTGTTACAATATATTCCAGCATACCCTATACACACGGTTAATAAGATACACTCTCTATTTCTTTCCTTTTTCTTTCCTTCTATAGAGACTTCCATGGTCAAAAATATATTAAGATCTACGTGTATACACGTGTACTACAGATCGTTATGACGTCACTGTGAGTGCCTACTACTGTGTAATTTACACACATGTCAATCAAGTGCATGTGATCGGTCCATTGCCGGGAAAATTAAAATGAATTTTTTTTCTTCTAACCGTTTCTAAATATAATCCATGTACTGACTGTACTCGGCATGCAGTCTTTATTTACAGACTCGCTGTCAGCGCCGCACTATGACCCTCAAGGCAGAAGCTATAAATGTATGGATAATGCTATGAAAGATAGTTATTACTTCATATTTTGTAAAATAATGGCTTCATTCTAACGTAATTATCACAGTTATACTTCTCTTGAATCAGTTCACATGTAATTTTACTTCTGAAAGCTTTTAGATACATGACAATAGATATCGGTAATCAATTGGCTAATGAAATCTATTACAAGCCTAGTCTACGATCGTTTGAATTCATCTGCTGGTGAACAACAGAATTGCAAACGAAGTATTGATTGTTGCTGTTAATCAGCGGGTCTCAAGTGACAGCTGTCCACGCAGTTATTGCCTGCTTACAGTTTGATGGCTTGGTTTGATCGATGGAGGTATAGAAGGTGACGCATCTGTAACGTTATGTTCTGTGATACCTTGCGGGGGTGAGCCATAAATGACATGATGAAGGCGATAAATATGTCATCACTATATTACAACGGACTTGCATGCTGGTGTAGTTTATCATGTCTCTCAGCAACTTTCTGCATGTACCGTTTTTTTTTATTGCTTATGTTGTTTAATTATATTCTAATGCCACTCTCTTTTACTGTATGGTATCTTCTCTTTCCCTCTATCCTCCCAATTTTTCCTCCCTCAATATTTTAAATTATTACAATACGATCTAGCTTAAGAGGAAATAATCAGTTTCTTCTCGATCTTGAGCTTATTTTTACTTTGTCTTCTATTCACACTATTCTTCAAGTAGCACTAGTTTAACCGTGCAGGGTATTCTCAATAAGTAATTAAGTGTAATTCCATCCCTGTAGCCTCAAATATTTTCTTGTCTGATGTCCGATTGTTCAGCATTTACTTCAATACATTGAAATAGGCTCTGCCAGCACTATGTAATAGTATAAGGACACATCTACGTATCTTCAGTATTATCAAAAAACGATAACAGTAAAACGGAGAAAACGTCTTTAAAAGAGATGGATAGATGTTAGTAACATTCGGAAACTTAGTGGGCGGTTCAGAAGACTTATCAACGAACACAGACCTGGAGTCGTCAGTCGCTGAACACAGCGAGACTTGCTCAGGAGAGGATCTGAGCACCAATGGACATGTTCGGAGTGCAATGATGATGACCCGCAACTAACTCAATAACTCAGAAACGTGATAACAGACGAAGATGCTAATAAGAGAATTAAAAGACCGCAAACTGTTTCTCTCCTCCACGCTGGAAAGCAAATGAGGAAAAAAAAAGAAAAATAACTAGGTAAATACCTTTAGCCAATTCATTAAACATTATATCAATTCATCAACAATTCGTCAGTCACCTCATTTGAACACCCACACCCCATGCTACGACGTAAAAAAAAAAAAAAAAAAAGATACATTTTATGAATTCTTCGTTCATCACAAGATTCCTGACTTTTTCTTAATTGTCTCTCATAAATATGGCTATCCTCGAAATCATTGACACGCTAAAGTTAGCGTCATGTTGTTCTTGTTTAACTGCGAAGAGAATGGTAGAATGGTTATGGTTATTCGGAGGCCCCGGTTTCACTGCAAACGAATGGAAATCCATAATTACTCAACTGCCCATGCCAGCGGCAACATTCGAATCAACATCTCATCGAATATAATAAAAGGCAGTTGCAGTCCCCATCATAGCAAACACAGCACACGCCAAAAGACATAAGGCGTATTACAGCACCGACAGTGAACGCATCTGAACTATCCTTCGTCATACGATATCATCATTCATCGTAAGCAATCTGAATATAGAAACACCATCCAGATGAAATACACAGCTCACGATGTGCACAGAAAAACAGGACAAGAATTCACAGTTAAGGAATCTAGGTAGCAACATGGCCTTAAAAGAAACAATAGAGGCAGAAATGTTAAGTTTGGGTCAAAATAAGGGAAACTTCCAAATTTGTAAGGAGACGCTGAAGAGCAGAGAGACACTTAAAAAACTGAGTGAAGAAAATATTGATATTTAAATGCAGGAAGACGTAACATGAATAGAAAGGTGTGCATAAAACAAAGAATAAAGTTTCAATAAGCGATGTAAATAAAAGAGTTGGTCACAAGATACAGACTGAATAAAAGAAAGAAAACATCAATGAGATAATAAGGGAAAATAAGAAACAAAATAAGGAACGGAGATGGGGGATTCATTCATGGTGGCTACGTCCATTACTCTTGGTGGCTGGCTACTGTAGCCCTTCACTCCTGGCGGTTACGTTAAACATTTCACTGATGGTGGCTACTTTAAACCACTAAGCTTCGTAGCTATTTTGAGCCATTTAAACCGCGTGGCTATTCACGCCTGGTGGCTGCATTAATACCTTAACTCCTGGTTGCTACTTTAAATCCTCTCCCTTCTGGTGGATATATTAAGCTCATCAATCCTGATGGCTACTTTAATCCATTTACTCCTGGTGGCTACTTTAATCCAAACGTCCAAACACTCATGGTGGCTACTTTAATCCATACACTCCTGGTGGCTACTTAATCCATTCACTCCTGGTGGTTACTTTAATCCATTCACTCCTGGTGGCTACTTTAATCCATTCACTCCTGGTGGCTACTTTAATCCATTCACTCCTGGTGGCTACTTTAATCCATTCACTCCTGGTGGCTACTTTAATCCATTTACTCCTGGTGGCTTCTTTAAACCATTTACTCATGGTGGTCTTTTAATCCATTCACTCCTGGTGGCTACTTTAATCCATTCACCCTGGTGGCTACTTTGATCCATTTACTCCTGGTGGCTACTTTAAGCCATTTACTCACGATGGCTACTTTAAGCCTTTCACTCCTGCCTGGTGGCTATATTAAGACTTAAAATTCTTGTTGCTACATTAGGTACTTCCCTTCCTGGTAGATATATTTAGCTCTTCACTTCTAGTGGCTATTTTAAGTCCTTCATTCGTCGTTGCTACTTTGAGCCCTTGGTGACAACATTAAGCTATTTACTCCTGGTGGCTACTTTAAGCCATTTTCTCCTGGTGGCTACTTTAAGCCATTTACTTCTAGTAGCTATATTAAGTCATTTACTACTGGTGGCTACTTTAAGCCATTTACTTGTGATGCCTACTATAAGCCGTTTACTCTGGTGGTTACATTAAGCTATTTACTTCTGGTAGCTATATTAAGCCATTTACTTCTGGTAGCTATATTAAGCCATTTACTTCTGGTATCTACATTAAACCATTTACTCCTGGTGGCTACTTTAAATCCTCCGCTCTTAGTGGCTACTTTAACCCTTCCACTCCCATACACCACCCAAAATAATGAGGAAACCATTTTTTTTTCAGCTCAGAACGACGCAAAATGCAGATTTTGACGACACATTCAACAACATACACGAATTATCATTTGTGCATGTAGTAATATTTTTGCTCTTATTGGCCGTTATCAGATATTAGGGCTAGATAAAAGTTTTTTCCCTCTCTCTCCATCGCCTGATAAGTGATAATTGTGTTCACCCGCCCTTACCCAACCTTACAAATAAACCTCAATGTGTGTGTTTTTTGTATCATCACATGTTCTCACATATTCATACAGAGTTCCAAGCCGTATTTATTTAGCATCGCAATCGTTCCTTACCGCCTATTCCATCCTATAATTTATTCTTTTTTTAGGAGATAAATCTCGTACAGGGGCCGATAATGCTGGAGCCCGCCGTTATTGTAGGGTTTGTATAGATGATGATTACTAGACAGGGGAGAGAACTATTGATCGGTCTGATGACACTTGATGATCTATTCTGAACTACGTCTTCGCTATATATTTCTTTTATTCCAAACCATGTTTTCCCATCGAGTCTTCGTTATATGTTTCTTCTATTCCAAACCATGTTTTCTTAACGTCGATACCGTGAGGGCTAATCTACAGAAAAAAAAAAAAACAGGAACATTTATTTCCGATTTCATGCATGGCCACTCAGTGGATGCAATAAATAAAAAAAATGTTCAGAGAATTGAACCTGTCACTTCTTATTATTAGCAGCTCAATCGTTCATAGCCATATAAGTTGATCTAAAAACAGCGAACGAGCAGTGTGAACCTTCTCTCACAGTGGTGGCGGTATTCTTCAGGTTTCATTCTTTTCCCCGTCCGATATATTTTGTCTTTCTTTCGTCAGCTTTTAAATTCCTATGCTGAACATATCACAGAGAAAGAAAAGCCGCTTTTATGAATTTGGTCGTTAACAGAAGGTCATTGCATGTAGCCGACAATTTGTAGTCTCCCTTGGGGTCGTTATTGTATCGGCCTGATAATGAGCTACACAGGCAGTCTCGTCTCGCTCCTTTTGAAGTTGTTTTCTTATACTTGTTCTGTTTGAGAGTTTGTTCATTTTTTGAATATCTGTTGAAAAAAGAGCTCCCTTTCTTCTTTTCATTTTTCTTTCTTTACTTCCTTCATTTCTTTCCTTCTTTGAAGATCTTTTAAGAATTTATTTTTGGCAGTGTGTTTTTAGCTTTATTCTTATTTGTATTTGTGGTTGTATGCCTGTTGCTATGTTAAGCATGTTTGAGCCTACGTTAGTATTCTCAGCAGTGTATTTGAGGTTACGTTAGTATTTTCAGCAGTGTATTTGAGGTTACGTTAGTATTTTCAGCAGTGTATTTGAGGTTACGTTAGTATTTTCAGCAGTGTATTTGAGGTTACGTTAGTATTTTCAGCAGTGTATTTGAGGTTACGTTAGTATTTTCAGAAGTGTATTTGAGGTTACGTTAGTATTTTCAGCAGTGTATTTGAGGTTACGTTAGTATTTTCAGCAGTGTATTTGAGGTTACGTTAGTATTTTCAGCAGTGTATTTGAGGTTACGTTAGTATTTTCAGCAGTGTATTTGAGGTTATGTTAGTATTTTCAGCAGTGTATTTGAGGTTACGTTAGTATATTCAGCAGTGTATTTGAGGTTACGTTAGTATTTTCAGCAGTGTATTTGAGGTTACGTTAGTATTTTCAGCAGTGTATTTGAGGTTACGTTAGTATTTTCAGCAGTGTATTTGAGGTTATGTTAGTATTTTCAGCAGTGTATTTGAGGTTACGTTAGTATCTTCAGCAGTGTATTTGAGGTTACGTTAGTATTTTCAGCAGTGTATTTGAAGTTATGTTAGTATCTTCAGCAGTGTATTTGAGGTTACGTTAGTGTCTTCAGCAGTGTATTTGAGGTTACGTTAGTATCTTCAGCAGTGTATTTGAGGCTACGTTAGTATCTTCAGCAGTGTATTTGAGGTTACCTTAGTATCTTCAGCAGTGTATTTGAGGTTACATTAGTATCTTCAGCAGTGTATTTGAGGTTACGTTAGTATCTTCAGCAGTATATTTGAGGTTACGTTAGTATCTTCAGCAGTGTATTTGAGGCTACGTTAGTATCTTCAGCAGTGTATTTGAGGTTACATTAGTATCTTCAGCAGTGTATTTGAGGTTACGTTAGTATCTTCAGCAGTGTATTTGAGGTTACGTTAATATCTTCAGCAGTCTATTTGAGGTTACGTTAGTATTTTTAGCTGTGTATTTGAGGTTACGTTGGTATTTTTAGCTGTGTATTTGAGGTTACGTTGGTATTTTTAGCAGTGTATTTGAGGTTCAGTGTATTTGAGGATCATTGAGCGCCATCTCCGCATCGAAGGTTGGCTACCATGGAGCGCCATTCCACTCTGTCTCTTGTTTGATGGTGCAGATTGTAATAGGTTGACCTGTCCATCTTGTGATGTTACTCGTCCATATTAGTCTTGATCTGCCTCTGCCTCTTTTACCTTGTATTTTCCCTTCCAATATTACTTTTAGTAGGCTGTTGTGTCTTTTAACATGCGCAACAAATTTTATTTGTCTTGTTCTAATTGTGTTTAGTAGTTCTCTTTTCATTTTTAGTTGTTTTAAAACTTCATCGTTTGTTTTCCTTTCTTTCCGTCCAATTCTACCTATTCTTCTATAAATCCACATTTCAAAGGCTTCAATTTTCTGTTCTGTTTTCTTGTCTAATATCCATTTTTAGTTCTTTCCTAAAACAATAGTTAGAATTTCTCTCCATGGCTTTCTTTGGAATGTTACGTGATGACGCTCCAATCTCTTTCACGGTGGTCTGCGATATTCGTCTTCCGTGTTCTGAATATGCCTCTTGTGTACCACATACTTTGCTGTTTTCACTTTCTAGGCCGTTGATCATTTCTGCTTCTTCCGCCTCACCACCGTCACACTTTTCACATTCGGGTTGAAATAACCCAGCCGGCGCCATTGCAGCCGAAAACTATGTGTTTGCCGAGGTTACATTAGTATTTTCAGCAGTTTATTTGAGGTTACTTTAGTATTTTCAGCAGTTTTTTTGATGTTACATTAGTATTTTCAGCAGTTTATTTGATGTTACATTAGTATTTTCAGCAGTTTATTTGATGTTACTTTAGTATTTTCAGCAGTTTATTAGATGTTACTTCAGTATTTTCAGCAATTTATTTGATGTTACATTAGTATTTTCAGCAGTTTATTTGATGTTACTTTAGTATTTTCAGCAGTTTATTTGATGTTACATTAGTATTTTCAGCAGTTTATTTGAAGTTACATCAGTATTTTCAGCAGTTTATTTGAGGTTACATCAGTATTTTCAGCAGTTTATTTGAGGTTCCATTAGTATTTTCAGCAGTTTATTTGAGGTTACATCAGTATTTTCAGCAGTTTATTTGAGGTTCCATTAGTATTTTCAGCAGTTTATTTGAGTTTACATCTGTATTTTCAGCAGTTTATTTGAGTTTACATCTGTATTTTCAGCAGTTTATTTGAGGTTCCATTAGTATTTTCAGCAGTTTATTTGAGGTTCCATTAGTATTTTCAGCAGTTTATTTGAGGTTCCATTAGTATTTTCAGCAGTTTATTTGAGGTTACATCAGTATTTTCAGCAGTTTATTTGAGGTTACATCAGTATTTTCAGCAGTTTATTTGAGGTTACATCAGTATTTTCAGCAGTTTATTTGAGGTTGGGTGTCCGGTTAGCGCAATCGATAGGCGGTTGACTTACCACGGCAACAGCCGGGGTTCGCACCCTGGCGAGGACACCTGGGTTTTACTAATTCCCTAAAAATTAGTGGGAGCCGCGATAGCTCAGTGGTTAGTGAACTGGACTACTACGGACAAGGGGTAGGGTTCGATCCCAACCGACGGCTCCGGGTTCACCCAGCCTTAAATGGGTACCGGATTTTTTCTGGGAAAGTAAAGCAGCACGGGCGTAATACCGACCACATTACCCCAAAAATCATGTGCTGAAGGTCTGTAAAATATAGGGTCACTAACACCATATTTCCCTATACGCCACTTGGCGTGACGGGGGTACTTTACTTACTATTTGAGGTTACATCAATATTTTCAGCAGTTTATTTGAGGTTACATCAGTATTTTCAGCAGTTTTTTTGAGGTTACATCAGTATTTTCAGCAGTTTATTTGAGTTTACATTAGTATTTTCAGCAGTTTATTTGAGGTTACATCAGTATTTTCAGCAGTTTATTTGAGGATACATCAGTATTTTCAGCAGTTTATTTGAGGTTACATCAGTATTTTCAGCAGTATATTTGAGGTTACATCACTATTTTCAGCAGTTTATTTGAGGTTCCATCAGTATTTTCAGCAGTTTATTTGTGGTTACATCAGTATTTTCAGCAGTTTTTTTGAGGTTACATCAGTATTTTCAGCAGTTAATTTAAGTTACTTTAGTATTTTCAGCAGTTTATTTGATGTTACATCAGTATTTTCAGCAGTTTATTTGAGGTTACATCAGTATATTCAGCAGTTTATTTGAGGTTACATCAGTATTTTCAGAAGTTTATTTGAGGTTACATCAGTATTTTCAGCAGTTTATTTGAGGTTACATCAGTATTTTCAGCAGTTTATTTGAGGTTACATCAGTATTTTCAGCAGTTTATTTGAGGTTACATCAGTATTTTCAGCAGTTTATTTGAGGTTACATCAGTATTTTCAGCAGTTTATTTGAGGTTACATCAGTATTTTCAGCAGTTTATTTGAGGTTACATCAGTATTTTCAGCAGTTTATTTGATGTTACTTTAGTATTTTCAGCAGTTTATTTGAGGTTACATCAGTTGTTTCAGCAGTTTATTTGAGGTTACTTTAGTATTTTCAGCAGTGCATTTGAGGTTACATCAGTATTTTCAGCAGTTTATTTGAGGTTACATCAGTATTTTCAGCAGTTTATTTGAGGTTACATCAGTATTTTCAGCAGTTTATTTGATGTTGCTTTAGTATTTTCAGCAGTTTATTTGAGGTTACTTTAGTATTTTCAGCAGTTTATTTGAGGTTACATCAGTATTTTCAGCAGTTTTTTTGAGGTTACTTTAGTATTTTCAGCAGTTTATTTGAGGTTACTTTATTATTTTCAGCAGTTTATTTGAGGTTAGATTAGTATTTTCAGCAGTTTATTTGATGTTACATCAGTATTTTCAGCAGTTTATTTGAGGTTACATGAGTATTTTCAGCAGTTTATTTGAGGTTACATCAGTATTTTCAGCAGTTTATTTGAGGTTACTTTAGTATTTTCAGCAGTTTATTTCAGGTTACTTTAGTATTTTCAGCAGTTTATTTGAGGTTACATTAGTATTTTCAGCAGTGTATTTGAGGTTACATCAGTATTTTCAGTAGTTTATTTGAAGTTACATCAGTATTTTCAGCAGTTTATTTGAGGTTACATCAGTATTTTCAGCAGTTTATTTGAGGTTACATCAGTATTTTCAGCAGTTTATTTGAGGTTACATCAGTATTTTCAGCAGTTTATTTGAGGTTACATTAGTATTTTCAGCAGTGTATTTGAGATTTCGTTACTGTTCTTCATGATGTGACTGAAGCCTCATTCTAATTTTTGACGGTCTTTTTTTCAAATTTGTAATGTCTAAATCTGTCACGCGATTCTTTTATATCATATTTTGTTTTGAAATATTTGCAATAATTTACCATTTGAAAGAAAAAAAACTAACTGGCAACACAAATTCTAACTTCTCCTCTACGCCCCAACTAGCACACGACAATTATTCTCAATAATGTGTCTTCTACCTCTCAGCTCCTTGAGCCGCGATAGCTCAGTGGTTTGTGAACTGGACTACAAAGGACAAGAGGTAGGGTTCGATCACAAACGACGGCTTCCGGGTTCACCCAGCCTTAAATGGGTACCGGATTTTTTCTGAGAAATAGAGCAGCACGGGCGTAATACCGACTACATTACCCCAAAAATAATGTTCCGAAGGTCTGTAAAATGTATAGTCACTAACACCATATTCCCTACACGCCACTTGGCGTGTCGGGGGCTCTTTACTTTTATTACTTCTCAGCTCCTTGTGGAGCATAAGTCTTCAACAAACACTTCCCAAGCAGTTCTGTTACTTGCTATTCTTTTAAGATCATTTCATGTTTTCCCCATCATTTTCATCCTCTGCTTTCATATTTCTTCTCCGAGAATATTTTGGTTTTCACCCTTGACTAAGGCCCCTAGACCTTAGGAAATGGGAAAAAAATTAATTAAATAATTTTCCTTTTCTTTTTTATTATTATTTACTAAATATGGCGGAATCAGTTACCTTCACAGTGCTTTGGTTATAACGATCTATAGTTTGGGGCGCAATGAAGAATTTGGGACACAATTAGATTAAATAATACAGGCATATATATATATATATATATATATATATATATATATATATATATTACATGCATACGTCCGTTCAGTTACATCAACATACTTAGAATACACACGCTATGTTACATCAGTATACTTAATATACGCATGCCCTGTTAGACTATGAGTGTTCTGTATTGCGAAAATATAACTGGATGTAACATAGCGGGTGTATTCTAAGTATGTTGATGTAACTGAACGGACGTATTTTAAGTATATTGATGTAACAAAGGGGGTGTATACTGAGATTATTCAGTACATTATGTAAGAGTGCACTGTCTGACGTCCGCAGACATTAAGAAGTAATAGTGACTAACTTAAATAGAAATGGATCAAGTTCGACAGGGCATAGAAAGTTCTGGAAGTCAGGGAGAATAGTTAGCTATAGAGATGTTGTAGAAGACCCATGTAAATTAAGGTGATGAGGATAAGTTTACAGGTTTCGAGATAATCAATTGGAAGTGTAGCTGAAACACGTCTAGAGCAAATTGGAAAGAGCAAAAACGAGGGCACAGGAACAGAAAAAGTCAATCACACACGCATTAGTCAAAAGTCTGAGGATATAGACAAGCACGCAGCAGATATTCGGCCACTTAAGACAAGTTAGACTGTGTTAGATAAGGGATGATAAGAAAGATAATTAGTCAACCAGACTTCCGGTTTCAAGATGACGCAGTCAAGTTTGCGTCAACTTTCACTCTTACGTTTTTTTTGCCGGAAACATGGTTAATTCTATCTTTCCAATGCAGATAAGTGTATAGATAGGAAGTTCCACTTTTGGATTATCGCCGGTGAAGCGGATTACGTGCGTGTGACCTGAAACTCTCTACATTGTGCTCAATAATGTGTTCTGTGTTGATTGCAGTATACTTCATCATTGGAACACCGGTAAATATGGAGGATAGGCGGCATTAACCATTGAGGCATAGACTGAAACGTGTTTCTTGTAGCAGTTTCCTCATTTTCGAAGTCCAGCTTACCGCCTGAGCTAATGAGTTTAGTTTTCTGTGCGCACCGTGAGCCATGCTTTTTATCCGGATTGTGTTTGATATTCTCTTTGCTTACGATGAATGATGATAACATATGAAGGAAGTCAATTCAGGTGCGTTCTCTTTCAGTGCCGCTTGCCCTCTCTCTTTTGGCGCGTGCTGTAGCTGTTATGGTGGGAACGGCAACAGACTTTCTTTGTTTTGCTCCTTCAATGAGATGAGATGTTGATTCGGATGATTCCACTGACACGGGCGGTCGAGCAATTATGGATTTTAATTCATTTGCAGTGATACCGGGGCCTTCGACTAACTATAACCATAGTTAGTTAGCCACTTCGGATGAAGTTATATTATAGCAGTGATAGTTAGTAGTGTTATGAAACACGGTTAGGACAGTGTGACAAGGACTTTTCATAAAGAGAAACCATTTCTTTAGATGTTATGTATTTTACTGTCATTATTATACTGTCGTGTTTGTGGCAATAGTTGTTGTGATGATAACTAGTTTCCGCGTTAATTCAAACCTTGAGTTGCAGACTTTGCGTTGTTATATCTCTGTCAACCAACTTAAGTATATCATGATCACGCGCGGTGAAGATGAAGCGGTCAGAAATGAATGCAACTCCCATGTTACTACCATATACTATCTTTACGACACATAGTACCATTGATGGTGTATGTCGGGGGCAACGATAGAACCAGAGGGATAAAGGCCGCTTGGTCAAGCAGTCGCCACGACGTGTGCGACTCAGGATTTCTATTTCACCCCCGCCCCCATAGAAAAAATCCTTTCTGTCTACCGCGAGCTTCGAACACTGTACGTCAGCTTTTCAGCCGGCGGAACAGTGGTTTTAGCCGAACGGCCACGCGCACTACGATATACGATTGTGTAATATGTTTATGACAATTTCACATCATCACAGACGTTGTGAGTTGGTGCCGTGCCTTGACTAGTTGGAACTTATGTTGGCGATACAGTCACACGAGAGTACAAAGTAGTTCCATTACCCATTGTACCGTCACAATAGAAGCAGGTAATATAAAAGCTATATCTCCAGATAGTTCATACCCGAAGATTTGCTCAAATCTATCTTTGTAGCCGTACCGAAGAAGTCAGGCGCCACTGATTGTGAAGACCATCGCACTATTAGTCTCATGAGCCACATGGCGAAAATATTACTAAGAATCGTTATGAGACGTGTAAGGAACAAAATAAAACCAGAAATAAGTGAGGAACAATGTGGGTTTGTGGAAGGAAAGGGCACCAATAATGCAATATACATCTTAAGAACAGTGATAAGAAAGATCTATAGAGGTAAAGAAAGATCTATATATGTGGTTTATATTTATAGACTACACAAAATCATTTAACAAAGTAAAGCATGTGGAAATAATTAATATGCTAGAGAAATTAAACACTGATAGCAAGGATCTGCGAATTATAAAAATCATGTACTGGCAACAAACAGCAGCTATACAAATTAACAACCAAACAGGACAATTTCAATTTATTAAACAATGAGTCAGACAAGGCTATGTTCTGTCGCCGGATTTATTTTCAAATTACAGCAAACAGATTATGAGATCAATAGTAGACAAAAACAAAGAATAAAAGTCAACAGTCATAACATAAATAATTTGCGATATGCAGATGACACAGTCTTAATAGCATCGACAGAGAATGAACTACAAGAAATGATAGACATAATAGTGGAAGAAAGCAACAAGAAAAGTCTCAGTCTGAATAGTAAGAAAACAGATGTAATGTCATATCGAAGAAACAATCATCACCATCATGTAGCATAAAAATAAACAGGACAAATCCGAAACAAGTGCAACGCATCAAATACTTGGGCACAATAATAACATCAGATGGAAGATGCACCACATAAATAAAAAGCAGAATAGCTCAGGCCAAAATAGCATTTCATAAAATGAAAAATATCTTATGAAACAAATCTATGTCAATAGAAATGACAAAGAGAGTTCATCGGTGCTATATACAACAATCCAGACCTATGGAAGCGAATCATGGACAGTAGACAAACACATAAAAAGACGATGAGAGGCCACAAAGGTGGGATTTCTCAGAAGCTCCCTGGACAGCTAAAAAGACCAATGAGGAAGTTCTCAAAAAGGCAAACACGAAAAGTGAACTCCTAAAAGACATCAGAAAGAAACAATCTACGTTTATTTTTCGGGCACATCATGAGAAGAGGAAAGTTGGAATACTTGGTTACAATTGGCAAAATAAAAGGAAATAGAGATCGCGGACGACAAAGAGAGAAAATCTGGATAGCTTGTTGTCATGGCATGGAAAACAGTCAACAACAGAACTGATACGATGCATTGTGAATAGAAGATTGTGGAAGGACATGATCGCCTACGCCAACCGATATGGCACATGATGATGATGATATCTCCAGAGGTGATGTGTATGTCCCCAATCTGACTACAGTGGTTTCAGTAGCATTATAAGGTTTCCTTCTCCAGCAAAATAAATTTCGATTCGGTGATGCATGTTCTTTAAACTGTTTATGTAGTTCATTGTGAATTGTTTTTTCTTGTCACTCTCTTTAAATGTTTACCGAACTGGAGTTCACTCTTTGAGCACTGATTCTTGTGTAGTGACCAAACGTTTCCTAAAGCATTGATATCGAAACTTCGCACGGTCATGTCAATACTGCCATATGTTTCTGTTGAAGTTTGCATGCTTTGATATTATGAGTTTTTCGTTTTGAGTTATTGACATGTTGAAAAAGTGCACAATTCAGACATGTTACGGATGGTCCTTTGAACCCAAAGTTTTTGGCCTCTCAATATCTTCTTTTTGCTCGATTTCTTTGTGCTTCTAATTTACTCGCAACTATGTCCACAGTGCGTTCGGGAACGTTTGATATTTCAGAAATGTTCGAGCACTTTTGATTTCCTTCAGTCTAAATTTCTTAAATTCTTCTTCTGCTACGATCATGGCTCATTCAAACTAGTCGTCTAGACTCTCTTATGAAGGCAGCTGTCTGTTTCAGTGATTCGGTTGACCCGTAGAGTTTCTCTTCCTGGGAGGTCGGTGTGGGCCACATTGTCTCCTCTTTAGGCCTGTGTACTGAGGACAATCCAGTAGAATGTGATTTGTTGTCATGTTACCCTGGTACAGTGGCAATGGCTGTAGTTCCAAATTTGAGTTTGATGAACATGTGGTTTCTCATTCTGTTGTGACCAGTGCGTAGGCGAAGCATGACTTGATCCCTCCTTGAACGTTGGAGGTATCCGTCCCTCTCGTTATACTTTGGGCGTTCTTGTTTCCATTTGTCATGATACTGACCTTTGATAATGGATTTGTTGTCAACAAATCTGCGAAATCAACATTCGTCTCGACTTTTATTCATTTTCTTCCACCAATTAGAAAAGGTTGTCTGCTCTGTTGTCAATAGAATTTACATAATTTTAGTTCCCTTTGCTTTTATGTGCTCACTTAAGTGGAACGATGATTTGGTGCAGAGAGGAAGAGGGGGGGGGGGGCAAAGAAAAGAAATGAATTTTTTATGTTAGAATGAAAACATACTATAACTATAGTGTACGAATACATAAGTGTATAAGAAGTATGACATATGTTCTGGTTAAGATTAGCAGGTACAACAGATAGAAGTAGACAAAGCCGACTAGTCACCTGGGGGATTGAACAAAAGGTTTGCACGTGAATAGCTCGGGGAGTTGAAGGTCTATCGTGACAGGGAACAGTTACAAGAGAAGGAAAAAGGCTATCATGTAGAAAGGTTGTCATCTGTAAATCACAGGACAGCATTGTTTATCTAGCTCGAATTAAAATTACTGAGATTTTGTAATAATCATTTTTTGATCAGAAGTAAGATTAAACGTTACTTATTTTGTCCATGCCGAAGTGTGTAGGGATTTAGCGAAATCCCAGTAACATTAGATTAGTGAAGATGACTGCTGAATTCAATAGGGTAGCAGATTTGTGTTTCAAAAAATAATATGGATTGTGCTATGACTTTGATATTACTTTCTATATGTAAATAAAAGACGGTGTGGATGATAAAACTAGGCCCAATTATTTGTTAATTTTACAACATGTGACAACTAGCAACTTCAAGTGTCCTGTCACGTAAAGTATCATTCGTAAAGTATCATGCGTAAAGTATCATTCGATGTACATAATTTACCAGATTATCAAGAGGGAGCTGAGTCAGGGGCGGCACACATACAGGTATAAAATGATAACACTGTATGCCACCTGGTTACGTCCAATTTTAACAGAAGCAAAGAATGCGACTACAGGCGATGAAGTGACAAGACCCACCCATGCTTGAAAGGCCTTGCTACATGCCTTAATACATAAATTAACAAGATTTCCTCACAGAACACACCGCTGTGCTTACGGTAATGCAAACCATAAGATTGGCGGTCTGTGCGTATGTCATCAGAACACCTTAATAAAATCGTTCCAATCTAGTATGGAGTCACTGAGTCAGCTGACACCTAGCCCGAGCAGAATTAGGAGTCCCAGTACTAAAATAGGTAAGCCTGATCTTGAGGCTTGGTTCTCTCGCAGTCATCAACGGTGAAATATCTAATTATAATGAAGGAGAATCGCACTTTCGCGCTATTATCCTAGAAATCCCTTAAATAGAAATCACTTCAGTAGAAATTCCTTAAATGAAATCCGTTCAATAGAAATGCATTCAAAAGAAATCCCTTCATTAGAAATCCCTCAATAAAAATCATTGCAATATATATCCCATAAATAGAAATCACTTCAGTAGAACTCCCGTCAATAGAAATTCCGTAATGGCGATCCTTTCAATAGAAATCCCTTCAATAGAAATCCCTTCAGTAGAAATTCCTTCAATAGAAATCTCTTCAATAGGAATCTCTTCAAATGGAAATCACTTCAATAGAAAACCCTTCTGTAGAAATTCCTTCAATAGAAATCCTTTCAATAGAAATACCGTCAATAGAAACCCCTTCAGTAGAAACCCCTTCAATATAAATCTCTTCAATAGAAATCCCTTCAGTAGAAATCCCTTCAAGAGAAATCATTTAAATAGAAAACTTTTCAGTAGAAATTCCTTTAATAGAAATCCCTTCAATAGAAACCCTTTCAGTAGAAATTCCTTCAATAGAAACCCTTTCAATAGAAACCCTTTCAATAGAAATCCCTTTAATAGAAATCCCTTCAATATAAATCCCTTCAGTAGAAATCCCTTCGATAGAAATCCTTTCAGTAGAAATTCGTTTAATAGAAATCCCTTCAATATAAATCCCTTCATTAGAAATCCCTTCAATAGAAATCCTTTCAATATAAATCCCTTCATTAGAAATCCCTTCAATAGAAATCCTTTCAGTAGAAATTCGTTTAATAGAAATCCCTTCAATATAAATCCATTCAGAGAAATCCTTTCAGTAGAAATCTCTTCAATAGAAATCCCTTCAATAGAAATCCCTTCAATAGAAATCCTTTCAATATAAATCCCTTCAGTAGAAATCCCTTCAATAGAAATCCCTTCAATAGAAATCCTTTCAATAAAAGACACTTCTAGTGAAGCAAGAAATTTGAAAACATGTCATGTTTGTTTAAAAGAAGAAATCATGGAATACCACTAGTGTCACAGGAACAAGTTAATAACCTTTGTACCGCATAACAACACAGTCCCAATAGTCAAGAACGAATTTAAAATTTGAAATGTCACAACAGATTGTATGAAAAATTATTCGAAAATTGTTGGTAAAAGTGTACACAGTAGAATAATTTACCAGAACCGGTGCCGACAATGTTAACATCGGCAAGCTTAAAAGAACTCTGTGAGTTGGACTATAGTATGATTACCTGCCTGTTACAACGAGTTTAAACATAGTATATCTTTCAATTGGAGCCGCGATAGCTCAGTGGTTAGTGAACTGGACTACAAAGGACAAGAGGTAGGGTTCGACCCCAACCGACGGCTTCCGAGTTCACCTAGCCTTAAATGGGTACCGGAGTATTTTCTGGGAAAGTAAAGCGGCACGGGCGTAATACCGACCACTTTACCCCAAAAATTATGTGCCGAAGGTCTGTAAAGTTTATGGTCACTAACACCATACTCCCTATAAGCCACTCGGCGTGACGGGGCACTTTACGTTTATTTACTTTTGTATCCTTCAATTGCTAATACAAACTTTTAGATTTTCCCTTGAAAGCTGTAAAATACCTGTTCTAAAACTGTTACAGTTTTGGTTTGTGAAATATTTCTTTTGTAGAACCCTGCATTTAATATTTTAGAAAAAAACTGAGCTTAATTACTTTTAGTAATTAACCTTTTTTACCCTTGCGAAATGTGAATGTTAGGTGTTAGAGCTGTGTTCATTACAGAGAGTCTATACAATAAAGGTACATATTTGAAATATATCCTGATTGATTGACATCCACCCAGAAGATAAATATTGTCTTGCTCTTGACATGTATATTCATAGACGAACGATTGCCATCACTGTCTATATCCCATTACATGATCTGTCACTTTGACTCTTTGAGTGTGCCATTTCAGATTAACCTGATCATCAATTGTTTTATTCCATTACAAGCAAGTGATATCTATCTATCTATTGACCTTTCGAGCCGTAACCGGCCCATAGGGCGTAGACCAAGATACACCTCTCCTATATGAATTTTTGTTCTAGCAGTTTTCTTTTAAAGATATTTTATTAAATCTCGCCATCTGTCTCTGTTCTGTGCAAGCAGTTCTATCTCATTGAGGGAGCAGATTCCTGCTGCTCTTGCCTCTCTCATCAATGTTCTTCTCAGTGTCTCCCTGGGTCTTCCTCTTTTTCTTTACCTGTTGTTCCCATATGAGGGCTTGCTTTGCTATTCGATTATTATCTCTTCTCATCACAAGCAAGTGATAACATTTGTCAAATCCCATACATTACTTAACTGTAATAGATCTAGCGACCACTCAACTAGCGACAACGGGTCGCGCTACGTCACAATAATTGGTTGCCCTAATGAAACTATCGATACAGTTTTAAATATTGGGGGTGGGGGAGGTACGAAAGTAGTTGCTTTGACTTGTTCATTCTTTAATACTCCTTTAAATATTAGCAACATCATAATTGCTTTTTTTTTTTATTCTTCACAAAATGGTAATAAAAGAGAGAGAAAAAAATGATGAAATAATAGTGCAAGACATGAACGTATTCAACATTTGTTAATGCAGGACATCAGCCTATTCTATATTTGTTAATGCAAGACATGAACCTATTCTATTTTTGTTAATACAAGACATGAACCTATTCTATATTTGTTAATGCAAGACATCAGCCCATTCTATATTTCTTAATACAAGACATGAACCTATTCTATATTTGTTAATGCAAGACATGAGCCTATTCTATATTTGTTAATGCAAGACATCAGCCTGTTCTATATTTGTTAATGCAAGACATGAACCTATTCTATATTTGTTAATGCAAGACATCAGCCTATTCTATTTTTTTAATGCAAGACTTGAACCTATTCTATATTTGTTAATGCAAGACATCAGCCTATTCTATTTTTGTTAATGCAAACATGAACCTATTCTATATTTGTTAATGCAAGACATGAGCCTATTCTATATTTATTAATGCAAAACATGAACCTATTCTATATTTGTTAATGCAAAACATGAACCTATTCTATATTTGTTAATGCAAAACATGAACCTATTCTATATTTGTTAATGCAAGACATCAGCCTATTCTATTTTTGTTAATGCAAGACATGAACCTATTCTATATTTGTTAATGCAAGACATGAGCCTATTCTATATTTGTTAATGCAAGACATGAGCCTATTCTATATTTGTTAATGCAAGACATGAGCCTATTCTATATTTGTTAATGCAAAACATGAGCCTATTCTATATTTGTTAATGCAAGACATGAACCTATTCTATATTTGTTAATGCAAAACATGAACCTATTCTATATTTGTTATTGCAAAACATGAACCTATTCTATATTTGTTAATGCAAGACATGAGCCTATTCTATATTTGTTAATGCAAGACATGAACCTATTCTATATTTGCTAATACAAGACATGAACCCATTGTATATGTCTATCTTCCATGAATCGAATGGAAGCAAAATACCTTTCCCAGACAGTTGAATTGTTTTTCTCTCTCATTCTTCGTTCAGCTGCCGTTTTTGCTTTGTGCCACTTGTTTAAACCCTGATATTAGTCCCTTTCGGACCGACACATCCGTCTTCAGAATGGCTTAATTTATTTCATAATGTTTGCCCGGAAAGCAACCATTTTAGGCGTACTGTTGTCGACATTTTAGGCGTGTGTATACTGTTGTCGACATTTTAGGCGTGTGTGTACTGTATTCGATATTTTAACTATCAAGGGTTCCGTAACGTGCAAAAGGGCACAAGGGACCTCCGATTTTTTGCTGTTTTCCGATAGGGCTAGACATTAGATATCACTACCGAGAGACCAGTAGAGGGCAAAGCCACGAGGAAAACACGGATTCGATTTAAAAAAAATACACCCTGCCATTTGTGGGAATCGAACCCGAGGCCGCAAACCCGCCCTTTTTTACAAAATACGCGAAACTCATCATCATTATCATCGAGTGCCATCTCCGTAAAGAAGGTTGGCTACCATGGAACTCCATTCTGCTCTGTCTCTTGCTTTAATGGTGCAGGTTGTCTTAGGCTGACTTGTCCATCTTTTGATGTTATCGTCCATGTTAGTCTTAATCTGCATCTGCCTCTTTTACCTTGTATTTTCCCCTCCAAAATTAATTTTAGTAGGGTGTTGTGTCTTTTAGCATGGCCTAAAGATCGCATTTGTCTTGTTTGAATTGTATTTATTAGTTCTCTTTTCATTTTCAGCTGTTTTCAGACTTCATCGTTTGTTTTCTTTTCTTTCCATCCAAATTTACCTATTCTTCTATATATCCACATTTTGAAGGCTTCAATTCTCTGTTCTGTTTTCTTGTCTAATGTCATGTTTCCAAACCGTAGAGGAATGTTGAGAAGATATAACATTTTGCTATTCATAGTTTTAGCTCTGGTGTTAATTGTTTTGATGTTAGTATATTTTTCATGACATTAAAATTACTTGTTACCATTCCTATTATTTTATTTATTTCAGTTTTACATTTCCATCACTGGTAATATATAGTATAGCCAAGGCAGTTGTAGTTCTGAACTGTTTCTAGGTCTATTCCTTCAACTCTGATTTCCATATGTCGGTTTTGAGTATTATCTTTGTTTATGATCATAGTTTTATTCTTTTTGAAATTCATATCTAACTCATATTTTTTTCTTGTCATGTTTATTTCATTAAGTAATTGTTGTAGATCTTTAGGATTTTCTTATAGTAGTACAGTATAAAAGAAAGACTCAAAGTTTACGCACAATCAGTTAAATGAATTAACAGGAAGAAAAGAAGTAACAGTTACAGGATGTGTGAAATCAAAGGAAGGAAATATAATAATGGGACAGGAGAAGACAATGGAAAGATGGACAGAATATATCAATCGACACTATATTGATGAAAGAGCAGAGCTAAACAATTCAAAGACAGACACAGGACCACCAATACTGTAGAGTAAAGTGGAAGACGACATTCAATGCATGAAAAGAGGCAAAGCTCCAGGTCCCGACAATATAACAATCAAAGAGATAAATGCATTAGGAGAGCTGGGAGTACAAATGATAACAAAACTACTCAATAACAAATATAACATACATACTAGATAGATTGGTGTCATGGCATGAAAAACAGTCAACAATAGAAAATCAACATAGGGTGCACTGTAGATAGAAGATTGTTAAAGGACACGATCGCCTACGCCAACCGGCATGGCACATGATGATGATGATTAGTACAGTATCATCAGCATATATTAGGTTAATGATTATCTCTCCATTAATGTATAGGCCTGGCATCTCTGTGATATTTTTAAAAAATGTGATCAGTGTATAGATTGAACAAGCTTGGTGATAGGAAGCATCCCGGTCTTATTCCTCTTTTCATATCAATGAGTGTAGGGTTCTATTTGTTATATTTTATTAGTATTGTTTGCTCCAAATATAAATTACATATTAGTCACTTGTCCATGTTATCTATATGTATCTTTTTTAGGCAGTATATAAGTTATTTCTGGTGTATTATATTAAAAGCTTTGGTGTAGTCTATGAAGCAGGCATATATTATTGACTTGTTTACATCTGTGTATTTTTCGATTAGTGTTCTCATGCAGAATATGGCTTCTTTTGTCCCACTATTTTTCCTAAATCCAAATTGCTGCTCATCTAATTAAGTATTGAATTTATTCTGAATCATTCCTAGTATAACTTAACGCGAAGTTACAAAAACAATTTCAACGGGGTTAGAAGTAAAGTTAAGATCTAGAAATCACGTGGCGACTTTACCGGATCTAGGTGGCCTTTTTATTCTCAAGCACCAAAACAAGTGCACGGCATATCTCCCCAGCCCCAACCTAAATAAATAGTTCCATTTTAGTGTAAAACCTTAGGGATCATCACAAGGAACGGATTTTCAAACAACCATTTTTCACTTCTCCTGTTTGTACTTATCATACTGTCTATGTTCTATATGTCCCCCACTGTGTGATCTCTGGCTTTCTCTTTTTCTCCCTTATCGGCAAATAAGAAAAAAGAAACGGCTGTCTGGTATTACCTTGATCTAGGCTATGATGATGAATGGCATAGCAATCAGAAGTGGTTTCATCTCACCCTTCAATGATGTCATTACTTAAGTTTGTCTATTTTCAGACGTTTCTTATCTTTGATTCTAGTGCACCATCAATGATATGGAACAGCTAGAATATATTGTGACAACTGGAAAACTTAAATGATGAAGAAATATGAAGAAAGAGAGGAAGTTTACTTCTTATAGGAAGTTTACAACATAATTGATTAACAACTGTAGATCATAAAGTTGTTTAGAGACGGCTATGGTTATGGTTAGTCGATGGCCCGGTATCACTGCAAACGAATTCAATTCCATAATTGCTCAACCGCCCTTGCCGGTGAAATCAGCCGAGTTAAAACTCATCTCATTGAAGGATCCAAACAAAGAAAGGCAACTGCAGTTCCCATCATAGCAGCAACAGCACATGGTAAAAGACATAAGGCTAAGCAGCGCCGAAAGTGAGCGCAGCTGAACTATCCTTCGTCATGCGATATCATCATTCACCGTAAACAATCGGAATATTGAAATAATATCCGGATGAAAAACACAGCTCACGGTGTGCACACAGCACTAAACTCAATAGATCCGGCAGCAAGTCGGACTTGGAATATCAGAAAACTGTAACAAAGAACACTTTTCAGACTGAGCCACAATGGTACCAGCCGCCTATCCGCCATATTGACCGGAAGTCCAAGTATTTAGACACATGATCACTTACACAAGGTGCAGCATGATAATATAATTAAGTTAATGATTTGAAGGAAGATTGTTACAAAAAAAAAATACTTTACTGCATTATTAAATTACTGTGATCTGTCGGGCAGTCATAATTAGGACTGGAGGGAAAAAAAATGTCGCCGAGCAGTCGCTATGAGGTGGCCGAGTCTGCAGTTTTATTTCAACCCCAACAGAAGAAATATTTAACCTTGTCGAATTAGAACCCGCAATTTTCTGGTTTGGAGAATTATGATTTATCGATCCGGCCACATGGTCTCCCGAAGAAGACTCTATATAACATCAGTATATAACTAAATTAATGGTTTGAAAGAAAACTCTATTCAGCATTAAAACATAACAATATATCATGTCGAAACGGAAAAATATAACCAGAGACTGACAAGATGCTGCAAAGCAAAAACCAAAGTGCTTGGACAAAAGGCTTCACGATTTCTGAACAAACATGTAATAGATTCTAATACAAAGGAAGCACTTTATAATGCAGCATTCCTCATAATAATCGTATAGCTTTGAACATTAACAGTTTTAACAAAAATAAATAAAAATCTTCAAAGCTGAGATGACATATCAAAGGATACTGAAAATGGCGAGAAGAGAGAATGTTATAAATGAGGATATAAGGGAAAAAGTGTTTGGGTAACATCGATGCATTTGAAATAAGAACAGGAGTAAGGCAGTGATGCCTTCTGCCTCCATCTCTCTTTCTACTGGCCATAGATTGGATTATGAAAATAACTCAAAACAACAGAAATGGGATCCAGTGGTCACTGACCAACAACTTATGATTTAGACTTTGCTGATGACATAGCTCTCCTATCACACAGCCATCAACAGCTGCAGGATACAATGAGCATACTTGATGAGAGATCACAACAGCCAGGACTGAAGATTAATAGAGATAAGACCAACATTATGAGAATTAATACAGTTGGCAATAACCAAATAAAATTAGGAGAAATATCTCTATTAGACGTACAATCTTATATATATCTGGGCAGTAATATAGATAAAAGGGGGAGGAGCAGAAAATGATACTAAAATAAGGATATCAAAAGCAAGAGGAGCTTTCATTGCACTGGGAAACATGGAAATCCAAAGAAATTAGGTTACATACAAAAATAAAAATTTTCAACTCAAATGTTAAGTCGATCCTATTATATGCTGTGAAACATGGCGAACAACAAAATTGACAATCATGAAGATGCAGACTTTCATTAATGGATACTTACGCAGAATAAAAGGATGGAAATGGCAGGACAAAATCACTAACATAGAATTTATGGAAATGTACCAGTCAAATACCAGTGGATAAAAAGATACAGCGAAGACGCTGGCGCTGGATAGGACACACACTGCGGAAGTCAACTGAGAGTATTACATAACAGGCCCTTTTTGGAATCCCCAGGGGAAAAGACAAAGAGGAAGACCAAGGAATTCTTGGAGAAGACAGATAGATGCAGAGATGAAGATGATGGGGAAGACATGGAATGATCTTAAAAGAATGGCAAAATACAGAACGACTTGGAAGTGTTTGTTAAAGACCTGTGCTCCACTGGGAGCTAAAATGGTTGAAGAACATCGATGCTGATCCAATGCGGAGTATCATCAGTTTGTTTTTGCAATCAGACAGTACGGAAGAGTAAAATAACCACCGTCAGATAACATCCTTAAAAAGAAACACTTTTAAATAGCAGGAAAAAAAGAAGTAATAGTAGACAGTTAGCGGGGTAGAGTTCTCCCCTACCAAAGGAGGAGTAAGAAGCCTCCTTTCCTCCGCTAGTCTTCGAGACACCCTGGGCAAGGTGGAGCTCCCGTTTAGCCCCCTATCAGGGTTATGTGAAGCCATTGGAGCAGATGGTGGATGGTGTTGTGGGAGCAGCCGACAAGTAGTGCCGGTTATGGTCCCTACTTCGCGATGGCAGGCAGATGATCTCATGTATAGAGACAATGGCTGCGATCTCCGACTAGTACAGTCACTGCCAAGAAGAAAAGGAATGGCAAACTACCTTCTTATATTGCCTAGTATAATCATGAAAAAACACAACTTAATATCTACAGCTAACGACGTTAATGGGGATTATACTTGGTCACAATAATAACATCAGATGGAAGAAGCACCACAGAAATAAAAAGCAAAGTAACTCAGGCTAAAATATCATTTCAGAAAATGAAAAATATTTAAGCAACAAATATACGTCAATAGAAGTGAGAAAGAGAGTTCATAGGTGCTATATAGAACCAATTCTGACCTTTGGAAGCGAATCATGGAGAGTGGACAAACAAATGAAAAGACGATTAGAGTACAGAGATTGGATTTCTCAGACGAATGTTGAAAGTTCCCTGGACAGCTAAAAGACCAATGAAGAAATTATCAAAGAGGCCAACACAAAAAGGGAACTCATCAAAACATCAGAAAGAAACAATCAACATTTTTTGTGCACATCATGAGAAGAAGAAAGTTCGAATACTTGGTTACAACTGGCAAAATAAAAGGAAAAGGAGATCGACAAAGAGAGAAAATACTGGATAGCTTGGTGTCATGGCATGGAAAACAGTCAACAACAGAACTGATACGATGTATTGTAGATAGAAGATTGCAGAAGGACATGATCGTTTACGCCAACAGGTATGGCACATGATGATGAATAGTATACGTTGAAATAGTAATACAGTAGGTATCAGGATTAGCGATATGCAGGAGACACACTACAGAGAAGTGACAGCAACACTCCATTTTCTCTCGACGCTGAAAGCCAACAGAAGTGGGTATAGGGAAGGGGGTTGTAAAGTAACCAGTAATTTTAATGGTTACAAAGAAAACCATATATAGATTTAAAGTATAACAACGTTTATAATTAGAAATACAACTCTATACAGCATTAAACAGTAGCTAAGTTAATTCATAGAAAGTTGGTATCTGGTTAAAAATAGCAATGACAAATACAACAATGAGGACACAATGCATGACATTAAAATATAACTCTATCAAGGATAATAGCTAAAATATGACTACAACGAATTTGTCATGGATCATGGTAGTTTGTCATTTACAGGAAATGCAGCAAAACAGGCAATTGAATAGGCAACGAAATACACACAAAATTAAAAATGAGACAAACTACACAGACACAAAAACTGACCTGATAACTGGTCCGTTCCTCTTGAATCTGGGCCCACAACTTCTTGACCTCCTCGAACGACTCCAAACTGGTAATGGAGTAGACGAGAACAAAGGCATGTGCGGTGGAGATAGACAAACGTCTCATGGCAGGAAACGTGAGATTTCCTGCAGTATCTAAAAAGTCCACTTTGATCAAAGATCCCCGAACGCTGTAATCTCTCACGTAGAGATCCTCTACTGTCTCTTTGTAATCCTCCGAGAACGTATTGAACAGGAACCGTTTCAAGATGCCAGTCTTACCAACACGACCAGCGCCAAGAAACACTACTCTGTTTCTCTGGTCCGTATCCGCCATGCTGTAGTAACAGTTCTGGCGCTGTCTTGTTTGGTCTAAGCACGGAAACAGTTTGGATTGTTTTAAGCAACGTCAGTCCCACAAAATGGTATAATTCAACTTTCTAGAATTCCACAGAATTGTCTTCTTTATAGCATTCAACTTCATTGGTGGAATTGCTTTGAAGTTTCGCAGAGAAATCTGAGCTTGAATTCAATATTCACTGTTTCTATAGCTTATAGCTAGAACGGTAAAACTGTTGCTCTCAGGTATCCTGGTCAGATGATATATATATATATAGAAATGGTGATTATAATATAACGTTCACGATTGTACATTTAATCAATATTTTGTGTAATTGATAACCAACATTCATCCATTCATCCCTCTATTCAGTCATCTATTCATTCATCTATCATCATATATTCATCCATCTATCCATCGATTCAGTTATCCATCCATCCATTTGTCTGTCTCTCTGTCTGTCTATCGTTCATTCACCAGAACTATTGTCTTTGTATGTAAAATATTTGATTTATATAGGGTTAAGGTTAGGTTTAGGGGTTAATGTTACATTAATGGTACAATTAACGTTAGGGTTAGGGTAAGATAAAGGTGTGGGTTAGGGTTAAAGTTAAGGTTAAAGTTAGAGTTAAGGGTAGAGTTAAGATTAGGTTTAGAGTTAAGGTTAGGGTTACGATCAGGATTGGAGCCGCGATAGCTCAGTGGTTAGTGAAATGGACTCAAAAGCACAAGGGGTTGGGTTCGATCCCAATTCAACGGCTTCCAGGTTCACCCAGCCTTAAATGGGTACCGGAGTATTTCCTGGGAAAGTAAAGCGGCACGGGTGTAATACCGACCACATTACCCCAAAAATATTGTGCTGAAAGTCTGTAAAATGTATGGTCACCAACACCATAATCCCTATACGCCACTTGGCCTGACGGGGCTCTTTACTTACTTTACTTAATGTCAGAATTAGGGTTAAGAACGGTTTGAGATTTGGGTTGAAATTATGGATAGAGTTAGGGTTAAAGTTAAGGTTAAGTTTAGGGTTTAGAACGGGTTAGGGTTTGGGTTGAGATTTGGGATAGAGTTAGGGTTAAGGTTAAAGTTAAGACTAGAGTAAAGGTTGAGGTTAGGGTTAAGGTTTGGGTTCAGTTTAGGGTGAGTGTTAAGGTTAAGGTTAAGGTGGTGGTTAGTGATAAAGGTTAGAGTTTGGGTTAGGGTTTGTGATTAAGTTTAGGGTTTGGGTTAGGCTAATGGTTTGTGATAAAGTTTAGGGTTTGGCTTAGGCTTAGGGTTTGTGATTAAGTTTAGGGTTTGGGTTAGGCTAATGGTTTGTGATTAAGTTTAGGGTTTGGGTTAGGCTAATGGTTTGTGATTAAGTTTAGGGTTTGGGTTAGGCTAATGGTTTGTGATTAAGTTTAGGGTTTGGCTTAGGCTTAGGGTTTGCGATTAAGTTTAGGGTTTGGGTTAAGTTTATGGTTAAGGTCATAGTTATTGTCGTGGTTAATGTTAAGATTATGGCTAGGATTAGGGGTACGTTAGAATTAGAGTCACGGTTAAATGTAGGGCTAGGGCTATACTAAGAATAGGGTGAACGTTAAGGTTAGAATTAGTGTTATAGTTAGGCTTTGGCTTAAGGTTTAACTTAGTGGCAGCGTTAAGGTTTGGTTGAAGGTTAGGGCTTGGTTTATGTTTATGGTTGGGTTTATTGTATGGGTTAAAGTTAGGGTTTAGGTTAGGGTTTAAGTTAGAGTTATGTTTAAACTTGGATTCAGGTTTACTGTTTGGGTTAAGTTTAGGTTTATTTTTTGGTATAACTAGAAAGATAGATTTTCGTACATCTTTGTGTCCAGTGTTATATATGTCATTGAGTAGTTTTATTATAACTTGCACTCCCAGCTCTCCTAATGCATTAATCTCTTCGATTGTTACATTGTCGGGACCTGGAGCTTTGCAAGACTATGGTGGGGGTTTTGGGTAAAAGTTAACGTTTATGTTATGGGTAAGGTTTAGATTAAGGGACAGGGTTTGGGTAAACGTTAGGGTTATGGTTAAGTTTAAAGTTATATTTTAGGATAGGGTAAGGTTTTGGCTTTCATCATCATCATCGATGATTCTGCACTGTCTCTTGCTTTGATGGTGCAGGTTGTCATAGGCTGATTTGTCCATCTTTTGATGTTACTCGTCCATGTTAGTATTGGTCTGTCTCTGCCTCTTTTGCCTTGTATTTTCCCCTTCAGGATTACTTTTAGTAGGCTGTTGTGTCTTTTAACATGGCCCAAAAATCGCATTTGTCTTGTTTGAATTGCGCATAGTAGTTCTGTTTTCATTTTTAGTTGTTTTAAGACTTCATCGTTTGTTTATTTTTCCTTACATCCAATTCTACCTATTCTTCTATACATCCACATTTCAAAGGCTTATGTCCAAGGGAGTTGTAGTCTCCAGGTCTATTCCTTCTATTTTGATATCCATTTGTGGGTTTTGAGTATATTCTTTGTTTATGATCACAGTTTTAGTCTTTTTGATATTCATATCTAGTCCCTATTTTTTGCTTCTCATGTTTATTTCATTAAGTAATTGTTGTAGATCTTAGGATTGTCTACTAGTAGTACAGTATCGTCATCATATCTTAGGTTATTGATTATCTTTCCTTTAATTTGTAGGCCTGGTATCTCTATGATGTTTTTAAAAATTTGCTCAGTGTATAGATTGAACAAGCTTGGTGATAGGATGCATCCCTGTCTTACTCCTCTTTTTATATCAATGGGTGTAAGTTCTCTTTGTTATATTTTATTATTGCTGTTTGCTCCCAGTATAGATTACATATTAGTCGTATGCCCATGTCATCTAGATGTATCTCTTTTAAGCATTCTATAAGTTGTTTGTGGTGTACTTTATCAAAAGCTTTGGTGTAGTCTATGAAGCAGGCATATATTGGTTTGTTTACTTCTGTGTATTTTTCGATTAATATTCTCATGCAGAATATGGCTTCTTTTGTCCCGCTATTTTTTCCTAAATCCAAATTGCTGCTCATCTAATTCAGTATTGATTTTATTCTGAATCCTTCCTTGTATAACTTTTAGTAAAATTTTTGTAACATGGCTCATTAGGCTTATTGTTCTAAAGTCACTGCATTCAACTGCACCATTCTTTTTAGGCAATGCAATGAAAGTTGATGTTTTTAGTTCATTTGGTATGCATCATGTGTGGTATATGTCGTTGCATATGTCTGTAATCACTTCAATGCCAAGATCTTCTAGTGCCTGTATCACCTTTATCTGTATGCTGTCAGGTCCTGCTGCTTTTCCCTTTTTCATTGTTTTTATAGCTTTTTCCACATCAGATTTTAAGATTTTATAGCCTCATGTACATTTTATAACTGGTTTCTTGTCTCTTTGATCCTGAAATAGTTCTGTTATATATTCCTGCCATCTATCTATAATATCCTTATTGCCTGTTAGCATTTTTCCTTTTTTGTCTGCAATGCATCCACCTTCTGTGGCTTTTTTTTGGATTTTTATTAGTCATTCTCTTTATTTTTGTGTGCATTCCTCTTAAGTCTTGTTTGCTTTCCATAGTTTATATTTCTATACATTTTTGGCTGAGCCAGTCTTCTTTTGCCTTTTTGCACATTTTGCATATCTCATTATCTATTTTATTGTATTGGGCAGTGTTCTTCGCTTAGCTCCTTTCTTCCATTTTTTCTAAGATGGTGTTAGTTATCTATTTATGTTTTTTTTTTGTATTTTCTCTTTTGGGTAAGGTGTCGCAGTTTTCTTGTGTGCTTTTCTTTATGCATCGCCATTTGGTTGTTATTTTTTCACCTGGATTTTCTCTTCTGTATTGTTCAATTCCTTCTTCTAGCAGCTTCTGTTATGTGTTCTTTACATGTATTGTATAGGTATCTTTGGTATCTTTTTGATTTAAAGCTGTTATAAAAAAAAAAAAGTAAAGTACCCCGGTCACGCCAAGTGGCGTATAGGGAATATGGTGTTAGTGACCATAAATGTTACAGACCTTCGGCACATGATTTTCGGGGTAATGTGGTCGGTATTACGCCCGCGCAGGTTTACTTTTCCAGAAAAATCCGTACCCATTTAAGGCTGGGTGAACCCTGAAGCCGTCGGTTGGGATCGAACCCTACCCCTTGAACTTTGTAGTCTAGTTCACTAATCACTGAGCTATCGCGCTCCTTAAAGCTGTTATATCTAGTGGATTTTTTGATGAATTAGACTTTTGCTTGTTTCTCTTTAGTTTGATTTTCATTTTAATCATTACAGGATTGTGATCTGAATTAATATCTGCTCCTGGGTAGGTTTGGCTTTCTTTACGCTGTTACGGAACCTTTCTTTTATCATTATGTAATCTATTTGAATCTCTTGTCTCTAGGGCTTTTCCATGTGTATAGTTTCCTTTTCTCTTGCTCAAAGTAGGTGTTACATATTATCAGCCTGTTTTCTTCACAGAATTGTATTAATCTTTCTCCTCTGTCATTTCTTTTTCATAAACTATGATTTCCTATAATGGTCTTATATATACCTTTTCCTACTTTAGCGTTCATGTCACCCATTACAATCAAGATGAATGAAGATTTCACTTGCTTTATAATTTATTTAGGTCTTCATAGTATGCCTCTATTTGTTCATCTGTGTAGTCTTGAGTAGGTGCATATGTCTGTATTATTGCTATGTCGAATGGTTTTGCTTTCAACTTGAGAATGGATTTTGGCTTTAGGATAAAGTTAATCTTAGAGCTAAGGTTAACATTAAAGTTGTATTGAGGGTTACAGCTAATGTTCGTGTTGGGGTTAGGGTTAAGCTTTGGTTTAGTGCTAAGGTTAGTGTTAGGGTTAAGGTTAGTGTTAGTGTTAGATTTCAAGTTATAGATACTATTTACGGCTATAGTTAAGGTTATGCTATGTTTGGTTAGGGTTAGGTTTAGATTTACGGTTAGGTTTAGAGTTAATGTTAATGTTAGCTTTATGGTTCATCTTAAGGTCGGGCTTAGTGTTAAGGCTAGAGTTAAGGTTAAGTTTTGGGGTTAGGCTTTGAGTTATGGTGAAGGTGAAGGTTCGGGTTAGGCTTCGGATTATGGTTTAGCTCAGTTTAGGGTTAGGATTATGTTTAGGTCTAGCATTAAGGTTAAGGTTGAGATTAATATTTGGGTTAAGAGTGAGGTTTACCATTAGTTTTAGGTTTACATTTAGGTTTAGGGTCAATGTTTTGGTTAAAGTCAGGTTTAGGTTTAGCGATAAGATTAGGGCTATGTTTTGTGGTTCGGGTTAAGTTTAAGGTCAGGATGAGAGTTACAGTTAGAGTTATGGTTAAGCTTAGGACCAGGAGTAGGTTGAAGGATAATTTTAGGGTTAAGGTTAGGACCAGGGGTAGGTTGAAGGATAATTTTAGGGTTAAGGTTAGGACCAGGGGTAGGTTGAAGGATCATTTTAGGGTTAAGGTTAGGACCAGGGGTAGGTTGAAGGATCATTTTAGGGTTAAGGTTAGGACCAGAGGTAGGTTGAAGGATAATTTTAGGGTTAAGGTTAGGACCAGGGGTAGGTTGAAGGATAATTTTAGGGTTAAGGTTAGGTTGGGGTTAGAGTTAGGGTTAGGGTTAGAGTTTGGATAAGGGTTAGAGTTTGTACCTGGGCTTGGGCTAGGTTTAGGGCCAGGGTTAGGGTTATGGTTAGGGTTAGGGTTATGGTTAATTGTAATATTAATTTCAATGCTTAATGTCAGGATCAGCGTGTATATGTCTGTGCTTGTGTTAATGGTAGTGTTAGTAGTTTTTTTTTACGAGATTTCCCTTTCTGCGCCTTGGTCTATCTAAAATAGGCGATATTGAATCTGAGACAAACAATAAAATGTCTTAAACTGTGATAATAAGACACGTCATTTCTACTAGTATATGGACTTGAATGATAAATAAAAATGTAATTAAATGTAAGGCCGTTAATGCATTTCCTATTGTAACAATAATATCCTCTCTTAAGGTTAAGGTTTTATTACAGAAATTGAGAAGAAAAAATAAAAGAATTAATTAAAATTACTGCAAATGAAATATAAAGTACACGTCACATACTATGCAATGAATTAAAAACTAGTGTAAACGTAAAAATTTGGTTGTGCAACCATCAATACAATTAAGACTTATTAAAAGATGTAAAACCTCAATGGTTAGTGAACTGGACTACAAAGGACAAGAAGTCGGGTTCGTGATCGACAGCTTCCTGGTACATCCAGCCTTAAAGGATACCTGATATTTTCTGGGAAAGTAAAGTGGCACGGGCGTAATACCGACCACATTACCCACAAAATCATGCGCCGAAGGTCTGTAAAAATCATGGTCACTAACACTATATTCCCTATACGCCACTTGGCGTGATGGGACTCTTTACTTTACTTGCTAAAATATGTAAACATTAAAAAGAAGCGGCTTATAAATCCCATTCTAAGAGAATAAGACATTAAAATATCATCATCATTATCAAGTACCGGGCCTACTGGCGTAGGTGATCATGTCTCTCCACAACCTTCGATCTCGGCAGCTATTCATCATTTCTGTTGTTGACCTTCTGCGAAGCCATTCTCTTAAGCTGTCTGGTTATCTTTTCTCTTTGCTTCCCTCTATCTCTTCGTCCCTCAATTTTTCCAGTTGGTACAATATACTCCAGTTGTTCTCTTCTCATTACATGGCCAAAAAATTATGATTGTTTCTTCCTAATATTGGAAATTAGCTCTCTTTTTGCTTTGACCTCTCTCAGAACATCTTCATTACTCTTCTTAGCTGTCCATGGTACTCTCAACATTCTTCTGTAAAAACACATTTCTACAGACTCCAGTGATTTTCTTGTCTGTTGTCCTATTGTCCATGATTCGCATCCATATGTTAAGACTGGCTCTACATAACATTTAAGAACTCTTTTTCTTGTTTCTATTGTCAAAAACGAATTGCATAGTATCTTCCTCATTTTTTGGAAAGCTGATTTTGCCTGAGCCATTCTGCATCTCACCTCTTTTGTACATCTTCCGTCTGAGGTTAACAAAGTTCACAAATATTTAAACTCATTTATCTGTTTTAATATTGTTCCACTTGTCTTTATTTTGCACTGAGGTGATGTCTTTTTCTTTGTTGTTACCATTACCTCTGTCTTTTTGCTATTAAGGCTGAGTCCTTTATTTAAAATAATATGGCCACATCAAAAGACACGGGAAAGAACAATTACGACATGGCTCATGGGACCCGCATCCGGCATTTGACCAAGAAGAAAATGGCTTCTAGACATCAAGGATACCTTGAACATGACAGCAGAAGTGGGAGATCTGACCAGAGACAGAGATCCTTTCAGACGGGCTATGGTGAATGCAACGTTCTGTACAGAACACGCGACCTGATGATCCATCAATATCACCTAAGATCAAGCAAAGGTGAACGAATGTTGTGTGATGAGAAGAGACAGCACGCCCTCAAATGAGAAAAAGAGGGTAAAAGAAAAAGAGGACGCCTTAAAAAACAAACACTAAAAAGGACACTGAAGCGAGAAGCAACATCAGCGGGATCAACTCCAGAGGTTGACAGTCTCGCCTAGAACAGGGACAAGTGGCGAGATACACCGCGGTTACTGCGCAAAGTCTGATTCTTTATAGCAAAGATCGACAAACATCAGAGTCTTCATGGATGTCCTTTCTATGGGCAGTCTTCGACTTCAGTACATAATAGATTTATATAACAGAAAATGTTGAAGATGTAGAGATGAAGAATATAATGATAAAATCAGAAGACTGATACACACACGACAATTAGCAAGAAGGAATTAAAAAAAAACTAAAACATATGACGATGATAATTGAGAAAATTAAAAGAAAGATAGAAGGATAAGTAAAAGAGAAGACATAAAACATGAGTGATGAAGAGAGAATAAGACGAAAAGAACAAAACAAAAAGAAAAACCAGGACAACCAGGAGGGAAAGAAAAGAAAGATGATGACGTTGATGTAGTAGAAGAAAAATATGATGGTGATAACGACGATGGTGAAAAAGAAAAGAGCAAAGAGCAGAATAATGAATAGAAACTAAGAGAATAAGATGAAGACAGAGATGAGAGAAAAAAAAGGAAACCAAAATAAGAAAATTCGCAAGGACAAAGAAGAAACAAGAAATAAAAGAGAAGATTATACATGATTAGTCGAATAGAAGAAATAGAAGAAACAAAAAGAAAAAAGAAATAACCCAAAGATAAAATAATTAATTAAAAGCAATGAACACACTTTACAATAGAGCAAAGTAATTAAGGTTACGGGAGAAGCCATTATATTGAAAGTATTTTTAATGAATGAGCGAGTTAAATCAGAGAATGATTTATTGATGCTAACTGTGACACCCTGTGTTATGTCCATTCGTGCTTAATGATGCCTGTTTTAGAGAACAGATAATCTATTATTCCAGTCTAGCGCGATACGATATTCTGACAACGCTCTATGTCAATTAAAGAAACAGCCATAATACAAGAACATATTTGTGTCTAATGCTTTAATTATGATGCATGGTGATTGAGCTATGGTGTTAACAATAGAGGTGATGAATGCGGTAGGAAGAGTTGATGATGATGATGGTGGTGGTGATAATCGTGATGACCTAGTTTGCACTATTGACAGTGCTAATGGTGTCTGAGGTGATAATAGCAGTAATGATGATTGTTGGAATGATATTGGTAATAATGTTGACGACAGAGGAGATGATAATAGTGGTGTTGATAACTGATATGATAAAGGCATTGCCGATGATAATGATGATGACGATGAGATATTTGCAGTTATGACGAGCACTGAGGTGATAATGGTAATGATGTTTGTCAAAATTAATGATGTAGTGATTATAATGAAATGGCACTGATGTGGCCAGTGCTAATAATAACAGTGATGGAGATGACAGCATTAATGATAACAGTATTCATAATGATGATGAGGACAGCGATGCCGATTGCAACGATTATGATCCCATCGGTGATAATCACAGTAATGGCAATGACTATTGTGTCATAACAATGTTTATAATGATAGCAAGAATCAATAATAAATACACTGACAATAGTCTATCTATCTATTGACCTTTCGAGCCGTAGTCGACCCAAGGGCATAGACCCAGATTATCTTTCCTTGTTACGAAATTTGCTTCCTAGTGGTCTCAATCCTTGCAAATATCTTTTATCAAATCTCGACATTTTTCTCTTTTCTGTGCAGGCATTTCGATCTAATTGAAGGAGCCGATTCCTGCTGCCTTTACCTCCCTGATCAATGTTCTTGTTAGTGTTTCTCTTGGTCGGCATCTTTTCCTCCTACCTGTTGTTTCCCACTTGAGGGTTAGTTTTGCATTCGGTTATTATTTCTTTCATCACATGTCCAACATATGTCCAACTTTTTTTCTTGATTACTGATGATATTAGTGGTTGATTGGTGATTTCTCTAATTTCCTCCACTGTTTTGAAATTGTTCCACGCTACACCTAGTTTTTTTACATTTATTTTCAAATGCGTTCAACTTTGTTTCTACGTCTTATGTTGTTTTCCAGCTCTCGCATGCATACATAAAAGCTTGATAGTACGTTTGATTTGAATAGTCTCGGTTTTGTGTTGGTGTTGACGAATTTTGATTTCCACAACTTTTCAAGGCTTCTGAAAGACATTGCTGCTTTAACTATTCTGATTCTAATTTGTTTCCTTGTATCCCATTCCCGATCAATGTGACTTCCAAGATAGATAAACTGATCGATCTCTTCCACTATTTTCTTTTCCGTGTATATTCTTTCGGAACCAAGCCTTTCATGACTCTAGTCTTTTTATGATTGATCTCAAGCCCTACTTTACTGGCTATCGCTGATAGTGTATATGTGTTTTCTGACAAATACTACCCCTCCAAAAGTGTCATCGACAATACAAAATACATCAAATAATATACACATATTGCAGTAAC
This sequence comes from Megaustenia siamemsis, assembly GCA_032433765.1. NCBI lineage: Eukaryota > Metazoa > Mollusca > Gastropoda > Stylommatophora > Ariophantidae > Megaustenia > Megaustenia siamemsis. The sequence continues at coordinate 47,091,013 of JAVIAB010000073.1, forward strand.
ATTCAATGAGGAGATGACGTGAGATATAATGACTGTCCGTATAATGATAGTTATGGCATATATTTACACTTGGAGACTGGTTGGTTTAGAGGTAGGAATTCGGCGTCTGGACAGGAAGGTCCCTTGTCTTTTCCACCAGTGGGAAATGTATTTTTTCAAAAATAAGGAAAACTGAATCCGTGGTTTTATCGTGATTTTATCCTCTCTTGAGTAATGAAGATGTTCTGAGAGAGGTCAAAGCAAGAAAAATGTCCAATATTAGGAAGAAACAATCATCATTTTTTGGCCATGTAAAGAGAAGAGAACAACTGGAATATATTGTAACAACTGGAAAAAATTGAGGGACGAAGAGATAGAGGGCAGCAAAGAGAAAAAATAACAGACAGCTTAAGAGAATGGCTTGGCAGAAGGTCAACAACATAAATGATAAATAGCTGCCGAGATCGAAAGTTGTGGAGAGACATGGTCACCTACGCCAGTAGGCCCGTACTTGATGATGATGATGATCCTCTCTTGTCTCTATATAGTGAGATCCGATGTTCCTGATGTGAGAACCCTGTCTGATAACAGTACAAAAGGAGGCCCCGTGTGCATTCGCACATGTTAAAAGAACCCAGGGCAATTAAATATAGAAAAAGATTAGGAGAGAAACAAATTATCGCTGCCTGTCAACAAAAATGTACCCACATCGATAGATCTCAGGCCATGGTATGGAATTCGTTAACGTGGGTCAGGGTTCTCAGCGAAGATTACCGATAAACTTCAAGGTTAAAATCGGAGCTCCCATATGCAGTGATGAAGATCTCAACTTAACACAATAAACTATAACTTCTGCACACAAAATACCTGCCTGAGTTCCTAGCTGGTTAATGAAACTAATTGCCCCGTCTGCTTGTCACATGCTTATTCACATTCCAGTAGATTCTGGTAGTTTCCTCCATAATGTCCTTCATTTCGGTTCTCTAAAATAAAAATATGTAGACCTCTTCCTCACACAGATTCTTGTGTCCTAGTCGTCATTCGTCTATAAAAGAAACAAACAGATAAGATTTAACAGTTTTTTTTTGTCTGATATTCATCCATTGTGACACAACATTTTGTAATTTGATTATCAAAAACGGTTTACGGTTTATCTCTAGAATAAATTTAACTCCGACGCGTCAAAGAAGAATCTAGAATCCCCTTTAAAACTTATTCAGGCTAGAAATGTGTGATTAAATTATTGAAATGCTATGGACACATCGAAAGATACAGCGGGCTGAAAAGAACAATAATGAAAGGGATGATTCCTGGGCGATACTTCAGGGGCAGACCAAGAAGAAGATAGTTTCAAGACATCAAAGAGATCTTTAACATGACAACAGAAGAAATGGGAGATCTTGCTAAAGACAGTGATTTTTTTTCAGATGGGTTATAATGAATGCAATGATCTGTGGGAAACCTGGCTATAGCTAGAGAATCTTTATGACGGGCTGTGATGAATGTAATAATCTGTGGGGAATCTAGCTATAGCTAGAGAATCTTTATGACGGGCTGTGATGAATGTAATAATCTGTGGGGAATCTGGCTAGATTAAGAGATTTTAACAACGTTCTGGAAATAAGCGACCTGATGATGACCTGTGAGGAATGTGACTGTAGATGGGAAAAAAAACACTGCCAAATAATCACATACGCCAGGTGACAGAAACATCGTAGTAGCGAAAAGTCATGTGACCACCGATAGTACCTCTCATGATCCACCTTCTTGGTAGTGCCACTTTGGACATACCAGTGTTTTCTCTCAGCTTAAACATAACAATTATACCTAAGGTTTCGCAGAAAAAGAAGAGCAATATGAATAAGAATAACAAGAAACAAAAGTAGAGTGAAAAGTATAAGAAAAAGAAGATAACAAACTAAAAAAAAAACAGAAGGAAAAAAAAAGAGGAAAAATAAACACGTGAACAAGTGGATACTTCATTTAATATTTTAAATTCACAGTCTTAACTGGTGTCTTTTGTCATTGATAAGCTCTTCTGTTTAAAACATGGATTCAACCTACCGACATGCTTAACTCTTAATAAGATCTACTAACATTTTCGTCTTTCTTCATCCCTATATAACAAGACATCAGCAGTCAGATAAAAACGATGCAGGAAAACACAAATGAACTATCATCAATAGCCAGCAAAATTGGGCTTGAGATCAATCATGAAAAAGACTAAAGTCATGAAAAGTTTAATTCCAACAGACGACAAAAAATACAAGGAAAACAATCCAGTAGAAGAGATCGATTACTTTACCTATCTTGGAAGTCACATTGATTGCGAAGGGGATACGAGCAAAGAAATTAGAATCAGAATAGTTAAAGCAGCAATGTCTTTCAGAAGCCTTGAAAAGTTGTGGAAATCAAAACTCATCAGCACAAACACAAAACTTAGACTATTCAAATCAAATGTACTATCAACCCTTACGTATGCGTGTGAAAGCTGGAAAACAACAAGAGATATAGAAACAAAGTTGAACGCATTCGAAAATAAATGTCTAAGGAAAATACTTGGTATAGCGTGGAACGAATTCAAAACAAACGAGAAAATTAGAGAAATCGCCAATCTACCACTAATATCTTCAGTAATAAAGAAAAGACGATGGTCATATATTGGACATGTGATGAGAAGAGATAATAATCGAATAGCAAAGCAAGCCCTCATATGGGAAACAACAGTTAAGAGGAAAAGAGGAAGACCCAGAGAGGCACTGAGAAGAACATTGATGAGAGAGGCAAGAGCAGCAGGATTCGACTCCCTCAATGAGATAGAGCTGCTTGCACAAAACAGAGACAAATGGCGAGATTTGATAAAATATCTTTAAAAGAATTGAAAACTGCTACAACAAAAATTCAGATAAGAGAAGGAGTATCTTGGTCTAAACCCTATGGGCCGGCTACGGCTCGAAAGGTCAATAGATAGATAGATATAACGAGAATATAAAAATAAGCATCTATGTAAAGATATAAATGTAACAAACATCTATAAACAAATACTCTAAAAGCTGCATACGATTGCATTTTAAATTGTATTTTTAATTTTATTCCGAGAAATGCAGTCCCCCATTTCTGTACTCCAAGGTGAACGTGCGTTAGCGAAGTTAATGCCATGAACGAAAGACGATTGCAAAATAGTGCGAAAACAAGTGATTAAAATACAAAGAATTAAAAAGCTAAATCTTTTGTGGATAATAAAACAACCCCCAAAAAAATAAAATAAAGGCAATCAATCCGGAAATCTATAAAGGTGACAGATGAGTGCTTTTTAAAAATTGTTTTCATAAATTAACCTCGGTAAATTTGGGAGAAAACAGTGGCACCTAGTTATTGCTTTTTCAACTTGTCAAGGTTAAGTACCTATATTTGAACAGCTTAAAGAATGTTTCCCTGAAATTTCTCATCTTAGAGATGGGATTTCTCAGAATAATGTTGGAAGTTCCCTGGACAGTTAAAACGACCAATGAGGAAACTTTCAAAGAGGCCAACACTAAAAGGGAGATCCTTAAAAACACCAGAAAGAAACAATCAACATTTTTGGGGCACATCATGAGAAGATGAAAGTTGGAATACTTGGTTACAACAGGCAGAATATAAGGAAAGAGAGATCGCGGACGACAAAGAGATAAAATACTGGATAGCTTGGTGTCATGGCATGGAAAACAGTCAACAACAGAACTGATACGATGCACTGTAGATAGAAGATTGTGGAAGGACTAAATCGCCTACACCAACCGGTATGGCACATGATGATGCTGATGACGATGAAAGAATGTTTCATAAATAATTGCTTTCATTATGAGCAACCCTAAACTCTAAAAGACTGCACACCAGAATATCCAGGTAAAAACAAAACTCATTTATCACAAATTTCAATCAACAGTTTCTTCAATGTCGCATTTCGACAGTATGATGATTACTATTTGTATTGTTGTTACTATTATTGTTGTACAAGCAGCTCTGTTATAGTTCTATAGTAAACGTGTGCAATGTCAGACTTACACAAACGCACTGATAAACAGCTGCCATTACATATTTCAGTTCCCACGTCTGCTATAACATTGCAGACCCTCAGAAGGATCTCAGACATTGTTTTCCGTTTGATTTTCTTTAAATTAAAGTTTTGGTCAACCGGACAAGCTGCTTTCACGCCATTCACTTGAAATTCACCGTCCTTTTTTGGAGAAACATTTGTTACACAGACAAGAATCTGGTCAACAGACATTGGCTACGAATATTTTGCACTGAAAAATGTTAATGCAAATAAACTCTTCTACAACGATTTTTTTTTTAAACGTATGGACGCTCTTTTCCCAAATTTTTTTTTCAAAGTATGCGTTTTGTTTCGTCATGTTTGAGAATAGATGCGTACTAATTCGAATCGAATTTTCCACGAATAAAATAAATCCCTGGCCTACTTTACAACAAGAAAAGATCTTTGTTAACGCGATCACACAACCAGGAAGTTAAACTTTGCACACGGCTAGAAGCTAGAAAATACGAATAGCTTTTGTGGGGATAGGTAAGTAGTATAAAAAATATGGTACTTCTTATGTATGTTTACAACACTCGTAAAAATTCACACATTAACGATAGTATAGACATGCAGATTGAACCCGTATTTCTCGTTACATTCAATAATAGATGAATATCTAGATACAACAAGCCATAAATTATGGCTGCCTGTCATGAACAAGAGGTCACAATACATTCAACTATAGATGAGTTCCTAGACCAAATGAGCCATACATGGAGATATGAGATATTTCTAGGAAACAACAACTAATACAGTCCCCATAAACCACTACGTTCTCACACATTACTACAGCCCCCACATACATCATACACCAATACTGTCCCCACATACACTACAGTCCCTGCAACCATTACAGTAACCACTCACCAAGTACAGTCCCAATACATTACTACTGTCCCCACAAACCACAACAGACCTTACTGATCAATTTTGACCCCATACACCACTACTGTCCCCACAAAACACTCCAGCCCACACACACCTCTACTGTCCCCATAAACGGTTACTTTCTCAACATCACTATTGTCCCCATGCATCACTACAGTCCCTACACACCACTAAAATCCACATACACCACTACAGTTTCATACATCACTACTATCCCCATACACTACTAGTCTCCACACACCACTACTCTAACCAAAACCATACAAACCACTACTGTCCCCATACATCAGTAGGGATCCATATACCACTACAGTACCAATATACCGCTACATTTCCCATACACCGCTGCAGTTCCAACACACCACTACAGTCCACACACACCACTACAGTCCACACACACCACTACAGTCCACAAAATCCACTACAGTCCACACACTCTTCTACAAAACCCATACACCATTGCAATTCCAATACACTACAACAGTTCCCGTACACCTCTAACTTCCATACACACCACTACAGTAGTACCTTTACTACAGTACCCACAAAACACTACAATTCCAACTCACCACTACTGTCTACACACACCACTACATTAACCATACACCACCACAGTAACAACACACTACTGCAATTCTAATACATTACTACAGTCCCCTACATAGCACTACAGTCCGTATACTCCTACCACAGTACCCACACATCACTACAGTCGGTATATCCCTTCTACAGTACCCACCAAACACTACAGTCACCTTACAACTCTAAATTCACCACACAGCACAATAGTGTCCATACACTTCTACAGTTCCCACACACCGCAACAGTCCTCACACTGCACTACAGGCACTATACATCATTACAGTCCCCACACAATATTACAGTCAACATACACTTTTACAATCCCCATATACGACTACAGTCCTCATATACGACTACAGTCCTCATACACCACTACAGTCCTCATACACCACTACAGTCTACGTACACCACTACAGTCTACATACACCACTACAGTCTACGTACACCACTACAGTCTACGTACACCACTATAGTCTACGTACACCACTACAGTCTACATACACCACTACAGTCTACGTACACCACTACAGTCCTCGTACACCACTACAATCTAAGTACACCACTACAGTCTACGTACACCACTACAGTTTACGTACACCACTACAGTCTACGTACACCACTACAGTCTACGTACACCACTACAGTCTACGTACACCACTACAGTCTACGTACACCACTACAGTCTACGTACACCACTACAGTCTTCATACACCACTACAGTCATCATACACCACTACAGTCTACATACACCACTACAGTCCTCAAACACCACTACAGTCCTCATACGCCACTACAGTCTACGTACATCACTACAGTCTACGTACACCACTACAGTCTACGTACACCACTACAGTCCTCATAAACCACTACAGTCCTCATACACCACTACAGTCCCCATACACCACTACAGTCCCCATACACCACTACAGTCCTCAAACACCACTACAGTCCTCAAAAACCACTACAGTCCTCATACACCACTACAGTCCTCATCCTCATACACCACTACAGTCTACGTACACCACTACAGTCCTCATACACCACTACAGTCCTCATACACCACTACAGTTCTCATACACCACTACAGTCCTCATACACCACTACAATCCTCATACACCACTACAGTACTCATACACCACTACAGTCCTCATACACCACTACAGTCCTCATACACCACTACAGTACTCATACACCACTACAGTACTCATACACCGGTACAGTCTACGTACACCACTACCAGTACAGTCTACATACACCAGTACAGTCTACGTACACCACTACAGTCCTCATACACCACTACAGTCTACGTACATCACTACAGTCCTCATACACCACTACAGTACCCATACACCACTACAGTACCCATACACCACTACAGTCCTCATACACCAGTACAGTCTACGTACACCAGTACAGTCCTCATACACCACTACAGTACCCATACACCACTACAGTACCCATACACCACTACAGTATAAAACACTTCAATAAAGTACCCATACACCATTACAATCTCCACACACCACTACAGACTCCACACAGCACTACACTCTCCACACACCACTACAATCTCCACACACCACTACAGTTCCCACACATCAGCAAAGCAATGAAAGAACATTATTTGTATTCCCATTGAGAGCAGTTGTCACGTAGTGTCCATGGTTTTCTTTTGATTTTATCATCCGCAACCGCTGCTGTTAAAAAAAAACAAAGAACTCGGACTCCTGAAAGCCAAATCAACGTATGACTTTCAATTGACGTATAACGATCTCAGTAATCCAAAAGGGCGCCAGTTTCTCATCATTTAGAGCTACCAAGAGCCATACTTCAATAGAATAACTCTGGAAATTAAGAAAAATAACAACGTGATAAAAGCTGATGGACAGAGCGATGACGTCATAGAAATAAAAGAGGAAGTGACATCAAAGAACATAAAATGGTCGATCTCATCAGCCATCAAACTGGAGACATAAAATATCTGAGATCATTATAGGCAGCTGTCGATGAGGCACAGATGTCGTTTAATCATAAAACTGAGCAATTTTGTGATTAGCTTTCTATGTCACGGTCAGCCAGGGAGAGTTTGTGGAAACGTATATGCACTTTTAGACATTTTGTTCTAAAATTCTTTTCCACTCAATTAATTATTATAATATGTGTGAGTACAATAAATGTAATAAATTCTGGCTAATTCGGTCTGTTCATGTGTACTCTATCTGTAATATTAGAGTTCTGTAATATTAGAGAACGTAATCTATCTATCTATTGACATTTCGAGCCGTAGCCGGCCCATAGGGAGTAGACCAAGATACTCCTTCTCTTATCTGAATTTTTTGTTCCAGCAGTTTTCAATTCTTTTAAAGATATTTTATCAAATCTTGCCATTTGTCTCTGTTCTGTGCAAGCAGCACTGTCTCATTGAGGGAGCCGAATCCTGCTGCTCTTGCCTCTCTCATCAATGTTCTTCTCAGTGAATAAAAGTAACACTGGAAGGGAAAATACAAGGTAAAAGAGGCAGAGGCAGACCAAGACTAACACGGACGAGTAACATCAAAAGATGGAGAAGTCAACCTATGACAATCTGCACCATCAAAGCAAGAGACAGAGTGGAATGGCGCTCCTTGGTAGCCAACCTTCGATGCGGAGACGGCACTCAATGATTATGATGAGGATGATATTATTTTTCATTTTCTATGTTGTTGCTATATAATAATGTCTATTTATTTTTTTATTCTCCTTTACATGTTTTTTGGTTTTTCGGAAAAAAGGACATTTTTGAGACGGCAACGTCGTTATGTCGACAACCCGTGTTTGATTCCCGCTAGAAGCACTGTGAGTTGTTCTCGTGGTTGGGGAAAAACAAAATATAACCCCGCGGTTGACCCAACCGGTGGCAGAAATGGATACCAGGGTAGTACTCTGGGACGGTGAGGAATGCCGCCTCGCATCGTGAGTTTCGATACTTGGAGCAACACTATCCAGAAGTCTCCGAACACTTCTGGATAGGTGGCCGAGCCTTTATGGGTGAAACATAGTGTGCTAAGACGCCGATTCCAGTTTTATACTTTACATTTACCTTCAAAGTCGTATTTTATTTGTCATCGGTCTTTTCTCAGTAAAACTCTCAATACATTTGATTTCTTTAGAATGTTCATCACTGAGGACATGGAATTTATTTTTGTGAGTATGTGTGTGTGTGTGTGTGTGTGAATGGAACGTGTGTTTAGCTCATGGCAAAGCAATGAAGAAAGGATCTATATTTTGTACGGAGCTTGTAGCAAACTTAAGGTGAAAAAGATCGTAACAATAATCAGTGGACCCCAATATTTCAGCTGATGTTCGTTACTTGTGATTGACTTAATCAATGATCATCAGCCTAGGGTGCTAGGCAGGATATTTACGAGATGAACGTAAATGTAAATAATCATAATGCAGTGTTAATGTTATAACTGTATTTAATCTCACAGGTGGTTTGTTTTTATTTTAAAGTGACATCCTAGTTCTAATCTTCGATATTTTGCAGTGTTTATGGATAAAGATGTCCTGAGTCTAGCACATTTCACTCAACCTTGACATTGATATTTTATGTATAAAAAGTGGTTCAAATTATTGTGACAAACACAACAAAGCGTGAAATAGTTTCATGTATTTATCTTATCTTAGTAGCCAATGCTTGTAACAAAATATCTAAGATTGTGCAAATTTGAGTGTTTTGGTGGATAAAATAGTTAGCTTTTAGCCCTAAAAGATTTTTATTTAATGGCAGCTTCTTCTAATCACTTTAAATGTATAATTAAGACGTTGTTGTATTTATCAATGACAGATAACTTCATCTTGATCTTATACAAGAGACTGAACACAAATGTGATATTCTGCAGTGAGATGAATTCTTCAAACTATCACATTTAAAACGACATTAAACTTCTATACATAGAAATGCAACAAGAATGAACTATCAACTGATAGGTAGAAGCACTATTAAAAAAAAAGTAAAGTACCCCAGTCACGTCGGCTGGCGTATAGGGAATATGGTGTTAGTCACCATCAATTTTACAGACCTTCGGCGCATGATTTTTGGGGTAATGTAGTCGATGTTACGCCCGTGACACTTTACTTTCCCAGAAAAAATCCAGTACCCATTTAAGGTTGGGTGAAATGGAAGCCGTCGGTTTGGATCGAAGCCTAGCTCTTGTCCTTTGTAGCCCAGTTCACTAACCACTGAGCTATCAGAAGCACTATATATATATATATATATATATATATATATATATATATATATATATATATATATATAAGAAAATATACAATACCTGCCTTTTCGCTTACATCATTGATAATTATTGAATTTTCAGCAAATGAACAACCCCATGCATTTAATAATAATATTATATAATACAAATATTGGAAACTTCATGGCTGAATAAAGAAAATAAAAAGCAGACATGTACACATATGGTTTATTAATACTAACAAAAATATAGCAAAGAATAAATCCTTCAAGACTGTACACATCGACCGAGGGCATAGGCAATGTAGTCTTTATCGATTCAACCTATCTATACATGTTGAATACATACGTTAATTCAATCTATAGTATAATATTAGTAAGACATATAGTAATAAAATCATTATTGCATGTTATGTTATTGTATATTTCTTCGCAACCAAACATAGCGTATCGTAAATTGTAGAAATTAATTGCTAGCTACGTGTTCTCCTTATTGGACGTCGCACGCTATAATGTGTAGTTATTGTCTATTTACGCCAGTGTTGAGATCTTCTTTTTAGATTTTCGTGTCTTGAGTTTCTTCTCTCGTTAGTTGTTTTAACATCACATCAGTACTGCATTGTTCAAATAAATGTTAATGAATCTGACATATCGGTCAAACACAATCTATAATTAATTAGCATATTTCAATACAAACAGAATATATAATTTATTGGCATATTTTGATACAAACGCGATCTATAATGTATTGGCATATTTTAACAAACGCCATCTATAATTTATTGGCATAATCAATACAACACGATCAATAATTTATTAGCATATTTCAATACACACGCGATCTATACTTTATTGGCATATTTCAATACAAACACGATCTATAATGTATTAGCATATTTCAATACAAATACGATCTATAATTTATGGGCATATTTCACTACAAACACGATCTATAATTTATTGGCATATTTCAATACAAATACGATCTATAATTTATTGGTATATTTCAATAAAAACGCGATCTATAATTTATTGGCATATTTCACTACAAACACGATCTATAATTTATTGGCATATTTCAATACAAACACGATCTATAATTTATTGGCATATTTCAATACAAACACGATCTATAATTTATTGGCATATTATCAATACACACGCGATCTATACTTTATTAGCATATTTCAATACAAACACGATCTATAATTTATTGGCATATTTCAATACAAATACGATCTATAATTTATTGGCATATTTCAATACAAACACGATCTATAATTTATTGGCATATTTCAATACAAACACGATCTATAATTTATTGGCATATTTCAATACAAATACGATCTATAATTTATTGGTATATTTCAATAAAAACGCGATCTATAATTTATTGGTATATTTCAATACAAATACGATCTATAATTTATTGGTATATTTCAATACAAACACGATCTATAATTTATTGGCATATTTCAATACAAACACGATCTATAATTTATTGGTATATTTCAATAAAAACGCGATCTATAATTTATTGGTATATTTCAATACAAATACGATCTATAATTTATTGGTATATGTTAATACAAATAGGATATATAATTTATTGGCATATTTCAATACAAGCATAATCTTCACCAAGCCCACATTCTGAGACTTGCTGCCATTAACATTCAACGATCTCTTTGTACCAATATATTAAGTAACATGTTCTTTTTTATAAATTATAAACATTAACTATTACGAAAATCAAATAGACAAAATCCTCTAACATTAAACGGATCTGCATGAGAATTAACTATTTGTCAACAAGAGAAAAAAGAAATCTATGAATTCGTCCTATTGGTAGTGATGATAATCCCAACATAACATAATATAAGGGAAAGAAAGAAAGAATGAACCATAACGAATATGGTATTATTGCTAATATTCATTTGTGAGTTTTGACACAAGTATGGGTTTATGTATCAGCGTGTTGTCGGCGTCGTCGATCTTTTCCAGAAAATGTAATGTAAACAAAATAAAGGGAGCCGCGATAGTTCAGTGGTTAGTGAACTAGACTACAAAGGACAAGATGTAGGGTTCGATCCCAAACGACGGCTTCCGGGTTTACCCAGCCTTAAATGGGAACCGGATTTTTTTCTGGGAAAGTAAAGCAGCACGTGCGTAATACCGTCCACATTACCCCAAAAATCATGAGCTGAAGGTCTGTAAAATGTATGGTCACTAACACCATAATCCTTATACGCCACTTGGCGTGACGGGGGCTCTTTACTTTACTTTTCTACTCAAAATAAAGTTGGGCGAATTTTGAAGCAATTGTTCCAGTAGAAGGCCTATCATGCCGCAACGGTGTTTTGATTTTGTGTTGTCCTCCACCTAGGTAAAGCTGCTGTCATATTAAATTGTATTTGTACATATCTTTTTTTTTAGCCTGGAAACCGACAACCGCTTGTTCTCATGTAGGACAAAAGTTCATCAGTGGCGAATATAAAAAGAAGGCAACGGATGCTACGACTCCACTAACACTTTGTCAGAATACGTGAGACATCACACACCAACTCAATGAATTGAACATCAGTAAAAAAAAAAAAAAAAAAAGTAAGGTACTCCCGTCACGCCAAGTGGCGTGGCGTATTGTGTTAGTGACGATAAATTTTACAGACCTTCGACACATGATTTTTGGGGTAATGTGGTCGGTATTACGCCAGTGCCGCTTTTCTTGCCCAGAAAAAAATCCGGTATCCATTAAAGGCTGGGTGAACCGGAACCGTCGATTGGGATCGAACCCTACCTCTCGTCCTTTGTAGTCCAGTTCACTAACCACTGAGCTATCGCGGCTCAAATTGAATATCAATGTACATGATATTCCCAAGTACAGCCATGGTACAGCTGAAGTAACTCGAACTTTCGTAATAGAAATTCTTCAATGCCTATAGAGATACAATCTCCTACAAACGTACATCAATCGACCTTGCAGTGTGTATGAGAATTAGATTGGCTATTTCACCAATCACGTCATTGGTTGTCATGACAACATTGGTTCAACTGGTAATATGGCGTATTTCTCCGTATCGTACGTATATAAGTCTAGGCAGAACGGAGACGAAAAAAAAAACTCCAAATTAAATTACTACACTGTGTCATTACACATAAAACCTTAGAACAAAACGGTAAGAGATAATTTAAAACAAAACCATATTTTTTCACAATTTACAATTAAATGACTAAGATATTATAATGTAATTATAATTATGATAATTTAATATAATAATGAATGAACTTTTAAAAATATAGCACAAATAAATGTTATTTTTATGTCACACATTTTCAGGTTAAAGGTGACTTTAAAAGTTAAGTAGCAGACAGCGGGTCATTAATTGAGTTGATTTCAGATGGTATTGTTGCCTTTTATTGGAAGTTCCCTTTTTACAACGAAATAACGTAGAGAGAAGAATTATCTTGCACAAAAGTAGACAACAAAAGCGACAATCATGAAGATACAGGCCTTCATTAATGGATGCTTGCGCGGAATAAAAGGATGGAAATGGCAGGACAAAATCACTAATATAGAATTGTTGAAAAGTACCAGTCACATAACAGTGGATAAAGAGATACAGCAAAGACGATCGCGCTGGATAGGACACATACTGCGGAAGCCAACTGAAAGTATTACACAACAGACACTTTTTGAATCCCGAAGGTAAAAAACAAAGAGGAAGACCAAAATACTCTTATAGAAGACAGATGGAAGCAGAGATAAAAAATGATGGGGAAGACATGGAATGATCTTAAAAGAGTGGCGAGAAACAGAACGGCTTGGAAAGGTATTTGTTTAAGACCTATGCTCTACACGGTGCTGAAAGGTAGAAGTAGTAGGTAGACCTACTTCGAAGTTGTACCTTTTTCAAGAAGAAAAAGGTAGGGGTAGAACATTTCAGTATTTGAGTTGTGTAACAACTTTTTTGGAAAAACTTTGACTTAAGAGCATCTCCCAAAACTGGCTTGCATGTCAGCTGAAAAGAACATCGTCCACAAATTTCAAACCCACATGGAACGATATCCTATTGACAGATTTTCGAAGAAAAAAGACAGACCAGGGAATTGTGATATATTGGATTGCCTAATGTAAGTATACGAGTAGCCTATATATATTTAAACATATAATGTTACCACTTATCACGCCCTGGCATCCTCATGTTTCGAACCGTTGCTGCAATTCACCAGCCATAGGTTTTTAAAACGTCCTGATTGATTAAACCGTTTACCTTTTTACGGACATACGAGCTACAGCCTTCTTTCACCTGTCCATACCCCACAGCCTAATTGATGCTAAAGTAGACTTTGGTCCATAGAAAAGAAATAAGAAAAAATCCCGTCTCACCACGTGGGGTTCAGTTTAAAGACCTTTAAAAAACAATACTTTTGAGGTATTGTGATCAGTTTTACGCCCGTGATGCTTGTCTTTCCAGGAAAAATATCCAGTACCCATTTAAAGCAGGGTGAACGTGAAAATGATTGTAGTCAACTTCTTTTCCTTAGTAGTACAGTCACTAACTGTCCTTTCCTACATGGTGTCTTCCCCATTATTTTGTTGGTATACCTTTCGCTTGTTAGTACTGTTGGTAGATTGATGTGTATAAACCAATAGTTTCGAACAATCAAATACGTTGTGTTATATGAAATGTTACGTATATCTGGGCAGTAATATAGATTCAGAGGGAGGGAAAGAAAATGATCCTAAAATAAGGATATCAAAAGCAAGAGGAGCTTTCGTTGCACTGGGAAACATATGGAAGTAATTAGGTTAAATACAAAAGTAAAAATTGTCAACTCCAGTGTTAAGTCGGTCCTACTATATGGCTGTGAAACATGGAGAACAACAAAATTGACAATCATGGAGATACAGACTTTCATTAATGGATGCTTACGCAGAATAAAAGGATGGAAATGGCAGGACAAAATCACTAACATAGAATTATGGAAATGTACCAGTCAAATACCAGTGGATAAAGAGATACAGCGAAGACGATGGCGCTGGATAGAACACACACTACGGAAGCCAACTGAGAGTATTACACAACAGGCCCTTTTTTGGAATCCTCAGAGGAAAATACAAAGAGAAAGACCAAAGAATTCTTGGAAAAAGACTGATAGAAGCAAAGATGAAGATGATAGGGAAGACATGAAATGATCTTTAAAGAATGGCAAAAAACAGAACGACCTGGAAAGTGTTTGTTGAAGACCTATGCTCCACTGGGAGCTAAAAAAGTAGAAAAAGAAGAACATATAAAATGTAATCATACATTGTTTTGTTACCTCCCCTTCTCCCACAATTTTAGACAAAGCAAAGTAATACAAATAACAGTGAGTAATGCTTCTTTATAAGGACAAACCGACCTGCATTTCATTGTGTTATAATTGCTCAAGTTGCACATAATCCTAGACAGGAAAACTTGACTACAGGAAGTGAAGGAAGAAATATGTTCATTGAATACGCGTTATGACCTGTTCATAGCTGTGTCTGATCTTAAACAAAAAACATTATTATATGACGTCACTGATGTTGAACAGAGAGAATATTGACTGAGAGAGAAAGAGAAATAAAGCAAAGTCTTTAAAGTAAGTCATGTTTTTATTGAGGAATTAATCATACATTGAAGTGCTTACTAACTTGGTAATATTGTAAATCAATTGTAAGAGCTTTATCTAGAGTAAATATCAGTGGCAACAGTTCTCTATTTATATTTCCGCTCCAATATCCTTTCCTTTTTGCATCTTTTAATTTGCGAAATACTTCCTTGTTGATGCTCATATTTTGTTTGGTATTGGGCTTTTATAACCATCCCATTTAAAAATAATTGTGGCTATTTGTACCGTTGCAGAGTTCATGGAAAGTGCTCGTCTCAAATGTGAGTTTTCCTTTCTCAAACTCTATCTCACTATCTTACTGTCCGTCTGCACTCTAAACTCTATCACATTATCTTACTGTCCGTCTCAACTCTAAACTCTATCACATTATCTTACTGTCCGTCTCAACTCTAAACTCTATCATACTATCTTACTGTCCGTCTGAACTCTAAACTCTATCTCACTATCTTACTATCCGTCTGAACTCTAAACTATATCACACTATCTTACTGTCCGTCTGAACTCTAAACTCTATCACACTATCTTACTATCCGTCTGAACTCTAAACTCTATCTCACTATCTTACTATCCGTCTGAACTCTAAACTCTATCACACTATCTTACTATCCGTCTGAAATCTAAACTCAGTGTATTGTGTACATGTCGGCATCCAAACAAGAAGATCCCGGGTTCAAATCTAGTATATTGATGAACTATACAAAGATTGGATACCAAAAAGAGCAGACTTCATCACTCATTGATACAGTGTCATAGACAGTGAAAATTGTATATATAAGATTGGCCCATACCGAGGCCGATTTGTTCACATTTCAAAAATATTACTAAATAATTTAGCAAAGTATACACATATATATGAATTGTGAAATCAAGTACCGGAAATAAACATAATTTATATCAATACGGAGACAAAAGAAGACGCTAAACATAGCTTTAGAACATCGAGTTATAAAATAAGTGACACACTTTAAATATCTGGGAACAACATTCTTCGAAGATGGTAAAATCGACAAAAAAAAATATATATATACGATGCAATAAAGGGAAACCAAATATTGGGACAGCTATCTTCTATACTTCAACACAATAGCAATGCTTGTTACCATTACAAAAGAATTATATGTAGAGTATATTCATTCCAATGTCAAACACGGTCACTTACATATAAGCATAAAAGAAAGCTTGCCACCACATAAATTCAATGTTTGAGAAAAGCGATTGGTGTAACCAGAAAAGAAAGATTCAGAAAGGATATTAAAGTAAGAGTAGGCATGAGCAAACATTAAGCTAAATACAGAAACAACAAATAAATTAGTTTGTCAATCTAGAAAGAATGCCATGCGATTTTTTAACATACCAAACATATATTAAAAGTGAAAGAGAGAAGGGCAGGATGCAGACCTAGAATAAGATGAGCAGACAGCATGAAAGATACGGTTCAACAACATGAATTGACAAAGAGTGAGACTGCCAAAAGGGCAAGATTCATAACTTTGTATCTCTCTCGGCACCCGAACGGATACAAGAGGAAGTGAAGACAGAAAGAAAGAAAGAAGAAAAGAAAGAAAGAAATAAATAAAGAAAGAAAAAAGTATGCTAATATAATGGTAACGTTAATTTACTTTTTTTTAAAAAGAAAACACGTACACAGCAAAACCCCAGAATACAAGCAACTGACAATTATTGTGCCAATATGGAAAAATAAAGGTAGCAATAGAGATTTTAATTAATATATCTTTTAAATGAATATATATATATATATATATATATATATATATATATATCTCAGCCATGTAGGAAAGTTATATGCGAAAATCATGGATAAAAAGGCTGAGACTAATAAAACAACTACAGTTAAGCTATTCTCTAATGGGGTTCAGAGAAAAAAAAACATAGGATGTACTAACGCACTATTCACCTTAGAACAGCTAGAAGAAAAGACGGCAGAACACAATCAAAATGTGTACATAGCTTTCATTGACCAGAAAAAAGCACCCGACCGAGTAAACAGAGAACAGCTGTGGGAGATACTAACAACATACGGAGTAAGCCAATATCTAACCAACCTAATTAACAGTTTCTACATCAACAGCAGCTGCACAGTCAGAACAACAGTAGATTATACAGACCACTTCGAAGTTAGATCAGGTGTAAGACAGGGGTGCGTACTATCCCCCCTACTGTTTATTACATACATGGACAACATAAGCAAGTCAGCCAACCCATCAGAGACAGAAGGAATAAATGAGCTTCTATTTGCAGACGGTCAGGCACTAATACATGGAAAAAATAGAAGATCTACAAGAACACGTAAATAGACTCAACAGCACAAAATACAACATGAAAATCAACATCAACAAAGCATAAGTCATGAATATCGCAAAAAAAAAAAAAGAAACAGAACATCAACATAACTATAGACAGCAGACAACTAAAACAAGTAGATGATTTAAAATACCTAGGAAGTTTAGTAACAAACGACAATTCACAAACAGCAGAAATAGACCTAAGATCTAACAAAGCTTGTCAAATCATTGGACAGCTATCACCACTATTGTCCAACAAGGAAATAACTCTAGAGGCAAAATGGGCACTCTCCAATATACTCTTCATCCCAACTTTGTGCTACTAATGCCAGTCCTGGACCCGAGATGCAAGAACAATAAGAAAAATAACCTCTACTGAAATGAAATGTGTTAGACGAATAACAGGAAACAGCCTGAGAGATAAGGATCAGAAATGAAGAACTGAGAAAAAAGCTAGGAATAACCACCGTCATAGAATATGTAAAGAAACAACAGATACAATTGTTTGACCACGGGAAAAAGTAGAAAGATCAAAACACAACGAGCTTTCAATAAACGTTGCAAGAACACCAGACCCAATGGCCAACCCCCAAAAAGATGGATCGGCTGAATATTAGAAACACTAGGAAACAACAGCAGCAGAGGCGAACAGAAGAGCAAAAGACCACAGATTATACGATGCTGTTAGGCAACTGAGGAAGGAAAGAAGAAGTACACAAACTACTCATTTATGTAAACAACATAAGCTGCTGTTGAGTCACACAGAAACTGTGGCTACAAAACATACCTGATGTTGGTCCCCAGCCGGTGATTGATTAATGTGACCTGTCTTAAGATTGAACAGGTGATCATATGTGAGTTTGAGAGTATTATATGCGCATGCGCGAGATGTGAGTAAACAAGAGACACACACACATAAGACAATGTGTAAAGTTGATGTAAAAGGAGATGGGTTATGAAGTACATGGAAATATGGGAATAAAGAAGATAAAAGGTGATGGGTTATGAAGTACATGGAAATATGGGAATAAAGAAGATAAAAGTGATGGCTATGAAGGACATGGAAAGATGGGAATAAAGAAGATAAAAGTGATGGTTTATGAAGTACATGGAAAGATGGGAATAAAGAAGATAAAAGGTGATGGGTATGAAGTACATGGAAAGATGGGAATAGAGAAGATAAAAGGTGATGGGTATGAAGTACATGGAAAGATGGGAATAAAGAAGATAAAAGGTGATGGGTATGACGTACATGGAAAGATGAGAATAAAGAAGATAAAAGGTGATGGGTATGACGTACATGGAAAGATGGGAATAGAGAAGATAAAAGGTGATGGGTATGAAGTACATGGAAAGATGGGAATAAAGAAGATAAAAGGTGATGGGTATGACGTACATGGAAAGATGAGAATAAAGAAGATAAAAGGTGATGGGTATGAAGTACATGGAAAGATGGGAATAGAGAAGATAAAAGGTAATGGGTATGAAGTACATGGAAAGATGGGAATAAAGAAGATAAAAGGTGATGGGTATGACGTACATGGAAAGATGGGAATAAAGAAGATAAAAGGTTATGTGTTATGAAGGACATGAAAAGATGGGAATAAAGAAGATAAAAGGTGATGGGTTATGAAGGACATGAAAAGATGGGAATAAAGAAGATAAAAGGTGATGGGTATGACGTACATGGAAAGATGAGAATAAAGAAGAGAAAAGTGATAGGCACATGCGCAATGTAAAGAAAATCGAAAAAAAACACACATAAAAATAAAAAAAGTAAAGAGTAAGCCACGTAAAGTGGCTTATAGGGAATATGGTGTTAGTGACCATAAATTTTACAGACCTTCAGCACATTATTTTTGGGGTAATGTGGTCGGTATGGCGCCCGTGCCGCTTTACTTTCCCAGAAATAAATCCGGTACCCATTTAAGGCTGGGTGAACCCTACCACTTGTCCTTTGTAGTCCAGTTCACTAAGCACTGAGCTATCGCAGCTCCAAAAAACAAAACAAAACAAAAAAAATACATACATGTTATAAAATAAGAAAGTAAGACAGAAAAGGAGAAACAGAAAGAGAAACGTGAGAAAGTAGAGAAAGTGAAAGACAATGACATAAAAGACTAAAAGCAGATAGAGAGGTAGTGGGAGTTACAAGAGAAACATAAATAAACGTAAAGAAATGAAACAAGAAGTTTCAGTAATATATTTATTTATGTCAATCGACCCAGATTCAAAAGAAACATGTTAAATCATATGTTGGGGATTCAAGTTATATTCCAGTAATCTTGGCTCAGTTTATGGGATCGAATGTCTAGCACTCTCAGAGATTTACTGATCACATACACACTTGGTTGTTTTAATTTGAAAGTAACATTATAGTTAGAATTGTAGACATTCTATCTCATTCATTGAGGAAAGTGCTGCCCTAGGTTTAGTGCATTCCACTCATTCATAAAGTATATCTGTTTTTTTTTTGTAAGGTGGTTCCATTCGTTAACACTACATAGCGTTAATTTGATGACTGAATTAATGTATGTATTACTGGTTATGGTTAGTCGAAGGCCCCAGTATTACTGCAAACGAATTAAAATTAATAATTTCTGTACAGCCCGTGCCTGTGGAATCATACGAATTCAAACTCATCTCAATAAAGGATCCAAAGAAAGGCAGCTGCTGTCCCCATCATAGCAGCTATAGCAGGCGCCAAAAGACATAAGGCCAAGCGGCATCGAAAGTGAACGCAGCTGAACTGTCCATTGTCATACGATACCATAATTAATCGTAAGCAATCGGAATATTGAATCACAATATGGATGGAAAGCAAAGCTCACGGGGTGCACAGAGGACTGAACTCATTAGCTCCTGCAGCATAACGGATTTGGAATATGAAGAAACTGCAACAAGGAACACTTTTTTCAGAATGATGCTTGAATGGTTCCTGCCGCCTATCCGCCAAAGTGACCGGAAGTATTAAGTGTATTAATGGTGTACCTTAGTACAATAAGTAATGCGTGATAGAATGATCGTTTCAAAGACTGACAATTGTAGCATGTACTTCTATAAAATAATCAACCGTTAACAGTAAATTTAGTTCGCATTTAAGATATAATTTTTTCTAATCATGATGAATACATAACACAGACCCGTGTGCACTTGCGTCGTCATCTAACAATGACGCTGCTTGTTCATGTTGACTTTCACGAGATACCGAGCGTTTGCTAAGTTATACACACAACACACCACATCACACACGCTCACCCATATATATATATATAAGAAAACGAATCTAGCTTTATAAGAAGACGTCTGAAATACATTGATCATATGCTGAGAATGAATGGAGAAAGACTTCTCCATCAGGCTTTCATATGGAAAATATTCGATAAAAGAAAACAAGGTAGAGCCAGAGAATAACGACGTAGAACGATTAAATGAGCTATGGAAGGCTCAACCTTGTGACTAAGAAACAACAAAGACTGCAGGAAATAGCGGCAAACCGTCAACCATAGATTACTATGACTTCCACTCTATCTATCGTGGTCGGCCCGAGAGGAAAATGAATGGAAATGAAAGGTATGTTCCTTGAATGAGCTAGATAGACAAAACACCACTGACACTTTTTTTGCGTAAAACTACAAACTGTTAAAAATAGAAATGTCCAAATTTGTATTTCACACATAGGAAGCAAAACGTCATTTCTCCTCAAATCTTCTTCTTATTCTACCTTTTTAGCTCCCAGTGAAACATAGGTCTTCAACAAACACTTTCCAAGTCGTTATGTTTTTTTTCCCAATTTTTTAAGATCATTCCATGTCTTCCCCATCATCTTCATCTCTACTTCAATCCGTCTTCTCCAAGAATTCCTTGGGTTTCCTCTTTGTCTTTTCCCCTGGGGATTCCAAAAAAGGGCCTATTGTGTAATACTCTCAGTTGGCTTCCGTAGTGTGTGTCCTACCCAGCGCCGTCGTCTTCGCTGTATCTCTTTATCCACTGGTATTTGACTGGTACATTTCCATAATTCTATGTTAGTGATTTTGTCCTGCCATTTCCATCCTTTTATTCTCCGTAAGCATCCATTAATGAAAGTCTGTATCTTCGTGATTGTCAATTTTGTTGTTCTCCATGTTTCACGGCCATATAGTAGGACCGACTTAACATTTGAGTTGAAAATTTCTCCTCAAATGTCCTTGTTTAATTATTTTCATATAACTCATTTGAGAAAGGGAAAGAATCGTGTAATATTAATAGTTACAGCACTGAAAGGTGATGTTTTAACAAATAGATATGGACTGACCGTTCTAATAGCTTGCTGAAAAAAATACTCTCCGCTCAGATTCTCTCACAACTTTGTCAGATATCACATATTATATCCATATATCATACCATATATCATATATAAAATGTTTAATTTCGCAATTCCCACACATTTAACAGCGTCATATTCATTGGACATCCACATTTGCCAATGTTCAAATTTCAGGAAAATTGTCCCAAACTATTATACGTTAAGGACATACCAATTGGATTACATGGTGCAAAGCATTATGCAAGGCAACTCGTTATGGCAGCCAAAAAAGAAGACGCTATTCTATCCATTTTGCAATAATTGACCAAGTAACTTTCGCATATTCTTACTGAATTTGACTTTGAAGTATAAAGATCAAAAGACAGTCAGGCCAAGAATAATGCAGACAAATACCACCTGCTTTTTAATGAGAACTTCAAAGCGTGCTCGTCGTTCACGGAAAAGATGAGTAAGCTGTCAGAGATTAGAAGAATTTATTGTAACGACAAATTTTCGAATCAATAAAAACGCATTTAAAATGTATACTTTCAAAAAGTAGTTTCCACTACAGTATGTTAATGGTATAAAAAAGCTCGTTTCAAATCACTTGCCCAACTTCAAAACGCTATTGCTCAGAAACCGTTTGTTAAATCCTGTTGAAATTTTCCAAATGTTATTACAATGCAAAAGACCCTTTAAATGTATATTTAACAAATATCTTGCAGCTGCAGTTTTCTTAAAGCGGCGAATTTCTTTGATGTTTGTCAAAATTGTAAATTGTGAACCCCTAAATAATAGAAATTACCGTAGTTGCTGGTCTATGATTAATTTTCACTAGGTAAAGGCGTGGCCGTAATGGGGAAATAACTGAATAAGGAAAAACACCAGGAGAATTATTGTCTTCTCAGTTCGAGGACGGACGATAATATCAAGGTATACCTGTATGTCCAATTTTCATAGTTGTGTGGTCCTGAAAAGCACCGTTTGTTGAACTAATTTAAGGTAATATAGGGGCCAAAAATTGTGGGGGCTATATACTTTCATTCTGAATCAGACGAGTCTAAAAGATTAATAACTGTTTGGGGTTGAACATTCCACAAACCATTATTTTTCCAATATTCCTCTTCCTGTTTTAAGACGTGGTCTTCACATTTAGCCCAATAATCTTTGTCTATATTTAATAAAGCGAGATTAGCAAGAGTCTTTACATCGCATATTTTGAATGTTGTATTTTCATCTGCCACTTGTCCTTTTAATTTTGCCCAGATTAGTTCTATTGGATTTAAATGAGCATGGTAAGGTGGCAGCCTCAAACTTATATGACCGTGCTCTTGGATAATCTTATCTATTTGAAAAATCTTTGTCCTTTGTTTTTGCTTTACTAGAGATAGTAATTCAGGTTTTAAGTACATGTTATTAAATTGTATATGCTCTTTTGTGAGCCATATCTTAATAGCATCTTTTGTACTGGATGACGTCGGGACTTTATCTTCAAGTGCAACAATGTTGTGGTACGCTGCATTGTCCATTGTTAGGCAAGATGGTCGATCTAGTGATGGGAGAACAGAATTTTCAATTCAATGTCTAAATATGTGACCATTCATCTCAGAGTGATAATCCCGATTGTCTATGGATTTTGAAAGAAAAATGAGCTCTGCATTCTGTATTAGTCCTTGTTGTCGACTACCTGCATGAGCAATTATCAAGCGCTGTCCTTTGCTGCTAGGTATTAATCTCTTAATCTTTCCATCTGATGACTGCCATTCCCTTTGGTTAGTGTGGTGAGCATTGGTCCACGTTTCATCCAAGTACACAATATCATAACCTTGCTTGCGCACCTCTTTTACTTCACGTAAGTACTTGCTTCTCATGACTACTATATGTGGATTCTCACAGATGATGTTTCGTCCATTGATATACTTTCTGAATGTAAAGCCTGCAGCTCTCACATTCCTCCATAATGTAGACTTTGATATTTCAATACTGTTGTTCTTTTTCAGCGAAATTTTTAATTTTCTTATTGTAACAGTTTCATTCATACCCAACATTTTGCGAATTTCACTTCTAATAAGTTCACTGTCGAAATTATCCAACATTTTTGCTCTTCCTTTTGATTTTGTATATTTTGAACATTGACGGTCACGTGCTTGAATCCAGCGATTAAATGACCGTTTAGATAAATCCAAAATGTGTCTTGTTCTATTCTCAGGGTTTTCTAAAGAATGAAATAATCTTCCTCGTTTAGCCTCTTTGCAAAAATAGTCATATATTTTTATTGCGATGTTTTGTAAACTGCAGAATTTCATTTTAAGACTCATGATAAATGTTATTGTTCCACGTCTACACCTATGAATGAACGGAAATGGAACACACAATTTCTCAAGTGTCTAAATGTGTCAAACAAACCACGGGGAAAGCGTGGAAATACGTCAATTCTACCGTGTATAGATTTGTACTCGCTATTTTTAACTTAAAATACTGTAAACATTAAGTTTTGACTACATCAATGGGTCGTTATAAATTTATATAAATCAAATAAGCAACAATAATAACCAAATGTTTTTTTTAATGAAATTAATTCCCTGTTGGGTTCTAATCATTATAACCTTACATGCAGATTTTGAATATAATACCACAAGCGGTTAAAAAGCTATCGATTTTTAAAGTTGGGCACCAGTTATGAAACAAGCTATAATTCTTTCTATTACATCTTGGAGTAGAACAGTCTGGGACGAATATTCCAAGCCAAGTAGGGGCCCAAAATCCTAGGGGTAACTACTTTACGATTTGTATCATTTTCGGCACATGGCTTGTAATCTTATATTCTCACATTTGGTTGATTGAATTTCATAGTGGCATGTTTGCGATAACTTTATACATTAGGAATTATTTTAACTTTATTTTTTTTTAGGAAACCACATTGAGTTCGCGTGTCCCTTGCAGAAATTTGCATTTTCCCAGATTTCCCACAGATCATTACATTTATTACAGTTGGACTGAAACAATCTCTGACTATAACCAGATTTCCCACAGATCATTACATTTATTACAGTTGGACTGAAAGAATCTCTGACTATAACCAGATTTCCCACAGAACATTGCATTCATCACAATTGGACTGAAAGAATCTGTGTCTAAAACCAGATTTCCCACAATACATTGCATCATAATCCGTTTGAAAGAATCATTTTCCAGATATATCTCTCACTTCTTCTGTTGAAGGTCCCTTTGATATCTTGAAACGACCTTCTCCCATTCTTTTTTGGCTATCACGATTTCTCGGCAGCTGCACTCATTAGCTTATTGTTGCTTTCTGAATGGTTGTGGCCACTTAACGCCTTAAGCCCCTGTTGTACCCTGAGCCCGTTATCATGCTGTTCCAGCCCCTGCCTTCAACACTATTGTTGACTGAGTCGATCATCAGTCCATTCTGTCAGCATCTGTGTGTGCGATAGAAGGGGGATTTCTTTTCAGCTTAGTTTGGCCAGCCACTCAACGCCGTTCTGGCGGTGAAGAGGAAGAGGAAGGTTACTGTTTATACGTGGTGTTTCCTTCCAGAAACACTCTGTACTTTTCCTGTTCGGAGGACAACATTATTGTTTTGAGGGTTTTTGATTCAGTTTCTATCTTTTCGACAAATCCGTCACGCGTTTAAAACTTTCAGACTTCAAGATAAATTCCTTTTCACGTTGATGTTGTGACTTTCCTCCACCTTCGTCGCGTCCATACCCTTCTTGTATGATGTAGTTAATATATAACAAAATTATATAACCAAACATAAACAAAAACAAAGCTTGACAAAAAACACTGACTGTGTATATGTTTTTCATTGCGCCTGCACAAGTGCAATTCGAACGTAGAAGCACCGTTCCGACTTGAAATAAAAATTTTCTCTAATTTAACTTTTGAACTCAGGAATGTTACAAATTTAGGGTCTTTCGAAATTGGTTGTTCCACTGCAAAAGAAATAATTAATTAATTGAAAAAAAAATGTAATTTCCACTGTAAAAATTAAATGACGATTTTTTTAAATTGTAATAAATACGCGTAGTCTGTGATTGAACAGATTGTACCTCATCCTGACGAGGGCAGAATTAATCCCAAAGTTATGAATAGGAAATAACAGGCCCAGCAATGGTTCATCTTAAATTGTTAACTTGGTGGTTGAACTCAGCGCGATTGTATAGCAACACTAGTCTGTGACAACTAACTCGGAGCGTGATTGTATAGCAACACTAGTCTGTGACAACTAACTCAGAGCGTGATTGTATAGCAACACTAGTCTGTGACAACTAACTCAGAGCGTGATTGTATAGCAACACTAATCTGTGACAACTAACTCAGAGCGTGATTGTGTAGCAACACTAGTCTGTGACAACTAACTCGGAGCGTGATTGTATAGCAACACTAATCTGTGACAACTAACTCAGAGCGTGATTGTATAGCAACACTAGTCTGTGACAACTAACTCAGGCGTGATTACATGCCCAGACAGACGAACTCTGTATTATTCATGGTCTACTATGTACCATTCACATAAGCTACTGTCAATACTAAAACCAAACAAGAGAGTCAGGGAGGGATAAGACAATTCGATATCTACGATTAAATTGTTGTGTTTCCACTTGCAAACACAAACCTTAAAAGCTGTGTACAACGAAAAATATAAATATATTAGGCAAAATGATATCCCAGGATCCTGGATATTGTATTCGTCTTATTTACAAAATATTATTGATAGAAAGCCGGTTGATTCAATGTGGCTATAGAATCAGCACACAGTTGTAAATGATGTATACATATAAATCAGCGTGCCCAGTACCCTGTTATTTATATATAATTTTATGTCTCTCAAATGACGGAATCAACAATCCAATACAGCTTTCTTGATATGTAATACGTTTGTCACTTAATTAATATGTTGAGTAATCCTGCCCCACATATGCAATCCTATATCTGACAATCAATGTAACTAGTGATCCTACATCACATCACATAATGGTTTGCTTGCTAGTCAACATACACATTGATCCTACATTATTTATATGTAATACTGTATAAGTGAATCACAGTGGCCAGGATACCTTGTAAAATACCCCATTAGCATTTCATCCAGTAAAAAGAAAACTTTAGAGGTAACAAGTGATCTAATTAATTAAATACAAAAAAACAATACTCATCAGAAACATAAAGCATTACATTTGAGTCAGTAAAAATCGACATCACGAGTCAATACAAATAAAGACAATTGGCATCAAATGAAACTGTCATCCTGTAGAAAACACTAAAGATATATTCAGGAAAAGCAAACAACACCAAAGACAATTTCAGCAAAAGCAAACAACACCAAAGACTATTTCAGCAAAAGCAAACGACACTAAAGACAATTTCAGCAAAAGCAAAAACACTAAAAGTAACCCACACAAACATAAGTAGCGCAAAAGTTAACTCGATTAAAGTATAAACGAAACCAAGGACCTTCAACAAGCCCAAGCAAAACTAACTCTGACTGATATTTAACTGGAGCAGACAGCAGTGACAAGACTTAAGAAAGAGAACTTTGCATCAACTTATCTTCATTAAGAGTAGAGTGTTAGAAGCATTCTGCTCCTGGATCATGTATGCCTATTTGTATGTCTTGAAGATCATTAACGACATCACTGAAATAGTTTAATTAATCTCAATATACTTAACAGCAAACACACACCGATGATTTTACTACTTGCTAAAAGTCCAGAAGAACTACGAATAATAGTTAATAGAAACAAATAAGAAGTGCAGGCAACATAGATTAGATATAAACACTTAAAAGAGTAAAACTATGACAATAAACAGATACAACACACATAAACTTAATATCAAATTAAATAGAAATAATCCAGAAAAAGTTCAGGAATAAAACTTCCGGGTGCATGTCATAACATGTACGGGGAGAGTGAGACAGAAATAATCAAAAGAAAAGGAAAGGTGGAAATAATTTTTATAACAAGAAAGATACACACAGGCAAGAACATCTGTGCTTAAAAGTGAGAATTGAGAAAAAGTGTAATATCTACTCAAAACTTGCATAGAACAGAACCGTCGATAACAGATTAGAATACTACTAGGGAAATGTAGATTTTATAGAAAAAATATGAACAATTATGTAGATAGAGAAGAGAACAAATAATATTATATAATATAATATGTAACTATTTTAACAGATAAAAATGAAAACAATAACTATATTTAACATAGAGAGAACAAGAGAAATTAAATATTGTGACACATAAAGAAACATAATAAATCACTTTTAAAGTCACGTTAGAATACAAATTACAAAGGTACATAGGATAGAGGTTGACAAACACTAAAAAAAAATTGAAAACATAAAGGACATTTCACATTGTATATCATTAACACAAACAATAAATTCATTTTTTAAAAAATACATTAAAGTTCTCTAAACTCACCTCAAATAATAACTACATTAAAAAGTTAACATAATTAAATAGCAAAACTAAACAAATTTTTGGCAAACATTAGAACTAAAGTAATCTTTATCTTCTATCTAAATAGATCTTGAAGATCTATTTAGTGTTGATAAAGCTTAGCTTAGCAACATTATAACTAAACCAAGCTTTAAAATGGTTAGCACTAAAACACAGATCTAAACATCGTTAGCATTAAATTGAGTTTTAGACGTCGTTAACATTAAACTCTACTTTAAATACTATTAGCACTAAACTCAGTTTAACATAAGGTTGGTACTAAACTCAGCATTAATAGATAGCACTTACCACTCTTTAAAGCAAAGTCGACACTAAATTCAAATTCATATCTTTAGCACTAAACTCCTCTATTCAACTGTTATCATTAAAACACAGCTGTAAACAATGTTAACACTGAACCGAACATAACAATGGTTACACTAAACTAACCCTAAACATAGCACTAAACACAACAAACTAAACATAGTTTGAACCAATCCAATGAAATTTGTACTCAACTCACACAAACACAGCCACCTAACCAAACAACACCAACGGGACAATCACATCACCTTAATCACAATTATCGCCCCCCTTCAACTCATCACTAAGAAACCTACACTATAGGTCGTTTCAAAATATTTTGAAGGTGTTTAAAATTCCATATCTCTGCAACCAATTGATTGATAATGCTGAAATTTTGCATATGGTCTTGTGATTTTTTGGTCCCAAGAAGTACATTCATTTCCTCACCAACAAACGTATAGTTTTAAATATTCTTTATTTGAAGTATACAAATTTAAGGCATTTTGGTCAAACCATATATTTGGAGGAATTACCGCTTCATATGAGTGAGCACCCACGGACTTGTCATCTTGAACGTAATGCGCGCCAATTTCCCTGTTTTAAGCACTAAAAAGCACATAAAACGCGTCATAGTTATAATTTTATATCCGGTGCATCCCATTTCCTGTCGTTTTGTTGTGATTTATGTGCAACGGCGTATCCTAATTATTGGGTAATTTCGTTAAATTTGTGATCTGTTAGTCAATGGGTATAAAAGTAAAGTTCCTTACATTGCAATCAGTGGCAATAAAGGTGTATAAATATTTTTGCATAAAAGCTAAGCGTGGAAAACTGTATCGAAGCATCTCAAAGCCAGAAAAGAGAACTATTCACGCATTGGGTATAAGCAAACGCTTTTTCAAACAAGTGCTTAAAGCTAACGGAGTGTCCAGTTCAATCAAGACTAGGACGCTAGGAAGAAAGAAAGTAGTAGATAGTTTTGACAAGGAAGTGATTAGAAGAGCAATTTGTAAAATGTTCGATTCCAAAGAAACTGTGACTTTAAGAAAACTGAAAATTCGACTGAGAGCAGAAAATGACATTGTTGTGTCGAAAACAACATTATGGAGAACTGTTAGAAGCATCGGTTTTACGTTTAGAAAGTACGATAGTGGTAGAAATGTCATCTGCGAGAAGCCGCACTTAGTTTCTATGAGGAGTAAATATTTACGTGAAGTACGGGAAATACGTAACCAAGGTTATGATATTGTATTTCTAGATGAATCTTGGATAAATTCTCACCACACAAGTGCAAAGGAATGGCAGTTATCAGATGGAAGTATTAAAAGATGTGTACCCACTGGAAAAGGACAGCGTATTATAATGGCACATGCAGGCAACCGAAAAGAAGGGTTGGTGAAAAATGCAGAACTTATATTCACCTCTAATTATACTGACAACAGGGACTATCACACCGAGATGAATGGCCATATATTTAGAGAGTGGATTGAAAATACTCTTCTTCCAATTCTAGACAGACCATCCTGTCTGGTAATGGACAACGCGTCGTACCACAACGCTGTGGCAGAAGAAGACAAAATTCCTACATCTACCAGTACAAAAGATGTTATAAAGATTTGGCTAAGAAAGGAAGGAATTCCATTTAACGAGGGATTTTTGAAACCTGAATTACTGTCACTTGTTAAGAAATCGCAAAAGACCAAAGTATTCCAAATAGACAAAATCATTCAACAGCATGGTCATACGTGCTTGAGACTGCCCCCTTATCATCCACAATTAAACCCCATTGAACTCGTTTGGGCAAAAATTAAAGGGCAGGTGGCAGCTGAGAATACAAGTTTTAAACTATGCGATATAAAAGGACTGACATATGCTGCTCTATCACAGATTGACAAATATTTTTGGTGCAAATGTGAAGATCATGTCTTAAAAGAAGAAAATGACTATTGGAAAAAAGATGGACTATCGTTCGTTCAGCCCAGATTAGTAATCAATATGTTAGACTCCTCTGATTCAGAATAAATGAAATAATAATGGACGTTTTTATATGTCCGCATGATCAATCTTTAGCTAAAGTTGATAACGTTTTGAAAATGTAAAGATTCTTGATATGTGTACTGCAGGCATGCAAAGAAACTAAATCACTTTCATATGTCTTGTTTACGTAAAATAATGAAAGTCACATGGAAAGACATAAAACGAACAATGTAGCTCTTTACAGTGAAGAGGATCCCGTGCTTACATCGGACTCTTTAGTCACATGCGTACCCATAAACAATAACTTTGCTTGATATGTCATGCTCGTTATCGCTCGCAACGGATAATTAATTTTTTTAAATGTATTCTTTGTTGTATATTGTTTAAATAGTTTTCATTAATGGAACTGTTTATACGCTGATTTGTTTTAGACCGTCTGTAAAGGCTATAACATTGACATTCTCATAGTATTTTAAAGAAAGTAAACAATAGAAAGTAAACAGTTGATAAACGCCTCCAACTTTCAAGTTGTGTAGAGACGCCTATGTCTAGAAGCTGATTTCCATTAATGTACGGTAAATTATTTTCTCCAGGAGCAAAAAGATCCGTAAATTCACTGAGATCAAAGGAAAGTGCTGCTTCATGATGAAGCATACTTCCTACATCATTACATTTTGTGAAATCGGTGGGACCTTGGAAAAACAAGGCCAGATGCAAAAAATCAAGTTTGTAAGTGCAGGGAAAGAGGAGATATTTCATGTTAATCGTGAACATTTAGATTTGAAACGACCAATAATACATTGTCGGCTATTGCCTTATCCCGCGCCACAGGCACGCACAGACAGACACATATAATATGTAATATAAGCTTTCACTATCCCGGAATCGCATTCCTCTTAAATTTGGCTTAGCAGCCGGAACAAATAATAACTCTTCAGATTCAGCCAACTAACTGGACAACCGTAATATTTGCATTGCGTGTAACACGCCAAGAGTGTACCGGGCTAGAGAAACAGATGGCCCATATATGTATACATTAAATATTATTCCTGTAGAGAATCCCGCTTGGGTTTCATAATTTCTATTGTATTCATGATTTGCTCAGCAGGTTTATGGGGCTTGCACATAAAAAGTGTGATTGAAAGTGACATATACAACTATGTAAATGTCAGTTATCTGTTTTGTATTGCGTTTTACAATATTTTCATATTACCGTGGTGACATTTTTAGCAAAAAAATAAATAATAATATTAACGATAACAGTCATTGCATTTTTTCCTAGAAAGGAAAACCATTACTGAGTATTCAAAGTTTATATTTGATGTATACATGTTTATGTGAAGAAACAGACAGAAAGAAGGAGAGAGAGAGAGAGAGAGAGAGAGAGAGAGAGAGAGAGAGAGAGAGAAAGAGAATCAAAACCAGACTGAGAAACAAACAGGAGGTCATAAAAAGGTAAATCGATAGAGTGAAACACCACAGACAAGACAAAAGCAGACATATTGACGGATGGACATGCAAACGATAAGATGGACGAGAGGGCGGGCAGACAGATGGTGAATTAGATAGAGTGAATACAAATAGAGATAGGAGGACACACAGACAGGCAGACAAATATAGTTAGTCGAACCGAGAGGCAATAAGACAGACAAGCAGACAAATATAGTTAGTCGAACCGAGAGGCAAGAAGACAGACAGGCAGATGGTTTAAAAGACAGATACACGCCTTCGATCATCTTCAACCATGGTGCTTATAAGCTAACTTGCTTAAGATTCCAAGAGGGGGATTTCTGTCCTCTCCAACCTATTATTTGTTTTCACTTTAGTCAAGCTATACTTACATTAAATAAGTATAAGTTCCCACCACACCTAGAAGGCGTGTTGGGTGTTAGTGTCTATGGAATTTGGTGTTAGTGGTCATCTAATTTGGTGTTGGTGCCCATCTAATTTGGTGTTAGTGCCCATCTAATTTGGTGTTGGTGCCCATCTAATTTGGTGTTGGTGCCCATCTAATTTGGTGTTAGTGGTCATCTAATTTGGTGTTGGTGCCCATCTAATTTGGTGTTAGTGGTCATCTAATTTGGTGTTGGTGCCCATCTAATTTGGTGTTAGTGGCCATCTAATTTGGTGTTAGTGCCCATCTAATTTGGTGTTGGTGACCATCTAATTTGGTGTTGGTGCCCATCTAATTTGGTGTTGGTGCCCATCTAATTTGGTGTTAGTGCCCATCTAATTTGGTGTTGGTGCCCATCTAATTTGGTGTTGGTGCCCATCTAACTTGGTGTTAGTGCCCATCTAATTTGGTGTTAGTGGCCATCTAATTTGGTGTTGGTGCCCATCTAATTTGGTGTTGGTGACCATCTAATTTGGTGTTGGTGACCATCTAATTTGGTGTCGGTGACCATCTAATTTGGTGTTAGTGGCCATCTAATTTGGTGTTGGTGCCCATCTAATTTGGTGTTGGTGCCCATCTAATTTGGTGTTAGGGCTCATCTAAATTGGTGTTGTGACAATTTAATTTGCTGTTTGTGCACATCTAATTTAGTGTTAGTGCTCATCTATATTGGTGTTGTGACCATCTAATTTGGTGTTAGTGGCCATCTAATTTTGTGTTGGTGCCCATCTAATTTATTGTTTTGCCCATCTAATTTGGTGTTAGTGTCCACTTAATTTGGTGTTTATGCCTGTGGAATTTGGGTGTCAGTGTGCATATATAATGTGGTATTAGTGACAATGGAAGTAATTTGCGTCAGCGCCTACATTTGTTGAAAATGAGCACATGTGTTTGTAGTAAGAAGGGTAACGTGATCAGCATTACGCTAATGTCGTCTTTCTTTCTCGGAAAAAATACAAATCACAGAAACTCATTGTTGTCTTTCACTCTCGTAAAAAAAATACAAATCACAGGTAATCATTGTCGTCTTTCTCTCTCCGAAAAGAAAAACAAAAATAAAATTCACAGGTACTCATTACCGTCTTTCTCTCTCGGAAAAAAATATAAATCACTGGTACTCATTGTCGTCTTTCTCTCTTGGAAAAAAAATACACATCACAGTTACTCATTGTCGTCTTTCTCTCTTGGAAAAAAAATACACATCACAGTTACTCATTGTCGTCTTTCTCCCTCGGAAAAAAATAATAAAAATCGCAGGTACTCATTGTCGTCTTTCTCTCTCGGGAAAAAAATAATAAAAATCACAGTTACTCATTGTCGTCTTTCTCTCTCGGAAAAAATAAAAATCGCAGTTACTCATTGTCGTTGTTCTCTCTCGGAAAAAAAAATAAAATCGCAGTTACTCATTGTCGTCTTTCTCTCTCGGAAAAAATACAAATCACTGGTGCTCACTTGAGGCTGGGTGAACCTAGAAGCCGACGACCGTAATTGAACCAGATTACTTTTCTTATCAAACGAAATGCAGATAACTCCTTTGTCTACGCCTTGATAGATTTTCTAATGCGATTATCTATATACGACAGACGGTTGGTGGCAATTAATCTTGATAAGTCAATTATTTGGTAAAAATATTAGTGTCTTATGCTGGATGCTGTTTGGCTGAACAACTTTTCTCAATTAGCAACTACTATGCATTTAGATAGACATTTAGAGAAGTTAAGAACAACATGGTCACGAGGAAGAAGAAACGTTTGAGACCATCACCGGTTCTCCATAGTTTTGATAGTCGTTTGTGGATTTTGGTGTTTGTAACCAGATTCTTTTTACGCGACTAATGGCATATTGCTCCTGGACCAGAAAATTTAACTAAAGAAGAGATTGAAGCCATGGGTGATTTTGGAATAGAAATAATAACAAAAATATTGAATAATATCTACAACAGCGGTTGGTACAATCAGACGACCTGTTCAAATCAATATTCATAGCCCTAACAAAGAAATCTGGTGCGATTGGATGCGATGAGATAATATAACTAAAGAAGAGATGGCAAGACGTGGGTGATTTGGGAATAGAAATAAAAACAAAAATATTGAATAATATCTACAACAGCGGATACATACCAGACGACCTATTCAAATCGATATCCATAGCCCTACCAAAGAAATCTGGTGCGATTGAATGTTATGATAATCTCACAATAAGCTTTATGAGTTACACGACAAAGATATTACTAAGATTCATCATGTGAAGAATGCGAAACAAAATCAGTCCAGAAATTAGTGATCAACAGTGTGGTTTTGTTGGAAGTAAAGGAACGAGCAATGCCATTTACATCATAAGATCTTTAGTAGAAAGAGCCATAGAGGTGAAAACAGATTTATACCTATGTTTCATAGATTATACGAAAACATTTGACAAAGTAAAGCATTAAGAAATAATCAAAATTATATAAAGCATTAACGTAGACAGCAAAGAACTAAGATAAATAAAGAACATGTACTGGCAACAGACAGCGGCCATTAGAACTGGAAATCAATTGGAAATGTTTCAACATATAAAACAGGGTGTTAGGCAAAGTTGTGTGCTGTCACGAGATTTGTTTAATATTTACAGTTAGATTATTTTAAGATCCATAACCCTTTTAGTTAG
Organism: Megaustenia siamemsis; assembly: GCA_032433765.1. NCBI lineage: Eukaryota > Metazoa > Mollusca > Gastropoda > Stylommatophora > Ariophantidae > Megaustenia > Megaustenia siamemsis. Next base: position 47,126,313 of record JAVIAB010000073.1, read on the forward strand.
ATCTTCCAATCTATTTTTTTTCTTTTTACTGTCAATGTTCCTGCAGAAGACAATTGTTGGATTGGACGGTAACGTCGCAACGCTTGTGTTTCGTTATATTTATGATTATAAAGTTGTACCCTTTTACGCGTTTCCTCGTTATTTGACTAGTTTGATAATCACTGTCCCGGCTCCTTCTCATAACTGATTGTTTGAGAACCACTGATCTACCAAGGATCCTTCTCATAACTGATTGTTTGAGAACCACAGATCTACCAAGGCTACTTCTTATAACTGATTGTTTGAGAACCACTGATCTACCACGGCTCCTTCTGGTAACTGATTGTTTGAAAACCACTGATCTACCATGGCTCCTTCTTATGACTGATTGTTTGAGAAACGCTGATCTACCATGGCTCCTTCGTATGACTGATTGTTTGAGAACCGCTGATCTACCACGGCTCCTTCGTATGACTGATTGTTTGAGAACCAGTGATCTACCACGGCTCCTTCGTATGACTGATTGTTTGAGAACCAGTGATCTACCACGGCTCCTTCGTATGACTGATTAGTCTAACTTGGAATTTTTATTACAACGGGCCTCCTGCAATGACCGAGAGAAAGAAAAGAACAAATCAAATCTATATGCGAGCTTTAAAGGAGCTTACAGTTGAGATATTCGTGGCGAACTAAGGAGACAGAGAGGAAAGGTTCTGTTGTTTACTTGAATGAGAATGTGAAATTAAATGAAGTCATACTGAAAGGCTGCAAGTATTTTTGTATCAAGATTACAACAAAAATGTAAGTATAAAAAAGCTGCATCCTAATTACATTTGTAGTAAAAAAAAATGTTTCATACAAGGAAGTATCAAATTAGTAACACTTTGAAGTATTTCTTCTTATTGACAAAGATCTATTAAAAGGATGATTAATATGAATTTAAGAGCACGTTAACACAAGACAATAACCAAGAGACAGAGATAGATATAAGGTGTAACAAAGCATGCCAAGTTATAGGCCAAGTATCAACACTATTGAAAAATAAAGCAATAACTACGGAAGCAAAAAGGGCAATATACAAATAAATTTGTCTACCAACTCTGCCAGAATTGGACGCTGGACTCTAGAACAATAAGAACGATCACCGAAATGAAACGTGTCAGAAGAATGACAGGAAACAGCTAAGGGACAGAGTAAGAAACACTGACCTGAGGAAGAAACTCGAAATTGAACCAGCCATCGAATACATAAAGAAACAACAGATAAATTGGTTCGGCCACATAACAAGACAAAAAGAACTAACAATGACTCAAAGAGCCTTAAATAAACGCTACGAAAACGCCAGATTAAGAGGAAGACTGAGAAAGAGATAGATAAAGGGAATACTAGAGTCACTAGGAGGAATAACATCAGAAGAGGCCAACAGAAGTGCAAAGAATCGCAGATTGTATCTCCCCTCGACGCCAACGGCAGCAGAGGAAGGAAAGAGGAAGAGGAAGGTTCGTTAAGTTAAAAACCTGATATCGTTGAGTTGTTTGAAAAAGTGGAAGCATCACAATTGTCCTAAAATGAGCAGAGTATAGTGGACACAGTCGTTAGGTTTTAAACTTTAAACTCTGTAAATCGTTAAATCGTTAAATGCTGTTGCTAAAATACCAATTTGAAGTTTAACCAATCCACTGTGAAGTGAAGAGAGTTCCTATCAAAGAACAGTTAGAAAGAATGAATAAATTCCAATGTATCCATCGAGAACATGGCCATGAAGAATGGAGTTGACAAATGTATGGTTCACAGAAAATATGACATCACATTACTGTGCTATTTTATATCAGCGGTAAGTAGATGAGGTGGAGAGTGTGTGCGGGGGAGGGGAATGGAAAGAAAAGTTAGCAAAATTATCAAACTTTGTACCCAAGATGAATGTGCAACATAAAAAGCTGGAAGACTGACGGTTATCATCTTTCTGTTCTCGATTTGGACAATATCTTCAGTTCCCTCTCGGTAGCCGAGTTGGGAAAACCACCCGACTGGACTACCGACGTTCGGACAACCCGTGTTCGATTCCCGCTGGGAGCAGTGGGAATTGTACTCGTGGTTGAACACACACACACAAAAATACCCCCACGGTCGACCCAGCCGTTGGCAGAAATGAGTACCAGGGTATTACCCTGGGAAGGTGAGGAATGTCGCTTCGCATCTGAGTTTCGATGCTTGAGACGACACTATACAGAAATATCCGAACATTTCTGGATAGGCGGCCGAGCACATTTGGGTGAAAACTCGCGTGCTATGACGCTCGTTCAGGTCTCGTACTTTACCTTTACTTATGAATCACCTTGAAGTATATTTTTAGTAACAGCACCGCTGTATGAAAACCTGAACGATATAGAACGAGGAAGAATAATGCTCAGATTATGTCTCGAGTACGTCGATTATCCTAATTTATATTGTTGGAAATACAAACCGATCGAATTATACACATGCTATACACACCTGCTTGTTTTAATATAAAAGTGACACTTTAGTTCTAACCTTAGAAATGTTACAACGGCTGTGGATGAGAATGTTCCGAGTATAGTACACCACCCTCATTCTCAATATTGATATCTTATAGAAGTGTTATCAACTTGTGGCACCAAACACAAAATGTAAGACCTTCAGCTAAAATAAATATTATGTGTGGATGATAATTTAGTAGTTAATGCTCGTAGCAAAACAAAAATAAAAGATGTGAAAATCTGGAAGCACTATTCAATTTATACACAGAAAATGTAAAATAAATTAAGATTCGCTTCTTCTAATCACTTTGAATGTGCAATGAAAGTAACCTGTTTATTTTATAGAAAAAAAAACAATTCAACTAACTTATCAGTGACAAACAACTATGATAATATAAAATGTTATATATACTACCTCTGTGTGCAAAGTGACAGACAGAGAGAGAGAGAGAGAGAGAGAGAGAGAGAGAGAGAACTCTACGTGGATTTTAATAAGCCCGCTGTGAATGGCTGAATACTAATAGATGGTGTAGGATGTAATACATGCACCAATTATCTGGTTGTGTAGCCAGGTCGATGCTGTTAGATGTTAACGAGGCTAGATCCATATGAGATTATTTATTTTAAAAATGGAAGTTCCGTACATGAAGCAGAGAAAAAATAGACAGTGATATATGCCAAACCCTTGAAACAAACAAAAGGTTATTCCATAACAAGGTTGCGGTAATTTCGCGATCAACAAACGGATTCGTATCATTCATTTGTCGCCGAAAAAAATCGAATCAAAAGAAACTTTCAAAGGAAAGAAATAAATACCCCAAAAATGTACTTTTCTGAACTATTAAAATTACGGATATCGTAGTAAGGGAGCACATCCACTCCCTTGCGAAGAGTATGAGGAACGTCATGTTAGTGATGATATCTATCCATGACCACTACACACTTTTGGCTTATCTGGTCGGTATAACGCCAGACCGCGCTTACTTCCCAGAACAATCTCTGGTACCTACTTTAAAAAATTGGGTGAACCAGTAACATTGTCGGTCCGAAACGCGCCACTCCTAGGTATTTAACTTCAACCCTGCTGATCAGGAAACGTGCGCACTAACCATTCAGCCACCGAGGCTCATACTAAAAGGATCAATACAAGATACCAACACATCAAAAGATGTCACGTCACGATAGCTCGGTAATTAGAGAACTGGACTAATAAGGACAAGAGGTTGAGTTCGGTCCTGATTGACGGTTCCCAGCCGTATATGGGTACATATTTTTTTTTCCTTGGAAAGAAAAGGGCACGGGCGTAATACCGACCATATTGCCCCCAAAATCATGTACTGAAGGTCTATTAAAAATGTGAGAATCATATTCCCTGTCATAGTCCCTATACGCCACGCGATGTGACGGGGCTCTTAATTTTTTTCTTTATGTTTTACGCTAAGAATTCCATACCTATTAATATAAATAAACACTGAAACATTCAACCCGATAAATATCTATATACGTAATACAAGTTATCTTATAATATTAATATAAACACACAATAACCCTCAAAATAAATATCAACCATCACAAAAGTACATACCATTCGAAGATGCTAATTGACAAAAACCATATAACAAACAAAAGTGAATAATTAACAAAAACATGTAAATCAAAATATTTTGTCACTGATATTCTAGCAAATCTGGTTGATATGCCCATTTGTGTCGTTACAGAAAGAAACACTACAATACTAACCAACAATAAAATATTGACAACAATAAAATACTGACCAACAATAAAATATTAACAACAATAAAATACTAACCAACAACAAAATACTAACCAACAATCAAATACTGACCAACAATAAAATATTAACAACAATAAAATACTAACCAACAACAAAATACTAACCAACAATCAAATACTGACCAACAATAAAATATTAACAACAATAAAATACTAACCAACAACAAAATACTGACCAACAATAAAATATTGACAACAATAAAATACTAACCAACAATAAAATATTGACAACAATAAAATACTGACCAACAATAAAATATTAACAATAATAAAATACTGACCAACAATAAATTACTGACTAACAATAAAATACTGACCAACAATAAAATACTGACCAACAATAAATTACTGACCAACAATAAATTACTGACCAACAATAAAATATTGACCAACAATAAAATACTGATCAACAATTAAATACTGACCAACAATAAATTACTGACCAACAATAAAATACTGACCAACAATAAAATACTGACCAACAATAAATTACTGACCAACAATAAAATATTGACAACAAAAAAATACTGACCAACAATAAAATACTGACCAACAATAAAATACTGACCAACAATAAATTACTGACCAACAATAAAATACTGACCAACAATAAAATACTGACCAACAATAAATTACTGACCAACAATAAATTACTGACCAACAATAAAATACTGACCAACAATAAATTACTGACCAACAATAAATTACTGACCAACAATAAAATATTGACCAACAATAAAATACTGATCAACAATTAAATACTGACCAACAAAAAATACTGACCAACAATAAAATACTGACCAACAATAAAATACTGACCAACAATAAAATACTGACCAACAATAAAATACTGACCAACAATAAATTACTGACCAACAATAAAATACTGACCAACAATAAAATACTGACCAACAATAAAATACTGACCAACAATAAATTACTGACCAACAATAAAATACTGACCAACAATAAATTACTGAACAACAATAAAAAACTGACCAACAATAAAATACTGACCAACAATAAAATACTAACAACAATAAAATCAACAATAAAATACCAACAACAATAAAATACTGACCAACAATTAAATACTGAGTAACAATAAAATGCCAACAACAATAAAATACTGACCAACAATAAAATACTGACCAACAATAAAATACCAACAACAATAAAATACTGACCAACAATAAAATACCAACAACAATAAAATACTGACCAACAATAAAATACCAACAACAATAAAATACTGACCAACAATAAAATACCAACAACAATAAAATACTGACCAACAATAAAATACTGACCAACAATAAAATACCAACAACAATAAAAAACTCACCAACAATAAAATACCAACAACAATAAAAAACTGACCAACAATAAAATACTGACCAACAATAAAATACCAACAATAAAATACTGACCAACAATAAAATACCAACAACAATAAAATACTGACCAACAATAAAATACCAACAACAATAAAATACTGACCAACAATAAAATACCAACAACAATAAAATACTGACCAACAATAAAATACCAACAACAATAAAATACTGACCTTCAATAAAATACCACCAACAATAAAATACTGTCCAACAATAAAATACCAACAACAATAAAATATACAAACCAACTGAAACTTCGATAACCATTAGCAAATGTGTCACTAACAATAAGTAATCAACAATAAAATACAAATTTCAAATATGATTTTTTTATTTTTTTTAAATCGAACGGTAACTTATACAGCGTTACTATCTAGAAATAAAATACTAACCGACAGCAAGCAACTAACCACCAATCCAATATTAATTAATCGACAATAAAATACGAATAAACAATGAAATGGAAAATGAAAGTAAGACACTAATTAAAAAAATAAGACTAATAAACCAAAGATAACTTTACAGCATCTGGAGCTCTCTCTTATGGTTTTAGTTACGATTGCTGCGCTGTCGTTGAAGATGGTCAACAAATGGATCGGGCGGACATCATCAATGCACTACGAGATGTGGGAAAGGCACAGAACTTCGACAACCGTGAGTCCACGTTACTCCTTCAGATGAAAGAGATGGGTCCTAAGATGGGCATAGCCAGAAACGAGAAACTTAGTGGGCGTATAAGAAGACTTATCAATCAACACAGAACTGGAGTCGTCAGTCGATGGAAACTGCGGGACTATCTGAGGAGAGTATCTGAGTACCTATGGACATGTTCCATATATGCAGTTCTAATGACCCGTAGACAACTCAGTAATTCAATAACTCAATAGTTATAAACGACTGACATCACTCTACCAACAACCACCCTGATAGCAAAGCTGCAAACTGCCTGCAGGTTGGGATGTTTTACGATTTTATTTTCTCTTCGCGGGTCATCTGTATGGTTGAAGGATCTGTTGATGGCGTACCACAGAATCATATACATCAGTATAGGCTAGCACGTCCATATATCCGTTATTTTCACAAATGAGGGCATTCACTTCCGCGTAAACAGGAATCGAATTTTGTTTTCTGCATCACCTAACTAGTGTGGCAATGGCAGAGTAGATGACTTTAAGTTCTGAAGGAACAGGTATCCATTCTTTCCTCAGGAATAACATGATATAGCTCGCAGATCGATTTGACAATATCATCAGCTTGGTCTATCCATGATGTACACCTCATTAACCTATTGCTCTTATCTTCAATCAATTCTGTGCTCACAGGGGGTGTTCACGATCAGTGCTTATCTTTAGTTATACACGTGCTCTTAGTAGCATCACCCTGCTCTCAATAGTGCGGGAATCCAATAGGAAACGCATTGCTATGTAAAGTGTCCCTGGTTCAGCCCAAAATAATGCGCATAGCTTCATTATGCACTGTTTCAAGATTATCTATGTGAGTCTCACTAATAGTGAAGATGGCCATAGCGTATTCACCGGGCGAGAGGACTAGACCACGATACAGAAGTAGCAAGAAACGTTGTTCGATACCACAAGCTTCCATGACTCTCATCGCCAACAATTCTTTGCGAGCTTTAGAAATCACATGGTCTTTATGCCCTCTGAAGCACAAGTTGTAATCAAACTTTCCTCCCAAATACGTCATCATGGTGGTTCTACAAAGCTTGACAGTATAATAGAAGAAGCTTAAGCATTTAATTTTCCTGGAAAGACACAAATGAGCAAATCAACTAAAGTATCAGTGACAAATAATTGTGTCAATTATGTCCTATTCCATTATAGAATCTGGTTCATTGCAGTAAATCCCCATATCCGCTCCACCGCCCGTCCCAGCATTTCTCGAAGGGTGTGTAACCAATGTTCCTCTGAGGTGTTGATTGTAGTGCCATCTGTCTTTCCATTTACATTCAGTCTCTATCAACCATTCTATGCTAAGTCACTTTTGATGTTTACCTGATCTTGCTATGTGGAGTCTACTGATAAGCGACTATCAGAATAGCAGTCTGAAGTATTCTGAGGACATAATCTAACCAACATCAGCTTCTCTTCGGGACATCCATAGTGATGTCATTAGTGTAAGTTGCTTTGTAAAAATATCTTTCTTGGACATACGATTAAGTCAAAAACACCAAATAATATGAAATACATCTATTTTAAAAACCTCTAATTTAGGACATATTGCTTTGGTAAGTTTATATGATTCTGAACCATACAGTGAAAGGTTTATCGTACTGGACTTGAAGATGCTAAATTCAGTCTAAATTGTACTGTTGTGTAACTACATAATGCAGATACCTGCTTAATTGTTTCTTTTTCCTGGAGAATTTCTATCTAATTCACTATCAAACCCTCATAGAGAAATGCGTGCACGTCCTCAAAGTTCACTTTCTTATGTCCAGTTTTCTCTGCATTGTTGCTAAATCTTTAATCTAACTCTCAATATCTGTATAGCGATAGGAGATGAGACAATTGCAAAATCTATGTCCTTAAAAACATATGCAAGACTCCATCTAATTCCTTTTTGTTTAATCTAATCTTATATTGAATATCTGTGTAAGGATGGGAGAGAAGACTTCTGCAAAATCCAAGTTCTATAAAACATTGGTAACTGTCAACGTTAGCTCCTCAACGAATAATAAGATGTTACATCTATTCAATAATACAGAATATTGCCAACGTGATGTTAGTATTAAACAACAAAGTAGCGGTAAAAAATAAGATATTAGTAAACAATAACATATATATATATATATATATATATATATATATATATATATATACATATACATATGCATATACCAGCAACCTTAATATAAAACAATTATCAAAATCAAGTTCCCGACATTCAAATCTTATCATCATGTGCCATACCGGTTGGCGTAGGCGATCATGTCTCTCCACAATCTTCTATCAACAGTGCTTAGTATCACTTCCGTTGTTGACTGTTTTCCATGCCCTGACACCAAGCGATTCAGTATTTTCTTTCTTTGTCATCCGCAATCTCTCTTTCCTCTTATTTTGCCAGTTGTAACCAAGTATCCCAACTTTACTCTTGTCATGTGCCCTAGCAATTTTGATTGTTTCTTTCTGATGTTTTTTAGGAGTTCACTTTTCGTGTTGGCCTCTTTGAGAATTTCTTCATTGGTCTTTTTAGCTGTCCAGGGAACTTTCAACATTCTTCTGAGAAATCCCATCTCTGTGGCCTCTAATCGTCTTTTCATTTGTTTGTCGACTGCCCATGATTTGCTTCCATAGGTACATCAAATCTACTTGTTCTTTTAACGAACACGGGTAACTTACAAGGTGGTATTACTCTGTATCTTAGACTACTTTTAAAAAAATGACATATTTTATCGCTCACATAAACCACATAAAAGTAGAGACATTAATTATAAATTGACACGCCAAATTAAACATCTAATATAACACGGACATTGCATCAGTGTTTCTACTTAAATAAGTCGAACACAAAAGCTTTCATGTGAACGTGAATGCAAAGGTAATAAGAGAAAATAACTATTTGTGATATAATATGTTTCCAGAGGATTATGTTGTCGGGTTTGTATATTCAAAATGTAAGTGAAAGGGGCATGTCATTTCTCATGACAGATTACTTTATCCCACAACATGAAATAAAGAGCGTAGATTGTTACGTAATCCTTTAAGGATGTTATTACACAAAGCTTAAGTACAAAACGTATGTTGCTTCACAAGATTCAGGCATTTTACACTAAGAATCGTATGAAGAAAACGTATTTTATTATACACGAATATATAGAACACGTATAATATTAATGTACACGATTATATCATCATCATCATCATGTACCATGCCGGTTGGCGTAGGCGATCATGTCCTTCCACAATCTTCTATCTACAGTGCATCGTATCAGTTCTGTTGTTGACTGTTTTCCATGCCATGACACCAAGCTATCCAGTATTTTCTCTCTTTGTCGTCCGCGATCTCTCTTTCCTTTTATTTTGCCAGTTGTAACCAAGTATTCCAACTTTCCTCTTCTCATGATGTGCCCGAAAAATGTTGATTGCTTCTTTCTGATGTTTTTTAAGAGCTCCCTTTTTGTGTTGGCCTCTTTGAGAACTTCCTCATTGGTCACACGATTATATAGACAATGTTTAATATTACTAAGACTATGTAAGTAAAGTAAAGTGTCCCCGTCGCGCTAAGTGGCGTATAGGGAATATGGTGTTAGTGACCATAAATTTTACAGACCTTCTGCACATGACTTTTGGGGTAATGTGATCGGCCCGTGCCGTTAAAGATTATGTATAAAATGTAAATTATACCACAAAGCTTATGTAGAAAGTGTATGCTGTTAGACACGCTTATGTAGGGAGTGTTAAGTTATAATTAGGCTTAAACCTATCTAATCTCCGTGGTTTTGTAGTTTATATGATCGAACTTCTCTACCCTTTCTTATGTGTTGTCCGATTGTTCAAAATTTCAGTCCATGAATGAAACGCATGACAGGAAAAGGCTTGAGAGACAAGTTCAGATGTGAAGAACTAAAAAAAAATAAACAGGAATAATTGCTGCCATTGAATGCCCTTAAAAAGTAACGAATAAAAACGGATTGGCCACGGGATAAGACAAAAAGATCAGAATACAACACAACAAACCCTCAACCCACACTACCAGAACACCAGACCCAAAGATAGACTACGTAAAAAATGGATTAATGGAATATTACATCCACTTGGAAACATAACAGCAGTAGAGGACAGCAGAAGAGCAAAATATCACAAACTATTTTTTCGTTCGACGTTTAAAGGCAAATGGAGGGCAAAAAGAAGAATGCTTATCTAAAAGGGTTGATGTTATTGCACACGACTAGTGATCCCATGATATTACACATTTCCTGTTTAAGAAAGCAAACAATGAGGGTCACATAATCTGATGTGTGTCAGGTAATTGTATTATATTTGTTATTTTTATAATATAGCAACAGCCGAATAAAAGTAATATTGGAAGGGCAGATACAAGGTAGAAGTTGCAGAGGCAGACCAAGACTAACATGGACGAGTAACATCAAAAGATGGACAAGTCAACCTACTCTGTTATACAGTGTTTTCATAAATCCTTTATTCTGTCTTATACATGTAGATATTAAGCTTCTACTATAGTGCTGTAATGCACAGACAGATAATGTTATTCACTTATTGTCACTCTTATCATCATCATCATCATCATTATCATCATCAAGTATTGTACTTGTAGACGTAGATGATCACGTCTCTTCACAACTTTGCATCTCTACAGTTGTTATTCTGTTCCGTTCTTAACTTCCTGCTAAACCATCTGTATATATATATATATATATATATATATATATATATATGTGTGTGTGTGTGTGTGTGTGTGCGTGTGTGTGTGTATGTGCATGCGCGCTTGTGAATGTGAATATCGCCTAATCATTTTGCACATGAAAATAAATACATAGTACATTTGTCTGCATATTTGTCGCGATTATTACGAAAATTAGTGTTTTATAACCCCCTCTCAATATATTCGAACAGTTCGGGAAGGGAAGCAAAGTTCATATATTCGAAGCTGGAGGTGCCAAAAGATAAGGACAACCCTCGATGCCGTTGAAGTTAATCCTTGCTGATATTTTGACTTTGTCTACTTTGACATTATCAAATTCATTCAATCCACACACAAGGCAGAGGAAATGAACAGAGAGAAAAGGTCAGAAGTTATCTAGTAATTTTATTTATAAATGTAATATTTTCACGATATTTTCTTTTTAGAATTCTGGTTAAAGAATAATCTTGTAAATAAAGAAAGACGGAAATCTGTTACGTCACATGGATTGCAGTAACAATGGTGTTCATTGTTTTGTGGATCGTCACTATTTTTTGTTGTTTTTGTTTTATTTTGAGTAATGTTAGCATATAACTAGAATTATGTGTAGGGAAAGGAGCCGCGATACCTCGGTGGTTAGTGAAATTGACTACAAAGGACAAGATATCGGGTTCGATTCTGATCGACGGCTTCCGGGTTCACCCAGCCTTAAATGGGTACATAATTTTATTTTCTGGGAAATTAAAGCGGCACAGGCGTAATACCGACCACAATACCTCAAAAAGCATGCGCCGAAAGTCTGTAAAAACTATGGTCACTAACACCATATTCCCTATACGCCATGTTGTGTCTAGGGGCTGTTTAATTTTTTTTGTTATGTATAGGGAAAATATTATATAACAACAAGCAAAAAAAAAAACGGATATTATCTCACAATGGTATGTATAACGCCTGAGAGTCGAGGACTCGACCCCACGTTCACAACTAGAATTAAAAGCACATCCCTGTGCCAGAGTAAATTTTCTTCCCTGAAAATGTGGCTGCATCACTTCTGACTCCATAGAAAGGTTTCAATAAATTGAGCTTTCGTTTGAAGTATTACACGTTTTGTGCTTTACACACTTTCGATTCATTAACAATAATGACAATGTGCAGTTTCATTTTATATAAAACGATCCTAAGAAAGGGCAAATGACAAGGAAAGATAATCCGAGGGCAAACGAAATATTTAAGTGCCAATAAAATCAATAATAAAATACAGGAATACAATGTCAGAGGTATTAAAATATGTTCCCTATTTGTTTATGTGTTATTGTGTTTTCTTTGATGTTTGTTGAATATTAGATGTTTACGAGAATATATTTTTAATCGCATTATGCCATGCTGAAAAGACAAATAAATATAAGATGTTTTGATTCCTTTTCATCGTACGCTCTTTGAAAATCCCAGACGTCAATGTCAGAATTTGTGGCTTGCATTTTCTATAAAGAGCGGAAAAGCTAAATTTTTTTTTAATGATTTCTTTTTTAAAGAGAAAAATCAGGAAGTCCGTAATTTACATCAAACTGGACTGTGTCGGTGACAAGATGGAGAATGTGTTCAGCTTATGTAATGTAAATTTAATCTACTTCCTGCTTCTGTTCTTCATTAGCTTCATTCACTTATCATTACATTAGATGATGTAATTTAATGTCTGGAAATTTTGTCCTCGGAATGTATTTATTTGAGACAATTTTGTTATTTGTTTTTTTTTTTCAGTCTTACTTGTCCTTCCTTAAAAGCAACAGTTGTTTTTATTCAGAGTTGCCACCCTTGGCGGCGGACATAAGATGCCCAGAAAAGAAGCTTATAGCGAACTTCGGCTAATAGTGCGTCAAACGCTGTTTACAAAGAAGTTTAAACTAATTGATCAGAAGAAGAAATAATAATCCAAGTGCACAAAATAAATCAGTGTTATTTGTATCTAATATGTTATATATGAAAATGAAACGTGCATCTGGTGTTTGAACATGGAATTAAGGACATCAAGCAAGTGAGAGAGTTCTTGGCCGAGTTCCACCAACAAAAAAATTCTCAAGAAAAATGACGACAATATACTATACTCCAAAACTGCAGTAATGCGATTTGACAGCTTTATAGTTTTGTATATATAAATGTAACAAGAAAGCGTAAGGGAAGGATGGACGGAATACATTAAAGACCGTTATGATGATGGATAAACGAATAGAAGTAAATATTCAGGATAATGGGGAAGGACCAGAAATACTCAAAGATGAAGTGGAAGACGCAGGAAATGCTCCTGGATCATATACTATAACTGAAGAAGAAATTTAAGCAATGGGTAATTTTGGTATAGATATAATAACAAAAATATTGAATGATATCTACAACAGCGGATATATACCAGTCGACATGCTAAAAACAATATTCATAGCTCTAAAAAAGTAATCTAGTGAGATTGAATGCGATGATCAACACAACAATAATCCTTACGAGTCACAATACTAAAATATTATTAACATGTACATCCAAGTGACATCCTATCTTATGTACATCTTAGTGACATGATATATTTTGTACATCCAAGTAGCATGCTATCTTATGTACATCCAAGCGATATCCTATGTTTTGTACATCAAAATCATATCCTATATTTTGTACATCCAAGTGACATGCTATCTTTTGTACATCGAAGTGATATCCTATGTTTTGTACATCCAAGTCATATCCGATATTTTGTACATCCAAGTCATATCCTATAATTTGTACATCCATGTCATATCCTATATTTTGTACATCCAAGTCATATCCTATAATTTTTTACATCCATGTCATATCCTATATTTTGTACATCCAAGTCATATCCTATAATTTGTACATCCAAGTCATATCCGATATTTTGTACATCCAAGTCATATCCTATAATTTGTACATCCATGTCATATCCTATATTTTGTACATCCAAGTCATATCCTATAATTTGTACATCCATGTCATATCCTATATTTTGTACATCTAAGTCATATCCTATAATTTGTACATCCAAGTCATATCCTATAATTTGTACATCCAAGTCATATCCTATAATTTGTACATCCAAGTCATATCCTATAATTTGTACATTCAAGTCATACCTTATATTTTGTACATCCAAGTGATAAACTATATTTTTAATGTATAACTGAAACACACAATATAGCTCAATTCCAACTATGCATTGTGACCACGTTTAATAAACGGATCAACATAATGTGTGTCAGGTAAGCCAGATTTAACTTCAAACATATTGATACATACAATACATCAACGAATTCGGTTAACGATAATTTGTTAAAGGATGGAATGGCGGTAATATAATATAGAATGAAGAAACATCTCTAATAATTTTTAAAAAAACTAAGGTTGGCGCTCATAAGATATGACTAGATGACAGAAGAGAGTGCAAATAGCGAGCTAAATATATAATAAAAACATATTTTGAACACATCTGTTGTTAAGATTTACTACTACAGGTGTGTATAGAATACCTTAGTGTCGTTATTTCAATAATGATTAATATATCATATGGGACAATGAGTGCACGTAAAAGTTTTCGTTTAAAGACACACGGAATATCGTTTGATGCGATCAGTGGATGTATAATTCTTCATTTAGTCATTTCGGGAACATGTTTGTAAACCAAACGTGTATGCAAATTCTTTCGTTTAGTAATTTTTTTTAAAGAATGTATCACAAAAGAAACATCTCTATAAATCAGGTTCTCTTCCACTCTATGGTTATGGTATGTTATGGTATGTTATGGTATGTTAAATTAGAATCATCTTCAGAGCACTTCGGACACATCCATTTGTGCTTCGATCTTGTTCATGAGTACACAAATAACTGTACTAATTCGGTGTTGGTTGACAATCGTTCTCATTCGTCTAGAATATCGCTCTGTTCTGACGACACGATCTTCATTTAGATTACTTTCCTTAAATTGAGAGAGTCTAGGGTAAAGAAGAGAGAGTCTAGGGTATAGAAGAGAGAATCCAGGGTACAGAAGAGAGAGTCTTGGGTATAGAAGAGAGAGTCTAGGGTATAGAAGAGAGAGTCTAGGGTACAGAAAAGAGAGTCTTGGGTATAGAAGAGATAATCTAGGGTATAGAAGAGATAATCCAGGGTACAGAAGAGAGAGTCTTGGGTATAGAAGAGAGAGTCTAGGGTATAGAAGAGAGAGTCTAGGGTACAGAAAAGAGAGTCTTGGGTATAGAAGAGATAATCTAGGGTATAGAAGAGAGAATCTAAGGTATAGAAGAGAGAATCTAGGATCTAGGGTATGAAGAGAGAGTCTAGGGTAAAGAAGAGAGAGTCTAGGTATAGAAGAGATAATCTAGGGTATAGAAGAGAGAATCTAGGGTATAGAAGAGAGAGTCTAGGGTATAGAAGAGAGAGTCTAGGGTATAGAAGAGAGAATCTAGGGTATAGAAGAGAGAGTCTAGGGTATAGAAGAGAGAATCTAGGGTATAGAAGAGAGAGTCTTGGGTATAGAAGAGAGAGTCTAGAGTATAGAAGAGAGAATCTAGGGTATAGAAGAGAGAATCTAGGGTATAGAAGAGAGAGTCTAGGGTATAGAAGAGAGAGTCTAGGGTATAGAAGAGAGAAGTCTAGGGTATCTAGGTATAGAAGAGAGAGTCTTGGGTATAGAAGAGAGAGTCTAGAGTATAGAAGAGAGAATCTAGGGTATAGAAGAGAGAATCTAGGGTATAGAAGAGAGAGTCTATGGTATAGAAGAGAGAATCTAGGGTATAGAAGAGAGAGTCTTGGGTATAGAAGAGAGAACCTAGGGTATAGAAGAGAGAGTCTAGGGTATAGAAGAGAGAGTCTTGGGTATAGAAGAGAGAACCTAGGGTATAGAAGAGAGAGTCTAGGGTATAGAAGAGAGAGTCTTGGGTATAGAAGAGAGAGTGAGTCTAAGGTATAGAAGAGAGAGTCTATGGTATAGAAGAGAGAGTCTATGGTATAGAAGAGAGAGTCTAGGGTATAGAAGAGAGAACCTATGGTATAAGAGAAAAAGCTTTGGGTGTAAGTGAGCGAGAAAAATGACAACTGCACGCAGACGCGCCAGAAAGAGACCAAAAATATCAGAGAAAATACAAAAATAATTGATGGCCCTCGCTAATGCTAGAAGAAAAGGTAGTAATGTTTATCTCCCTCTGCATCCGAATGGTTATAAGAGAACAAGGATAAGAAGAATAGTAGATATCAGTTAGGACACACAGTTCATGTCGCCAATTTATTTAACAATAGAGATTTTAGAATCGCACAGAATTTTTTTTTTTTTTAATCTATTGATCGGATTGAATTTTAGCAACAAAACGTCACGTTTTTTTCTTCTTTAGAAATCAACTTTTGTTATTTATTTAGACAGATCTGCATTGGCCACGAACACCAAGCGACATGTTTATATTTACTACCGTAGTTTAATTTTATTGTTGTTTTGCCATCGTTACTTTTAAACGTCGAGAGGAAACTTGAGTTTTGCCATCGTTACTTTTAAACGTCGAGAGGAAACTTGAGTTTTGCCATCGTTACTTTTAAACGTCGAGAGGAAACTTGAGTTTTGCCATCGTTACTTTTAAACGTCGAAAGGAAACTTGAGTTTTGCCATCGTTGCTCTGTGCTACTGTGTTACATGTATAGTGGTCATCGTGGTTTGATTATCTATCACCATCTTCTTTCTTTATTTATTTCCTCTTGTACCCGTTCGTGTGTCGAGATAGAGCCAAAGTTCTGGTTCTCGCCCATCTGGTGGCCTCATTTAATGTCAGTTGATTTTGTTGTAGCTTTTCTTTGATGTGTCTGTCCATTTTCCTCTAGGTCTGACTCTTGCTCTGCTCCTTTCTCTTCCTTTAATATATGCTTTGTGTGGTCAGGAAGCACACGGCATTCTTTCTAGATGGGCAAACCAATTCATTTGTTGTTTCTGTATGTAGGTTAGAATTGGCATAATACTTACTTATTATACGATTTTTATTTGGTTTTCTCTGGTTACTCTACGCACTTTTCTCAGACATCGCATCTCTGTAGCAACAAACTTACTTTTAAGCTTAGACGCAAGTGCCCATATTTGGCATTGGTAGCACACTATTTAATTTGCTTTATTGCATCGTGTCCCTATTTCATCATCGATGTAACCATCTTCAATGAGTGTTATTCTCAGATATTTAAAGTTTGTTACTTGTTTCATAACGATTTTCTGTAACCATGTTCAGTGTCCTACTGATACAAATTCTGTGCTTTTTTTTATTTTCAGTTCTTATTTCCATGTCATTCATTCTACATTCCTTATTCAAGGATATCAGCTGTTGGATCTTCTTCGAAAGCTATTATGGCCTGGTCGTCAGCAAAACATATGTCATTAATATCTTCGCACTGTGATTTGGCATCCTTGCATATTTTGTCAATGTTAGTGATAAACAAGAGTGGTGATAATACGCGTAGCAGTATCTTACTTGAGATGCTACTGCCAATGGAACTGATGTTCCTTTATCGTTATCTGACTGAGCCAATTGACATGAGACAGTTATGACAATCTCTTTCACGGCATGTCCGATATCGAGAACGATACAATAGGTCAGCGGTTCTAAAACTTAACGAACCCCCATCCCCTTAAATATATTTGTTACCCACGGATTCACAAGACTCAAATAAAGTTTGAAAACTCTCAAGAACGAAGTATATAATTAAGAAATATAATATTTCTTAAAATAAATAATAAATATATAATTCCGATTTTTTTTCTTTAGGGTTTTCAGATTTTGAGGAAAGTGAGAAATAAATTATTATAGAAACTCCTACTATGTTTTTATTTTAATGATCTCTTACTCATCAAAAATAAAATTAATATTGTCTTTAATTCTTTCTGAAGAAACAGAAATTATATGCACAACATATTATTAATGTGACACGCCTATGATAACCTTCACATGACGACGAAACCAAAAAATAAATTGACTTGAATATAATTTGTACAAGACTTTACCTCATTGATCACAAAAGTGGTGGAAAAAAAAAGTATCATCGTATCCTACAATAATGAATGAGAAGGATGGTGTTAATTTCACTTGCAAGCCTAGCTATGTCGGTCTTAATTGCCGAAACATGTATTCTGAGTTCCGACTCTTCGTTTCTTCAACGGTTTCTATATTTGTTTTTTTTTAAAGATAAAAATTAATAATTTAATTAATTTAATATTGATATATTGTAGCATGCATCGATAATTTCGAAAAATTTTGTTCGTGAGTCCGGAAATTTTGAATGGACTGTTCATTATCATCGTTGAGTGCTATCTCCGCATCGAAGGTTGGCTACCATATAGCGCCATACCGCTCTGTGTTGTGCCTCGGTACCTAGTTGGGAAAACCACCCGACTGGACTACCGACGTTGTGACAACCCGTGTTCGATTCCCGCTGGGAGCAGTGTGAATTGTACTCGTGGTTGGAAAAAAAAAATACCCCCCGGTCTTAAAAAAAGACCCAGCCGTTGGCAGAAATGGGTACAAGTATTACCCTGGGAAGGTGAGGAATGTTGCCTCGCATCTGAGTTTCGATGCTTGAGGCGACACTATACACAAATCTCCGAACAGTTCTGGATAGGCGGCCGAGCACATATGGGTGTAAACTCGCGTGCTAAGACGCCGGTTCAAGTCTCGTACTTTACCTTTGCCGCTCTGTCTCTTGCTTTGATGGTGCAGATTGTCATAGGCTGATATGTCCATCTTTTGATGTTACTCGTCCATGTTGGTTTTGGTCTGCCTCTGCCTATTTTGAAAAAACTCATTTGTTTTGTTTGAATTGTGTTTAGTAGATCTTTTTTAATTTTTGGTTGTCTTAAGACTTCATTATTTGTTTTCTTTTCTTCCCATCCAATTCTACCTATTCTTCTATATATCTACATTTCAAAGGCTTCACTTTACCGACCATCATCGAATTGCAGTTTTAGAGCACCATCTCTTGATGTTTCTCTGAGCTTATGTGCTGCCGTGAACTCCTCTACCTCACATGCAATAATTGAAATGGATATCCCATTGACTGTTTGCTTGCACAAGTACAAAACACAGAATTCACAGATACTACGCTGCAAACCTCCAACATGTCTTGCAATAAGTGAAGCGTCCTGCTCAGACAACTTTTCGTTGGTGGAATCAAGACAATTCTTGAGGTTTATAAACGTTTCAAAGTTTCTGCTCAATAGATAATGATGTCACAACTCCAAGTTTTTACAGTCACTGCTTCGATCTTGTGTAATTTTGAAAATAAATAACAGTAACCTGTTTTTAATGAACATAACATAACAGCACTGTAACATGTTCTTGATAACCATAACATACAGCACTGTAACATGTTCTTGATGAACATAGCATAATAGCACTGTAACATTTTTTTCACGATGATTTAAACTGAGCAAGTGGGTGGATAAATCTGACAAGGAAGTCAATTTAGCAAACAAGGAAATATCTGTCAAACGATCTTTGAGTTGAAACTACTTTTTCATAAGAGCAATCGTATCTCCACTCCAATATCCCATAAACGAGACAAAACTTTAACGTGTTATATCGAACAGACCACACGGTGTTGTAAAAGATGACAGCATTCACTTCCCATACGTTTACTGAGTTGTCTAAAATAAATCTTGAATGAAGAGATTAATTTTTTTAATTGACAATTGTGACTGATTAATTTAGGGTTTATTTTTTTAATATTTGATGTTGCATCTTCTTAAGAACGAGAGCATCCCAATGTTATTGAGTTGTTTGCGGGTCATCATCACTGCACTCCGAACATGTCCATAGGTGCTCAGATCCCCTCCTCAGCTCAACAAGTCTCGAAGTGTCCAGCGACTGACGACTCCAGTTCTGTGTTGGTTGATTAGTCTTTTTATACGCCCACTAAGTTTCTCCTTTTTGGCTGTGCCCATCTTAGCTCCCATCTTTTTCATACGGAATGGAATGATGTGGACTCATGGTTTTCGAAGTCATTTGCCTTTCCCACATCTCGGAGGGCATTGATGATGTCCGCCCGATCTATTGGTTGACCGTCCTCAACAATAGCGCAGCTAGCCAATCTGTCCGCTCTTTCTCCGTACTCCCGCATGTCCAGGGATATAGACAAAGGTGACCTTACGTATTTTTGACTTCTGCAATGACTCGCAGCATTTGCATACGTACAGAGCCCGCCTCTACTTTTCTTATCATGCTCATCGAATCATTCAGTATGCAAGTGTGGGTGTAATCTTGTGAGTCATCAACCAGATGAATAATGCCTTGGTCACTGCCATCACCTCCATCGTCATGCTACTCGTGGTCATAACGTATGCACCACTGTCTTCCTTGACTATTCGGCCTGCCGAGCGTGCTGTAAATGCTCATGGACTCATTTGTCTGTATAGATGACTGCATCTTTCTCATCGGTGTTATCCCAGATGAGACCGTTGACCTCAGCATTGACCACGCCTGAGCTATGTTCCCTACATTTTCTGTCGAGTGTGACAGTACACGAGAATGTCCCCCTGAATGATGTAGGCACCGGTATCCACTCTTTCCCAGCGTTGATATTAGTAAGTCCTCAGGCTTATATGATGACACCTTCTGCTTGGCCCACCCATGATTTGACTCTTTTTAGCCTTACACCTTTCCCTGTGTTGAGCTCGTGATGAATTGGATGCCCTTTATCTGCCTTTATCTTCAGGTATGCTCGTGCATTCCAGATCTTGATCCTCTCTTCCATGGTTGGAAAGTCAAGAAGATACCTCATTGCTACACAGGGAGTGTCCCGTCCCTCGTACACCCCAAGATAATGTGCATAGCTTCATTCTGTATTTTCCCCAGCCTGCCAATTTGAGTCGTACTAACAGTAAGAATAGCTAGGGTATATCCGATTGGTGCGAGGACTAGTCATTGGAACAGAAGAGTAAGTAGCCTCTGATCGATGTTGGCAAATATCATGACATTCAAGGCGTCTAATCCTTTGCGGGATTTTGTTATCACATGGTCAATGTGGTGTCGAAAACACAGCCTGTAATCAAACATAACTCCCAATGTATGTAGCAGTAGTGCCAAATCGCCGACGGTATTATTTTCTTAATCAGTTATCAAGTCTAGTAAGCATTCTAGACATTACACATGCCCACAAGTATGATAATCCATACACATTTCAATCAAGCACAGTCATGTACAATTGTTTAAGCTCTTTAATACTTCTTCAGCTGCAGTGTGTACCTACGATTAACTACGCGAACCGTCAATTCTCGTCTTAATTGTGTCACTGACTAAGTTATTAAAGAAGCTTTTACAGCTTTCTAGTTGTACAAACCATTATCTTTGCAGCAGGAAATATAAATGTTTCTACTAATGTGCACGTTTCCTTGTTTTTGACATTAAATGACAAACTTCAAAGGAAGCTCTCACTGCATTTTCCTTATTACAGCCAGTTGCAGTTTTTCATTTTACAATTTTATATTTTTTTTTCTGAAACTCATGCTCCTTACTTGAGAAGAAAGATAACGAAGCTCCTTGTACAACACACACTGTTGCAGTTGCTTGTCTCTGGGGCGTTTACACGTAAAGTCAATTGCTAGATATTCTTGATTAAAACTGCAACACATTTTATGTTGACTAGAAGAAGTTTCATTTTGCGTTGTTGCTATTCTTGTGCTTCATGCCACGAATTGAAACGAGCAGAAGCCCTTTAAATCATGAAGTGGCGGGTCTTAATGGCTTTCTAAACAATTCCGCCTTTTAGTGGAGAAGTTGAAGTTCGTGTAGTCCCAGGCTATGGCTGGAAAACTGTGTGACTTGTCTTGCCTAGAGGTACCGCAACACTATGTCTTTCATATATGTAAATGCCATCACTATGGGTAACACGGCGATCCCAGGTTTTGTTAGCCAACCTGTTTTGACACAGACTGTGCTAAGGGTTATGTCCAGACTAGATCATGGTCAATAAATGAGCTTCTGATCCACTGTTATGTCTGTCGCAAAGTTTCTCCTCATTCTGCTCAAAACAATATGAACCATCATCAACATTTTACGTTCTTTTACGTTGCAAAATCAATGGTGAGCGGTTTCCCCTGCGGCTCAGTCGAAATGCAATGGTATTAAATTATTGAAGTAATTTTACATGCGAATTAACGGACGATTTTATTTAGCACAAATCAAAGAAGAAACGAGATCACTAACTGTCGAATGCTCACTCTAAAAAGCACTGATTTCCCGTCTTTCTGGAATGACGTGTAGCCGCAAGATATGTCACGTGTTTTCTCTCAGCCACTCAGAACTATTCGATTACTGAATATATATGTTGTTACCAAATGATTATATTAAAGACCGTTTTTTACTCCCGCTGTTATTTCATTGGTGACTGTAGGTTCGTAAAGCCAGGTTTTACTTAAGAAAGAGAAATACGATACCTTTGTACTTTTCACTGTATTTGTTGCTTTTATTCATTTATTTTCTCTTCCATTTTAATTGCAAAAATAAAAACATTTCTTCAACCCGTTTGCAAACCGCCTATTTGATCATCGCGATTCCCCCCACTTCTCTCTCGTGGGAATATCTAGAAGGCCAGACCACCTATGGATACGTCGATCGAAAGTAATGTGATGATGATCTAAACATAAAATATTTTCTGACATTACTTTTTTTTAACCTTTGTGTGTGTGTATGTGTGTGTGTATGTGTCTGTATGTGTGTGGTGAAGCTAAGGGACGGAAAAGATAAATAGCTGCGGTAGGGCTGGTAAGCAGGGAACGAGTTGGACACAGGGTATTATGACAGCGTTACATAGAGGAAAGTCATATATAGGCCGAAACGTTAAAGTTGTGTTTTATCTCAAATGTAAAGCTGCCACAATACACTGTATCCAACCGGTGGTGAAATTAAGCCTTGGCTATCTTGCTGTTCTGCTGTACATGTTTATCCCCTCTAATTAAAACACACCCCTCCTAAAAAACATGCTTAATTGAACTATTTAGCGTCAACACGCACACTTTACAGCTACAACATAGTTAGGCAAGCACTCTGTCTACAACCTGTTGCTATTAGCGGTAGTTATCCAGATTTCCAAATCAGAGTTACAATTAAATACATGCTCTCTCTGCATCCTTCAGTTCCCTTCTCATAAAGTACGTGTTCGTGCGGAAATAACATCCATGAAAATAAGGCTACCCTTTAAAACACCAACTCAAACCTTTGCAACTGATTCATTTATACTTAAAAGATATATCATCTATCCAAAGATATAGATTTTATATTTTACAAATTTGTAACGTCCGATTAGAGACAACCATTTTATTAAACACTCCTCCAAAAATCCATTTCAAAAATTTCCATGATAGCGTCACAGTCAGATGTTTTATGATGTTTAAATAAATATATATATATATATATATATATATATATATATATATATATATATATAAAGTAAAGTACTCCCGTCACGCCAAGCGGCGAATAAGGAATATGGTGTTAGTGACCATAAATTTTACAGACCCTCGGCACATGATTTTTGGGGTAATGTGGTCGGTATTACGCCCGTGCCGTTTTACTTTCCCAGAAAAAAATCCGGTACCCATTAGCCGTCGTTTGGGATCGAACCCTACCTCTTATCCTTTGTAGTTCTCTTGGAGTACCCTACCTCTTGTCCAGTTCACTAACCACTGAGCTATCGTAGCTCTCATATATATATATATATATATATATATACTTTACCTACAGTGAAATAAATTCAAACCTAGTTCAGAAAGAAAAGAAATGATGACGCATTCACAAATACCATCTATAATATAATTAAGGGAAGAAGGTGGGGGTAATATGCTGTACTTCCATAGAGAAGCGACAACAAGAGAATCTCAATTGGAACCAGAGTGTAAAAAAGAGAGACACTAAATAGAAACACAAAAACGAGCACTGAGACGAAAATTAGGAAAAAGTAGGCCCTAGCTATCATGTAGAGATTGAGTAGCAGCCCAGAAAGGGAACTAACCACCGGCCCTTTAGCTCTTGACACTCTAAGGAATGTGGGCCCGCATGGGTTTATGTTCCAGTAGACTGGAGACAAATAATAATAAATGAATATTATTATAGAGGTAAACTTCAGAGGCGATAATCAGCGAATCAATTCAGAGGAAGAGGTATGTTTACAGCACTCTGAAAAATTGACAAATAATCAACAACAGAAAAAAATATGGACCAAAGCAGGATCGAACCCGTACTCACTCAGTGGCACAGCGCCTTGCCACGAAAAGCCAAACGCTAGTCTTATAAAAAATTAGCTTCGTAGGCAATGTCTGTTCACCTAATTAAGTCATGTAATTACCTGTAGGTTAGTGAGTTATCTGTTCCTGTTGTTTGCATATGTCAGCATTTAATTCTAGCGAAGTCCCGAGTACTGAATTTTGATTGAATTTACATCCCCCCCCCCTATTTTTCACAACAGCAGCCGTGTGCTCGGTTGTCCCACGCCGTACAGGCATATATTCTCCTACTTCAGAAGTACTCTCATTTTGTTATCCCAGAGAGTTTTGACATTTAGGGTAGATTTTGTCCCCTCTCAATTTTGCCAGTTTTATTGGCCTACCCTTTTCGATTTCCAACCGCCAATGGTTCTTTAACGTGCGCAGAATGAACACATGACCTTTTTTTCGACGTTATCCCAAAAGGACAAACATCGATCTCAATAATCATAGATTAAGAGAGGGTATAAGCTACAAAAAAAACCACGGATTTAACTTCTGAAAAATATCCACTACCTGTGGTAAACATTTTCTCTGGATGTTAGATGCTACACACTCAGACAAAATAGAGATGCCACATGACAAACTAGTAGTAATTGGGAACAAGAATAATGTGTGGACGGGCTAGAGAAGTCGCGGAGGGCTAGTTTTGTGTGCCGAACAACAAAGATCTAAACATGTTTTCAGTTCTGACCAGCTGGAATGTAAAAGGTCATGGAAGAAAAATCAATTATGAAAGAGCACAGGGCAGTGTTTCCTTTAAAGCAGGAATGTCCAACACTGTGCCTACACTGCGGGTGACATGGCGTCTTCGACAACTGTCGTTAAGGTAGAATCATGTTTGGAAATCCAAATTTTTGGAAACAGAAATTGGCATCAGGACCAATTAGATATCTCATGCCTGAAGTAGATTAATATAACAATGTTGTTAGTAGAAAGAAGATAATATGAAAGAAGAGAAAGTGTCCGGTCACACATAAATAGAGAGTATAGTGAGTATGGCTTTATGTCACATAATGACCATTGCTTTTGTGGAGTATAATCAGAACAAAAAGAGAGGTCTTTAAAATATCAAAAAGAAACAAACGACATTCTTTTCTGACGCATCATGAGAAGACGAAATATGGAATAACTTGTTATTCAACGTCTTCTATTTCTCTTTTAATCTCATTTCTGATATTTGATTACAGTTGGCCAAATACAGTGAAAGAGAGAACGCGAACAATAAAGAGAGAAGAGGCTAGATAGCTTGCACAGCCAACAACAGAATTGATAGGATGAGTTGTGGACAGAGAATTGTGGAAAGACATAATTGTCAAATTGCCAACCCGGTGTGGCACATGATGATGATAGTCATCACAACACCTGTTCTCTCTCCCCTAAAACAGCTCTGAGGTATCAATATAAGGTGCGGTGAAAGTCTAAGCCGCTGAAGGTCCCCTCAAACCTCACCGCTTATTCTCAGCAAATTCCCTTAATTAGCGACTGCTATGTCAGCAGAGATTGAATTGAACAAGAGATTTTGAAAAACAAATAGTAATATTTTGATACAAAAGAGTTAAGTAATTTGAGAAAAAAAAAGAATAACTGATAGATATTACTTTTTTTTTAAAGTGAATAAATGATAAAAATAACTAATAAATTAGTTACAGTTTTGGAAACGTGTTTCAAGCTAAGAACAGTAGCTGGACACGTTAGCTTTTTAAAGGAGGAGGTTAGCATTTGAAATGTCAAAAAAGACGGACACGGTTAAATGTAGTTTATCAGTCAATTCATGCAATATAGAAAGACTATACTTACTTTAAAAACTTTGTTAACCTCAGACGGAAGATGTTACAAAGAGGTGAGATGCAGAATGGCTCAGCATGCAAAAGCAGCTTTCCAAAAAATGAGGAAGATACTATGCAATCCATTTTTAACAATAAGAAACAGAAAATTAGTTCTTAAATGTTATGTTAGTGCCAGTCTTAACATATGGAAGTGAATCATGGACAATAAGACAACAGACAAGAAAATCACTGGAGTCTGTAGAAATGTGGGTTTTCAGAAGAATGCTGAAAATACCATGGACGCTAAGAGAGTAATGAAAATGTTTGCTGAAAAGAGGTCAAAGCAAAAAGGAGAGCTAATTTCTAATATTAGAAGAAACAATCATCATTTTTTGGCCATGTAATGAGAAGAGAACAACTGAATATATTGTAACAACTGGAAAAATTAAGGAGCGAAGAGATAGAGGGAAGCAAAGAGAAAAAATACCAGACAGCTTAAGAGAATGGCTTGGCGGAAGGTCAACAACAGAAATGATTAATAGCTGTCGTGATCGAAAGTTGTGGAGAGACATGATCACCTTCGCCAGCAGGCCCAGAACTTGATGATGATGATGATGATACTTACTAAACAATGATAAGAGCTATAAACCAAAAACGTGACACGCCTAGTAAGAAATGAAAAGAAAATAATAGTCGATTAAACGGAATCTTTTATTATACCCAGATTGTGAAAGCCATTTATTTTAGAAAATATATGCCAGATTTTAAGATGAAGAATTCAAAACCTGAAATTAGAAAAAAACATCAAGGAAACTGGTAGCTTAGAAAAAAAATAATGTAGCGAAAAAACTGAACTAAATTAAGTTTGATTTTAGTTTTATGTCAAGGCCACGCGTTTGTTAAGTATTTTTAGATATATTTGTTATTAAGTGTAGGTTGATTGTTAATGATAATGACTGATATCACATATAGGATGAGGCAGGAATGAGAGAGGAGGACGGGGGTGTGAGGAAAGAGTAGTGCCGGGTCGATACTGATAATTGGTGAGTTGAAGCACAGGATAATTAAAGCAATTATGTTGTAGCGAGGCGTGAGGTAATGGACGAGTAATTAATGTAAGTTGTGATATTAATAATGGAGGAGACGTGAATACGTGGAGGCTGGGGAAAGACAGATGAAGTGAAGGACGGACCAGCATGTAGTGAGCGACAGAACAGATAGATGGCAGACGAAAGAATATGAGAGGCAGAGAAGACAGAAAGGCAGAGAAAGGTTTAACAAAAAAAAAGATGAAAATAATTTATTAGTGAGATGAAAAGAGGTAACTGTTATGACATCATAAGAAAGAGACTCACTGAGAGAAAGAAAGAAAGAAACAGAAATAAAGAAAAACATGAAAGAGAAAAAATAAAAATAATGAAATACAATAAGGAAATAGAGAGTGATAAAGAGGTATAAAATATGGATATGAGGAAGAAAATGGAGAGAGAAAGAGGGAGAGTTTAAAATAATAGTAGAAAAGAATGATAGATAGGGGAAGCTAGAGAAGATATTGAGCAACATGATAGGATGCTGTACAAAGAAAGCGTAGAAGATAAAAAAAGTATTAATTGAAAAGGTGCGCGTGCACGCACGCACACACATACACGCACACACTCACTATTACGCACAAATTAGAAGAAAACTTTGAAATGTGTTGCCTGATTTGCCACAGGCAAGAGCAAATCAATAGTTGCCATTCCTTCACTGCCTAACCTTTTTCACTATCTTTTCTCAACTCTATTTTCATGCTCATTTTATTTTCAATAATTTTGTTATGATATTAGAGTTCCTTTGAAATATTCAAAACATCTCGCCCTAATATGAGCAGCGAGGCAATTTTCAAAGTTTTTACCACAACATCATCATCATCATGTACCCTGCCGGTTGGCGTAGGCGATCATGTTCTTCCACAATCTTCTATCTACAGTGCATCGTATCAGTTCTGTTGTTGACTGTTTTCCATGCCATGACACCAAGCTATCCAGTATTTTCTCTCTTTTACGTCCGCGATCTCTCTTTCCTTTTATTTTGCCAGTTGTAACCAAGTATTCCAACTTTCCTCTTCTCATGATGTGCTCAAAAAATGTTGATTGCTTCTTTCTGATGTTTTTTAAGAGCTCCCTTTTTGTGTTGGCCTCTTTGAGAACTTCCTCATTGGTCTTTTTTATCTGTCCAGGGAACTTTCAACATTCTTCTGAGAAATCCCATCTCTGTGGCCTCTAACCGTCTTTTCATTTGTTTACCACAACATAGAGTTGATTTTAGTAAAGAGTATTTTGTTACGAATGTTGTGAACTAGCTCTGTACTTTTGGTCACGCATTTCTATAAGGCGTGTTGCGGTTCCATTATACTCAAGGCATATATATATTAAAACATATAAAAACAACCAATGTTGTTTTTCTTCTTCTAGTTTAGCACCACATATAATATGAAAAGAATATGTGCATAGCATTTGTGGACCAAGATAACACTTTTGATAAGCTGGATAGAAATATATGATGGCAAGCATTGGCTCTATACGGAGAAAATGACCACCTTATCAGATGTTGCAAGAGCTTATATAGTAACTGTAGGAGTGTGGTTAGAGCAAGTAAAGGAACATCAAAATCTTTCACAGTAAAATCTGGAGTAAGACAAGGCTGCGTGTTGTCACCACTCGTGTTTATCACTTACATTGACAAAGCATGCAAGGATGCCAAATCACAGTGTGAAGTTATAAACGAACTACTTTTTGCTGACGACCAGGCCCTAATAGCTTTCAAAGAAATAGAATGTCAACATCTTCTGTCATTGAATAAATAATGTAACATGGATAAGATGAAAATATGAATTGACGTTATTTCAATTGGAAGACAATAGAAGAGATAAGATTAAAATAGATATAGAACATCAAGTTATAAAACAAGTAACACACTTTAAATATCTGGGAACAACATTCTCTGGAGATGGTAAATCGATAAATAAAGAGACATGATGCAATGAGGCAAACCAAATATTGGCACAGCTATCCCCTATACTTCAACACAAAGCGATACCTGCAAGAAACATCTTATAAAGAGTATATTCAATCCAACATTGTGCTACAAATGCCAAACATGGTCACCTACTTATAAGCTTAAAAGAAAGCTTGTCACCACAGAGATGCGATGTCTGAGAAAATCGCTAGGAGAGATCAGACAAGACAACATTAGAAATGATATGATGAGAGAAAGAATAGACATTGAACCAATCATAAGCTACATACACAACAGCAAATAAACTAGTTTGTCCATCTAGAAAGAATGCCGTGTGATTCCTTACCATGAAAATCATGTATTAAAAGAGGAGAAGGGAGAGAAGCAAGAGTAAGATGGACCGACAACATCATAGAAACATTACAACATCAACTGGCAATGAGTGAAGCCGCCAAAGGACGAGAACCAGAACTTTATATCTCCCTCGACACCTGAACGGTTACAAGAGGGAGTGAAGAAAAAGAATGTTGGAGATGTCATGTTACTTACAAGAGGGAGTGAAGAAAAGAATGTTGGAGATGTCATGTTACTTACAAGAGGGAGTGAAGAAAAGAATGTTGGAGATGTCATGTTACTGTTTGTCTGTGAAGTTAGCTGTTGTCGGGCCAATGAATTCATAGAGTATCATAGCTCCCCATTTCTGAAAAATGGAAATACAACGGTATAAAGCAGATAAACCTATAGAGAGACAAGACAAACTACAACGTTACGGCCAAAGCCTTCGTCAGATACAAGACAACGATTAACGATCACAAACACGAACACTTAGTTCAATAATTTCTGACTATTTCATTCTTAGATCTTGGATGCCCTATTTTTGTGAGCCCCATAGTTGAGTCCTCTATGTTAATTTTTATACGTTGAGTATTTTTTGGGTCTTTGTTGTTTTTTTTTTTAATTTTTCTAACCGGTCTTCATGTGAGGGTCTAATGTTGGAATCCTCTTCTACTTATTTGAACACATGACTTGATAAATGTGCTCCCAGTTTTTCCTCCAATGGTTTGCCGCATATTTCTGGATGATTTCTGACCTTATAGTTTCATTTGGTGTAAAATATTATGGAGACGGTTCTATAATGTTTGTTCGTTATGTCGTCATCTGTGTAAAGTTGTAGATAACTGTTTTAGAAAGAGTTGATGTTCTACTGATGACAGAAGCTGAAAAAAACTAGCTATGGAAACAAATGATTGTTGAAAGAAATTCCGAACTATGCAGATCCGAGAGACAATGGGTCCAGTGGATTCTCTCACTTCAAGATACTCCCAGAGGCTGTCTTTTTGTCACAATTCGTGCATGCCTGCATTCTGCAGCATCACCAATTTGAGCCACCTACTTCAAGGTCAACATTTCTTGTGAGACTTCACTTGAAACTATCATGAGCCAAGTTCTTCCCAGGCAGCTGTGCTCATGCCAAGGACAACACAGATGTATTTGTTACGTTGGACAGATCTTCATTTGTTGCCTTTCCAGCAGATCGGCTCTCGATATTTGATATCTTCGAGAATCTGTCCAAATATGCACTAGTTGCATAGGTCCCGCCGCGTATGAGACGATGAGTCAAATATTGAGCAGACCGACACGTCAAGAACAATAACTGTGTGAGGAGCTAGCTACAAGAACTTGAGTTGCAGTTACTCCTTGTGCACTTCCATGACGAACTACTCATGAAAAACAGACTGACACATCTAAATGGCACTATTGTTGGTGAGAGTAAACCTACCTTCTAAAGGATATGTAGGAGACCTAGGAGACACAAGAAGACAATCTTTTGGTTCATGAATGTTTTACTAGATTCTCTTGTCAATTTTTGAATTTTTAAATTGAGCGACTCTTTAGAATTCAATGTAGGTATATTTATGTGAACTTTCTCTAGTGGGTGTTGATATCAAAACATGAGTAAATCATTTGCGTGAAAAGTGTGAAGTGTGAAACTCTTCTACCAATGCAGCATAGAAGACTATTTTTGGAATTGTCAAAAGTGGAAGTATTGATTGACTATAATAAGGAATCGACATCAATGAATTGTTGAGAGTCGAAGTATTGATTGACTATAATAAGGAATCGACATCAATGAAATTGTTGAGAGTCGAAGTATTGATTGACTATAATAAGGAATCAACATCAATGAAATTGTTGAGAGTCGAAGTATTGATTGACTATAATAAGGAATCAACATCAATGAAATTGTTGAGAGTCGAAGTATTGATTGACTATAATAAGGAATCGACATTAATGAAATTGTTGAGAGTCAAAGTATTGATTGATTGTTAAAAACAATTACATTACATCGACATGTATTCACTCTGAGAATTGAGATAGGTGATAAGTCCTCTTTATTAGATAGAAGCGTATACGCTCTGATAACAGTGTCTAATTTGAATAGTACCTAACATTGCTGTTAATACTTGATGTAAATCTGATGATACCGGCATCCTCCTTGCTGCAGAGAAAGGTGGCTTTCAAGTACTGAAGCTGATCATCTGATTCAATAACAACTTATCCACGACTCCCTCAAAGCGCTCTGTTTTCCCTAGACCCTATTCAATGTGAACAGTGGGCGATTACAACTCGACAACTGGATGAAGGAGCACAAAACTAGCCTTCGCTGATGATATATTAGCATATCGATAATTCAATGACATGAATGAGATCAGCAAGTCTCTGTGAAGCAGATGCGATCGTATCACTTCACTATGTCAGATTCAAAGCACTAATTAATCCAGAAAATGCTGGAATGACGTGGTTTTCCTTTAATAATTACATTCTTATTATAGACGTGGCAGTTGTGAAAATATGTAACGAACAGTTGGTTCAAACAAATATGACCACATTTTTCTAAATGAAATTTGATATTAGCTTGTGTTTCAAAGGTCATATTAACAGGGTATTATAACTGATGAAAGTAATGGCAGCTGCCGGCATTGAATAACGGTTACTGTTGCTTTTATATCTAGGACTAGACCTCTCGTCCACCAAGTAGTACGCCATGGTCACACTCACTGTTAGTGCGACTTATAATTGCACACACACAAAAGTGCTAAATGATACATTATATTGAAATGTACGAAAGACAAGACATGAGGGCAATACAATTGATGTATATTATAATTTATTTTCTCGCTAAGGAAAAGCGTTCAATTAAAATGCAACACATTTAATCAGTTTTTTATACAGTGTTTTGTGTTGTTAAAGTTCAGAAAATACTACATCGTTCCCTACATACTACACTACTTGGTTACACAGACAGAATTATTGTTCTACCTAATCTCAGTACAAATCTATGGCTTTGCGCAATCTAGATGTAAGGACATGTGTGCCCTCGCCGAACCACTCACCCATCCTCATTCAGCATCGATGGTTTCCTCACCGTCGTTGAATATCTCTTCCTGCGGATTCCAACTTTTATAGGGCCTAAGAGTCAAAAGAGGTGCCGAATCCCAATTGTGTGGGTGGGGGGGGGGGAAGGGGAAGTGAATGGAGATGCAAATCCACTGATGTTTCATGAGTTCTCTTGTTCGCAGACTGCTTTGTGGCCACGCGTTGCTGAGGAATATTGATAATTTTTGTCACTTCTTTGTAGGGTCGAAAACGCTTCTAGTTTCTTCAAATCTCTCTGCGATCAGGACTCAAACAGAGTAGGATTCCAGACTCTCACATGAAGACAGATGTCCGTTTAAGTGAATTGACGTCATAATTAAAGTCAATTAGAGTGTTAGATCCACTCTTCTTGAATATCTGATAAAACGTTGCACTGTGTTCTGCGCCAGTAGCCCAATGCATCAAATTTCAGCCAGCATTTTGTTCAGGTTTGCATTCCTTAGTCTTTGTATGTCCCCAGTCTTCCTGCAAGGCAGGAGATTGTCTTTTCTGAAGGGGGATTCTGCCCTTAGATGGTCTGCCCTCCCAGGTTTACGAGCACCATCTGCCCGAGTCACTAGAGGTGACTAACACAGACATGCACACACAAAGATATGAGATGTGACTAACACTGACATGCACACAACGATATGAGGCATGACTAACACTGACACACACCAAAATATGAGATATGACTAACACACACACACACACACACACTAAGATATGAGATGTGACTAGCACAGACACACTCTAAAATATTTGATATGACTAACACAGATACACACACTTAAGATATGAGATATGACTAAACACAGTCATGCACACACAAAGATAAAGGTAGGAGATGTGACTAACATAGACATATACACACAAATATATGTGATATGACTAAACACAAACACACAAATATATGAGA
Source organism: Megaustenia siamemsis (assembly GCA_032433765.1). Classification (NCBI taxonomy): domain Eukaryota; kingdom Metazoa; phylum Mollusca; class Gastropoda; order Stylommatophora; family Ariophantidae; genus Megaustenia; species Megaustenia siamemsis. The sequence continues at coordinate 47,159,738 of JAVIAB010000073.1, forward strand.
CATGACTAACATAGACAGACACACGAAGATGAGATGCGACTAGCATGGATATACGCACACATATATGAGATATGACTAACATAGACAAGCACACACAAAGGTATGAGATGTGACTAACATAGACACGCTCAAAAAGATATGACATATGACTAACACAGGCATGTACGCACAAAAATATGGTACATGACTAAGAGAGACACACACTAAGTTATGAGATATGACTAAACACAGACACACACAAAGATATGAGACATGATTAACACGGACACACACCAAGATATGAGATATGACTAACATGACACACACCAAGATATGAGCCATGGCTAGCACAGAAACACATTAAGATATGAGCCATGGCTTCATGGAAACACACCAAGATATGAACCATGACTAGCACAGAAACACATCAAGATATGAGCCAAGGCTAGCACGGAAATACACCAAGATATGAACCAGGGCCAGCACAGACACCCACCAAGATATGAGCCATGGCTAGCACGGATATACACTAAGATATGAAACATGGCCAGCACAGACACACACCAAGATATGAACCATGACAGCCCAGACACACTCCAAGATATGAGCGATGGCCAGCATTTACACTCACCAAGATATCAGCCATGGCCAGCACATACACCCACCAAGATATGAGCTACGACTAACATATACACTTGGTAACTTCCACTAAAGTTTGTCTGAGGTTTTTGGTAAAGTTTCTACTGACGACCAAAGATCCAAAACTTGCAGGCATGTTGGGCGTGGCCGACGTGCAGGAAGATCAACCGGATAAGACCTTCAGAGAATGTCAATTTCATGTCCCCTGAATCTTGAGTCCACATCTTATAGTACAGTCTGGCTACGTGGCTGGGTGCGTTCATGATGACTAAGACAGAGACAAGGCAGAGAGCATCCTAGCTACACGATCCTGGGCGCTAGCTCGCACTGAGCTCCACCTAGGATCGTTGATCGGTTTCAGTTCGGAAACTTCCAGCATGGGCAGGCCACTGAACTTCTTCCACCGGACTTGTGTATGATGGACAAAACGATCGTGAAGATCATGACAGTAATGGCGATCAGCGGTAGTAGCAACGTTACAACCAAGTCAGTGTAGGTTATTATGTGCAAGAACATCAGCCTTGGACTTGGCAAACATTACTCAAGAACTATCTCATATGGCGTTACCTCAGCAGCAACAGCAGTGGCTGTTATTCGCTATTATCAAGGTTATTTACTAATGTGGTTCATTTAGACAGCGTCCGTTTAGTCTGCGATGCAGGGAGAAAGCACGATAAGATGGTGGTCCGAGCTTATACTCCAGGCATTGTGCTAGCAAAAGCTAAACTATAACGGCCGCCGTTGAGAATGAACGAAATTCTACAAATTCAGATCTTGGCCGTTGGGATTTGTTCAAACGCAAACAAGCGGCCATCTTGGTGAGCCCATCATGGTGCGTTTCTTCAAATAACAGGTGACGTTTGCTGGATTGTTTATTGCTCCGCCTTACGTCGAGTCCTTCAGAGTTACCGAAGACTGACGTCATGACCTTGCCAGCCAAGGTTATTGTTTCTCCTTGAGCTGAAGAAAACCATTTACTCGACGACTGACAGTGGACAACTTGACCCATGCCCGTCTCTATGTAGAAATGCCATGTGGGTGTTTATAAATGGTTGGGACACTTTCATTTTCCGCCGAAAAAAAATTCAATGACACCTCTTAGTAATGCGTTACACTCACAGGCCTCGTGTATTTTAAAAGCGAACTGTATCACTACTGCCTACCGGAAGATGATGCAATTAGGAGGTTGTGTGAGAATAGTAAAAAATCATGCAAAGAATTTTTTTTTCCAAAACAAAATTAACAGAGAAAAAAAAATGCTTCATTACCTTTTCAAAACCTCTCGTTATCTAAAGAAGTTCTACCCTAATGACTATTATTCCCTTAATGACTAGCTCTCCCCGAATGACTATTATTCCTTTAATGACTAGCTCTCCCGTCATGACTATTACTCCCTTAAGGACCAGTTCTCTGATAATTACTATTGTCCCATTAAAGACTAGTTATCCCCTAAGGATAAATATTCCCCTAAAGACTAATGCTCTACAATACAGTGCCCTTTCTTTTTCGAGTATGTGCAGTCTATAGAATATTCGTTAAAAGAAAACACGATATTGAATAACCCCAGAGATACTAAATACTAGAGAGCAGAAAAGAACAAATAGACGAATTATAGACAAAAAGAAGGAACTGAGCTGATATATCTACCAGCTCCCTGTATTACAAGTTTGTTTTAATGGATAGTCCTATAAGTTATGGCCCACGGAGGAATGAGCAGAGTGAAGTGTTTAAAACAGCAAAAGTCAGATCATGAATGAGGCAAAAAGTGTTATATACAGAAATAAGAGAGGAAGGCGGTGTGCCCACTCCCATGATAATAGGAGAAAGGTTAACGGAACACTTCAGAGAAACGATTGAAAAGAAACCTTTTATTGCCCTATATTTCTGAGACCAAAATATGTTTCGTCGTTAAACCTCGAAAAAATAACAAATTTACTAAAACCATTCTGTGGTCGGATGTGTCTAACCGGTACTGGCATATTCATCCACGAAAATCCATACTGGCACATTAAGCCACTAGAGAAGCGACTCTGCCTCCTGCATAAGTTACCAATATTGTACAATCTGCTGACAAATCATGATTGCTTGCTACCAAACGTCTGTCAAGGCGCTAAAGGGTTAGATAGCAAGAATACAGAACAAAGAAAATCCAAACATGGCAGCCTAAATGTAGAATTATTCATAATTGACCATTACAGCCAGATTGTGCTTTTTTAAAGACGACAAACAGGGAAGTTCTGGAACAGTTGAACATAAAAAAACAACAACTAATTACAATTCGAAAAAGACACGTGAAGACATGAGTGAAATGTTTGCAACATGTGAGGAGACACAATTCATTACAAAAAGCTATTTTGGTAGAGGAGGAACAAGGTAGACGAGGTACAGGGTAGACGAGGTACAGGGTAGACGAGGTACAGGGTAGGCGAGGTACAGGGTAGGCGAGGTACAGGGTAGGCGAGGTACAGGGTAGACGAGGTACAGGGTAGGCGAGGTACAGGGTAAGTGAGGTACAAGGTAAGCGAGGTACAAGGTAGGCGAGGTACAAGTTAGACGAGGTACAGGGTAGACGAGGTACAGGGTAGACGAGGTACAAGTTAGACGAGGTACAGGGTAGACGAGGTACAGGGTAGACGAGGTACAGGGTAGGCGAGGTACAGGGTAGACGAGGTACATGGTAGAGGAGGAACAAGGTAGACGAGGTACAGGGTAGACGAGGTACAGGGTAGACGAGGTACAGGGTAGACGAGGTACAGGGTAGACGAGGTACAGGGTAGGCGAGGTACAGGGTAGACGAGGTACGGGTAGGCGAGGTACAGGGTAAGTGAGGTACAAGGTAAGCGAGGTACAAGGTAGGCGAGGTACAAGTTAGACGAGGTACAGGGTAGACGAGGTACAGGGTAGACGAGGTACAAGTTAGACGAGGTACAGGGTAGACGAGGTACAGGGTAGACGAGGTACAGGGTAGGCGAGGTACAGGGTAGACGAGGTACATGGTAGAGGAGGAACAAGTAGACGAGGTACAGGGTAGACGAGGTACAGGTAGACGAGGTACAGGGTAGACGAGGTACAGGGTAGACGAGGTACAAGGAAGACGAGGTACAGGGTAGAGGTACAGGGTAGACGAGGTACAGTGTAGACGAGGCACAGGGTAGGCGAGGAACAGGGTAGGCAAGGTACAGGGTAGACGAGGTACAAGGTAGACGAGGTACAGGGTAGGCGAGGTACAGGGTAGACGAGGTACAGGGTAGGCGACGTACAAGGTAGAGGAGGAACAAAGTAGACAAGGTACAGGGTAGACGAGGTACAGGGTAGACGAGGTACAAGGTAGAGGAGGAACAAGGTAGACGAGGAACAAGGTAGGCAAGGTACAGGGTAGGCGAGGTACAGGGTAGACGAGGTACAGGGTAGGCGACGTACAAGGTAGAGGAGGAACAAGGTAGACGAGGAACAGGGTAGGCAAGGTACAGGGTAGACGAGGTACATGGTAGAGGAGGAACAAGGTAGACGAGGTACAGGGTAGACGAGGTACAGGGTAGGCGAGGTACAGGGTAGGCGAGGTACAGGGTAGGCGACGTACAAGGTAGGCGAGGTACAAGTTAGGCGAGGTACAGGGTAGGCGAGGTACAGGGTAGGCGAGGTACAGGGTAGGCGAGGTACAGGGTAGGCGAGGTACAGGGTAGGCGAGGTACAGGGTAGACGAGGTACAGGGTAGGCGAGGTACAGGGTAGGCGAGGTAAAGGGTAGACGAGGTACAGGGTAGACGAGGTACAGGGTAGGCGTGGTAATGGGTAGACGAGGTACAGGGTGGCGAGGTACAGGGTAGACGAGGTACAGGGTAGGCGAGGTACAGGGTAGACGAGGTACAGGGTAGGCGAGGTACAGGGTAGACGAGGTACAGGGTAGGCGAGGTACAGGTAGGCGAGGTACAGGGTAGGCGACGTAAAGGGTAGGCGAGGTACAGGGTAGACGAGGTACAGGGTAGACGAGGTACAGGTAGGCGAGGTACAAGGTAGGCGAGGTAAAGGGTAGGCGAGGTACAGGGTAGGCGAGGTACAGGGTAGACGAGGAACAGGGTAGGCGAGGTACAGAGTAGGCGAGGTACAAGGTAGACGAGGTACAAGGTAGGCGAAGTACAAGGTAGACGAGGTACAAGGTAGACGAGGTACAAGGTAGACGAGGTACAAGGTAGACGAGGTACAAGGTAGACGAGGTACAAGGTAGACGAGGTACAAGGTAGACGAGGTACAAGGTAGACGAGGTAGAAGGTAGACGAGATACAAGGTAGACGAGGTACAAGGTAGACGAGGTACAAGGTAGACGAGATACAAGGTAGACGAGGTACAAGGTAGACGAGGTACAAGGTAGACGAGGTACAAGGTAGACGAGGTACAAGGTAGACGAGGTACAAGGTAGACGAGGTACAAGGCAGACGAGGTACAAGGCAGACGAGGTACAAGGCAGACGAGGTACAAGGCAGACGAGGTACAAGGTAGACGAGGTACAAGGTAGACGAGGTACAAGGTAGACGAGATACAAGGTAGACGAGGTACAAGGTAGATGAGGTACAAGGTAGACGAGGTACAAGGTAGACGAGGTACAAGGTAGACGAGGTACAGGGTAGACGAGGAACAGTGTAGGAGAGATACAAGGTAGACGAGGTACAAGGTAGACGAGGTACAAGGTAGACGAGGAACAGGGTAGGAGAGATACAAGGTAGACGAGGTACAAGGTAGACGAGGTACAAGGTAGGCGAGGTACAGAATAGGCGAGGTACAGGGTAGGCGAGGTACAAGGTAGACGAGGTACGTGGTAGGAGAGATACAAGGTAGACGAGGTACAAGGTAGACGAGGAACAGGGTAGGCGAGGTACAAGGTAGACGAGGTACAGGGTAGACGAGGTAAACGGTAGACGAGGTACAAGGTAGACGAGGTACATGGTAGTCGAGGTACAGGGTAGGCGAGGTACATCGTAGACGAGATACACTGTAGGCGAGGTAGAGGGTAGGCGAGGTAGAGGGTAGGCGAGGTAGAGGGTAGACGATGCACAGGGTAGGCGAGGTAGAGTGTAGGCGAGGTATAGGGTAGGCGAGGTACAGAGTAGGCGAGGTACAGGGTAGGCGAGGTACATGGTAGGCGAGGTACAATGTAGACGAGGTACAAAGTAGGCGAGGTACAGGGTAGACGAGGTACAAGATAGACGAGGTACAAGGTAGACGAGGTACAGGGTAGACGAGGTACAAGGTAGACGAGGTACAAGGTAGACGAGGTACAAGGTAGACGAGGTACAGGGTAGACGAGGAACACGGTAGACGAGGTACAGTGTAGGCGAGGTACAGTTTAGGCAAGGTACAAGGTAGGCGAGGTACATTTTAGGCGAGGTACAGTTTAGGCGAGGTACATGGTAGGCGAGGTACAATGTAGACTAGGTACAAAGTAGACGAGGAACAGGGTAGACGAGGTACAAGATAGACGAGGTACAAGGTAGACGAGGTACAGGGTAGACGAGGTACAAGGTAGACGAGGTACAAGATAGACGAGGTACAAGATAGACGAGGTACAAGGTAGACGAGGTACAGTGTAGGCGAGGTACAGTTTAGGCAAGGTACAAGGTAGGCGAGGTACAGTGTAGGCGAGGTACATGGTAGGCGAGGTACAATGTAGACGAGATACAAAGTAGACGAGGAACAGGGTAGACGAGGTACAAGATAGACGAGGTACAAGGTAGACGAGGTACAGGGTAGACGAGTTACAGGGTAGACGAGGTACAGTGTAGGCGAGGTACAGTTTAGGCAAGGTACAAGGTAGACGAGGTACAGGGTAGACGAGGTAAAGGGTAGGCGAGGTACAAGGTAGACGAGGTACAGGGTAGGCTAGGTAGAGGATAGACGAGGTACAGGGTAGGTGACGTAGAGGGTAGGCGAGTTACAGGGTAGACGAGGTACAATTTAGATGAGGTGCAAGGTAGACGAGGTACAGGGTAGGCGAGGTACAGAGTAGGCGAGGTACAGGGTAGGCGAGGTACAGGGTAGACGAGGTACAGGGTAGACGAGGTGCAAGGTAGACGAGGTACAGGGTAGGCGAGGTACAGGGTAGGCGAGGTACAGGGTAGGCGAGGTACAATTTAGACGAGGTACAAGGTAGACGATATACAGGTAGAGGAGGCAGAAGCAGACCAAGACCGAAGAGGACTGATAACATCAAAAGAAGGTCAGAATAACCTATGATAACTTGCACTGTCAAAGCAAGAGACAAGAGTAAAATGGCACTCCATGGTAGTTAACCTTCGATGCGGAAATACACACAATAAAAGAATGAACATTATTTTCTAACCACTTTCCTCTCATAATTGAAAGCTCTTGAAATAACGCACCAAGAAATAACTTTACAAATAGCTTACACATATGACCCTAGAGACTGTAGTAACTGAAAACGAATTATTAGCCTTCATTAGTTAGCAAATTACACTTCAGAATCACCATACACATAGTAAAGTAGTTAACAGAATCAGGGAGTAATATTTCACCTTCCTCGGGCACAGTATCCGGTCATTAGAAGACCAGTGCTAGGCTTCACTGTCATTACTTCTACGTAAATCAATGAGCCAGGTACCCATTCCTTTATCAGCTCACTCGACTGTTGAGCGCAAAGCTATCTACCTGAGTGGGTTTTGACGATCTAAACAACATTTAATGGTATAACTATTACAAAAGAAAAAACTAAAAATTAAAGATTATTAAGAAAGTCGTCTGTTTTGAGTGCGTCTATGTCATTTTGAACAAAATAGTACATACAAATTCTTAGGATACATTGGAAGTGGAAAACTAGCTAATAATACATGTTAAAAGAACTAAATATCTAAGAAAACTGACATAATAAAAAACATATTATTTACAGATACAATTAAATAGTACCACCACATCGAAAGAAACAGCGCGCAGGAAAGTACAATAAAGAAAGGAGACAAATAATAATAAATGAATATTATTATAGAGGGAAACTTCCGTGGCGATAATCAGCGAAGCAAATTCGAGGAAGAGGTATGTTTACAGCACTCGGAAAAAAATGACAAATAATCAACAACAGAAAAATAAAAACAAAGAACAATATATAGGACCGAAGCAGGATCGAACCCGTGTTCAGTGGCACAGCGCATTGCCACGAAAAGCCAAACGCTAGGGAACACTGCCACTTATGCGAAGACCGATGTGTTGGTAAGAAAGACTCAGATATAGTAGCTTTACTGTAAACTAGAGATGGCAGTGTTCCCTAGCGTTTGGCTTTTCGTGGCAAGGCGCTGTCCCACTGAGTACGGGTTCGATCCTGCTTCGGTCCATATATTGTTCTTTGTTTTTTCTTCTGTTGTTGACTATTTGACATTTTTTTCCGAGAGCTGCAAACATATCTGTTCCTCGAATTGATTCGTACAATAAAGAAAGGCATGGTTCCAGGATAGCGGAACAGGGCACAGACCAAGAAGAAGGGGGTTTGAAGACATCAGGGAGATCTAAACATGACACTGTGGAAGCGGGAGACCTAGCTAGAGAGGATATTCTTTAAGACGGGCTTTGGTGAATGCAAAGAACACGCAGCCCGATAATAATGAGATACATTTCTTCTTCTGCTGCTGCGATCACGGCTCATTCAGACAAAGACTCCGGACTCTCTCATGAAGGCAGTTGTCTGTTTAAGTGATTACATTTGAATGACGGAGAACAACAAAAAAGGAAATGCCTAGGCGTTCATTATTTCATACAACCTGACTGTGTTGAATTAACAGGAGACTTTGTCTCTGGAAAATTAAAATAACATTTTGTTTGAGAAAACTTCCGGACAAGTCATTTTTACAACTTTTAGAAGGATGACCACAACCACACTAAGTGGTTAAACTTTGTTGTTGTATGTAAACTCCACAAGACTACTTTGCCATCTCTGGCCACGAAAAAGAGGGAATAAACAGCCTGGGAAAAATTAATGGAATTTATTAAACTTCCAACAAAGAAATAAAAGAAAGAACCCCATCCCGCAGGAGTGCGGTGTCTAGTAAATAGTCCATCTATGCCCATATTTTTCAAGCACATTCATATTGATGATGCCTTGTGATTATCATTGTGGCAGGGCTGTCTTTCTTTCAGAACTATTCCTCACACTCTGTGTACAACAAACACAAACATTTGTGCTGCAAACACAAATTTGTATAAATCTCCTTTAGGCTGTTAAAACACTTGGTTATGAGAAGGCTGTTAAAAAACTTGGTGATGAGAAGGCTGTTAAAAAACTTGGTGATGAGAAGGTTGTTAAAACACTTGGTGATGAGAAGGTTGTTAAAACACTTGGTGATGAGAAGGTTGTTAAAACACTTGGTGACGAGAAGGTTGTTAAAACACTTGGTGATGAGAAGGTTGTTAAAACACTTGGTGATGAGAAGACTGTTAAAACACATTTGTTGATGAGAAGGCTGTTAAAACACTTGGTGATGAGAAGGCTGTTAAAACACTTGGTGATGAGAAGGTTGTTAAAACACTTGGTGATGAGAAGGTTGTTAAAACACTTGGTGATGAGAAGGCTGTTAAAACACATTTGTTGATGAGAAGGCTGTTAAAAACACTTGGTGATGAGAAGGCTGTTAACAAACTTGGTGATGAGAAGGTTGTTAAAAACTTGGTGATTAGAAGGTTGTTTTAAACACTTGGTGATGAGAAGGCTGTTAAAACACTTGGTGATGAGAAGGTTGTTAAAACACTTGGTGATGAGAAGGTTGTTAAAACACTTGGTGATGAGAAGGTTGTTAAAACACTTGGTGATGAGAAGGTTGTTAAAACACTTGGTGATGAGAAGGTTGTTAAAACACTTGGTGATGAGAAGGCTGTTAAAACACATTTGTTGATGAGAAGGCTGTTAAAACACTTGGTGATGAGAAGGCTGTTAAAACACTTGGTGATGAGAAGGTTGTTAAAACACTTGGTGATGAGAAGGTTGTTAAAACACTTGGTGATGAGAAGGTTGTTAAAACACTTGGTGATGAGAAGGTTGTTAAAACACTTGGTGATGAGAAGGTTGTTAAAACACTTGGTGATGAGAAGGCTGTTAAAACACATTTGTTGATGAGAAGGCTGTTAAAACACTTGGTGATGAGAAGGCTGTTAAAACACTTGGTGATGAGAAGGTTGTTAAAACACTTGGTGATGAGAAGGTTGTTAAAACACTTGGTGATGAGAAGGCTGTTAAAACACATTTGTTGATGAGAAGGCTGTTAAAACACTTGGTGATGAGAAGGCTGTTAAAACACTTGGTGATGAGAAGGTTGTTAAAACACTTGGTGATGAGAAGGTTGTTAAAACACTTGGTGATGAGAAGGCTGTTAAAACACTTGGTGATGAGAAGGTTGTTAAAACACTTGGTGATGAGAAGGTTGTTAAAACATTTGGTGATGAGAAGGTTGTTAAAACACTTGGTGATGAGAAGGTTGTTAAAACACTTGGCGATGAGAAGGTTGTTAAAACACTTGGTGATGAGAAGGTTGTTAAAACACTTGGTGATGAGAAGGTTGTTAAAACACTTGGTGATGAGAAGGCTGTTAAAACACATTTGTTGATGAGAAGGCTGTTAAAACACTTGGTGATGAGAAGGCTGTTAAAACACTTGGTGATGAGAAGGTTGTTAAAACACTTGGTGATGAGAAGGTTGTTAAAACACTTGGTGATGAGAAGGCTGTTAAAACACATTTGTTGATGAGAAGGCTGTTAAAACACTTGGTGATGAGAAGGCTGTTAAAACACTTGGTGATGAGAAGGTGTTAAAACACTTGGTGATTAGAAGGTTGTTAAAACACTTGGTGATGAGAAGGCTGTTAAAACACTTGGTGATGAGAAGGTTGTTAAAACACTTGGTGATGAGAAGGTTGTTAAAACATTTGGTGATGAGAAGGTTGTTAAAACACTTGGTGATGAGAAGGTTGTTAAAACACTTGGCGATGAGAAGGTTGTTAAAACACTTGGTGATTAGAAGGTTGTTAAAACACTTGGTGATGAGAAGGTTGTTAAAACACTTGGTGACGAGAAGGTATTTAAAAACACATGGTGATAATAAAATAAACAGACAATATTTAAAGGGGGTCAAAATGACCCTTATTTGACCCAAACACTTTCTCTCTTATATAAATGTTCTGATAATGGTTCCGCCGCGGCAACACAATACAGTGGCTTTTATACTCTTTTACTGTAGTCGTGTCAATGGTTCATTATTGGAATATCCTGAAATAGTCTAATTTAATGTAAACAGCCACAGCATTCTTGGGTTATATAAAGACAATATTCCTTTGAGACTGAAGCGACGGCAATAATTCATATTCAAACAGCCGAGTCGGTTAGGAGCGTCTAGGAATTATACGTCAGATCACCACAATAAAAGAAATGATATTATATTGAATCGTTGTTATATAAAGTGAATAGAAATGCAATAACAGTAAATTCATCCATTTATTCATTGAGTGCCGTCTCCGCATCAAAGGTTGGCCACAATGGAGCGCCATTCCACTCTGTCTCTTGCTTTGATGGTGCAGATTGTCATAGGTTGACCTGTCCATCTTTTGATCTTACTCGTCCATGTTAGTCTTGGTCGGCCTCTGCCTCTTTTACCTTGTATTTTCCCTTCCAATATTACTTTTATTAGGCTGTTGTGTCTTTTAACATGCCCTAAAAATTTCATTTGTCTTGTTCTAAGTGTGTTTAGTAGTTCTTTTTTCATTTGTAGTTGTTTTAAAACTAATAATATAATAACAGTAAAAGTAAAGTAAAACAGTAAAGTACCCCCGTCTCGCCAACTGGCGTATAGGGAAATATGGTGTTAGTGACCCTATATTTTACAGACCTTCAGCACATGATTATTGGAGTAATGTGGTCGGTATTACGCCCGTGCTGCTTTACTTTCCCAGAAAAAAATCCGGTACCCATTTAAGGCTGGGTGAACCCGAAAGCCGTCGATTGGGATCGAACCCTACCCTTGTCCTTTGTAGTCCAGTTCACTAACCACTGAGCTATCACGGCTCAATAACAGTGAAGGCTATATATAATAGCAAGAGAAGCCGTATGGAAAGAGGAATTCTTGTCACACATGTATAACTGAAGCAGAATTGTTAAGTCGAATTCGTGAAGTCGAATTCATGGAGTTTAATTCGTGGAGTAGAGATTGTAAAAGTATTAGCAGGCAACTTTTAGGACATTACTAAAAATGAGACGTAATGGGCAACAATTGTTTCTTCTAGCAAAAACCCATCAAGGGCTTTATTTCATAATCTTCTTATTCTAACTTTCGACTCCCTCTGGATCATAGATTATCAACAAACACTTTTCAAGTGGTTCTGTTTAGTGTCATTCTCTTAAGATCGTTCCATGTCTTCCTCGTGGCCTTCCCCTCTTTTTCCCCCTGGGGATTCCTAATAAAGGGTTTGTCATTTAATACTCTCACTTGGATTTTACATTGTATGTTCCACTCAGCACCATCGTATATGGTGCATCTCTGTGTCTATTAGTGTTTGAGTGGTACTCTCCTATAGTGCCAACTTGTAGTTGTGGCTGTCTTTACCATCCTTTATTCTGAGCAAACATCCTTAAATCCAAATCTGTAATTCCGTGACTGTTATTTTTGCTGTTTTCATGTCATTGATTTACATCCATATAATAGGACTGGTATACAATATATTTTTTTTAATGTGTAACTTTCTAATTATTTTATTTTCTTTATTTGCAGTTACATCTATTACCTTCTGCAATGAAAGCTCCTTTTGCTTTCTGTATTCCTAGTTTAGGATCACTGTCTGTTCCTCATTCTTCCGTCCATATTATTAGTTATTGCTGTATAGTTGTCTTGGTGGTTATGGCCAGGCACAATCTGTTCAACCACAGACTAAGTCTTCTATGTTATAATAGACTGTAACTGCCATCATGTATATACATATATGTGTGTGTGTGTGTGTGTGCGTGCGTGCGTACGTATGTGTGCATGTGATTTTACGTCTCCGAGGGCATTTCTTTTAGTGCCATCTAGTTACTGTCAACTGCATTAATTCTCATGATTTTGGTCTTATCTCTAATTATTTACAGTCTTTGCAGTTATAACCTCTCGGCAAGTACACTCATTGTATCCCGCATGTGTTTATGATTATATGAGTGGAGACCTATGTCAATAGCAAAAGTCAACAGGTTGCTTGGTCGGTGACCACTGGATTTATTTTACATTGTTCTGTGCTATTTTCATAGTCAAATCAAATCTCCATCAAAAGTAGAAATGTAGATATCAGGTATCCGTCCATATTTTTGTTCTTTTTTCAAATAAATGTATCTGCGATATGTCATTCATGTATGACACTGCATTTTTATTAATATGTGCATTTCTTTAGCTGCGATATGTCATTCATGTATGACACTGCATTTTTATTAATATGTGCATTTCTTTAGCTGCGATATGTCATTCATGTATGACACTGCATTTTTATTAATATGTGCATTTCTTTTTCTGCGATATGTCATTCATGTACGACACTGCATTTTTATTAATATGTGCATTTCTTTTTCTGCGATATGTCATTCATGTATGACACTGCATTTTTATTAATGTGTGCATTTCTTTATCTGCGATATGTCATTCATGTATGACACTGCATTTTATTAATGTGTGCATTTCTTTATCTGCGATATGTCATTCCTGTATGACACTGCATTTTATTAATGTGTGCATTTCTTTATCTGCGATATGTCATTCATGTATGACACTGCATTTTATTAATGTGTGCATTTCTTTATCTGCGATATGTCATTCATGTATGACACTGCATTTTATTATGTGTGCATTTCTTTATCTGCGATATGTCATCCTGTATGACACTGCATTTTATTAATGTGTGCATTTCTTTATCTGCGATATGTCATTCATGTATGACACTGCATTTTATTAACATGCGCATTTCTTTATCTGCGATGTCATTCATGTATGACACTGCATTTTTATTAATATGCGCATTTCTTTATTTGCGATATGTCATTCATGTATGACACTGCATTTTATTAAAATGTGCATTTCTTTATCTGCGATATTTCCTTCATATTCAACAATACATTTCATTCCATCGTACACTATTTTATCTGCGACATGTACTTCGTATACAACATCATCATCATCATCAAGTACCGTGCCAGCTGGCGTAGGTGATCTAATCTCTCCACAACTTTCTTTCTAGACAGTTATTTATCATTTCTGTTGTTGACCTTCTGCCAAGCCATTCTCTTAAGTTGTCTGGTATTTTTCCTTTTTGCTTCCCTCTATCTCTTCGTCCTTCAATTGTTCCAGTTGTCACAATACATTCCAACTGTTTCTTTCTTGTTACATGGCCAAAAAATGATGATTGTTGCTCCCTAATACTCATTCCAACAAACATTTTATCTGCGATATGTCCTTCACATACAAAACTACCTTTTATTCCAACACACATTGTTTATCTCCCGAGATGACGTCCATATAAACAATACTACCTTTCATTTCATAATACGCTTCTTACATCAAGTAAGTTTATAAACTTTGTAGACATCCCCTAACGAATCAGCATATTCTATATAATTAAATGTATTTTTCTCATAAACCACTGTTGCAATGAAAATGGAGATTTTAGTTCCAAGCTTTGACCACTGTTCCTTGAGATTAAGCTGATATTCTTGTCAAGGACGATCTTTTAAGGAAACGCCTGCAGGTTTTATGACCAACTTTCTCTCTCTCTCTCTCACTCTCTCTCTATCTCTATCTATCTATCTCTATCTATCTCTATCTATCTCTCTCTATATATATATATATATATATATATATATATATATATATATATACGTGTGTGTGTATGTTTGTGTGTGTGTGTTTTATACTGTTAGTACTTTAATAATAATAATAAGAGGATAGTGTGGACTAACTAGTCAACTTACTGTCTAACATTATTTGTCCTCGACAGCGACTAACTAGTCAACTTACTGTCTAACATTATTTGTCCTCGACAGCGACTAACTAGTCAACTTACTGTCTAACATTATTTGTCCTCGACAGCGACTAACTAGTCAACTTACTGTCTAACATTATTTGTCCTCGACAGCGACTAACTAGTCAACTTACTGTCTAACAGTATTTGTCCTCGACAGCGACTTATATTAAAACGTTTCAATTATTCATAAAAATCACACAGTTTGTATAAAACGTTTTCTGGCACATAATTACTCTCAAAATAAACCACCAAGAGAACAGCAAGAGTAATTGAAATTAAAATGATAGAAGTTGGAACATAATGACTCGCAGAGAACGTAATATTTAAGTTTATAGTTAAAAAAAAAAGATAGATAAAATAAAGGTCCGGTGGAAATAATCTTATATGCGAACAGCGACAGGTAGAGAGAGAGCGAGAGAGAGAGAGAGAGAGAGAGAGAGATTTACAGACGAATGAACGGACAGACGGGACAAACTACAGACATAACTCAAATATAGTAGGACTATTTTTAGAACACCCGTTATTTCATATTTCACCAACTCTTGGCGCATCCACAGACAATACAGTAAATAGTACAAACAAATTACCAGTTACGCTTATTCGAGCCAAATGATCGATATTATTTACCTATTTTTGGTTCATAACTGCAGTTATTCTGGCCCCACATCTACATCCGCTTATTACTCTACTTCAGGCAATCAATTAGTCTGGCAGCCTCTCACGTACGTCCTCCGAGTCCAAAGATACCCTTTTGGTCTTGTCTAGATTCCAGTCGATGAGTTCGCGAAGTTTTAAACGATACTTTATATTCAACTGTATCTATAGTAAAGACTTGTACATTCTGTGGCCGTGTGTGTTTGTCAAATATTGGTAGAATCTGCCGCGAGAGAAGCTGTTGGACAAAAACAAAACCTCAAAAAAAAAAAAATACACAATAGCCTCCACTAGACTGTCTGACAAGACGAAAAGGGCCATATATATATATATATATATATATATATATATATATATATATAGTAATAGAGAACAAAATACCTCGATTGCAGTCAAACCAAAAAAAAAGAAAATTGGAATTGCTGTATATGCAAGCTTATGCTCTCTTAGCATATACACAAATATCATAAATGGTATTCTAGTTACCACATCATGTACCAGTTCCAAACATGATTATTCACAAATCTGCATAATGGAAAATAACCATTAAAAAAAACGAGACATTGGAAGAAAGTACAATCATCGTCATGTGCCATACCAAGTTGCGTAGGCGATCACGCTCTTCTACAATTCTCTGCCCACAGTTTATCATGTCAAATCTGTTGTTGTTTGTTTAATCATGCCAGGACACCAACCTATCTAGTTCTAGCAACTTCTCTCTTTCTCGTCCGTTATCTCTCTTTCCCTATATTTTGTCAGTTATAACAAAGTATTTCAACATTTCTCTTCTCATTACATACCGAGAAAATATGGATTATTTCTTGTGATGTGTTTAGATGTTCTCTTTTTCTGTTGGCTTCTTGAGGATTTTTTCGTCGACCTTTTTAGCTGTCCAGGGAACAGGAGAGGGCGGACTAAGAGACAAAATTATGAAGGTGACCATAAGAGAAGGAGTAAAATGAGAGAATACAGCCTGTCTGCAATTAAATAAAAAGGACAAGGAAGTGGTTTATTCATTTCATGAGATCGCCACTCAAAGTACAAGAAATACGAAGGTCAAGGTAAAGTACAAGACTTGAACCGGCGTCTTAGCACGTGAGTTATCACCCATATCTGCTCGGCCGTCTATCCAAAAGTGTTCAGAGACTTTTGGATAATGTCGCTTTAAGCATCGAAACTCACGATGCGAGGCGGCATTCCCCACCTTTTCAGAGTATTATAACCTGGTACCTATTTCTGCTAGCGGCTAGGTCGATCGCGGGGGTATTTTTTATCCAACCATGAGTACAACTAATACTGTTTTTAGTGGAAATCGAACACGGGTTGTCCGAACGTCGGTAGCCCAGTCGAGTGGCATTCCTAACTAGACTACCGAGGCCCCAACAAGAAGTAGGAGAAAGAAGCAAATCCTACTGAAGTCCTACAGCATGACAGAGTGGCAATGTCCAGAAAACTCCATGTCTGGTTCCATGTCTTCCCTATTATCTCCTTCTCTGCATCCACATGTCTTCTCCAAGTCTATTTTAGACTTCCTCTTTGTCTCTTACCCTGGGGGTTCCAAAAAAGGGCTTGTCGAATAATACACACAGTTGGCTTCCGCAGAGTGTGTCCTATCCAGTACCATCGTCTTCGTTGTATCTTTTTGTTCATAAATGCATTCTGATTCTAAGATATAAATGCATATTTTTTTTAACAATATAAATTGAGTCGGTTTTTAAGTTATAAATACATCCTGCTGCCAGGATATAATTACGTTCTGCTGCTAAGATATAGGTATATCTTTGTTGCCAAAATATAAGTACATTCTGCTGCTAAAATACAAGTATTCCCTGTTGCCAAGATATAAGTACATTTTTTCTGCTAAGATATAAGTGTATCCTTGTTGCCAAGATAGAAGTGTATCTTTGTTGCTAAGATATAAGTACATTCTGCTGTTAAGATATAAGCGTATCCTTTTTGGCAAGACATAAGTACATTCTGCTGTTAAGATATAAGTGTATCATTGTTTTAAGATATAAGTACATTCTGCTGTTGAGATATAAGTGTATCCTTGTTGTCATGATATAAGTACATTCTGCTGTTGAGATATAAGTGTATCCTTGTTGTCAAGATATAAGTACATTCTGCTGTTAAGATATAAGTGTATCCTTGTTGTCATGATATAAGTACATTCTGCTGTTAAGATATAAGTGTATCCTTGTTGTCATGATATAAGTACACTCTGCTGTTATGATATAAGTGTATCCTTGTTGTCACGATAGAAGTACATTCTGCTGTTAAGATATACGTGTATCATTGTTGTCAAGATATAAGTACATTCTGCTGTTAAGATATAAGTGTTTCCTTGTTGCCAAGATAGAAGTGTATCTTTGTTGCCAAGATATAAGTACATTATGCTGTTAAGATATAAGTGTTTCCTTGTTGCCAAGATAGAAGTGTATGCTTGTTGCCAAGATATAAGTACACTCTGCTGTTAAGATATAAGTGTATCCTTGTTGCCAAGATATAAGTACATCCTGCTGTTAAGATATAAGTGTATCCTTGTTGCCAAGATATAAGTACATCCTGTTGTTAAGATATAAATACTGTCTGTTCTTAAGATATTCTTTGCATTCTACGTTGCTAAAGCAAAGAAGCAAGTTTCTTAATAATATAAACTATAAGGTTTATTGAAATAAACACGCAATGTCTTTTCTTAAATGAAATATATAAGTGTTGTGCAAAGATAACAATATCTCGATAGACCTACAGTTGAAACGCGTTGTAATTAAAAAAAAAAACGCTGGCACGATAATTAAGCTACTATCATCTTGTTACTTTATTCTATATAGGATTTTTTTTTTTTGCGTACCTTCCTTCCTAAGACAAATATGAAGCTATAATTGGGTTGTGTTAGAACCTGAACAGATGCTGTCCATTTTCTGTGTCGAGGCTCCAGTACTTATACATCTGAAACTATTACATTAATTGAATTTGATTATTTTAAGCCTGAGTTGCAGTTTGATGAATATAAAACGCATTTAAAGCTAGAATAGTGCAATATGTCTTCTTGTTTTCTTTTCAGTGTTTCTAGTTGATGACGCCACGCAACCAAAAATAGTTTTCTACGTTAAATCGGTTTTCTTGAGTCCTATTTTAGTAATGGATGTTTATGACGGGTAGGTTAACATTAGCTTGACACATTTTGACGTGAAATATTGGAATATATCCACCTATAAATTTGTTTAACTAATTAAGTGAAAACTTCTTCAAACACATTTAAAGTTTCAACAGAAAAATTACTGTATAGATACACATTAAAAAAATAACTGAACAACGCATTAAGACAAATAAAACATCAATGAGAATGTATTGTGGACATGACCAATTTACTAAAACTAGTTAGTTACTATACGATGGTTGACATTTTAATAATGAGTCTCTCAAGCTAACATGTTTGGGACAAGAAGTCTGTGTACACCTCTTTGACTCGTTATACACGGTCTTTAGCACATCGATTCTCGAGAGCTGCTGTATTAACATTTCCGGAAACAACTGGCTGACATGCATAACCTGGTGAGCAGCTACAGAAGCCGTTCCATTTTCCCAATAAGTCGCACGGTTGTCCTGCTTCTAAATACTTTTGGCATGTCCCTGACCTGAACCTCTTGCCCACACCGGTGACTATCTGACAGCATTCATCATCGTTGCAGAAAAGGTCGGAGGTACATTCTTCATCTACATCAGCCTGCAACAATGTGTTAAACATCAAGACATGGTATGATTTACGAATAAAAGAAGCTCCCTATATGTTGTGTCCCGAATAATGAATTAGAAGTCAATATGCAATGGGGGGGGGGGGGGCAAAGTCGAAAAAAACATGAATAACGACTCTAGGAGACTAGTCCTCTCGACCGTAATATACGGTCTTTCTGACTGTTCTACTAACATTGGCAGATTTAAAAGATTGCATAATGAAAGCCGTGTGCCCTATATCGGTATTCTCGAGAGACACCTCGGGTGTAGCAGTACCACTGTGACTCCATTTCCCCATTCTGGACACAGACTCATGGTCTGGAGAGCGCTTGTGCCTAAATATAAGCGCCTGTCATGAGTATCAGCTGTAGGAGAAGCTGTATGAAGATAAGGTGAATATATAAGAGAGCTAAATCATTAAGAGGTAAAGCTAAGAATGCTGTTAAACAGGTGTGTGGACAGTCTAACATTAATGCTGGGGCAGAATGGGTGTCTGTGCCTCTTGGATTCCCAAATCCTTTTCCTATCATTGCCACGCATGATATATGATGCAGATGAAAGAACCCGATTGTGGTTAATGCAAATGTTAATGCCCTCGTCAACATTTCCAGTGACACTGATGCTCTCCATCTACACAGACGGTTCTATGTTGAGTGACTCGATGAGCTTGTTTCGCAAAGTTTAAACAGGCTCAATGTACAGGTAATCACTGAAGTCATTACAGAGATCAAAGTCTTCTGTAGCTTTCTTGTTAACGTCGGGTGACGCTGATGTTGACGACAACGAACAGTTTGACAGGATAAGCAGCATGCCTTCAAAAATGGATAGGGCAGACTTCATTATCAACCTCAGAGATGTAGATAGAGTGAGAGATTTTGAAAGAAGTAACACTAAATCGTTATCTGGACTACCTAAATTGGGGGTGAATATTTACAATGCCATAACAGAACGATATTAAATGGTGAGCCACCACCGAACTCGCACAGTTATTCTCTGCGTTCTGATAAACATTTCCAGATGGAGATCAGAGTACCTAAGGACCTGGACTGAGATGGTAATTATCATAAAATAACTTAACGAAAAATACATTGTATTTCTGTTTCGAGTCGCCTATATAATCTTTAGTTCTAAACAAAAGATGGACGTAAATTATATTCACGGAGGGTTAAACAAAAGGGCTACATCTAAGACCTGCATATTTGGCATGTCGTCTTTATTATTCATTCTCATTAACATCACCAACAGACAAAATAAATGGGATGAACCCAACGTTTTAATTTTCATTCTAAATAGTTAAAGTAAACACAACCTTATTTAGTTAACTCACAAAAGAAGGCGATGTATCTATGTAAACTCTTGCAAAAATAATGTCAGTCATGTTAATGCAATATAAATAACAGCATTTGTTGTTATTGTTGCACGTTTAGTAAGATGGTAATAGAAATAATTGTAATACTTAATTTGCAAGTAAATTGTTGTAGCGTTATAAAAGTTGTAGCTATAAGATAAAATGTAAAAGTGATGAGAGTAATGCTAAATGTAAAAGTGATGAGAGTAATGCTAAATGTAAAAGTGATGAGAGTAATGCTAAATGTAAAAGTGATGAGAGTAATGCTAAATGTAAAAGTGATGAGAGTAATGCTAAATGTAAAAGTGATGAGAGTAATGTAAAATGTGAAACCTTATAGTAGCTGTTGTTGCAATGCTACGTGCCTAGTTACTAGTGTATCATTACGTAATAGTAGTTAGTAGTTATTACGTTTAGTATAATAGTAATTTTTCTCAAGTGTGTCGTCTTACATGCTGTGTGGTTTTTCTTTAAAGAGAGATCGCGGACGACAAAGAGAGAAAATACTGGATAGCTTGGTGTCATGGCATGGAAAACAGTCAACAACAGAACTGATACGATGCACTGTATATAGAAGATTGTGGAAGGACATGATCACCTACGCCAACCGGTATGGCACATGATGATAATAGTAAAAGTACTAGTTGTAACGCTCACTTAAGTGGTTGTAACGGTTGGTGTAATAATGCTCTTTGTAACATTGATGCTCAGTGGCGCGATCTGTATCGTTAAATATAATAGTATTATATGCAGTTGTTACGCTGAGTATAAGAGTCATTGCAGTTAATTGTAATAGTAGTAGGTGTAACGCTATGTTTAATAATAGTAATATTAGTAGTTAATACGCCCAGTGTAAAAATAATAAAAGTAATATTGATTGTAATAGTAGCAGCTGTAACGCTAATTGTAATAGCAAAGGTTTCAATTCTGACTATAATAATAGCAGCTGCCTCGCTAATTGTAATAGCAAAGGTTTCAATTCTGACTATAATAATAGCAGCTGCCTCGCTAACTGTAGCAGCAATAACGTTAACATCTGGCTTCATCATTATCATGAGCCGTTTTAATAATACTGACACTCAATCATTTCAATACTAAACTATCTCTTCTCCCTAAAACTATTTCTGTAATTAAAATGTTCTGTTTTCTTCCCAGTACAATTTTGTCTTGTAGCTTCATATTTTATACTCCTCTTATCTTTCATTTCTTTATCCTTTGCTTTCATTATTTCATCTTTCCTTCTAGTTCCCTGATTTCCTAATAAATTAACTTTCCGAATATTTTTGCTGTTATTTTTTGTCGGCAGACGCTATGAATATTTTATTTTGCATTATTTTTTTCAAATTTGTTACACTTAATTTCTTATCTACTTAATGAAATCGAAACGTTTTTTCTCAAATATATCAGGTCGGTCTTCATAAGGGAGAACATTTCTTGGAAACGTGTAGATTGTACAAAGGATTATGTACAGAAATTTGGCATCACGAAAAAAGTATGTGACAAACAAGGAAATGGAACAGTCGTGAACACTTCCTGCTGAAGGTTAGAGTCGTAGAGGCAACATTCCTCTTAGTTTATGTCTTATATCGGAAAATGACCACAGAAGAAACATGAGAAATATTTTATTTGAAGCTATAAGTTACAGATAACGCATGTCCGTACATTATTCAAACAATAATGCTACTTGAATTGCATTGAACAAATAACTTCTAATTATATGTTTATTAATCACAGCTTCTTTTCACCATTTCTCTTCACATTGAATCCAACATATGCACACCAGTACGCGCGTTCATTAAGCGTTATTATCCGCAATACTGTATGGGCTTGAAGATCAACCTCATTCAGAAGCGTCTTTGTGTATTCCTAAACTCCCAAGAAAGATCAGTCTGTTGGTTTTGACAACAAGTAAACAATAGCCCCGTCACGCCACGTGGCGTTAAGGGAATATGGTATTAGTGCCATTATTTTTTGTAGACCTTCAACATATTATTTTTGGGGTAAATTGGTCGGTATGTGCCATTTTACCTTTTCATAAACAAATGTCCGTACCCATATAGGCCTGGTGAACATGAAAGCAGTCGATCAGGCTCAAACCTGACTTCTTGTCCTTACTTTGCAGTTCACTAATCACTGAGAATTCGTGGGACCTGCTACTTTCGATGTTATTGTTGTTCCAAATTTCTCTTGCATTTATCTCTATTAGACGTACTAAAAAAAGTATGCTTTCATGGTTTTCCATTGCTGTGGGATGAATTGCTTGAGATACCTCGACACCATTAGATATCCATCGTTTCTTCCCTGGGTATAACTTTTTAATGAATTTCTTCCTTCTCCATAACAAAAAATGTGAAATTAAATCATCCTTTCTCCATTCTAAGACTTTTATATTAAATTATTCTTCTCCAAGGCACCATTAATTTTGACTTCTGTAATCTTCTTCTACCTTTCAGCTCCCTGTGGAGAATTGGTCTTCAACGAACACTTTCCAAGTCGTTCTGTTTCTTTCCATTCTTTTAAGATCATTCTATGTCTTCCCCTTTATCTTGATCTCTGCTTCCATCTTCTCCAAAGAATATTTTGGTCTTCCTCCTTGTCTTTTTCCCTGAGGATTCCAAACAACATATGTGTAATACTCTCAGTTGGCTTCCACAGTGTGTGTCCTATTCAGCGTCAACGTCTTCGCTGTGTCTCTTTATCCACTGGTATTTGGTACTTTTTCAAATATTTCTTATTTTGATATAAAATCTCCTGAAACATACAATTTCGTATCAAACTTAACATGTCGACAAATAATAACGAACAGTATCTATTCGAAATGTACACTAAATGAAAAAATAAATCATGTTTACAAATACTTACGCTGATAAGAGACACCAACAGACACGCTACAGTTAGACAAAATTTCATTTTCATTTCTTATAGTTACAAATGATATGAAACAACATGTAGACTTTGTGACTGTAGACTATCATATTGTATTGTTTATATATACCTTCAGTGATGTCATGTAATCGTGCTGACACGTAAAGAAGGTCAAGAGATAAAACTTGACACTACGTGACATTGTATTTTTTTTTTTTTACAATTTTGTGAAAACTTAAGTATCCAGCTGACTATTAAATGTCTCGCATTAGCTACAAAATTATTAATATTCAAGAAAATACATCAGACTGAATAATGTGCTCATGAGAAGAGACATAGTAAATACTAGATGGCTGAGTAGTTAAGTGCGCTCACTGCAGGATAGAAGGGTTTGAGTTTAACATCGGGGACTGGCGAAGATTTGATGTTCAGTCAGCTTTTGATAATGAGAGATTTGTCTGTGAAGGTTAAAAAGCTGAGATAGACAATTACGTCTTATTCCAGCCAACAGTTTGATGACAGTACGTCATCGTCATTAAAAATTCATGATTGTACAAAGAAATTACGACGGTGGTTTTCTGTTGCCTTCCATCGGTTTGTTTACGTTTGGCTACACTAGCCTTTGACTAAAAAGTTTCACCCACAAGGCAAAGGGTTGTTTTACTTCAGGGTACCCTCTCTTAGCTTTTTACTCTCCCGAGCTTACTTGTAAGGCAGCAGGGCAGGCACAGGTTGTACTGTTTACTGCATACTGTAGCAGGTAAATTACCCGACCTGACAGGAGAAATTTAGTTTTACAGAAGAATGTTGAGAATACCATGGACAGCTAAGAAGAGTCATGAAAACGTGTTGAAAGAGGCCAATGCAAAACGAGAGCTAATTTCCAATATTAGGAAGAAACAATCATCATTTTTTGAACATATAATGAGAAGGGAACAGCTGCAGTATATTATAACAACTGGAAAAGTTGAGGGACAAAGATATATCGAGGGAAGCAAAGAGAAAAGATACCAGACAGCTTAAGAGATTTGCGGGGCAGAAGGTCTACAACAGAAATGATAAATAACTGTCGAGATCGAAAGTTGTGGAGATATATGATCACCTATGCCAGCAGGCCCGGCACTTGATGATGATGATGAATGCAAAAATAGTTCCAGCATTATATCATATAGTATATTAATAATAAAAACAGTAATTCTGCCGAAAAAATAACGACAAACAGTAGTAAATATTATCACATGTAATAATAGTATTACCGAATGTAAAGCTAATTGCAATAATATCAGTATTAGACGTGACAGTAATTTCAATAATAACAGACTAATAGTAGTAGTGGTAGGTATAATCATTATCACGTGTCGCACACTATGACGTTAGCTATAACTCATCTTTAATCCACTATGTCCTTTGCATCGTTATTTATTTCCATTCAAATTTTACCGTTCCGTTCAAGATGAATTCTAACTTTTATCTTCGACTTCTCGTGTTCTTGAAATTTCTGGTTATAATTATGTTTCATGGCTTTCATATAAAAGTATTGCACAATTAATTGAGTGTGTAGTTTTGTTTAGATTAAAATATTATTGCTCCTCTGTAAATTGTTTTATTTTAACCGTTTTTTTTTGTCACACTTCATATCTGCACATAGCAGTTGTCCAAGAATCATATGTATACATGTAATAATAAGTATAATATAACAATAATTAATAAAAGAAGAAATATCACATGTGTTTAAACAGCAATATTTATACCCGTTATTTTCTGTACATGAACAATCAATTGGCTCATTCGACGCATTGTATGCGGTTCCGCATAAGAATATTGAAAATAAGACGGATAGCTAAGAGGAGTAACACTGGTGCCTTAAGTTTGAAGAGTCGACAGGTCGACTTCACTGCACATCAATAAGTGCTTAGATCCCCCTCTTGCCATGTCCCTTAAGGTAAGTGGATAACAACGTCGTTGTTATGTTTGTCTACAAGGCTTATTTGACTTCTGAGTAGCACTCTCGTTTAGCATGACCAGACTTGACGTAATATTCTTGTTCGTCTGTTCATAGTTGCTGATTTAGAATCAAGTTTAAGTCGATCATTCATTTAGCACCGCCGAGGGTTTTAAGAATGTCATTACGGGTCATTGTTGTTCCGAACCTTGAAAGAGACCTGCGAAGACAAATGCAATTGTGAAGCAAATCGTAGTCGTTTCGCGGAAATATGAACTTCTGAAGAAAATTTTAACAACGGGTAGATCAGATTGAAACGGAGACAAAGATAATGACAGGAAATGAGATACACGTGAACAATCTGACACGGAAGTATATTTTAAAACGTTATAAATGAGGATTATGTAGGACAAGAATGCGATGAAGCCCACGATTATCTACTTACTTGAGCATGGCGACTACTGATGATAATCTGTTATGTAGTTCTTCTAAGCGTAACAAATGTACCACTAGCCGCACGTTTTATTTTAAATGAAGAGAAATGTACCAATACCCTTAAGACTATGATAATAACAACGTACAAATAGTTAAGTCTGGTCTCAGTAAACCAGTTACAAAGCTGGTTTGATGAGTGACTCTAACCAAGCGTAAATAATCGCAATCAGCACAGGCAAACAAAGAGAATGTCGTCCGATTTATTCTACATTATTTCCAGTTCGTCCTGACCTAACCGTGTCACTGATTTCAAGAACTCATGGTGTGAAGGTCATGAAGCGATCAACGCAAACCTTCATGCATGAAGCAAATACAAGTTCAGCTTCAGCTTCGATGGATTTGTCCGAACGTGTGTTATCATTGTTTGGACATCTATTTTTAACACGCAATGAATAGTTTAAAAATGTATTTAAGATCAATAGAATAACAATAAAAATGGAAACCTATTAAAGACGAAAGCAAGAAAAACCACACAGCATATAAGACGACATACTTGAGAAAAATGATCGATGTTACCAGAGCAGGCAGAACGAGAAATTGAACCGTCAGAAAATTTGTTTGAGACGTTGAGCCAGAAGACGACAGCTTAAACAAATTCAGCAAACATGAGCAGACCAAGATATTCAGGCTCAGAATAGGTATTTTCTGTGGCCTCAAAGAACAACTTTACAAGATAGGTCTCTGTGACTTTCCAAAACAAGACTGCGGTGCATGCAAACAAACTCCAGAGCATATCCTACAGGACTCCAGCAGTCTATTTCTGTTGAATCATACATTCTCAAATGCTAAGGAAGCACTGTATCTTCAGAGAGGATACTATGGACTGTTGTTCAATCTTCTAAGACTAAAAGTAAAGTCCAAAATCAGATATATCACTTTTAGATACTCGTTATTTGCTGACGACGCTGGACATGTCACGCAAAGTAAAGGAGAACTCAAGAGCATGATAAATCGTTCTTTGTATGTCAGGAATGAATCCGGCCTCACAATAAGTTTGCAGAAAACTAATATACTCGGTCAGGACGTCCAAGCAGCACCTGAAATCTGTATCGAGAACTACAGATTCGATGTTGTGCAGCAGTATAGTCGCCTTGGTCCATCATCAACGATAAACTATCTTTAGACACATAAATTGACACCCGCATTGGTAAAGCTGCCGCTACCTTCGCCCACCTTACGTACGTGCGTTTGGCAAAACAGCAAACTGACAACTAAAATAAAGGCTATAGTTTACAACGCCTGCATCATCAATTTCCATATATGTGGCAGCGAATCATGGACAATTTATGCAACTTATAAGAGAAGGCTAAATGCACTCTATATACGATGCCAGCGCAGTATTCTTGATAACCTGGAAGACAGTGACAAACTCGCATAGGCCTCTTGAACACGCCACCTTAAACAGCGTATGTTACTCTGGCTTGGCCACTTACACCATATGAAAGATGGCTGCATACCAAACGATATCATTTGTGGACAACTAGCAGATGGCAAAATAATTAGGAGGCGCGCAAGTTATTGATTTATTGACATGTAACGTGACAAAAAGACTAAAAATTAAACCCTGTAGCCTGAGAAGAAATAGCTGCAGACCGCAATCTTTGGAAAAACACTCTAAAGCACCAACTCAAGCTAGAAGCAGACAGATTCATAGAAAAAGAGAACACGCAGAGAAAGAAACGAAAGAATAGCATTTCTTAGATTGCAAAAGCGCTGCAAAATACACAGTCAACTATGGCCGAGAAGGTTTCTACGACCACTGCAACTGTTGTTACTGCTGCTACTACTTATCGCTCATTTGTCTATTTTTGACCTATGGAAGTGAATCTCAGACATTGAAGAAATAAAGAAAATGTCGATTAGAGATATGATTTATCATAACAATGTTGAGAGTTCCGAAGACATCTAAAAATGCCAAGAAGGAAATTTTCAGAGACCAACACAAAGAGAGCGTTCCTAAAAAACATCAGAATGGAACAATTGACATTTTTTGGGCACATCAAAAGAAAAAAAGTTGAAATACTTGGTCACAACTGGCAAAGTACAAGGAATGAGAGATCGCGGAAGACAAAGAGAGCAGATACAAGATAGATTGGTGTTGTGGCACTGTAAACAGTTAATTACATTATTGATACACCGTATTAAAGACAATTAATTATGGAGTTACGTTATTGCCTACGTCAGACGATAAGACATCTTGATGGTGATTATAAATTTAGCTGTTGAATTTAGCAAATGTTGATGCTTGCCAATGAGTTGACCTTAGATTTCAATTCACAATCTGGCCTTGGATTTTATTTTCAATTCTTCTTGGCAAGTCACGATCCGTCCAGATTTATGCCTTCAAAATAATATTAGACCAAAATTGCCATAAAAAATTGTAACGAAAACTACAATATATTATTTATGTTTATAGTTGTTATTTGTAATGCGTTCAGGTCATAATTATGTCAAGACTGGATATTTCCAGCCCAAATAAAACTCCGAAACATACTCCAGAAAAGGGGATACACCTTAATGGCAGATTAATGGTAATTTATCTTTGTGAACAGTGTAACATGTATACAACTTGGCACGACTTAATGGTAATTTATCTTTGTGAACAGTGGAACATGTATACAACTTGGCATGACTTAATGGTATTTTATCTTTGTGAACCAAGTAGCATAGAAGATTACATAGTAAATTAAATATGTTTGAATTGTAATTTTTAAATTTCAATCTCGATGTTACCTCAGATTGTCAACGTCAAGAATGGAACATCACAAGTAAGAACATTTTTTATCCTTTATAATCGGCGTGAAGTGACAACAAGTATATTCTTCTTCCACCTTTCCACTCCCTGTGGAGTATAGGTCTTCAACAAACACTTTCAGCTCCCTGTGGAGTATAGGTCTTCAACAAACACTTTCTGCTCCCTGCGGAGTATAGGTTTTCAACAAACACTTTCAGCTCCCTCTGGAGTATAAGTCTTCAACAAACACTTTCAGATCCCAGTGGAGTATAAGTCTTCAACAAACACTTTCAGATCCCTGTGGAGTATAGGTCTTCAACAAACACTTTCAGCTCCATGTGGAGTATAGGCCTTCAACAAACACTTTCAGCTCCCTGTGGAGTATAGGTCTTCAACAAACACTTTCAGCTCCCTGTGGAGTATAGGTCTTCAACAAACACTTTCAGCTCCCTGTGGAGTATAGGTCTTCAACAAACACTATCCAAGCCGTCCTGTTGAGGGGTGGAGAGATGAGAAAACAAAATAATGTTCCAGATAACGAAGGTAATCCATCCATGGAGAATGGTCACTTTTAAAGTTATCCAAATTCTTCTGTTATGCGTTTCTCTTATTCACGTTCCTCTTGGGTCGAAAACGCTACAGAGAGCAGAAGTCATAGATCAACAGTCAACGATTTGTGCAACTTCTTATAGATCTTAGTTGCTTCTTGGTCTCATGTGTGAATCTTCCCTAGTATTGTTCTACCTGTTTCTTATGGATTCTCTTATATACGCTACTGATGAAACAAGTCACTGAGTGGAAAAAAGTGATACCTGAGTGATTTATACAACAAAAATATGTTCCCACGTGCTGGGCCTCCTAGTAGCTTGCCGTATCCCCCAGTCTCGTGCTGTCGCCTACCCTCCATCCAAATTAAACCCATGCACTTCCTTGGTGTCGCACAACAGATCCGTCTGCATAGACGACCGCAACTTTCCCATCGGTGTTATCGCAGATGAAACCGTTGATCTCAGGATTTGGAAACCGATAGTACAGACCAAGCGCATTAAGTTGTTGAAATATAGTTTACCTAAGTTGATTGATTTCAAATCTGACTATAAATAGCCTTTTCTACAAAAAAACCAAACACCAATGTTACTGATGATTTCGATTTTAATACTTTTTTTTCAATTACTTTTGTTTCATTCTTCATAATGATAAACTTAATAGTTTTTTCAGTTTTTTCTCCTCGTTGTTTCGATTGACAACTTATAATTCATTTTTTGTGCACCTTTACTATCGTTAAATGTTCCAATATTAAACCACATGCTACGATATTGCTATTAGGATAACAAATTATGAATAAACATATGAAAAATATAACTAATATATCAATATCTCACAATTCAATCAAAATGAGAGTCTCATGGTTTTACAAGCAATACCGTCTTGGTATTCAAAATATGATGTGTGCATCATCACTGTAGAACCAACAACTACGTGTCGCATGGACAAAAGAACTCTATCAGTTGTTTTTTATTATCGTGTCCGCTTCTTCTCTCAACATCTTTATAGTTGGTCATCTGTCAGCTCTAAACAACAGTAGATCTTCATTCCATGTTTGGTAAAAAAAAAAAAAATCCCAAAATATTTCAGATCTCCTAACTTTAAGGACAAGTGGAACAATATTAAAACAGGTAAATGAATTTAAATAGTTGGGAACTTTGTTAACCCCAGACGGAAGATGTACAATAGAGGTGAGATGCAGAATGGCTTAGACAAAAGCAGCTTTAAAAATAAAAAAATGAGGAAGATATTATGCAATCCATTTTTGACAATAGAAACAAGAAAAAGAGTTCTTAAATGTTATGTAGAGCCAGTCTTAATATATGGATGTGAATCATAGATAAAAGGACAACAGACAAGAAAATCAATGGAATCTGTAGAAAGGTGGTTTTACAGAAGAATGTTGAGAATACCATGGACAGCATAGAAGAGTAATGAAAACGTTATGAAAGAGACGAAAGCAAAAAGATAGCTAATTTCCAATATTAGGAAGAAACAATCATCATTTGTTGGCCATGTAATGAGAAGAGAACAGCTAGAATATATTGTAACAACTGGGAAAATTGAGGAACGAAGAGAAAGAGGGAAGCAAAGAGAAAAGATACCAGACAGCTTAAGAGAATGGCTTGCAGAAAGTCAACAACAGAAATGATATATAACTGTCGTGATCGAAAGTTGTGGAGAGACATGATCACCTACGCCAGCAGGCCCGGTACTTGATGATGATGAAACTTTAAGCTATTTGTATTGTTTCCCTAAAAATTAATGACAGCGTTTCTGAAAAAAAAAAATACTCCGGAAAGTTACAAATTGAATTGATCACTTTCTATACACAGACCAGATATAAACGATAGCCAGAATTGATATTGCCTGGAAATAATAGACAAGATGTGATAGAAACTCGTAGAGAATGACAGGTGCATGCAGGGAGTGACAGATGCATCCTTAAAATAACGAATTGGATAGAGCTAAAGCAGGAAATATAATATGAGCCCTATTTCTGAAACCTTGTAATGGATGTGTTAAGGAAGTGATACGATTGCTGCCCTGGCCACACTGGTCATGATGTTCACATTAATAAGCACTTTTATTATTTAACAAAACTTCTGTTTCACATTTATTATTCTGTTTCAGAACTACAGTCAGCATATTACCAGCTAGCAGCAGCTCAATACAATCAGTGTCATCAAGATGTAACAACGTAGAGTAAGGAAGCCACACAAATATGGATTTGCGAATTGTCAAACTCAATAAAAGTTATAATGTATGATGCAAGTCAAATAACTTTCCCACGAATACTCAATTCAAAGTTACATTTAAATTACCAGAGAACATAGAACACATCTACTATGAAACACAATATTATGTTATTATTCATATCTTCTATCAAAACAATATTATTATGCCATATTCGTATATTCTATCATTAACAACACCATGCCCATTATTTATATCTTCTATCAAAACAATATTATTATGCCATATCCATATATTCTGTCATTAACAAAACCATTCCCATTATTCATATCTTCTATCAAAACAATATTATTATGCCATATCCATATATTCTGTCATTAACAAAACCATTCCCATTATTCATATCTTCTATCAAAACAATATTATTATGCCATATCCATATATTCTGTCATTAACAAAACCATTCCCATTATTCATATCTTCTATCAAAACAATATTATTATGCCATATCCATATATTCTGTCATTAACAAAACCATTCCCATTATTCATATCTTCTATCAAAACAATATTATTATGCCATATCCATATATTCTATCATTAACAACACCATTCCCATTATTCATATCTTCTATCAACAACAATATTATTATGCCATATCCATATATTCTATCATTAACAAAACCATTCCCATTATTCATATCTTCTATCAACAACAATATTATTATGCCATATCCATATATTCTATCATTAACAAAACCATTCCCATTATTCATATCTTCTATCAACAACAATATTATTATGCCATATTCATATATTCTATCATTAACAAAACCATTCCTATTATTCATATCTTCTATCAACAACAATATTAAGCTACTCTTTTCGTGTCTAAAGCCGTCAACTTAATTCCAAACTAGTTTCTAT
The DNA here is from genome assembly GCA_032433765.1 of Megaustenia siamemsis. Classification (NCBI taxonomy): domain Eukaryota; kingdom Metazoa; phylum Mollusca; class Gastropoda; order Stylommatophora; family Ariophantidae; genus Megaustenia; species Megaustenia siamemsis. Next base: position 47,191,814 of record JAVIAB010000073.1, read on the forward strand.
CGAACATTACGTTAAAGTCGTCCACTAGATAGGACCGGCTACGGTTAAAGAGTTTTTATTGTGCCAGAACTCAAGTGTAAGCCTTGTTTCCAGGAAAAGATAATGAAAGTTACGACCGTTTCATTTCATTTTAATAAAACTCAAGTTTTACAAAAGCCTTTCAATCATTATTTTTTCAAAGGTTCTGAATATTCACATTCTAGCATTATCAGTCTTCTGAACCAACTTTTATTGCAGTCGCGTTACCTCTCATTTGCGCTACTAGGGAAACAGGCTGCGTGAAAACAGTGACTGATAATGAAATAGGAATCGCCACGCAATCCCTGCACTAGTGGGGGTCTGTTTCTTTAAAAGACTTTCAGTAGCATTTCTCCGACGATGGACACATTCTAACTTCTCCACCAAAAGCGTGAAAATCAAGAAAGTCATCGCAAACACCATCTCATCAGTCTTCTACTCTTCTGAATTCAAGTCCAAGTGTGATCTCGTGACCTTTACTCTTTATTCTGAATCGTGATGCAACAACATGATGACACAATATAAGTTTGTTGCATGGTCGCTACGCGTATGTGCACATATGTCCTGACTTTTTCCCCAAATCTGCGCCGTGGCTGACACACTCCGTCTTCAATAAGCTGGATCCTGACTTCAGTAAAAAAAATATCATGTGTAACATATAATAGCTCTTACATGAATTGCAGAGATCTTGTGGTATTCAATTTGTATCATCACCGTCATCTATCGTAGTGGAAAAAAAGTGACATTCAGTGACACGTATTATATGATGTACACATTCAATATACTTGAATCACCCGTCATATCTCATATCTTAGTGTGTATCTGTGTTAGTCATATGTCATATCTTTGTGTTTGGGCTAGTGATATCTCATATCTCTGTGTGTATGTTTATGTTAGTCATATCTCATATCTTTGTGTGTGCATGTCTGTGTATGTTACATCTCATATCCTTGTGTTTGCACGGCTATGCTAGTCACATCTCATATCATTGTGTGTGCCTATCTATGTTGGTCATATATCATATCTTTGTGTGCATGTCCATGTTAGACATGTGTAATTTCTTTGTGGGTGCATGTCTATGTCAGTCATATCTCATATCTTTATGTGTATGTTTATGTTAGTCATGTGTCATATATCTTGATGCATATCAGTGTTAGTCATGCCTCGTATCGCTATGTGCATGTATGTGTTTGTCACATCTCATATCTTTGTGTGTGCATGTCTGTGTTAGTCACCTCTAGTGACTCGGGCAGATGGTGCTCGTAAACCTGGGAGGGCCGACCATCTAAGGGCAGAATCCCCCTACAGAAAAGATCACCTGCTGCCTTGCAGGAAGATTGGGGACAATCAAAGGCTAGGGAAAGCAAACCTGAAAAAAATGCTGGCTGAAATCGGATGCACTGGGCCACTGGCGCAGAACACAGTGCAACGTTTTTAACAGGTGTTCAATCAGAGTGGATCTGGCAGACTCTAATTGTGATGTTCTGTTTGTAACACACCTAACCTGACAGCTGAGTTCATGTGAGGAGCTGGAATTCTACTCTGATTGGGTCCTGATCGCAGAGAGAGAGAGAGAATCACCCGTAAAATTACATCTGTGTGTAATATTGATTGGCAGTTGAAATAGTCCCGTCGAGCTAGTGAGGCTGACATTAATATCTCAACAACAGTTGATAGCTAACAAAGACATGTAATAAAAAAAAATTACCATCATCATCAAGTACCATGCCTGCTGGCGTAGGTGATCATGTTTCATCACAGTTTTTTTCGTTCTAGACAGTTATTTACCATTTCTGTTGTTGACCTTCTACCAAGCCATTCTCTTAAGCTGTCTGATATCGTTTCTCTTTGTATCCCTCTATTTCTTCGTCCCTCAACTTTCTCATTTGTCACAATATATTCCATCTGTTCCTTTCTCATTACCTGCTCAAAAAAATGATGATTCATTATTCCTAATATTGGAAATTAGCTCTCACTTTGCTTTGGCCTCTTTCAGGCAGGTTACTATACGGCAACACAAATATAACATCGCAGAAAATACCAAGCTATCATACAACACAAATATAACATCCCAGAAAATACCAAGCTACTATACGACAACACAAATATAACATCCCAGAAAATACCAAGTTACTATACGACAACACAAATATAACATCCCAGGAAATACAAAGCTACCATACGACAACACAAATATAACATCCCAGAAAATACCAAGCTACCATACGACAACACAAATATAGCATCCCAGAAAGTACCAAGCTACCATACGACAACACAAATATAGCATCCCAGAAAGTACCAAGCTACCATGCGATAACGCAAATATAACATCCCAGAAAGTACCAAGCTATCATACGACAACACAAATATAGCATCCCAGAAAGTACCAAGCTACCATACGACAACACAAATATAGCATCCCAGAAAGTACCAAGCTACCATGCGATAACACAAATACAGCATCCCAGAAAATACCAAGCTACTATACGACAACACAAATAAACATCCCAGAAAATACCAAGCTACTATACGACCACACAAATATAACATCCCAGAAAATACCAAGTTACCATACAACACAAATAAAACATCCCAGAAAATACCAAGTTACCATACAACACAAATATAACATCCAAAAATACCAATCTACCATACAACACAAATATAACATCCCAGAAAATACCAAGTTACCATTCAACACAAATATAACATCCCAGGAAATACCAACTACCATACAATACAAATATAACATCCCAGAAAATACCAAGCTACCATACAACACAAATATAACATTCCCGAAAATACCAAACTACCACACGAAAACACAAATATAACATCCTAGAAAATGGCAAGTTACCATTCAACACAAATATAACATCCCAGGAAATACCAACTACTATACTATACAAATATAACATCCCAGAAAATACCAAGCTACCATACAACACAAATATAACATTCCAGAAAATACCAAGCTACCATACGAAAACACAAATATAACATCCTAGAAAATGTCAAGTTACCATACGACAACACAAATGTAACATCCCAGAAAATACCAAGTTACTATACGACAACACAAATATAACATCCCAGAAAATACCAAGTTACTATACGACAACACAAATATAACATCCCAGAAAATACCAAGCTACCATACAACACAAATATAACATCCCAGGAAATACCAAGCTACCATACGACAACACAAATATAGCATACCAGAAAGTACCAAGCTACCATACAACAACACAAATATAACATCCCAGAAAGTACCAAGCTACCATACGACAACCCAAATATAACATCCCAGAAAGCACCAAGCTACCATACGACAACACAAATATAGCATCATAGAAAGTACCAAGCTACCATGCGACAACGCAAATATAACATCCCAGAAAGTACCAAGCTATCATACGACAACACAAATACAGCATCCCAGAAAATACCAAGTTACCATTCAACACAAATATAACATCCCAGAAAATACCAAGTTACCATACAACACAAATATAACATCCAAAAATACCAAGCTACCATACAACACAAATATAACATCCCAGAAAATACCAAGTTACCATTCAACACAAATATAACATCCCAGGAAATACCAAGCTACCATACAACACAAATATAACATTCCCGAAAATACCAAACTACCACACGAAAACACAAATATAACATCCTAGAAAATGGCAAGTTACCATTCAACACAAATATAACATCCCAGGAAATACCAACTACTATACAATACAAATATAACATCCCAGAAAATACCAAGCTACCATACAACACAAATATAACATTCCAGAAAATACCAAGCTACCATACGAAAACACAAATATAACATCCTAGAAAATGTAAAGTTACCATACGACAACACAAATATAACATCCCAGAAAATACCAAGTTACTATCTATCTATCTATTATCCTTTCGAGCCGAAGACGGCACATAGGGCAGAACCACAATCTCAAAAATAGAAACCTTGCGTGCCAAAATGTCACATATTGCAGAGATCACTGCTTCTAAAATCTATGGTCTGTTTCCATAACAATGCTTTTTACAATGACAACTTGTCAAGCCATCGATCAACCTCCTTAGTCGCCTCATACGACATGCCTGGAAGGTCACAGTGTCACTATTCTTTACATCCCACATAATGGGGCCCCGGTAACACACGGGCAAAGTTACTATACGACAACACAAATATAACATCCGAGAAAATACCAAGTTTGTGCAAGAGTAACAGTTCCTGTTCATGATCGAGAACGATGCTTAGTTCATGCATGCTGTGGACAGTTGATAGTGGACTGAACAAATAACATTCATAAAACAGCCTTTGCTATTGAAACAGCATCTTACTGCCGGAAGTTCACCGGTCATGTGATCAAAATGTCCAACGAAAAAGTCACACGCCAGGTCTACTGTGGACACAGAGGTGGCAAGAGAAAAGAGAGAAGATCTCATTAAAACTCTAAGGAGACCAACTAACATAGTAACATAAGATTTAACAATAAAATATCATACCTGGAATGTTATGCTTTCTGTCCTGTGTACTCCTTTCGACCAGAAAATAAATAATCTAACTAATTTAACTAACAACCTAACTAGTAATCTATTTATCTACCTACCTAAATAACTACCTAACTGTCTAACTAACTAGTTAACTGGGTTCCTGACTGGCTAACTATCTAAATTAAAAACCTAGCTAATTAAACAAATAGCTAAATAACCAGCTAATGAGGTAACTACTATCTACCTAATTAATACGACCAATATTTCCAGAATACTTTGTGTACTCCTCACCTAATTCAGTCTCTACTGACGTGGCGATATATTCGAAGTGGTTTCAAGCATAAGCAACAAATACACTGGTTTGCTCATCTAGAAAGAATGTCATGAGATTCTTTACCATAAAAAGCATATACAATGAAGAGTAAAAGGGACAAGAGCAAGTGGCAGGCCAGAGTTATTGAGTTATTTGCAGGTCATCATCATTGCACTCCGAACGTGTCCATAGGTGCTCAGATCCCCTCCTCAGCAATTCCCGCAGTTTCCAGCGACTGTCGACTCCAGTTCTGTGTTGGTTGATAAGTCTTCTTACACGGCCACTAAGTGTCTCATTTCTGGCTGTGCACATCTTAACTCCCATTTCTATCATCCGAAGAAGTGACGTGGATCTGTGTTTGTCGAAGTCATGTGCTCTTCCCACATCTCGGAGTGCATTGATGATGTCCGCCCGATCCATCGGTTGCCCGTCCTCAACGACAGCGCAGATAGCCAACCTGTCCGCTCTCTCATTTCCCCGTACTCCCGCATGTCCAGGGACATAGACAAAGGTGACCTTACGTATTTTGGATTTCTGCAACGACTCGACCCATTGCATACGTACAGAGCGCCCGCCTCCACTTTTTTTTATCATGCTCATCGAATCACTCAGTATACATGCGTGGGTGTAGTCTTGTGACTCTAACCATTTGAATGCCTTGGTCACTGCCATCGCCTCCATTGTCATGCTACTCGTGGTCATGACGTATTCACCACTGTCTTCCTTGGCTATTATGCCTGCCGAGCGTGCTGTAAATGCCCATGCACTTCTTTGGTGTCGTCTTACAGATCCGTCTGTATAGATGACTGCATCTTTCTCATCGGTATTATCGCAGATGAGACCGTTGACCTCAGCATTAACCACGATCGAGTTCTGTTCCCTACTTTTCCTGTCGAGTGTGACAATACACGAGAAAGTCCCCTTGAACAACGTGGGCACCGGTATCCACTCCTCACCAACGCTGATATTGGTAAGCCCACAGACCTGTTTGATGACATCTTCTGCTCGGCCCACCCATGATTTGCCTTTTTTAGCCTGTCACCTTTCTCTGTGTTGAGGACGTGGTGCAATGGATGCTCTGTATCTGTACTAATCTTCAGGTATGCTTGTGCTCTCCAGATCTTGATTCTAGGCCAGAGTAAGACATAAAAAAGCTACATCATCATCGATTGTAATGGATGAAGATACGAAAAGTGATAGAACCAGAACTTTGTATCTCCGTCGATACTCGAAAGTTACAAGAGGAAGTGAAGAAGGAGTTGTGATCGCAGTTTGACGCTTGAATATGCTGTAGAAGCTAAAGAGAAGTGAAGAAGGAGTTGTGATCGCAGTTTGACGCTTGAATATGATGTAGAAGCTAAAGAGAAGTGAAGAAGGAGTTGTGATCGCAGTTTGACGCTTGAATATGATGTAGAAGCTAAAGAGAAGTGAAGAAGGAGTTTTGATCGCAGTTTGACGCTTGAATATGATGTAGAAGCTAAAGAGAAGTGAAGAAGAAGTTTTGATCGCAGTTTGACGCTTGAATATGATGTAGAAGCTAAAGAGAAGTGAAGAAGGAGTTGTGATCGCAGTTTGACGCTTGAATATGATGTAGAAGCTAAAGAGAAGTGAAGAAGGAGTTGTGATCGCAGTTTGACGCTTGAATATGATGTAGAAGCTAAAGAGAAGTGAAGAAGGAGTTGTGATCGCAGTTTGACGCTTGAATATGATGTAGAAGCTAAAGAGAAGTGAAGAAGGAGTTGTGATCGCAGTTTGACGCTTGAATATGATGTAGAAGCTAAAGAGAAGTGAAGAAGGAGTTGTGATCGCAGTTTGACGCTTGAATATGCTGTAGAAGCTAAAGAGAAGTGAAGAAGGAGTTGTGATCGCAGTTTGACGCTTGAATATGCTGTAGAAGCTAAAGAGAAGTGAAGAAGGAGTTGTGATCGCAGTTTGACGCTTGAATATGATGTAGAAGCTAAAGAGAAGTGAAGAAGAAGTTTTGATCGCAGTTTGACGCTTGAATATGATGTAGAAGCTAAAGAGAAGTGAAGAAGGAGTTGTGATCGCAGTTTGACGCTTGAATATGATGTAGAAGCTAAAGAGAAGTGAAGAAGAAGTTTTGATTGCAGTTTGACGCTTGAATATGATGTAGAAGCTAAAGAGAAGTGAAGAAGAAGTTTTGATCGCAGTTTGACGCTTGAATATGATGTAGAAGCTAAAGAGAAGTGAAGAAGAAGTTTTGATCGCAGTTTGACGCTTGAATATGATGTAGAAGCTAAAGAGAAGTGAAGAAGAAGTTTTGATCGCAGTTTGACGCTTGAATATGATGTAGAAGCTAAAGAGAAGTGAAGAAGAAGTTTTGATCGCAGTTTGACGCTTGAATATGCTGTAGAAGCTAAAGAGAAGTGAAGAAGAAGTTTTGATCGCAGTTTGACGCTTGAATATGATGTAGAAGCTAAAGAGAAGTGAAGAAGAAGTTTTGATCGCAGTTTGATGCTTGAATATGATGTAGAAGCTAAAGAGAAGTGAAGAAGAAGTTTTGATCGCAGTTTGACGCTTGAATATGCTGTAGAAGCTAAAGAGAAGTGAAGAAAAAACACTATCGCCTTGAGCTTCAAATACTGTAAATTGTAATACTTCACCTTTGGATAACATCACAGTATAAGATAATATGACGTCCCCAACCAACAACCATTGTTACCACATTAGCTCATTATACAATCTATTATTCTCTAGAGTACAGTTACTGTTTCATTCAAAAGAAAAAAGAAGACAAGGATAAACGAAAATAAATTTCCTGCCTTTAATTTTCTTGAAATAAGAACACGAGGTTACCGTGCTGGGATTTCTGAAGCCCTACTGATCTGACTTAAAACGAATCCCTGTTATCTTCCGATAGACCTGGTTGATTATTGAAAAGACGTGGAGTGAATGAGGAGATAGATAACGAGCGCTTATAAGTAATCGCAGAACGAATGAATTCACTGAAATTTCGCTTAGGGGCTAATTTAGTTGTGTTTCCGAAGAGAGTAGTTGTAGGGTAGGTGTTTGTTACGAGTACTAATTGTTATTATTTACTATAATGGTGTATATGAAGTTGTATTACAAACGTATGTTGCTAGTCCTTGTGCCAGCAACATTAACAGCAAGCGACGTTGCAGTGGTAACACTAGTAAAGCATACAGGTGTAGGAATAGTTGTGTAGCAATAGTAGCATTATCAGGTGTAGGAATAGTTGTGTAGCAATAGTAGCATTATCAGGTGTAGGAATAGTTGTGTAGCAATAGTAGCATTATCAGGTGTAGGAATATTGTTATTGTTATTGGTTATGGAAGGCCTCGGCATCACAGCAAATGAATTAAAATCCATAATTGCTCAACCGCCCGTGCCAGTGGAATCATCCGAATTACCAACTCATCTCCCAAACAAAGAAAGGTAACTGTAGTCCCCATCGTAGCATTTCAGCACACGCCAAAAGACATAAGGCGAAACCGCGCAGAAAGTGAACACAGCCAACTGTTCCCTGTCATACGATATCATCATTCATCGTAAACAAGCGGGATATCGAAGCAGGATCAAAACGGATGAGACACACAGCTCACGGTGTGCACAGAGCACTTAACTCAGTAGCTCCTGCAACAAGTCGGACTTGGAATATGAGGACACTGCAAGAAGGAACACTTTTCAGACATAGCCTTCAATGGTTCCCGCCGCCTATCCACCATATACCATGGGAGTTCACAACCTCCCGAAATTGATGATCGTCATAGCACTTGATGATGTTAGGCCGTCATTGATGACTCCAATTCCAAACATATAGACACACAGTGGTGGTAATTTGTCATTTCCAATCCAACAAAAGCCACATGACCTGTAGTTAGCAAAACCACAGAGAGAATATGATTTTGTGACCTTCACTGATTCACTCTTAGATGTGAATGTGTAATTTACACAAGAAGATAAATTTTCAACTACAGTGATTCCATTTAAGGCAATTCTGGGATAGCAAGGCAAGTCTCCTTTATAGCAGCAGAACTTGATGTTCTCCGCTCCCTTCTTGTAGCTGCTGCCACACGATTCTGATGTCTCATTAACTTGAACATCATTCAAGAACAATGTCAGATTAACATTCCATAGATATGGCTCTGCTGATGAAGTGCTTGGTGCAACAGTTGTATCAATCATACTGGGGGCTCCTGGTCTGTGGTCATTAATATCACAGACGGCACATGGTGTTGTTATATTCAGTATTTCTTTCTGGGGTGTAAATATGTGGCACACACATGGAGAGTGGTTTGTGGTCACAGTAATCCCATTAAAGGCAATTCTAGGGTAGCATGGCATAGCTGTTTCAGAACAGCACAATCCTATGATGTTTTCTGTGTTCGCTATAAAGCTGCTGCTGCTACACAATCCTGACCAATTATAGGTGTGGACATTATTCACTTGCAATGACAAAACTGCTTTGTTTACATCATAAACCTCTGGAAGCGAATCATTTATGGGACTAATAGTATAATTTATTCTTCCATCGGGGATATCTTCATTGAGTCCCCCAAAAAAGGTCTTTGGTTAAAAAGCACATATGCTTTTGAGTTAAACACACAATGAGCCCACTTCGTAGATTCAAAATGATCCTTGCCAATGCCATCCGTTTGCACAAGTTAGGTCCTTAGCTACCAACGTCAAAAATGTCTGAAACGAAGCCATCCAATTAACGACTTTATCTGCAGCGAAGGTTAACGAACTGTGAACAAACATTTATGTTCAAACCCTTGAAAACATTTTCAAAAATCTGCCAACTCGCAGCAATAACATTTATCGTGTTGTTCAATGTAAACATTGCTTGGTCCATAGCTCGAATATAAATAAGCTGCCATTTTGGTCGTGTAGGAATAGTTGTGTAGCAATAGTAGCATTACCAGGTGTAGAAATAGTTGTGTAGCAATAGTAGCATTATCAGGTGTAGAAATAGTTGTGTAGCAATAGTAGCATTATCAGGTGTAATAGCACTAGCACTAGCAACAGCAATAACAGAAGTAGAAGTAGTAGTAGTAGTAGCCCTAGGGAGGGGTAAAGACGTAGAAATGCGTGTAGATACATCAAAATGCAAATAAATATCATTTCATGATATTAGAACCCTTCCTATGGGGAATTACAATCTGGCATCCAACTCCCGTGTTCGCCCAACCATTCCTCCTAGGCTCACTTCCCTCGTGACCATATGCTTTGCGGTCCACGCTTGCTTTCAGTTCTGTTTTCATGTCTTATGTCCATGTTTCTGCACCATACAGGAATATTAAGAAGATATAACATTTTGCTATTTTTAGTTTTAGTCGTGGTGTTTTTTGTTTTGATATTATAATATTTTTCACGGCATTAAAATTATTTTTTTCCATACCTATTATTTTGTTTATTTCAGTTATACATTTTCCATCACTGGTTACAGTAAGCCCCAGGTAGTTGTAGCTCTGAACTGTTTCCACGTGTATTCCTTCAATTTTGATATTTACTTGTAGGTCTTGAGAATTTTCTTTGTTTATGATCATAGTTTTAGTCTTTTTGATATTCATATCTAGTCCATATTTTTTGCTCGTCATGTTTATTACATTAAGTAATCGTAGATCTTTAGGATTTTCTGCTAGTAGTACAGTATCATCAGCATATCTTAGGTTGTTTAGGCCTGGCATCTCTGTGATGTTTTTTTAAAGATTTGCTCAGTGTATAGATTGAACAAGCTTGGTGATAGGATGCATCCTTGTCTTACTCCTCTTTATATATCAATGGGTGTAGAGTGGTTCCCTCGTTACTTCCTGGTTTCCGGCCCACTTTAGCACCTAGCCATTCCCACCCAGGCATTTCCATCTGACATCCTAGTTTCCAGCCCACATATTAACCTAGTCACTCCTAGCCAAGCACATTTATTCGCGACCCGGCCACAAGCAGATACGTTTCATATTTACTCACATTAATAGTATTGTCTTTTATAATTATTATTTTACTATGTAGTGGTTACGTTTGTTTGCTTACATGTGTGTATGCGCGTTATCCATTGTTCCCGTGGAAGACCTACTTAACCGAAACGTCGTTCGATTGTGTTGTCCTTCACTAACGTAAAGCTGTCACCGTGACTTTTATTTCTTGTGTTCCCTTTCACCAGTAGTTGCACAAGTATGAGCAATAACATGCTTAGAAGTAGTAGTAATAGTAGTAGTAGTTGTAGTAGTAGTATAGTTGTTATTGTTGTTGTTGTTGTTGGAATACTAGTAGTAGTTGTGGTAATAGTAGCAGTAGTTGTAGGAATACTAGTAGTAGTTGTAGTAATACTAGTAGTAATTGTAGTAATAGAATAGTAGTTGCAGGAATACTAGTAGTTGTTGTAGTAATATTAGTAGTAGTTGAAGGAATACTAGTAGTAGTTGTGGCAATAGTAGTTATAGTTGTAGGAATACTAGTAGTAATTGTAGTAATAGTAATAGTAGGTGTAGGAATACTAGTAGTAGTTGTGGTAATAGTAGTAGTAGTTGTAGGAATACTAGTAGTAGTTGTAGTAATACTAGTAGTAATTGTAGTAATAGTAATAGTAGTTGCAGGAATACTAGTAGTAGTTGTAATAATAGTAGTAGTAGTTGAAGGAATACTAGTAGTTGTTGTGGTAATAGTAATAGTAGCTGTAGGAAAACTAGTAGTAGTTGTAGTAATAGTAGTAATAGTAAAAGTAAAAGTAAAGTACCCCCGTCACGCCAAGTGGCGCATAGGGAAATATGGTGTTAGTGACCCTATATTTTACAGACCTTCAGCACATGATTTTTTAGGTAATGTGGTCAGTATTACGCCCGTGCTCGTTTACTTTCCCAGAAAAAAATCCGGTACCCATTTAAGGCTGGGTGAACCCGGAAGCTGTCGGTTGGGATCGAACCCTACCCCTTGTCCGTGGTAGTCCAGTTCACTAACCACTGAGCTATCGCGGCTCCCAGTAGTAGTAGTTGTAGTTGTAGTAATAGTAGTAGTAGTTGTAGGAATACCAGTAGTAGTTGTAGTAATAGTAGTAGTAGTTGTAGTAATAGTAGTAGTAGTTGTAGTAATATCAGTAGTAGTTGTAGTAATAGTAGTAGTAGTTGCACGAATACTAGTAGTAGTAGTAGTTGTAGTAATACTAGTAGTAGTTGTAGTAATAGTAGTAGTAGTTGTAGTAATAGTAGTAGTAGTTGTAGTAATACCAGTAGTAGTTGTAGTAATAGTAGTAGTAGTTGCACGAATACTAGTAGTAGTAGTAGTTGTAGTAATACTAGTAGTAGTTGTAGTAATAGTAGTAGTAGTTGTAGTAATAGTAGTAGTAGTTGTAGTAGTTGTAGTAATAGTAGTAGTAGTTGTAGTAGCAGTAGTAACAACAACAGAAAACGTAGTAGCAGTAGTAATTAACAACAACAGGCCTAGTAGTTGTAACACTATTAGTAGCAATGACAGACGTAGTAATAATATTAGTAGCAGAATGTTTTTTTTTGTCTAAAACGTTTACAAGAACTGCATTTTTCCCATCCAGAGCACAAGAAAAATCCCAGCAGTTATATTTTTCAGCTACTAAAAAGTGTGGCTCATGGCAACTAAAATCTTGAAACTATACAGAAAACAGCGGCGAACTGTTGGTTCGAAACTGTAAGGAGCGAGAACGTGATGAGTGGTCTCGGTGTTCGCTCATATTTAACTCAATAAGATGAAATGTAGTAGATGTGTGTATTCTGATATAATTCAGAAGAGCCGTGGCCTTCATTTCCTCTTCTGAATATCTGCTGCTGAATGAAAAATATTAATAGCTGCTCTATAGTATGTGTACTTCGTAATAGCAGTAATAGATGTTGTAGTGACAGTAATAGACGTAGTTGTAGCAGTAATAGATGTTGTAGTGACAGTAATAGACGTAGTTGTAGCAGTAATAGATGTTGTAGTGACAGTAATAGACGTAGTTGTAGCAGTAATAGATGTTGTAGTGACAGTAATAGACGTAGTTGTAGCAGTAATAGATGTTGTAGTGACAGTAATAGACGTAGTTGTAGCAGTAATAGATGTTGTAGTGACAGTAATAGACGTAGTTGTAGCAGTAATAGATGTTGTAGTCACAGTAATAGACGTAGTAATAGCAGTAATAGATGTTGTAGTGACAGTAATAGACGTAGTTGTAGCAGTAATAGATGTTGTAGTGACAGTAATAGACGTAGTAATAGCAGTAATAGATGTTGTAGTGACAGTAATAGACGTAGTAATAGCAGTAATAGATGTTGTAGTGACAGTAATAGACGTAGTTGTAGCAGTAATAGAAGTTGTAGTGACAGTAATAGACGTAGTAATAGCAGTAATAGATGTTGTAGTGACAGTAATAGACGTAGTAATAGCAGTAATAGATGTTGTAGTGACAGTAATAGACGTAGTAATAGCAGTAATAGATGTTGTAGTGACAGTAATAGACGTAGTTGTAGCAGTAATAGATGTTGTAGTGACAGTAATAGACGTAGTTGTAGCAGTAATAGATGTTGTAGTGACAGTAATAGACGTAGTAATAGCAGTAATAGATGTTGTAGTGACAGTAATAGACGTAGTTGTAGCAGTAATAGAAGTTGTAGTGACAGTAATAGACGTAGTTGTAGCAGTAATAGATGTTGTAGTGACAGTAATAGACGTAGTTGTAGCAGTAATAGATGTTGTAGTGACAGTAATAGACGTAGTTGTAGCAGTAATAGAAGTTGTAGTGACAGTAATAGACGTAGTTGTAGCAGTAATAGATGTTGTAGTGACAGTAATAGACGTAGTTGTAGCAGTAATAGAAGTTGTAGTGACAGTAATAGACGTAGTAATAGCAGTAATAGATGTTGTAGTGACAGTAATAGACGTAGTAATAGCAGTAATAGATGTTGTAGTGACAGTAATAGACGTAGTTGTAGCAGTAATAGAAGTTGTAGTGACAGTAATAGACGTAGTTGTAGCAGTAATAGATGTTGTAGTGACAGTAATAGACGTAGTTGTAGCAGTAATAGAAGTTGTAGTGACAGTAATAGACGTAGTAATAGCAGTAATAGATGTTGTAGTGACAGTAATAGACGTAGTAATAGCAGTAATAGATGTTGTAGTGACAGTAATAGACGTAGTTGTAGCAGTAATAGAAGTTGTAGTGACAGTAATAGACGTAGTTGTAGCAGTAATAGATGTTGTAGTGACAGTAATAGACGTAGTTGTAGCAGTAATAGATATTGTAGTGACAGTAATAGACGTAGTAATAGCAGTAATAGATGTTGTAGTGACAGTAATAGACGTAGTAATAGCAGTAATAGATGTTGTAGTGACAGTAATAGACGTAGTTGTAGCAGTAATAGAAGTTGTAGTGACAGTAATAGACGTAGTAATAGCAGTAATAGATGTTGTAGTGACAGTAATAGACGTAGTTGTAGCAGTAATAGATGTTGTAGTGACAGTAATAGACGTAGTTGTAGCAGTAATAGATGTTGTAGTGACAGTAATAGACGTAGTTGTAGCAGTAATAGAAGTTGTAGTGACAGTAATAGACGTAGTTGTAGCAGTAATAGAAGTTGTAGTGACAGTAATAGACGTAGTTGTAGCAGTAATAGATGTTGTAGTGACAGTAATAGACGTAGTTGTAGCAGTAATAGATGTTGTAGTGACAGTAATAGACGTAGTTGTAGCAGTAATAGATGTTGTAGTGACAGTAATAGACGTAGTAATAGCAGTAATAGATGTTGTAGTGACAGTAATAGACGTAGTTGTAGCAGTAATAGATGTTGCAGTGACAGTAATAGACGTAGTTGTAGCAGTAATAGATGTTGTAGTGACAGTAATAGACGTAGTAATAGCAGTAATAGATGTTGTAGTGACAGTAATAGACGTAGTTGTAGCAGTAATAGAAGTTGTAGTGACAGTAATAGACGTAGTTGTAGCAGTAATAGATGTTGTAGTGACAGTAATAGACGTAGTTGTAGCAGTAATAGATGTTGTAGTGACAGTAATAGACGTAGTTGTAGCAGTAATAGATGTTGTAGTGACAGTAATAGACGTAGTTGTAGCAGTAATAGATGTTGTAGTGACAGTAATAGACGTAGTTGTAGCAGTAATAGAAGTTGTAGTGACAGTAATAGACGTAGTTGTAGCAGTAATAGAAGTTGTAGTGACAGTAATAGACGTAGTTGTAGCAGTAATAGATGTTGTAGTGACAGTAATAGACGTAGTTGTAGCAGTAATAGGTGTTGCAGTGACAGTAATAGACGTAGTTGTAGCAGTAATAGATGTTGTAGAGTGACAGTAATAGACGTAGTAATAGCAGTAATAGAAGTTGTAGTGACAGTAATAGACGTAGTTGTAGCAGTAATAGATGTTGTAGTGACAGTAATAGACGTAGTTGTAGCAGTAATAGAAGTTGTAGAGTGACAGTAATAGACGTAGTTGTAGCAGTAATAGATGTTGTAGTGACAGTAATAGACGTAGTAATAGCAGTAATAGATGTTGTAGTGACAGTAATAGACGTAGTTGTAGCAGTAATAGAAGTTGTAGTGACAGTAATAGACGTAGTTGTAGCAGTAATAGATGTTGTAGTGACAGTAATAGACGTAGTTGTAGCAGTAATAGATGTTGTAGTGACAGTAATAGACGTAGTTGTAGCAGTAATAGATGTTGTAGTGACAGTAATAGACGTAGTTGTAGCAGTAATAGATGTTGTAGTGACAGTAATAGACGTAGTTGTAGCAGTAATAGAAGTTGTAGTGACAGTAATAGACGTAGTTGTAGCAGTAATAGAAGTTGTAGTGACAGTAATAGACGTAGTTGTAGCAGTAATAGATGTTGTAGTGACAGTAATAGACGTAGTTGTAGCAGTAATAGGTGTTGCAGTGACAGTAATAGACGTAGTTGTAGCAGTAATAGATGTTGTAGAGTGACAGTAATAGACGTAGTAATAGCAGTAATAGAAGTTGTAGTGACAGTAATAGACGTAGTTGTAGCAGTAATAGATGTTGTAGTGACAGTAATAGACGTAGTTGTAGCAGTAATAGAAGTTGTAGAGTGACAGTAATAGACGTAGTTGTAGCAGTAATAGATGTTGTAGAGTGACAGTAATAGACGTAGTAATAGCAGTAATAGAAGTTGTAGTGACAGTAATAGACGTAGTAATAGCAGTAATAGAAGTTGTAGTGACAGTAATAGACGTAGTAATAGCAGTAATAGATGTTGTAGTGACAGTAATAGACGTAGTTGTAGCAGTAATAGGTGTTGTAGTGACAGTAATAGACGTAGTAATAGCAGTAATAGAAGTTGTAGTGACAGTAATAGACGTAGTTGTAGCAGTAATAGATGTTGTAGTGACAGTAATAGACGTAGTTGTAGCAGTAATAGAAGTTGTAGAGTGACAGTAATAGACGTAGTTGTAGCAGTAATAGATGTTGTAGTGACAGTAATAGACGTAGTTGTAGCAGTAATAGAAGTTGTAGTGACAGTAATAGACGTAGTTGTAGCAGTAATAGAAGTTGTAGTGACAGTAATAGACGTAGTTGTAGCAGTAATAGATGTTGTAGTGACAGTAATAGACGTAGTTGTAGCAGTAATAGATGTTGTAGTGACAGTAATAGACGTAGTTGTAGCAGTAATAGAAGTTGTAGTGACAGTAATAGACGTAGTAATAGCAGTAATAGAAGTTGTAGTGACAGTAATAGACGTAGTTGTAGCAGTAATAGATGTTGTAGTGACAGTAATAGACGTAGTTGTAGCAGTAATAGAAGTTGTAGTGACAGTAATAGACGTAGTTGTAGCAGTAATAGATGTTGTAGTGACAGTAATAGACGTAGTTGTAGCAGTAATAGATGTTGTAGTGACAGTAATAGACGTAGTTGTAGCAGTAATAGATGTTGTAGTGACAGTAATAGACGTAGTTGTAGCAGTAATAGCTGTTGTAGTGACAGTATTAGACGTAGTTGTAGCAGTAATAGATGTTGTAGTGACATTAATAGACGTAGTTGTATCAGTAATAGACGTAGTAATGACAGTAATATACGTAGTTGTAGCAGTAATAGATGTTATAGTGACAGTAATAGACGTAATTGTAGCAGTAATAGATGTTGTAGTGACAGTAATAGACGTAGTTGTAGCAGTAATACTAATAGTAGTAATAGACGTATAATAAGCGGTAGTAGCATTAATTGACGTAGCAGTAGCAGAATTAAGGGTAGACAGTAATTGACACAGTGGTAGCAGTAATATAGTAATAGACTTAGTCAGTAATAGACGTTACAGAAGCAGCAATAATCGTAATAGTAACATGAAAAGACGTAGTTGTAGCAGTTAATCTTAACTGTAATAGAAGTAGCAGTAGCCTCAAGTGGTGGCAGTAATAGACGTTTAGTAGCAGTAACAGTAGCAGTAAAGGGAATGACTAATAAAAATTTAAAAAGCCACAGAAGGTGGATGCCTTGCAGACAAAAAAAAAGAAAAATGCTAACAGACAATAAAGATATTATAGATAGATGGCAGGAATATATAACAGAACTATTTCATGATCAAAGGGACAAGAAACCAGTTATAAAATGTACATCAGGCTATAAAATCTGAAAATCTGAGGTGGAAAAAGCTATAAAAATAATGGAAAAGGGAAAAGCTTCAGGACCTGACAGCATAAAGATAGAGATGATACAGGCACTAGAAGATTTTGGCATTGAAGTGATTACAGACATATGCACCGACATATACCACACAGGATACATACAAAATGAACTAAAAACATCAACCTTCATTGCATTGCCTAAAAAGAATCGTGCAGTTGAATGCAGTGACTTTAGAACAATAAGCCTAATGAGCCATGTTACAAAAATCTTGTTAAAAGATATACAGGGAAGGATTCAGAATAAAATCAATACTGAATTAGATGAGCAGCAATTTGGACTTAGGAAAAATAGCGGGACAAAAGAAGCCATATTCTGCATGAGAACATTAATTGAAAAGTGCACAGAAGTAAACAAACCAATATATGCCTGCTTCATAGATTACACCAAAGCTTTTGATAGAGTGCACCACAAACAACTTATAGAATGCCTAAAAGAGATACATCTAGATGACATGGACATACGACTAATATGTAATTTGTACTGGGAGCAAACATAAATTATAAAATATAACAAAGAGAACTCTACACCCATTGATATAAAAAGAGGAGTAAGACAGGGATGCATCCTATCACCAAGCTTGTTCAATCTATACACTGAGCAAATCTTTAAAAACATCATGGAGATGCCAGGCCTACAAATTAATGGAAATATAATCAATAACCTAAGATATGCTGATGATACTGTACTACTAGCAGAAAATCCTAAAGATCTACAACAATTACTTAATGAAATAAACATGACAAGAAAAAAATATGGACTAGATATGAATATCAAAAAGACTAAAACTATGATCATAAACAATGGAAATACTCAAAACCCACAAGTGGATATCAAAATTGAAGGAATAGACCTGGAGATAGTTCAGAACTACAACTACCTTGGACATACTATAACCAGTGATGGAAAATGTACAACTGAATTAAACAAAAGAATAGGAATGGCAAAAAGTAATTGTAATGCAATAAAGAACATACTAACATAAAAACAAATAACACCAGGGCTAAAACTAATAATAGCAAAATGTTACATCTTCTCAATATTCCTATATGGTGCAGAAACATGGACATTAGACAAGAAAACAGAACAGAGAATTGAAGCCTTTGAAATGTGGATATATAGAAGAATAAGTAGAATTGGATGGAAGGAAAAGAAAACAAACGATGAAGTCTTAAAACAACTAAAAATGAAAAGACAACTACTAAACACAATTCAAACATGACAAATGCGATTTTTGGGGCATGTTAAAAGACACAACAACCTACTAAAAGTAATCCTAGAGGGGAAAATACAAGGTAAAAGAGGCAGAGGCAGACCAAGACTAACATGGACGAGTAACATCAAAAGATGGACAAATCAGCCTATGACAACCTGAACCATCAAAGCAAGAGACAGAGCAGAATGACGCTCAATGGTAGCCAACCTTCGTTGCGGAGACGGCACTCGATGATGATGATGAGCAGTAACAGACATAGTAGTAGTTGTAGTAATAGACTTAGGAATAGCAGTAATAGTAGCTGTAAAAAAAAGTAGCAGTAGTGGCAGTAATAGACGTAGTCGTGGCAGTAATAGACGTAGTAGTGGTAGTAACAGACTTATTAGTGGTAGTAAGAGACTTAGTAGTGGTAGTAATATACGTAGCAGGGGCAGTAATAGACTTAGTAGTGATAGTAATAGACGCAGTAGTTGTAGTAATATACGTAGCAGCGGCAGTAATAGACTTAGTAGTTGTAGTAATATACGTAGCAGCGGCAGTAATAGACTTAGTAGTGGTAGTAATAGACGCAGTAGTTGTAGTAATATACGTAGCAGCGGCAGTAATAGACTTAGTAGTGGTAGTAATAGACGCAGTAGTGGTAGTAATATACGTAGCAGCGGCAGTAATAGACTTAGTAGTTGTAGTAATATACGTAGCAGCGGCAGTAATAGACTTAGTAGTGGTAGTAATAGAGGCAGTAGTTGTAGTAATAGACGTAGTAATGATAGTAATAGACGCAGTAGTAGCAATGGCACTAGCAGCAGCACACATCGGTTGTGATAGTAGTAGGTGGAGCACAAGTGTGTAGTAATAGTGGTAGTTCCGGTTGCAATTTTTGTAGTAAAATCAATAGCAATATTAAAGGGAAGTAGAATTAGGAATAGTAAGGTCGGTAGTGTTATATATAGAAGTGATGTTAACAGTATTAGTAGTAGTGTCTCGTCTTATAGAAAAGTGTCATTAAAGCATAGGCTCAATGTTCAAATTGTGAACTTCAGAACATATTTGCTGATAACAATTGCAAAGAGCAGGTCTTGTTAAAATTAAAGGGGAAAAAAACACAAATTTTATGAAAAATAAAATCTCCGAGCCTCGGTGGCTAGTGGTTAGTGCGCTCACCTCGGTGGCTAGTTTTTAGTGCGCTCACCTCGGTGGCTAGTGGTTAGTGCGCTCACCTCGGTGGCTAGTGGTTAGTGCGCTCACCTCGGTGGCTAGTGGTTAGTGCGCTCACCTCGGTGGCTAGTTTTTAGTGCGCTCACCTCGGTGGCTAGTGGTTAGTGCGCTCACCTCGGTGGCTAGTGGTTAGTGCGCTCACCTCGGTGGCTAGTGATTAGTGCGCTCACCTCGGTGGCTAGTTTTTAGTGCGCTCACCTCGGTGGCTAGTGGTTAGTGCGCTCACCTCGGTGGCTAGTGATTAGTGCGCTCACCTCGGTGGCTAGTGGTTAGTGCGCTCACCTCGGTGGCTAGTGGTTAGTGCGCTCACATCGGTGGCTAGTGGTTAGTGCGCTCACCTCGGTGGCAAGTGGTTAGTGCGCTCACCTCGGTGGCTAGTTTTTAGTGCGCTCACCTCGGTGGCTAGTGGTTAGTGCGCTCACCTCGGTGGCAAGTGGTTAGTGCGCTCACCTCGGTGGCTAGTGGTTAGTGCGCTCACCTCGGTGGCTAGTGGTTAGTGCGCTCACCTCGATGGCAAGTGGTTAGTGCGCTCGCTTCGGTGGCTAGTGGTTAGTGCGCTCGCTTCGGTGGCTAGTGGTTTGTGCGCTCACCTCGGTGGCTAGTGGTTAGTGCGCTCACATCAGTGGCTAGTGGTTAGTGCGCTCACCTCGGTGGCTAGTGGTTAGTGCGCTCTCATCGGTGGCTAGTGGTTAGTGCGCTCACCTCGGTGGCTAGTGGTTAGTGCGCTCACCTCGGTGGCTAGTTTTTAGTGCGCTCACCTCGGTGGCTAGTGGTTAGTGCGCTCACCTCGGTGGCTAGTGGTTAGTGCGCTCACCTCGGTGGCTAGTGATTAGTGCGCTCACCTCGGTGGCTAGTTTTTAGTGCGCTCACCTCGGTGGCTAGTGGTTAGTGCGCTTACCTCGGTGGCTAGTGATTAGTGCGCTCACCTCGGTGGCTAGTGGTAGTGCGCTCACCTCGGTGGCTAGTGTTAGTGCGCTCACCTCGGTGGCTAGTGATTAGTGCGCTCACCTCGGTGGCTAGTGGTTAATGCGCTCACCTCGGTGGCTAGTGGTTAGTGCGCTCACCTCGGGGGCTAGTGGTTAGTGCGCTCACCTCGGTGGCTAGTTTTTAGTGCGCTCACCTCGGTGGCTAGTGGTTAGTGCGCTCACCTCGGTGGCTAGTGGTTAGTGCGCTCACCTCGGTGGCTAGTGATTAGTGCGCTCACCTCGGTGGCTAGTTTTTAGTGCGCTCACCTCGGTGGCTAGTGGTTAGTGCGCTCACCTCGGTGGCTAGTGATTAGTGCGCTCACCTCGGTGGCTAGTGGTTAGTGCGCTCACCTCGGTGGCTAGTGGTTAGTGCGCTCACATCGGTGGCTAGTTTTTAGTGCGCTCACCTCGGTGGCTAGTGGTTAGTGCGCTCACCTCGGTGGCAAGTGGTTAGTGCGCTCACCTCGGTGGCTAGTGGTTAGTTCGCTCACCTCGGTGGCTAGTGGTTAGTGCGCTCACCTCGATGGCAAGTGGTTAGTGCGCTCGCTTCGGTGGCTAGTTTTTAGTGCGCTCGCTTCGGTGGCTAGTGGTTAGTGCGCTCACCTCGGTGGCTAGTGGTTAGTGCGCTCACCTCGGTGGCTAGTGATTAGTGCGCTCACCTCGGTGGCTAGTGGTTAGTGCGCTCACCTCGGTGGCTAGTGGTTAGTGCGCTCACCTCGGTGGCTAGTGGTTAGTGCGCTCACCTCGGTGGCTAGTGGTTAGTGCGCTCACCTCGGTGGCTAGTGGTTTGTGCGCTCACCTCGGTGGCTAGTGGTTAGTGCGCTCACCTCGGTGGCTAGTGGTTAGTGCGCTCGCTTCGGTGGCTAGTGGTTAGTGCGCTCGCTTCCTGACCAGACGGGTCTAGGTTTGTTCCCCAGTAGTGGCCGATCTCTTTTTTTGAACTGATAAGGCTCCAGGCTTCACCCAGTCTCTAAAAATGAGTATCAGAGATTTTTCTGGGAAGAAAAAGCGGCCTGGCGTGATATCGACCACATCACCCAAAAATGGGCCGTGTTCATAGATAATATGGTCACTAACACCATATTCCCCATACGCCTAAAATGGCGTGGAGGGAACTTTTACTTTTTACTTTAATAAAATCTCATTAAAATATAACCAAACAACTTATCTAAGGTAAAGATAAAGGTAAAGGTAAAGTACGAGACTTGAACCGGCGCCTTAGCACGCGAGTTTACACCCATATGTGCTCGGCCGCCTATCCAGAAATGTTCGGAGATTTCTGTATAGTGTCGCCTTAAGCATCGAAACTGAGATGCGAGGCGACATTCCTCACCTTTCCAGGGTAATACTCTGGTACCCATTTCTGCCAACGGCTGGGTTAACCGTGGGGATATTTTTGTTGTTGTATCCAACCACGAGTACAATTCACACTACTCCCAGCGGGAATCGAACACAGGTTGTCCAAACGTCGGTAGTCCAGTCGGGTGGTTTTCCCAATTAGGCTACCCAGGCCCCCGTCAATAACAACTTATTGAACGTATCATTACTTCTTCGCGAGCACATTTGAGTTTGTGCAGGTTCTTTCTGTGTGGGCAGAGAGAGAGAGAGAGAGAGAGAGAGAGAGAGAGAGAGACAGAAAGATTCAGTAATCAATAGGTAGGATCCTAGTATAATATAATCCTTATTCGGAAAAGCAAGATTGAGAGAACAAAAAAGCCAACGAGTAAAGTGCCTCTAAACTGCAGCGCACCAAATGTCTTTTGGCGGATAATTCAATTAAATAAAAAAAAAACTGAATTCTGTAAGATCGCAGTGTGGTGCCTGATGAAATGAAAGATCTGCCAATCAATGTAGAACATGATAATTAATTCATCATCATCATCCTCAAGTACCGGGTCTGCTGGCGAAGGTGATCATGTCTCTCCATAACTTTCGATCTCGGCAGCTATTTATCATTTCTGTTGTTGACCTTCTGCCAAGCCATTTTCTTAAGCTGTCTGTTATTTTTTTCTCTTTGCTTCCCTCTATCTCTTCGTCCCTCAATTTTCCCAGTTGTTACAATATATTCCAGCTGTTCTCTACTCATTACATGCAAAAAAATTATGATTGTTTCTTCCTAATATTGGAAATTAGCTCTTTTTTTTTGCTTTGACCTCTTTCAGAACATTTTCATTACTCTTCTTGGCTGTCCATGGTATTCTCAATATTCTTCTAAAAAACCACATTTCTACAGACTCCAGTGAATTAATTAATAACAAACAGTATTGCCAGTATGCATCATGACATTGAATGATACGTCTTTCATCGATTTCTAATTATTACGTTAATTAGTACATTGTTATGCACCGTGTTTTGTAACTTGCTGTCCAATGCATTCAGCACACATTTATTAAAGCCTTTTTTCCAAACCTTTCGTTTTCCATGATTTTTCTGGAAGTCAGATATTGTTTGTTCTCAGTGTTGTTTCTCTTCTTGAAGCTATACGCAAAAATCTTGGAAAAAAGGCTGAGACCAATAATAGAACTACAGTTAAGCGATTCTCAAATGGGGTTCCGAAAAAAACAGAGGATGTACTGACGCTCTATTCACATTAAAACAGCTCGAAGAACAAAAAAAACAGAACATAATAAAAATGTATACATAGCTTTCATTGACCAGGAAAAAGCATTCGACAGAGTAAACAGAGAACAACTGTGGGAGATACTAACAACATACGGAGTAAGCCAACATCTAACCAACCTAATTAAAAGTCTCTACATCAACAGCAGCTGCAGAGTCAGAACAGCAGCAGGCTACACAGACCACTTCGAAGTTAGATCAGGTGTAAGACAGGGGTGCGTACTATCCCCCCTACTGTTTATTACATACATGGACCAATGCAAGCTAGCCAACCCATCAGAGACAGAGGAGACCAACGAGCTTTTATTAGCAGACGATCAGGCACTAATACATGAAACAATAGAAGACCTACAAGAACACAAATAAACTCAACAGCTCAGGCACAAAATACAACATGAAAATCAACATCAACAAAACATAAGTCATGAATGTCGCCAAAAATAAACAGAACATCAACATACCTATAGAAGGCAGGCAACTAAAACAAATAGAGGAATTCAAATACCTAGGAAGTTTAGTGACAAACGATAATTCTCAAACAGCAGAGATAGAATCAAGATGCAACAAAACTTGTCAAATCATTGGACAGTTATCACCACTATTGTCCAACAAGGAAATAACTCTGGAGGCAAAACGAGCACTATACAATAGAATCTTCATCCCAACGTTGTGCTACCAATGCCAGACCTGGACCTTAGATGCAAGAACAATAAGAAAAATAACCTGTACTGAGATGAAATGTGTTAGACGGATGACAGGAAACGGTCTGAGAGATAAGATCAGAAATGAAGAACTGAGAAAAAAGCTAGGAATAGCCCTCTTTATAGAATATATAAGGAAACAACAGATAAAATGGTTTGGCCACGTGACAAGCTAAAAAGATCAAAACGCAACACAACGAGCCTTCAGCAAACGTTGTGAGAACACCAGACCCAAGGGTCGACCACGAAAAAGATGGATGGATGGAATATTAGAAGCACTAGGAAACACGACAGTAGCAGAGGCGAACAGAAGAGCTAAAGACCGCAAATTATATCTCCCCTCGACGCTGAAAGGCAGATGAGGAAGGAAAGAAGAAGAAGAAGTTGTTTTTTCCTAGGAAATCAGCTTTACCAGATTATTGAGTCTTTGTTGCTCTGACTTGGCAATTTTTTTCCCCCATCACTTGGCAGATGAATTATCTGTTACGATAACATGATCCTACTGCACGGATTAACAAAAAAAAAATGGCTTTGCTGCTGTTTTTTGCTCCTGATTGTACTTTCTGGATATGTTTATAGCGTGAATTTGTATATTTTACTTGGCATGCGTGCCAGTGTCAGACAGGTTTCAGTTAACAAATAGGATACAATATTAATGCCTCTGGCGTTGTTTAATTAATACTTTAACAAGGAAGGTCAGAATAAGGAATAATGTTAGCTCCATCTGTCAGTAACGTAACGCGTTGTCAGCTCTCGGGGTACTGCAAGTTTGTTTCCCGACAGCGACCGTGGCAATGTAGGTATTACGCTTCTAAACTGAGACCTCTTTTTATTTTATAGTTCTAGATTCAAATTGTTTTTAACTGTTGCACCCTTAATGATACTGAGCCTGGGCATTCGACCCTAACTCACCCCCCCACCCCCCCCCCCCCCCACACCCCCCCCCCTTCCCCGCATGATACATCATTGCATCTTTCTGCTCCATATTATGCGTACGTCTGAGCTCCCTCTCTCATAAAAATGACTCCTAGTCTCAGATTCTCTCACAAAATTTCCGGTCGATGAGTAATAACGTCAAACATGAGCCACATCTAAATCACAAGACGGAAAGATATAAATATGATTGGAAGTGGAAAAAAGGGGCGTTAATGTAACAAGAACAATGCGAGATAGTAATAAGATAGTTAACTGAAATTTATCTTGCAAAACTGTCACAGACAGAATAAATTAAATTCGGTCGTCTCGTGAGAATGCGACCTAACGAGCTACCAACAGACGCATTCAAACTTCAAGGCAAGGATTCCATGGAGGGATTCACAAATATTGTTATGAGAGAGCCGTTTAAATTTTATACAACGTTTTCACGAAAATCAATTTTTATTATTTCTGTAAATTGGGTAATAAGGAGGGAGAGAAAAAAGAGAACGATAACGAGAGAGAGAGAGAGAGAGAGAGAGAGAGAGAGAGAGAGAGAGGAAGAGAATGTAAGGAACTGTGATGCCGCATTAATGGAACCAAATTCCTGCTGATCATAGTATGCGTTTGCTTAAACCACGATAGTGATTGTTCAGATTATTTCTAGAACCATTATTCTACAGTATCATGCGTGCTGGCATAAGTGATCATGACTCTCCACAACTTTCTGTCTCCACAAATGTGGATCTATAAAAAATCATCCATGTTATTTAGTTCTCACTAAGTCACTACTCTCTTTGTTTCCTTTTATTTTCTTATCTCCATTTTTTTTTTCAGTTGTCATGAAAAATGTGTGTTGTTTCATTCTCAGTATATCACCCGAAAGTTTGATTATTTCTTCATAATGTTAGCTGCGAGTTTTCTGTTAACTTTCACCATTTTAGATGTAGAAGCAAGCTTTCTTTTGGCCTTCACCATTTTAGATGTTAGAAGCAAGCTTTCTTTTGGCCTTCAGAATTTTAGATGTTAGAAGCAAGCTTTCTTTTGGCCTTCACCAATTTAGATGTTAGAAGCAAGCTTTCTTTTGGCCTTCACCATTTTAGATGTTAGAAGCAAGCTTTCTTTTGGCCTTCACCATTTTAGATATTAGAAGCAAGCTTTCTTTTGGCCTTCAGAATTTTAGATGTTAGAAGCAAGCTTTCTTTTGGCCTTCACCAATTTAGATATTAGAAGCAAGCTTTCTTTTGGTTTTCACCATTTTCGAATATCCCTGTAATTCTTTCTGTGTGTCTTTGATATTATCAACATTCTTCTGTAAATTCACATTGCTGCGATGAATTTCTTGTCATTTGTCGAATTAGTCACCATGAGTCAACACTGGCGCTACTATACCTTGAAGTCATCATCATCATCGAGTGCCTTCTCCGCAACGAAGGTTGGCTACCATGGATCGTCATTCTACTCTGTTTCTTGCTTTGATGGTGCAGGCTGTCATAGATTCACTTGTCCATCGTTTGATGTTACTCGTCCATGTTAGTCTTGGTCTGCCTCTGCCTCTTATACCTTGTAGTTTTCCTTCCAATATTACTTTTAATAGGCTGTTGTGTCTTTTAACATGCTCCAAAAATGTCATTTGTCTTGTCTTAATTGTATTTAATAGTTCTCTTTTTATTTTCAGTTGTTTTAAAACTGCATCGTTAGTTTTCTTTTCTTTCCTTTCAATTCTACCTATTCTTCTATAAATCCACATTTCAAAGCTTTAATTTTCTGTTCTATTTTTCTTGTCTAATGTCCATGTTTCTGCACCACACAGGAATACTGAGAAGATGTAACATTTTGTCATTCTTAGTTTTCAACCCTGCTGATATTTGTTTTGTTGTTAGTATTTTTCATGGCATTAAAATTACTTTTTGCCATACCTATTCTTTTGCTTATTTCAATTTTACATTTTCCACCATTGGTTATAGTATGTCCAAGGTAGTTGTAGCTCTGGACTGTCTCCAGATGTATTCCCTCAACTGTGATATTTAATTGTAGGTCTTGAGAATTTTCTTTGTTTATGATCATAGTTTTAGTCTTTTTGATATTCATATCAAGTCCATATTTTTTGCTTGTTATGTTTATCACATTAAGCAAATGTTGTAGGTCTTTAGGATGTTCTGCTAGTAGAACAGTATCATCAGCATATCTTAGGTTATTGATTATCTTTCCATTAATTTGTAGGCCTGGCATATCTGAGATGTTTTTAAAGATTTGCTCAGTGTATAGATTGAACAAGCTTGGTAATAGGATGCATCCTTGTCTTGCTCCTCTTTTTATGTCCATGGGTGTAGAGTTCTCCTTGTTGTATCTTATTATTGCTGTTTGCTCCCAGTACAAATTACATATTAGTCGTATGTCTGTGTCGTCTAGATTTATATCCTTTAGGCAGTCTATGAGTTGGTTATGGTGTATTCTATCGAAAGCTTTGGTGTAGTCCATGAAGCAGGCATATTTTGGTTTGCTTACTTCTATGTACTTTTCAATCAATGTTCTCATGCTAAATATGGCTTCTTTTGTGCCACTGTTTTTCCTGAATCCAATTGTTGCTCATCTAATTCAGTATTAGGGAGCCGCGATAGCTCAGTGGTTAGTGAACTGGACTACCACGGACAAGGGGTAGGGTTCGATCCCACCGACGGCTTCCTGGTTCACCCAGCCTTAAATGGGTAACGGATTTTTTTCTGGGAAAGTAAAGCAGCACGGGCGTAATACTGACCACATTACCCAAAAATCATGTGCTGAAGGTCTGTAAAATATAGGATCACTAACACCATATTTCCCTATACGCCACTTGGCGTGACGGGGGTACTTTACTTTTTTTTTTTTTTTAATTCAGTATTGCTTTTATTATGAATCCTTCCCTGTATAACTTTTAGAAAATTTTTTTTTTACCTGGCTCATTAGGCTTTTCCTGTGTGTTACCGGGGCCTCATTATGAGGGAAGTAAAGAATAGTAACACTGTGACCTTCCAGGCATGTCGTAAGAGGCGACTAAGGAGGTTGATCGATGGCTTGACAAGCTGTCATTGTAAAAAGTATTGTTATGGAAACAGAACCATAGATTTTAGAAGCAGTGATCTCTGCAATATGTGCCGTTTTGGCACGCAAGGTTTCTGTTTTTGAGATTGTGGTTCTGCCCTATGTGCCGTCTTCGGCTCGAAAGGACAATAGATAGACATTAGGCTTATTGTTCTAAAATATACTGCATTCAACAGCTCCATTCTTTTTAGGCAATGCAATGAAAGTTGATGTTTTTAGTTTATTTGGTATGTATCCTCTTAAAACAATAGTTAAAATTTATCTCCATGGCTTTCTTTGGAGTGTTTCGTGATGAGGCTCCAATCTCTTTCATGGTGGTATACCTTGAAGAGCCACTCATATTTCCATTGTCGTATATGGGTTGAATATTTGTTTCATTACTTGGAATGCATCATTTATCTGCGCTAATCTGTATCTCGCATCTGTTATTCATCTACCATCTGAAATCTTTCAAATCAACTAGAATTATTTAACATATTTGAATACTGTCCCATTTACTTTCACTATACATACAGGTAGTGTCTTTTTCTTTGTTGCAACTGCAGCATTTGACACTTCCTACTCAGCATAACTATAATAGACCAGAAATAAGATTATCCTTGAACGCTTCAGCAACTTTTGGGCTGTCCTCATGCATCAGCCCTGATCGTACATCAACTTCCGCACGAGTGGAGCAGAAGACTCTGTGGTAATATGAGCGGATGCTGCATGGCACGATTCCAAGACAAATAGATACTGACTTGTTCAATAGTTTCCCTGCAGAGGGCGCCCTTGGAGCTCAGTAGCTCGCTAACTAATTTATGTCCTTCCCATTTTGATCAAAGAAAAAAGGAAAAGCAACGAATGGGAACCCCGTGCGTACAGAGTGTATGGTCCCACAACAAAGGTTAATTAGTGTCATTGACGATAGTTTCCGGTGTGGTGAGATTTTAAACCTCGCATGAATGAGTGATCTCGGTTTTCCCTAGGCTTCGTGCACTCCAAGACACAATAAAATACTCATACATACCAAGACATAATAAAATACTCATACATACCAAGACATAATAAAATACTCATACAAACCAAGACACAATAAAATACTCATACACACCAAGACACAATAAAATACTCATACACACCAAGACACAATAAAATACTCATACACACCAAGACACAATAAAATACTCATACACACCAAGACACAATAGAATACTCATATACACCAAGACACAATAAAATACTCATACACACCAAGACACAATAAAATACTCATACACACCAAGACACAATAAAATACTCATACACACCAAGACACAATAAAATACTCATACACACCAAGACACAATAAAATACTCATACACACCAAGACACAATAAAATACTCATACACACCAAGACACAATAAAATACTCATACACACCAAGACAAAATAAAATACTCATACACACCAAGACACAATAAAATACTCATACACACCAAGACACAATAAAATACTCATACACACCAAGACACAATAAAATACTCATACACACAAAACAATGGCAAATTAATGTTGTGTTGCCTGGTTGCTTCTTTACTCATCAGCTTGATGATTCCTACTTGTTAGGCAATGCCAAATAGTGGCTTGTGATTATTACATGTTGAAAGATCGTTACATAAAAAAAATTACTTGAATGTGTAGACTAGTAATGCAACGAATACAGAGTGTGTTTATCAATGAGCTATAGTGACCCTGAGAATGGAAATAATATAATTATTGCTGCAATTGGTAGGCACCAATGAGACTGCTAAGAGTGCCGTTAAACTGGTTGTAGTTTTTTTAAAAAAATGATTCATGAAATAAATCTGCAATCTTGAATAGATTGTAACAGCATAACATAAAAAGATGTGGTGCTTGAAAAGTCCGTTTCGCTGGAAGCCAAATAAGAATGATAAACCAGAACTATTGTTAGTCTTGCATTGAAGGGGCATTGTACTGAGAAAGTGATATGACAACTTATGAAATTGCCCAATGGGTAGTACGGATGATCTATCGCCTGACTCCCTAGAATGCCATTATCTTTAATATTCTTGTATTATATTTTTAACTTTCTCTCCTTTTCTCGATCATTCCAATTGTCTCTAAATGCTCTATGTTTCAGCTGCCCACTCCTCATTACATAAAAAGAAAGTAAAGTACCCCCGTCACGCCAAGTGGCGTATAGTTAATATGGTGTTAGTGACCATAAATTTTACAGACCTTCGACACATGATTTTTGGGGCAATGTGGGCGGTATTACGCCCGTGCCGCTTAACTTTCCCAGATAAAAAAATCCGGTACCCATTAAAGGCTGGGTGAACCGGGAGCCGTCGGTTGGGATCGAACCCTACCTCTTGTCCTTTGTAGTCCAGTTCACTAACCACTGAGCTATCGCAGCTCCCCCTCCTCATTACATAGCTTCAGTTAATTATAATAGTCTCATCTTCGAGGTAATATTAATATTTCTTTCTGCCTTATTATTCTGATATCATACTTGTTATTTCTCTAACATATTTGTTACTCTCATTTTTTTCTGTAGTCACATACCAATGGTCTCCAACGATTTGCTAAACTATTTTCCGATTGTCCATAATAAGCTTCATCTGATAAGACGAGCTCTATTTAACACTGAGAAACTTTTATTATATTTTTCTTAACAATGTTTGTTAAATTAGGTAGCATTTTATTCTTACCACTCCCTGGAATGTTTCCACTTTTACATGAGCTGTTGTGCAACTAATTTTTAAAGGCAATAGAAAGGTTCACGTGACCAATTACCGTGCCCTGAATTGCTCAGGTTTCCTCTTGACAGAATTGCTCTTTCTACAAGTAATTTACCGAACAAAATATAACTTTGATTGTTGATGAATTTGTTTCACATTTATAAATAAAATAGGGGGGGGGGCGGGGCGGAGGAAGTACCCTATAGCAACAGTTCTGAATGCTAAAAGCGACTCATAGCTGATGGCTTGCGCCAGGATCGGTGAACCAGAACTATCCAGACCTTACTCCACCTCCTCTCGGTGCCCCTTAGTAACAGACTAACTAGTCTAGTCTGTCCAATTAAGTCGGAATGGAGATAGTGAAGGCAACTGAATACTCAAAAACACATGACGAAGACGGATGTCTTGGGCCGAAAAGTGCAAATATCACAATTTATCTACAAAAGTCAATACAGCGAATTTACGTCTACGCAACATGATTTTATAGACGAATGACGGAGCGGTATAAATATTTCTTTAGTCATCGGGTGAACATTAAGAAGAAATGAAATACCTGATGGCGTTATGAAAATTATTTTCTTTCTTTTTCCTTGTCCTTTATCTCTCTATTGACTTTCGAGCCGTAGCCGGCGCATGGGGCATGGACCCAGATACTCTTTCTCTTATCTAAATTTGTATATATAAGCCAAGCAGTTTTCAATCCTTCTAAAAATATTTTATCAAATCTCGCCATTTGTCTCTGTTCTGTGCAAGTAACTCTATCTCATTGAGGGAGCCGATTCCTGCTGCTCTTGCCTCTCAGATCAATGTTCTTCTCAGTGTCTCTCTGGGTCGGCCTCTTTTCCTCTTACCTGTTGTTTCCCACATGAGGTCTTGCTTTGTTATTCAGTTATTATCTCTCCCCATCACATGTCCAACATATGACCATCGTCCTTTCTTGATTACTGAAGATATTAGTGGTTGATTGGCGATTTCTCTAATTTATTCGTTTGTTTTGAATTCGTTCTACGCTATACCAAGTATTTCCCTTAGATATTTATTTTCGAATGCGTTCAACCTTTGTTTCTATGTCTCTTGTTGTTTCCAGCTCTCACATGTATGCCTCACCATACGTAAGGGTAGATAGTACGTTTGATTTGAATAGTCTAAGTTTTGTGTTTGTGCTGATGAAATGTTCCATTACATTATAAGTTAATGAGGTACGAGAGCACGCAACCAACGGGAAAAGAATGTATATACAAGAAAGCTGTTGAAACATCGGACAGATGTTATAATTAATGTCTAACAAGGTAATAGCCCTAGAGTTAAGTATAACACTCTACGACATGATCTCCATCTCAGCATTGTGCTAGCAATACCTGGCCTGGACGCTAGACTCAAGAACAATCAAAAATAATAACCCAGCCCTGAAATGTGGAATGTTTTAGACGCACGACAGGAAGTAGCTAAAGCGAAGTGAAGCATTCAGGGAGGCGGAAAAGGGGCGGGGGGAGAGGTTATGAATAAAGTCTTCAAATGAATACATAACAAAACAATTCATAACTGTTTTGGCCACGAGATAACACATAAATATCACAATACTGCACAACAAGCTATCAACAATTTATACACAACAGCAGATAAAATTATTGACCACGATTAAGATGAATTTATAGCGACTCTAAGAAACATATCAACAGAAGAGGCCATCAGAAGATCACAAGACCGTAAACTACATTCACTTCGACGCTAAAAGCCAAATGAAGTAGGTAGGAAGAATTTTTCACTGGCCTAAATTTACATGTAACTGCTATTGAAATAAACCAGTTCTGACGGTCGCTTCCATGGTCTGTCAGCATGCAACAGTATAACTCAAAACATGTTGTTACACTTAAGTTCCACTGATATCTGACGAGTAATGTAATTATACAATATATGGATCCCAGTCCATATAATAAAGTTCATGCACGTAGTTACTGTGCCTCCTTGGAGGCTCTCCGTATTTCAAGGAGACGATCGGAACACCTATGGGTACCTCTGGAGTGCATTGATGATGATCCTAACAAAACATGAAATAAATGGTAGTAGTCGTTCTTAGCGGAACGTCCTGCACTGATGGTAGTAGTCGTTCTTAGCGGAGTCCTGCACTGATGGTAGTAGTCGTTCTTAGCGGAACGTCCTGCACTGATGGTAGTACTAGAAAGAAGTTGACGATCATTAACGCAATAATCGCTTAATACTAACAAATATAAATATATGCGCCCATACTAGGAAAAAGATAACTAGTGTATCCTGATTTACTTTAATATCGTCTGGGAACGAAGTATTACATTTCACCGTGCCAGGCTTCAGCATTTAGACATAATCGGCGCCAGTGCTCTTTGTGTTATTTCCTAACTGATTAAGCCAGATGCCATTTCCCTTCAGAAGTGTCGACTACACAGCGTTAAACTACGACCGAGCGTTACTGCCAAGCTAGTGGTTTATAATTGTACTACCAGTACTTTCATTGTGAGGTAGACACGTCAATTCTCTTACTGGCACTCTCTTACTGAGGACAACACTTCAAAACTCTAACACTCTCTTACGGGGGTAGACACTTCAAAACTTTTACTGATACTCCTACAAAGGTATACACTTCAAAACTCTAACTGGAACTCTCTTACCGAAGTATACACTTCAAAACTCTAACTGACACTCTCTTACTGAGAAAAACACGTCAAAACTGTAATTGGCAGTCTCTTACCGAGGTAGACACTTCAAAACTCTAATTGGCAGTCTCGTACTGAGGTATACACTTCAAAACTCTAACTGGTACTCTCTTAACTAGATAGATATTTCAAAACTCTTACTGGCACTCTCTTAGTGAGTTAGACACTTCAAAACTCTAACTGGCACTCTCTTACTAACGTACACACTTCAAAACTCTAATTGGCACTCTCTTAGTGAGTTAGACACTTCTAAACTTTCTGGTACTTTGTTGGTGAGTTAAAGACTTTAAAACTCTTACTAGTCTCATCATCCACCTCCGACCTCACTCCAAGATATCACTATGGTAAAAGGAAGGTCATTGACACAGAATGCGAACACAATAACAACGTCCACTTATTATGCAGCTCAACTTCAGTTTATATAAACACCGATTACCACTTATTCCAACTCGCTAGATTTGGAAGAAAGCTGTGCGTGACTAATTAAGGCTCTGAATTGCTCAGATTTCCCGTTACCAGAGTTGTTTTATTTTTTCGATTCCTGTTGAACGAGCGGACTTGAAACTTCTAATTCAGATATCATGCAATGTAGTGCTGTGGAGCCTCTACTATGTTTATTTTCATAAATCAGTATTGACTTACACTGAGTAGTGTTGATGGTTTTCTTCCGTCAATCACCTTTGTATTATAATATGTACTTATTTAATTATTGAATTCCTTTTACACAAGAACTTTTAAAATAAAATGGCCTAAATTAGTCCAGTAAATTTTAATTAAAATATGAAGAAAGAAAAAAAAAAGTAACAATTAAAACACGAATCGTCACTTCAGGATAAAATGTAGAATTTGTGTATATGTTTTAACATATAAAATACATTCATACTGTGCGCTATCACCCGATTTAATATGTTTTTAACATATAAAACACATTCATACTGTGCGCTATCACCCGATTTATTTAGCTGGCGTAATGTGATTATGTGATTTTGTAATGTTACAAGAAAAAAGAAAAGAAAATTGAAGCCTTTGAAATGTGGATTTATAGAAGAAGAATTGGACGAATTGGTTTGATAGAAAAGAAAACAAACGATGAAGTCTTAAAGCAGCTAAAACTGTAAAGATAGCTACTAAACATAATTCAAACAAGAAACATGAGTTTTTGGGGCATATTAAAAGACATGCAGCCTACTAAAAGTAAATTTTGGGAAGGGAAAGTACAAGGTAAAAACGGCAGACGCAGACCAAGACTAACATGGACGAGTAACATAAAAAGATGAACAAGTCAACCTATGACAACCTGCACCATCAAAACTAGAGACAGAGTGGAATGTCGCCCAATGGTAGCCAACCTCGATGCGGAGACGGCACTCAATGAATAATTGTGATTATATTGGAAACTATAACAGACATACCGGAAATATCAGTCGGTGGTAATAATATTAACAGCCTGGTGTATGTTGGTGTCAACAATCTTATCGAACACGGTTAAATGAGCTAAATTAAAATAATTGACACTATAGTAGGCAGATATAGAATGAAAGTTAAAATAAAGGCCTAACCTCAACAACTAAAAGTAATAGAAAGAAAAGAAAGAAAGGTTAATGGCTGCAGTAAAGTAGAAAACACTTCCTAAGTGTAAAATTAAAGTAGATGGGACAGTAGTAATTAAAGATGTTAATAACCATATCATATGTGAGTTCTGTTCATTTACTTTTTATTGGAAGAATTGCGTGTCTTTATAAGTGAAAGTAAATCGTATAAAATCACAGTCATTAATTGTGTAGACATGCCGAACACATTCACAAGTAAGGGTACTCGTGAAACAACCTGCAACAAATTGTTGACTATCTTTTTCTCCTGCATTTCCTATCCTTTTTCAGGAACAACTGTTGTATTCTGAATGTGATAGCACCGTTACTGACAAGGAAAGGAGGAAGCACGCAACCAATAAAAACAAATATTAAAATTAAAAAAAGGACATCGGCTTTAAAGTGTCACTGGAGCTTGTGTCACGAAGGTGTGATCCTTCTTTTATTACCCTACTATGGCCATCGATCTTTCATCGATCTCTCAATGACGTAATGTCAAAACTGTCCAGGGAATATCTCTCTTGGTCACCATCTTTTTATTTCAAGAATTAATTGTAGCCATTTGGTCAGTATGCTCTACTTTCATTAATACCACAATTACTATTCTATCTCAGATATTAACATGATTTACTGCTACATTAATTAAGACTCATTCTCTTACACTCAAAGCACTTGCATGTATGTAATTTTACTGGTGATTATAAAGTATGATCACATAATATATTTATAAATGTAAATATAAATCGTCTAACAGATAGGCTCAGTAGTGAAGAACTGAGAGAAATTAAGAACTAAAGCTTGCCATTAAATGCTTAAAGAGGCAACAAATAAAACTGTTTGACCTAGTGATTAGATAGAAAGACATAAAAAAGGTACGAAAGAGGCAGGAGATACAGACAGAACAATGACAGCTTTGTTGTAGCCATCATGGAAGCCAAGTTCCAACAAGGACACATTAGATGATGGAATAAACACGTTATATTGTTTATGGGTTTCCTATTTATTATTTATGTTGTCTGTGTTCTGTATATGTGGGTACTTATTTCTAATAAAAGTCTTACAACATATTTTTTTGAAAGTGATAAAACTTATAATCTTAATAAGACAAGCACCAAAGTAGATAATCCAGATAAAAAAGCAATGCAAAATCAGAAAATAATTACTAAATAAATACGTTTAATATAACTCAATATGTTATCCAGCAAAAAAAGTTTTACCTTAATTCTATATTCTGTTATTTTTTCTTCTCATTCTTACGGGCAGTAACAGTATAGCCCGTTCAAAAATTCATGAAAAAGTTTACTTACGATTTGTGTGAAACTACCTGCCAGATCACAGTGATTTTTTTGTATAAAGCCATTAGAATATCCATGACGAAACAAAACTGATGTTCATTATTCCACAGATACACCAGACTTTGCATACCGGCGACTTTCTTTGATGTTTTGGAACCATTACAATTATGTTGATTCAAATTTTAGATTTTGCAGGAAACATGTTATTGTCCCTTTCAGCTTTTCTTAGACGCGTATCAACATAATACTTTTCTAGATCAAGTAATTGCGTGTGTTGCTACTTATGTGCAATCGCAAACATGACTCCAATTTGTAAACAGTTAGTCTTGCCCTTCAGTTGCCACTAGACCAAAGGGTGTCCTAATTGCACTCCAAAATTGAATGATGGCAGATGCATATTGATATCGAAATATTTTTGTTGACATTGCACTTACACTCAACCATTTGCTCAACATACGCTTAATCATTCCAGTCTGTTATTCAGTCGGTCAATAAAATATGATCTTCATCATTTCGAATCTAACGAATCCAAAATGTTGATAATGGTTAATGGCTGGACAAATTGTAATCCATATCGTTGCCAGTACTCGTCGTCACTCGCAGCACTGGAGCAACACACTACTTCTAGAACGGAATGTCTATACTTGAGAGGGACTCATGTGTAAGAACTTCAACATCACACATTTTAAAAGTCTGTTCTGTTCTAAAATTGTGTCATTTCACTTTAGCCCACACAAGCTCGGTCGGATTGAGATGCGCATGATATGCAGAGTGTCGCAGAGAAGTGTGGCCGTATTCCTTAATGATTTAGACAATATGACACACCATTTTCTTATTTGTATTCCTCACATGCTCTAACAACTCGGGTTTTAAATGTGTTGTCGAATTTGACATTTTCCTTAGCAAGTCATGTCTTAATTTGATCTCTTGTATTTGATGCAGTTGGTACTTTGTCTTCCGCTAACACAACATTGTGATAGGATACATTATCTATTACTAGGCACGAAAGTTTATTCAGGATTGGGAGAATATCGTTCTCCAACCAGTGCCTGAAAATGTGTCCACTTATTTCTGTGTGGTGGTCCCTACCATTGGAAATATTTTTTGGAAAATAATTCCAGCGTTATGGAAAAAAAAAAAAACGCTTTTACAGCTTCCAGCATGCGTTAGTATGTTGTGCTGGTCTGTGCTGCCTGGAATTGTTCTTTTCTGTTCACCGTCTACTGTTTGCCATTCTCTAGCGTTGTTGTGGTGAGCATTGACCCATTATTCATCCAAATCTTGGCCTTGACACCGCCACCCACGGATCTGCCTCATGTATTTGCTTCAGGCAGCAGTCAAATGTGGTTTTTCACAAATAATATTACTGCTGCCTACATATTTTTAAAAGTGAAGCCGGTGGCTCGTACAATTTTCCATAGAAGACTTCTAGAAATGTCAATACTACATTCTGCATGTAATATTAGTTTCAATTTTCTGAGAGTAACAAGTTCATTTGCAGCAAATAATTTAAATATCTCCCGTCTTATGACATCTACGTCAAAGTCGTAAGCTTTCCTTTTTTCTTCCTTGCTTGACATGAGTGCGTTCTGAGCCTTGTTTAATCCAACGGGAAAAGGGTGATCTATCCAGACCAAGCACCCATTGCGTTCATCTCTCTCTGAATCATGAACATTGCAATATTGATGACACATCTTCGATTCCCTGTGGAAGTGCTGGTATAGTAAAACATTAACCTTCTGAATAATTATAAGTTTTCATTTCAAACTCATGATGTTGGCAGAGAAATACATAGAATATGGAGATCAAAGTAGCAACGACAAACATATGCGGGATAAAAAATAAAGAAATCGAGCTTATAGAAGAAATGACAAAAAGGGAGCAAAACACAACACAACGAGCCTTCAACAAACGTTGTGAGAACAACAGACCCAAGAGACGACCACGAAAAAGATGGATCGATGGAATATTAGAAGCACTAGGAAACAACAGCAGCAGAGGCGAACAGAAGAGCAAAAGACCGCAAATTATATCTCCCCTCGACGCTGAAAGGCAGATGAGGAAGGAAAGAAGAAGAAGAAGAAGAGGAAGAAGATGCCAGTTTTTAGAAGCTACCATTATACCACAATAACTTCACAATAATAACTGGATACACATTTACATCAACTCTGGATCGCATTATTACGTTACTTGTTTACCCGTTTCAACTGAAAGTCGAATGGGTACACGAGAAATAAGAATTTGTATTTCTTCTGCCTATTTCAATGTGAAATCAAAACTATTTTTAGAACAACATGACTGAGCACCGTCATCATCATCAGGTGCCTTGCCGGTCGGTGTAGGCGATCATCTCTCTCCTCATCACTCGGTCCTTCGTGCATGTTATAATTTCAGTCGATGATCTTTTATTATGCCATTTGGCTAAGCTGTTAAATAATTTCCCAATTGGTTTTTCTCTGCTCTTCTTCCAATTCATTCTGCAAGCTGTTAAAGTATTCTCAATGCTCTTGAGATGTCCAATAAATGTAGACTGTCGTTTCCTCGCAATGTTGGTGATATTTTAGTCAACTCCAGCTCGTTTAAAACATTCTTCATTTGTAATCTTGCTAGCTATGAAATTCGTAGTGTTCTTTTGATAAACCAGATCTCAGCTGCCCCTAATGTTCTTTGCGTTGTCTTTACGATCGTTTATGACTCACTTCTATATAGTACAATGGGTTCCATGTACCACTTTAGGACACGTTTTTTAACATTAATTGATAATGATTTGTTATGTAGGATATTTGTTTCATTCGATAGTATTATGTCTTTGCTTGTCCTAGTCTACTTTTAATTTCTACAGTGCATCTGCCATCTGATGTTATTATTGATCTGAAGTATTTGAATCTATTCACTTATTTCACGATGTTTCCATTTAATTTTACTCTACATTCGTGTGCGTTTTCTTTTATATTACCAGTTTCTGTATTTGTGATATCGAGGGTCCGACCTATATATTCACGTTCTGTCACAATTTCATATAATAGATTATGTAGATCTTTTTGGTTTTCTACTACCAATACTATGCCATCTGCATACCTGTGGTTATTCATGTTGCTTCTTCCCACTTTAATGCCGGGCCTGTTCGCAGATTCGCATACTGTAGATCTGCTAAAATTATGTCCAATTCCATCATGTTGATTTAAATTGAAGAAATCTTGTAATCTAGATCGAATGTTTAAGAGCAAAATTTATTTATATAACGTAAGGATGATCTAACGTTGCATGCAAAATATTACTGCGATATATCAGGTAGTTTTCACACAAATCATTTTGAGCAAACGTGCTAATGAATTTATGAACAGACTATAGTATTCTTCCTAATGTCATATGGACAGACTATGCTCTCCACTGTGATTGTTTCTAGCATGCACAGATGTTAGTTTTTATCTCAAATTAGCATTTTAGTTCAAATCTTGGGAACTTAGTAGGAATTATGGATGAAGATGTCCTGAACCTAGGACATTCCAATAATTATTTTAAAAATATTTTATAGAAGTTATTTTCATTTCTAACACCAGGCGCAGAACATAAAGATCAGAGTTAAGTACAAATGTATGTATTACCGATATTATAGTAGTTCATGTTCGTAATAAAAAGATTTAATGCTGGTAAATTTTATAATTTTGTGACCTGCAATATTATATTTTTAACTACAAGTCTTTAAGTGTCTAATAAAAGAAGCATGTGTAATATATCTTGGGAATGCGTGTGCGTGTTGTATGTTTGTTCCTGCTAAAGGCCTATTGGGTCGAAACGTCGTTCAAATCTGTGTCGTCTACTAATCACGTAAAGTTTTTACCATACAATTTTTTCAATTTAAAAAAAAAATTCCCTGTAATATATCTTCCTTGAAAGACACACATGAGCAAATCAACTAAAGTGCCATTGTTAAACAACTGTGAACAGTTTATATTTTTTAGAGGTGTAGATAAACGATCTTTGTAGCCTCCTATCACAACTACAATTTTGATCACGTGTTCTTAAGTCCGTCTTAAAATAGCCTCGGGATGAAAACGAGCAAGTGAAAGAGCTTAAGGCATTGCGTAAAAGGTCAGAAAAGTGGTCGAAAGCGGGATATTGTAGGTGTGGTGTTACGAAATGTCAGATTGTTTACAATACTCACGTACTGAAAATATAGATCGACAGCTGGACTTGCAGATCACACTCGGCACAATCATGAACGTCTTTAATTATGCACCTGCAAAACAAAAATATTGTTTCATTGCTGAGTGTTATAAAATGTTAGTGTCGTCTATAAATTGTGTTTTCCCTGTAATTAAGAGATATTTAGTGTTTTCTACATATTGTGTATAAGCGTAACTTAAGAGATACTTAGTGTTTTCTATCACTAAGATCAGGCTATAAAATCTTAAAATCTGAGGTGGAAAAAGCTATAAAAACAATGAAAAGGGGAAAAGCAGCAGGACCTGAAAGCATACAGATAGAGATGATACAGGCACTTGAAGATTTTGGCATTGAAGTGATTACAGACATATGCAACGACATATACCACACAGGATACATACCAAATGAACTAAAAACATCAACTTTCATTGCATTGCCTAAAAAGAATGGTGCAGTTGAATGCAGTGACTTTAGAACAATAAGCCTAATGAGCCATGTTACAAAAATCTTGCTAAAAGTTATACAAGGAAGGATTCAGAATAAAATCAATACTGAATTAGATGAGCAGCAATTTGGATTTAGGAAAAATAGCGGGACAAAAGAAACCATATTCTGCATGAGAACATTAATCGAAAAATACACAGAAGTAAACAAACCAATATATGCCTGCTTCATAGACTACACCAAAGCTTTTGATAGAGTACACCACAAACAACTTATAGAATGCCTAAAAGAGATACATCTAGATGACATGGATATACGACTAATATGCAATCTATACTGGGAGCAAACAGCAATAATAAAATATAACAAAGAGTTCTCTACACCCATTGATATAAAAAGAGGAGTAAGACAAGGATGCATCCTATTACCAAGCTTGTTCAATCTATACACTGAGCAAATCTTTAAAAACATCATAGAGATGCCAGGCCTACAAATTAATGGAAAGATAATCAATAACCTAAGATATGCTGACGATACTGTACTACTAGCAGAAAATCCTAAAGACCTACAACAATTACTTAATGAAATAAACACGACAAGCAAAAAATATGGACTAGATATGAATATCAAAAAGACTAAAACTATGATCATAAACAAAGAAAATACTCAAAACCCACAAGTGGATATCAAAATTGAAGGAATAGACCTTGAGACAGTTCAGAACTATAACTACCTTGGACATACTATAACCAGTGATGGAAAATGTACAACTGAAATAAACAAAAGAATAGGAATGGCAAAAAGTAATTTTAATGTCATGAAGGACATACTAACATCAAAACAAATAACACCAGAGCTAAAA
Source organism: Megaustenia siamemsis (assembly GCA_032433765.1). Lineage (NCBI taxonomy): Eukaryota > Metazoa > Mollusca > Gastropoda > Stylommatophora > Ariophantidae > Megaustenia > Megaustenia siamemsis. The sequence continues at coordinate 47,233,783 of JAVIAB010000073.1, forward strand.
CTAAGAATAGCAAAATGTTACATCTTCTCAATATTCCTATATGGTGCTGAAACATGGACATTAGACAAGAAAACAGAACAGAGAATTGAAGCCTTTGAAATGTGGATATATAGAAGAATAGGTAGAATTGGATGGAAGGAAAAGAAAACAAATGACAAAGTCTTAAAACAACTAAAAATGAAAAGAGAACTTCTGAACACAATTAGAACAAGACAAATGCGATTCTTAGGCCATGTTAAAAGACACAACAGCCTACTGAAAGTGATCCTGGATGGGAAAATACAAGGTAAAAGAGGCAGAGGCAGACCAAGATTAACATGGACGAGTAACATCAAAAGATGGACAAATCAACCGATGACAACCTGCACCATCAAAGCAAGAGATAGAGCAAAATGGCGCTCCATGGTAGCCAACCTTCGTTGCGGAGACGGCACTCAATGATGATGAATGATGAGTGTTTTCTACATATTGTTTATTAGCTGACCTTAAGAGACGTTATAGTGTTTTCTGTATACTGTTTCACGAAACATGATTCATGATTGCCTAAGGTATGCTGATGATACAGTCTTAATCGCTAAGAGTGAACATGAGTTACAAGAAACGTTAGATATTATAGTGAAAGAAAGCAAAAATAAAGGACTCAACCATTAAAAGCAAAAAGACAGAAGTAGTGGTAACAGCAAAGAAAAAGACATCAACTCAGTGCACAATAAAGACGAGTGGAACAATATTAAAACAGGTAAATTAATTTAAATATTTGGGAACTTTGTTAACCTCAGACGGTAGATGTACAACAGAGGAAAGATGCAGAATGGGTCAGGACAAAAGCAGCTTTCCAAAAAAATAGGAATTTACCAAGCACTCCATTTTTGACAATAGAAACAAGAAAAAGAGTTCTTAAATGTTATGTAGAGCCAGTCTTATCATATGGATGTGAATCATGGACAATAGGACAACAGGCAAGAAAATCACTGGAGTCTGTAGAAATGTGGTATTACAGAAGAATGTTGACAATACCATGGGCAGTTAAGAGGAGTAATGAAGACGTTTTTAAAGAGGCCAAAGCAAAAAGAGACTCAATTTCCAATATTAGGAAGAAGGAATCGTTATTTTTTTGGCCATGTAATGAGAAGACAATAGCAGGAATATTTTGTAACAACTGGGAAAATTGAGGGACGAAGAGATATAGGGGAAACAAAGAGAAAAGATACCATAAAGCTTAAGAGAATGGTTTGGCAGAAGGTCAACAACAGAAATAATAAATAACTGTCGAGATCGAAATTTGTTGAGAGTCATGATCACCTATACCAGCAGGCCTGGTACTTGATGATAATATATACTGATTAACAGAGAACAGAAGTCTCTCTCCCTGGTTTAATTGTTTGGCATCGCCATTGAACTAGCCAATGTTTACTTCTCAATCTACACCAGTGATACAAACAGACAACAGTACACATTGTATCATACCCTCACATGATGTCTCATGGTGAACTACGGCTTATTATTAATTGTTTGTTATCAAGACAGGATGTACTGTAAGGTCAATAGTTAATCCATTCCGTTGTAGGTTTCAATCGACGTCTGTCTATCTGGTTCTTTGTCTTCATCGTGTTCTGAAACCAGATTATTGCTTGCTGTAGGCGCAAAATAGTTTGTACAAACGAGTCCCAGGTGAGTTGAGTGATGATGTGTCCCTCGAGCGTTTTGATCCTTATAACAAATGTGTGACACTGAAACTCGTGATCCAGTACATCTGTCTTAAGCACATATTTGTTCACAACTGCTTCCTTTACATTTGGTCTCTCTAGGCTTTTCTGTATGGCAGCAGTCGTCTGTAGACAAAGCTGTCTCTTCTAGGACAAAAGTTTCTAGTTTAGTTTAGTTTATCCTCGTCACATATCGAACAAGTACATAAGTACTTATATCACCTCCTCAGCTGACCCGGTAGTGTTGAGCGGTTGAGTGCCGCTGTAGTTCTCTTGAATTTAGATATCCGATCTCCGTTGCAGCGGTGTGAATCCGTAAAGTGGGACCTTTGGTTGACTTTAACACAACGAACTACACAAGAGAGTTGAGATTAATCAGTCTCCAAATGAAAATCATGCAATTGTCGATGGAACATGAACTCTATTCCATCATCAAGAAATCGGAAGTTCTTCTCACAAAACTACGAGCGTTTCCAATTCGAATGCGTGTCAAGTTTTCTTAATATGACCAAATAATTTCTTTTAATTACCTCACATTTCTTGTCTTGCTCTCTTTCGTGACTTTACAAAGGGCCCTAACTAAAACACCCTATTGTTATCCTGTTAGCGTCATGAGTGTTAAAGACTTACTTAATGACTTATCTATTACATAAAGGAAAGTAACTCATAGTAAAATAGGACAAGAACACTAAACCAAGTGTGTATCGAGACTGACGGGGAACTACTACTACTATTACTATTACAAATACATCTACTACTATATTTACTTATACGACTATTACGACTTCTACTACTACTCCTACAACTGTTACTAATACTAAGATTACTAAATACTTCTACAACAACCACTACTACTACTACTACTACTACTACTACTACGGCTGCTGCTACTGCTACTACTATTACTACTGATAACACTACAACTACTTCAACTACAGCAACAATTACTGCTATTACTAACACATCCACCAAATAATTAGACTCATCCATCCAAAGACTTTTGGATCTATAGCATAACTACTGACCTACATACATACACACACACAATTGTGTATACAGGCATATTGATATGTCAACACGGATACAACTATTTTGGTTCTTTCCAAACAGCTGTGTCCTTTGGCGTAGCCATAGTATTTTAATTTGGCTACAATTTAGTGATAAATATATATATATATATATATATATATATATATATATATATATATGTTCGCTCTATGCCGTGGGCAATGAAGATTATATATATATATATATATATATATATATATATATATATATATATATACCATCATCATCGAGTTCCGTCTCCGCAACGAAGGTTGGCTACCATGGAGCGCCATTCTGCTCTGTCGCTTGCTTTGATGGTGCAGGTTGTCATAGGCTGATTTGTCCATCGTTTGATGTTACTCGTCGTCGTGTTGTTAGTCTTGGTCTGCCTATTTTTCCTTGTATTTTCCCCTCCAGGATTACTTTTAGTAAACTGTTGTGTCTTTTAACGTGACCCAAAAATTTTCATTTGTCTTGTCTTAATTATATTTAGTAGTTATCTTTTTATTTTTAGTTGTTTCAAAATTTCCTCGTTTGTTTTCATTTCTTTCCATCCAATTACACCTATTCTTCTATAAATCCACATGTCAAAGGCTTCAATTCTCTGTTCTGTTTTCTTGCCTAATGTCCATGTTTCTGCACCATATAGGAATATTGAGAAGATGTAATATTTTGCTAGTCTTAGTTTTAGCCCTGGTGTTATTTGTTTTGATGTTAGTTTGTTCTTCATGACATTAAAATTACTTTTTGCCTTCCCTATTCTTTTGTTTATTTCAGTTGTACATTTTCCATCAGTGGTTATAGATACGATAGATAAGATAGATTAGACAGACAGACAGACAGACAGACAGAAGACAGCCAGGCCAGCCAGCCAGCCAGCCAGCCAGCCAGCCAGCCAGCCAGCCAGCCAGCCAGCCTGCCAGCCAGCCAGCCAGCCAGCCAGCCAGACAGACAGACAGACAGACAGACAGACAGACAGACAGACAGACAGACAGAGAGACAGATAGATAGATAGATAGATAGATAGATAGATAGATAGATAGATAGATAGATAGATAGATAGATAGATAGATAGATAGATAGATAGATAGATAGATAGATAGATAGATAGATAGATAGATAGATAGATAGATAGATAGATAGATAGATAGATAGATAGATAGATAGATAGATAGATAGATAGATAGATAGATAGATAGATAGATAGATAGATAGATAGATAGATAGATAGATAGATAGATAGATAGATAGATAGATAGATAGATATACAGTGTCCAGAAATGGGCTTCATCCTTGCCTTACACTATTAATATATTTCTCCATCCCACCATTAAAATAAATCACTTCTGACAGTAAACTATGAGATCCATCAAAGTTATGGTTAGTAAACTGTTTTGCTGAGTAGTAAAGCTTTGGTTCGATCAATATATAGATTTTGTGGTTTATCGAGGCTACAAAAATGTGGTACCCATGGAATATTTTTGGGGGAAAAGATGGCGGAACTGGAGTACTGCTGTCCACAATGCTGCCATTTTATTTATAAATACATTATAGTATTTCTAGAAAGCAGCCCGGGGCCTGCGTCATGAGTTGTAAATATTGAATCATTCATTCTCCATCTTCAATATTGAAAATAAGAGCTCTTGGCGATAACACTACAGGAAATCGAAACGACTCATACTGGGTTAATTCGCCCTGTCATCAGACTCCTGACTCTTCTAAGGCGTGACAATAAACCTCATTTTCTATTTCTCAAATTAGTTGATGTTTTGAGGCTTTACAATTTTCACACCGATCTCTTGTGATTGTTTTATATTCTGACCATTTTCTATCCACATTTTCGATCATCATGTAACCGGAAGCTTCGTTCTAACATAACAATCGAACATTCTGGATGTGGCGCCAACATAAATTTAACAAAGAAAATGCATTTTTTAAAAACAGGTTTCTAGGATTAAACAGCATGGACATTAATCTACCAGGAAAAAAAATTATTTTATGAGCAATGGTTGTTAAAAGCATGCAATTCCTGTTTGGAAAAATCAATACTAGAATTAATAATTCGACAAGTCAACAATGAGTATAGAAGAAATATTTTCCCCAGACCGAGTTCATTAATACCGGCTTAAGGTAACGAGCTTCTGTCAGATTTTGGGGCGTTAAGCTGACTCTAGGACAGCTCACAGGGATAAAACATTTTCCGGTTGAAATTTTTGTCCTAGCATTCCATGTCTCCAACCTATTTTCTTTATTGATTGTTAGTTTTTATTTTATTTTTCTCAAATTTATTATGTACCTCCATCGCAGTTTTTTTTTCTTTTGGTTTCTGTTGCTTGAATGTTACATCGATCCTGCCCTATCATACGAGTGTATGTCATGGACAATAACAGAGTAAACAAAATTAACTTTGGAAGTAACAGAAATATTATTCTACAATAGAGGGATGGCACAATTAATAGCTGTAAGAAGTAATGTCACAGAAAGATCTATCGAGGTGCATTAAAAAAGAAATCTGTATTTTTTGGTCATGTCATTAGAATAAGAATACTTGAAAATATAAACTTAGGAAAAATATTAGGAAAGGGAGACAGAGAGCGACAAGAAATATTAAATAACTTAAAGCATTGCTCGAAGCTAGATCAAAAATAGACCATGCAGGAAACCTGGCACTGACATTTTTCTCACGTGTTTATTCTCTTTTGTTAACTCTCTAGTTTTTATTTTTTATTTCTCTCTCTCTCTCTCTTTCTCACTCTCCCATTTGTTTTAAAGTAATGCTTGGACTTGTTGCGCCGTAACTGCAGATTTTGTATGAGGCATACAGATCATTATAAAGATAAATTGGAGATAAATTCTGATGGATAATGTGATTCCAGTCATATTTATACGACACGATCACATCGTGTACAAGATCAATAACATTGTGACATTTTAGAGAGATGGGTTCATAAAATGCGGAAGCTAATTCAATCCCAGCATTCCTGGTTCATATCTTATCCGTCCATTCCTATAATTTCTACGGGATCTCTGGATCTTCTTTAATTCATTCATTCCTGGGTCTATATTTGACAACTATATCAATACAATAGGGAGCCGCGATAGCTTAGTGGTTAGTGAACCGGACAACAAAGGACAAGGGGTAGGGTTCGATCGCAACCGACGGCTTTCGGGTTCACCCAGCCTTAAATGGGTACCGGATTCTTTTTCTGGGAAAGTAAATCAGCACTGGCGTAATACCGACCACATTACCCCAAAAATCATGTGCTGAAGGTCTGTAAAATATATGGTCACTAACACCATATTTCCCTATACGCCACTTGGCGTGACGGGGGTACTTTACTCTTATTTTTATATCAATACAATGACAGAACTACACGATGCTATTTATTCTATTTACATGTCTTACTAATAATCTCATTGTATTTCTAGTCATTTGTTCAGTTTATATTCGTTTACCCCTTTAAGGTAAAACAATGTTTACTGAACTGATATCATGATGATATATAGCCGGGTTGGATCTCTAGATGGACCGAAAGCTCACTCAATCTTTTTAAAATAATGGGTAGCTCATGTTTGTGGGAAAACATGTGCTATATTTTGTTGTAGTCTTGAACCCCCCACTTCCTCCATACCCAAAAAGATGGGATGATTATAAAGGATATTGACACTAGAATCATCGTTCATGCACTCTAAACACAAACTATGACTGTTTTCTTGTTCATTATACTCTTTGGTAACCCCCTGATTCTTGCCTTTGAGAGGACAAGTACCACAGTTTAAAAATCACGACAAATTTCAAATACAGTGAAACGTTAACCTATTCTCAAATTATAAGAAATAAAAAAGAAAAAAGTAAAGAGCCCCCGGGTCGCCAAGTGGCGTATAGGGAATATGATGTTAGTAACCATAAATGTTACAGATCTTCGGCACATGATTTTCGGGGTAATGTGGTCGGCATTACGCCCGTGCTGCTTTACTTTCCCAGAAAAAAATCCGGTACCCATTTAATGATGAGTGAACCCGAAAGCCGTCGGTTGGGATCGAACCCGACCTCTTGTCCTTTGTAGTCCAGTTGAGGAAGCACTGAGCCATCGCGGCTCACTATTATAAGAAGTGCCAACGGTAATGTATAATTCGAGAGCGATATTACACCCTGTAGAAAACACAAGTAAAAGCTACAATAAAAACATCATTACAAAAGTTACAACAGAAAGTTTAAAGGCGTGTCCCTTAAAATTGAAATGCAAATAATGACGAAATGGATTAAATGTCCATAAATATCTCAACACTTTCTGCTCTCTCCCTTTATATGACTTGTCAAGAATAAAAACAATAATTGTAACTGCGAATAAGATTATTGTTTTTAAACAAACTTCCTGACTTAATCAATTTTTTTCTTTGTCTCTAGCTGATGTAACTGAATGCTCTCTCTTTAACAGGCGCGTTTACAAAAACTAAGGAATAAAAACATCATGAAAGTGTAATTAACACGGCATGTCAAATCGCGTCAATAAAAAAGTCATGACAAAAATGTATTTGTTATTTAGTTACATATCTTGAATCATTTATTTTAACGAATTGTCTCCGACATTTCTGTAGTGACAAGGATTGATATCAATAATCTTCTAAATCTATTTTTATATTTTATATATATATATATATATATTGTTATATTACGACATTAGAGAAACAATAAAAATATAAACTTGAAACCCATCAACATTTAATATGCGAGATGCATTAACCGGACAAATAAAGAAAATAGTAAAGTGCCCCGACACGCCAAGTGGCGTATAGGGAATATGGTTTTAGTGACCATAATTTGTATAGACTTTCGGCACATGATTATTGGGGTTGATCGATGTTACGCCCGTGCAACATTACTTTCCCAGAAAAAATCCGGTACCCATTTAAGGTTGGGTGAACCCGGAAGCCGTTGATAAGGGAATGAACAATGATAACGCTATTGTTCTTTGTAGTCCAGTTCACTAGCCACTGTGCTATTGCGGCTAACTAGACAAACACTATAATTTAAAATGTTACAATCTGTATTCAATGTGTATGGTCATTGCTATGTCTTGTTCGAGACATTCCACGAGAAGCTTTGAAAGTAGAGACCAGGAGCAGATAGCACAGACACAGACGGAAAGATAACATAACAGAAGGGACAGCCATTGACTTTGGACTTTGAGTCCAAAAGAGGGACTGAAGACAACATCTCTTTAAATAAGCACTCATCTTATCTACCGCCCTGTTACAAAAGCTCTCTATTTAAACGCTCAACTTATCTACCGCCCTGATACAACAACTCTCTCTTTAAGCATTCATCTTATCTACCGCCCTGTTACAACAGCTCTCTATTTAAACACCCATCTTATCTACCGCCCTGTTACAACAGCTCTCTATTTAAACACCCATCTTATCTACCACGCTGTTACAACAACTCTCTCTTTAAGCACGCATCTTATCTACCACCCTGTTACAACAGGTCTTTATTTAAACACTCATCTTATCTACCGCCCTGTTACAACAGCTCTCTATTTAAACACTCATCTTATCTACGGCCCTGTTACAAAAGCTCTCTATTTAAACACTCATCTTATCTACCACCCTGTTACAACAGCTCTCTATTTAAGCACTCAACTTATCTACTACCCTTTTACAACAGCTCTCTATTTAAACACTCATCTTATCTACCACCCTGTTACAACAGCTCTCTATTCAAACACTCATCTTATCTACCACCCTGTTACAACAGCTCTCTATTTAAACACTCATCTTATCTACCACCCTGTTACAACAGCTCTCTATTTATACACTCATCTTATCTACCGCCCTGTTACAACAGCTCTCTATTTATACACTCATCTTATCTACCGCCCTGTTACAACAGCTCTCTATTTATACACTCATCTTATCTACCGCCCTGTTACAACAGCTCTCTATTTAAACACCCATCTTATCTACCGCCCTGTTACAACAGCTCTCTATTTAAACACCCATCTTATCTACCACGCTGTTACAACAACTCTCTCTTTAAGCACGCATCTTATTTACCACCCTGTTACAACAGCTCTTTATTTAAACACTCATCTTAACTACCGCCCTGTTACAACAGCTCTCTATTTAAACACTCATCTTATCTACGGCCCTGTTACAAAAGCTCTCTATTTAAACACTCATCTTATCTACCACCCTGTTACAACAGCTCTCTATTTAAGCACTCAACTTATCTACTACCCTTTTACAACAGCTCTCTATTTAAGCACTCATCTTATCTACCACCCTGTTACAACAGCTCTCTATTAAAACACTCATCTTATCTACCACCCTGTTACAACAGCTCTCTATTTAAACACTCATCTTATCTACCACCCTGTTACAACAGCTCTCTATTTATACACTCATCTTATCTACCGCCCTGTTACAACAGCTCTCTATTTATACACTCATCTTATCTACCGCCCTGTTACAACAGCTCTCTATTTAAACACTCATCTTATCTACGGCCCTGTTACAAAAGCTCTCTATTTAAACACTCATCTTATCTACCACCCTGTTACAACAGCTCTCTATTTAAGCACTCAACTTATCTACTACCCTTTTACAACAGCTCTCTATTTAAACACTCATCTTATCTACCACCCTGTTACAACAGCTCTCTATTTAAACACTCATCTTATCTACCACCCTGTTACAACAGCTCTCTATTTAAACACTCATCTTATCTACCACCCTGTTACAACAGCTCTCTATTTATACACTCATCTTATCTACCGCCCTGTTACAACAGCTCTCTATTTATACACTCATCTTATCTACCGCCCTGTTACAACAGCTCTCTATTTATACACTCATCTTATCCACCGCCCTGTTACAACTGCTCTCTATTTAAACACTCATCTTATTTACCCACTTGTTGCAGCAGCTCTCTATAATATCCCCAGTATATTGATTATTTCCACATCTCTTACAATGTCAAGCCGACATATCCTCCCAGGCCGACCTATCCTTATCACCTATTACCAGTTTCCACTTCATGTGTACGCCTATAAAAGAAAGTTGTAAGTAGTAGCCACTTATTTGACTGAAGAGGACATCAACGTGTTGGGTTAAAGCTAAGACAGGTAAGTAAGACTAATTGGAAAAGAAGTGTTGCGTAGAGTAAGTGTAGTTAGTTATTTTGTGCTGAACATACAGTGTAAGCCTTAGATGCAATGCAGCAGGAGGTCGACGCCTGGGAGTCATGACCCAGGCTGAGCCCACCTCTCCTAAAGTGTCAAGAAGCTCAAGGGCCGAAACACTTCCTCGACGGGTATACTTCTGAAGATCAGATTGCCTATTGCTGCAAAGCGAAAGTCTCAACAAACAGATTCCTATTACTGTCAAATGCTTTTGTATAGTCTATAAAGCATACATATATAGATTTTTCTTCATCTCTATAACGCTTTCTATCAATGTCCTCATAATGTATGTTAGATTACTGATACCCTTTCCTTCTACAAATCCAAATTGTGTCTGGCCTATTTCTTATTTTATTTTGTTTCTTACAAGTCTCATGATGATTCTTAGTAATGTTTTAATCAAATGACTCAGGGATGGCCAATTAGGTGTCCGCGGGCCACAAGTGGCCCGCGACGTCCTTTTTGTGGCCCGCGGCGGATAAAATATAAGGTAAAAACTAAATCAGGTTGCATTGAGAAAAATGTCCTGGGTAAAATTGATTTAAAATTTGTTACATTAACTTCTACCGTGGAGAAAGCTAACTCAAATATTGCCTAGTAGACCTATGTTTAAAACTTGGAACACTCTAGTAGTTAGTTTAACGTCGACTTCCCGTCATTCCCAGCCCATCCTTTTTTAACTTTTGATCATCCTGCGACCGACTTAAACAAAGGAAGAAGCCAACGAATGGTTCTAGAGCCGACTCTCGGTTCGGCGAGTCAAACAGTTCCCGCCAAGAAATACTGTCAGTCACCCACCTCCTCCACCCCAACACATTCACCCCACAATTATTTTACTTTCAGTTTCTTTCTCTCCAAACCTCTTTTCATCAGTCAAAATTATATATCCGATCTGATCATTCTGATTTTGTCGAGTTACAGTGAACAGTTCCATTTTAACAGGAAACAGTGCTATTGTTGTAATCTGTGTTTTCGTTGCCTGTTGCTTCGGTCATGGTATAATATGAACAATAAAAGTCTTAAATGAAAAAAAAATCAGATTTTTTCATGAGAAATTGGAACATGATTTTTTATTTATCAACAATAAGGATAGCAAACCGCAGTGCCTTGTGTGTTTGCAAGTGTTATCTGTAAATAAAGAGTATAATCTTAAACGACATTACCCACAGCATCACGCCGCTAAATACAAGGACTACATTGGTACAATACGTTCTACACTTGTGTAGGTAGAGGTAAAGGCATCAAGACTTGTGTGCGATTTGAAGAAAAAGGTTAGTGCTCAGAAATTTGTTTTTACTACATTAACAACAAAACAAACAAGTTCCTTAATGGCATCGTTTGTTGTAAGCACAGAGATAGCGAAATAAAAAAAAAACATCATTATGTGACGGTGACTCTATTGCCCAGCATTACACACCAGAAGGCGCTGTGTGGCAAGATTCTAGACGTTGAGGATGTTATGAAAACTGTAATAAAGTGTGTGAATTTAATAAAAGGCGGGAATCGGTCTTTGGCACACCGACAGTTTATACATTTTCTATCAGAAGTTGAGGCGGAATATGGCGATTTGGTGCTCTACACACAAGTACGCTGGCTAAGCAGAGGGAATTGTTTGAGGCTGTTTTTTGCTTTGAGAAACGAGATTAAGCAGTTTTTAGAGAAACATGATACCAACAAAGAACTGATCAGAAAAATGTCTGATCCACATTTTAACAGCGTATTGGCCTTTTTAACTGATATCACCCAGCACATGGATGAACTCAACGTGAAGCTACAGGGACGTTCCCAAATAGTCTCAGATTTGGTAGGACACCTAGATGGATTTATAAGTCAACTAAAAGTTTTTAGATTTACCCTGGCCAAAGAAAACCTCATTCATTTTCCTTCGTGCAAAGAATTGATTGAGGAGCGCAGTGACACTGATTTCAAATTTTCTGTATTAATGTTCTGACAAACTATCGGAGCAATTCAATGAACGATTTTCTGACTTCAGTGGTATACGACCAGAACTGGCATTGTTTAACAAGGAAAAATTGAAAAAAAGAAAAAAATGGTATGTTAGAAGCTTTACATGATTAGTAGACGACACATTACTATCTACATGATTAGTAGACGACACATTACTATCTACATGATTAGTAGACGACACATTACTATCTACATGATTAGTAGACGACACATTACTATCTACATGATTAGTAGACGACACATTACTATCTACATGATTAGTAGACGACACATTAGTATCTACATGATTAGTAAACGATTTGTGTCGTCTACTAATCACGTAAAGCTTCTAACATACCATTTTTTCTTTTTGTTCAATTTTTCCTCGCATTCAGCTTTACTGCAGCTTCGCATTTTTATGCATTCACTTGCATTTCTTTGCCTTAACCCATTGTTTAACAACCCTATGAAGCGTGACATTTTCCAACAACATGACACTTTTCATTTGGAGTTATGTAACCTCCAAAGTGACCCCTTTTTCCGATCAAGGATGGAGATAGGAGTTGACTTGGAAACTTGTGCCAAAGGAAAAATATCCCGCATTGAGTGATTTCAGTTTGAAAATTACTTCTATGTTCGGAAGCCCATATATATGTGAATGCACTTTTCCAACAATGAAGGACATTAGTAAAATTCTTCTAAATCGTCACAAAGAAACCGACTCACTGATGGCCACCTTCAGGATTTATTACGAATATCATCATCATCTTTACACATTGACTTTGATGAACTTGTTGCTGCACATGAACGTCCATATTGTTCTCCTTAAGGTTTGGTACATGTCAACTTTAAAATGACCTAACTAAAACATGTTTGTTAAACAATATAAATAGCAAATTGTATTCATTTTTATAAATTAACTAGGCATGTTTAGCTCTGTTGCAATAAAATGATTTATGTAAGCAAATAATGTCGATAAATAACAAAAATATTACCTTAAAACAAATGCCAAGTTTATTTGTATTGATGTTGTTATGTGTGTGGCCCGCCACAAAAAAATCTAATAAAAAAGTGGCCCGCCATTTGAAAGAAATTGGCCATCCCTGACATGAATCATGAGACTCATAGTGCAATGGTCTTCGCAATCAGTGGTGCCTGACTTCCATCGTATGGCTACAAAGATCGATTTTTAGTACATCTTCGAGTATGTGTCCACTGTTATTCATATATGTCACTGAGTAGTTTTGTTAAGACTTGTACTCCCAGCTGTCCTAATGTATTTATATCTTCGATTGTTATATTGTCGGGACCTGGAGCTTTGCCTCTTTTTATGTGTTGAATTTCCTTCTCCACTTCACTATGCGGTTGGCTACCATGTAGCACCATTCCGCTCTGTCTCTTGCTTTGATAGTGCAGGTTGTCATAGGCTGACTTGTCCATCTTTTGATATTACTCGTCCATGCTTGTCTTGGTCTGCCCTTTCCTCTTTTACCTTGTATTTTCCATTCCAAGATTACTTTTTAGTTGGCTGCTGTGTCTTTTGACATTCCCCAAAAACCTCATTGTCATGTTTAAATTGTGTTTAGTTGTTCTCTTTTCATTTTTTGTTGTTTTAAAACTTTATTGTTTGTTTTCTTTTCTTTCCATTCAATTCTTACTATTCTACTATAAATCCACATTTCAAAGGCTTCAATTTTCTGTTCTATTTTCTAGTCTAATTTATATGTTTCTGCACCTTACAGGAATGTTGAAAAGATATAACACTCTGTTATTCTTAGTTTTAGTCTTGTTATTATTTCTTTTGATGTTAGTATATCTTTCATTGCATTAACATTACTTTTTGCTATTCTCATTCCTTTGTTTATTTCAGTTGTACATTTTCAATCACTGATTATAGTATATCCAAGGTAGTTGTAGTTCTGAACTGTCTCCAGGTCTATTCCTTCAATTTTGATATCCAATTGTATTTTGTTTATAATCCGATTGTAATTTTTGAGTATTATCTTTATTTATGATCATGGTTTTAATCTTTTTGATATTCATATCTAATCCATATTGTTTGTTTACCATGTTTATTTTTTCTACTAGACATACAGTGTCATCGGTATATCTTAAGTTATTGATTATCTTTCCATTAATGTTTAGGCCTGGAATCTCTGTCATGGTTTTTATAGATTTGCTTAGTGTTTAAATGAACAGGCTTGGTGATATGATGCATCCTATCTTACACCTCGTTATATGACGATAGGTGTAGGGTTCTCATTGTTATATTTTATTATTGCTGTTTGCTCCCGGTACAAATTACATATTACTCATGTCTGTGTCATCAAGATGTATATCTTTTATGCAGTATATAAGTTCTTTATGGTGTATTGTATCAAAAGCTTTGGTTTAGTCTATGAAGGAGGCATATTGGTATGTTTACTTCGTGATGTTTTTTTTTATTAATGTCCTCATTCAGAATATGGCTTCTTTTGTCCCACTATTTTTTCCTGAATCCAAATTGTTGTCTTCTAATTCAATATTGATTTTATTCTGAATTCTTTTTGTATAAATTTTAGCAAGATTTTTGTAACATGGCTCATTAGGCGTATTGTTCTAAAATCTCTGCATTCAACTGCACTATTACTTTTAGGCAAAGCAAAGAAAGTTTATCTTTTTAGTTCATTTGGTATATAACCTGTATGGTATATGTCGTTGCATGTGTCTGTGATCATTTCAATATCAAATTCTTCTAGTGCCCTTATCATCTATATTTTTATGTTGTCAGGTCCTGCAGATTTTCCCTGTTTCATTGTTTGTATAGCTTTTACATCTTCCGATTTTAAGATTTTGTAGTCTGACATATATCTTATAATTGGTTTCTTTTCCCTTTTCGTCATAAAATAACCCAGTTACATATTTCTGCCATCTAATGTTTATATATTTGTTGTCCTGTAGCAATTTTCCGTTAGTGTTTGCAATACACACACAATTTGTGGCTATTTTATTTTTACTAATCGTTCACTTTATTTCTGTGTACATCTCTTTTTTTTATTTCCCATTGTTTCGATTTCTAGACAATATATATATATATATATATATATATATATTTATATATATTTATATATATATACATATATACATATATGTATACATGTACACATATACATATATAATCTATATATATATATATACAATTTTATATACCCTATATATACATATACATACATACATATATACCCTATATATATATATATATATATACATATACATACATATATGCCCTACATATATACTTATATAAATGTATACATATATCTATCTATTGACCTTTCGAGCCGTAACCGGCCCATAGGGCGTAGACCAAGATACACCTTCTCCTATATGAATTTTTGTTCTAGCAGTTTTCTTTTAAAGATATTTTATTAAATCTCGCCATCTGTCTCTGTTCTGTGCAAGCAGTTCTATCTCATTGAGGGAGCCGATTCCTGCTGCTCTTGCCTCTCTCATCAATGTTCTTCTCAGTGTCTCCCTGGGTCTTCCTCTTTTTCTTTTACCTGTTGTTTCCCATATGAGGGCTTGCTTTGCTATTCGATTATTATCTCTTCTCATCACATGTCCAACGTATGACCATCGTCTTTTCTTTATTACTGAAGATATTAGTGGTTGATTGGCGATTTCTCTAATTTCCTCGTTTGTTTTGAATTCGTTCCATTCTATACCAAGTATTTTCCTTAGACATTTATTTTCGAATGCGTTCAACTTTGTTTCTATATCTCTTGTTGTTTTCCAGCTTTCACACGCATACGTAAGGGTTGATAGTACATTTGATTTGAATAGCCTAAGTTTTGTGTTTGTGCTAATGAGTTTTGATTTCCACAACTTTTCAAGGCTTCTGAAAGACATACCCTGTATATATGTATATATATATATATATATATATATATATATATATATATATAGAATTGTTATTTCTTCAAGCAAAAAAAAAAAAAAGTAAAATGATCATTTATAGCTGACTGAAGATCTGCGGCGGATATATAGATGAGCAGCGGTTGCCACAACTTCACTAATATTTTAATCAGAATACATAAAATAATATAAGAAACAATTTTACTTAAAGTAAATTGCATTAAAGTTTTTATGTCGGTAATTATTAGAATTGAAGAAATAAGTGAGGAACAATGTGGATTTGTGGAAGGAACGGGCACCAATAATGCAATATACATCTTACGAACATTGATAGAACGATCTAGAGAGGTAAAGAAAGATCTATATATGTGCTTTATAGACTACACAAAAGCATTTGACAAAGTAAAGCATGTGGAAATAATTAATATGCTGGAGAAATTAAACATTGATGGCAAGTATCTGCGAATCATAAAAAAAAATTGTACTGGCAACAACAGCAGCTATACGAATTAGCAACCAAACAGGACAATTCCAATATATAATACAAAGAAAAACAGACAAGGCTGTGTTCTGTCGCCGAATTTGTTTTCACTTTACAGCGAACATATTATGAGATTAAAAGTAGACCAAAAAAAGGAATTGAAGTCAACGGTCACAACATAAATAATTTGCGATATGAGGATGACACAGTCTTAATAGCAGAGACAAAGAATGAACTACAAGAAATGATAAACATAATAGTAAAAGAAAGCAATAAAAAAGATCTCAGCAATTCTCACCTATGGAAGCGAATCATGGACAGTGGACAAACAAATGAAAAGACGATTAGAGACCACAGAGATGGGATTTCTCAGAAGAATCTTGAAAGTTCCCTGGACAGTTAAAATTACCAATGGGGAAATTCTCAAAGAGGCCAACACGAAAAGGGAACTCCTAAAAAAACATAAAAAAGAAACAATCAACATTGTTTGGGAACATCATGAGAAGAAGAAAGTTGGAATACTTGGTTACAACTGGCAAAATAAAAGGAAAGAGTGATCGCAGACGACAAAGAGAGAAAATACTGGATATCTTGGTGTCATGGCATGGAAAACAGCCACCAACAGAACTGATACGATGTACTGTAGATAGAAGATTGTGGAAGGACATGATCGCCTACGCCATCCGGTATGGCACATCATGATGATGAATATACAACCAGTCACCGTTTTCCATGAAAGGCTAAGTAATTCTAACATATAGTGATATAGTTCAAATAATTATTCGAGCCGTTATTTACTAATACATACATAGCCTTCAATGTCTATGGAGATGAAACCTGCAACAACCGGGCAACATCTATCGATTTTACAATATATTCTTATAATACTCTTATAAGAACTAGGTAGACCATTTCTGCAATCAGCTCCATGTTGCTGTGACAACAGGCGATCAGCTAATAAGATGGCGTTCTATCTTTTTATCGAAACATAGAAAAGTAGAGCAAATAGAAGGCAGACTTATCTACAACCTAATTAGAATCAAGCTTCGTCTTTATATTAAAAAAAAAATTGTAAGAGATATTAAATAACAGTAAAACCATTTTTTTTCAAGACTTATAATGTAAGTAACTAAACATAACGATGTAATTATAATTATGTTAATTTCGGGCAATTATTTAAGAAACCATTTTACTTAGCGTAAATTGCATTAAAGTTTATGTCGGAAATTATTAGGTTAAAGGTCAACCTAAAAGTTTGGTCTCACGTCCTGGCCTGTTCAGGTTTTAAACCCACCTTCCGCCGCTGCTGTAGATGTGTTAATTTATTCAAGCCAACATGTAAAGGCTCGCAGCTTTTGTCGAGTGACATTACGGTAATTTGTGTCATTCATTTTGACCTGTTTAATGTGCTCCACCTCTCGTTTTTTCCGTGTTTCCCTGCGGCTTAGCAATAGTTACTGGTGTACTCAAAAAATCGCTCTGTGAACAACTCGAAAAGTGCTATGTTGACGGCAATTTCATTAATTGTAGATGAAAACAGACATTTTTTAGTGGGTTTACTTGTTTGTGCATGCTTATTAGTTTCATATTTTGTTTTTCTAGTCGATTTTCAGCTAAGAAAAGATGTGAATGATGTTGAATATGCATAGATACATAACATTCCTTCACATAGAGGACTAATGTTGACACGCACGTACGTAACGTTTCTTCTCATAGAGGACTAATGTTGATTGTACATACACAGCATTCCTTCACATAGAGGACTAATGTTGATTGTACATACACAGCATTCCTTCACATAGAGGACTAATGTTGATTGTACATACGCAGCATTCTTTCACATAGAAGGTTAATATTGATTGTGAGTACATAACATTCCTTCACATAGAGGACTAATATTGAATGTACGTACATAACATTCCTTCTCATAGAGGACTAATATTGAATGTACGTACATAATATTCCTTCACATAGAGGACTAATGTTGATTGTACATGCATAACATTAATTCACATAGAGAACTAATGTTGATTATGCGCCCACAACATTAATTTACATACAGGACTAATGTTGATTCTGCGTACATAGCATTCCTTCTCAAAGAGTACTAATATTAATTGCGCATACATAACATTCCTTCACATATATATATTGGACCAATGTTGATTATACATACATATAATGGGAGTGAACATGGGTGCATTCAGATACGAGGAGCTGAGTGAGCGCATAAGAAGAAACCATACAGAGCTGGAGTTGTAAGTCGCGGGACATGCTGAGGAGGAGATCTGAGCACCTATGGACATGTTCGGAGTGCAATGATAAGACCCACAAATAACTCACTATCTCAATACATACATAATGTTCCTTCTCATATTAACGATTAATGTTGTAAATATATACCATTCCTTCAGGTAAAAAGAGTTCATGCACACATATAAATCCTATGCACACAACATATTGATTATGTACACATTCATGTGCATATAAACATGCATTATGTACACATATAATTCCTTTCTGATCGCATAGGTTTACATTTCATGTACACACATGATTTATTTACGCATTACAAATGTGTGTCATGCATTCTACCGCGGCAAGACATTCCCACAAAGTCTACTTGTGATTCCAAATTAATGCAATCTGAGGATATCTGCTGCATCGATCGCTACTCACCGGGCGGTCGCTGAGTGACTTCATTACGATCCGCTTGACTCTTTATCAAATGTCATCATTGCAGTCAGTGTATTCCAGATATAAACAAAAAGAAAACACTGCTTTTACTAATGCCAGTTACATTAGTTGAGTCACACACAACATAACAACAAATAAAAGGCATGTGTTTAAAAAAGACCTAATTATACGCCCTTGTTCATTCTACAACAGGATCTATCATTCCTACACTAACATAAGAGATGCTACTTGAAATAAACAACTTTTTCTTTCCTTCCTCAACTGCCTTTGAGCGTATTCTATTTCTTCTATCTTTCCTCCATTGCCGTTGGCGTCGAGGGGAGATACAATCTGCGATTCTTTGCTCTTCTGGTGGCCTCTTCTGGTGTTATCCCTCCTAGTGACTCTAGTATTCCCTTTATCCATCTCTTTCTCGGTCTTCTTCTTAATCTGGCTTTTTCGTAGCGTTTGTTTATGGCTATTTGAGTCATTGTTAGTTCTTTTTGTCTTGTTATGTGGCCGAACCAATTTATCTGTTGTTAATTTATGTAATCGATGGTTGGTTCAATTTGGAGTTTCTTCCTCAGGTCGGTGTTTCTTACTCTGTCCCTTAAGCTGTTTCCTGTCATTCTTCTGACATTTTATTCCGGTGATCGTTATCTTTCTTATTGTTTCTGTATGATCACGATTGTTTCTCCATTATTGGGCTCTGAGCACTGTTGTGTGTATGTTACATTGTCCTCTGCCACTGTGCTAGTTCTGTCGCAGAGTCATTTCAGCGTTTAGGGGAGAAAAAAATGTGCGGTCTTTAACTCTTCTGTTCGCATCTGCCGCTGTTATGTTCCCTAGTGCTTCTAACATTCCGTCAATCTATCTTTTTCGTGGTAGGCCCTTGGGTCTGGTGTTCTCGCTGGTTTATTGAAGGCTCGTTGTGTTGTATTGTGATATTTCTGCCTTGTCACGTGGCCAAACCAATTGATATATTGTTTCTATATATATATTCTATGGCGGGGGTTATCCCTAGCATTTTTCTCCGTTATTCATTTCTGATCTTGTCTCTCAGGCTGTTTCCTCTCATTCGTCTAACACACTTGATCTCAGCAGCGACTGGCAAGAACTATCGTACGAGATGGGCATGTTACCTATTTTACTAATGGGCGAATCTAAGGGAACCAAGATAAGGTTGGCGTCAGCCTCACTGATAAAGGAAAAAAAAAAAGAAGATAAACCTATAAATCTCTACAACTTTTAGATTCTATCAAAATATTGTTTAAATTAAGTAAATATAGACAAATATATTTTAATATATTACTTTCAGCATTAAAAACCCACAAAGATAGCAGATTTAATAAATGTCATATTTAAATACAAATACATGTGCGTATAGTTGTTTATGTATTTATCTCTATGTAAGTAGTGTATAATGTGATACAGTCGTGATGAAATCGATCACAGTCCTTCGAACACCCCCAGGACACGGTAAGGAGCAAACCGTGGAATTTAAACCTTACAATATGAGAGTTAATTAGTTGATAAGGGGGAGATAACTTTTTACTATATAATATAAGATTCATAGCTGAGCGATTGATTTTTTAAACAATTGTATTTTAATGAGATATTAAGGGGCAGTAGGGGGCGCAGGTAGGTAGATGATCGTGTTGTAGGGGCGGCCTAGTGGGGGTGCTAAAATATGACAGTCGAACAATTGCTGATGGAATGGTTGTATTCTGTTCAATTTTAATGGATTTCTAGGGGGCTAAATGGTATCGGATTGATAGTTGGGTTGTATTCATGGTTTTATGGGGGTAGTAAAAAGTGGTATCCTAACCATAGCTGATCGTTATGATTGTATATATTGGATTTTAATGGAATTTAAAGAGATTTTAGGGAACGGAATGGTATTGTTGGGATGGTTTGGCGGGTGTGGTATACATTGATAACCGAACCATAGCTGACCCACTGATTGAATTTTGTTGCATTTTAATGGACGTTTAAGAGGCGGGTATGCGGAGATGGTATGTGAAGTGTGGGAGCGGTGTGGTAAAGATCGACCAATAAATAGATAATAAAAAGATAGAGGTACTGAATGTTTGTCTATTCTAGAGGCACTGAGTGTTTGTCCGTCATAGATGTACTGTTTGTTTGTCTATATTAGAGGTACTGAATGTTTGTCTTTTCTAGAGGCACTGAATGTTTGTCCATCCTAGAGGTACTGAATGTTTGTCTTTTCTAGAGGCACTGAATGTTTGTCTATTCTAGAGGTACTGAATGTTTGTCTTTTCTAGAGGTACTGAATGTTTGTCTTTTCTAGAGGTACTGAATGTTTGTCTTTTCTAGAGGTACTGAATGTTTGTCTTTTCTAGAGGCACTGAATGTTTGTCTATTCTAGAGGTACTGAATGTTTGTCTTTTCTAGAGGTACTGAATGTTTGTCTTTTCTAGAGGCACTGAAAGTTTGTCTATTCTAGAGGTACTGAATGTTTGTCTTTTCTAGAGGCACTGAATGTTTGTCTATTCTAGAGGTACTGAATGTTTGTCTATTCTAGAGGTACTGAATGTTTGTCTTTTCTAGAGGTACTGAATGTTTGTCTTTTCTAGAGGCACTGAATGTTTGTCTATTCTAGAGGTACTGAATGTTTGTCTTTTCTAGAGGTACTGAATATTTGTCTCTATTCTAGAGGTACTGAATGTTTGTCTATTCTAGAGGTACTGAATGTGTGTCTATTCTAGAGGTACTGAATGTTTGTCTATTCTAGAGGTACTGAATGTTTATTTATCCTAGAGGTACTGAATGTTTGTCCATCATAGATGTACTGTTTGTTTGTCTATTCTAGAGGTGCTCAATGTTTGTCTTTTCTAGAGGTACTGAATGTTTGTCTTTTCAAGAGGTACTGAATGTTTGTCTATTTTAGAGGTACTGAATGTTTGTCTTTTCTAGAGGTACTGAATGTTTGTCTATTCTAGAGGTACTGAATGTTTGTCTTTTCTAGAGGTACTGAATATTTGTCTCTATTCTAGAGGTACTGAATGTTTGTCTTTTCTAGAGGTACTGAATGTTTGTCTTTTTCTAGAGGTACTGAATGTTTGTCCTTTCTAGATGTACTGAATGTTTGTCATTTCTAGAGGTACTGAATGTTTGTCATTTCTAGAGGTACTGAATGTTTGTCTATTTTAGAGATAATGAATGTTTGTCTTTTCTAGAGGTACTGAATGTTTGTCTATTCTAGAGGTACTGAATGTTTGTCTATTCTAGAGGTACTGAATGTTTGTCTTTTCTAGAGGTACTGAATGTTTGTCTTTTCTAGAGGTACTGAATGTTTGTCTTTTCTAGAGGTACTGAATGTTTGTCATTTCTAGAGGTACTGAATGTTTGTCATTTCTAGAGGTACTGAATGTTTGTCTATTTTAGAGGTAATGAATGTTTGTCTTTTCTAGAGGTACTGAATTTTTGTCTTTTCTAGAGGTACTGAATGTTTGTCTATTTTAGAGGTAATGAATGTTTGTCTTTTCTAGAGGTACTGAATGTTTGTCTTTTCTAGAGGTACTGAATGTTTGTCTTTTCTAGAGGTACTGAATGTTTGTCTTTTCTAGAGGCACTGAATGTTTGTCTATTCTAGAGGTACTGAATGTTTGTCTTTTCTAGAGGTACTGAATGTTTGTCTTTTCTAGAGGTACTGAATGTTTGTCTTTTCTAGAGGCACTGAAAGTTTGTCTATTCTAGAGGTACTGAATGTTTGTCTTTTCTAGAGGCACTGAATGTTTGTCTATTCTAGAGGTACTGAATGTTTGTCTATTCTAGAGGTACTGAATGTTTGTCTTTTCTAGAGGTACTGAATGTTTGTCTTTTCTAGAGGCACTGAATGTTTGTCTATTCTAGAGGCACTGAATGTTTGTCTTTTCTAGAGGTACTAAATATGTGTCTCTATTCTAGAGGTACTGAATGTTTGTCTATTCTAGAGGTACTGAATGTGTGTCTATTCTAGAGGTACTGAATGTTTGTCTATTCTAGAGGTACTGAATGTTTATTTATCCTAGAGGTACTTACTGAATGTTTGTCCATCATAGATGTACTGTTTGTTTGTCTATTCTAGAGGTACTCAATGTTTGTCTTTTCTAGAGGTACTGAATGTTTGTCTTTTCAAGAGGTACTGAATGTTTGTCTATTTTAGAGGTACTGAATGTTTGTCTTTTCTAGAGGTACTGAATGTTTGTCTATTCTAGAGGTACTGAATGTTTGTCTTTTCTAGAGGTACTGAATATTTGTCTCTATTCTAGAGGTACTGAATGTTTGTCTTTTCTAGAGGTACTGAATGTTTGTCTTTTCTAGAGGTACTGAATGTTTGTCTTTTCTAGATGTACTGAATGTTTGTCATTTCTAGAGGTACTGAATGTTTGTCTATTTTAGAGGTAATGAATGTTTGTCTTTTCTAGAGGTACTGAATGTTTGTCTATTCTAGAGGTACTGAATGTTTGTCTATTCTAGAGGTACTGAATGTTTGTCTTTTCTAGAGGTACTGAATGTTTGTCTTTTCTAGCGGTACTGAATGTTTGTCTTTTCTAGAGGTACTGAATGTTTGTCATTTCTAGTGGTACTGAATGTTTGTCATTTCTAGAGGTACTGAATGTTTGTCTATTTTAGAGGTAATGAATGTTTGTCTTTTCTAGAGGTACTGAATGTTTGTCTTTTCTAGAGGTACTGAATGTTTGTCTATTTTAGAGGTAATGAATGTTTGTCTTTTCTAGAGGTACTGAATGTTTGTCTTTTCTAGAGGTACTGAATGTTTGTCATTTCTAGAGGTACTGAATGTTTATCTTTTCTAGAGGTACTGAATGTTTGTCTTTTCTAGAGGTAATGAATGTTTGTCATTTCTAGAGGTACTGAATGTTTGTCTTTTCTAGAGGTACTGAATGTTTGTAATTTCTAGAGGTACTGAATGTTTGTCTTTTCTAGAGGTAATGAATGTTTGTCATTTCTAGAGGTACTGAATGTTTGTCTTTTCTAGAGGTACTGAATATTTGTCTCTATTCTAGAGGTAATGAATGTTTGTCATTTCTAGAGGTACTGAATGTTTGTCTTTTCTAGAGGTACTGAATGTTTGTCATTTCTAGAGGTACTGAATGTTTGTCATTTCTAGAGGTACTGAATGTTTGTCATTTCTAGAGGTACTGAATGTTTGTCATTTCTAGAGGTACTGAATGTTTGTCATTTCTAGAGGTACTGAATGTTTATCCATCCTAGATGTATGATTGTTTGTCCATCCTAGATGTACTGATTGTTTGTCTATTCTAGAGGTACTGCATTTTTATGTATTCTAGAGATACTAAATATGTGTCTATTCTAGAAGTACTGCATGTTTGTCTATTCTAGAGGTACTGTACGTTTGTCCATCCTAGAAGTACTATATGTTTGTTTTATTCTAGAAGTACCTCATTGTTCCAACGTCAATATACCCCACTTTTGAAGGGGCAGCGGCGATCTTCACTAAGTCAACATGTTTTTGACGCTGTATTTCAAGTGAGAGAGAGTGTAGTAAAGTCTTTACCAGCCTTGGAAAGTAAACCGTGTCGTATTGCGTTATTTAAAAACTTAAATTATAATGTATGGAGTAAGCCATTTCTTCACCCGTTACTCTATTTTTTGCTTATTTTAGATTTCTACTACTGTTATTTTGCTTTCCTAGTAAAATACAGTTGTTCAACAAAGCTGCGACTTTAGTGTCATACTGTTCAATATATTCGATTTAGCTGCATAATTTTATGGCGACTGCGTTTACTTTTCCTATTCTATAAATAGCAGCGCCACCACAGCCATGCCGAGAAGTATGTTCCTGGCAGTACCATGTTAACTGAAGTAATATCTTCTCATTTCTGGTTAACTGATCATGACGTCAGCAGTCAGCTGAGGCACTAAAAATTCCTACCAGAATTAGTCACTGACTCATATCAACTTAGGTGTTGCATATATCTGCTTCCAGTGGTCTTCAAACTAAAAATATACAAAAAAGTTATCCTCGGGAGATTGTTGCTGACTATAACATGATATATCGCTGATTATCAAGAACAGATTGAATGATTGAGTGATAGGTAAGACAGATTCACTCTTTAAAAAATAGACCATAGCTACAAAATGTGATACAAGTAAATAAAAAGCGAAGACCACAAAAATACACTTACAGTTAACTTATGATAGATGTAGTTTGCCCACTTGAGAAAGAAAACTAACTATTTAGATCGTGAGAAATGCTGTGTTTCCGACCATAAAACATGTTTAAATACCCCGATCCATAGCTTGATCTATGCCGCGACAAGAAATTGATACATTTCACGACATGACCAGGCTATGGATGGAGATATAATTTGTCTGTAGAAAGATACATGGCTGTTATGTGCCTAGGAATAATCTGTTGCAGGGACAAAAATGTTATTTACCGAGCTCAGGGATTATGCGTGGGACGGTGGTGACAATTTCTTGGCCAAACAACTTGCCATTATTATTCATATATATATATTATGACACATTCGTTACATCTCTATATTACAATTGACCTAACATTCAGAAAAAAATATTCACTCATACCACATTATTACATAACCCATGCTTCAAAGTCTGCGGTAGTTTGTCAAACGTCTTCCCATTTCATGAACTTGGAAAATGGTGCAGAATTTAACTTTGTCCCACTGCAAATCTTATCTTTCTTCCATGACAATATGATCCCGATTTATAGGAGAAATACTGTGTATATACTTAGTGTATTTGGTCTTATTTCCGAGATAGCTCAACGCGGAAGGATATTTTGTAGAAGCAGTTAATGTTTATTAACTACTAAAACGAACTACAAATGAAATGGTATGAGCACTTACAATGAAACCAGACTAAATGTCATCAAGAACATTCTGTTTAAGAACATCAAAACAGAGGGTAAGAGAAAGGCCAAGGAAAAGATGGATAGATGAAATAACAGACATTTGCAAAGACCGAAACATTTCCTTTTTAACAGCAACCAGATACGCCAAAAAGAAAGATATCCCATTTATGAAAAGAGAGAATTAAAGAAGCAAGCAAATATCTAGAGACACTCGGAAAAAATGACAAATAATCAAGAACAGAAAAAAATATGGACCAAAGTAGGATCGAACCCGTACTCAGTGGCACAGCGCCTTGCCACGAAAAGCTGTGCCACTGAGTACGGGTTCGATCCTGCTTTGGTCCATATTTTTTTCTGTTGTTGATTATTTGTCATTTTTTCCGAGTGCTGTAAACATACCTCTTCTTCTGAATTGATTCGCTGATTATCGCCTTGGAAGTTTCCCCTCTATAATAATATTCATTTATTATTATTTGTCTCCTATCTAGAGACACCATAGTTTACTGAAAACAACCTTCGTCCTCTTCGACGTTTACAGGAATCAGCAGCCAGACAAATGAAAGAAGAAAAAAGTTAATGTTCATTAAATTTGCTCAAAGAGAGTAATAACTATGTTAACTGATACAAAAACAATATTGTAGGGAAAATAGCGGATATAAGCAACAACATATATATGTAAGCACCAGTGACACAAAGATAACATACAGGGGGGAAATAATTGAATAACTGGAGCTCTCGAGGTTAGAAATCTTCCAGTAAAACCACCAGCGTTTTAATTGAATTAACAGACATTTTGGGAATTCTTTAACACAGTGCGTACAATTTGTATTGCGAGCGGTCTGGAAATGTATGCTGAACTTGCAATAACTGAATTACACCTCAACAATTTGTAAACAAAAATTGTGCTGAAACCTTACTTCTATAAAATGTAAGGGTCAAGGCAAATAAATGCATAAAAATGCGAAGCTGTAGTAAAGCTGTTTGTAAGAGAAATAAAAAAAAAATTTAAAGAACTAGTATAGTTAATTTTGTATCTAATTAATAGACGACACAAATTTGAACGATGTTTCGGCTTAATATGCCTTCAGCAGGAACAAACAAACAGAACACATATAGATATGTAAGTATATAATTGTTTTCTGGCACTTCAGATACCTTAACCGGTTTTCCTTTCGAGAATCGCCTAAAGTCCAACTGGATTCGCTGACCCCACGAGGCATTAATGTATTACACTCGTACATATAGTTTCAATGTGGCTGCCCCTTCTATATTGCATATTCTATTTTGTTCATGTTTGAGCACATTAGTGTATGTACATGCTACGCTATTCACAGCTCTCCTGTTCAAGACCACACCGCAATATTTCGGTTGTTCCCTATATCTCTTGTGTCAGGTCTGCTTACTTGTGTGCAAGATGATACCTTTTCTACCTGCATTACACGGTACATTACCATTTACATGTTCTTAGTGAACCCACTCTGAGTTATCTCACTCTTTTCTCCTTTCGAGTACCCGGTATTCTTCTGGCCTATTCTTTATGCATATGTTGTTTATGCACAAGGACTGGCGTAATACATGCCCCAACAGTTTGTCATGGTACCTTACACAATATTTTGCTATTGGCATTAGTGACACGTAGATAAAACCCTTTACCTTTACTGGCAGTTACTGAGGATAGAAAAAATATGTGAAATTAGAAAGAAATGAATATAAAAGAGAGAAGAAGAAAATAAAGGAGTGGAAAAGAGATGAAAGGAAAACAAAACAAAACAAAGAAAGAAGCCTGTCTTGACCAGTGAGGTATACGAAAATTTGAATTAGTATCTATGTTTTTATAATCATCAACACTTTCTAAGATAATGTGGTCATGATCAACAGCAGGCGACACATTTCTTATTCACAATAAATCAGGTACTCATTTAAATATGTCTGATTCTGGAAACTGTCGATCGGGGACGGCCTCGACCTCACGTCCCCAGTAGACCAGTTATGTAGCCACTGTTTTACCGTGGCTATTTTAGCAACAAAAAATACAGTAATAATATAGTGTACAGTTAGAGCTTTGCCATTATAAATTACGGCACAAGAAACAAAATGACGCTGCAGGTCTAGGTCTGCTCTGAGAAGAAACATAAGCACACAATTTAAAAAATATATATTTTAAATTCAGGAACTTAGGCACTCAAGGAGAAAATAATCTTTTATCCCCACAAAGATGTCCCCGTGTCATTTATTTTATTTGCATCGTCCCTATATATAAAGCGCTACTGTAACACCACATAATTATGTCCAATAAAATATAACAAGATGAATTTTGCAAGATTATCTTTGGCAGTTGCACAAGCAAAGATGTCAAGCGCAAGAAAGAGAATTAAATAAATGAATTACTTCATGCAGATTAGCGTACACTGAACGCCCATAGAGCTAACCATTTCAAAAATGGCGTTTCATGTCCTTGAATTTATAAGCAGTTGCAGTTTAAAAATCAGCACTACGAAACAGAAACAAAGCAAAACAGAAGAGACAATAGACCAAATATAGCTATAGTGGAACAAACTCATTATGAAAGGAGATTTCAAATATCCAGGAACAATATTTTTCGAAATTAGTAACGTGAACAAAGAAATGACATTGATTGCAATAAGGTAAACTAAATGTTGAGACATCTGTCTCTTCCCTTACTGAAATAAACTGTGCGTGTCAGCACAAAGGAACATCTTATATATGGCATCTGTGTATCTCCTTTCTTTCAACTCCCTGTGACGTATTAGTCTTCAAAAATCACTTTCCATTCTGTTCTGTTTCTTGCCATTTTCTTTTGCTCATTCCATGTCTTCCCCACCTTCTTCATCCCTGCTTCCACCAGTAAGTAAATTTTGGTCTTTCTCTTTGTCTCCCTCGTGCCCTGGGGATTCCAAATAAGGGCTTTGAGTAATATTTTCATTTGGTTTCTGCAGTATGGGTCCTATCCAGCGCCATCATCTTTGTTGTGTCTCTTTGTCCACAAGTATTTGATTAACACTTTTCCGTAGTTATAAGTTTGTGATTTTTTCCTGCCACTGTCATCCTTTTATTCTGGCAAGCATCTATTAACTCTTACTGTACTGGCTAAAAATAACGTTTCTACAGAGTAATTGTTATTTAAAAAATTATTATATAAGTACATATCTTAGCAACTTTTTAACCTCAAACATTACTATAATGTATTTTTTATTTTAAAAATTGTAGAAATTAAGAATGTTTCTTATAAAAATCTGTTTTAAAATATATTTTGTCAAGAAAAGTGCAAAATGTAACAGTAAAACCTGATAAAGAAACAAAATAAAATTGAAAAGCATAAAAACAAAACCTGCACTTGAAATACACTTTACATGTTTATGAGCGTCAGTAACATTGTCAATGTTGTAACATATATTTATTGTTACACAAAATAGTAAAGTTTCAAATGTTTATGCTTACAAATAAAATTTATGTAATTTTTAAAATAATTGTTATAGTCTTTTGTCAATTTCATAAAAAAAAAGAAAAGAAAAATAAGGCAGAGCCCCATAAAAATGTCACAATATGTGCTAATCCACATATTACAATGATGTTTCATATATACAAATGAGTAGAATTAAAAATCTTCTCATAAAAAAGTATTTACAATAATATTTTTGGTAGAAAAGTGAAGAAAAAAATTACATGTTTGACAAGCTATTTCGAGCTAGAAGAAGTAATGAGTAACGCCCCCTTATGGTAACCATGTATTGTCTGATGATCAATATTATTATCACTCAATGGAAAATTTGAATTTGAACTTCCTTCTATGCGGTGGATAAAATACATCTACATTTAAAACAGTAATCTATGATTGAGTTAATTCTTAAGTTTGTTCGATTATGCATCATTAGTGACGTTATAAGGAAGCCATTTTCTTATCAGAGAAAATTCAGTCATATGAAATAACATACGAATGAAACCGATTATAGACACAAGAAAACTATCTGATCCTAATAAAACAGGCATGCATGAGTTACAAAAGTAAACATCCGGAAGAGATGTCCAAAAAACGTGGATTGGATAAAATATGAAAGAATACTATTATTTAAACTCCGAAATTAGACTAGAAGTATTAAATAGTTTTTATTAGTTGAGCTGGAATGACGGCTACGCTTTTCCCAGCTATTATTAGATGAGCCGCATAGAAAGAGTTAATGAAAATGTGAGGCTTCGTAGTTGTAATTTTCTTTTATTTCTCCGTGCTTCACAGCCATAATTGGACTGATGTAACATTGGAGTTGAACATTTTAAAAACATTTTCATTTGTATAAACCACTACTTTATGCTACCAAAGGGAAACGTTGTCTATGGCAACAAGTCAGAAGCGGAAATTTCAGAGAAATTTGATATTTTGATAAGCTGCTTGAGTGATAAGAAAAAGCAAAATATAAGACTACAAGAGAAAGAATCCAAATTAAATGCAAAGTTTTAAGATAGAGACAAAGGTGAAAATAGTTATTGGAGAGAGCGACTTATTGAATTATTCAGTTACTTGCCGGTCATCAGCATTGCACTCCGAACATGTCCATAGGTGCTCAGATCCCCTCCTCAGCAAGTCTCGAAGTGTCCAGCGACTGACAACTCAAGTTCTGTGATGGTTGATCAGTCTTCTTACACGCACAATAAGTTTCTCGTTTCTGGCTGTGCCCATCTTAACTCCCATCTCTTTTATTCGAAGGAATGACGTGGACTCATGGTTGTCGAAGTCTGTACCCTTCCAACATCTCGGATGGCATAGATGATGTCCCCCCGATCCATTGATTGACCATACTCAACGATAGCGTAGCTAACCAACCTCTCCGCTCTTTCATTTCTTCGTATACCCGCATGTCCTTGGACGTAGACAAAGGTGACCTTTCGTATTTTTGACTTCGACAATGACTCTACACATTGCATGCGTACAGAGCCCTCCTTACTATTTTTTTATCATGCTCTTCGAATCACTCAGTATGCAGGCGTGGGTGTAGTCTTGTAGCTCTAACCAGATGAATGCCTTGGTCACTGCCATCACCCCCACCGTCATGCTACTCGTAGTCATGACGTATGCACCACTGTCTTAGTTAACTATTCTGCCTGCCGAGCGTGCTGTAAATGCCGATGCACTCTTTTTCAGTCGCATCACAGATCCGTCTCTATAGATGACTGCATCTTTCTCATCGGTGCTATCCCAGATGAGATCTTTGAACTCCGCAATACCACGACTGAGTTCAGTTCCCTACATTTTGTCGATTGCGACAATACACGAGAATGTGCCCCTGTATAACGTAGGCACCGGTATCCACTCCTCGCCAGCGTTGATATTTGGAAGCCTACGGACGTATTTGATGACATCTGCTCGGCCCACCCATTATTTGCCTCTTTTTAGTCTGACACATTTCCCTGTGTTGAGCTCGCGGTGGAATGTATGCTCTTCATCAGCATTTATTTTCAGGTATATAGCGACGTGTGATTTCATACAATAAATAGCACATGAGATACAATGAATAAGATGAATTATAGAAGCAGGATAAAGGCATAAAATAAACAACACGTATCTACATAGTTGCAAGTGACCACAAATGGTATATAAGTGGAAGGAACGGCAAAGACATTTGTTTGCTATAATATATCAATATGATCTTGCTATAATTTATTTACAGTCCTTTATGTCATTGTTTTAATATATCTGTTAATAAGGTTTTTAACGCATCGTGCTAATTTAAATAATGGACCGAAATCAATGTACTGAATATATTAATATGTCGCTTGGGAGTGTTTAGAATATGCAAATGTTTTATTTTAACTCTCAGCTATCCTTTTTAAAGTTGCAAAAAATACGTGTACTGAACACCAAGAGATCAGGCACGACATCTTTTTGTTGTTGGCGTGGTAGTGGTTTGTAAGTTAAACTTGTCCTCATTATCGTCTACACTTCCTGAAATGGACTACATGTATTTATAGCGACAATTTAAAACAAAAAAGAAAAAAATCGGTATAGGTAACAGCTTCTCGTAGGTGAGTAACAAAACAAAAGTGGACTTTTCGGCCAAGTAGGCCTTCAGCTGGAACAACAATCAGCAAAAGAAATATATATATATATATATATATATATATATATATATATATATATATAGTAAAAAAGGTAAAGTACCCCCGTCACACCAAGTGGCGTATCAATTTTACAGACCCTCGGCACATTATTTTCGGGGTAATGTGGTCGGTATTACGCCCGTGCCGCTTTACTTTCCCAGAAAAAAATCTGATACCCATTTAAGGATGGGTGAACCGGAGCCGTCGGTTGGAATCGAACCCTAACTCTTGTCCTTTGTAGTCTAGTTAACTAACTACTGAGCTATCGCGGCTCCATATATATATATATATTAGGCTTGTTTTGTAGTTTAATTTCCAATTGTTTTAACAATCAACTAACATGCACAAGAACTTTCGAAGTGAACTTCATTATCTAAACTTAAATGTACAATTACTTTAAACTCTGCTACCGTGGATCAATGCTCTTGGCGATTTGTGAAAGATTTTATCCAAAATGAACAGAAACATGACGATGATTAATGGAAGAATGAGGAAAGCAGTAACTCAACACGTCTAGATGCAGTGGAAATAAGAAAACGTTAGCCGATAAATTCACGTTTCCTATCAAATTGCATGGACTCGAGAGTAATGGCTTTCGCGTGCTTTCACTCTATTACTGTCATCATTCGATTATTGATTTCTTCCACAGAGTTCACGAAGACAACATCGAGGTCACATGATTTCCAGCCAGTACAGGTTTTTGTGTATTTCTGATTTCACAAATAGTGTTATTAGTAGCCAATTTGATTGCCTTGATCTGAGCACACTTAATCAAATCTCATTACAGAACATCTTTGTGAACGTTTAGTTACCTCCGAGGGATGCTTCAATTCATCCTTTCCTCCTGCCCTTCCTCTCCTTTACAAAAGAACGACAAAATTGTTAGGCGCTTTCACGGTCTTTTGAGATGGTATAGAACAGCAGCAGTTTTTTTAAAATTATTTTGGCAAGGTCCAAGATTCACTGGGTTCCATAAAGTTCTTCTAATTTTACTCCATTTATCCATAATCTCTTTGTTAACACAACGCCTCGTAGATTGGGAGGGCTTGTGTATGTTTCAGGATCTCTTCTGAGACATGATCTCCTAATTCAGCGTCGTTTATGTGTATGTGTGTGTTTGTTCTATCTATTAATAAACTGTTTTTGATTGTGTTTATTTTCTACAGGTCGTTCTTGGTTTTGTTTATTTTCTACAGGTCGTTCTTTGTTTTGTTTATTTTCTACTGGTAGTTCTTGGTTTTGTT
Organism: Megaustenia siamemsis; assembly: GCA_032433765.1. NCBI lineage: Eukaryota > Metazoa > Mollusca > Gastropoda > Stylommatophora > Ariophantidae > Megaustenia > Megaustenia siamemsis. The sequence goes on from JAVIAB010000073.1 coordinate 47,266,938, forward strand.
TATTTTCTACAGGTCGTTCTTTGTTTTGTTTATTTTCTACTGGTTGTTATTGGTTTTGTTTATTTTCTATTAGTTCTTTGTTTTGTTTATTTTCTACTGGTTGTTATTGGTTTTGTTTATTTTCTATTACTTCTTTGTTTTGTTTATTTTCTACTGGCAGTTCTTTGTTTTGTTTATTTATTATCTACAGTCTGTTCTTGGTTTTGTTTATTTTCAATTGGTTATTTGTTGTTCTTAGTTGTTCTTATTTTCTACTTGTTGTTCTTGATTTTATGTATGTTCTACTAGTTCTTGATTTTGGCTATTCTATATTGGTTGTTCCTAGATTTGTTATTTTCTACTGGAAAAAGGGGGGGGGGGTGATTGTTAATTTTTGTTGTGTGAAATTTCATCAAGCCGGTTGTAAGTAATCGGGACAGAGTTTATTGCTTCTGTTTACAGTGTTCTCATGCGTGCAGCTTCGTACATAACAATCTGATATCACCGTACGTGTTTGTGTCCGTGTCTATGCGTGTGCATGTGTGTATGCTAGTTGGTGGCTTTTCAACATTAACATTTACAAAAGCCCTTCTGGCTATAAATATATCCCGGTGAGGATATCTTCATTTTCTTCACTTCTTCGTATTTCTCCCTTCCTCATTTGCCTTTAAGCGTCGAGGGAAGATATAATTTGCGGTCTTTTGCTCTTCTCTTCGCTTCTACTGCTGTTATGTTTCCTTGTGCTTCTAATATTCCGTCGATCCTTCTTTTTCGTGGTCGACACTGGGTCTGGTGTTCTTGTACCGTCTTTTGAGGGCTCGTTGCATTGTGTTTTGATTACTCTGCCTTGTCACGTGGCCAAACCATTTTATCTGTTGTTTCTTTATATATTCTATAGCGGGGGTAATTACTAGCTTTTTTTCTCAGTTCTTCAATTCTGATATTGTCTCTCAGACTGTTTCCTGCCATTCGTCTAACACATTTCATCTCCGTAGAGGTTATTTTCTTATTGTTCTTGCATCTAGGGTCCAGGACTGGCATTAGTAGCACAACGTTTGAAAGATTGTATTGTAAAAGTGCTCGTTTTGCGTCTAGAGTTATTTCCTTGTTGGACAATAGTGGTGATTGCTGCCCAATGATTTGACACTGATTTCACTATCTTGTGATAACTATGCAATCATGTTTGTGAATGTTTTCTCTTTTGCAAGCTCCTGATTTTCTCTACTGATTACTCACACCATTCCTTATTTTGCGGACCATATTATTTATTTCTTTTTTTTTTTTGCGAGACAACTGAGAAACTATGTTTACTCCCCTTTAAATATAAAACAATTATTGTAAATGTTATACTGCATTTTTAGCATGATTGCCTGTTGCGTATCTTTGGACTCCACAGATCCTGTTTTGGTAGGCTGTTTGACATAATAATAACAACAACAATCGCAAAGCAAAACTCATTTGTTGTTGTTATTACTCGCTAAAAGATGCAGAGAAGGTTTGGAGTAGCACAACCTCATGAGTTATCGCCCTGAATCTCTACCTTGCACAGCTGTTTGTCACTGATACTTTAGTTGAACTGCTCATTTTTTCAAGAATGAGTGGAATGTACTCGGCTACGGCACCTCCATCCATAAACAATGAAGAATTTCTAATATTAGAACTAAACTATCACTTTTAGATGACAAACAAGCAGCTGTGAACAGAACTATCATCGCAACCAACGAAGCGATCTGCTGCGGAAAATAACGTTGATGTTAGCGAAACACTGAATATTCAAAAGGAAAGCTAGAAACAAGTTACCAGTTTATGAGTCACTTTTATTTTACTATAAACGAGAGAAAGAGTAACTGAGACAAAGAAGAAGGTGAGAGCAATGAGGAATGTAAGAAAAAAGGTAAACAGAAAAATATGTGGCGGAGGGTTCAATGATGGAAAGGAAAACGAACAAAATGATGAGAAAAAGGGAGGGGAGAAAACAAACAAGAAGATAAAAGGAAGGAATAAAGAAGCCAAAGATTAAGATGACGAAATAATAAGACGATGATGAAGAAGAAAAGAAGGGAAAAGGACCAGTAATAAAAAGAAGATATAGAATATGAATAAAAATCATTTTAGAATAAGAAGATAAAAGAAAAAACCATAGAAGAAGAAAAATAAAATTAAGAAGAAGAGTGGGAGAATTATGATAAATAAGGAGTATGAAAAGAAGAAATTTGAAGAAAAGAAGACAAAGAAACAAAGGAATATTAAATGGAGTATAAGACTGAAAAAAAGTGTATGAGAATGAAGAATCAGGAAGACTAGAAAGTAATCTAAAATTCGGATACTGTTGTGAAAATGGGGGGGAGGGGGGGGGGGGGATGTGTAGTGAATGTCACTGTCTGTATTACCTTACTGGGTAGAGTCCTAGTTTCAGCACATAAATTATTTCCGAGAATCTCCCCTCTATAAAAACTACAGTGTTTCTCAAATACTATAATTTAGCTAGGCTTTATTGAACCATATGACTCACTAATAAAATGACCATTAGTGGAAAAGTTGTGTTTTCGTAATTTACGAACAACTTCCACGAAGTAAAAATGGTTATGGTTATGGTTATGGTTATAGAAGACCCCAGTATCACCGCAAACGAATAAAAATCCATAATTGCTCAACCGCCCGTGCCAGTGGAGTCATCTGAATTAATATCTCATCTCCCGAATAAAGAAACGTAGCTGCAGTTCCCGTCATAGCAGTCACAGCACACGCCAAAAGTAAAATTACATTTTCGTTTTACATTTTTTTTACGCCAAAAGTAAAAATACATCTTCATGGTTACATTTCATCGCAAGAAAACAAAAAAGTTCTCGAGCTAAACGCTTTCCTTTCTTTCAAGATAAAAATTATGACTGTTCTGACTCAACAATAAATTATGGCTATCGTGTGACAGATCAAAGGATGCTCTGATTTCATTCCGAGGGGATGATTGGATTAGGCAACATGGTGAAACTAATGCCATATTGATCGCATTATACCTGTCTATGTTGTACCAACTTACCTATTTATCCATCCATCAATCAATCAGTGAATCATTCGGTCAGTCCACTCGTCCGTCGATCCATCCATTCATTAATCTATATATATGTCCTGTCTGTCCTGTCTGTCCTCTCTGTCTGTCTGTCTACTTGCCGCCTGTATGTCTATCTCTCTGTGTATGTCTGTCTCTCTCTGTCTGTCTGTCTCTCTATGTCTGTCTGCCTGTCTGTCTCTCTCTCTCTCTCTCTACATATATATATATATATATATATATATATATAGTGACGTCATTCTCACTACAAAAATAACTTGGAGACTGCAAATCATAACTCCCCTCGACGCTGAGAGACAGATGATGCAGGAAAGAAGAAACAAGAAAACAGTTTCGATGAGACAAAAGGATTTCAGGTGAATCATGCTTATTCATGGGAGCCGCGATAGCTCAGTGGTTAGTGAACTGGACTACAAAAGACAAGATGTCGGGTCCGATTCTGATCGACGACTTCCAGGTCCATCCAGCCTTAAATGGGTACCGGATTTTTTCCTGGGAAAGTAAAGCGGACAAGGCGTAATTTCAACCACATTACCCCAAAAATAATGGATCGAAGGTCTGTAAAATAATATGGTCACTAACGCCATGTTCCTTATATGCCACTTGGTGTGACTGAGCTCTTCATTTTATTTTTTTTTTAATTTTTTTCAGAATTCAGAAAACAGTATTTGATATTGAAAACTGAAGAGAAGCGTGACGATTTACGCAAGCCTACGCGATGATGAAATGTATATTTACTAAACACATAATTGCAAGTAATTCACGCTGGAGTATTTCAAAGATAAATTAACCTTGTCTATTACTGTAACAGAAAATACAACCATGTTTCAAAATAACGTTTGTTTTTTTTGGTCGATTTCGAGAACAATCGCGACTGTTTTGTAGGATATCAGTTCAGGTTCATTTTGCACACATGTCCGGATAGCAAAGATAGGGATTCCCGGTCAAAAAATCGATTTTTATTCCAAGCATGCAACTTGATGTAAACATGGTTTTCTAAAGATTTATTTTAAATAAAAAAGAAGAAAATGAAAGGGGAAAACAACATGTTTATTATTGACAACAAATGTAATAGAGTAATAAACACGTCCCTGCTATTACAGCGTCATATTCAATCTCCAGGTTTGTAATCCTCCTGGCTTATGCCTTGTTTTATGTAGTAAGAGATTACAAGTCCATGAAGACGTTAGCAAATATGTCGCTAAGAAATGAGGGAATTTAAGATTGCTTGATTAGAAAATTGAGAGGATGGGTTCAATATTAAGATATTTTAGAGAAAACTGTGTGGGGCAGGATTTGATGTTATGATATTTTAGATAAAACATTGATATTAAAAATTACGCATTAGAGAATTTTAGACAATAAAATATTACAGAAGAATCATATATGAATCATTTATCTCAATATTTTGTTTAAAATGGCGTTACAGAATTCAATATCTGAAGAAAAAATATTGCCGGGAAGAATGATATATTAGCGTTCTTTAGTGAAAACAAAATGCGAAGATAATTAGTTATGTATTGTATTAAAATACAAGATAGATCATCATCATTGAGTGCCGTCTCCGCAACGAAGGTTGGCTACCATGGAGCGCCATTTTGCTCTATCTCTTGCTTTGATGGTGCAGGTTGTCATCGGTTGATTTGTCCATCTTTTGATGTTACTCGTCCATGTTAATCTTGGTCTGCCTCTGCCTCTTTTACCTTGTATTTTCCCCTCCAGGATCACTTTCAGTAGGCTGTTGTGTCTTTTAACATGGCCTAAGAATCGCATTTGTTTTGTTCTAATTGTGTTCAGAAGTTCTCTTTTCATTTTTAGTTGTTTTAAGACTTTGTCATTTGTTTTCTTTTCCTTCCATCCAATTCTACCTATTCTTCTATATATCCACATTTCAAAGGCTTCAATTCTCTGTTCTGTTTTCTTGTCTAATGTCCATGTTTCAGCACCATATAGGAATATTGAGAAGATGTAACATTTTGCTATTCTTAGTTTTAGCTCTGGTGTTATTTGTTTTGATGTTAGTATGTCCTTCATGACATTAAAATTACTTTTTGCCATTCCTATTCTTTTGTTTATTTCAGTTGTACATTTTCCATCACTGGTTATAGTATGTCCAAGGTAGTTGTAGTTCTGAACTGTCTCCAGGTCTATTCCTTCAACTTTGATATCCACTTGTGGGTTTTGAGTATTTTCTTTGTTTATGATCATAGTTTTAGTCTTTTTGATATTCATATCTAGTCCATATTTTTTGCTTGTCGTGTTTATTTCATTAAGTAATTGTTGTAGGTCTTTAGGATTTTCTGCTAGTAGTACAGTATCGTCAGCATATCTTAGGTTATTGATTATCTTTCCATTAATTTGTAGGCCTGGCATCTCTATGATGTTTTTAAAGATTTGCTCAGTGTATAGATTGAACAAGCTTGGTGATAGGATGCATCCTTGTCTTACTCCTCTTTTTATATCAATGGGTGTAGAGAACTCTTTGTTATATTTTATTATTGCTGTTTGCTCCCAGTATAGATTGCATATTAGTCGTATATCCATGTCATCTAGATGTATCTCTTTTAGGCATTCTATAAGTTGTTTGTGGTGTACTCTATCAAAAGCTTTGGTGTAGTCTATGAAGCAGGCATATATTGGTTTGTTTACTTCTGTGTATTTTTCGATTAATGTTCTCATGCAGAATATAGCTTCTTTTGTCCCGCTATTTTTCCTAAATCCAAATTGCTGTTCATCTAATTCAGTATTGATTTTATTCTGAATCCTTCCTTGTATAACTTTTAGCAAGATTTTTGTAACATGGCTCATTAGGCTTATTGTTCTAAAGTCACTGCATTCAACTGCACCATTCTTTTTAGGCAATGCAATGAAAGTTGATATTTTTAGTTCATTTGGTATGTATCCTGTGTGGTATATGTCGTTGCATATGTCTGTAATCACTTCAATGCCAAAATCTTCAAGTGCCTGTATCATCTCTATCTGTATGCTTTCAGGTCCTGCTGCTTTTCCCCTTTTCATTGTTTTTATAGCTTTTTCCACCTCAGATTTTAGGATTTTATAGCCTGATGTACATTTTATAACTGGTTTCTTGTCCCTTTGATCATGAAATAGTTCTGTTATATATTCCTGCCATCTATCTATGATATCCTTATTGTCTGTTAGCATTTTTCCTTTTTTGTCTGCAATGCATCCACCTTCTGTGGCTTTTTTATTTTTATTAGTCATTCTCTTTATTTCTGTGTGCATTCCTCTTAGGTCTTGTTTGCTTTCCATAGTTTCTATTTCTCTACATTTTTGGCTGAGCCAGTCTTCTTTTGCCTTTTTGCACATTTTGCGTATCTCATTATCTATTTTATTGTATTGGGCAGTGTTCTTCGCTTGTCTCCTTTCTTCCATTTTTTCTAAGATGGTGTTAGTTATCCATTTTTGTTTTTTGTTCTTTTCTCTTTTGGGTAAGGTGTCGCAGGCTTTTTGTATGCTTTTCTTTATGCATTGCCATTTGGTTGTTACTTTTTCATCAGGATTTTCTCTTCTGTATTGTTCAATTCCTTCCTCTAGCAGCTTCTGGTATGTGTTCTTTACTTGTATTGTATAGGTATCTTTAATATCTTTTTGATTTAAAGCTGTTATGTCAAGTGGGTTTGTTGATGAATCAGATTTTTGCTTGTTTCTCTTTAGTTTGATTTTCATTTTAATCATTACAGGATTGTGATCAGAATTAATATCTGCTCCTGGGTAGGTTTTGGCTTTCTTTACGCTGTTACGGAACCTTTCTTTTATCATTATGTAATCTATTTGATTCCTCTTCCTATCTCCAGGGCTTTTCCATGTGTATAGTTTCCTTTTCTCTTGCTCAAAGTAGGTGTTACATATTATCAGCCTGTTTTCTTCACAGAATTGTATTAATCTTTCTCCTCTGTCATTTCTTTTTCCTAAACCATGATTTCCTATAATTGTCTTATATCTACCTTTTCCTACTTTAGCGTTCATGTCACCCATTACAATCAAGATGTCTGAAGATTTCACTTGCTTCATAACTTTATTTAGGTCTTCATAATATGCCTCTATTTGTTCATCTGTGTAGTCTTGAGCAGGTGCATATGTCTGTATTATTGCTATGTCGAATGGTTTTGCTTTCAACTTGAGTAGTATAATCCTATCACTGTATGTCCAGTGGGTACTTATATATTTTTGTAGCTCTCTTTTTATCAGTATTCCTACCCCCCTTTGATGTTCTGTTGTGTTTCCTGAGTATATAAATGTATATTTTTCGTCTTCAATGTACCCACATTCCTTCCATCTAGTCTCTGATATGCCTAAAATATCTATATTCATTCGTTCTGCTTCTTGAATTAGATTTTCCAATTTCCCTTGTTGATATAGAGTCCTAACATTCCAAGTACTTATTTTAAGATCTTTCCTCCGACATAAGTTCGAATTTCTCCGACTCTCCATGGCTTCCTCTGGACTGGTACGTGATGAGGCTCCAATCTCTTTCACGGTGGTCAGCCATGTTCGTCTTTCGATAGATATAAGCACTTTATTAAGATGATGTAATAAATACGATCCAGAATATCATCCGATATATATATATATATTTTGATAAGTTATATAAAGATATTATAAAGACAGAAAAAACATTTATTGTTTTTTTTTTAATTAAAGCATTGTGTAGATGAGCTTATAGAATTTTGACAAGAAGGTAAAGGTAAAGGTAAAGGTAAAGGTAAAGTACGAAGACTTGAACCGGCGTCTTAGCACGCGAGTTTACACCCATATGTGCTCGGCCGCCTATCCAGAAATGTTCGGAGATTTCTGTATAGTGTAGCCTCAAACATCGAAACTCAGATGCGAAGCGACATTCCTCACCTTCCCAGGATAATACCCTGGTACCCATTTCTGCCAACGGCTGGGTCGACCGTGGGGGTATTTTTTTTTTCCAACCACGAGTACAATTCACACTGGTCCCAGCGGGAATCGAACACGGGTTGTCCGAACATCGGTAGTCCAGTATGGTGGTTTTCCCAACTAGGCTACCGAGGCCCCCCTTGACAAGAATTGCGCTTTCAGATGTTTTGATGCAAATATTTTCAAAAAATATTTATATCGAGTTTTGTACACTTCATAGAGATGATTACAGCAAATAGTTCTAAGTTAAGTTACTCTAGTGGGGAAGAAAATACGTGTTGGAGATAAATAAATTTATCTTTGCTGTATACTATTCCCTAAAGCTAGCAAATCACTCTGGTGAGTTTCCTTCCGCAAAACGAAATAAATTGCCACTTGTAAACGTAGATTTGTATTTATTTAACTCTATATATGAAACTCTCCACGTTTATTGATGTTCTATTATGTATGCATGTAGAGCGCCCTGCTCGTGCACAGTTCAGTTAATGTAGAGAACGTAATTAACGCAATTTTGATATTATCAAACATGCGAAAATGATGTTAAATGCATCTCGTATGTTCCTTTCGGTAGACATAAAATATATGTAAATATATTCACGCGTAACAGAATAGAGTTATTAGTACATAGAAAATAGGAAAACAAAACATATGTAATCTTGGCAAAAGTAAAGCTACTCATCATCATCATCATCATGTGCCTTACCGTTTGGTGTAGGTGATCATGTCCCTCCACAATCTTCTATCTACAGTGCATCGTATGAGTTCTGTTGTTGACTGTTTCCCATGCCATGACACCAAGCTATCCAGTATTTTCTCTCTTTGTCGTCTGCGATCTCTTTTTCCTTTTATTTTGCCAGTTGTAACCAAGTATTCCAACTTTCCTCTTCTCATGATGTGCCCGAAAAATGTTGATTGCTTCTTTCTGATGTTTTTTAAGAGCTCCATTTTTTGTGTTGGTCTCTTTAAGAACTTCCTCATTGGTCTTTTTATCTGTCCAGGGAACTTTCAACATTCTTCTGAGAAATCCCATCTCTGTGGCCTCTAATCGTCTTTTCATTTGTTTGTCTACTGTCCATGATTCGCTTCCATAGGTCAGAATTGGTTCTATATAGCACCGATGAACTCTCTTTCTCAATTTAATTGACATAGATTTGTTGCATAAGATATTTTTCATTTTCTGAAATGCTATTTTGGCCTGAGCTATTCTGCTTTTTATTTCTGTGGTGCATCTTCCATCTGATGTTATTATTGTGCCCAAGTATTTGAAACGTTGCACTTGTTTTAGATTTGTCTCGTTTATTTTTATGCTGCATGATGGTGAGGATTGTTTCTTCGATATAACCATTACTTCTGTTTTCTTACTATTCAGACTGAGACCTTTCTTGTTGCTTTCTTCTACTATTATGTCTATCATTTCTTGTAGATCGTTCTCTGTCTCTGCTATTAAGACCGTGTCATCCGCATATCTCAAATTATTTATGTTGTGACCGTTGACTTCAATTCCTTTTTTGTCTACTATTGATCTCATAATATATTCGCTGTAAAGTGAAAACAAATCTAGGGCTACTAGTGCATGGAAAATAGTGTTTCCTCAGCTGAATATCTAACATTAGAGTGACTGCATATGAACATATTCTAAGAGTTTAAACAAACAATTGTGCACAAATATTCAAAGGTTTAATTCGAAGGATTAATTCAAAGGTGTAATTTCAAGGTTTAAATTAACGGTTTAGTTCAAAAGTTTAATTCAAAGGTTGAAATAATCGTCACAAAGCTTGAACGATACGAGCTACCGACTTGAATTTTTTTTTTTTTGGGAGGGGGGGGGGTGGGCATGTTAAAAAACACAACAGCCTACGAAAAATAATATTGGAGGGGAAAATACAGGGTAAAAGAGGCAGACCAAAACTAACATGGAAGAGTAACATCAAAAGATGGACAAGACAGCCTATGACACCCTGCAACATCAAAGCAAGAGACAGCGCGGAATGGTGCTCCATGGTAACCAACCTTCGATACGGAGACGGCACTCGATGATGACGACGATGTGTGCAAGATAATTCAAAATTATGATTCCGGCACAGAATAATCAGATTCAAGTGAGGAGACATATTGGTGTTCAGTGTTCCCATTAATTCCAGCATTGTGACTTTCCCAAAACGATTCTCCGATGTACACGAGCTATTATGTCACTACACCATTTTGATGTTCCTGCTCATGAGCTTGCAGAAAGTGATATTAGAGTCTTTCTTCTGTTGTATTCAATGCAGTAAAGGATGTGAGATGGAGAATTGCTTAGGCAAAAGCAGCTTTCCAAAAAAATGAGGAAGATACTATGCAATCCATTTTTGACAATAGAAACAAGAAAAAGAGTTCTTAAATGACAACAGACAAGAAAATCACTGGAGTCTGTAGAAATGTGGTTTTGCAGAAAAATATTGAGAATATCATGGACAGCTAAGAAGAGTAATGAAAACGTTCTGAAAGAGGCCAAGGCAAAAAGAGAGCTAATTTCCAATATTAGGAAGAAACAATCATCATTTTTTTGGCCATGTAATGAGAAGAGAACAACTGGAATATATTGTAACAACTGGAAAATTGGGGGACGAAGAGATAGAGGGAAGCAAAGAGAACAAATAACAGACAGCTTGAGAGAATGGCTTGGCAGAAGGTCAAGAACAGAAATGATAAATAATTGTCGAGATCGAAAGTTGTGGAGAGACATGATCGCCTACGCAATCAGGCCCAGTACTTGATGATGATTCAAAGCAGTAAACTTTAGAAATGTTCCATGATTGGTCTTGCAATAGTGTTTCAAACTGTAGTCAGACACCAAACTTCCTGTCTAAATCTTGACCTTCATATGTCAAGGCCATCTATGTTTACGCCATGTGGTGTATAGGGGATATCGTGTTAGTGACCATAATTTTTACAGACATTCGGCACGTGATGTTCGGGTAATGTGGTCAGTTTTACGCCCGTGCTGATTTCCTTTCCAAGGAAAAAAAACCCGAACCCATTAAAGGCTGGGTGAACCTTGAAACCGTCGATCATGATCGAACCCTACTTTTTGTCCTTTGTAGTCCAGTTCCCTAACCACTGATCTATTGCAGCAAATCATTCTTAATGCTAAATTAATAGTACTCATCATCCCTGATTGTTTTATTATAGTGCAATTTTGAGCTTAAACATTTAATGGGCATGTGACCATCAAAGGTCCAATCGTCTTCTCACTCTCTCTAAAACAACGGAGCGTTATCGCTGTTCCAGACCTTTGACGCGCAAACGATGTTGAGAATGATGTAGATATTTAAGTTAAAATAAATGATGTCCGTCTCAATAATCGTAAAGCAAATGTAAAATGGTATACTGATAAAGGGTGTCCCGATCTTTATTCTAAGAATGGTATCATGATAGATGGTGTCCAGAACATGAAGCTAACGTGAATCGTGTCAGTTTCATGAAGCTACAGTAAAGTGGTGTCCATGTCAATGGTGTTGAAACTAAGGGAAAAATAGTGTCCTGAATTTGAAGTTAAGATAAATGGTATTCGTCTCAGTAACTATGAAGCTAAGGTAAAATTGTGCCTTCATCTTTAAATGCAGCCTCTAAGTTAAGAATGAAACTTTTTGACGAGTCTTCTTAAAACTCTTCTTAACATCACTGTACATGTCATTTCAGTAGCATGTTCTTGAAATTGTGAATTTACACAGCTAAATTTCCTGAAAATCACACACCGTGGATTTACACAACTCAATTTCGTGAAAATCACAAATTGTGGATTTGCACAGCTCAATTTCGTGAAAATCACAAATTGTGGATTTACACAGCTCAATTTCGTGAAAATCACAAATTGTGGATTTACACAGCTCAATTTCGTGAAAATTACAATATGTTCAAATTTGACCCAAAGGGTTGTATTTCAACTTAGATGCTATACTTCAGGATTATTTAGACGGACACAGTTTTCCCTTAGCTTAAAGCCAATGTAAAATTGTATCCTACTGTGTTCAGATAAATGGTGTCCGTGTCAATAATATTGAAGCTAACGTAAAATAGTGCTGTGTCAACGATGCCGAAGTTAAGATAACATTACATCCAAGTTCCTTATCTTGAAATTATGTAAAACGGTTTGTCCTTGTCAGTGACAGTGAAGAAGAAAATGTGAAATGTGTGTCTCATCCGTTTTGATCATGTTTCGATATTCCAATTGTTTACGATGAATGATGATATCATATGATATGGAACTGTTGACTGTGTTAACTTTCTGCGCGGTTTCGCCTTATGTCTTTTGACGTATGCTGAGACTGCTACGATGGGGACTACAGTTACCTTTTTTTGTTTGGGAGATGAGATATTAATTCGCATGATTACGCTGGCACGGGCGGTTGAGTAATTATGGATTTTAATTCGTTTGTAGTGATACCGGGGCCTTCCATAACCAAATAACCAAAATAACCAAATGTGAAAGGTTACCCGAGTCACCTACAGCAAAATGATACACCTTTTAACGATCTTGAAAATTTCAGACAGAAGGTCGCTCAGTAGATGCGGTAACTGACAGTTCAAAACGTATACCTATCTAAAGGGTGAACGGGTGAGCAGACAGTCGAACGTACTGCTGAATAAACAGATTTGTGTGCCGACGAGCCAAAGAGAAGGGAAAATCAAACAGAACGAATATATTAAATATATTGATTGTGCCAGACTATGTTAAATTGTACAGTATTTCCAACACTTTCTTAACATTCTACTCACTGTGAGCGTCAATCTACAAGAGGCCGAAACACCTACAGGCCACTGACTGCTTTGAAAATCTGTGACAAGGAAAAAAAAAGAACGTATTCATACAAACGCTCAAGTTTAATTTAATTCTTTTATCTTTTAACTTGTTAGTAGTTTTGTTATGTTTAATTTAGTTTAGTTGGCAGATTATCTTAATTTGACAACGGACAACCCTAAGGTGCTCAGATTTCTTCGTCATCAATTTTCCCAGAAAGCATGTCTGCCACATACTTCAGTGCGACAGCATTTGGCTCAGGCTAGATGCACGAACTCCATACCACTAGCTATGACCTTGACCCTAATCTTCTTAGTCATCTTTAACGACCTGTGTAGCAGGAACTTCTCAGAGCAGACCTAGACCTGCAGCGTCATTTTGTTTCTTGTGCCGTAATTTATAATGGCAAAGCTCTAACTGTACACTATATTATTACTGTATTTTTTGTTGCTAAAATAGCCACGGTAAAACAGTGGCTACATAACTGGTCTACTGGGGACGTGAGGTCGAGGCCGTCCCCGATCGACAGTTTCCAGAATCAGACATATTTAAATGAGTACCTGATTTATTGTGAATAAGAAATGTGTCGCCTGCTGTTGATATTGACCACATTATCTTAGAAAGTGTTGATGATTATAAAAAATATAGATACTAATTCAAATTTTCGTATACCTCACTGGTCAAGACAGGCTTCTTTCTTTGTTTTGTTTTCTTTTCATCTCTTTTCTTTTGTCTCCAAATCCGAACATATGAAACACAATTATTCGTCGGATTATCCACATAGTATATCGAACAACAGTCCAAACGCTGAGACCTCCCCTGCAATGTGAATCTGTGAAATGATAAACCAGTCTACAAGTCTACCATCAATCTCACTGTCTTGAATCTAGATATCCCTCCTGACCAACATTAAACTCCGTGAGTCACACTGGGGCTGCAAAGTAATGAACAAAACTCCGTCCCTTCACTAAAAGCGACCTTCCGGTTTAGGGAAAAACTATCAGCCATTATGATGACGTATCACACGCAACAATGGATGCGCCCGTAAACGACCGATTAATGCTGTAAATGCAGCCAACAGATCTCGAAACGCAGTAACTATGGTGCAAAATCTTCGCTTGACTTGGCAGAGCAGTCCATATTAATTAATTGCAACTTGTAGCAAATTGACGTCAAACAATTCCAACGACGGCCATTGAACAGCACTCAATGTGTTGACGTAAACCGTACATAAACTCAAGACATGGGAAGGTCGTACCACATCACTTGACCTGCCAAAGAGGAATATTGCCATGTGTACAGTTCCGCATCGCTGGGGAAAATCTCTTAAATGGAACATCAGATTGACTTTAACACAGAAATCTGCAATCTATCTATCTATTGACCTTTCGAGCTTTAGCCGGCCCATAGGGCATAGACCCAGATACTCTTTCTCTTATCTAAATTTTATTGTAGCAGATTTCAATCCTTGTAAAGATATTTGATCAAATCTCGCCATTTGTCTCTGTTCTGTGCAAGCAACTCTTTCTCATTGGAAATCTGCAATGGAGAGCTGCAATTAATCTGTCCCCAAATTCAAATTCTGCAGTGGTCGAAAGAACATGAATTTCATTCCACCATCGTTGAACCGGAAGTCCTCTCTACTAGTAATCTCCACCTAATCTTGGGTTGGAATTATAGACATAATTAAAATGTTATTTTTCTGTAATTTTCCACATTAATAAATGTGATTATTAATCAACCACATAGAAACGTATATTTGCTTTTTGCGACAAACGATAAATAACATAACCACTAAGTGATCAGTGACACACATCATCATGTGCCATACTGGTTGTCGCAGGCGATCATGTCCTTCCTCAATTTTCTATTCACAGTGTATTGTATCAATTATGTTCTTGACTATTTTCCAAGCCATAACCCTGAGCTATCAAGTACTTTCTCTCTTTGTTGTCCGTGATCTCACTTTCCCTGCATTTTGCCAGTTGTAACAAAGTATTGAAACTTTCCTCTTCTCATGATGTGCCCAAAAAATGTTGATTGCTTTGTCGGTGACACTAGACTGAGATAGTACATAAATACTGATTGGAAGATTCAAAGTCAGAAAAACAGCAATAGACAAGCAATACAGACAAAACAGACAATATAGGGCAGATTGTTTGCGTGTCGGTTTGGCTTCTATTTATAACGTGCCGATGTGGTGGTATTTGGAGATTACACAACAGACATTTCGCTACAAATAATGTGGGTGTCACTGTGCAGAGTCACATGTTTAACTTTATTTGTTGATGGTATATTTAGTATCTTAATAGATACTTTGATCATTGATATTTACTGCGGGTGGAAGTTAGTAAACGGTTTGGTGTCTTACGCGAGAATGCAAACTGTGTTCTTCGTGAACATTTGCTGAGAGCATTCATAAGTTTAGTTTAAAAAAGGAAAGTTGAGCTTTGAAATTTGTAGAAAATTAGTCACGTTGAGAGAAACATTTAACTACAATTTTGAACGCAAAGAAAAAAATCTCTTTTCTATGGCCAGCATCAAATCCATTACGTTACAAACCACAGTCTGCACTTCAGACTATTATTTTGTTCACAAATAATATTCATACTTATGTAGACAGGTATGTTTCTGATTGATAACTCCAGTATCGGTCTATTTGTGTCGATTTATTTATTATTTATCGATTATCCCACCTCTAGTGGCATCCATGTTTGATCAAATTTAGAAACTAGCGATCTCGTTATATTATTATCTCCCTTTTTTTTACTACAACTTTCTGCCTCACAAACAATCTTAGATAACTCGTCCCAGACAGCAAAATCACAATTGCTGCGTCAACCAGCAAAATAGATTGACTAGTTCTCTTACTCCTTTTTTTCATTCGTGATTGAACAGTTTACCACAATTGACAGGGCAGGGACTGTTTCATGAATTTAACGTGTCCAATTTCTTGTGGTCGATCACATTGACAGACCTTTTTTTTTTTTAAGGGAGAGGATAGGAGGAAACTGGAAGGATAGATTAATGGTAAACAGGCAGACATCCACAAGTAGATGGTGAGAGAGTTTGAGAATTTAAATATTGATTTGTCTGATAAACAAACATAATTATGAAAGTGGTGATAGATTAAAGATAAAGGAACTGATGTTAGATTACACAGAATAAATTAAATTTTGGAAAGTATATAGATAATGGAAAGTAAGACAGAAAAAGTGGTAGGATAGTCGCGGTGATAGGCGAATGGAAAGACAGACACATAGAAAGTGAAGCACATCTACTGATGGTCATTATTTCCCACTGAGCGTAGTGTTCTGTGTACTAATAGATGTATGAGTGATTGGACGGATGAATGGATGGTTGAATGGGCAAACAGAAGCTAAAGAGGATGCTAAAGAATAGAGCCACTGTTTTCTCCACGCATGTCGTAGGAGGCAACTAAGTAGTTTTGAAATTGTCGCTTGCGCATTCGAGTAGGACGTGCACGAAGCGACCTTGTCAACGGAATTTACCGATGCATTTTGGGAAATGCTGTGACAAATTGTGGGGCAGAGGTAAGGAATCCCTGACTGCAATGAAACCGATTCAATGAATAGAATAGAATAGTTTATGTTAATATAAAATCGTTTGACCGACACTAGAATAAGAATAGTGAGTGATATGGTGAGCCCTGTGTTTAATGGTTTCCCTGGAAATATTGGTTCCAGTCATGCGTTGAAGAAATGCACTGTTAGGTCTTCTAAATCAAGAGACTCCACCACTGCAGAGACTGCGACAGTCATTACCTCATTAACAATGTTGATGCAGACTGTTGCCTGGGATACCAGCTGATAGGGGAAGTGAGGTCTTGATCGATTTAGGGTCGTTGACCCTGCCTTGACGATCTGCTAAGCTGCTATTATAAACGTCTGAACAAAAAAGTAAGTAGAATTGCACAGGTAATGGCAGCCAGAAAAGACAAAACAATAGAAATAGAAAACCATCTTCTTAAGGACAAAACTAAGATTAATACGAACAATAGTGACATCCGTACGTCTATAACTCTGCGAAATATAGACACTCACTACTGATCTTTAAAGAAGAATAATGTAGGCTCTCGAAATGAGATGGTATATGAAGATCTAGAACATATATAGATTAATTCATCAAAGAAGTGCGCGTTAAAATCCAACAATCCACAGTATGTTAACGGATCGTATTGTCTACACATTTAGATTTAAAAAGGGAAATTAAAACGCCATATACATTTCACAAGTTTTACTGGCCTTGCTAAGGTTATTTTAACATTTCATAATATGAGGCAAAAGAAGAAAAGGAAAACATAGAGAGGGATGGTAAAACAACATACGAGTATATACAGGAATACTGTTTTCATAAAGGAGCTATTGATCTTGAAAATTACAGCAAATTGTGGAGACGTCATCAAGGATTCATCAAGGATGTCCCAACGAGCACTAAGATCACATATCTGAAGATGATGATGATGAAGTCAATGGCAAAAACAGTCTTTTAGTCTCGCAACATTAGCATAGGAGTTGACTCATGAATCATTGTTGCTTTTCTCTCTCTCTCTCTCCCTCTCTCTCTCTCTGCGATCAGGACTCAATCAGAGTAGGATTCCAGACTCCCTCATGAAGTTAGCTGTCTGTTTAAGTATTGTTGCTTTTCTCTCTCTCTCTCTCTCTCTCTCTCTCTCTCTGCGATCAGGACTCAATCAGAGTAGGATTCCAGACTCTCTCATGAAGTTAGCTGTCTGTTTAAGTATTGTTGCTTTTCTCTCTCTCTCATGAAGTCAGCTGTCTGTTTAAGTATTGTTGCTTTTCTCTCTCTCTCTCATGAAGTTAGCTGTCTGTTTAAGTATTGTTGCTTTTCTCTCTCTCTCATGAAGTCAGCTGTCTGTTTAAGTATTGTTGCTTTTCTCTCTCTCTCATGAAGTTAGCTGTCTGTTTAAGTATTGTTGCTTTTCTCTCTCTCTCATGAAGTTAGCTGTCTGTTTAAGTATTGTTGCTTTTCTCTCTCTCTCATGAAGTTAGCTGTCTGTTTAAGTATTGTTGCTTTTCTCTCTCTCTCATGAAGTTAGCTGTCTGTTTAAGTATTGTTGCTTTTCTCTCTCTCTCTCTCTCTCTCTGCGATCAGGACTCAATCAGAGTAGGATTCCAGACTCTCTCATGAAGTTAGCTGTCTGTTTAAGTATTGTTGCTTTTCTCTCTCTCTCATGAAGTCAGCTGTCTGTTTAAGTATTGTTGCTTTTCTCTCTCTCTCATGAAGTTAGCTGTCTGTTTAAGTATTGTTGCTTTTCTCTCTCTCTCATGAAGTTAGCTGTCTGTTTAAGTATTGTTGCTTTTCTCTCTCTCTCATGAAGTTAGCTGTCTGTTTAAGTATTGTTGCTTTTCTCTCTCTCTCATCAAGTTAGCTGTCTGTTTAAGTATTGTTGCTTTTTCTCACCCTCCTTAACTTATCGAGATGGGTATCTATCACAACTGATTTAAACGGAGTGTATTTGTCAGAAAAAATAATCCAGAATCTGTAAATCACAAACCCGTCTTTGTGACAGGACTCTATTGCTTTTATGTTGAGCAGGTACATAATTTTTCTTCTTGAATTAGAGTGCAGACATACTTTTTTTTCAAAAATGTTTCTAACGAGATGTATACAAGAAAAAATGTTCTTACTTTGCTCTCGCTAGACGATGTCCCTCACCTCCTTCATAGCCCGTCCTTAAGAGATCTCAACATTGAAATTAAATTAATTGTGTTTTGATTTCCAACAAAGTTCGGTGTGTGCTTCTATCGATTCAGCACATCTGACTTGATCATAGCAATTCTAATTACTGATTTACCTTTCTTCTCTATCGGTAAATGTTTGGCCAGACTGGTTAATCAGTTATCAGGTTCACAGCAGGAGACGGGAGTACCGCTTTGATCGCTGATTAAAACTGACGTCGTTCAGCTCAATGTTGAATGACAGCTTAGAAGAGGAGTTGTAAGTACTCAGTTGTTTCCCTTTGAACTAAGGTACCTAGATAGCAAAAGTAAAGTAAGGAGCCCCCGTCACGCCAAGTGGCGTATAGGGAATATGGTGTTATAGTTTGTTTCAGATTGTTTGCCTCCCTAATTCCAGTAATATCTCGAAAACCGTCTGATAGAATACCATGATTTTTTGCATGCGACCTTAGATTTTCAATGACGTAACGAATTTATCATTTAAATTATCGTATGTGTTACCGTTTCCTCAAAGCGGCAACTTCCTTTGATCTCCTTCATATTTGTATTTATTTTGACACAAAAAAACAGAATGTACGGTAAATGAAGATCTTTTACACTTTTTAGAGGAAAAGGCGTAACTTTTATTTTTATATAAGGGACATTATTACTTTATAATAAGAGAGTAAGTAAGTAAGTGTTCCTGTCATGCCTGAAGGTGTATAGGGGAATAAACCGCCACAATTGCACTTTTTCACAACATGCTACCCATTTGGATTGGGCTCTTTTAATTATACAACTAATATTGAATCAAATCAAAATAGGCCGAACATTCACCGAATAGAAATTATTTATTTTAAGAACACAGAATACATCGTCAACTCACTAAAAAAACAGTTCCTGAAGTGGTCCGTATCCAGAGTTTCCAACTCCAACAAAGTCACTTCAGTAAGTTCAAACAAATGAGTTTTATTCAGAATCTGCCGAATCTAATAGACGTATTACCATTTTTGGTTGAATAACCCACAGACCATCGTTTCTCCAATACTTATCTTTCTCAACCATAACATGGTCTTCACAACTAGCCCAATAATCTTTGTCTATGTTTGAAATAGCAACATTGGTAAGCTCTTTAACATCAGATAATTTGAAAGTTTTATTTTCGGATGCTACTTGCCCTTTGATCTTTGCCCAAACTAATTCAATAGGATTTAGGTGTGAGTGATATGGAGGCAGCCTCAAACATCTATGACCATGTTCTTCAATTAATTTATCTATTTGAAATATCTTTGGCCGTTGTATCTGTTTTACAAGTGAAAGTAATTCAGGCTTGAGATACATATCGTTAAATGGTATTTGTTCCCTTGTCAGCCATGTCTTTATTTCAGCTTTAGTGCTTGATGATGTTGGAACTTTATCTTCTTGTGCCACTTTGTTATGGTAAGATGCATTATCCATGATCAAACAAGATGGTCGATCTAATAAAGGCAAAAGAGTGTCTTTAATCCAATCTCTGAACATATGACTGTTCATCTCTGAATGATAATCCTGGTTATCAGTTGACTTTGCAATAAAAACAAGTTCAGCATTCTCCACCAGGCCATTATTTTTGCTCCCAGCATGTGCCACTATAAGGCGCTTTCCTTTGCTGCTAGGTACATACCTTTTAATAGTCCCATCTAATGACTGCCATTCTTTTTCATTTGTGTGGTGGGCATTAATCCATGTTTCGTCCAAGTACACAATGTCATAATCTTCATTACGCATTTGTCTAACTTCACGTAAATATTTGCTTCTTGCAGCTACTAAATGAGGTTTCTCGCAAATGATGTTTCTTCCACAAGAATATTTTCTAAAAGTGAAGCCTAAACTCCGCACACTTCTCCATAGTGTAGTTTTTGATACATCAATACTGGTGTTCTTTTTAAGCCAAATCTTAAGTTTCCTTATGGTAACTTCTTCCCCTAAGTCAAACATTTTACAAATCTCTCTGCGGACAAGTTCTCTGTCAAAACTGTCTAACAAATGTTTTCTTCCTCGACTTCTTTCTTTCCTTGAACATTCACATTGAACATTTTTCACTGATCTATGAAACGACCGTTTACTTAAACCTAACACGTGCATCGTTCTCTTTTCAGGATTTGATATACTGTGATATAGACTCCCTCGTTTTGCCTCTCTACAAAAATATAAATATAATTTCTTTGTAATATTTTGTTCAGTAACAAATTTCAACTTTAAACTCATTGTTAAGGGCACAACTCACAAAACACGCCTATGTAAATAATTTGATTTTGTATTTTTGGTGACGTTATACTAATGACGTGATACAAAAAGTTGACAATTTTAATCCAGTAAGTGCAAAACCAGAATTGCGCACCGAATATAAGAGAAATTTGCTACACATATGTGCAAATATTGACAAAAATCTGACATTTGCAATTCAATAGTGTAAACCGGTGCCTTTACCCACCAACATATAAAGGAAATTCCCAAATGAAGATGTTTAAATCATTCTTGAAGTGATATGGAAGGGGTAAATACTCTTAAATTTTGATTCAAATGTGCCCAAGTTTAATCATACTTTTATCCTCCTGGTAAGCAAGCGCACAAGAAAAACCAGCAGTTTGTTTGCAATGAATTTATTTTTTCTATTACGTTATGAGATTCAGTAGGTTACATGCAAAATATCAGCACTGTAGCACAAATGGTTGCTGAGCTGTGGTTTTTTGAAGTGAGGCAAAAAATCTGAAGCGAACTATAGTGACAATACATTTTACAGACCTTCGGCACATGAGTTTTGGGGTAATGGGGTCGGTATTACGCCCGTGCCGCTTTACTTTCCCAGAACAAAAAAATCCGGTACCCATTAAAGGCTGGGTGAACCCGGAAGCCGTCGGTTGGGGTCGAACCCTACCTCTTGTCCTTTGTAGTCCAGTTCACTAACCACTGAGCTATCGCGGCTCCCATGGTACCTAGATGATTACCCTATATTTGATGGTACAAAAGTGCTTACTATGTGCATTATTGAACCATGGTGATTAACCACTGTTTGAGAATATCAAGGCAATTAACACCATGCTTAATAGCACCAAGGTGATTACCTTATATTTAATAGCACCAAGGTAGTCACCCTAGTTTCGATAATAACAAGATGATTATCACAATTTTTGATAGCACCAAAGTGATTACCACAATGTTTGCTAGTATCAAGGTGATTACCACAATGTTTTATAGTATAAAGGTGATTACCACAATGTTTGACAGTATAAAGGGGATTACCACAATATTAAATAGTATAAAGGTGGTTACCACACAATGTTTGATAGTATAAAGGTGATTACCACACAATGTTTGACAGTATAAAGGTGATTACCACAATGTTTGGAAGTATAAAGGTGATTACCACAATGTTTGGCAGTATAAAGGTGATTACCACAATGTTTGGCAGTATAAAGGTAATCACCACCATGTTTGATAAAACCAAAGTGATAACCACACAATGTTTGATAGTATAAAGGTGATTACCATAATGTTTGATAGTATAAAGGTAATTACCACAATGTGTGATAATACCAAAGTGATTACCAGATGTTTCATAGTACCAAGGTGAATACCCTATGTTTGATAGAACCAAGGAGATCACTCAATGTTTGATTGAATCAATGTGATTATTAACATAATGTTTGATAGTATCAAGGTGATTACCCAAGTTTTGGTAACACCAAGGTGATTACCCAATGTCTAATACCACCAAGGTGATTACCCAATATATGTTAACACCAAGGTGATTACCCGATGTTTCATAGTACCAAGATGATTACCCAATGTTTGTTAACACCAAGGTAATTACCTTTTCTTTGATAGTACCAACGAGATTGCCCTATTTTTGGTAGTGCCAAAGTGAATACCCGATGTTTAATAACACCAAGGTGATTACCCAATGTATGTTAACACCAAGGTGATTACCCAATGTTTGTTAACACCAAGGTGATTGATTACCTGATGTTTCATAGAACCAAATTGATTACCAAATGTTTGTTAACACCAAAGTAATTACCTTTTCTTTGATAGTGCCGACGAAATTACCCTATGTTTGGTAGTACCAAGGTGATTATCCGATGTTTCATAGCACCAAGATGATCACCCTATGTTTGACAGCACCAAGGTGACTACTTTATGTCTGTTATCACCAAGGTGATTACCCGATGTTTGATAGCACCAATGTGATTACTCTATGTCTTATAGCACCAAGGTGATTATTCTGTTTGTTAGACCCGACGTGATTGCTCTATGTTTTATAGCACCAAGGTGATTATTCTATTTGTTAGACCCGACGTGATTGCTCTATGTTTTATAGTACCAAGGTGATTATTCTGTTTGTTAGACCCGACGTGATTACTCTATGTTTTATAGCACCAAGGTGATTATTCTGTTTGTTAGACCCGACGTGATTACTCTATTTTTTATAGCACCAAGGTGATTATTCTGTTTGTTAGACCCGACGTGATTGCTCTATGTTTTATAGCACCAAGGTGATTATTCTGTTTGTTAGACCCGACGTGATTGCTCTATGTTTTATAGCACCAAGGTGATTATTCTGTTTGTTAGACCCGACGTGATTACTCTATGTTTGACAGCTCTATGGTGACTCTGTGCCTTAAGTTCAACTGACATTTTCATTGATGGGCAAATTTCTCGCCCTCACACTATCCTCGTTTCTACATTAGTTAGCCTCGTTTATTGTGAACACAAATATTTTGTTTCATTTCCAAAACTGACTAATTTTCTCACATTCTCGCAACTTCCATAAAAAAAAACACCCCAACTATCAGATTTTCCATATTTGATCTTCTCATTCCAAATCCAAGGGTCTTCTAAGAACCAGAGAACCGTGTTATCTTGTCCTTGCAAATTTTATTTCTCTTTTCATTTATTTCAGATTACCCGACCTTCTAATTCCAAGTAATTTAATTCATGGACATCGTGACACATTCAATTCGTGCCGCATGCAACTATTGAGTACCAGCCCGTTCTATACTTCATCCAACTCAAACAAGCATGTTCAGGGAGAAGGTCGCTGTAGTGTTGAGGTTAAGTTGGTCGCCTCACAATCACAAGATGCCTGATTAAAACCAGATTTACAGAAAGATCAAGTTTTTTTTTTCTCATTAAAACTTGATATCAAAATCGAGTATTAGTCCTATTGTAGACGAATGATATAATGGCAAGTAAAATAGCCCGAGGCAGCTAAACAAAATATAAATGTCTGTAAGCCGTTGGTATTATGGTATTATTATTGGTGTTAAAATACATTGGGTAATCACCTTGATGTTATCAAACATTGGGTAATCAACCTGGTGTTATCAAACATTGGGTAATCACCTTGATAATATTAAACATTGAGGTCAAGATTTAAGAAGTAAGACAGTTAAACCATATCCATCTTTATTATTATTATTAATTTTTTTTTTTCAAAAAACTAACAGGCAGGGTATAATTGGCTGTGATAAAGCAACATTCTGCAATGGACACGCAACCAAAGGATTATATTGGAGATAATGAACATAAGCACTCCGTGAGTCTTGCGGCTGGCACAAATTAAAATACACACCGCTGCTTGCTTTTATAAAAGTAGTATTTTAGTTGAAATCATGAAAACATTACTTCATGCATGAATTAAGATGTTTGAGGAAACTACATTACTCTTGATATTGTTGTTGTTGTTGTTGATGTTGTTGTTGTTGTTGATGTTGTTGTTGTTGGGTTCGCCAGCTTTCAACTTTGACGAAGTCCCTAGAGACTAGGAACTGAATTTTGCGTGTTAATCCATTTTTCCGTGGCAGTCGTATGCACAGGGGTCCCTCCCCGCACAGGCATATAACTCCGACTTTGGAGGTACTCATGTTTTTTTTTTCTGTCGATGAGTAACTGACGTTTCAAGCCGGGCCTCGCTGCTGAGACCAGGGGTGGTCGCCGCAGAGAGAAATCATAAATAAAAATCCCAGCCGGTGTAGCCGAGATTTCAACCCACAACCTCTCCGGCGTCTTGCCTCGAGACCAACCAGTCCCCATGGACTTGGAATATGAGGAAACTGCAGCAAGAAACACTTTATATCTTGATATTGATATGCATTCTTTGAGTGTTTAGAGTGTTTGTGACTGTACAAAATATGAATATTCTTGAACAGTTAATTGTAATGCTCTTGATATTTGTAAAATCCAACAATGTTTATGAGAATATGAGAATGCTTAACAACCAAGGTAGTGGTACAATTAATGCAAAATGGCCACGTCATCTACTCAATCGGTACTATCATCTATGGATTACTTGGATTCATTCATATTGTCTTTTTGAGCCAAATAAAGCACATGGGCAGCAATTCTAGGCTCTTTGTGTCCGACGATCTTTGTTATTAAGTGTCAGACCATGCACAGGGCCCGCATTGTATCTCGTCACAATATTCTATTCAGGGGGAGTTGTTCAATCTCTGCGAGGGAGTTGGTGCCCTCTGTTTAGCTCAGGCCTCCCGTCTCAAAGTTCTTTATAAGTGATTCTTTAGGCTCTCCTCTTTATGTTACCCTCTGGTTTCTATTTGGGAGGAAAAGGGGGTGGGGTGGTGTCTGCTTTGATTTTCTCGCGCTGTTTCTTCCTCATCATATGGTCAACAATGACCACCTTCTTCTTTTGGTTATATATTATCTTTGTTAATGCTTTGCTCTTATATACTAGTCTTGCATTCGTTTCACGATATACAGATTATTTTTCCTGTGACATGTTATTAAATGCATCTTATTTATTTTCTATTTTTTTAGTTGTTTTCCAGCTCACGCATGCATAAGTAAGGGTGGATAATACGCCTGATTTCAATATCACGAGCTTTGTTTTTGTTCTTAGTAATTTCAATTTCCATATGTTATCACGGTTTATAAAAGTCATTGTCTTCGCTATTCTGATTATAATTTCTTTATTTGTGTCTCCGTTTTGACCTATGTAACTTCCACGATAAACACAGCTGGAGACATCCATACCTTCATTACATTGTTAAAGCCAACTGCACACCAGACCAAAGAAAGTCTTACAAATAGAACAAGAATCTAACATATCTATGTCCCCACCCCCCAAAAAAAAAAATCCAGGGAGTGTGCCTGGCTGATCTCGTCCTTTTGCTTTATTCTTGGCAAGACACAATCAATGCACCCTCCAACTCCGACACCTAGTTATATTAGATCACAATTGTAATTAACAAATTTTAATTAAACCAATAAATTTATTGATGATGTCTATTTTTGTGACGTGAATTGAGAACATTAATATTTATAATGTGTTTAACATTTAGGTTTACTATGATTTGATTGGTTAGCACTTTTTTAGGGAACAGGCAAATAATTGCGATGCTGCGGTGAAGCTGGTAGCAAGAGGCCAGTGGTGAGGAAGGTAGAACACTCCAAGGTATGAAGACAGCTTCACAAGGGAGGAACACAACACAATACTGACGTTTCGGCCAGGAGCCTTTTTCGTTGTCCTTGAACTCTGAAAAGGCCCCTGGCCGAAACGTCAGTATTGTGTTGTGTTCCTCCCTTGTGAAGCTGTCTTCATACCTTGGAGTGTTCTACACTCCTCACCACTAGCATTTTTTTAAGCAGAGTTGCTGCTGCACTTCTGCATACATGTTTTAAATAATAATAGATGCAAAAAGTCACACAAATGGTTAGTTTTTATCATACAAATTACCATATAAGGCTTACAAATTCAAGTGGTAAATACACGTTCTTACAATGTAAAGGAAACCATTACATAGCGGAAGGTATGCGTAGTGATGACAGTTGTGACTAACATGACCAATCACCGCCTCCGTCTATGGTGTGCATGTTTAACATTTCGTGTTGCCTTCCAAATCCTCTTATTCACCTTTGAAGCTTATATTCGGTAACCAGTAACTTTTCTATTCTGGGAGTATCTGGCAAAACACAACATTCTCCATAATTGATCAATATTTGGTGAAAAGGACTACAGTAGCGTTTGCTAAACAGTAATAATGTGTCTGTAACATTTAAGAGAGCAAATATCACGAGTTTCACAGATTAAATCTCCCATATATCAGAAACGATATTCTGCAAGAAACCGTGGAAGCAGGAGATGGATAGGGAGGAATAGAAAGATATGGGAAATATAACATGAATGAATGGACAGGTCTCGAGTTTGCAATGTTAAAATTGACTAACGATAGAGAGAAATGAAGAAGGTTGATGAAGTCTGTCAATAGTGCCCCAACAACCCAGTGGGTTATGAGATGATGAAGTCTGTCAATAGTACCCCAACAACCCAGTGGGTTATGAGATGACGAAGGTTGACGAAGTTTGTCAATAGTTCCCCAACGGTCCAGTGGGTTATGAGATGATGAAGTCTGTCAATAGTACCCCAACAACCCAGTGGGTTATGAGATGACGAAGGTTGACGAAGTTTGTCAATAGTTCCCCAACAACCCAGTGGGTTATGAGATGATGAAGTCTGTCAATAGTACCCCAACAACCCAGTGGGTTATGAGATGACGAAGGTTGACGAAGTTTGTCAATAGTTCCCCAACGGTCCAGTGGGTTATGAGATGAAAAAATGTTGACGAAGTCTGTCAATAGTGCCCCAACGATTCAGTAGGTTATGAGATGACGAAGGTTGACGAAGGTTGACGAAGTCTGTCAATAGTCCCCAAACGACCCAGTGGGTCATGACCCAGATGACAAAAAAGAAGAATATTAGAAACAATAACATGAATTTCCAAGGAGTTGACTCCAAGAGGAGGACCAGATAGAGTCAGATCAAAGACAACGTGAAAGAAGACAGAGACAAACAGTGTGGGCCGAATACGGAACACACAGCGAAGAATGGATAGGCGCAGTTCAAAATGAAGGAGCTAAAATGTTACTGTGTAAAACATTCACAAGCTGAATAGGTTGTTGACTTCCTTGTCAAATTGTGTAGAAGAAAATAACAAGAACACTACCTAAAATATGGGAAACGGTGATATCACACTATAATTGTTTGTTGCGTAAGGCTTCGTATTTTTATGGTTCAGTCGATTTCTGTAATTACGTCGAACATAACAAAATTGAGTTAAAAACCGTACTCAACTCCAAAAAAATCCTCTAAATTGACTTCTTCAACTCAACCCTGAGGCCTCGGTTAATGTCGCTTCCTGTTTCGTGTTCATGGATTAAAATAGTGTAGGTATATTTGTGTTGAGTTCACTCCCTCATTTACAGGAGGTCTCACCTCGGCTTGTAATTTGTTTTCCTGGATCGGGTTACCAACGACTATTATGAAATTCTACACGAGTGAGTATGTTGGTTGTCATGGTTACATATTCTGAGCCAAACTTATTTCGGACTTGTCCTGTTTGACTTTCTCTATTCCTTTAGTCTGGAGGAGATTATGTACTCCTTCAGTATGACCTCTTCAGATGTTGACTTTATCGGTTTGGTTCAAACTGCCAGAAGCATAAGTCACCTGCTAAAATAGCTTTATCGATCAATTTGTAGTCAAGCTGTACTAGCTCTTTATAATATCGCTAGACTATGTTACAATGTTACAATACTGATTGTTACTTTAGTGAATAGAATAGACTAGACAAAAATGGTACATTTTATTTTTTATATTCCTCATCTATAAAGCATTTATTTAAGTGTTTTGAATTGTATAATTTAGCTATTAAATCAGGTCACACATGTAATTTAAAATGGAATATTATTCAGACACACCTCTTTAAAAATACGATATAATGTAGATCAGTGTATCTAAGCCTATTGTCTACCATATCTTCATCATCGAGTGCCTTCTCCGCAACGAAGGTTGGCTACCATGGAGCGCCATTCTGCTCTGTCTCTTGCTTTGATGGTATAGGTTGTCATAGGCTGATTTCTCCATCTTTTGATGTGACTCCTCCATCTTAGTCTTGGCCTGCCTCTGCCTCTTTTACCTTATATTTTCCCCTCCAGGATTACTTTTAGTAGGCTGTTGTGACTTACATGGCCCAAAAATCGCATTTGTCTTGTTTGAATTGTGCTTAGTAGTTCTCTTTTCATTTTTAGTTGTTTTAAGACTTCATCGTTTGTTTTCTTTTCCTTCCATCCAAATCTACCTATTCTTCTATATATTCACATTTCAAAGGCTTCAATTCTGTGTTCTGTTTTCTTATCTAATGTCAATGTTTCTGCACCATATAGGAATATTGAGAAGATGTAACATTTTGCTATTCTTAGTTTTAGCCCTGGTGTTATTTGTTTCGATGTTAGTATGTTCTTCATGACATTAAAGTTACTTTTTGCCATTCCTATTCTTTTGTTTATTTTAGTTGTACATTTTCCATCACTGGTTATATTATGTCCAAAGTAGTTGTAGTTCTGAACTGTCTCCAGGTCTATTCCTTCTATTTTGATATCCACTTGTGGGTTTTGACTATCTTCTTTGTTTATGATCATAGTTTTAGTCTTTTTGATATTCATATCTAGTCCATATTTTTTGCTTGTCATGTTTATTTCATTAAGTAATTGTTGTAGATCTTTAGGATTTTCTGCTTGTAGTACAGTATCAAATGACAGAGGAGAAAGATTAATACAATTCTGTGAAGAAAACAGCTGATAATATGTAACCCCTACTTTGAGCAAGAGAAAAGGAAACTATACACATGGAAAAGCCCTGGAGATAAGAAGAGGAATCAAATAGATTACATAATGACTAAAGAAAGGTTCCGTAACAGCGTAAAGAAAGCCAAAACGTAACCAGGAGCAGATATTAATTCAGATCACAATCCTGTAATGATTAAAATAAAAATGAAACTAAATAGAAACAATCAAAAGTCTAATTCATCAACAAATCCACTAGATATAACAGCTTTAAATCAAAAAAAGATATTAAAGATACCTATACAATACAAGTTAAGAACACAGAAGCTGCTAGAAGAAGGAATTGAACAATACAGAAGAGAAAATCCTGATGAAAAAGTAACAACCAAATGGCAATGCATAAAGAAAAGCATACAAGAAACTTGCGATACCTTAACCAAACGAGAAAAGAACAAAAAAACAAAAATGGATGACTAACACAATCTTAGAAAAAATGGAAGAAAGAGACAACCGAAGAACATTGCCCAAAACAATAAAATTGATAATGAGATACGCAAAATGTACAAAAAGGCAAAAGAAGACTGGATCAGCCAAAAATGTATAGAAATAGAAACTATGGAAAGCAAACAAGACTTAAGAGGAATGCACACAGAAATAAAGAGAATGACTAATACAAAAAAAAAAGCTGCAGAAGGCGGATGCATCGCAGACAAAAAAGAAAAAATGCTAACAGACAATAATTATATTATAGATAGATGGCAGGAATATATAACAGAACTATTTCAGGTTCAAATGGACAAGAAAGCAGCTATAAAATGTACATCAGGCTATAAAATCTTAAAATCTGAGGTGGAAAAGGCTATAAAAACAATGAAAAAGGGAAAAGCAGCAAAACAAGACAGCATACAGATAGAGATGATACAGACACTAGAAGATTTTGGCATTGAAGTGATTATAGACATATCCAACGACATATACCACACAGGATACATACCAAATGAACTAAAAACATCATCTTTCATTGCATTGCCTAAAAAGAATCGTGCAGTTGAATGCAGTGATTTTAGAACAATAAGCCTAATGAGCCATTTACAAAAATCTTGCTAAAAGTTATATAAGGAAGGATTCAGAATAACATCAATACTGAATTAGATGAGCAGCGATTTGGATTTAGAAAAAAAAAGCGGGACAAAAGAAGCCATATTCTGCATGAGAACATTAATCGAAAAGTACACAGAAGCAAACAAGCCAACCAAAATATGCCTGCTTCATAGACTACACCAAAGCTTTTGATAGAGTACACCATAAACAACTTATAGAATGCCTAAAAGAGATACATCTAGATGACATGGACATACGACTAATATGTAATCTATACTGGGTGCAAACAGCAATAATAAAATATAACAAAGAGAACTCTACACCCATTGATATAAAAAGAGGAGTAAGACAAGGATGCATCCTATCACCAAGCTTGTTCAATCTATACACTGAGCAAATTTTTAAAATATCATAGAGATGCCAGGCCTAAACATTAATGGAAAGATAATCAATAACCTAAGATATGCTGAGGATACTGTAATACTAGCAGAAAATCCTAAAGATCTACAACAATTACTTAATGAAATAAACATGACAAGCAAAAAATATGGACTAGATATGAATATCAAAAAGTCTAAAACTATGATCATAAACAAAGAAGATAGTCAAAACCCATAAGTGGATATCAACATTGAAGACCTGGAGACAGTTCAGAACTACAACTACCTTGGACATACTATAACCAGTGATGGAAAATGTACAACTGAAATAAACAAAAGAATAGGAATGGCAAAAAGTAACTTTAATGTCATGAAGAACATACTAACATCAAAACAAATAACACCACGGCTAAAACTAAGAATAGCAAAATTTTACTGCTTCTCAATATTCCTATATGGTGCAGAAACATGGACATTAGACAAGAAAACAGAACAGAGAATTGAAGCCTTTGAAATGTGGATATATAGAAGTATAGGTAGAGTTGGATGGAAGGAAAAGAAAACAAACGATGAAGCCTTAAAACAACTAAAAATGAAAAGAGAACTACTAAGCACAATTGAAACAAGACAAATGCGATTTTTGGGCCATGTTAAAAGACACAACAGCCTACTAAAAGTAATCCTGCAGAGGAAAATACAAGGAGAGACATAGGCAGGCCAAGACTAAGCTGGACGAGTAACATCAAAAGATGGAGAAATCAGCCTATGATAACCTGCACCATCAAAGCAAGAGATAGAACAGAATGGCGCTCCATGATAGCCAACCTTCGTTGCGAGAAGGCACTCGATGATGAGTACAGTATCATCAGCATATCTTAGATATTGATTATCTTTCCATTAATTTGTAGGCCTGGCATCTCTATGATGAGTACAGTATCGTCAGCATATCTTAGGTTATTGATTATCTTTCCATTAATTTGTAGGCCTGGCATCTCGATGATATTTTTAAAGATTTGCTCAGTGTATGGATTTAACAAGGTTGGTGATGGGATGTATCCCTGTCTTACTCCTCTTTTTATATCAATGGGTGTAGAGTTCTCTTTGTTATATTTTATTATACCTGTTTGCTCCCAGTATAGATTACATATTAGTCGTATTTCCAAGTCATCTAGATGTATCTCTTTCTATAAGTTGTTTGTGGTGTACTCTATCAAAAGCTTTGGTGTAGTCTATGAAGCAGACATTATTGGATGGTTTGTTTACTTCTGTATATTTTTCCATTAATGTTCTCATGCAGAATATTGCTTCTTTTGTCCCACTATTTTTCCTAAATCCAAATTGCTGCTCATCTAATTCACTTTTGATTTTCTTCTGAATCCTTCCTTGCATAACTTTTAGCAAGATTTTTTTAAAACATGGCTCATTAGGCTTATTGTTCTAAAGTCACTGCATTCAACTGCACCATTCTTTTTAGGCAATGCAATGAAAGTTGATGTTTTTAGTTCATTTGGTATGTATCCTGTATGGTATATAAACAGTGCTTTTTTTTATGGCGGTACGCCGTACGGGAACTTTTTATATTAAATATCCAATTTACTGACAGTA
Organism: Megaustenia siamemsis; assembly: GCA_032433765.1. Classification (NCBI taxonomy): domain Eukaryota; kingdom Metazoa; phylum Mollusca; class Gastropoda; order Stylommatophora; family Ariophantidae; genus Megaustenia; species Megaustenia siamemsis. Next base: position 47,299,080 of record JAVIAB010000073.1, read on the forward strand.
AAAGTATACTCTCTCTGCTGTCAAGGCGTCCCACTGGCCATCTCTGCGGTGTGGCATAATTCTCAAACTATTGTGTACGCGAGCGGTGACCACCTGCGTTGAAAGGTTTAAAATAATGTACTCTCCCGTAGTCCTTTCGCAACCTATTACTTAGCCACGCACTAACATTGTTAAATTCCTTTCGATTTCCGTATTAGATGGCAGGCAACCGAAAACAGGAAGCAGCGTTCGTGTCCAATATGTCCCTAAATAATTGTATCAGTTATATAACAGCGTATAGTTGTCAAGTTTTCATGTGAGTTGAGTTAATATAAATATAATCTGTGTTATCGTTGTACACAATGATTAAAATAAGTAGTGACTTTAAGCCATTGAGTAACAAAAGCAGGACTGAAGAAGCAGAATTTGTGGAAACATTTTAGCCTGTAAAACAACAGCAACAACCAAATTAGAACCGAAAATACGCATAGTGAAGAGAATTGCGAAACCAAAAGAGAAGATCCATGTTGTCAAAAAAAAAAAAAAAAATCAGAATCTGGTAAAGACTGGCCCGGATGTTGAGCACTTGCAGAAAAAATGATTTTGGTGAAAGAAACGAGTGGATTCATGTCACGAAGAAATGGGCAAAAACTGCTGACAAATTTGTGAAGACAAAGAAAAAACATTCAACAAATTTGAAGATGAAGCAAATGTGCAGGAACTTAATGGCCTAGATACTGGATTCATTCAACATCCGGCAAATGTATACATTAACATTGTGGGCCATATCGCAGATGAAATAAAAAAAAAAACATTAATAGACAATATAGTGAACTTAAAAAAAACAAACAAAATATGTTATTTGTTGATGAATCAACAACTGTGAGCAACATATCAACATTGATTGTCATGGTTCCATTAGGTCTTCCTGAATTTCGGCTACTGTTGAGTCTTTTCGCAGATTTAACCGAATAACCAAATGTAACTGTTAGAGGATTTCCAAACTATTTAATTTATCATCTTGGGTGTTTAGGATTTTTAGAAGATGAAGTTGTCAGCAACTCGCGACGGTACAGTGGTGATATTTGTTGACGACTACGGTGATATTTGGTGTGTATAATGGTGTAAATAGACTAATGCAAGAGAGGTTTCCTAGTGTTAGTTACTGCCATTGTGCTAGCCATTGCCTTGAACTGTCTGTTAGTGACACACTGAATAATGTAGCAGGTGTGAATCGCTTTAAGAGGTTCATGGACAAACTTTATGTGACTTATCATGATTGTATCTAAGAATTGTAGGGAGCTACGGGAATGTATAGCCACTCTAGAACTTCAAGTTTTGAAAATTGGCACAATTTTGGGCACTCGCTGGGTTACATTTAGCTTTCTTACTGTGTCTGCAGTGTGGCATGACTCTGAAGCCCTCGCTGTATTGTATTCAGTGTTCTCATTGTGTCTGCAGTGTGGCAGGAATTTGAAGCCCTCACTGTGTTGCATTTAGCCTACTCACTGTGTCTGCAGTGTGATAGGACTTTGAAGTCCTCGCTGTGTTGCATTTAGCTTTCTCACTGTGTCTGCAGTGTGGCATGACTCTGAAGCCCTCGCTGTATTGTATTCAGCTTTCTCATTGTGTCTGAAGTGGGGCATGACTCTGAAGCCCTCGCTGTATTGTATTCAGCTTTCTCATTGTGTCTGCAGTGTGGCAGGACTTTGAAGCCCTAGCTGGGTTGCATTTAGCTTTCTCATTGTGTCTGAAGTGGGGCATGACTCTGAAGCCCTCGCTGTATTGTATTCAGCTTTCTCATTGTGTCTGCAGTGTGGCAGGACTTTGAAGCCCTAGCTGGGTTGCATTTAGCTTTCTCATTGTGTCTGAAGTGGGGCATGACTCTGAAGCCCTCGCTGTATTGTATTCAGTTTTCTCATTGTTTCTGTGGCAGGACTTTGAAGCCCTCGCTGTATTGTATTCAGTTTTCTCATTGTGTCTGCCGTGTGGCAGGACTTTGAAGCCCTCGCTGTATTGTATTCAGCTTTCTCATTGTGTCTGAAGTGTGGCAGGACTCTGAAGCCCTCGCTGTGTTGTATTCAGCTTTCTCATTGTGTCTGAAGTGTGGCATGACTCTGAAGCCCTCGCTGTATTGTATTCAGCTTTCTCATTGTGTCTGAAGTGTGGCAGGACTCTGAAGCCCTCGCTGTGTTGTATTCAGCTTTCTCATTGTGTCTGAAGTGTGGCAGGACTCTGAAGCCCTCGCTGTGTTGTATTCAGCTTTCTCATTGTGTCTGAAGTGTGGCATGACTCTGAAGCCCTCGCTGTATTGTATTCAGCTTTCTCATTGTGTCTGAAGTGTGGCATGACTCTGAAGCCCTCGCTGTGTTGTATTCAGCTTTCTCATTGTGTCTGAAGTGTGGCATGACTCTGAAGCCCTCGCTGTGTTGTATTTAGCTTTCTCATTGTGTCTGAAGTGTGGCAGGACTCTGAAGCCCTCGCTGGGTTGCATTTAGCTTTCTCATTGTGTCTGAAGTGTGGGCAGGACTTTGAGGCCTTCGGCCATCACCTTCACAACGTCAAAGAAGACAGCAAGGCAGATCACTGCCTTTACGGAGACCTTTTAAGAAAAATTGCATCATGCGAATTTGTTCTCTATTTGGGCCATATGTGTGAAGCTCTCCAAGAACTTAGAGAACTAAGTTTAGACTTGCAAGAAAGAAATATTGACTTATACAAAGCAGACAGAAAGATAAAGAATAGTAAAGTAAAGTACCCCCGTCACGCCAAGTGGCGTATAGGGAAATATGGTGCTAGTGACCCTATATTTTACAGACCTTCAGTACATGATTTTTGGGGTATTGTGGTCGGTATTACGCCAGTGCTACTTTACTTTCCCCAGAAAAAAATCCGGTACCCATTTAAGGCTGGGTGAAACCGGAAGCCGTCGGTTTGGATCGAACCCTACCCCTTGTCCTTTGTAGTCCAGTTCACTAACCACTGAGCTATCGCGGCTCCACAGATAAAGGATACAGTTAAACATTTTTAGGAAAAATTGAAAATCCAGCTCCTTACTACGTACAGTATGTCTCTACCAAGTCACAAGAGCTTAAACGTTCAAAAGGATTAACTCAACACAAATAATAGGCACGGTCCTGTAATACGTTATTTGCAATTGTTTTTTTTTTTTAGAAATGTGTGAAAAAACTATGGAAAGCGTCTGCTTGAAGGTGATGATACTGTTTTGCCTGAGTGTGTCAAGATGTTTCTAAGTACTGGTCAGAAAATCCTGATCAGCACCTGACATTTGGTAAAGCTGAGATCAGAAAGTTAGCACGCAAATTCCCATAAAATGAAATTGAAGTAGTTCGTGGTTTTCTTGAATATGTTAAAGAAAATCAATTCTCAGACATACGACTCCCTCTAAAGCACACTAGACACAATGGCAGTATCGTCCAGTGAATGCGGAATGGGTTTCTCTCAGATAAACCTTACAGTAAAATGATAAAGGTCATCTCTGCTTGTACAGACAACCTATGCATGGGTGCTCATCAGGATAGTGGGTCCTAATCTCATCATCTTTATCCCCAGCAAATATGGGGAATCATGGCTACTCCGAGGTTGTCATTCTGTGATTTATACCAAAATAAAGAAGTGATCCAGAGACGACTATATCAGAGGATATGTTGAAAGTGTAGATGTTGCTGTAACATCTCCACGGTAAGTAACGACACGTCTTTCCCATAAAAGGAAGCTAATGTTTGGAACCGTCTCCATTTATAAGTGGGATATTAATGCTACAGATGGCTACGAACAAACGTAAATGTTATTTTTTATCATTGTCTTTTGTCATCGGGATGTCCCCTAGACCACACTTGAAAGCAACATTAAAGAGAGTTTAAAAAATAACTTCCAGTTTTGTCAATTGAGTTAGTGGAAGTGAGTATTTCAGAAAATAATGGTCATTGTAAATCTGAGCAGGAATTTTGGACAGGAATTATGTTAACGCATGACTCATAATTTTAGATGACAGTTACTTTTTTGAGTGGAAGGAATGTATTAACTCGAACAAGGCGGTATATTATGACTGAAGGTAATCAGCTAGACAGTTCAGCCATGCGGAAGACGCAGAAAGTCAGATTGTGAAAGTTATGAGGATACCAAAGTAATGAGAGAGACAGAAAGATATGGTGATAGTTAGAGTTTGTAGTGAGAAAGACAGAAAACTACGATGATAGCTAGAGTTAGTGAGAAAGATAGAAAACTATGAAGACATCTCTCTCTCTCTCTCTCTCTCTCTCTGCGATCCTACTCAATCAGAGTAGGATTCCAGACTCTCTCATGAAGTCAGCTGTCTGTTTAAGCGAATCGATTGCTTCATACAGTTTCTCTTCCAGGGAGGTGGGCGTGGACCACATTGCTCTTCTCAGGTCTGTGTACTGGGGGTAATCCTGTAGAACATGTTTTGTAGTCATATTGTCAGTGTACAGTTGTAGTGGCATAGGCTGGTTGTACCTATTTTGAATTTGGTGAACATGTGATTTCTCATTCTATTGTGGCCAGTGCGTAGGCGAAGTATGATGACTTGATCCCTCCTTGATAGTTGGTGGTATCCATCACTCTCGTTATGCTTTGGGTGTTCTCGTTTCCATTTTCCAATGTATCTGACCTTTGAGGATGGATTTGGCTTCATCATAACTGAGCGGGTGGTTGTCTTGTGGTAATCTCCCTCCCTCTTTAGCTATTGTCTGCGCGTATATTACAGTGTGATGGTATCCGCTGAATGACTACTCTCTGGAAGTTATTGCATAGTTGGTCCAGGGTTGTTCTCAAGTCATCTAGTTCATTGTTCTTGGGACTTTTTAGAGCTGATAGTACTGACAGTGCATCAGTCAGAATCACCAATTTATTGTTCATGTTATTTTTGTGTTGAGTAGCCAGTGTTGCAGCATCTCTGATGGCCTCAGTTTCTGCTTTAAAGTTGTTTCAGAATTGTCCAGTAGCTATTGCCTTGGTGATCTCGTCTTGATTATTCAGCGTCAAGAACACACCTCTCCCTCCATTTCTGGTGGCATTTGTAGCAGAGCCATCTGTGTATATGTGGGACCATGAGTCCTGTGGGTAGGTATCGTGTATGTGTTTTTCTGCTACGTGTTTTCTTTCTGTGTCTGATTGGGTGCCTTTTTTCATGATTCCTGTTATATTTTCCTCAAGTTCTGGTATTTTATGTTTTCAATGAGGAGACATAACAGATGGGCCCAAGGGTCTCGATATTGTTTGGGAAAGTACTGGGTCTCCACTAGTTAGTTCATTAGCAATTGCAGCGAAATTGCTCCTCTTTAGTCGTACAATTCCGGAACCTGTTATTCTTTGGTGCATGGGGTGGCTAAGGAGCCTTCTATATTTCTCCGCTTGTTGCAATACTTTAGTGACCCGTCTGTCATCTAAGGGTTGTAAACCTGTTACTGTTTCTAGAGTATTGATAGGCGTAAATTTCATAGCACCAGTGATGATACGGGCAGCCTGGTTCTGTGTTCTGTTAATTTTGCTAAGGTATGATTTGGAAGCCATAGTCCAGGCTGTGACTCTATACTCTAGGACTGGTCTGATTCTTCCTACGTATAGTCTTTTCAAAATATTGCTGTCTGTTCCTGCCAATTTCTTCATAATATCTGTTCGTTTTCTGGCTTTTTTCCTTGCTCTGTCTATCTGATTTTTCCAAGTCATTCTGTGATTCATGGTAGCGCAAGATATGTTTGGTTTTGGTCAGTAGGGAGTGTATGGTGTTTTATCTTTAAGTTTGCAGAGAGTGTGTTTCTTGATAGGCTGAAAATTGTATATGTAGTTTTTTTTTTCGTTGATTGGTAAGAACCAGGTGTTCGTCCATTTTTCTAGTTCACCTAGGGCATCTTGCATCCTGGGTCCAGCCACCGACATACTTTCCTCGCGAGCCCATAACGCCAGATCATCTGCGTATATTGCTGAGTGTATTCTTAGTGGAATGTCCATTACAATGTCATTTATGAAAATTAAAAAGAGTGTTGGGGACAAGACTCCGCCTTGTGGGACGCCTTGTTCTATAGAGACCTTTTTACTTAGTTGACCTTGAACTTGTACTCTGGCCGCTCTATTCTGAAGGTATTGAGAGACCCAATTGAATAAATGACCCTGGATGCCAAGTCTAAAAAGCTTGTTCTTTAAACCCTCTCGCAAAATCCTAACAAAAGCCTTCTCCATGTCGACCAACACTGCCAGTGTGTGTTTCTTTTTTTGTAGAGCATCCTCTATTTCCTGTGCAATGTAGGTGACCAGGTCTTCAGTTGATCTGTGCTGACGGAAGCCGCTTTGTTGTGGTACGATTTGTTGTTTTGTCTCCAAATGCCACATAAGTCTTCTGTTAACCAGCCTTTCCATGAGTTTACTCAGGCAGCTCAGTTGGCTAATTGGTCTATAGCTACTTTGGTCTAGTGGGTCTTTTCCACGCTTGAGGATGGGCACCATATAGCTTCTTTCCAGATTGCCGGCACATGAGCTCTCTTCCAGCTAGCATTTATTATCCTTAGAAGCTGGCTCTTGGCTTTCTGTCCCAGATTTAGGAGCATTTCGTTGGAGATTCCATTTTTACCAGTGGAACTTTTGAGCTTGAATCCTTTGAGGGCAACATCTAATTCGGTTTGGGTAAAGATGGTCGTCTGATGCTCTTCTGGTGCTAAAGGCGTCCAGTTACCGGAACGACCTGGAATATTTACGTGACTAGATTGATATCCAAAGTTTATTGTTAGTTTTCATAGAAGAGACTTACGGAGAACTGAACAGGTACTAGCTGGATTTCAAGTGCCAGTTGGCAGACTATTTTAGGAAATGCATTTTTATGATAGATTATTGACAACTACACAAGTTCGTCAAAATTAGTGTCAAGAGCCGTGTAGACTGAACTAGCGGTTCACCAGTTTCTACGTTTCTTGGAATTATCCAAGACAGACAAGCTACTCTCAGACGTGGACCAGAAAAGACTGGATCAGATAGAACAAGAACCGGAAGCAAGAAGTAAACCAATTTCACCAGCGTCATTTTAACTACATTCATGACTTCTAGGCAATGTCAGATACAGACATAGATGTAATATAACACTTTATTTACGACAATCATCTCGCTGTGTTTTATCTCCGGGGATAGTAGTGTCAAAATACATCGTCTTCATACTTTCAACTCCTTGTGGAGAAGAGGTCTTCGACTAATACATTCCAAGTCGCCCTGTCTTTGCCATTGTCTTACGATCGTCCAATGCCTTCTCCATCCTCTTAATTTCTCCTTCTACCTGTCTTCTCCAAGTTTATTTTGACCTTCTTTTTTGTCTCCTTGCCCGGGGATTAAAAAAAAGCTGTTGTGTAAAACTCTTAATTGGCTTTCGCAGAGTGTGTCCCATTCAGCGCTATCGCCTTTGTCTTATCTCTAGTCTGAGGATAAGTAAACAAAAATGTAAAGTAACCCCGTCACGTCAAGTGGCGTATAGGGAATATGGTATTAGTGACCATACATTTTACAGACCTTCGTCGAATGATTTTTGGTGTAATATGGTCGGCATTACGCCCGAGCCGCTCTACTTTCCCCCAAAAAATCCGGTACCCATTTAAGGCTGGGTGCAAAGTTAGCCGTCAGTTGGGATCGAACCCTACCTCTTGTCCTTTATAGTCCAGTTCACTAGAGTGTGAGCTAATCTGAGGATACAGCGAACATTAATCCCAAGAAGTCCAGAACGATGTTGACCAAGAATAAAACAGTTGATACAAGATGGTCCGTTGATGTTTGATTGCTTATGATGTGTTAATATTAATGAAGTTGATATCGGACTTTAATGTTAACAACAAGTGTTTCTCGTAATTTCACGTTTTCATGATTATTTATAGAGGTCTAATACGAGTAACTCCAAGAAAAATGGAAGATGCCTACAACCGTTTTTGTTGCAAAGAATGAACTAGTAGCAGTTGATGACAATACGGGTTACGGGTACTACTAAAACAGTTATATACAGTTATATACAGTTATATATATATATATATATATATATATATATATACACACAGTATAACGATCATTATAAATAATAGTTGCCAGTAAATACAGTATAAAAATACATCCGTGAAAATATAACTGCATATGCGGACAATACAAAGATCCATTAAAAACCCATCATAACAGATAGTTACCTATATAGACAGTATAACAATACATTTACCTATGTGGACAGTATGAAGATACGTTTACTTATGTAGACAGTGTAAAGATACAGTTACCTATGTGGACAGTATAAAGATACAGTTACCTATGTAGACAGTATAAAGATACAGTTACCTATGTAGACAGTGTAAAGATAAAGTTACCTATGTAGACAGTATAAAGATACATTTACCTATATGGAAAGCATAAAGATACAGTTAACTATATGGAAAGTATAAAGATATAGTTACCTATGTAGACAGTGTAGAGATACATTGCCTATGTAGACAGTATAACAATACATATACCTATGTGGATAGTGTAAAGATACATTTATCTATGTAGACCGTATAAAGATACATTTATCTATGTAGACAGTATAAAGATACAGTTACCTATGTAGACAGTATAAAGATACCTTTACCTATGTGGACAGTATAAAGATACATTTATCTATGTAGATAGTATAAAGATACATTTATCTATGTAGACAGTATAAAGATACATTTACCTACATGAACAGTATAAAGATACATTTACCTATATGAACTGTATAAAGATACATTTACCTATATGAACAGTATAAAGATACATTTACCTATATGAACTGTATAAAGATACATTTACCTATATGAACAGTATAAAGATACATTTACCTATATGAACAGTATAAGATACGTTTACCTATGCAGACAGTATAAAGATACATTTACCTATGTAGACAGTATAAAGATACATTGCCTATGTAGACAGTGTAAAGACACGTTTACCTATGTAGACAGTATAAACATACATTTACCTATGTAGACAGTATAAAGATACATATACCTATGTGGACAGTAAAAAGATGCAAAAAGATGCACCATAAATGGTAGTTACATGTCTCTTTTTTTTATCTTTCTTCACTTTCTCTTTGACCCATTCGGGTGTAGAGAGAGATACAAAGTTCTGGGTTTTGCCCTTTTGGCGGCTTCAGACATTGTTGATTGATGTTGTTGCAGCACTTCTTTGAAGTTATTTGTCCATCTTACTCTAGGTTTGCCTCTTGCTCTCCTGTCCTATCCTCTTTTAATGCATGCTTTGTATAGTAAGGAATCGCATGCCATTATTTTTATGGGTAGACCCGTTTATTTGTTGTTTCTGTTGGTAGCTTAAGATTGATTCAATGTCTACACTTTCTAATATGTCATTTCTGATTTTGTCTTTTCTAGTCAGTTCAAGTGATTTTCTCAGACAGCACGTCTCTGTGGGTACAGATGTAGTTACATATATAAACAGGATAAAGATATATCGTGAACGATAGATACATATATGTACTTTGTAAAGATATACCTCCACAATGCAAGACGAACTCGATCGCATTTCTTCCTGGTGTGGGGTTTCAGGTGCCTTGATTAAACCTAATAAAGCATCAGTTTCATGGTTCTCCCTTAACAATCATATCGTTAATATGACCACACCGGTAGTACGAATTGGAGCTGATGAGGTGACCAGGGACAAATTGATGACATACTTCGGTGTTAAGTTTGATCGCAGCCTGTGTTTTCAGGATCACGTCAAATATGTGATAACAAAATCCCGCAAAGAACTAGCCGCCTTGAAGGTCATGGCAGCTGCCAGCATCGAGCAGAGGCTACTTACTCTTCTGTTCCAGGGATTAGTCACCGCACCAATCGAGTATGCCCTGACAATTCTTACTGTCAGTACGACTCAAATTGATAGGCTGGAGAAAATACAGAATAAAGGCATGTGCATTATGTTGGGGATGTACAAGGGACACTCCCTGTGTAACAATGAGGTATCTTCTTGACTTTCCAACCACGGATGACAGAATCATGATCTGGAGAGCACGAGCATACCTGAAGATTAGTGCAGATAAAGAGCATCCATGGCACAAAGTGCTCAACCAAGGAAAGTTGCCAGGCTAAAACAAAGCAAATCATGGGTGGGTCGAGCAGAAGATGTCATCAAACAGGTCTGTGGGCTTACCAATATCAACGTTGGTGAGGAGTGGATACCGGTGCCTACGTCATACAATGAGACTTTCTCGTGTATTGTCACACTCGACAGGAAAGGTAGGGAACAAAACTCGGTCGTGGTTAATGCTGAGGTCAACGGTCTCATCTGCGATAACACCGATGAGAAAGATGCAGTCATCTATACAGACGGATCTGTAATACGACACTAAAGAAGTGCATGGGCATTTACAGCACGCTCGGCAGGCAGAATTGTCAAAGAAGACAGTGGTGCATACGTCATGACCACGAGTTGCATGACAATGGAGGCGATGGCAGTGACCAAGGCATTCAAATGGTTAGAGTCAAAAGACTACATCCACGCATGCTATCTGCGCTGTCGTTGAGGACGGGCAACCAATAGATCGGGCGGACATCATCAATGTCCTCCGAGATGTGGGAAGAGCACAGGACTTCGACAAACACAGATCCACGTCACTTCCTCGGATGATGGAGATGTGAGTTAAGATGGGCACAGCCAGTAATGAGAAACTTAGTGGCCGTTTAAGAAGATTTATCAACCAACACAGAACTGGAGTCGTAAGTCGCAGGACACTGCGGGATTTGCTGAGGAGGGGATCTGAGCATCTATGGATATGTTCGGAGTGCAATGATCATGACCTGCAAATAACTCAATAACTGTGTAAAAATATATCGTAAAAGTATAGTTGAACATATGTGGACAGTATACTGATATATCAAGACAGATGGTTTATATATACGGGCACTATTAAAATACATATAGAGGTATCACCCTTCTCAATCATGTGGGAAAGTTATATGCTAAAATTATGGAAAAAAAGGCTCAGGCCAAAATTAGAACTACAGTTAAGTGATTTTAAAATGTGGTTCTGAAAAAAATAAAGCATTTACTGACGCACTATTCACCCTAAAGCATCTAGCAGAAAAGACAACAAAACACAATTAAAATGTTAACGTAGCTTTCATTGACTTAGGAGTAGCACTCGACTGAGTAAACAGAGAACGACTATGGGGGATATTAACAACGTACGTAGCAAGCCAACATTTAAAGAACCTAATTACAAGCCTCTACATCAACAGCAGCTGCACAATCAGAACAGCAGCAGACTATAAAGACCACTTTGACGTTAGATCTGGAGTAAGCAGGGATAAAGGAAATAACTCTACAGGCAAAACGGACACTGCAATACAATCTTCATTTCTTCGTTGTGCCAGACATGAACCCTAGACACATTAACAATAACAATAATAACTCTTCATCAACATCGTCATCATCATCATTGAGTGCCGTCTCCGAAATGAAGGTTGGCTACCATGGAGCGCCATTCTGCTCTTTCTCTTACTTTGATGGTGCAGTTTGTTATAGGCTGATTTGTCCATCTTTTGATGTTACTCGTCCATGTTAGTCTTGGTCTGCCTATGCCTCTTTTACCTTCTATTTTCCCCTCCAGGATTACTTTTAGCTGGCTGTTGTATCTTTTCGCATTTGCCTTGTTTGAAATGTGTTTAGTAGTTCTCTTTTCATTTTTAGTTGTTTTAAGACTTCATCGTTTGTTTTCTTTTCCTTTTATCCAATTCTGCCTATTCTTGTGTATATCCACATTTCAAAGGCTTAAATTCTCTGTTCTGTTTTTTTTTTGTCCAATGTCCATGTTTCTGCACCATATAGGAACATTGAGAAGATGTAACATTTTGCTATTCTTAGTTTTAACCCTGGTGTTATTTGTTTTGATGTTAGTATGCTCTTCATGACATTAAAATTACTTTTTGCCATTCCTATTCTTTTGTTTATTTCAGTTGTACATTTTCCATCACTGGTTATAGTATGTCCAAGGTAGTTGTAGTTTTGAACTGTCTCCAGGTCTATTCCTTCAATTTTGATATCCATTTGTGGGCTTTGAGTAATATTCCTAAATTCCTACAAAACTCCTAACGGGATGAAATGTGATAGACGAATGACAGGAAACAGCCTGCGAGACAAGATCAGAAATTAAAATATCTAGGAATAATTCCCGCCTTCAAGTACAGAAAGAAAACATAGATGCGCATTATCTTGAGGTGTACGAGTGACACTCTCTGTGTAGCAATGAGGTATCTTCTTGACTTTCCAACCATGGAAGACAGAATCAAGATCTGGAGGGCACGATCACACCTGAAGATAAGTGCAGATAAAGAGCATCCACTGCATCACGAGCTCAACACAGGGAAACGTGTCACGCTAAAAAGTAGTAAATCATGGGTGGGCCGAGCAGAAGACGTCATCAAACAGGTCTGTGGTCTTACCAATATCAACGCTGGCGAGGAGTAAATACCGGTGCCTATGTCATTAGAGAAATATTTTCGTGTCACACTCGACAGGAAATGTAGGGAATAGACTCAGTCGTGGTCAATGCTGAGGTCAAAAGTCTCATCTGGGATAACACTGATGAGAAATATACAGTTATATTATACAGACGGATCAGTAATACGACACCAAAAGAGTGCATGGGCATTTACAGGTTTCGGCAGGCAGAATAGTCAAGGAAGACAGTGGTTTTTACGTTATGACCAAGAGTTGCATGACGATGGAGGTGATGGCAGTGATCAGCGCATTTATCTGGAAGAGTCACATGACTGTATCTACGCCTGCATACTGAGTGACTTGATTGGTATGATAATAAAAAAAGTGGAGGCGAGCTCTGTACGCATGCAATGGGTTAGTCATTGCAGAAGTAAAAAATACGAAAGGTCATCTTTGTCTATGTCCCAGGACATGCGGGAGTACGGTGAAAAGAAAGAGCGGACAGGTTGACTAGCTTCGCTATCGTTGAGATGGTCAAACAATGGATCGGGCGGACATCATCAATGCGCTCCGAGATTTAGGAAGAACACAGGACTTCGACAACCATGAGTCCACGTCAATCCTTAGGATGAGAGGTATGGGAGTTAAGACGAGCACAGCCAGAAACGAAAAACTTAGTGGGCGTGTAAGAACAATTATCAACCAGCACAGAACTGGAATCGTCAGTCGCTGGATACTGCGGGACTTGTTAAGGAGTGGATCTGAGAACCTATGGACATGTTTGGAGTGCAGTGGTGATGACCCACAATAACTCAATAATTAGGAGATAAACGTTTCGAGAACACCAGACCTAAGGGCCGACCACGAAAAAGATGGATTGACGGAATATTATAAATAGGAAACATAACGGTAGCCGAGGTCAACAGAAGAGCAAAATACCGCAAATTATATCTTCCATCTTCCCTGACTGAAAGACAAATGAGGAAATAAAGAAATATAAAGAAAGATACATCATGACAAGATAGTTGCTTATACGAGCAGTTTAAATATGCACCATCAAAGGAGAGTAAAACAATTACAGACAGTCGGTTAACACGTTAATACTTTTGACAAAAATTACAGCATTGTACTTTGATACTTTAAATTAAAATAGCAATATTTCACTGTATTATTATTGACCGTTATTAATGCGTGGTAATGGGTTCCCCCTAAGATTGCAGTGTAACTGATTGATATCTTGACCTTCATATAACTGAAGTACTCTTCAAAATTACAACATTGTACTTTGGTGCTCTTGACTAAAGTTACAACTCAGTTTTTTTTTTATCATCATTAACTCAGATTATATTATAACCCTTAAGTGTCCTTGATTCTGGTTATAAAGTAACTCTGATGATATTAAATAGAACTGCAGTGTACGAGACATTACCATCAGAGAAGTCTACATTCTTGAGATTCCATTATAACGGTGCCGTTTTCTATAAACAGGATGTCTACACTTGCCCCCATAAGGCCGGTGTTGAGTTGACCCTTATGGAAGTGAAGAGAGTGCTCCTTAGTTTAAACTATTGCTCTTTCAACAGATAATTCGGAAAGAATACAGAATGCCCGAGCACGTTCTAGGTTCATTAGACTTTAACACTCAGGGATTCTTCAATATCCTGAACACTTGCTCAGACACATCCCAACTTGTAAGATAATACTCGAAATGGAAATGAAAAGTTTCGCTTTAAGTAGTGGGTTAATGAAAAAGCCGTGTACTTTAGTTTTCTTGTCATGTTTGTGACGTGTCCATTCACTTAATTCCTTGAAGTTTCTAGAGTTCTGTTACATGAATCTTTTTCAAAGATTCATTAAAAAATGTGGGCAATGTCAGTAGTTTATTTTTTTCATAAAATACAATATAAGAGATGCCTCGATAAACACAATTGCTGTAATAGGGTGAAGTATAAAGTGTTATAAGTGTTATAAAGTGTTAGAAATCGCCAATCAACCACTAATATCTTCAGTAATAAAGAAAAGACGATGGTCATACGTTGGACATGTGATGAGAAGAGATAATAACCGAATAGCAAAGCAAGCCCTCATATGGGAAACAACAGGTAAAAGAAAAAGAGGAAGACCCAGGGAGACACTGAGAAGAACATTGATGAGAGAGGCAAGAGCAGCAGGAGTCGGCTCCCTCAATGAGATAGAACTGCTTGCACAGAACAGAGACAGATGGCGAGATTTGATAAAATATCTTTAAAAGAAAACTGCTAGAACAAAAAATCCATATAGGAGAAGGTGTATCTTGGTCTACGCCCTATGGGCCGGTTACGGCTCGAAAGGTCAATAGATAGATAGATAAAGTGTTACCTTGTTATGTAACGGTATATAGAGGTAAACGAGATGGGAAGATAACATCACAAAATGGATAGACTTTGAAGAGTTCGAAGGAATGACTGAGGATAGCGAAAGATGTGTAGGAGGTTGATTAAACCTGTAAGTCGTGACCCAACGGCCTCAAGGTTATGGGATGAAGAAGGTAAGGAGTTAAAGTGGTCTGAGCTCATCCTCGCTGTTGATACCTTACAGAACTCAATAAGGAGTTAAAGTGATCTGAGCTCATCCTCGCTGTTGATACCTTACAGAACTCAATAAGGAGTTAAAGTGGTCTGAGCTCATCCTCGCTGTTGATACCTTACAGAACTCAATAAGGAGTTAAAGTGGTCTGAGCTCATCCTCGCTGTTGATACCTTACAGAACTCAATAAGGAGTTAAAGTGGTCTGAGCTCATCCTCGCTGTTGATACCTTACAGAACTCAATAAGGAGTTAAAGTGGTCTGAGCTCATCCTCGCTGTTGATACCTTACAGAACTCAATAAGGAGTTAAAGTGGTCTGAGCTCATCCTCGCTGTTGATACCTTACAGAACTCAATAAGGAGTTAAAGTGGTCTGAGCTCATTCTCGCTGTTGATACCTTACAGAACTCAATAAACCACATGTCTGTTTTTTAGGTCTGGCCCCAGGTGGAAAGTGTCAAGCCTGGATAGAGCCACAACAGCCGATATTAATTACCTCACAGCGCTGAAAGTGTCGGTTTCCTTGTTCATGTTATCAACTGACTACATCATGTTACTCTTAACAACTATTTGTGACTGTGAAATCTCTGTGTACTCGAAACCATTATTCAAAATAAACCACTAATTTATGTTGACTACACAGTGACGTCATCGTTTACATGCAGGCGATGTCGGAACAGCGTTCCTCCGGAGAGACAACGGATTTAGTGCCCATATGAGAATTTTGTCAAAAGTGTCTTCTTCATGGAAGTCCAGATTAGACAGCCCTTTTCACGATTGCTCCTTTGTTCCTTTATTCCAACCAAATTTATATCTCAGCTCTTTCTAACTGATACTTTATTTGTTTTTTGTTTTTTTTTTTGGTCTTACTAAGGAGATAAAATCCACATATTTCTGATATTATCGATTCAAAATAATTAGAGGAATCCGTTTGTTAAAATAAAATAAAAACTTTTGAGGCTAAACTAAGGATATTGTATCTCAGAAACTCTCAGATTTGCCAATCTTTGATCTGTTTGCTGCCATAATTATTCTACTAAAATATCATTAATGCATAAATACTGACTTTAACTAACAGTTCTAAGTTTTGTCTGTGGTGTAACAAAACAGATACCACTTTCATAAAATATCAGTTTTAAGAATAAGTTGAAGGTTTTGGACTCGAGTCATATACACTGAAAAAAAAGCTGCAAAATTATGTTCCAAGATTATAGCAAAAAGGTCATTTACAAATGAAAACATACAACACCGGGTAATTTCCTAGTTTGATCAGATATATTATTTCAATTTGGAAGAGTGATGTCCCCTAAAATATGTCTGCCAAAATACAGTGGTTCTACGCATTCTTGGCGTTGGGGTCATTACGCTGGCGTGTAATCATTTCGGAGTATCTGTTGATTGGGCGTTGGGTCCAGGGGTTAGGTTTAGCTTTAGTGTTAAATATTTATAAATATACTATAACGCGTGACAAAAACGACGCCACTCGGCCTAATTATGATCTTCTGATCGAAGGGAATTGTGCGGTTGATTACCAATCGCCGTAATTTATATTATATATATATATATATAGGCGGATAATTAGTAAGAAGAAGCATAAGAAAGGATAGGGGTTCAGCCAATTATTAATTAACATCTCGATTTGGACGCAGACGCTGACCCGAACGCCACGCTGACCCAAACGCCAGTGTGAGTGACACATGCCAGCGTAATGACCCCAACGCCAAGAATGCGTAGAACCACTGTATTTTGGCAGAAATATTTTAGGGGACATCACTCTTCCAAACTGAAATAATATATCTGATCAAACTAGGAAATTACCCAACACCGATGTAATACTTTTGTTAAAATCAAATCACTTAATGCTATTTATAATCAATTAAATCGAAATATGTTTATCTCAGTCCATGTTCTCTACACTACCGTCAAATGCGTCTAATTTATGCTTGAACATTGTTATGTCGGTCATCTAATCGACCGTGATAACTTTGCCCCAATTTGAACACAGTCAATATTTTATGAGAATCAGGGGATTCAAATAAAAAAAAAAGTGTGGTAACTAACAGCAACATCGTATACACCAAAAATCAATCGCTAATGACCTAAACATGAACATGAATCAAACTCAAGTTTTCCAATGAAGACACTCCTGAAGAAATTCTTCTATTTAAAATGTAAGCGCTGAGATATAATGCCAGAAAGACTTCGCTTGATGAAGTGATGGTGAACGTGGGCATGTGTGAGTCGTCGAGCACACATTTTCACAGTTTTAAAATATTATTTTTCACTTCATACTATTATTTGTTATATGAATTATTTCAAACTTATGTGTACTGCCGACTACAACAAACCCAAGCATTTGGATACCTTTCGAGATCGCTGCTCCTCTACCTCCTCTTCTGCTTCACTTGAATGGATCCATGGCTCAATTCTCATTGTATATCCGTGCTAGTCGTAGCTCATATCTTAGTGGGTGTCTGCGATAGCCATGGCTGATATCTTGGTGGGTGTATGTGCTGGACATGGCTCATATCTTAGTGTATCTGGGCTAGCCATGATTCATATCTTAGTGTGTGTCTGTGCTGGCCATGGTTCATGTCTTAGTGTATATCCGTGCTGGCCAGGGTTCATATCTTAGTGTGTATCTGTGCTGGCCATGGTTCATATCTTAGTGCATTTCCGTGCTAGTCATGGCTCATATCTTTATGTGTTACTGTACTAGGCATGGTTCATATCTTGGTGTGTTTCCGTGAAGCCATGGCTCATATCTTAATGTGTTTCTGAACTAGCCATGGCTCATATCTTAGTGTGTTTCTGTGCTAGCCATGGCTCATATCTTAGCGTGTGTGTGTGCTAGCCATGGCTCATATCTTGGTGTGTGTCGTGTCATGTTAGTCATATCTTATATCTTGGTGTGTCCGTGATAATCATGTCTCACATCTTTATGTGTGTCTGTGTTAGTCATGTGCCATATCTTTGTGTGTGCATGTCTGGGTTAATGATATCTTATATATTTGTGTGCATGTTTATGTTAGTCATATTTCATCTTTGTGTGTGCTTGTCTGTGTTTGTCACATCTCATATCCTTGTGTGTGCATGGCTATGTTAGTCACTTCTCATATCTTTGTGTGTGCATGTCTATGTTAGTCATATCTCATATCTTTGTGTGTGCATGTCTATGTCAGTTAGATCTCATATCTTTGTGTGCATATCTATGTTAGCCGTGTGTCATATCTTTGCGTGTATGTCTGTGTTAGTCATATCTCATATCTTGATATGTGTCAGTGTTAGTCATGCCTCGTATCGCTGTGTGCATATCTGTGTTAGTCACCTCTAGTGACTCGGGCAGATGGTGCTTGTAAACCTGGGAGGGCCGACCATCTAAGGGCAGAATCCCCCTACAGAAAAGACAATCTGCTGCCTTGCAGGACGATTGGGGACAATCAAAGGCTAAGGAAAGCAAATCTGAATAAAATGCTGGCTGAAATCGGATGCACTGGGCCACTGGCGCAGAACACAGTGCAACGTTTTAACGGGTGTTCAATCAGAGTGGATCTGGCAGACTTTAATTGTGATGTTCTGTCTTTTAGGGTGATCAACACACTTAGTCTGACAGCTGACTTCATGTGAGAGTCTGGAATCCTACTCTGATTGAGTCCTGATCGCAGAGGGAGAGAGAGAGAGAGGGAGAGAGAGAGAGAGAGAGAAAGAGAGAGAGAGAGACTTGTAAATGTTTTATGTTCCTAATTATTTATATAATCGTTGCACAGAGGTGTTTTCTGCTGTTGACATTTTAATAATACAAATAGCTATTTTCTTGTTTTATTGTAAACACATTTAACAGATTGTCCACAAGGGCCTGCTAGTCAATACATTCGAATTTTCCCGAACTTGTGAGCAATACTTCGATAGTTCTTTTAAATCAGCAGTCGACATCACTACATGAATTGCGAAGATTCTCTTTTCGATACCCAGTCTGCTGTTGCACAAAGTATTTTTAAGAATTCTAACGCCCGAGGTTTAGTGAGATCTTGACAAGCTTTGGGTTGCTGATCTTTACAGCAACTTCTAGCACCTGCTTTTCAGTTTGTTTTGTTGTAAGCTGTCATTGGTTTATTTTGTTTAGTAAATGTATATATTCGTTTGAAATTATCATGCTTGGGTTCAGATCTTCGCAAAACACTGCACTTAACACAGTCCGCCTGAAAGAATCTCTATCTCTAAACCAGATCTCCCACTTTTTCTGTTTGTCATTTGCAAGATTACTTTGATGTCCTGAAACCACCTATCTGCCTGCCTCCTCACATCCTCCTGGAACCATTATCGCTCTTTCTAGCCCACTGCGTCTTGTGATGTGGCCACATTATTTAAAATTCTGCTGTAAGATGTTTATAAGCCAGTTCTCCTCAATATTTTCTTCTTATAATACATCTTAATTATCGCTTTACTTTGCTAAATTTCTCTTTTTTTTCAACTTTAAAGGAACAAATTGACACATAAAAGTAATGAAATGAAAATGTCTTATTGCTTGGGCTCAAATAGAAGAATATGAGGTGAAAGCAAGATTGATTTAATAGAAGTGTGTGTAACCAGCGAGCTTATGTTGCGCGACGCGTTTAAAAAATCTATGGATTTGCCAACAAATGTGCAGTGAGATCGAATCCAATAATTAGTCAATAGTTAATCAAAGTATGTCAGGTCGGGTAATTTTACCTATGACTGTATGCAGTAAACGGTACAACCTGTGGTAGCCCAGCCCTACTGCCTTGCAGGTAAGCTCGGGAGAGTAAAAAGCTAAGGGACGGTACCCCGAAGTAAAGCAACCCCATTGCCTTGTGGGTGAGACCTTTTAGTCAAAGGCTAGCGAGCGAACCGTAAACAAACCGACGGAAGGTAACAGAAAACCACCGTCGTAACTTCTTTGTACAATCATGAATCGCCATAGTCTGTAGGAATGTGGTTTTACAGAAGAATATTGAGAATACCATGGACAGCTAAGAAGAGTAATGAAAATGTTCCGAAATAGGTCAAAGCAAAAAGAGAGCTAATTTCCAATATTGGTAAGAAACAATCATCAATTTTTTGGTCATGTAATGAGAAGAGAACAACTGGAATATATTGTAACAACCGGAAAAATTGAGGGACGAAGAGCTAGAGGGAAGCAAAGAGAAAAAATACCAGACAGATTAAGAGAATGGCTTGGCAGAAGGTCAACAACAGAAATGATAAATAACTGTCGAGATCGAAAGTTGTGGAGAGACATGATCACCTACGCCAGCATTGGTACTTGATGATGAACAACATGATAATGAGAATATAAACAATGGTGATGATGCTAATGACATATGTTGTTAATAATGATGACTCCAATGATAATAGCAATGGAAATGATGATGATGTTTCTAAAAGAATTGCAATGATAAAGCTAATAATGATATTGATTGTATTAACGATAAAGACAGGTTTGAGATATCCTACAAGCACTGAGCGTCAACACAAGAAAAACCAAGCCAAATGCATAAATGACATACAACAGTGATCAACAATACCACAGATGTAATTAAAACGAGATATAGACGGTTCATGCATGAATTTAGGGTGGGTTAAATTAGATAGCCTTTACAGGGTTTCCATTAGACGGGTATTGAACGCCGATGGAAATATTGATCACTAGGGAACGGTCTCAACATTGGCCACAAATAAGATTTGTGCTTAAAATGTGGAATTTACACGTAATAAAGGTCATTCAACTGCCAACGAGCTTGAAAGATTGAGCCACATCCAGAACTGGCCGCGGATGTTTTGCTCACGTTAAATTTGCTCAAGCACGGGTTTCATATTTTTATTTCTATTTCTCATGCATATATTTAAATGTGTATATCCATTTCTCATCCATGTATTTAAATGTGTATATCCATTTCTCATCCATGTATTTAAATGTGTATATCCATTTCTCATCCATGTATTTAAATGTGTATATCCATTTCTCATGCATGTATTTAAATGTGTATATCCATTTCTCTTGCATGTATTTAAATGTGTATATCCATTTCTCAGGCATATATTTAATATTTTATTATTTATATTTCGGAAGCATGTTTTTAAATATCTATGTCCATTTCTCAGACAAGTATTTAATATTTTTTATTTATATTTCTCAGAAACAACTTTAATACGTATGTCTATTTCTCTTTAATACTGTTTACATATATCTCCGTTACGTCATCTTTAATATTTATGTTAGTTCAGTCAAGTTTTAAATATTTTCCTGTTAATTTCTGTGATTTTCTCAGTACGTTATTGTTATTGGTTATGGAAGGCCTCGGCATCACTGCAAACGAATTAAAATCCATACTTGCTCAACCGCCCGTGCCCGTGGAATCATCCGAATTACTAACACATCTCCCAAACAAAGAAAGGTAACTGTAGTCCCCATCGTAGCAGTCTCAGCACACGCCAAAAGACATAAGGCGAAACCGCGCAGAAAGTGAACACAGCCAACTGTTCCCTGTCGTACGATATCATCATTCATCGTGAACAAGCGGGATATCGAAACAGGATCAAAACGAATGAGACACACAGCTCACGGTGTGCACAGAGCACTTAACTCAGTAGCTCCTGCAACAAGCCGGACTTGGAATATGAGGAAACTGCAAGAAGGAACACTTTTCAGACATAGCCTTCAATGGTTCCCGCCGCCTATCCACCATATACCATGGAAGTTCGCGTTGTAAATATTTATTGTTTTATTTGCAGTAATGTCTTACACTTTTGTTCTATTTTACAGTTTCATCCTAAATATGTTCTACCTCTTTCTTAGCCACGATTTAAATTTATGTCTATTTCTCTAACACTAAATAAATGTTTTATATTTTTCACAGACTCGTCTTAGATCTAAAAAAATATGTTTAATAAAAAAGCAAGTTATACAGACTGCTAGCACTAACGGGTAAAACAGACAACAGAGTCAAACCATATAGTATGGAGGGTAATAATTCACTCGCAATAAAACTTTCAATGGCAGTACTCTTTCCATGAAAAACAGACGTCAACTCAGATCATCAGTAGCCTCAGTGGCTCAGTGGTTAGTGTACTCGCTTCCTGATCAAAATGGACTGGGTTCGATTCCCAGAAGAGGCGGATTTTTTTTCAGACCTTCCGTGGTTCACCCATTCTCTTATATTGTGTATGTGAGACTTTTTCTTGGAGTCAAAGGCGGCCTGTCCAGCCTTAAATGGGTACCGGATTTTTTCTAGGAAAGTAAAGCAGCACGGGCGTAAAACCGACCACATTACCCCAAAAATCATGTGCTGAAGGTCTGTAAAATATAGGGTCACTAACACCATATTTCCCTATACGCCACTTGGCGTGACGGGGGTACTTTACTTCTTTTTTTTTAAAGGCGGCCTGGCATGATACCGACCGCATCATCAAAATAATATGCCGTAATCATGATAAAAAAATATGATCACTAACAACATATCCACCACACGTCTACAAAGCGTGGAGGGTCCCTTTACTTACTTGTTACAAGTCAGCAATTGCTTGGGTACCTGGTTTCTTGAGTGCAGTTTCTCCTGTACTGTTATGATTTCGATGGCGTCTTTTGGCTCTCTAAAGAGATCATCATATTCTATCGTCTCCGCATTGAGGGTAAGCTACAACAGAGTGCCATTTCACTGTTGAATTGATGGCAAACGCTGCCATAGATTCTTCAGTCCATCGCATTATGTTTTCAGTCCACTTAATTCTTTCTCTTTTCGATCATTTACCTTGTATTTTCCCTTTAAACATAACTACCATTAAGTTGTGTTTCTTTATGTGTCCACAAATTAATTTGCCTTTAACGCTTGTTTTAATATTACATTCATAATGTTTATCTTATTCCAAATGTCATTATTTGCTTTTCTTTCTGTCCACCCACATATCTAATTTTTGTGTAAGCCCACATTTTAATAGTTTCCATTATTTGCTCTGTTTTCTTATATAAAGTATGTTTCTGCGTCAGGCCACTGCCAAGTATAGATTTACTTACGCCTGCGAGCTGAGACGAAATTCCTGGAAAACCTCCAGCTAACCTGACGTCTTCAGCTTTTCGATCAGAGTCAGTTATGAGTAGAGTCGCCGTCGTTCAGAGTCAGTTATGAATAGAGAGTCGCCGTCGATCAGAGTCAGTTATGAGTAGAGAGTCGCCGTCTAACAGAGTCAGTTATGAGTAGAGAGTCGCCGTCGTTCAGAGTCAGTTATGAGTAGAGAGTCGCCGTCGATCAGAGTCAGTTATGAGTAGAGAGTCGCCGTCGATCAGAGTCAGTTATGAATAGAGAGTCGCCGTCGATCAGAGTCAGTTATGAGTAGAGAGTCGCCGTCGATCAGAGTCAGTTATGAGTAGAGAGTCGCCGTCGTTCAGAGTCAGTTATGAGTAGAGAGTCGCCGTCGATCAGAGTCAGTTATGAGTAGAGAGTCGCTGTCGATCAGAGTCAGTTATGAGTACAGAGTCGCCGTAGTTCAGAGTCAGTTATGAGTAGAGAGTCGCCGTCGATCAGAGTCAGTTATGAGTAGAGATTCGCCGTCGAACAGAGTCAGTTATGAGTAGAGAGTCGCCGTCGTTCAGAGTCAGTTATGAGTAGAGAGTCGCCGTCGATCAGAGTCATTTCTGAGTAGAGAGTTTCCGTCGATCAGAGTCAGTTATGAGTAGAGAGTTTCCGTCGATCAGAGTCAGTTATGAGTAGAGAGTTTCCATCGATCAGAGTCAGTTATGAGTAGAGAGCCGCCGTCGTTCAGAGTCAGTTATGAGTAGAGAGTCGCCGTCGATCAGAGTCAGTTTTGAATAGAGAGTCGCCGTCGATCAGAGTCAGTTATGAGTAGAGAGTCGCCGTCGATCAGAGTCAGTTATGAGTAGAGAGTCGCCGTCGTTCCGAGTCAGTTATGAGTAGAGAGTTTCCGTCGATCAGAGTCAGTTATGAGTAGAGAGTTTCCGTCGATCAGAGTCAGTTATGAGTAGAGAGTTTCCGTCGATCAGAGTCAGTTATGAGTAGAGAGCCGCCGTCGTCTATAGCTCCTATAGTTGAACACGTCATGATAGTTGGATGTTTTTCCGGTTGTATTTTCTGCCCGCGGGTCTTAGTAAATCTATAGTTAGCTGTGGCCAGACACTAGTGTTGACCGAGCATTGAAGTGTTCCTAGGCTTTACTCCTGATATTACTCATTTTATTTCGTGTTGCTGAAAAAGACTATTGCCATCTCACTAAAAGGAACTCAGTGGCAACGAACACGACACATTCAATCAATGCAGGACAGGAACAATCAGTAGACGAACACGTCGATTGTTTCCGGAACGGACGGTAGAGCGGAAATGGAAATGTCCCGACTGCGATGAAGCCAATCCGAACTAAAGATTCAAGGAAACTCAATTGAGACAACCATGTGTCAAAAAAAATATGAAGAACTTGTGGCATAATACCAACAAGACAGTAAAATTAAAACTGCTGAGGACATGTATAGTGCACCGAGTAACATTGAATGTTTTTTTTTTTTTTTTGTTGAATAGACAATTTTCGATGTTATTGGAAAGGTGGGGAATAGATGTACACTTGACTTGATCGTCACATATCCAGAAATTAGGTTGATAAACAAACGCAGGGGCAGGTTACATTTATGAAAGAGATGTAACTCTTAGAGTTCATGTTAGCTTTACTTTTTTGTAACTCATAGGTTAAAAAAAATGTTACGATGGAGTCTTGTTTTCCAAATTTTGACGCATAAGTCAGCTTGAGTTGAACGTTGCATTCACCCATTGATTGAGCAGAGACTAAGCCAATAAATTATGCAAATAATACAGAGGTATTTAACCTCATCCATTAGCAAAATGATTTGAGTAACAGTTTAGATACTTTGAGATAATAATAATTATAGACACACCAGAGCAACCTCCATCGGCGGAGAGAAAAACCTAGAGATAGAAACATAGAGATAGCGAATAAGATCAATATAGATACAAGTTAGGGAAAGAGAGATAATAAAATCAATATAGATACCAGTTAGGGAGAGATAGAGAATAAGATCAATATAGATACAAGTAAGGGAGAGATAGAGAATAAGATCAATATAGATACAAGTCAGAGAGAGATAGAGAATAAGATCAATATAGATACAAGTCAGAGAGAGATAGAGAATAAGATCAATATAGATAAAAGTTAGAGAGAGATAGAGAATAAGATCAATATAGATACAAGTAAGGGAGAGATAGAGAATAAGATCAATATAGATACAAGTCAGAGAGAGATAGAGAATAAGATCAATATAGATACAAGTCAGAGAGAGATAGAGAATAAGATCAATATAGATACAAGTCAGAGAGAGATAGAGAATAAGATCAATATAGATAAAAGTTAGAGAGAGATAGAGAATCACCCAGTAAACATAAAATTAGACCAGACATAGTTTAGTTGAAAAGTGTTTCAAGTTAGAATCAGAAGATCTGTGCTCCAGACAACAATAGTAAGTAGATTAAGAGTAGCATTGAATAGGTCAAGACATAGATAAAGAAAAGCAAGTGTCAGGCAAGACAAGTTGTAAAATTTGATAGAATGCAAGATAGAAAGATAGAAATGTCACAGATAATATGTACTAAGAAATGTCTCAAATACATTTCGGTTTTAGCCTCTTGAGCTCATCTAAACCAAGAAACTTGATTTTAGAATTATATGTATTCCATTAAATACACCATGTATATGATGATCAACTGATGATCAAATAAAAGAACAGTTGTATAAGTATGTGATTATTAGATAAACGAATCCATGTCAAGATTTTGTTAATAAGTCATTTTGTGATATATGAGTAATAATTATTAAAATATTTTAACTCATAAAATATGTAGTGGCAGTTCGCAGTCTAAAGATATGACCTTGGAGAAACCTAACACGACAATATCACACCAACGCCACGTTAAAAGGCAGAGTGGATTGTGTGAAAGCATTGCTCCAGGAAGACCAAACAGGAGCAGACCAAGAAAAATATAGTTTCAAGACCAAAACGACCTTCAACGTGAGAACAGAAGATGCAGGAGATCTG
Source organism: Megaustenia siamemsis (assembly GCA_032433765.1). Classification (NCBI taxonomy): domain Eukaryota; kingdom Metazoa; phylum Mollusca; class Gastropoda; order Stylommatophora; family Ariophantidae; genus Megaustenia; species Megaustenia siamemsis. The sequence continues at coordinate 47,325,171 of JAVIAB010000073.1, forward strand.
GAGATACATACATTTTTTTTTTTTCAGACAGGCTGTGATGAGCGCCACGTTCTGTGGGCGAACTGTCTAGAGTCAGAGATTCTTCCTACGGGCTGCGATGAGCACAACTTTTAGTGGCCGAACTGTCTAGAGTCAGAGATTCTTCCTACGGGCTGCGATGAGCACAACTTTTAGTGGGCGAACTGTCTAGAGTCAGAGATTCTTCCTACGGGCTGCGATGAGCACAACTTTTAGTGGGCGAACTGTCTAGAGTCAGAGATTCTTCCTACGGGCTGCGATGAGCACAACTTTTAGTGGGCGAACTGTCTAGAGTCAGAGATTCTTCCTACGGGCTGCGATGAGCACAACTTTTAGTGGGCGAACTGTCTAGAGTCAGAGATTCTTTCTGACGGGCTGCGATGCGCACAACTTTCTGTGGGCTAACTGTCTAGAGTCAGAGATTCTTCCTACGGGCTGCGATGAGCACAACTTTCTGTGGGCGACCTATCTAGAGTCAGAGATTCTTTCTGACGGGCTGCGATGAGCACAACTTTCTGTGGGCGACCTATCTAGAGTCAGAGATTCTTTCTGACGGGCTGCGATGAGCACAACTTTCTGTGGGCGAACTGTCTAGAGTCAGAGATTCTTTCTGACGGGCTGCGATGAGCACAACTTTCTGTGGGCGACCTATCTAGAGTCAGAGATTCTTTCTGACGGGCTGCGATGAGCACAACTTTCTGTGGGCGAACTGTCTAGAGTCAGAGATTCTTTCTGACGGGCTGCGATGAGCACAACTTTCTGTGGGCGAACTGTCTAGAGTCAGAGATTCTTCCTACGGGCTGCGATGAGCACAACTTTCTGTGGGCGACCTATCTAGAGTCAGAGATTCTTCCTACGGGCTGCGATGAGCACAACTTTCTGTGGGCGAACTGTCTAGAGTCAGAGATTCTTCCTACGGGCTGCGATGAGCACAACTTTCTGTGGGCGACCTATCTAGAGTCAGAGATTCTTCCTACGGGCTGCGATGAGCACAACTTTCTGTGGGCGAACTGTCTAGAGTCAGAGATTCTTTTCGATGTGCTGCGATGAGCACAACTTTCTGTGGGCTAACTGTCTAGAGTCAGAGATTCTTTCTGACGGGCTGCGATGAGCACAACTTTCTGTGGGCTAACTGTCTAGAGTCAGAGATTCTTTCTGACGGGCTGCGATGAGCACAACTTTCTGTGGGCGAACTGTCTAGAGTCAGAGATTCTTTTCGATGTGCTGCGATGAGCACAACTTTCTGTGGGCTAACTGTCTAGAGTCAGAGATTCTTTCTGACGGGCTGCGATGAGCACAACTTTCTGTGGGCTAACTGTCTAGAGTCAGAGATTCTTTCTGACGGGCTGCGATGAGCACAACTTTCTGTGGGCGAACTGTCTAGAGTCAGAGATTCTTTCTGACGGGCTGCGATGAGCACAACTTTCTGTGGGCGACCTATCTAGAGTCAGAGATTCTTTCTGACGGGCTGTGATGAGCACAACTTTCTGTGGGCGAACTGTCTAGAGTCAGAGATTCTTTCTGACGGGCTGCGATGAGCACAACTTTCTGTGGGCGAACTGTCTAGAGTCAGAGATTCTTTTCGATGTGCTGCGATGAGCGCACCTTCTGTAAAGGCCAAACAACCTGGTGACCTGAACCACTGAGGTGAAGAGTGTATTACAGATGTGGAACAACAACGAACTGCCTTTTCATGTGGTACATAAATGTAAAAGTCCATTCAGTGCTGAAACTAAGAATAGCAAACTCTTATCAACATTCTTGTATTTGCAGAGATATGGATGTTAACTGGGGGCCTCGGTAGCCTAGTTGGGAAAACCACCCGACTAGACTACCGACGTTCGGACAACCCGTGTTCGATTCCCGCTGGGAGCAGTGTGAATTGTACTCGTGGTTTGAAAAAAAAAAAAAAAAAAAAATACCCCCACGGTCGACCCAGCCGTTGGCAGAAATGGGTACCAGGGTATTACCCTGGGAAGGTGAGGAATGTTGCCTCGCATCGTGAGTCTCGATGCTTGAGGCGACACTATCCAAAAATTTCCGAACATTTCTGGATAGGCGGCCGAGCACATATGGGTGTAAACTCGCGTGCTAAGACGCCGGTTCAAGTCTCGTACTTTACCTTTACCTTTACCTTATGGATGTTAACTACTAAAAATGAAAAGAGAACTACTAAACACGATTCAAATAAGAGAAATCAGATTTTTGGGACATGTTAAAAGACACAAAAGCGTACTAAAATTAATCTTGTAAGGGAAAATACAAAGTAAAAGAGGCAAAGGCAGATGAAGACTAACGTGGACGAGTAACATAAAAAGATGGACAAGTCGGTATATAACAACCTGCACCATCAGAGCAACAGACATAGCGGAATGGCGCTCTATGGTAGCCAACCTTCAATGCAGAGATGGCACTCAACGAATGAATGAAAAGTATATTCCCCAACGGCACTAACGATACCTTAATGTTGCTATTTTTTTCATCTTTACAACACTCTACATTGTTGATTCTCTTTTACAATGAACGTTATTGTATCATTTTAGAAGAAAACATAAACAGGTGTGTAATGATTCATGTCGTATAAGGAATATAGTTAGTGCTCTTACTTTCCCCAATGACCGTACCTTTGGATAATATGGTTATGTCCCTAATTACATAGTGGCAAGTGATATCGAAGGTCGGCGTGACTAGGTCATAGTGTGAGCAATAGTGAGAACTTTGTGGGTTTTAGTTACAGATGGAAGACAGTGTTTTATCAATAAAGACGTTGATGTATATATCATGAGGTAGGTTAGGTTATTGCAACTCTATTTGAGAATGTTGTGTGACGAGTTCTAGGTGAGAGTGTTATGTGACGAGCTCTATGTAATAGTGCTGTGTATCGAGCTCTACGTGAGAAAGTTATGTGACGAGCTACATGTAATAGTATTGTGAACGAGCTCTGCGTGATAAAGTTATGTGACGAGCTATATGTAATATCGTTGTGTGACGAGCTCTATGTAATAGTGTTGTGCAACGAGTTTTATGTTATAGTGTTACGTGACGAACTCATTGTGAGAGTGAGTGCTACCTGAGGAGCTTCATTTAAGAGTACTATGTGTCGAGCTATATGCAAACGTTTTGTGTGACGAGCTATATATTAGAGTTTTTATAACCAGTCCTATCTATGAGTATTTTGTTGTGTTATATGACGAGCACTCTCTAAAAATACTATGTGTCGAGTGTGTAATTCTTGTATAATGGACTATTAAAGAAAGAAACGTAGACACGTAGACATTACAGGGGCACTGCGAGAATATGTGTTGAATGCAAAAGTCTATGTCTAGAGTTCACTATTAAATTCTATTATAAAAGCAATGGATCGAGTGTCATGATGACACTAACTTTAGTCTCGTGAAGTTGCGCTTGTCGTGTGTACCGGGTGATGGAATGTCCCAATTATGTAATAAAAACCCTGCAGCCATTGACGTCGCGTCATGTGGATTCCCTGCTGTTTTAAAAAAAAGTTTTAGAATTTTTAGTTTAGTTGACAGATCAACTTCATTGCGCAACAGTGAACCCCATAACCACATAGTTCTGAGATCCCCTCCTCACAACGTTTTCTAGTATGAAGTACACACTAGCGAAATCACATAATGAAATTAAGAAATCCAAAATATTTAGCTTAACATTAATTACTATAATGCATGTGATTAAAGTACGATCTGCATGTGGAAACAGGTGTATTGACATGAGATAAAAAATTATAGTAATGTGCTCGCTGGTAGCAGATGTATGTCACTTACCCTGGCACGAAAATGAAACAGACACTTGTTGGAAGAGACCTTCCAAGAGAATATAACTATTCGTAACGCACGAGTAAAGAATTTGACCAAGTCGACTAAATAGTAACCGTCGTTCAGCAACACAAACGTGTGTGACTGGACACATATCACGAGAGATAGGTTTAGCACAGAACATTCACGACGAAACAAAATAGGTAGAGAAAAAGAGAGAGAAGAGAAAGATAACACAAAAAAAGTGGAAAGACCTAACGTAAAACAAACAAGAGCAGAGAACGATGGAAGCGTGTGATGACATCAACACTGCCCCAATGCCCTTGGCCCTCAAGGGATAAACCAATCGTCGAACAATTTCCAGATTCTCTCAGCCAAGACAAGGAGTTCTAAATTTCACTATTTCTTTTACGAATGACATATCTGAAAAATTAATTATATCAAAAGGGTCAATTTCGCTAACATTAATTACTCAAGGAAATATAGCGTTGTATTCGTCTTAGTCTTACTCTTTTTCTTCCCTTCATTAATTGATTTTCATTGTCGAGTGGAGAGATAACTTACTGATTTTTTTGCTCTTTAGCTGGCCCCCGCTGTTCCGTTCTGAATGTTTTTAGAATTCCATTTATTTGTTGTTTTTTTTCGAGAAAGTTTTCTTGGTCTGTTGATTTCGTGAAGTTTATTGATAACTGTGTGGATTTTGTTTAGTTGTTTCTTGTTTGTTAAACTAGTAAGTTGTACGTTCCTGTATTCTTAGTTTTCGCTTAAAAATACTTTTCCCTTAACAGACTCACGTGATGCATCTTACACAATTTGACATAGATGGTAATTTATCATATTCGTTGTTATGGAATATAGTCCCCAAGATTGACATGCATAGCACTGATCACTTTGAAGTGAAGACTATGTTAGAGTTATGTTTGCTTCTTATCGTGATATAGTGAAAAGTAACATTTCATTGCCTCTTTTAAAGTTAAGACTAACTTTATTGAGCTTATTTAAATGACATTGAAATTGTCATAACTATATTAAAAACAAGTCATTTGAGAATGTGATATGTAGTATTATGTATTTTTCTGTTGTTGTTACTTAATTCCTGTTTATAGTTTTAGTTTACCTTTAGTAAAAAGTAAAGTACCCCCGTCACGCCAAGTGGCGTTTAGGAAAATGTGGTGTTAGTGACCCTATATTTTACAGACCTTCAGCACATGATTTATAGGGTAATGTGGTCAGTATTACGCCCGTGCTGCTTTACTTTCCCAGAAAAAAATCCGGTACCCATTTACCTTTGACCGCTGTTAATGTGTTAGGACCATATCACTATACTCGGGCATTGTTTTTCGTTTGGAAATATTTTCTGTAACAAAAAGATCTCTTAGCAAAGCGTACTATCTTCATAGCACCGGCCAATATTCATTATCTAAGTGCGTTTGATAAATGTTTCCTGGTTGGAGTCTGGTTAGTCTACATGTAAGGCGTCGGTCTCTAGACAAGAGGGTCCCAAGGTTGAATCCTGGAATGAGCAGTAGAAATTTTTCTTTTCGAATCAGTGGTTTATTCGTGGCTGTATCCCCCCCCCCCCCCCCCCGTTTCGTGGACAGCTAAAATACCAATGAGGAAGTTCTCAAAGAGGCCAACACAAAAAGGCAGCTCCCAAAAAAACATCAGAAAGAAACAATAAACACTTTTCGGGCACATCATGAGAAGAGGAAAGTTGAAATACTTGGTTACAACTGGCAAATTAAAAGGAAAGAGATAACGCAGACGACAAAGAAAGAAAATACTGGATAGCTTGGTGTCATGGCATGGAAAACAGTCAACAACAGAACTGATACGGTGCACTGTAGATAGAAGATTGTGGAAGGACATGATCGCCTACGCCAACCGGTATGGCACATGATGAAGATGATGGTATCCATCCCACAGTTTTCTGAGATCCGATCTATAGCTCTTTGTGATAACTCTACACAAAAACAGGAGGTTCATGCACCCTGGGCACGTTAAGGAACCCTTGGTATTTAAAAGATGAAAAGAGTAGGTCACAATTATCGCCTCCCGGGCATAATATCTAAGCAATTTATAATGTACCCATGTTGCAGATGGAAGTTTTGGACCGGAAGGCGCAGAAATCGCCGTTGACTGTAAATTTGCGACATAACAAATGTACGCCCATTTTGCCAGCAACAGTGAAATAGAATGTTGCTGATTGATACGTCTCTTTTTGCTACCCATTGTGTTTTGTTTTTACGTGTTTTGTCAACTGTGTTGTTTCTCATTCAAACGTCAAACGTACATAAATTGACACTGTCTGCTTCTGATACGTTTTTGATTACAGCTTAACAAAGTTCTACGGTGCTAGACTGTAATTTCAAACACCATCAGGTCTCACAATACGGCTGCCAGTCAATCCCCACAACAAAATAAATAAATAAAATGGAAACCTGGTTTCGGTCAGGTAAGAAACGGCCGCAATCATCCAAAAGTAGCGGCCAAGAGATACGGAAAAGGTCCACTCAATACTGAAAGCAGTTTTATAGGATAACTGTACCGTTTATGCTTTAATAAGTTTATATTATCCTTGATATAATATTGTTTTCAGTGATATTTTCCAAGATTCATCATACCAAGCCTCCTGAGCTTTCTGTATTTATAATCTCCGCTATTGAGCAACTCAATTTCGCTTCATAAAGGCAGTCCATCAACTGGGAATCAGTAGTTAACAATATCACCAACTAGCTTAGATTAACTTACACGTGTCACTTTCCTACAAGCAATCAAAAAGCAATTAAAGTCTCCAGATATATTTGGACTTTTTTAAAGGTTAGAAATCGAAATATCGATATTTAATGATAGTATTCTGCAACACGTTTAGGAGATCCCGAACGATTTCACGGTTGTGATAATAGTGATTTAGATCACTTTTAAGGTAAAAAAAAAAAAAGATGGTAAATAATGTGTTTATATTTACTTTCAAGCCTTCACTCATAACTTCTGTATATATTAAAATGTAGTTACGTTTGTATTCCTAGACTTTATATAAGTTTATGTTTGTTTAATTGATCTCATATGATAGGTTTCTATTATTTTGATTAGTTTAAATTTAGTTTATCTGATCACAAAGTGAGAAGTGGACACTGGGCTTGGTATTCGAGTTTCTAATAAAAGAATTGTGAGCTCTAATTGACGCAAAAGTAATATGCCTGCATGAGAGTATGAGAGCATTGTAGATACAATTGTGACATTTCATGCAGAGTAGGGGTTTCAATAAATCATACTTTAAGATAAATGTACCAGCACGTATGTTTGATTGAAGGCACACATTTATTACAATACCACAAATTGAAAAAAGTGCGCAACAAAATCCAAAGATTAGCATAGATAATGATAGGCTTGCTGTCGACTACAATAGAGATGAATAAAGTGCTTACGACATGTTATAAGAAGTGCCCACTTTGCTAAGACCATTCGGTGGGGTACAGTAGCAGGTAAAAGAAGACAAGGCAGACAGAGGATGAGATGGGAAGACAATGTCAGAGAATGAACAGGATAAAAAATAAAAATAGGAATGGTGACCTTGTGGAAACGCGAAAAAGCCGGTACAGATGCAATGAAATAACACACAATTGTCGTAAACAGCACTGTAGATAAGACAAGATAACGTTTAAACTAAATCGTCTTCAACGAACGATTGAATGAAAAGAAACATAAACAAACTACTATGAATCTAAATGTCCACTGTGAAAGGGATAAATATACACGGCGGATGTGATATTAAATATAAATACACAAGAAACGAAATGTCATATGGCAAACAATAGTATAGAACAAGCAGCTCTAAGAATATAGTCAGAGATGTGACTACATTGGGCCACAATTGACGGTGAAGTAGTATCTGTGCACAATAATAGGACAAATAAAACTATAGAGAGTGTGAGTTCATCAATAAATCATACCTGCAGAAACATCTAACAAACGTTACAAACACGGTATACAAATTCACGAAAAGAAGCGTGGATAGTTAGGGAAAAAGAAAGGAAACAATATCACCAGGTTTCAGAGAACCGAAGAGGGCTATTCGGACGGTTCTTAAGGGCAAATCGACTACGATCATCCGAGGTGCGTGAAATAACGTCAATAAATCTGTTGTCCTATAGGTCACTATTGTCAACACCACCCTTCACACAGTCCCTTAACTGAGCAATCACAACCACTTTACAGCTTACATACCGATATGGGTATACAAGGTAACATATTGTTGACATCTTGAAACATTCTCATCTGGCAGCGTTGTCGAGGATGTATTGATCTGCTTGTACCGTGAGGAAAGTCTTGGCCTACTTCATCTGGCAACAACATTCCTACCTCTCCGACGGTCTATCCTATATAACGAATCATTTCAGTCGAAGAGGTATGTTTACATGACTAGCACAATTCCACAAATAATCAACAACAGAAAAACAAAAAATAAACAATAGACAACCCGAAGCAGGATCGAACCTGTACCTCTCAACACAGCGTTTTCCAATAAGAAACCTGCATTAGAGCATACTGCCAGCTAAGCAACCTCTAAAAGTTGCTCTCACTTGCAATGTCTCTAACTCATTTGTAATCTTGACTAGAGCATAGGATTACGAACAAAACTTGGCTACAAATTGTATATCTCTACTTTCCTATTAAAGAAAAGACATCACCCGGATTGAGCAGGGCTGAATGCGTGCGTTGCCGGCAAACGATTACATGACGAAGCAGCACGAATAGCAGTTTCCGGTGGTTTAGACTAGAGACAAATAATAATAAATAAATGAATATTATTCAGTCCTACTTTATCTATCGCCTCGGACATTTTCCGTTCATAATAATATTCATGTATTATTATTTGTCTCCTATCCCATATAACTCAATCACATCTCCCAGAATCCCAGGCTTGTTTGCTCTGGTGACTCCCGACAACTAACTTTATCAAATCTCAACTGCACGCACAACTCGTGATTTAAGTGAACGTATCTACTTGTCAAACCTCAAGCTCCAAGCGTACAGCACTGATCTTTGAGACAAAAAGTGTCTTACTAAACACTCTAAACTACATCTGTTCAACCAATATCTAGTTGCCTTATCGATGATACCATTATCCTCAACAAAAGCCATAAGCTTTCAACTTTGTACCATTGATAGGTGATGTTCTTCTTAGAAGGGATTCAGAAGCAAACCACAAAAACAAAATTGCTCTCGGCACCAGGGAAAAGGCACTGGCAGACCAAGAACAAGCTAAGAGTGAAAATAGGAAACAAGGATGAAGTTTGTGTCAGACCTGGAGCACTTTATATAAGATGACCATGGTAAGCGCGAAGTGGAAGCAGTTTTCTGTTGCCATTGCTAGCGCTCCAAACAATGACAGCATTATGAAGTCGTGAACAAGGAAATAAGAAGAAAAAGAAAATATGTTTGATTAGATTCAGTGAAGGAAATATGGAATTGTTGAACTTAATAACATGAATAAAATCAGTCGAATTTAGAAAGAACATGCCGTTTCAGACTACTCGATAATTCAGCTCTACATTCCGTTCATACAATTTCAAACTTGATGGAAATTATCGATTCGACTCTTATTGCTTCGAAAATTTTCAAAATCGAGCTATTGCAGTGAAATTTGAATTCGAACACTCAACAATTTATGTAGTCTCAAACTGTCCATGGTCTAGAAAGAGTGCACAAGTTTAAGTCTATCTATTGTTCAAATATAAAACATAAAATAAACGAAAGAGAGAGAGAGAGATACGAGAGAATGTTGCCACTATCATTGACGACATACTGAACTAATTCCTGTGAGTTAGTTACGGCATTCAATAACTGAGAGACTAGGAAGCACGATTAGATATATGTGCAAACATCGAATAAGGAAAACCATTACCAACGTCATTACAATAAATACTTAACACCTGTGTGTCTAACTGGAATGCATTAATTTTTCCCCATAAAATCAGAATAAATTGATTCACTTCACTTTACATTTATAAAGCTTGTCTTCCTAAAAGCACTCTTACAATTGCAGATTACTTTACTTCAGTTTATCTTGCCTTCCCACAAGTGCTTTCATGCTGTTTGTTATTTTAGTCTATCTCACACTGTCTATAAAATAACAGTTTTCCATCACATAAATATATATTCTTAAATTTCTGCAAGATGTCTTATCCAAGCTAATTTTACACCGCATTTCAAAGATGATTTGTCTGCGACAGAAAGTTTTCTTGTTTCCTACATTACAAAAAGCTTTCAAAATAACATTTTCTGCTTTAAAAAAAAAACGCATGCAACAAAATCGATTTGCAATTAGTCACAAGTACAGAAACAATTTTGATAAAATAAATCCTTCACTTTTGAAACTGTATTTGTATTAAAGTCTACAAATCTGAAAAATCACAACAAATTCAGGGAAGAACAATAAAAAAAAGCAGCATATTTAAAAATGGAATAAGCATAAGACAAATTTAGGAAAGGTATAATAGAACTAAATAGGACATTTTGTAACAATTAACGAGTAAAGGAATAACATACCTAACCTGTAATTAATGGCTAGCCCCCACACGTTTCGCAATACTCAATTACTGGACTTCTTTGCATGATTGTACACTGAAACCCAACTCCCATATCCTCTCATTTATGCGAGTAAAGTCGGTTCAGAAGACAATAGCGTACATCAGTTCAGATCACGTGGTGTCTCTGTATCGAACTCCCAATGTAATTAACTCCCCTTTACTATTTCTTCATGTGATTATACATCACAGAAAATGACGGTTATCTGACCATCCTTTTGCACACTGTCTCTTCAATTACACTGTTTTCCTGCACTTAAATATATTTTTTTGTTAAAATCTTGTGAAAGATATTTTATCCAAGCCAATTTTTACACCACGTTGTCAAGACGAATTGTCTGCAAAGAAAACGAATTTTCTGTAATTTCTGTACCGCTGCAACCGACATTTCCTGCGTTTAAAAAACGCACGCAGCAAAATCGATTTGCAACCAGTCATAAGTACAGAAGCAATTTAGGTGAAATGAAGCCTTCAATCTTACAACTGCACTTGTATTTAACGCCAACAATACGGGAAACGGTTACACTTATGTTTCTCCTTTCTCTACAAAATGCCAACTCGAACCGACCACATTTCTTGGTTGTCAAAAATGGAAACTATGGGACTATATGTTTCTTCAAGATTATAAATTATAGCAAACTTAGCGTTACACATTTTAGATGAGAAAAAGAATACGGTTTTGCGTGCTTCGATGACAAAGATTGCATCCTCTAATTGTTATGTTATAATTGAATGCGATGATCATCGCACAATAAGCCTTATGAGTCATATGACTAAGATATTACTAAGAATCATCATGCGAAGAGTGCGAAACAAAATCAGTCCAGAAATTAGCGATGAACAGTGTGGTTTTGTTAGAGATAAAGGAACAAGCAATGTCATTTATATCATATGATCTTTAATAGAAAGTGTCATAGAGGTGAAAACAGATCTATACCTATGTTTCATAGATTACACCAAGGCATTTGATAAAGTAAAGCACCAAGAAATAATCAAAATTTTTGAAAGCATAAACGTAGACAGCAAAGATCTAAGAATAATAAAGAACATGTACTGGCAACAAATAGCGGCCGTAAGAACTGGAAACCAATTGGGAATGTTTCAACAAATAAAACAGGGTGTTAGATAAGGTTGTGTGCTGTCACCAGATTTGTTTAATATTTATAGTGAGATTATTTTAACATCCATAAGGGACATGCCTAGAATAACAATTGGAGGTCATAATATAAATAATCTAAGGTATGCTGATCTTAGTAAGGTATGGTAAGTCTTAATCGCTAAGAGTGAAAATGAGTTGCAAGAAATGTTGGACATTATAGTAAAAGAAAGCAAAAATAAAGGTTTCAGCCTTAATAGCAAAAAGACGGAGGTAATGGTAACAACAAAGAAAAAGACATCACATCAGTGCAAAATAAAGACAAGTGGAACAATATTAAAACAGGTAAATGAATTTAAATATTTGGGAATTTTGTTAACCTCAGACGGAAGATGTACAAAAGAGGTGAAATGCAGAATGGCTCAGGCAAAAGCAGCTTTCCAAAAAATGAGGAAGATACTATGCAATCCATTTTTGACAATAGAAACAAGAAAAAGAGTTCATAAATATTATGTAGAGCCAGTCTTAACATATGGATGCGAATCATGGACAATAGGACAACAGACAAGAAAATTACTGTAGTCTGTAGAAATGTGGTTTTAGAGAAGAATGTTGAGAATACCATGGACAGCTAAGAAGAGTAATGAAGAGGTCCTGAGAGAGGTCAAAACAAAAAGAGAGCTAATTTCCAATATTGGGAAGAAACAGTCATTATTTTTTGGCCATGTAATGAGAAGAGAACAACTGGAATATATTGTAACAACTGGAAAAATTGAGGGACGAAGAAATAGAGGGAAGCAAATAGAAAAAATAACAGACAGCTTAAGAGAATAGCTTGGCAGATGGTCAACAACAGAAATGATAAATAGCTGCCGAGATCGAGGGTTGTGGAGAGACATGATTACCTACGCCAGTAGGCTCGGTACTTGATGCTGATGATGTATTGTTATGTATTTTCATATAAAGATATCGACTGGAAATAAAAGTGAGGATTCATTTCGAAGTGAATACAATTTTAACGATACATTTGAAAAATAGAATCTCAGATCTGACCAAGGCATTTTTGGGAATAAAAAAAATATTAAAATAAAGAACTAAAATAATTTCCGGCAAGAATCTGTAAGAAAAACCACCAACCAGAAAAATCATAAGGAGAATAGCGAAAATAAAAACATTGAAAAGGAGGCTGGGAAAACACTGACAAAAATACAATAAGTGAAGAAGAGTTTTGTGGCAGGGAATAAAAGAGATTACAACCTTTTTCTTCTTCCTTTCAACCACATGTAGAGCAGTAAAAAAAAAAAAAAAAAAAAAAAGTAAAGTGTCCCGTCACGCCAAGTGGCGTTTAGAGAATATGGTTTTATTGGCCATACATTTTACAAACTTTCAGCACATGATTTTTGGGGTAATGTGGTCGGTATTACGCCCGTGCCGCTTTACTTTCGCGGAAAAAATCGGGTACCAATTAAAGGCTGCGTGAACCGGAAGCCGTCGGTTGAGATCGAACCCTACCTCTTGTCCTTTGTAGTCCGGTTCACTAACCACATGTAGAGCAATGTTCTCAAGATTTTTCCTACCGTGGCTCCTTTCCAACTTTGTTTTCTTCCCGTGACCCTTTGTTTTTTAAAAAAGATAACTGTCTAATTTTAAACGTTTTATTTTTGAAACCAGATCGTGTTAAACATATGTGTGTGTGTTGTGTGCGTCCGCGAGCGCGCGTGTGTGTCCGCGTGCGCACATCGCGTGCGTGTGTGTGTGAAAAGTAAGAGAGGAAAATCAATGATGCCGCGAACATGAAAAGCTATCCGTCCATCGAGGGTCGAAGATGGCCACTTTTGAAGTCCACCAAATATTTCAGATGTGTGCTTCACTTATAGGCGCCGCTAATGAAACAATTCATTGAGTGGGAAAGGTGATATTTTAACGGTGTATTCTACGAACATCTACATCCATTAGCATGGTCACATAGTCTTATGCAGTGGTTTCCCAGACAGGTGCAGTTGCCACTCACTTAAGCTATTTTTGCTTGTGGAACCCACACTATCAATGGAAAATCCTGTGGCTATATAGCGCCCGGTTGAGAATCAGTGCGGTAGATCATTGGTCATAACACTTTCCAATCTGTCCTGTTTCTTGTCATTCTCTTAAGATCAGTCCATGTCCTCTCTATCCCTTCATCACATCTTCCACCTCTGCTTCTTCTCCGAGTATATTTTGACCTTCTATTTTTCTCCTCGCCGAGGGATTCTGAAAAGGTCCTGTTGTGTAATAACCCTAACTGGTTTAGCAGTGCGTGTCCTGTCCAGCGCCATCGATCGCCTGTGTCTTATCTCTTTGTCCACTGGAATATGTCTGGTACTTTCAGATATTTCAAAGTTAGTGATTATGTCCTGCTATTTCTTTTATTTTATTCTACACAAGAAAAATAGTATACCTTGTCTTTAGTCGGTAGTTCGGACTAGTGTCACAGCAGTATGGGATACCCATATCCGTTCTGCCGTTCCTTCCAGCACCCTTTACATTTTTTTTATGTACTGATTATTCCTGTCCCGCCTTAATTAAACGTGTTTCGTTATTTTCCGCTGTTGATGTTTCCTGCTTTTATTCTTCATGACACCGAGTTCCGTCATTCCTTTGAGATGTGAATTTATCCTCAGCTTCCTTGCCGTTATCCTGTTCTTTTAAAGCCTTTGCCATGTCATACTTGTCCTTTTTAATATCCCTTGCGCAATGACAGACCCCACCAATTTATGGCCATCTCATTGCCACGGACTTCCGCATACTCAAGAGTATAAATCTAAGTTAGGCTGTTGACATGAAACATGTCTAGTAGGTGCACCATCTCCATGCAGAGAGTGTTCTTGTCAATCCGGTGAAACATGATCTGTCACTCAGTCAAGATGACCACATATATTTTTTGTCTCTTAACCAGGCAAGTGATAGATAGTTTCCGTTACAGCCTCAATCATCAAACATGTTCTGGAGGTAGTAGCCTTGTAGGTGTTCTAAGGTCTCATCATTCTCTATAAATTTTCTAATAGAATACATAACACAAATTCAGTCGTTTTGCCAGCGGTATGCTTGTGACCATGTCATCGTAACATGTCTAACCTGTGAACCTGTTGTATTCAATGGTTCGACCACACAATTTATGTATTCAAGATATTCATCTAGTGGATATCTTAGCGTGACTTCACAATGAAAGCTAACTCCAACTAGTTGATATCTTAGCGTGACTTCACAATGAAAGCTAACTCCAACTAGTGGATATCTTAGCGTGACTTCACAATGAAAGCTAACTCCAACTAGTGGATATCTTAGCGTGACTTCACAATGAAAGCTAACTCCAACTAGTGGATACCTTTGCGCGACTTCACAATGAAATCTAACTCCAACTAGTGGATATCTTGGCGTGACTTCACAATGAAAGCTAACTCCAACTAGTGGATATCTTGGCGCGACTTCACATTGAAATCTAATTCCAACTAGTGGATGTCTTGGCGTGACTTCACATTGAAATCTAACTCCAACTAGTGGATATCTTGGCGTGACTTCACACTGAAATCTAAACCTGTATCGTGTTATTATGTGATTTATGTCAGTTCAGAAAACAATAGAGGTACATCATACAAAATTATTTGATGTCTTTGGATCGAAATCCTACTGCAATGAATAGCCTTTACTATTTTTTTCATGTGATTATAAGTTAAGACAAATGGCAATTATCTGACCATCTCTTCACACACACACACAGACACACTCGCATTCATATACACACTCACACACAGACACACACACTCACACACACATTCACATACACACGCACACGCTCGCGCGTGTGACTTTTCTTGGTAAATTGTCTATATATAGCTCCATCATGTCACGTTTCAGACATCTTAGTTGCGTATTAGTGGTTTTCCTTTGCTTCATTTGCTAAAACCATTTTCTCTATATAGAATGTCTTTGAGTCTATCTACCATGTAAACGGTACAGGTAGAACATACGTTCTAAACAATGTTGATGAAGACGGTCATCATAACCTAGCACCTCATTGAGTGTTGTTTTATCTTTCCAGACGATTCCACGTCGCAGGCACCTCATTGAGTGTTGTTTTATCTTTCCAGGCGATTCCACGTCGCAGGCAGCGCATTGAGTGTTGTTTTATCTTTCCAGGCGATTCCACAAATTTATGTATAAAATGTTCTTCAATTCATTAACTGCTATTAGTAAATGTTCCAAAGTTAACAATCATCAGGTTGCTTTCGTCTGCTTGTATCTTCATCCACGACATCAAAGACATTCTGTGCAGATTTTTCTGGTGGATCTTTTGGTGATTGATCATTTCCTGCAATCACATCGATGTTGTCTGCAAAACAAAGACTGGAAACCTTTCTAGCGCCATCAATACTGACAGTATGTACGTTACACCCCTCTACAAGCTCCCTGACAGTACCCAGATGACAGTAATAGTTCACTCAACGAATACATTAACACGTGTATGCATAGGCAGATCACTGTTAATACTATAGATGGCTGTGAGACATAACTTTTCTTCCAGGTTTTTGTGACCAAAGTGGTACATTTTATTTCTCTTTTTAATTGTCATTGAGTATTATACTTTCTGGCGTAGGTGATCATGTCCGCGCATAAATTATCTCGCTATTTTCCTTTTTTAAATCTGTGAAATGCAATTTTACTGTTAATAGTTTTATCCTGCACCTAACCTATGTTTTACATCTACCATCTAAAGAACTATTAGCTGGTGTTTGAATTCTTTTATCTGTTTCATTTAATACTGTCCTATTTACTTTAATTGTGAATGTAAAAAAGAAAGTTGTTTTTTTTTAAGCGTCCATTACTTTTGTTACATGTATTGTTGGAATTAGCGTCTCTACTTTTGGTATTCATCATCACAAGGTCATATATATATTCAGCATCTCTTTATAGAAGTTTACATGAAGGACAAATTATTTGTTCAGGGTTACCGCGACCTTCTGGCCTTTAATCTTCATCCCAACGTCGTGTTACCAATGCCAGTTCTGGACCCTCGATGCAAGAACAATAAGAATAATTACCTCTACTGAGATGAAATGTGTTAAACGGATGACAGGAAACAGCCTGAGACAAGATCAGAAATGAAAAACTGAGAAAAAGGCAAGGAATAGCCTCCGCCATAGAATATATACAGAAACAACAGATACAATGGTTTGGCCACGTGACAAGACAAAGTGATCAACACACAACTCAACGAATTCTCAATAAACGTTGCGAGAATACCAGATCCAAAGGTCGACCACGAAAAAGATGGATCGATTGAGTATTAGAAGCACTAGTAAACATAACAGCAACAGAGACGAACAGAACAGTAGAAGACCGCAAATTATATCTTCCCTCGACGCTGAAAGATGAGGAAGGAAAGAGGAAGAAGATCCCTTTTGCATAGATGATGTGTAGCGTTAATGACACTCTTGTGATATATGCGTTATATCAAATATACCCATAGAATCAAATATTTTTTTTTCTAACTTCATTGAATATGTGATTTAAGTATAGATTATGATAATGTTCCTTACCGGGGATTTTAACACTGAAGAATTGTTCAGTCTGCCTTACTCTGAATGATAGTCGACGTTTTCTTCGAACTGGATCGTGCTTTGAGTCCATTCAAAATAGATTGAAATCGTGATTTTACTGGAGAGATTAATACAAATAGTGATTCTCTAGCTTTTCGCACAGCTGCAGATTGCCTTTCTTGTAGGTCGTGATGATTGGTGACATATACATGTTCACGGCCGCAACGATCAATCCCACATATAATTGTTTTATATAGTATTGTATTAACGTTGGCATTATCTTCAGCTGCTATTATTGAAGTTATTGAGTTATTTGGGGGTCATCATCATTGCACTCCGAACATAGCTGATTTAATTATGAAGTATATTGTGACATAGACATGATTTCCGTTTCTTTAATTGCAGCTTCAGCCTTATAGTGAAAAACAAAAAGATATCGTATTCGGGAAGGTCAGAAATAAACTATGATGACGTCGTCAAAAGAGTCCAATGATCGCCAAGATTACAAGACTAATGATGACGTCGTCAAAAGCGTCCAATGATCGCCAAGATTACAAGACTAATGATGACGTCGTCAAAAGCGTCCAATGATCGCCAAGATTACAAGACTAATGATGGCGTCGTTAAAAGCGTCCAATGATCGCCAAGATTACAAGACTAATGATGACGTCGTTAAAAGCGTCCAATGATCGCCAAGATTACAAGACTAATGACGACGCGCATGAATGTTTTCCTTTTAAGAATATAAGGCACGGACGCACAGACATAATAATAATAATTTATGTTTTAGTCTCTACTCACTCTCATCACTGAATCTGATTCAGTTTTTCTGTTACTGCTTTCCTTTATTCTTCGGCTACTGTTGTCGACACTGACTGTCAATGTTGTTTACGAACATCGATTATTGTTCATATTTTGTGTCTATATAGACGGTACTCAATTTGTTGCATATTTTCAAAAGTGTTCACGCTGCTACGTCAAAAGGATTTGCTGAGTAATACTGGTTGTCCAGTGACTGGAATTGCTGAAAAAAAAGTGAACAAATTTGAGACAAATTGGCCAGGATATATCTCTGCCTGCTGCTGCTACTTTCACCAAACAATTTCCCCATTTTCTGTTTCACAGTAAGGACATTAAATGGTTTAGTTGTGCCGTGTTGTAATTTACAACATGCACGAATTCAACTTAACACATCCTACTTTAACGCTACATTTTTGATTGTCGACTCTGCTTAACATCTTCGATACCTAATCTCTTCATCAGACTTGTTCAATCTTTTCCAGAGCCACCCGGAGAAATCAGGGTAGGTAGGAAAAGCTGTGGTTTACTGACGCAAGAAGCCAGATTTGAGTCTATAACCGTTTTCAGTCAGCGCGGTATACTCCGCCTAGGCTCACAGTAACCGTTGTGTTGCACTGGACTTCTTTACACGTAATAGAAGCGTTACTATAGTTCGTTCAGAAATTCGTGCCCACATCGTTTATTAATAATCTCGGAAACTGGTTGATGAATTTATGTAATTCTTTTTCGTTAAATCTTATTTTTTCACCGACCTTCAGTCTGATGTTTTGCCTTACTGTAATGCATTTAGGAAAAATGTTTGCTTATTTGAGATATATACAAATATTATTTTCTTGCTTGTCCTAAATTTTAGGATTTTACAATACCCACATTTGTTGTAATCAACTCACCATTTAAAAGGCAAATTTTACGTGATCACCAAACAATCTTAACGCCGTTTAGCACTCGCAACTTGTAGGACACATGCCACTACAAGGTCTTTTTTGGTCATTTCATTTCCGGTTTTTTTGTTAAATTGGTCCAGAGGCGTATTTTGAGAAAATATTTACTGTTAATGAATATTCCTTTATATGTGATACTTTTTAAGCTGTTGTGAAGTGACTACTTGATTTTTAAAACCATGAAGAGTTTAACGTGTAAATTCATCACTATGCAAAAGGTAACTGTGTTATTGTTCAGGCACTTTTACAAGAATCTAAAAGGGGTCGGTTATATAACGTTATACAAAAAACAGAAAACAGAACACGGGCAGCTCTAAATATAGATAGAAAGTATTCCAATCGATGGATAGGACACAACTTTGACTCTGCAGAGGCGACGGTCAAGCAAAGAAGAAAAATAAAAGTTGATGATTTTGACAAAGATGTTATTAAACATTAAATTTGTTTAATCGAATCAACTTGTTACACTGCGCAAACTTAAAGTTCGACTGTGATTAGAATGTGATATTGAAATCTCAAAAACGACTCTTTGGAAGATCGTAAGAGGCGTTGGTTTTCACTTTTCGAAAATCTGCTAGTGGTAGAAATATTGTTTGTGAAAAACCACACCTGATAGCTGCCCGAAGCAAATACCTGAGGCAGATCCGTGAGCGACGAATGGAAGTCTACGATATAGTATATTTGAATGAAACGTGAGTCAACGCTCTTCATACATATGCTAAAGAATGGCAATCAGTTGACAGATAAAATAAAAGAAACATTTCCAGCAGCAAAGGACAATGCATTATATTGGTACATGCTGGCAGTAGAGAGAATTGTCTTGTTAATGACACACAACCTATTTTTCAAAGTCAACAGACAATAGGGACTACCAAACAGAAAACACTGGACGAGTTTACAGAGACTGAATAGAGTGGAGGACAAAGTTCCTAACTCGTCAAGCACAAAAGATCAAATCATCACATGGCTTAGAAAAGAAAATGCTTCCTTTCAAAACACCCAGTTAAAACCAGAGTTGTTGCAACTTTTTAGACAAACTAAGAAGACAAAGTTATATCAAATTGATAAAATAATTGCAAAGTATGGTCACACATCTCTTCGCCTCTCACCTTATCATTCTCACCTCAACCCAATAGAACTTGTGTGGGCTAAAGTCAAAGGGCAAGTTGCTGCGCAGAACACAACGTTTAAAACTTGTGATGTTAAAGAATTGACGCGTGATGCACTCTCAACGATAGACATTGAATACTGGAGAAAATGTGACGACCATGTGCTCAGAGAAGAGGAACAATACTGGAGAAAATGTGACGACCATGTGCTCAAAGAACATGAACAATACTGGAGAAAATGTGACGACATTGTGCTCAAAGAAGAGGAACAATACTGGAGAAAATGTGACGACCATGTGCTCAAAGAACATGAACAATACTGGAGAAAATGTGACGACCATGTGCTCAAAGAACATGAACAATACTGGAGAAAATGTGACGACCAAGTGCTCAGAGACGAGGAACAATACTGGAGAAAATGTGACGACCATGTGCTCAAAGAACATGAACAATACTGGAGAAAATGTGACGACCATGTGCTCAAAGAACATGAACAATACTGGAGAAAATGTGACGACCATGTGCTCAAAGAAGAGGAACAATACTGGAGAAAATGTGACGACCATGTGCTCAAAGAAGAGGAACAATACTGGAGAAAATGTGACGACCATGTGCTCAAAGAACATGAACAATACTGGAGAAAATGTGACGACCATGTGCTCAGAGAAGAGGAACAATACTGGAGAAAATGTGACGACCATGTGCTCAAATAACATGAACAATACTGGAGAAAATGTGACGACCATGTGCTCAAAGAACATGAACAATACTGGAGAAAATGTGACGACCATGTGCTCAGAGAAGAGGAACAATACTGGAGAAAATGTGACGACCATGTGCTCAGAGAAGAGGAACAATACTGGAGAAAATGTGACGACCATGTGCTCAAAGAACATGAACAATACTGGAGAAAATGTGACGACCATGTGCTCAAAGAACATGAACAATACTGGAGAAAATGTGACGACCATGTGCTCAAAGAACATGAACAATACTGGAGAAAATGTGACGACCATGTGCTCAAAGAACAGGAACAATACTGGAGAAAATGTGACGACCATGTGCTCAAAGAACAGGAACAATACTGGAGAAAATGTGACGACCATGTGCTCAAAGAACAGGAACAATACTGGAGAAAATGTGACGACCATGTGCTCAAAGAACAGGAACAATACTGGCAACGAGATGGATTGTCAAACCGATAACAGTTAACTTCTTAGAGACTTCTGATTTGGAATGACATATGTATGACATATGCACAATTTTGTTGATGACACTCTTACTATTTGCTGACTATGTGTGTTTGATGTTCTGGTTGTTCCATATATTTTGTTGATGACCCGCCAGCTATTTGGCGAATATGTGTGTTTGATACATTGGTCAAAGTTTACCTATCTCTATGACGAAGATATAAAATCAAATGAAAAATGTTGTCCTCTTAAATGTGATACGGATATGCCTTTTTCTCGCATTGTTAAAAAATTAACATGATGGTTGGTTGCGTTCGCCCGATGACTAAAGTATCCTAGAGTATCGTAGTAGACTAGAATATTCCTTTTCATCATCCGCCCTTACAAGGACGTAGTGGACGTGTCTGCGTTGTGTTGTGCTCTGCAGTATAACTGTTATATTTGCGCCTTTCGGCCCAACACATCCAACTTCAGGACGACATTTTTGAGTACCGAGTTGTTTTCCCTCTTCGATCCCTGCACGCTTGGCCAGACTAGACAGGTTAGTCTGTTACTGAAGGCACCGCGGAGTGGTGGAGCAGGGTCTGGATGGTTTTGGTTCACCGATCCTGGAGCAAGCCGTCAGCTGTTGGTCGCTGACAACTTCAAGCTCTGGTTCTGGGAGACGCGCCTTCGCCTCCGAAAATTAACATAATTTACAGTAAAATCTCATGTTTAGAGCATCGGTTTGATATTTTCCTAAAATTATATAACTAAAGCTATTTGAGTAAAAATTAATACTACCTTTGTACTTAAATGTTATAAAATCTGAAGGTTGGTGATAAAATAAGATTTCATAAAGAGGAATTACAGAAAGTCATCAAACATTTTCCAAGATAATTGATCAACTCTGTGGGTATGAATTTGTGAGCGAACTATACGAGGAGCGCGCAAATGAGGAACCAATTTTAAGCAGTAGTTGAGACTATTGTTCAGTAATTCGCCTTTAAGTCTACATAGTGCAGTACCAGAGATTAACTAAATACCTCACTTTCAGGTCTACATAGTACAGTACCAGAGATTAGCTAAATACCTCACTTTCAAGTCTACATAGTGAAGTACCAGAGATTAGCTAAATACCTCACTTTCAAGTCTACATAGTGAAGTACCAGAGATTAGCTAAATACCTCACTTTCAGGTCTACATAGTACAGTACCAGAGATTAGCTAAATACCTCACTTTCAAGTCTACATAGTGCAGTACCAGAGATTAACTAAATACCTCACTTTCAGGTCTACATAGTACAGTACCAGAGATTAACTAAATACCTCACTTTCAAGTCTACATAGTGAAGCACCAGAGATTAGCTAAATACCTCACTTTCAAGTCTACATAGTGAAGTACCAGAGATTAGCTATATACCTCACTTTCAAGTCTACATAGTGCAGTACCAGAGATTAGCTAAATACCTCACTTTCAAGTCTACATAGTGCAGTACCAGAGATTAGCTAAATACCTCACTTTCAAGTCTACATAGTGCAGTACCAGAGATTAGCTAAATACCTCACTTTCAAGTCTACATAGTGCCGTAACAAAGATCAACTAAATAGGTAAAGGTAAAGTATGAGACTTGAACAGGCGTCTTAGCACGCGAGTTTCCACCCATACGTGCTCGGCCGCCTATCCAGAAATGTTCGGAGATTTTTGTATAGTGTCGCCTCAAGCATCGAAACTCAGATGCGAGGCGACATTCCTCACCTTCCCAGGGTAATAACCTGGTACCCATTTCTGCCAACGGCTGGGTCGACCGTAGAGGTATTTTTTTTCCAGCCACGAGTACAATTCACCCTGCCCCCAGCGGGAATCGAACATGAGTTGTCCGAACGTCGGTGGTCCAGTCGAGTGGTTTTCCCAACTAGGCTACCGAGGCCCTCCAATTAACTAAATACCTCACTTTAACTTCAGAATGCAGTGTCTTGGGCCACATTAAAGCAATTTAATAGCAAGAAAAATCACACAAGAATAGAATATACTCTGTCTAGAGAGTAATTTCTTAAACTATTTTATAAGGGAATCGTTTTTTTTCCTCTCTTTTTTCTCGTTCGCCAGCATTTAACCCCTGACGAAGTCCCTATAGACTGGGAACTGAATTTTGCGAGTTAATTCATTTTTCCCTGGTAGCCGTGTGCACAGGGGTCCCTCACCGCACAGGCAGATAACTCCGACTTCGGAAGTACTCCAATTATTTTTTCCGTCGATGAGTAATTGACGTTTCAAGTCGGGCCTCGCTGCTGAGACCAGGGGTGGTTGCCGCTGAGAGAAATCATATATAAAAATCTCAACCTGTGTAGCCGGAATTTGAACCCACAACCTTTCTGTCTCGAGGCCGACGACTTGCCTCCAGACCAATCAGTCCCCCAGAATAGTTTAAGAAATATTTTTTTTTAATTATGCTTTTTGTGGCGTTTGAGTGTTTTGCTTTAGTGCCAAAACTATTGACGGCCATGTACAGATATGTTGTGATGTGGTCAGTCACACACCATGCCGCTCTGCTTTCACAAAGAAAACTTATGTTACACATTTTGAGAGGCTGGGTGAATCATCAAAGTTATGTTGTTCATGAAAATAAACAAACATTTGTTAGTTGAGCTCTGGCATATATAAACAGCGCACCAAATAGAACTTCACCGTTATCTTCCATCTTGGAAGTGTCACATAAAAGAAAGTCACTAAAGATAAGAGCCACGCAGTCTCTCATCATAGTTCCCATATGTAATTTCGTGTTGTTATTGCCCTTGTCTTTGTCCTGCAATAAAAACTTATTGGACGAAGCGTAGTGTAGTCCTGTCATTTAACCGGAGAGTTTTAACAAACAATGTATATGTGATTTTAATCGTGCAAGTAATACATTGCGAAATCACACACACACACACACAGAGAGAGAGAGAGAGAGAGAGAGAGAGAGAGAGAGAGAAAGAGAGAGAGTAAAATGAAGAAATTGTGTCGAAAATATAAAAGAAAAATATGCAGAAACATCCCGCGATGCAAGAGTATCTTTTAAAATGTCGGTATGAAATAGAGAATTAAGTGCAGGGTTTCCTCCACCCACCGAAGAATTATAAAATGTAATAATTAAATTTTAATTAGTCGATATAAAACAACAATACATATCGTTATAAGACTGTATAACAATGAACATGAAAAAAAATAATGTTATAGAAAGATTTTAGTTACAAAAAATACAGAATTGAAATTTTCAAATCAGTGCTCCGGCACTGAAAATGTAGCTTTTAACTAGAATAATGGATGGTATGTGTGTAATCGGTGATTCAAAATTGTGAATCTTTAGATTAATTTTAATTTCAGTTTTTAGTTTTTCAGTGCACCGATCTCTACTAAGTTGTTATATGGATTCTGCCATATAATTTACTTTCAACTGCTATTAGGACATATATAACTGCTAGTTCATATGGACATACTCCGAGAGAAGCCAGCTGTAAGTCTGTGTATAATTTTATTGATTCTTGGACAGATAAATACAAGTGGCTTCTTAAAGATAAGGATCGAGGTGGTGCTTTTTGTTGTGTTTGTTCTAGATAGTATATGAATGACACAACCATGCTTCAGAAAAACAAATGTGTCTTTATTAATATGCCTTTCAATAATTATAAGAAAGCCACAGTAACTACTGATAAAGTGAAAAAACACGATTCATCTTAAAATTATAAAAATGCAGAAGGGAAAGAAAATCCCCGGATATTGCATGACAAGAGACCTATTCAATATATCCTACATCAACAAAACAAAGCTGATATTGAAGAAAATAGGTGTCTTAAGTATTTTGATGAGGAGTTTATATTTCGTACTTAAACAGGAGGTAACTCACACAGGGAAATATGGACAGATTGTGAGAAATTTTATGAGACCGTGTGTTTAGAGTTTACGTGACTGGCTTCAGAAACAGAGTGAACGAGCTACATATTGTAGTGACTGTCTTCAGAAACAGAATGAACGAGCTACATATTGTAGTGACTGGCTTCAGAAACAGAATGAACGAGCTACATATTGTAGTGACTGTCTTCAGAAACAGAGTGAACGAGCTACGTATTGTAGTGACTGTCTTCAGAAACAGAGTGAACGAGTTACATATTGTAGTGACTGTCTTCAGAAACAGAGTGAACGAGCTACATATTGTAGTGACTGTCTTCAGAAACAGAATGAACGAGCTACATATTGTAGTGACTGACTGTCTTCAGAAACAGAATGAACGAGCTACATATTGTAGTGACTGACTGTCTTCAGAAACAGAGTGAACGAGCTACATATTGTAGTGACTGACTGTCTTCAGAAACAGAATGAACGAGCTACATATTGTAGTGACTGACTGTCTTCAGAAACAGAATGAACGAGCTACATATTGTAGTGACTGACTGTCTTCAGAAACAGAATGAACGAGCTACATATTGTAGTGACTGACTGTCTTCAGAAACAGAGTGAACGAGCTACGTATTGTAGTGACTGTCTTCAGAAACAGAGTGAACGAGCTACATATTGTAGTGACTGTCTTCAGAAACAGAATGAACGAGCTACATATTGTAGTGACTGTCTTCAGAAACAGAATGAACGAGCTACATATTGTAGTGACTGACTGTCTTCAGAAACAGAATGAACGAGCTACATATTGTAGTGACTAGCTTCAGAAACAGAGTGAACGAGCTACATATTGTAATGACTGGCTTCAGAAACAGAGTGAACGAGTTACATATTGTAGTGACTGGCTTCAGAAACAGAGTAAACGAGCTACATATTGTAGTGACTGTCTTCAGAAACAGAGTGAACGAGCTACATATTGTAGTGACTGTCTTCAGAAACAGAGTGAACGAGTTACATATTGTAGTGACTGGCTTCAGAAACAGAGTGAACTAGCTACATATTGTAATGAATGGCTTCAGAAACAGAGTGAACGAGCTACATATTGTAGTGACTGGCTTCAGAAACAGAGTGAACGAGCTACATATTGTAGTGACTGGCTTCAGAAACAGAGTGAACGAGCTACATATTGTAGTGACTGGCTTCAGAAACAGAGTGAACGAGCTACATATTGTAGTGACTGTCTTTAGAAACAGAGTGAACGTGCTACATATTGTAGTGACTGGCTTCAGAAACAGAGTGAACGAGCTACATATTGTAGTGACTGTCTTCAGAAACAGAGTGAACGAGCTACATATTGTAGTGACTGTCTTCAGAAACAGAGTGAACGAGCTAGATATTGTAGTGACTGGCTTCAGAAACAGAGTGAACGAGCTACATATTGTAGTGACTGGCTTCAGAAACAGAGTGAACGAGCTACATATTGTAGTGACTGTCTTCAGAAACCGAGTGAACGAGCTACATATTGTAGTGACTGGCTTCAGAAACAGAGTGAACGAGCTACATATTGTAGTGACTGTCTTCAGAAACCGAGTGAACGAGCTACATATTGTAGTGACTGTCTTCAGAAACAGAGTGAACGAGCTACATATTGTAGTGACTGGCTTCAGAAACAGAGTGAACGAGCTACATATTGTAGTGGCTGTCTTCAGAAACAGAGTGAACGAGCTACATATTGTAGTGACTGACTGTCTTCAGAAACAGAATGAACGAGCTACATATTGTAGTGACTGTCTTCAGAAACAGAGTGAACGAGCTACATATTGTAGTGACTAGCTTCAGAAACAGAGTGAACGAGCTACATATTGTAATGACTGGCTTCAGAAACAGAGTGAACGAGTTACATATTGTAGTGACTGGCTTCAGAAACAGAGTGAACGAGCTACATATTGTAGTGACTGTCTTCAGAAACAGAGTGAACGAGCTACATATTGTAGTGACTGTCTTCAGAAACAGAGTGAACGAGCTACATATTGTAATGACTGGCTTCAGAAACAGAGTGAACGAGCTACATATTGTAGTGACTGTCTTCAGAAACAGAGTGAACGAGCTACATATTGTAGTGACTGTCTTCAGAAACAGAGTGAACGAGCTACATATTGTAGTGACTGTCTTCAGAAACAGAGTGAACTAGCTACATATTGTAATGAATGGCTTCAGAAACAGAGAGAACGAGCTACATATTGTAGTGACTGGCTTCAGAAACAGAGTGAACGAGCTACATATTGTAGTGACTGGCTTCAGAAACAGAGTGAACGAGCTACATATTGTAGTGACTGTTTTTAGAAACAGAGGGAACGTGCTACATATTGTAGTGACTGGCTTCAGAAACATAGTGAACGAGCTACATATTGTAGTGGCTGGCTTCAGAAACAGAGTGAACGAGCTACATATTGTAGTGACTGTCTTCAGAAACAGAATGAACGAGCTACATATTGTAGTGACTGACTGTCTTCAGAAACAGAATGAACGAGCTACATATTGTAATGACTGGCTTCAGAAACAGAGTGAACGAGTTACATATTGTAGCGACTGGCTTCAGAAACAGAGTGAACTACTAGCTACATATTGTAATGACTGGCTTCAGAAACAGAGTGAACGAGCTACATATTGTAGTGACTGTCTTTAGAAACAGAGTGAACGTGCTACATATTGTAGTGACTGGCTTCAGAAACATAGTCAACGAGCTACATATTATAGTGGCTGGTTTCAGAAACATAGTCAACGAGCTACATATTGTAGTAAAGACACAGCTTGTGAAATGTTACATGGGAGAGCTACTTGATGAACGGCTTGATTAATGGAAAACAATTTTCTATAATGGCTGGTGAATCCACATACACTCCCAACAAATCTTACCTGTCTATATGTGTGTGATATGTCACAGAATGTGTAGGAATTAGAGAAACATTGTTTTGCATAATTTTACTTAAAAATACAACAGCTTAAACTATTATAAACTGCGTTGAATATTAAATAAATAAACGAGGCATGCCATTTGGTAACCTTACTATTTGTGCATTGATTGTTCTATTGTTTCAGGCAGTATTTTTGCCGTTTATAAAAAGATGTAAAAAAAATGAGGAAGGTTTACTCCCTATATACATTGTAGGGCTCATGTGTTGTCATTTGCAGTGACAAGTGTAGAAGATCAGGTGATCGGTAAAAAGTTTTTTTTAATTTTTTTTTTATGTAGTTAGAGAAATATACAAACGCTGCTCCACCAATCTACAAAACGAGAGGCATTTCTCCTTGACATTTCAAAAATGTTAGAGTATGCTATATTGAGAATTTATGAGACCACAGATTTGCGCAGGCTCAGTCGTTATAACATTATTCATATCATTAAAAAATATTATTGGTCAATCATGATGACTTTTGAGCATTTACAAACGATGAGGAAGATCTAGCTTCGTTGGCTGGGGGATTACATTTTGAAATTGAGAAAAACATCTTCTTCCATGTTAGCACTTTGTCTATTGGTGGAGATACTGGGAAATGTTTCGAATTTAAGTAAATTCTTGCAGAAGCAGGAATGTCAGTTGGCAATTCTACCAATGCTAATTTCAAGCACATCTTTACACTTAAAATCAATATCTGCGCATGTACAGAAAGCTGAACAACACACAGATAGTGATTTGACTGCAAAATCTTAAGAATTGATATAGAAGTGTCACACATAATGATTTATAAGTGTCACACATAATGATATATAAGTGTCACACATAATGATATATAAGTATCACACATAATGATATATAAGTATCACACATAGGAATAATAAAAGCAGATTCCTCTGATGACATAACTTGTTTGTAGATAGGTGAACAAGAGAAAGAAACCTCAGATAAGTGAGATACATTAGTTACAACTTTAAATGAGAACCTAAACAAGAGAAAGAAACCTCAGATAAGTGAGATACATTAGTTACAACTTTAAATGAGAACCTAAACAAGAGAAAGAAACCTCAGATAAGTGAGATACATTAGTTACAACTTTAAATGAGAACCTAAACAAGAGAAAGAAACCTCAGATAAGTGAGATACATTAGTTACAACTTTAAATGACCTTTCCTTTAAATGTTTACTCCCCCCCCTGCCCCTTTACAAATTTATTAGAAACATACAACCCCCCCCCACCCTCCTCACCCCCCACCCGTTTTCCACCTCGATGGCAGCATTTATCTGAAAGAAAAATTGCTTGAGTGAGACTATTGAGAATATGATATGTAAGCATTTGACACTGAATTGGTGAAATGTAGTAAATACACCAAAAGTGAAACTTTCAGGACAAATGCAATGACGTAGAATGAAAGAATTAGAGAGAGAGAAAAAAAAACGCACATTTTCAAAATATAGCCAATGAAAGTATCAAATGAATAACTCAAGAAAACAGGAGACTTAGCGGCCAAATTCATTAGTTAAGTAATGACCCAGTGTGCCCATACAAACTGGTACATCTCAAGAACATACGCAGACATTTTGTAATCATTAATCAAGACCGATAACTTAATTGTGATTGCCCGATACACAGAGTTATCAGACTTGAAGGTCATTATTTACAGCATCGGATTATTCCCAATAGAAACACACTGAAGCCTATTTTAGGATTGTTCAGAGTTTGTTCAGTCCCGTGGGATTATTTCCAGAAAAAGTACGTCTAGTTCTGTTCCTTTAAGACGAACAGTCGATGACAAAACGTCAGCAAAAATGGCGAACGAGAAGCCTGACACATGTTCAGCCGTTAATGACTGAGAGAAAATCGAAGGGATCGAACAGAGTGATCTCATGACATTCGTATATCTAACGTGGAAGAAACATGACCAAAAAGATGACATTCTTATGTCCATCGTGGAAGAAATATGAGGAGAATAGATAATTAATATGACGAATACTTTGATAATTCTTAGACGATTCTTTTAACCACAGTGGATGAAACACGAGCAGAATAAATGACATCCCTATGTCCATCGTGGAAGAAACATGAGCAGAATAGATGACATTCGTATGTCCATCGTGGAAGAAACATGAGCAGAATAGTTGACATTCTTATGTCGTCCATTGTGGAAGAAACTAGAGCAGAATAGATGACATTCTTATGTCCATCGTGGAAGAGACATGAGCAGAATAGTTGACATTCTTATGTCGTCCATTGTGGAAGAAACTAGAGCAGAATAGATGACATTCTTATGTCCATCGTGGAAGAGACATGAGCAGAATAGATGACATTCTTATGTCGTCCATTGTGGAAGAAACATGAGCAGAATAGTTGACATTCTTATGTCGTCCATTGTGGAAGAAACTAGAGCAGAATAGATGACATTCTTATGTCCATCGTGGAAGAGACATGAGCAGAATAGATGACATTCTTATGTCGTCCATTGTGGAAGAAACATGAGCAGAATAGATGACATTCTTATGTCCATCGTGGAAGAAACTAGAGCAGAATAGATGACATTCTTATGTCCATCGTGGAAGAAACTAGAGCAGAATAGATGACATTCTTATGTCGTCCATCTTGGAAGAAACATGAGCAGAATAGATGACATTCTTATGTCGTCCATCTTGGAAGAAACATGAGCAGAATAGATGACATTCTTATGTCGTCCATCGTGGAAGAGACATGAGCAGAATAGATGACATTCTTATGTCGTCCATCGTGGAAGAGACATGAGCAGAATAGATGACATTCTTATGTCCATCGTGGAAGAGACATGAGCAGAATAGATGACATTCTTATGTCCATCGTGTAAGAAACTAGATCAGAATAGATGACATTCTTATGTCGATCATCGTGAAAGAAACTAGATCAGAATAGATGACATTCTTATGTCGATCATCGTGAAAGAAACTAGAGCAGAATAGATGACATTCTTATGTCCATCGTGGAAGAAACATGAGCAGAATAGATGATATTCTTATGTCGTCCATCGTGGAAGAAACATGAGCAGAATAGATGACATTCTTATGTCCATCGTGGAAGAAACATGATCAGAATAGATGACATTCTTATGTCCATCGTGGAAGAGACATGAGCAGAATAGATGACATTCTTATGTCCATCGTGGAAGAAACATGAAAAGAATAGATGACATTCTTATGTCCATCGTGGAAGAGACATGAAAAGAATAGATGCCATTCTTATGTCCATCGTGGAAGAGACATGAAAAGAATAGATGACATTCTTATGTCCATCGTGGAAGAGACATGAGCAGAATAGATGACATTCTTATGTCCATCGTGGAAGAGACATGAAAAGAATAGATGACATTCTTATGTCCATCGTGGAAGAGACATGAAAAGAATAGATGACATTCTTATGTCCATCGTGGAAGAAACATGAAAAGAATAGATGCCATTCTTATGTCCATCGTGGAAGAGACATGAAAAGAATAGATGACATTCTTATGTCCATCGTGGAAGAGACATGAGCAGAATAGATGACATTCTTATGTCCATCGTGGAAGAGACATGAGCAGAATAGATGACATTCTTATGTCCATCGTGGAAGAGACATGAAAAGAATAGATGACATTCTTATGTCCATCGTGGAAGAGACATGAGCAGAATAGATGACATTCTTATGTCCATCGTGGAAGAAACATGAAAAGAATAGATGACATTCTTATGTCGTCCATCGTGGAAGAGACATGAAAAGAATAGATGACATTCTTATGTCCATCGTGGAAGAAACATGAAAAGAATAGATGACATTCTTATGTCGTCCATCGTGGAAGAAACATGAAAAGAATAGATGACATTCTTATGTCGTCCATCGTGGAAGAAACATACAGAATAGATAGTAACAATACAATTTTGACAGAAATTGAGAAATCTAACGATTTAACTACCTTGAATTTATCCACTGAGTGGTGTCTCCGTATTGAGGATTGGCTACCATTGAGAGCCACCCAGCTCTGTCTCTTGCTTTAATGGTGCAAATTGTCATAGGCTGACTTGTCCATATTTTGCTGTTACTCGTCCATGTTAGTCTTAGTCTGCCTCTGTTAAACTGTATTTTCTCTTCCAATATTACTTTTATTAGGCTGTTGTGACTTTTAACATGCCCCAAAAATTCCATTTGTCTTGTTCTAATTGTGTTTAATAGTTCTATCTGTTTTAATTTTTACTTGTCTTAAAACTGTATCATTTGTTCGCTTTTAATTCCATCCAATTCTATCTATTCCTCTATAAATCCACATTTTAAAGGCTTCAATTTTTTTCTGTTTTCTTTTCTAATGACCATGTTTCTGCACCATACAGGAAATATTGAGAAAATACTACCTTGAATAAACTGAAAATATACCCCTTACCATACGAAACATATAAGCCTACTCATTACCATACCAAGCACAAAGACCTCATGATACCAGGCATGTACTCCTTACAATACGAAGCACATAAGCCTACTCATTACCATACGAGGCACGTATTGCCGACAAAACATCAAATTGATTTGAAGTACAAAAAGGGGTGAGGCAGAAAAGCATCCTGTCTCCATACCTAACCCCATACCTCAACATCTATGCTGAGGACATCATGATAAATTTCAGAAACGATGACAGATTGTGGGAAGTTCGACCCTTTCACAACATATGGCAACATAATTCCAGAACTCAAGTATGCTGATGACGTAGTACTCCTCTCAAACAGTACAAAAGGTTTTTTAAAAAAATACAATTGCGTGTGTTAAAAAAAACATAGTTAAGAGCAAAACCTCTATCTAAACATACATATAACTATAATAATGCCATTGACAAATCAAAAAGCCAACCCAAAAGTGTCAACAGTGAAGATATTGAAATTGTAATAAGCCGTGCATATCTGTTATCTGCAGAAACTAACAATGGAGATTGCCACAGACAAAAAAAAAGATTAAAAGAAGATTAGCAATAGCAACACACAAATTAAACGCCACGAAGAACACGTGGCACAATATCAGCAAGGCGTTAAAATTAAATTTAATGAAGACATATATCTTTCCTATAGAATGATATGGTTGCGAATCATGGACAATCTCGCAAACAGCAAGGAAGAAAATCGTTTCATTCGAAAGAAAATGCTACATAAAAATCATTCAGTCACCTTGGATAATGAAAAAGAGCAATGAAGACATTAAAATAATTAAACTTTAAAAATAACTGGCTTATAAACACCTTTCTACAGAATAAATTAATATACTATGGACATGTCAAAAGAACCAGCTGGCTGAAAAAAAAAATAAAAGCATGGTCACTGGGCGACGCATCAGGGGTAGACCAAGAGGAAGGTGGTTTCAAGACATCAAGGAGACCTTGAACAGGACAACAGAAGAAACGGGAGATCTGGCTAGAGACATACATTCTTTCATGCGGGCTGTGGTGAATGCAACGTTCTGCAAATGACATGCGAAGTGATGATGATTATATATATATATATATATATATATATATATATATAGAGAGAGAGAGAGAGAGAGAGAGAGAGAGAAAGAGAAAGAGAGAGAGAGAGTTATTGAGTTATTTGCGGGTCATCATCATTGCACTCCGAACACGTCCATAGGATATATATATATATACAGGCAACGTTAAGGGTAAACCAGACTTTTTGCTTATAAACTTATAAACACTGAAATAATTGCATTATTTATATTCAACATAATTCCCATCAAGTTCAATGCACTTACGCCAACGCTTAACAAGTTCGTTGAAACCGCTAGATAAGATTTCTTTCGGACGTGTGCGCAGCCACTTGTGCACTGCCAACAGAACATCATCATCTGTACAGAACTTCACTCCACTTAGCGCATCCTTCCGGACGTAGATAATACACACCCAGCGAGGTCTGGTGAGTGCCGAGAGTTTAGTTTGCACTCAAATAACAGCTCACCAACAGTCGACACTTCTGCTTGAATGTTGTAAGGTCTTAATCTGGTTTGGATCACCGACCCTTTAATCCGACCTAAAGTCGATTAGTTCGGGCTAAAGTGGAAACAATAATAAATAAAATCCATAAATAATGATCTAGTTCTATAGTATGGTGCAGAAAAACTAACTGAATTCAACATTTTAGAACAAAAATTCTAACATCTCCGTTAAGAGGAGATGCAGATAACTGGGATAATGTTCAAGACATAAGAAAAAAAAAAACTCTACCTCAATTACCTCCGAGACAGGAGAGGTAATCACATGGAAAGAGTTCCCGACCACTTTAGACAACATTACCAAGACGTTTCCAATATGGACAGGAAATTACGAAAAATTGTAGTAAGAAAGGATCGATGTAAATCTAGAGGATATAGATGAAGATACACGCATACGATGTCATGAAAGTCAAGCTCAAAGAAATGAATTGTTTGCGTTCGCTCGACAATGACCAGCCTTAAAATGGAATTTCTTTAAAAAAGGAGTTAAGCAATCTGAAGTGTTCTAAGTGTTGTGATTTACAACAATCTATGATGTCTGTGATTTTATGGCCCAACACATCCGACTTAAGCTTTCAGCATTATTTTGTTCGTAACATTAAAGTTGCCTTCCCTCCTCGATCCCTATCGTCTTAGTCAGGACGGTTATACTTCCACCCCACCTTTTTCTCCCAGGTACCACAGGGAGATACAGAAAGACCTTGATCAATTGTGGTTCCCAGATTCTGACACAAAATGTGAGTCACTGATCCACTTTAGCGAATGTGATGGGCGTCTTGGCCCCATGAAAGACATGAATGAGTCAAATAGATGGGCGTCTTGGCCCCATGAAAGACATGAATGAGTCAAATAGATGGGCGTCTTGGCCCCATGAAAGACATGAATGAGTCAAATAGATGGGCGTCTTGGCCCCATGAAAGACATGAATGAGTCCAACAGATGGGCGTCTTGGCCCCATGAAAGACATGAATGAGTCAAATAGATGGGCATCTTGGCCCCATGAAAGACATGAATGAGTCCAACAGATGGGCGTCTTGGCCCCATGAAAGACATGAATGAGTCCAACAGATGGGCGTCTTGGCCCCATGAAAGACATGAATGAGTCCAACAGATGGGCGTCTTGGCCCCATGAAAGACATGAATGAGTCCAACAGATGGGCGTCTTGGCCCCATGAAAGACATGAATGAGTCCAACAGATGGGCGTCTTGGCCCCATGAAAGACATAAATGAGTCCAACAGATGGGCGTCTTGGCCCCATGAAAGACATGAATGAGTCAAATAGATGGGCGTCTTGGCCCCATGAAAGACATGAATGAGTCAAATAGATGGGCATCTTGGCCCCATGAAAGACATGAATGAGTCCAACAGATGGGCGTCTTGGCCCCATGAAAGACATGAATGAGTCAAATAGATGGGCGTCTTGGCCCCATGAAAGACATGAATGAGTCCAACAGATGGGCGTCTTGGCCCCATGAAAGACATGAATGAGTCAAATAGATGGGCGTCTTGGCCCCATGAAAGACATGAATGAGTCAAACAGATGGGCGTCTTGGCCCCATGAAAGACATGAATGAGTCCAACAGATGGGCGTCTTGGCCCCATGAAAGACATGAATGAGTCCAACAGATGGGCGTCTTGGTCCCATGAAAGACATGAATGAGTCAAATAGATGGGCGTCTTGGCCCCATGAAAGACATGAATGAGTCAAACAGATGGGCGTCTTGCCCCCAAGAAAGACATGAATGAGTCAAATAGATGGGCGTCTTGGCCCCATGAAAGACATGAATGAGTCAAATAGATGGGCATCTTGGCCCCATGAAAGACATGAATGAGTCAAATAGATGGGCGTCTGGCCCCATGAAAGACATGAATGAGTCAAATAGAAGGGCGCCTTGGCCCCATGAAAGACATGAATGAGTCAAACAGATGGGCGTCTTGGCCCCATGAAAGACATGAATTAGTCAAACAGATGGGCGTCTTGGCCCCATGAAAGGCATGCATGAGACAATAGATAAATGAAAGTTTAGAAACTTGATAAATCATCTGGTTGTTATGGAATCTTAAACTTAATACAATGACGTCTTGGGGATGAACACAAAAGTAACAATTACACTGTGGAAAGTTGGGAAAGAAGATGGTGACTGTAAACTCTAGAGATATACCACTACGATACTTGCCCCAAAAAACATTCAGTCTAAAGAACTGATAATCTTTAACATGAGTGTAACTATACGCATGGGTTTGTTTCTCAACTATTTGAAGGTATAGTGCAGAAAACAATAATAGTATTTATGGAAAAGAATTATATGAACATAAGTAGGGATTATATCGAATTGCTGTAAAAGTTTTGTCCCAAAAAGGCCTTTTGTCGAAACGTTTGAAATCGACATGAGGTGTCATTACTCAATGCAACGTTCTAACATGAATATGCTTATATATGCACATGAATGTATATCATTTTTTTTATGCAGGAAGTACATATTAAAGTATTTCCTCACTCAGTCAACGTTTCCCCCATCTCGTCCAATTATTACGCCGATTCCAAGATGGATGCCAGAGAAAGGATTTGAAAGTATTAAACAGAGATCTGCCTTTGTCCTAATTGGTGGCCCAAGATACTGATATCGACCTAGCTTCTCTAGCCGACTTGGCTGCATTACAAAGCTGAAACCTCGTATATGACAAGATGTCTGGTGTTTGTGAAAGAAAAAAATATTGGCAATCATTGAAGTTGTATACCCTTTCATTCCGGTTCAGGAAACGTCA
This sequence comes from Megaustenia siamemsis, assembly GCA_032433765.1. Classification (NCBI taxonomy): domain Eukaryota; kingdom Metazoa; phylum Mollusca; class Gastropoda; order Stylommatophora; family Ariophantidae; genus Megaustenia; species Megaustenia siamemsis. The sequence continues at coordinate 47,361,842 of JAVIAB010000073.1, forward strand.
TTTCATTGGATCTTGTCATGCTTTATCATTACGGAATAGCCCGTGGTATTTTAAACAAAAAAAAACATGTATACTATTCTTATTTCATTTGTGAAAACTGCTTCGATGCATTTTAAGAGGAAAAAAATGTATGTACTCATGTTAGTCCCATATGATTGCCATTAATACTTTAGTCGATTAGCTCATGTGTGACTTTCCAGAATGATAAAATATAGATGTTACTTTTATTATGCATCCCACTGTAGGTCTCTACATATACAGCTTAGTTACTGCATGGCAATTCTGGTGATTATTTCTGGAACTCTTTTAAATACAGAACCTAGCTTCAACTTCTCCTTGTTATAACCGTGCACATCATTTCATGGTTGTACTTTTTGAGCAATTCTTGATTGCTGATTTTATTTGTCTAGAATATTTTGATCATTGTTCTCTCCAACAGATTGTATGAAATAATGGCAGCATTCATGTTTTCCTTCTTGTTATCTACAAGTAAGGTGAGTCTAGAAGTATTGAACATACTCGCGTTAATAAATTCTTATCTTGTATTTTTTGTGATGAACTTGTCGCGTCTCTAGTTTCTGTTTAGAAGAGCTTAATCTATTCTGATTTTATTTATTCTTTAGATGACATTTTTACAGGTTGTCGCATCTAATTTGACAACCTGCAGGAGTGTGTGAATGTGTATTACTGTTAACGTTATTTATATATTTTCATTGGTTCCTTAAATGAAGCCACGTGTCATCTGAATTTGTTGATCTCATTCAATGTGCATTCCTTACTGCTTACTTTTTTGTGTGTGCAATAATTGTTTTCTTTGGTAGGATTCAAATAATAATGTAATTCCATCAAATGTATAGGAAGTGTCCTAGAGCAGTAAATATTGTAACTCATATTGCTCTTGAAATGTCTTCTATGGTTTATTATGCTGGGATACGGGCGGTTGAACATTATGGATTTTAATTCGTTTGCAGTGATACCGGGGCTTTCCATAACCATATGCTGGGATTAACATTCCGAAAAGATTGAATAGTCTGGACATGTTACAGTTGACCGCCCGACGGCTTCTCCTGAGTAACACTCGGAAGCAACTGAAAGAGAAACAGAATGGCGACTTTAAACGGTAAAGGAACTAGCAGACATCACAAGGAACGGAGATGCACAACACCTGAACATTGATATGTACATTTCATTATCACTGGACGATGTAGTGCAACAACGACAGAAAAAAATGAAATTTAAATATTTACTCTGTTCTCACCACAAAACGCAGAGATAGACTCAATATCCAACAAAGCGTGTCAAATCACTGAATAGGTGTCACCACTATCGTCCAACAATGAAATAACCCTTGAGGCAAAACGGGCACCCAACAATACAATCTTTATTACAACCATATGCTACCAATGCCAGTCCTGTGCCCTAGATGCAAGAACAATACGAAAAATAATCTTTACATAGATGAAATGTGTTAGACGAATGACAGGAAACAGCCTGAGAGATACGATCAGAAATGATAATCTGAGAAAAAAAGCTAGGAATAACACCCGTCATAGAATATATAAAGAAATAGCAGATAGAACGTTTGGCTACGTGACAAGGCAGAAAATTCAAAACACAACACAGCGAACCTGCAATAAACGATGCGAGAACACCAGATACAAAGGCCGACCACAAATAAGATGGATAGGTGGAATATTAGAAGCACTAGGAAACATAACAGCAGCAGAGGCGAACAGAAGATCAAAAGCCCGCAAATTATATACTTACAGAGGTTGTTTGCTGAGTGTCACACATCTCAACTCTGTTGGTAGAGACAGACGTAACAGACGTTGTTTGCTAAGTGTGACACATCTCAACTCTGTTGGCAGAGACAGACTTACAGACGTTGTTTGCTGAGTGTGACACATTTTAACTCTGTTGGTAGAGACAGACTTACAGTCGTTGTTTGCTGAGTGTCACACATTCCAGCTCTATTAGCGACAGATTCACAGATGTGTTTCCGGAATGTGCCAGAAGGAATGCATAAATATCGTACAAACGAATCTAAAAGCGAGTCCACTAATGACCAAGCAATTATTTTTAACTTTCAACATTCCTTTTAAATACAATACGGTTGTATTCGATTTATATTCTGCTTGAATTAATTGCCAGCATGTTGGAGTCTTTGATAAATTATTCATCGTACACACGATAGCACACAAGAAACTATGCTACACAATCGAAACGTTATTTGCTTTAAAACACACTGTTGATGACCAAGGTTATGTTTTAGAAATGCTAGCATTCTCAACATAGAGCAATACAACATGGGCAGAGATGTCAGCCCTCCAGATATAGAGCAATGCAACATGGGCAGAGATGTCAGCCCTCCAGACAGAGAGCAATGCAGCATCGGCAGAGATGTCAGCCCTCCGGACATAGAGCAATGCAAAATGGGCAGAGATGTCAGCCCTCCAGACATAGAGCAATGTAACATGGGCAGAGATGTCAGCCCTCCAGACATAGAGCAATGCAACTTGAGTAGAGATGTAAGCCCTCCAGACATAGAGCAATACAACATGGGCAGATATGTCAGCCCTCCAGACATAAAGCAATACAACATGGGCAGAGATGTCAGCCCTCCAGACATAGAGCAATACAATATGGGCAGAGATGTCAGACATCTAGATATAGAGCAATGCAACATGGACAGAGATGATAGCCCTCCAGACATAGAGCAACAGAACATGGACAGAGATATCAGACATCTAGATATAGAGCAATGCAACATGAGTAGAGATGTCAGCCCTCCAGACATAGAGCAATACAACATAAGCAGAGATGTCAGACCTCCAGGCAGAGAGCAATACAGCATGGGCAGAGATGTCAGCCCTCCAGATATAGAGCAATGCAGCATGGGCAGAGATGTCAGCCCTCCAGACATAGAGCAATGTAACATGGGCAGAGATGTCAGCCCTCCAGACATAGAGCAATGCAACTTGAGTAGCGATGTCAGCCCTCCAGACATAGAGCAATACAACATGGGCAGAGATGTCAGCCCTCCAGACATAGAGCAATACAACATGGGCAGAGATGTCAGCCCTCCACACATAGAGCAATACAACATGGGCAGAGATGTCAGACATCTAGATATAGAGCAATGCAACATGGACAGAGATGATAGCCTTCCAGACATAGAGCAACAGAACATGGACAGAGATATCAGACATCTAGATATAGAGCAATGCAACATGAGTAGAGATGTCAGCCCTCCAGACATAGAGCAATACAACATGAGCAGAGATGTCAGACCTCCAGGCAGAGAGCAATACAGCATGGGCAGAGATGTCAGCCCTCCAGATATAGAGCAATGCAGCATGGGCAGAGATGTCAGCCCTCCAGACAGAGAGCAATACAACATGAGCAGAGATGTCAGCCCTCCAGACATAGAGCAATGCAGCATGGGCAGAGATGACAGCCCTCCAGACAGAGAGCAATACACCATGAGCAGAGATGTCAACCCTCTAGACATAGAGCAATTCAGCATGGGCAGAGATGTCAGCCCTCCAGACATAGAGCAATACAACGTGCACATATATATCAGCCCTCCAGACATAGAGCAATGCAACATGGGTAGAGATGTCAGCCCTCCAGACATAGAGCAAATCAACACGGACAGAGATGTCAGACATCTAGATATAGAGCAATGCAACATGGACAGAGATGATAGCCCTCCAGTTATAGAGCAACAGAACATGGACAGAGATGTCAGACATCTAGATATAGAGCAATGCAACACGGACATAGATGATAGCCCTCCAGACATGCATCAATTATTTGTTACTAATAGTTTAGATTGTTTTGCTCGTTTATTCATTTCAGAAAACTATTCTCTATGATAATCTACTATACATTTAAGTTGATGAGAAGAAATGTTAACTTAAATTGCAACAATATTTCTGTTAAAAAAAATGAATATTTTGCACACGATCGAGTTGAACTATTCGGTCCCTAGAATATTTATACTGAAGTCCATAACAATCTCTTAATAAAATATAACAAATATATATACAAATTGGGAGCCGCGATTGCTCAGTGGTTAGTGAACTGGACTACAAAGGACAAGGGGTAGGGTTCGATCCCAACCGACGGCTTTCGGGTTCACCCAGCCTTAAATGGATACCGGATTTTTTCTGGGAAAGTAAAGCGGCACGGGCGTAATACCGACCACATTACCCCAAAATTCATGTGCCGAAGGTCTGTAAAATTTATGGTCACTAACACCATATTCCGTATACGCCACTTGTCGTGACGGGGGCTCTTTACAATTCATTCGAAGACAAGAAATAAAGCACGGGGGATAGACAACATACCAGTAGAAATAATAGTTGCAGCAGGAGAAACAGGAGTGACATGACTGCACAGAATATACAATACAGCATGGCACCAACAAAAGGCACCAGAAGACTGGCAACAGGCAATCATCGTACTAGTATGAAAAAAAAACTGCAAAAAGGACTGCAATCAATATAGAGGTATATCTCTTCTCAGCCATGTAGGAAAGTTAAACTCCAAAAATTATGGAAAAAAAAGGCTGAGACCAATAATAGAACTACAGTTAAGCGCTTCTCAAATGAGGTTCAGACCAAAAAAAAAAGAACAGAGGATGTACCGACGCTCTATTCACCATAAAACAGCTTACAGAAAAAACAACAGAACACAATCCAAATTTATACATAGCTTTCATTGACCAGGAAAATGCATTTGGCAGAGTAAATAGAAAACAACTGTGGGAGATATTATTGTCCGTTTTAAAATGATTAGCCGCTATTTAATAATTAATATCTCTGTAACCGCTTGATCGAAATTGTTCAAATTTTGCACATGACATAATAATCTCAATGTCCCCGCGAATATATTTTTGTTCCTAATTAAAAATGTATGGTTTAAAATTTTCTTTATTTATTGTATACAAATTTACTACCTCATAGACAAACCATATTGTATATGGTTTACCCCTTCATATTTCTGACCTATTTCGTTTGCTCAATCTTTCCCGCAATTCTCGTGATTTGTGCAATTTCTCCACACATTATAGCACGATGTTTGAACGAGAAGTAAATTTGGATGTTTATAAACAGCTTCCATTTGTATTCATTGACGTTGTATAAATCGGTTGGTGTTCTAGGCATTTATTGAAATGCGTGTTATTATTAACATTTGAATTATGTTACGCCTATGCCGGAGTATGCTAATTACTTCAATTACAATAAACTATTTTCTTCAGCCACAAAATTACAGCATCTGTCGAAAAGATCAAAGGAATTAGCCTATACAGGTGAATGACACTATCTGCAATATTGCATTTTATAAAACTTTTGAGACATTGAAAAAATAAGACCAAATGCAAAAAAATCGTGTTTATGTGTGTAAAGGTTATGGAGATATTTGAAGTCAAGCCTGGACATACTATTTTGAAACGGACTATAAGAAAATACGAAGTAAGCCAACATCTAACCAACATAATTGAAAGTCTCTACATCAACAGCAACTACACAGTGAGAACAGCAGCAGGCTACACAGACCACTTCGAAGCTAGATCAAGTGTAAGAAAGGGGTGCTTACTATCCTCCCCTAGTGTTTATTACATATATAGACTATATATGCAAGTTATCCAACCCATCAGCGACAGGGCAGATCAATGATTTGTAGACGATCAGACACATAATAGACTTATAAGAAAACGTAAATAAACTCAACATTACAGGCACAAAATTCAACACGAAAATCAACATCAACAAAGCAGAAGTTATGAATGTTGCAAAAGAGAAACAGAACATCACAATAACTATCGACGGCAAACAACTAAAACAAGTAGAGGAATTCAAATATCTAGGAAGGAAAGTTTGGTTACAAACGACAATTCACAAACAGCAGAGATAGACTCAAGATGCAAAAAAAGCTTGTCAAATTATTGGACAGCTATCACCACTATTGTCCAACAAGGAAATAACTCGAGGCAAAACAGGCACTTTACAACACAATCTTCATTTCAACGTTCTGCTACCATTGCCAGACCTGGACCCTAGATACAAGAACAATAAGAAAAAATAACCTCTACGGAGATTAAATGAGTTAGACAGGAAATAGCCTGAGAGATAAGATCAGAAATGAAGAACTGATGAAAAAAAGCTAGGAATAACCTCCGCCGTAGAATGTATAAAGAAAAAAAACAGATAAAATGGTTTTGCCACGAGAGAAGGCAGAATGATCAAAGCACAACACAGTGAGCCGTCTTTAAACTTTGCGAGAACACCAGACCCAAGGTTCGACCACGAAAACGATAGATCGACGGAAGATTAGAAGCACTAGGAAACATAACAGCAGCAGAGGTGAACAGAAGAGCAAAAGACCGCAAATTATATCTCCTCTCGACGCTGAAAGCCCAATGAGGAAGGAAAGAATAAGATTCGAAGACTGCTATACATCCGGTTAGACTACAAACCAATTACATAAATAAGTCGTGAATCTAAACAGGCATATATATCCATTTACGTTAGAAAGCGTCTCTGGATTTACCTTCGACACATTCTCAGAATGGACGTAAGAATACTACCTCACCTGGCCCTTATAAGGAGAGCAGAAGGTAAATGAAAACGAGGAAGACCGAAAAAAAACCTACATCTAATTATCATCAAAGAGAGCGCGGTTATGGGTCTCAGAGACAACCCAGAACTAAAACAGGTCACGGCCGACCATCAGACATTGAAAACTATTACTTCTGCTCTATGCATCGTATTCGGCCCAAGAAAATAATCAATCAATCAATCAACAACAACAACAAAAAAATATATATACATTAATTCACCAAGAAAAAACAGCATTTTTGTGCTGAGTCAAAAGCTGAACCCACTCCCATAAACTGTTGAATACTGAGAGAATTCTGGAATGAAAAGTAAAGTGAATTTTATACCACATGAAAGAGCTTTAGAAATTCAATTGAAACCAGAGTGTGCAGTTCTGGGCTCTCCTAGCAGCGAACGCCATGATGACCCATCACTTTAAAATCGTGAAGGTTCAGACAGAACAGGCTTGTACAGTTAGTGAATAAACTTGCATTAGCCATTTTATTTTGTTTGTTTTTGTTTTCTTAAGCAGAGAGGCCAATTTTATTTAAATTACACTGTATTATTTCATTGACACACATTTCTCACAAGAAAACTGGCCAGTCATGGAATTGTTTCTTCTCGTAAGCAAAAATCTACTAAATTACCACTGAGACGAAAATACTTAAATTTGAATTTGCCAACGTGTTTTGGCGGGAGCTGTGACGTTCGCCAGCTTTTACCTCTGCCGAGGTCCCTAGAGACTAGGAACTGAATTTGCGTGTTATTCCATTTTTCCCTGGCAGCAGTGTTCACAGGGGTCCCTCGCCGCACAGCCAGATAATCCCGACTTCGGAGGTACTCATATTTTTTCTGTCGATGAATAATTGACGACATGAGTATGAAACGGATATCGGGAGTCCCTGACTGCAGTGATACTGATTATATGAACAGAACTGAAATTTGAAAATTACCATATGTATTCTGTGTCTAAAATTGGAACTACTGTTGCATAGTATTGATCTCTAGCTGTATCCTAAAGTGATTAGAATATGCTCTATCCTAAAGTGATTAGAACAGGCTCTATCCTAAAGTGATTAGAACAATCTGTATCCTAAAGTGATTAGAACAATCTGTATCCTAAAGTGATTAGAACAAGCTGTATCCTAAAGTGATTAGAACAAGCTGTATACTAAAGTGATTAGAACAAGCTCTATCATAAACTGATTAGAACAATCTGTATCCTAAAGTGATTAGAACAAGCTGTATACTAAAGTGATTAGAACAAGCTGTATACCAAAGTGATTAGAACACGCTCTATCCTAAAGTGATTAGAACAAGCTGTATACTAAAGTGATTAGAACAAGCTGTATACTAAAGTGATTAGAACAAGCTGTATACTAAAGTGATTAGAACAAGCTCTATCATAAACTGATTAGAACAATCTGTATCCTAAAGTAATTAGAACAAGCTGTATCCTAAAGTGATTAGAACAAGTTCTATCCTAAAGTAATTAGAACAATCTGTATCCTAAAGTGATTAGAACAAGCTGTATCCTAAAGTGATTAGAACAAGTTGTATCCTAAAGTGATTAGAACAAGATGTATCCTAAAATGATTAGAACAAGCTCTATCCTAAAGTGATTAGAACAAGCTCTATCCTAAAGTTTTTAGAAGAAGCTGTATCCTAAAGTGACTAGAACAAGCTCTATCCTAAAGTGATTAGAACAAGCTGTATCCTAAAGTGATTATAACAAGCTGTATCCTAAAATGATTAGAACAAGCTCTATCCTAAAGTGATTAGAACAAGCTCTATCCTAAAGTGATTAGAACAAGCTCTATCCTAAAGTGATTAGAACAAGCTGTATCCTAAAGTGTTTAGAACAAGCTGTATCCTAAAGTGATTAGAAGAAGTTGTATCATAAAGTGATAAGAACAAGTTGTATCCTAAAGTGATTAGAACAAGCTGTATCCTAAAGTGATTAGAACAAGTTGTATCCTAAATTTATTAGAACACGTTGTATCCTAAAGTGATTAGAACAATCTGTATCCTAAAGTCATTAGAACAAGTTGTATCCTAAAGTGATTAGAGCAAGGTGTATCCTAAAGTGATTAGAACAGCCTGTATCCTAAAGTGATTAGAACAATCTGTATCCTAAAGTGATTAGAACAAGTTGTATCCTAAAATGATTAGAACAAGTTGTATCCTAAAATGATTAGAACAAGTTGTATCCTAAAGTGATTAGAACAAGTTGTATCCTAAGTGATTACAACAAGCTGTATCCTAAAGTGATTAGAACAAGTTGTATCCTAAAATGATTAGAACAAGTTGTATCCTAGAGTGATTAGAACAAGTTGTATCCTAAAGTGATTACAACAAGCTGTATCCTAAAGTGATTAGAACAAGCTGTATCCTAAAGTGATTAGAACAAGCTCTATCCTAAAGTTTTTAGAACAAGTTGTATCCTAAAGTGATTAGAACAAGCTCTATCCTAAAGTGATTAGAACAAGTTGTATCCTAAAGTGATTAGAACAAGCTCTATCCTAAAGTGATTAGAAGAAGTTGTATCCTAAATTGTTTAGAAGACGCTGCACCCAAAAATTTAAAATCCTTTCTGGTGAACATTTGAGTATTGCATTCCTCGAAACTCTCAGATGTGCCAGTCTTTGATCTTTCTGCTATGGACATTTGAGTATTGCATTCCTCGAAACTCTCAGATGTGCCAGTCTTTGATCTTTCTGCTATAGACATTTGAGTTTTGCATTCCTCGAAACTCTCAAATGTGCCAGTCTTTGATCTTTCTGCTATGGACATTTGAGTATTGCATTCCTCGAAACTCTCAGATGTTCCAGTCTTTGATCTTTCTGCTATGAACATTTGAGTATTGCATTCCTCGAAACTCTCAAATGTGCCAGTCTTTGATCTTTCTGCTATGGACATTTGAGTATTGCATTCCTCGAAACTCTCAAATGTGCCAGTCTTTGATCTTTCTGCTATGAACATTTGAGTATAGCATTCCTCGAAACTCTCAAATGTGCCAGTCTTTGATCTTTCTGCTAAGGACATTTGAGTATAGCATTCCTCGAAACTCTCAGATGTGTCAGTATTTGATCTTTCTGCTATGGACATTTGAGTATAGCATTCCTCGAAACTCTCAGATGTGCCAGTCTTTGATCTTTCTGCTATGAACATTACCTATACCAATATCATTCCTAAATGAAGTATTGACTTCAGCTAAAAATGTCACGTTTTGTATGTGGTGTTGCAAACTGAAACCTCTTCGGTAAAATATCAGTTATTAAAATGAATGGAATGTACTAGGATCAGGATATGTTCATCCGTAAATTCTGTAACTGTTACTACATTAAAATGTCAGTTTAAGATGAAATAATCTGCACGGCCTTACATTTACTTTCAATTCATTGAGTGCCGTCTCTGCATCCAAGGTTGACTACCATGGAGAGCCATTCCGATCTGTCTCTTGGTTTGAAAGTCGAGGTTGTCATAGGCTGACACGTACATCTTTTATTGTTACTCGTCTATGTTAGTCTTGGTCTGCCTCTGCCTTTTTTATCTTTTATTTTCCCTTCCAAGATTACTTTTAGTAGGCTGTTGTGTCTTTTAACATGACCCAAAAATCTTATAGGTCTTGTTTGAATTGTGTTTAGTAGTTCTTTTTTAAATTTTTAGTTGTTTTAATTCAGTTTGAAGAGTATGTGTGGATATAAATAGCGCTGATCTAACGGTTTAACACTGTGGACATGTTCGCTGGTGGAGTGTATTAGTTGATCCAGCTTTTAAAATGCGCACATCACCCACAGGTTGTAATATTCTACTATTGTAGACAACAAATTTTAATACATCGTTTAGACTGAATAGAACAATTGTAACGATTTTTAATCAAAACAAGAAAATTTTCAAATGTTTACTTTTCGTGATTAAAAAAAAAAAAGAAAAAAAAAATCCTCCCTAATGGTGAAATAATTTAGAATATAAAATAGGTTAACGTGTATCTCATTGCGACATCTCTACTGGTGTTAGAATGAGAAAACAATGTTCTCTGGATATAAAATGAGTTTCTCGGCGGTCGCACGACAATTAATTACGTCCCCAAACCCCCTCCCCCGGTTGGCTCAGAAAAGGCTTGAGATAAGCCGCTATGTATTGTCATTTCAATCAAGTTGCCATGTTTGCACTTTCCCGTCTATCAAATCCGATTTCAACACGACGTTTTCTGAGTACCGGGTTTGCCTTCTCTCTTCCAGACAGGTTTATTTCCATGACTACCACACGGAGGTAATGATTGTTTTGGACCAGTTCTGATTTATTGATTCTGACACGGCAAGTTTTCTAAGATTTATTGAGTTATTTGCGGGTCAACATCATTGCACTCCGAACATGTCCGTAGGTGCTCAGATCCCCTCCTCAGCAAGTCCCGCAGCGTGGAGTGAGTGACGTCTCCAGGTCTGTGTTGGTTGATAAGTCTTCTTACACGGCCACTAAGTTTCTGGTTTCTGGCTGTGCCCATCTTAACTCCCATCTCTTTCATTCATGAAGTGGACTCATGGTTGTCGAAGTCAAGTGCCATTCCCACATATCGGAGGGCATTGATAACGTCCACCCGATCCATCGGTTAACCATCTTCAACGACAGCGCAGCTAACCAAACTATCCGCTCTTTCATTTCCCCGTACTCCCGTATTTCCAGGGACGTGAACAAAGGTGACTCTGCGTATTTAGACTTCTGCAATGACTCTACCCATTGCATGCCAACAAAGTCCACCTCCACTTTTCTTTACCATGCTCATCGAATCACTTAGTATGCAGGCGTGAGTGTAGTCTTGTGACTCTAACCAGATGAATGCCTTGGTCACTGCCATCACCTCCATCGTCATGCTACTCGTCGTCATAACGTATGCGTCACTGTCTTCCTTGATTATTCTGCCTGCCGAGCGTGCTGTAAATGCAAATGCAGTCCTTTGTTGTCGTATAACGGATCCGTCTGTATAGAATACCGCATCTTTCTTATTGGTGTTATCCCAGATGAGACCGTTGACCTCCGCAATGACCACAACTGAGATCTGTTCCCTACATTTCCTGTCGAGTGTGACAATACATGAGAATGTCCCACTGAATGACGTAGGCACTAATATCCACCTCTCGCAAGCGTTGATATTGGTAAGCCCACAGACCTGTTTGATGACACCTCTGCTCGGCCTACCCACGATTTGCCTTTTTTTAGTCTGACACCGTTCCCTGTGTTGAGCTCGTGGTGCAATGGATGCTCTTTATCTGCACTTATCTTCAGGTATGCTCGTGCCCTTCAGATTTTGATCCTGTTATCCATGGTTGGAAAGTCGAGAAGATACGTCATTGCTACACATGTAGTGCCCCTCGTACACCCCAAGATAATGCGCATAGTTTCATTCTGTATTTTCTCCAGCCTATCAATTTGCGTACCACTAATATCTTCAGTAATAAAGAAAAGACGATGGTCATATGTTGGACATGTGATGAGAAGAGATAATAACCGAATAGCAAAGCAAGCCCTCATATGGGAAACAACAGGTAAAAGAAAGGGAGGAAGACCCAGGGAGACACTGAGAGGAACATTGATGAGAGAGGCAGGAGCAGCAGGATTCGGCTCCCTCAATGAGATAGAGCTGCTTGCACAGAACAGAGACAGATGGCGAGATTTGATAAAATATATTTAAAAGAAAACTGCTAGAACAAAAATTCAGATAGGAGAAGGTGTATCTTGGTCTACGCCCTATGGGCCGGCTACGGCCCGAAAGGTCAATAGATAGATAGATAGATAGATCAATTTGCGTCGTACTGGCAGTAAGAATTGTAGTAAGAAGACAGTAAGAGACAGTCAATAAACAGTCAGACAAGGCAGTAAGAATTTTTCTTTGAGATACTGGCTACTCTCAAGTCATTTACATTATGGCTACATCGGCCAGACTACTTCATTTAACATGTATATTTGCCTATATTACAACAACATATGTTTACGATTTGGTCGTAGACGAGTATGGCAGCTTTTAAGAAGTTTTACTTCGCCGTCAAAGTTAACAAGTACTGACCTTGTTGAAGCCCGAGAATGAAACGAGTGAAATAATCAATCAGGTTCGGCAAATAGACGGAGATGACAACTGACGAGTGGGGTAATAACAGACTGAGTGATAGCATCCGGACAGGACAATCAATCAATGCCCTCGATTCCTCTTCGTATATTTCTTCAGCCACAGCACTCGTCTCGGCGCTGATTTCTTGGTCTACCTTTATAAATGGCAGCTACTGTTCTTCATTCTCAAACAGCTTTAGGGAATAAATAACAACACAGACTTGTGGCATGCTGGTTTCATGTTTACATTTGAGGTTTTCATTCAAAAATCATCATGCAGTTTGAACACAATTACCATATTAACAATTTAACTCCCGATTATTTAGCTATTTTCAATAAGTCATCCGAATTTATTTTTTATGAGATACTGTCAAGTATAAGATTTTTATAGATTTAGTTTCTTATTTACATTGTTAAAAGAGAAATACCATTAAAGAAATGATGGTGCACAACGATATACAACTCACAGCTGTTTGTCACTGATACTTTAGTTGAGTTGCTCAATTCCGTCTTTCCAAGAAGATAAAATGTACAAATTTATTCTATTTTACATTCAAAGTAACTAGAAGAAGCTAAAACTTAAAATGTAAAAAACTCTTTTAGTTAAAAAGTGAATACGTTGTCCCTCAAAACTCTCCACTTTCCCACGCTTTGTCTCTTTGTTACGAGCATTATGGTACTAAAATATCAATAATAAATATTTACTACTTCAGCTGGAATAAGTTACATTTTATATTTATGTGTGTCATTAAATGAAAGCGCTTCCATTAAATATATTTGTTTTAAACATGAGGGTAATGTACAAGGTTTCAGACATCTTCATTCATAAATGCTGCAACATTCTCAAGACTGTAATTAATGTGCCTCTTTTAGATGAAACCAAGTAACTGTGAACTATATTTATTTATATCTGGCAGACTGCTTTTGAGACGTCAGAGACGTTGTTTTTTTTTTAGACGTCACTACAGGAGCATTCTGACAGCAAAACATTTTATGGACATAATGAAATATCAACTCTCATTCGAACACCAAACATGTGCGCCCTTTATTCTCCAGTTCCATAAAAAATTACTGACATAACACATAACAAATGCTTGAAAGCCGTAATGAAAGTTATTATATAAAACTTTCAGACATTCTTAGTTCCTTTTTACAGAATTGTGTTGCAACTATTCAAACGATTCATTCTTTCTTTTTTTTTTAGCTGTTGAGACGTACATGAACTCAAATCTCCTCTCTTGCCTTCTCTATCAGTATGATCCGTTTTACTTTAAGCTCATACATCTTTTCTCTCGGCTTTTTCTGTCGATACTGCCTTACTTACAGGTCATAGTCTTTTATTTCACTTAGTTATTGCTCGCAGCCATCTATAGATTTACAAAAGGCCAACGTACAGAAAATTAAACAGAAAAAAATACCTCTAACAAGGATGCCATTGTCAGCTTTAGGAGCTATAGACAGCAGAGGTCACTCTACCCGCAATCGCCCCTGCTCGCAAAGTTGAAAACGTCACTTTTGTTGGAGCTTTTCTGGAAACTTCCGGTTGGTGCGACAGGTCGAGATTGCCGCTTAGTCGAATCGGGTTTAGGACTAGTGGCATTTTTGTTGCAATGTGCTTTAACGTCATTCTTTCTGGTCTGGATTTGTGTTTGTGGGGAGAGACTTAGTTCGTTCGCATTCAAATGACCACAAAATCGACATGGTTTTTGAACCCGCGCGCTGAAATAATGCTGCAGGCGACTGACCGTGGAGTTTAGTGGAACGGTACCAGGTTCCGGCATTGTCTTGGGGCGGGATGTTTGAGCTGTCTGTTTTCTACTGCAAATTTGCCACCAGCAGGACTGCGGTCGGATTGAGTGTGCTACCAAAGTGGAGGTCTGACTTCATTTGTTGTGACATTGATTGTTGTTGTGGCATGTTCGCTGATCATGAAGTCCACGCGGATTTGGCGCGGATGTATGGAGATTATACTGCCCGTGACGGCCGTTACAGCAACCGGAAGTGTCCATTATGAACTGTGTACCATTTGTACAACGTGTTCAATAGAACAGCCTGAACGTAAATGCGCGACATTTTCACAGAACACAACGTGTTCAATGGAACAGTATGAACGTAAATGCGCGACATTTTCACAGAACACAACGTGTTCAATGGAACAGTATGAACGTAAATGCGCGACATTTTCACAGAACACAACGTGTTCAATAGAACAGTATGAACGTAAATGCGCGACATTTTCACAGAACACAACGTGTTCAATGGAACAGTATGAACGTAAATGCGCGACATTTTCACAGAACACAACGTGTTCAATGGAACAGTATGAACGTAAATGCGCGACATTTTCACAGAACACAACGCGTTCAATGGAACAGTATGAACGTAAATGCGCGACATTTTCATAGAACACAACGTGTTCAATGGAACAGTATGAACGTAAATGCGCGACATTTTCACAGAACACAACGTGTTCAATGGAACAGTATGAACGTAAATGCGCGACATTTTCACAGAACACAACGCGTTCAATGGAACAGTATGAACGTAAATGCGCGACATTTTCACAGAACACAACGCGTTCAATGGAACAGTATGAACGTAAATGCGCGACATTTTCACAGAACACAACGCGTTCAATGGAACAGTATGAACGTAAATGCGCGACATTTTCACAGAACACAACGTGTTCAATAGAACAGCCTGAACGTAAATGCGCGACATTTTCACAGAACACAACGTGTTCAATGGAACAGTATGAACGTAAATGCGCGACATTTTCACAGAACACAACGTGTTCAATGGAACAGTATGAACGTAAATGCGCGACATTTTCACAGAACACAACGTGTTCAATGGAACAGTATGAACGTAAATGCGCGACATTTTCACAGAACACAACGTGTTCAATAGAACAGCCTGAACGTAAATGCGTGACATTTTCACAGAACACAACGTGTTCAATGGAACAGTATGAACGTAAATGCGCGACATTTTCACAGAACACAACGTGTTCAATAGAACAGTATGAACGTAAATGCGCGACATTTTCACAGAACACAACGTGTTCAATGGAACAGTATGAACGTAAATGCGCGACATTTTCACAGAACACAACGTGTTCAATGGAACAGTATGAACGTAAATGCGCGACATTTTCACAGAACACAACGTGTTCAATGGAACAGTATGAACGTAAATGCGCGACATTTTCACAGAACACAACGTGTTCAATGGAACAGTATGAACGTAAATGCGCGACATTTTCACAGAACACAACGTGTTCAATGGAACAGTATGAACGTAAATGCGCGACATTTTCACAGAACACAACGTGTTCAATAGAACAGCCTGAACGTAAATGCGTGACATTTTCACAGAACACAACGTGTTCAATGGAACAGTATGAACGTAAATGCGCGACATTTTCACAGAACACAACGTGTTCAATAGAACAGTATGAACGTAAATGCGCGACATTTTCACAGAACACAACGTGTTCAATGGAACAGTATGAACGTAAATGCGCGACATTTTCACAGTACACAACGTGTTCAATGGAACAGTATGAACGTAAATGCGCGACATTTTCACAGAACACAACGCGTTCAATGGAACAGTATGAACGTAAATGCGCGACATTTTCATAGAACACAACGTGTTCAATGGAACAGTATGAACGTAAATGCGCGACATTTTCACAGAACACAACGTGTTCAATGGAACAGTATGAACGTAAATGCGCGACATTTTCACAGAACACAACGCGTTCAATGGAACAGTATGAACGTAAATGCGCGACATTTTCACAGAAAAAAACGCGTTCAATGGAACAGTATGAACGTAAATGCGCGACATTTTCACAGAACACAACGCGTTCAATGGAACAGTATGAACGTAAATGCGCGACATTTTCACAGAACACAACGTGTTCAATAGAACAGCCTGAACGTAAATGCGCGACATTTTCACAGAACACAACGTGTTCAATGGAACAGTATGAACGTAAATGCGCGACATTTTCACAGAACACAACGTGTTCAATGGAACAGTATGAACGTAAATGCGCGACATTTTCACAGAACACAACGTGTTCAATGGAACAGTATGAACGTAAATGCGCGACATTTTCACAGAACACAACGTGTTCAATAGAACAGCCTGAACGTAAATGCGTGACATTTTCACAGAACACAACGCGTTCAATGGAACAGTATGAACGATCGAGACGGAGACTTTGTTTTTTGCTGTAACAGAGGCTGAACAGGCATGGGAATACCCCGCTTGCAGTAAAACCATGCCGATCTAAAGTCTCAAGTCTGGAGACTTTCTGAGGATTTCGTGTCAGGCCGTAGACCTTTGCAAATCTATAGATGGATATGCTCTCCTGGGGATCTTATACTTCCATGGTCTTGTCTGTCAAATACGAACTGGTAGAAGTCAAACACTTTCTTTAATCAAATTCAATTCAAACAAATAAAGACATTGGCAGAAGAATCTCCTTCCTTTAAGATTTTAGTTTCAATCAAACAAGACTTACTAGCAGAAATCATAGATGCCGTCATCATTAATATTTTAATTTTAAAAAAAGGACTGACTGGTAGAAGTTATACTCTTCCTTAATCGTTTCTGTCAGACAGATCTACAGCTAATGATCTACCCCCCCCCCCCCCCCTTGAAACTTTTCTAACCCTCTGGCCTGTTACTTAACACCATTCGCCTCCCTATATTTTCATCTGGCACTTCAACTTTATGAAACGCCTTGTAGTTGAAATCTGCCACCGAGAAAACAAAATAGCAGAAAATAAATGACAACTGTGATCGCCCACGCCAGATCAATTTTGCTTTCCACTTGACACTATTGGTGAAAATATAATCTTAAACTATCGACGAGCCACACTATTTCTAAACATATTCGTTACCCATCGCTCTAGAGTGGGTTAACCATGGATATTTGAGAGAAGTAATATACAGGAGTACTGTTTTTGCTCCAAAGCTAGCACTTTGTGTTTTGTTTTGAACTGTGACTAGCCTTGCTCTTGTGATCAGTGCCCGTCTATTGATTTATTTCCGGGGAGGTTGAATGTCCGAGACTGAGCGAGGGATCCCTCGTGCCCAAGAGCTTTAATATTCGATCTAAGAAGGGACGTAATTTGAAATAATGGAAAGTAGACGAGAGAGTTGTTGCTACATGCGGAAGTTCGGCAGTGGGTCTTGAAATGTTTACTGTTTAGAGCTCACAGAATTTCGATTTCATCTGATTTTCAATTTTGATTTTAAGAGAAAGTTTGTAGACAGAACTGGGAGAAACTGGGGATTAATGAGGATCACAGGGGATTTGGGGGAATGAGGTAGAAGGAGAGACACATTGTACTATAACGTTAGAATAGACAAACGTGGGGCTTCTGTGCTAGACAGGAAATAATGTGTGAGGAGGGACTGATTAGAGGGATGGAGTTATGTTGATTGAAATAGATGAGAGAGAGAACAATCATAGAGTTGAGGTTTGGGAGGGGGGATAATTGAGACTGAAATATTTAAAATATTACATGTAGATTATAGCGAGAATTACGAGAGAAGCACGAGGGCACATCAACACAGTGTATTCATAAAGAACTGTGAATAAAATGGACTTGGATGAGATGGACAGATGTTGAAAGAAAGAGAGAATATAGAGAGAAAGTCAGATACATTGACTTGAGCGAGAGAGGGAGAGAGAGATATATCTAATAACATGTGGGCTTAGAAAAGAATATAAAAAAAAATTAATGCAAATGGTAAAGGGGAAAGACATACAATTTAACAAAACAAGGGGACAATAAAAGAAATTAAGTTCCCTGGACAGCTAAAAAGACCAATGAGGAAGTTCTCAAAGATGCCAACACAAAAAGGGAGCTCCTAAAAAACACCAGAAAGAAACAATCAACATTTTTCGGGCACATCATGAGAAGAGGAAAGTTGGAATACTTGGTTACAACTGGCAAAATAAAAGGAAAGAGAGATTGCGGACGACAAAGAGAGAAAATACAGGATACCTTGGTGTCATGGCATGGAAAACAGTCAACAACAGAACTGATACGATGCACGGTAGATAGAAGATAGTGGAAGGACATGGTCGCCAACGCCAACCGGTATGGCACATGATGATGATGACGAAGATAAGTCAACAAAATAGTGGAAAGAATATGAAATGAAATATATATTGTTAACTATTAAATAAAAATTGCATTGCAACAAGCAATTAATATAATAACAAATATCATTAAATAGCATTTTAGTAAACACAAAGAGTTTACATCTATATCTCTTACCCACAAACATCCACACATGTATTAACGTAAAAAGCAACAACTAACAAGTAATCATATATACAAAACTGAAGCCATAAACGAAAAAAAAAGCCCACTCAATTTCAAGTTACAAGATTGAGCATTATGTACATTTTAATTTGGATACGGCAGAACCAGGCTAATGCTGAAAATAAGAGAGATGGCTAAGCAACCATTTATCTCGTCTACTATTAATGAAAGAGGATGAACATGTGTCGAGACATGTTATAGTTATGGAAGGCCCCGGTATCACAGCAAACGAATTAAAATCCATAATTGCTCAACCGCCCGTGCCAGTGGAATCATCAGAATTAATATACCATATCTCTAACAAAGAAAGGTAGCTGCAGTTCCCATCATAGCAGTCTCAGCACACGTCAAAAGACATAAGGTAAAACCGTAACAGAAAGTGAACACAGCCATCTCTTCCCCATCATACAATATCATCATTCATCGTAAGCAATCGGAATATCGAAACACGATCAAAACGGGTGAAACGCACAGAACACGGTGTGCACAAAGCTCTTAACTCAGTAGCTCCTGCAGCAAGCCGAACTTGCAATATGTACTTACCACCCCTGATCTCAGCAGCCAGGCCCTACTTGAAACGTCAATTACTCATCGACGTAAATAATATGAGTACCTCAGAAGATGGAGTTATCTGTCTGTGCGGCGAGGAACCCCTGTGCACACGGCTGCCAAGAGAGATACTAATTAACACGCCAAATGCAGTTCCTAGTCTCCAGGGACGTCGTTAGGGACGTTTGTTAGAGCTGGTGAGCAAAAAATAACAAAGAATGTTACTACAATTTGAAAACTTGAAGCATTCCTGAAAGGACCGTCTACAGAGGTGTGAGTAAATTACATGTAGGCAATGGAAACAAATGATGGCGAAGACAATGGCGCTGGATATGACACACGCTGCGGAAACCAACTAAGAGAATTAAACAACATGACTTTTTTTGGAATCCCCAGGAAAAAAAGACATAGAGGAAGACCAAGGAACTTTTAGAAAAGATAAATAGAAGCAGAGATGAAGATGATGGGGAAAACATGGAATAATCTTTAAAAAAATGGCAAGAAACAGAATGGCTTGAAAAGTGTTTTTGAAGACCTGTTCTCCACAGGGAGCTGAAAGATAGAAGAAGAATGGAATCGAACAGAAAAAGGGCGGGAATTCAAATATTTGGAACTCAAAATGACCATCGCTGTCTCTTACAAATCGCTCAGGCTGGGTAAATAAAAAGAGTTTAAAAAAAAGGACTATGCATAATCCAAAGGAAAACCCCAAGGGTATCTATCTAATGCTACTTTCAACTGAGAGCTGTGCAGATAAATGATGAAAGTAAGTGCACATTTTAACGTGACAATGAAACGTACCGCTCATACAACCACAGTATGGCTGCAAAGAGAAGAATGTGACAGAGCTGAAGTAGTAGCCCCAGCGAAAACCAACTCAAAACATTTGGGAACTTCAAGAATAATTTAATAAAGTGAGAGAAATCTGAGACGATGAAGAATTGAAGACACGGCTCTTTGTTTCAATTTCAAAGTAGCATTTTAGTTGAAATGTTGAGAATTGTGCAGCGGGATGAAGATATCCTGAATCTAGTACATCCCATTCATGATTAAAATTGATATTGTCTGGACGTGATTTCAGTTTGTGACACAAGAAACAAAATGTAACATTTTTAAAGTTAATGTAAATGTTTATCTATTAATGAAAAGACATTCTGGTGCCTTGCAGGAAGATTGGGGACAATCAAAGGCTAAGGAAAGCAAACCTGAATAAAATTTCTGCTGGCAGAAATCGGATGCACTGGGCCACTGGCACAGAACACAGTGCAACGTTTTAACAGGTATTCAATCAGACTTAAGCACACTGCTGACTTCATTAGAGAGTCTTGAATCCTACTCTGATTGAGTCTAGATCGCATATATATATATATATATATATATATATATATATATATATATATATATATATATATATATATAAATTATATTTTAATAATGAATGTTAATAACAAGAAGATCAAGATTCAGCAAATCAGAGAGTTTCAATGGCGGCAATATTCGATTGTTAGCAACAAAAGTTTGTAAATTTTAAGATACATCTTCTGCTAATCACTTTGAGTGTACAATAAATAATGCATGTACATTTTATCTTCGTGGTAAGACACACATTTGTAAGTCAACTAAAGTATCAAAGACAAACAAATGTTGCAACAAAATATAGGGACATTCTGACTCACAATAACTTATAAACACTTGAGGAAAGTATGTCTGGCCGCATACAGGCTTGCCTTACTGGAGATAAGGGAGAAACCAATGTTCCTCAGGACATACAGTTTATATTATTATTTGCTTCTTTGAGCGTGTTTCAGTGCAAAAATATGGCTGCCCTTGTCCACGCTTCACATTTGCAAAAGAAAAGAAGAAAGCATCTTCATAATGAGCAGACATAAATAAATAGTGCAGTAGTTGGGTGTTAATTTCACCTTCCGTAGATCGTATGTTATTTTGTAGCGAGCACCTCTTAGACGGCTCAGAAGGTAATAACACTAGTGCTCTCTATTTCCATAGATTTTCCTTTCTCTTTCTTCAGGATTCAAGTCTTTTGATCACGCGAACTTTACCCTTTGTCTTGTACCATGATGAAGGGATATGAACAACATCATGAGACAAGATGAGCTAGTCGCATGATGGCTTCAATCCGTGTGATATTATGTTGTTTATAAAAATAAAGGTTATCCAACAGTTATAAGGAAGTTAAAGGGGGTAATAATCTTTTATACTGGTTTGTTACGACGTCGGCTTTTGAAGAGAAAAGACCCGAGTTCAAAGCCTAATAAAGCGGTGATGGTTTTTTTTTTTTAAAATAGGAAAAATTAATCCGTATTGTTCTTTGTGACGGTACCCTCCGCTGATCTTTTTGGAAGTGAGATCCAATGTCTAGCCCTCTCGGATAACGGCAACAAACAAGGAATTCATGTGTCCTCTGACGCAGGTAAAAGATCCCTTGAAAGTTAAAACCAAAAGGAGTAGGCGATCATATTTTGTGGCAGCACGGGCTAGTAGTCAGAAAAACCCTACCCACACCTCTGATACCTTGCCGTGCTACGGAGTTCGTGCACCGGAGTCGGGATTCTCCTCAGATTTTCCCGAGGGGGAAATAGGAGCACCTATGAAGTCGTCAAGTGTGCAGTGATGACGTTATGATCACAACAGCAACTACAATTCACAAATCTCTTGGCCCCACTCCACTTTATGTTGTTGTTGCGTTCGCCAGCTTTCAACTCTGACGGAAGTCCCTAGAGCCTAGGAACTGAATTTTGCGTGTTAATCCATTTTTCCTTGGCAGCCATGTGCACAGGGTCCCTCCCCGCACAGGCAGATAACTCCGACTTCGGAGGTACTCATGTTTTTTTCCGTCGATGAGTAACTGATGTTCCAAGCCGGGCCTCGCTGGTATGGTTGTCGCAGAGAGAAATCATAAATAAAAATCCCAACCGGTATAGCCGAGATTTGAACCAACAACCTCTCTGTCCCGAGGCCGGCGTCTTGCCTCGAGACCAACCAGTCCCCCATGGACTTGGAATATGAGAAAACTGCAACAAGGAACACTTTTCATGCATAGCCTGCAATGGTTCCTGCCGTCTATCCACCATATACCAGAAGTTCTCCCGAAAGTGATGATCGTCATATTTCTTTAAAAATGTATAGCGCTTGACGATGTTAGGCCATCGTTGTTGACTCCAATTTCGAACATATAAACACACAGTTAGTCGACAGATTATCCCCTTCGCACATCAAACAACAGACCGTAAGATTAGCGTACGGCCGGTGTAGGGATTTACGATGAGCCATTGCGATGACGTAGCACATAATAATGTCTGACGCACTGCAATGACGCGCCCTTTAGAATCCTGATTACTCTAGTGAATGTAGGCTACGACGAACAGAACACGGTGCAAATTCCCTAAAGAGATAAAACTGCGGCTGACGAAGCATTTGACATTAATGAGTAACATGGAAATAGCTTGCGTCAAACACATCCAACAACGGTCATTAACAGCACCAATGTGACGTAAAGCGCACAACAAGCCTAGACGATGGAAGGTCGCTTTCACAACACTTGATTTGTCGAAAATGGAATATTGCCGGCGTACGACATTGTTCTATCGGCGCCGATGTAATAAGTAGATCATTATCTTGATTTTAACGCATAGAAGTGCAATGGAGAACCGAAATTAATCAGACATCGAATGCACTTTCTGCAGCGATCGAGAAAACGTGGACTAGATCCGCCATCTTAAAAACGGAAGTCCAATTCACTTTATAGAGCAGGCTTAAGATTTAGGTGCTCTTGTGCACTTCAGCACTTCAGAAATTTAGGGGAAAGATATGGCGGTGGATAAACCACGTTCTAATAATGACGTCAAGGCGTTTCCAAGTCATCTCTTCAAGGGACACTCAGGTTGTAATGAAATAAATGAAAGACCAAGTGAGACGAGAAAAGAATTTCAGAGAAAATCGTATCATTTGTGGTTGGCTTGCCTTATTTGCTCGTTACATGCAACATTGATAAATCTTTACTGACGGTATTTTTGACATAGTGCGCAATGAAGACTGAATAACTGAGGATTTTAAAATCGTTGTTGTGTTTTGTAATGACAGAAAAAAAACTATTTTCTAGAATAGTTCATCAATTTGTAAACATTTCCATAAAGATAACTGAGTACATATGGGTTTCCATGAGTGTTGTGATATAACCTTAACAGTAATGAATCAAAGATGTGAATATTTTTTTTCAGCAAAATTGCAATATGTGATTTTAGATTAATTTTCCTTATTATTGACTAATACTGACAATGTGTAAAGTAACCATTTACGCGTTCTTGTTCAGTGTGTATGAATTAAAACAAGTTGATAACCGCTGAAATAGCACAAAACAGATTTCATGTGATTTCCAAAGACGAAAAAAAAATAATAATACTAATAAAGCGTAAGCATTAAATTAAGAACTAAATAACAGAAATTATTGGATATTTTCATGTCGAATTCACCCTTATGAGAAATCTTCTGTGTCTTTAAGAGTCGAGTAAATTTTGGGGGAAAAATATTTGCACATGATTTTTAAGAGAGCTTCCAAAGGGAAAAATGACAATAGTCATTGCAATCTAAAACAATGCAATGACATTCCTTGAGTTAAGAATACATAGAATCCGTTTTGACAACTGGCGAAATTAAAATCCTATCCGACATGACAGAAACCAACATTACACATAATGACCGATAACATTGAATTATATTTTACATTACAAAACTAATATTATAAATATGACCGTAAAATAATAATTATTTCCCGTAAAACAGAAACCAGCGTCAGTCAATATGACTATATAATATCACAATGATACACTTTATAGCAGAAATCAGCGTCAGTCAATATGACTATATAATATCACAATGATACACTTTATAACAGAAATCAGCGTTAGTCAATATGACTATATAATATAACAATGATACACTTTATAACAGAAATCAACGTCAGTCAAAATGACTATATAATATCACAATGATACACGTTATAACAGAAACCAGCGTCAGTCAATATGACTATATAATATCACAATGATACACTTTATAACAGAAATCAGCGTCAGTCAATATGACTATATAATATCACAATGATACACTTTATAACAGAAATCAACGTCAGTCAATATGACTATATAATATCACAATGATACACTTTATAACAGAAATCAGCGTCTGTCAATATGACTATATAATATCACAATGATACACTTTATAACAGAAACCAGCGTCAGTCAATGACTATATAATATCATAATGATACACTTTATAACAGAAACCAATTTTAAACATAGCGACCATAGCCACTAAATTGCATCTTATATAACAAACATCACTATCAGTTTATATGGCCACAACTTCATAATTCCATCATGTTTAGCACAAACAACCATAAATCATAATTTCACAAATTCACATTGCAGTGAGATCGTACAGTATGTTGTTTGGTGTGCGACGGTGATAGTCCGATGACTAACTGGGTTTCATATGTTCGGATTTGGAGTCAAGGTGATGTTCTAGCATCATCAAGCGCTATACATTTTTTTTTAATGACGATCATCATTTTCAGGAGGACGTGAAATTGCGGTCAATATGGTGGATAGGCGGCAGGAACCATTAAAGGCTATGTCTGAAAAAAAAGTGTTCCTTGTTGCAGTTTCCTCATATTCCAAGTCCGGCTTGTTGCAGGAGCTACTGAGTTAAGTGCTCTGTGCACACTGTGAGCTTCATCTGTTTTGATCGTGTTTCGATATCCCGATTGTTTACGATGAATGATGATATCGAATAATGGAAAACAGTTGGTTGTGTTCACTTTCTGTGCGGTTTCGTCTTATGTCTTTTGGCGTGTGCTGAGACTGCTATTATGGGGACTACATCAACCTTGCTTTGTTTGGGAGATGAAATAGTAATTCGGATGATTCCACTAGCACGGGCGGTTTAGCAATTATGGATTTTAATTCGTTTGCAGTGATACCGGGGCTTTCCATAACCATAACCATAAATAAATTATGAACATAATATTAAAATCTTTCTCAGAAGAATGTTGAAAGTTGCCTGGACAGATAAAAAGACCAATGAGGCCTCAAAGAGGCCAACACAAAAAGGGAGCTCTTAAAATACATCAGAAAGAAGCAATCAACATTTTTCGGGCACATCATGGGAAGAGGAAAATTGGAATACTTGGTTACAACTGGCAAAATAAAAGGAAAGAGAGATCGCGGACGACAAAGAGAGAAAATACTGGATAGCTTGGTGTCATGGCATGGAAAACATTCAACAACAGAACTGATACGATGCACTATAGATAGAAGATTGTGGAGGGACATGATCGCCTACGCCAACCGGCAGGGTACATGATGATGATGAATATTAAAATCACAACCTGTAAATTACAAACATCCGCCATCCTCACCCATTAGGAGGCGAAGGCGCGCCTCCCAGCACCAGAGCTGGAAGTTATCAGCGACTCACAGCTGATGGCTTGCGCCAGGATCGGTGAACCAAAACCATCCAAAATCTTCTCCACCTCTCCGTGATGCCTCCAGTAACAGACTAACCTGTCTAGTCTGGCCAAGCGTGCAGTGATCGAAGAGGGAAGACAACAAGGTACTCAAAAATGTCATGCTGAAGTCGGATGTGTTGGGCCCGAAATGCACAAATATAACAATTATAATACAAACCACAACACAACGCAGACACGTCCACTATGTCCTTGTCAGGGCGGATGATGAAGAGGAATATTCTAGTCTACCAGGATACTCTAGAATACTTTAGTGATCGGGCGAATGCAACGAACCAAACAACCTGACCCATTACATTACCATAACGTAACTACGGACAGTGCTTAACAGACAACACGTTGGTGCTTGGATTACTTCCAAATCGAGTGTGGACAAGACAAGGGGAGATAATAACTGGAGATATCAAAATTCTACTCGGGTTCCAATTTCTGAGCAAACAAACTTCTGCCAGCAAAAAAACCACATTCTGTGAATCCCTTTTACTGTCAACAGTCAAACGTGGGGGAAGAAGAGGAAAATAAGGGTGTTGGAGATGTATTGAAATTTGATAGCGGGGTGGACATTTTGAGAGTGGGTTGTGCTTTATAACGACCGAGAGTAGGATAGTTTGTGTTGACAAGGGGGTAGAAAGAAAGAGAGTGGAATAGGATGGCTGAAAAGTGAGACTGTGTGGGGAGATGTGATTGGTGGAGAGTGAGATAGTATATGTGGAGAGTGGTGTATTATGAGTGGAGACTGTGACAGTGTGACGAGAGTAGAACAGTATGAAGGAGAGTTGAGTTATATTAGATAGTGTGAGAGAACGTGTGTGAAGAGTGTGGGCTGTACGAAGGAGAGTGTGACAGCATGGGGAGAGGTGACAGCATGTGTAGAGAGTTGGAAAATAATTGTGAAAAGTGAGGCTGTGTGAGGTAGAATTAAGCAATTTGGGTGGTTAGTGTATATTATGTATGGTTAGTGGACATTATGTGTGATGAGTGCATATTATGTGTGGCGAATCGAACATTATGTGGGGTATTTAATGGCGAACATGAGAGGAAGATAGGTATATGATTGAGAAAGGTTTGATAGGATGGGTGGATGAGTGAAAGTAGGATGGATGTATGAGTGAAGTTAGGATGGATATATGATTGAAAGTATAATGGACGTATGAGTGAAAGTAGGGTGGATTTATGAGTGAAGTTACAATGGATGCATGACTGAAAGTAGAATGGGTGTATGAGTGAAAGTAGGATGGATATCTGTTTGAAAGTAAGATGGATATGTGTGTGAAAGTAGGATGGATATGTGTGTGAAAGTAGGATGGATGTATGAGTGAAAGTAGGATGGATATGTGTGTGAAAGTAGGATGGATATGTGTGTGAAAGTAGGATGGATATGTGTGTGAAAGTAGGATGGATATGTGTGTGAAAGTAGGATGGATGTATGAGTGAAAGTAGGATGGATGTATGAGTGAAAGTAGGATGGATATGTGTGTGAAAGTAGGATGGATATTTGTGTGAAAGTAGGATGGATATGTGTGTGAAAGTAGGATGGATGTATGAGTGAAAGTAGGATGGATGTATGAGTGAAAGTAGGATGGATGTATAAGTGAAAGTAGGATGGATGTATGAGTGAAAGTAGGATGGATGTATGAGTAAAAGTAGGATGGATGTATGAGTAAAAGTAGGATGGATGTATGAGTGAAAGTAGGATGGGTGTATGAGTGAAAGGAGAATGAATATGTCTGTGAAAGTAGGATGTCTGTATGAGTGAAAGTAGGATGGATGTATGAGTGAAAGTAGGATGGATATATGAGAGAAAGTAGGATGGATATATGAGAGAAAGTAGGATAGATATATGAGTGAAATGAGAGAGAGTCTGGGTTTCTCAAATAGCTATAAAATTTACGATTTTGTCCTTCGTATTGAAAAAAAAAACAAAAAATTAAAAAAATTGTAAGCTCAGATTAAATAATTGGACAGTTTGAAGTACAGATGAACATGTATTGAAGTATATACCGTGAGCCGTGTGTTTCATCTGTAAGGTGTTTCTATATTCAGATTGTTTATGCTGAATGATGATATTGTTTGACAAAGGACTGTTCAAATGCGTTCACTGTCGGTGCTATAATAACGCCTCATGTCTTTTGACGTGTGCTGTGTTTGCCACGATGGGCACTGAAACTGCCTTTCCTTGTTTGGATATTCGATGAAATGTTAATTCGGATGATTCCACTGACACGGGCGCTTGAGCAATTATGGATTTCCATTCGTTTGCGGTGATAAGGAGGCCTTCGAATAACCATAACCATGTATTGAAGGATGGTGAAGCAAAGACATAACTGCTTCCAATGAAGATCTTCTATTCATTCCTTCTTCATTTGCCTTTCAGTGTCAAGGAAAGATATAATTTGCGTCTTTTGCTTTTCTGTCGGATGAGCGAAAGTTCGGCCTCTGCTGCCGTTATGTTTCCTAGTGTTTCAATATTCCATCAATCCATCTTTTACTCTTCTGTTCGCCTCTCTTGCCGTCATGTTTCCTAGTGTTTCAATATTCCATCAATCCATCTTTTACTCTTCTGTTCGCCTCTCTTGCCGTTATGTTTCGTAGTGTTTCAATATTCCATCAATCCATCTTTTACTCTTCTGTTCGCCTCTCTTGCCGTTATGTTTCCTAGTGTTTCTAATATTTCATCAATCCAGCTTTTACACTTCTGTTCGCCTCTCTTGCAGTTATGTTTCCTAGTGTTTCTAATATTCCATCAATCCATCTTTTACTCTTCTGTTCGCCTCTCTTGCCGTTATGTTTCCTTGAATTTCTAATATTCCATCAATCCATCTTTTACTCTTCTGTTCGCCTCTCTTGCTGTTATGTTTCCTAGTGTTTCTAATATTCCATCAATCCATCTTTTACTCTTCTGTTAGCCTCTCTTGCTGTTATGTTTCCTAGTGTTTCTAATATTCCATCAATCCATCTTTTACTCTTCTGTTCGCCTCTCTTGCTGTTATGTTTCCTAGTGTTTCTAATATTCCATCAATCCATCTTTTACTCTTCTGTTCGCCTCTCTTGCTGTTATGTTTCCTAGTGTTTCTAATATTACATCAATCCATCTTTTACTCTTCTGTTCGCCTCTCTTGCTGTTATGTTTCCTAGTGTTTCTAATATTCCATCAATCCATCTTTTACTCTTCTGTTCGCCTCTCTTGCTGTTATGTTTCCTAGTGTTTCTAATATTCCATCAATCCATCTTTTACTCTTCTGTTCGCCTCTCTTGCTGTTATGTTTCCTAGTGTTTCTAATATTCCATCAATCCATCTTTTACTCTTCTGTTTGCCTCTCTTGCTGTTATATTTCCTAGTGTTTCTAATATTCCATCAATCCATCTTTTACTCTTCTGTTCGCCTCTCTTGCTGTTATGTTTCCTAGTGTTTCTAATATTCCATCAATCCATCTTTTACTCTTCTGTTTGCCTCTCTTGCTGTTATATTTCCTAGTGTTTCTAATATTCCATCAATCCATCTTTTACTCTTCTGTTTGCCTCTCTTGCTGTTATGTTTCCTAGTGTTTCTAATATTCCATCAATCCATCTTTTACTCTTCTGTTCGCCTCTCTTGCTGTTATGTTTCCTAGTGTTTCTAATATTCCATCAATCCATCTTTTACTCTTCTGTTCGCCTCTCTTGCTGTTATGTTTCCTAGTGTTTCTAATATTCCATCAATCCATCTTTTACTCTTCTGTTTGCCTCTCTTGCTGTTATATTTCCTAGTGTTTCTAATATTCCATCAATCCATCTTTTACTCTTCTGTTCGCCTCTCTTGCTGTTATGTTTCCTAGTGTTTCTAATATTCCATCAATCCATCTTTTACTCTTCTGTTTGCCTCTCTTGCTGTTATATTTCCTAGTGTTTCTAATATTTCATCAATCCATCTTTTTCGTGGTCGGGCTTTGGATCTGGTGCTCTTGAACGCTATTTTGAAAGTTGTATAGTGTTTTGCTCTTTTTGCCTTATCACGTGGCCAGACCATTTTAACTGTTATTTCTTTATATACTCAATAGGGATAATTATTCTGAGCTTTTTTCTCAATTCTTCATTTCTGCTCTTATACTTTAAGCTGTTTCCTGTCATTCGTTTAACACATTTCATCTAGGTAGTGGTTATTTTTCTTATTTGTTCTTACATCTAAGGTCACGGAATGATATTGCTAGCACAACGTTAGAATGAAGATTGTATTGTAGAGTGCCAGTTTCGTCGCTATAGTTATTTCCTTGTTGGATAGTAGTAGTGATATTATACGGATGATTTAACAAGCTTTGTTGCATCTGTAATCTATTTCAGCTACTCATGAATTATCGTTTGTCACTAGACTTCCTAGATATTTAAATTTCTCCACATGTTTTAGTTGTCTGCCGTCCATCATTATATTAATGTTTTGCTTCTCTTTTGTGATATTCATGACATCTCTTTTGTTGGTGTTGATTTTCATGTTGTATTGAGTGCCTGTGCTGTTAAGTCTATCTAAATATTATTGTAGGTCTACTATTTTTCTACCTGAAAGTCTGCGAAATAGAAGATCGTTAATCGCTGTCTCGGATGGGTTGCCTAACTTTCATCCATATTTTGTATATTTCAGTGTCTCTGAGTCTTTTTTTGTGTATGTCTGCTCCTATGCTACAGTGTCGTATTTTATGTCTGGAAATCGTGGTCAGCTTGTGTTTTCTTAATCTATTTAGACTGGCCACAGTCTTGCTATATTATTCATACAGTTATCTCTATTCTGAATTTCTATACGTTTCAAAAGTGTCTTAACTTCTCTGAGGTTTTAAGGTGGATTTGAGGGTTGGAGATTCCCATCTCCGTTTGCAAGTTTGTCTGCTTTCATATTTCCAGGAATGCCACATTGTGCTTGTATCTACTGCAAGACTAGATCTTTCTCCTTTTCAGACATCAAAACATATTGTTCTTTTTTTTTTCTTAGATGTGTCTGTTCTGTTTGGGATTGACAGCGTTTGATATGGTTTAATGGACTGATCTTGCATCGCTGATAATAACGATTTTTTTACGTTAAGATATCTTGACTGTTGAGAATATGTTGACTGCCACTGTTTGACTGTGTGAAATGCCAGTTTCTCAGCTCAGACATTTCTGCACCTCTCTCTCCAACTGGAAGAGATTGTCTTTCAATCTTTCACTTAAGGTAGAATATGTAGATATCA
Source organism: Megaustenia siamemsis (assembly GCA_032433765.1). Lineage (NCBI taxonomy): Eukaryota > Metazoa > Mollusca > Gastropoda > Stylommatophora > Ariophantidae > Megaustenia > Megaustenia siamemsis. The sequence continues at coordinate 47,393,199 of JAVIAB010000073.1, forward strand.
CTTCCTGCATTGTTTGTTCTTTCATTTGCAGATCCATCTGTGAATAGCTGTTACGGATCTCCCTGTCGTATATTCTTCCCTGAAACCTGAGTGACAGAACTCTTCAACAGATAAAACAACATAAAAGAAAATTTAAAAATATATATATATAAAATTGTTAATTCAGAAAATAAAGTGTGGTTGGAACATTTAAAGTGAAACACGAAAACTTGTATACGTGTTGAAATAAGGACACATATAAATTAGAGAAAAGATTAAATACTATATGAGGTCGCGAGTAGAGCTGCAGAGAACATATAAAATAAAGATACAATGTTATCAAGCAGCAAAAGTAGTAGAGAGGCGAGACAAACTACGACCTTTCGGTAACAGCCTTCATTGTGCTGTCAAGTTTACGCAATAAGACATGAATGCAAACAGTGATTGTTATACTATGATATATTGTTTTCTTTTTCTAAAACATAAAAGGTTTTAATGGAGTATATCGATAAATGAATTGAAGAAACATATACCACTATCATCAGGTGTCATGTAGATGGGATTTGGAGGTGACGTCATTACGCATATTCGTGTCTTTGGTAAATTATATAAGTTCTACTGATGATCCTGTCCACTGAGATTAGTAAATTCAGACTGTTTAGCGTTTTGTCGTGTTACAATATGTCTCTCTATTTTGTTTATGTCACCGTCAGTTGTTACAGTGTTGTCAGGCCGTGCTTCTTCATCTCATGACATGACCAAAGAAGATATCTTGATATTTGTCTAATGCGCTCTAAATTATTCTACGTAGAACTTCATACACAACGTCTCCATTAATATTTTCAGCTGCCCATAACATTCTCAACATTTTTGTCTTGCAGAAATAAATGAATCTGCTTTCAATTACCATTTTGAATGTTATTGGGCAACACAAGAAACACTCAGGAAGCATATAATGTCAGGCATTTATGTATAAGAAATATATTATATAAGCAGATATATATATATATATATATATATATATATATATACATATATATAAAATGGGAGACTAACAAAAAATATTAAAGAACCTGACTTGAGGTTCCTGAGGTCATAATTGAAATTTGTCAAAAGCGAAAAAAAAATCGTTGATGAAATAGAAATACAAGTAACGACAATTCAAGGTAAAAAAAAAACATTCCCTACAGGAAATCGTGTGTCTGTCAAGTGTCCGGTGCTGTGAAATCTCAGCATGGAAGACATCGTAAGATGCCGAAAGCAGAAATAATATAAGAGAATGAGAAGGGCGTTGGCCTGGTGAGATGACGGAAAGAGTGGTTGTGAAAGGAGAATGAGAAAAAAAAACAATATTGTTGAGATTTCCAGAAAACCAATACCAACGATGTACACAGTAAGCTGTGAAAACACATGGTTAGCAAATAATAAGTAGCACACTATAGAAGGAAAAAATGAAACTTTTTGTTTTTGAGATTTTGACAAGGAAGGGGCTGTGTTTTACATTGTCGCCTACAGATTCGCTATCAACGAGAATATATTTAAAAGACAGGCTGGCATATTTAAATATATATAGACTGATAAATTCTTTTGTTGTTCACAAACTTTGGCACTTCAAGCATTCAACAATCTCCGCAGTATATGTCTTGCAGACTTTATAATTTTGGCTAGTTTTTCTCGTTGCGTGTTGTTCTGTTTGTGCATATGGTTTTGATATTTGGTCACCTTTAGATTCGCCAGTTGTCGAGTACATATTGAAGAAACCATATATAGTAGGTAGACATGACAATCTATGATGCACAAACATTGGCCTGAACTTCAGAAGTGCAGCACTCGTCAGAGCGTGCACAAAGTGTTCTTTCAAGTTTTCAGCGCCTAATGTTTTTTTCTTGTCGACAGATTCGCCTGCTGACCTCAACATGTTATCGTATCTACAGACAACACTGCTGTCATGCATGCATTATACAGAATATGGCGGCTGAGAAAGATTTGGGAATGATTCTGTGAGGGTTCATATTTATATACAATGACGGCTTGAACGGCAATAAAGACCTGCTCATTAGCATTGAGTGATATCTCAGCTAATATAAACACGCCCGTTTACCCTATTATGATACATTTTCTGGCTATATGCTAATAAGTGATAAGTTAATGGGATTGAAATAATTCAGCTGCGTCAATAAATGCATGTTTTTGAAACATGTTTTTTAGTGTTAACGTCGTTTATTTAAAGTAAGAGAACAGACAAGAAAATCACTGGAGGCAGTAGAAATGTGGTTTTACAGAAGAATGTTGAGAATACCAAAGACAACTAAGAAAAGTAATGAAGACGTTCTGAAAGAGGTCAAAGCAAGAAGGGAGCTAATATTCAATATTAGAAAGAAACAATCATCATTTTTTGGCCATGTAATGAGAAGGGAACACCTGAAATATATTGTAACAACTGGAAAAATTGAGGGACGACGAGATAGAGGGGAGCAAAGTGAAAAAAGAAACCAGATAGCTTATGAGAATGGCTTGGCGGAAGGTCGACAACAGAAATCATAAATAACTGTCGACATCGATAGTTGTGGAGAGACATTATCATCTACGCCAGCACGCTTGGTACTTGATGATGACTATGATTTAAAGTAAATAATCTGTAAATATGGTTTGCTTGATTAAGAAAGAGGTTGATAACATTCAAAGAAAAAAGTATTAAAATACTCTACACGACATAAAGCGAGTGTAACCATTAAAATAATGAGCTTGGCAAACATTGACATGTTTCAGAAATACTACACTGTAGGAGAATAGATAATGTGGCTTTTAATTTCTGTCAGGGACTCAGCTGTTGCAGTTAATGTAATGTTTTACCATATTATTTATAATGTATTCCCACTCTGTCGTAGCAGAATTAGCAATGTTGGATGACTGTTTCAATTAGTGTATTGTATTGTAAGAATGGTTTAGATATCTTCTAGGCACATTAATACTCCTGCTATGGCTTGTTAATATTGACAAATAGACTTCTTATGCTGCTTTAAATAATTGATTTCTATTAGTGTACGTATATTGTTCTTTTTGGTGTGTTAGAGTTTCACAGTCGCTTTCTAATTGTTATGTTATTTATTATTATTTGTGTATGCGACTCCACTTTATTGTGATTTATTTTATCCTGCCTCTAGATAAAATGAATTATCGGTTTGTCTTTAAAGATATCTGTGGAATGTAATATTTCAGAATTTCATCTAACATAATGTATTAAGAGAATGATGCATAACACTTTAGCGTACTACGTCACATCATTTGAGAGCTACTCGTCTGGTTACTCGTAATCCCTGGTAGAGCAGTTGCTATTGAACTGATCTAGTGAGAACAAAGGGTTCGATTCCATCGCTATCGACATATAGACATATACAGCCTTAAACGAGTACAAACAAGTAAATATTTTTTTCTGAGAAATAATGACTGCAGTGATGTAATGCTGAACACATTACCTAAAGAAGACATTGATATGGTTAAACAACATAAATACTAACATTATAGTGTGTATTCGGTGTGATGTTGTTCCTTCTGTCTTCTTTTCTTTCCCCAACTTTTACCCCAAACACAGCGATACGGGCACACACACACCTTTCTTTAGGTGGATCGAGCGTAGAACATTGCTCTTGGATTGAACATAGTCTACTTTAGACATGCCTAGACGCAGAATAAGATATGTCATAAAACTTCCACTAGTGTAACGTTTTCAACTTTGCGAGCATTGGGGTGATTATGGCTAGAGCGACGTCATCCCTCTATAGCTTGCCACAGGATACTATACATTTACTAATTACTGACTGTGAGCTTCCATAGCTATACGCCCCGCTAAAGGAGGTTTGCCCGGGTCCACTTTCCTCCTCAGGCCTGTCTAAAATAGGCTCCCTACAGAACAACTATAACTTTACCGCTAAGTAATAAAAAAGGCTAAATATTGAAGAACTACAACTGTACCGCCAAGCAATAAAATAGGCAATGAACAACTATCAGTGTACAGCCAGGCAATAGAATAGGCAAAGTGTTGAACACCTGTCACTGTAACGCCAAGCAACAAAATAGGCAATGAATTGAACAACTATCACTGTACCGCCAAGCAACAAATTAGGCAATGAATGAACAACTATCACTGTACCGCCAAGCAACAAAATAGGCAATGAATTGAACAAATATCACTGTACTGCCAAGCAACAAATTAGGCAATGAATTGAACAAATATCACTGTACCGCCAAGCAACAAATTAGGCAATGAATTGAACAACTATCACTGTACCGCCAAGCAACAAATTAGGCAATGAATTGAACAAATATCACTGTACCGCCAAGCAACAAATTAGGCAATGAATTGAACAACTATCACTGTACCGCCAAGCAACAAATTAGGCAATGAATTGAACAAATATCACTGTACCGCCAAGCAACAAAATAGGCAATGAATTGAACAAATATCACTGTACCGCCAAGCAACAAATTAGGGAATGAATTGAACAACTATCACTGTACCGCCAAGCAACAAAATAGGCAATGAATTGAACAACTATCACTGTACCGCCAAGCAACAAAATAGGGAATGAATTGAATAAATATCACTGTACCGCCAGGCAAAAGAATAGACTAAATGTTGAACACCTGTCACTGTGCACCCAAGCAAAAGAAATAGGCTAAGCATTGAACAACTACCACTAAAAAGTTCAGTCTCTCTGGCTTTTATATTCAGAAAAGGCACTCACCCCTGCCCCCCCCCCCCCCCCCCCTCCCTCTCCGGGCAGGAAACCCGGATTCGAGTGACATGAGCAGCACTCGAGTATTAGCATGAGGTAGATGGCAACCAATGTTCACGCTTGGTGGGAAAGTCTAAGACTGTCGCTGCTGAAGACGACACCAGTCGGAAGTTTCTGGTTAATATCGGTTGGTGCTAAGTGTAATGTTATCAATAGATTCTATCAGAAGTGTTGCGTAGAATAAATTAGGTTATTATATGTCAAATATAGTGCGGGCTTTCAAGTTCAAAGCAGCAGGAAGTTGACGCCTGGGAATCTTGACCAAGAAGGGTCCACTTTCCCTAGAGCGTCAAAAGGCTAAAGTGCCGAAACACTTGCTCCATAGGTCCCCTTTTGTATCATATTAATGCGGCTGCGAAGCTCTGTATAAGAGTTTCATATTACCGGTATTCATACCGCTGTTATAGAAGCCTATTAATATCTCTCTTCTTTAGACTTCAATTCGTTTCCTTTATACCAGTAAACGGAAACAAAATATACTTCAAACGTGCTACGATCCTCGATAAACAAGGGATGAATCAGCCGGAAACAGTCCGCCATCCATTTCCTATAGCCATCTGATGTTTTGATATTCTCTGACATTTTCATAATTTGGATGATAGTTTTGGATATTTCGTAAAAACCTAAAGGGCATTTCCAAACTGGATAATTATGAAAACACGTTTCGACATTTAGAATGACCAGCTAAACGTTAATCGACAGCCTTGGAAATTCCTCGCTGGTTAGAAATGTCGAGTTGGAGGTGTTTCTTCGTAGACGACGAGTTCATAGTTTGCTCTCGTGTGTTGTAGTTGTGTCGTGGTTGTTCAAGTAAGTTGATAAACTGAGTCATTGTTGCTGAAAACATATGCTTGATAAACTGACTACTGACTGCTAAGTGTACATGTAATAAAGTGAATCATGACTACTAAATACACATTGACTGATCTAGTGAATCATGGCTACTAAGTGCATATAGAGTGATCAAGTGAATCATGATTGCTATGTGCACATAGAGTGATCAAGTGAATCATGATTGCTATGTGCACATAGACTGATCAAGTGAATCATGACTACTAAGTACACATAGACTGATCAAGTGAATCTTTACTAAGTACACATAGACTGATCAAGTGAATCTTTACTAAGTACACATAGACTGATCAAGTGAATCTTTACTAATTACACATAGACTGATCAAGTGAACCATGACTGCTAAGTGCACATAGACTAATGAGCCTGATCTGAGACTAACAGCAGATTTACATAGATTTGATAAAACGATGACTGTTAAGTGTACACAGACTGATAAATTGATTTATCAATGCAGCATATACACAGACTAATAATTGACTCACACCTGCTGAGTGTGCATAGTTTTGTAAACTAAGCCATGATTCCTGACTGTAGGTAGGTGATACATCCAACATGCAGCTAATTGCTAAATCATTGTAAACTTCTATTTTTACTAAGTCATAAATGTGTACATCGTCAAGTACCGGGCCTGCGGGCGTAGGTGATCATGTCTCTCCATAACTTTCGATCTCGACAATTATTTATACTGAAGGGAGGTCAAAAAGTAATGCACACCAATGTTTTTCTCGGCTAATAATAAAGATAGGAATATGAAATTTTGCACACTTGGAATATGACATGTTCCAATTATGTGCACCAAATTGCACAGCATTCTGATAAATATTACGCAATCTATGAACCGTTAAAATGGAGCTTGTCAACAATGTCCGTTACAAACAGCGAATTGTCATAGAATTTCTGGTTGCGGAAAAAGAAACTGTGGCAAACATTCATAAACGACTGTGTGCAGTGTACTAATGTTCTGCAGTCGATAGGAGCACAGTTAGTCGCTGGGTTCAGAGAATTAAAGCTGCAGAAAGTATACGAGTGGAGCTGCATGATTTACCGCGTTCTGGACGTGTTGCCTCGGCTACCAGCACAGACATGTAAAACCGGGCTGATGCCATTATTCGTAAGGATAGGCGTATCACTAGTCAGCAATTGGCATTGCAGCTTACAGTCAGCAAGGGAAGTGCAATCGCAATTTTTAAAACTCTCGGATATTCAAAGATTTGCGCTCGATGGGTTCCTCGGTGCCTAACAAATGATCACAGAGTTCAAAGGAAAACATTCTGTTCTGAATTGTTGGAGCGTTTCGGTGTCGAAAGAGAAATGTTTTTGTCAAAAATTGTTACCGGTGACGAAACGTGGGCACATTATTATGAGCCTGAAACAAAAATGCATTTAATGGAATGGCATCATCCGCAGTCACCAAAAAGAAAAAAATTCAAAACATCTCCATCAGCCGGAAAGGTGATGATCACTGTCTTCTGGGGCATTGATGGTGTGATTCTTGTTGATGTAATGACAAGAGGTGAGACAATCAACTCGACAGCTTACATCAACACACTGACAAAACTCAAAAATCGGTTCCACAGAGTTCGGCCTAATAAGCCATCTGCAGATTTGTTGCTTCAACATGACAATGCACGCCCTCACACAAGTCTGGTAACACGGGAAGCAATCAACAAATTTGGTTGGACTGTACTGCCCCATCCTCCTTACAGCCCTGATCTGGCTTCCTCAGATTTCCATCTGTTTGGACCACTCAAAAAATTCCTGCGTGGGACACACTTTGACAATGATGAGGATGTGATCCGTGCAGTTAAAAAATGGCTACGCGAGCAGGACAAAACTTGGTACAAACGAGGCATTCATGACCTAGTTTCGCGTTGGCGTAAGGCAATACGCTTGGACGAGGATTATGTTGAAAAATAGGTAGTGTAAAGGGGATGTTCAGCTACAATCTGTGAAAATTTCACACATTTTGCCCGAATAGTTTCCGAGAAAAAAATTGGTGTGCATTACTTTTTGACCTCCCTACGTGTTGACCTTCTGCCAAGCCATTCTCTTAAGCTGTCTGGTATTTTTTCTCTTTGCTTCCCTCTATCTCTTCGTTCCTCAATTTTTCCAGTTGTTACAATATATTACAGTTGTTCTCTTCTCATTAAATGGCCAAAAAGTGATGATTGTTTACAAGATCGTGTACAAGAGTTCTTTTCTTTAGAGAAGAAAGATGGCACTAAAGTAGTGCTGACAACACTACTAAGGAAATGTGCTGACGGTTTTAAAATATTGTCCCTACCACCACATTAGGTAAACCTACACTAAAGGCATGAGGAGGTCTTGCTTTCATTTCTTATTGATAAGCTCCACGTGTTCTGGATTGTATAGTTTCACTAATTAATTGAGCTTGTGAAGCAGTTCTAAAACTGTGGTCAGCGGATCTTCTGGGGGAGGGGTGGCGATTTCCCCTCATATGAGGTCTGCGAAGACTTGAAGAAATGTTACGATCATTTACGTTTAAAATGGAAAGAGAATTAATGATCGAACGAATGAACGAACGAGTGAGTGAATGGGTGAAGGAACGAATGAATGAATGACAGCAAGATATAAAGAAAAACGTTGAACGAAGTCCATAATTTCCCTTTTCTTCTTTCTGGAATAAGACTTTTTTTAAAAATTTCTAATAGTATATAAACTAAGAATAGAATAGATCATAGAATGACAGATACAGCTTGGGTCAGATATGGTATTAAAAAAAAAAGTAAAGAGCCCCCGTCACGCCAAGTTGCGTATAGGGAATATGGTGTTAGTGACCATAAATTTTACAGACCCTCGGCACATGATTTTTGGGGTAATGTGGTCGGTATTATGCCCGCGCCGCTCTACTTTTCCAGAAAAAAATCCGGTATCCATTTAAGGCTGGGTGAACCCGGAAGCCGTTGGTTGGGATCGAACACTATCTCTTGTCCTTTGCAGTCCAGTTCACTAACCACTGAGCTATCGCGCTCAGATATGTTATTAGTTACCCATAAATTAAGTATATGACAGCAGTATCATACATTTAAAGCAGTCACAGAAATAGAAGAAAAGTTGCAAGTTTTGGGAATGGAAAATTGTAGTGGCTATTGGAAAGGTATCAGAATAGATGTAAACTTGACTTATTCTCACAGGTCCAGAAATTAAATTATTAAACTAGGGGCAGGTTAAATTTATGAGAGAGATGCCACTATTAAGGTATATGTTAGCATTATTTTTAAACCTCAGAGGTTAACTAAATTGTCAAGATGTAGTTTTGTTTTGCAAAATTTGACACAAAAGTCATCCAAAAATTGAACTTCGTATTCCACTATTGGCTGAAAGATGACTAGACAGCGACAAAGCCAATAAATAATGCAAATGAGACAGAGATACTTAGTCTCATGCATTAGCAGAATTTATTTTTAATGTTAGAGAGAATATAGAGATAGAGAAACACCCAGAAAATGTAAAGTAGACGATCTTATTCCAACTTCGGTCGAAACTGTCTGAAGTAAGACGTGAATTTTTTTTTATAGTTTTTTTTTTTTTTTAAATACAGTTATGAATTTCTACACAATTATTTAGTTTTTACAACATAAAGATACAGAAGTTATATATTTCAGTTATAAGAGATAGATTAGTTAGACCAGAAATAATTTAGTTCAGAAGTGTTCCAACTTAGATTTAGAGGTTTTTCGCTCCAGAGAACAATAGTAAGCAGATTGAAAGTAGCATTGAGTAAGTCAAGACATATATCTAGAATAAGAAATGTAAAGCAAGTCGAGTTGTAATAATTTAATGCAAGGAAAGAAAGAAGTAGAAATGTCGCAGACTATATGTATTGAGAGATGCCTCAATAAATAATGGTGATAACCTCTTGAGCATATTCAGACCAAGAACATTAATTAGAGAATTAGAACTTGTAATGCTAAATGTACTCCACTAGTACCTTCACTTGTACAGCCGATGATCTAATAAACTCGTGTAAGCACAATTTCATAGGCAGTGATTATTGACCACATGTGAAATGTCAAAATATTGTTAGTACATCGTGTGATTTACGTATGATAACTATGAAAATATCAAACACTGTATCATCGTAGAATATGTGTAATAACGTATATCTCACTTAGCTCAAAGTTTGAAAACTGTTTATGAGAAACTTTAAATAAATATTTGATATTCCTTAGGATTAGGAAATCTTGAGTTGATTTTTGGGGGCTAGTGGTACAAGAGAAAGTTTAAGAACCGTTGAATTAGTACAATATGTTTTATATGTTGAGAACAAAGTATAGTTTTATTGTTAATGGTAATTTGGTATAATTTAAACTGTATAAGTACAGTATGATGTTGAGATGAATAGCCTTGGCGCACTAAGAGGTTTCATCGTTGTTCGTTATGGCCTGTATTTTAATCAAACGAGGGGCCTCGGTAGCCTAGTTGGGAAAACCACCCGATTTGACTACCGACGTTCGGACAACCCGTGTTCGAATCCCGCTGGGAGCAGTGTGAGCTGTACTCGTGGTTGGGAAAAATCATACCCCCAAGGTCGAACCAGTCGTTGGCAGAAATGGGTACCAGGTTATTAGCCTGGGAAGGTGAGGAATGTCGCCTCGCATCGTGAGTTTCGATGCTTGAGGCGGCACTATCGAGAAATCTCCGAACACTTCTGGATAGGCGGCCGAGCACATATGGGTGAAAACTCGCGTGGCGTAATAAGACGCCTGTTCAAGTCTCATACTTTACGTCTACCATTAAATCAAACGGATCCAGGCTGACAGTGATAATGTGGAAATACAACATTCGCAGTTAGTGATTCATAAACATGGCTGTGAGCTACAGTTAAAACACTGAAAATAACGGCGTCAGCTTCTAAGAAATAATGTCACAAAAGTCTACATAATTTGCTGCAGGCCGCACGAAAATTAAAATTATTGAAAACGTTGCACCATGAAAATGTTATTAATATATATTTTATATATATATGATAAATATGTATTTAAATGAATATAAAATATATTTTTTTATGCCAATAAAATGTTAGTTCATTGCCAAAATGTAATTTAAATAATTGGTCTCTCAAAATGCAATGTTATCTGCCTGTACGGCGAGGGACCCCTGTGCACACGGCTGCCAAGGAAAAATGGATTAACACGCAAAATTCAATTCCTAGTCTCTAGGGACTTCGTCAGAGTTGAAAGCTGGCGAACACAACAACAACAAAATACAATATTTGCTAGGAGATTAAAAGAGACAATATATACTTTTATTACGAGCTCTTCAATCGTTGACTATAACTGACTACATGTATTTAGCACAACTGCCATGTTTAGCTTCGCTTTCTCGTTATTTATAGCCATTACCTCGCAGACTCCCTAAAAACTATTTCTAACTTTCTATGCTATATTTATATACATCCCATTATATAACTCATCTTCTTTAAACATAAAAAAAATAAACTTTCATCCCACCGTGTCCTAACAAAGCCATACCAGGACCCTGGACTCAAGAACAATATTTAAAAAAAAAATAACCACTATCAAGATTAAATATGTGAGACGAATAACAGGACATATTCTGATAATATTAGAAATGAAGAACTGAGGAACATGTTAGGAATAATTCCCACCATAGAATACATAAAGAAACAACAGATAAAAATGGTTTAGACACGCGATAAGGCAGAGAGATAAAAAAAACACACAATAAGCCTTTAATAAACGCTGCAAGAATCTATCTATCTATCCATTGTCATTTCGAGCCGAAGACGGCACATAGGGCAGAACCACAATATCAAAAACAGAAACCTTTCGTACCAAAATGGCACATATTGCAGAGATCACTGCTTCTAAAATCTATGGCGCTGTTTCCATACCAATACTTTTACAATAACAGCTTGTCAAGCCATCGATCAACCTCCTTAGTCGCCTCTTACGGCATGCCTGGAAGGTCACAGTGTCACTATTCTTTACTTCCCTCATAATGAGGCCCCGGTAACACATAGGAAGCAAGAATACCAGACTCAAAAATCAGACTTTTAAAAATAATGCATTGATGGAATATTAGAAACACTAGGAAACATAACAGCAGAGGCCGACAGAACAGCAAAAAACCGCAAACTATATCACCCATCCACTCTGAAAGGCAAATGAGGAAGTAAAGAAGAAGTAGAAGGAGATAGAACAATTTCTTTTTCTGTAATTACTTGTACAATTACAACGTTTAGAATTAGAAATATCATTACAATACCGCACCTAGCCAGTATTGCCTTAAGATTGGTAAATGTGTAGGTAAAGAATTTGATCAACACGACGACCTATTAAATATACTTCATAAAAGCAAAACTTTGTGTCAAATCGGTTAATTTTATCCGCTACTGTATGCAATAAACAGTACAACCTGTGGCTGTCCTGCTGCCTTGCAGGTATACTTAGGAGAGTAAAAGGCTAAGGGAGGGTACCCTGAAGTAAAACAATACGACTGCCTTTTGGGTGAGACTTTTTAGTCAAAGGTTAGCGGAGCCAACCGTAAACAAACCGACGGAAAAGAACAGAAAACCACCGTAGTAATTTCTTTGTACAATCATGATTCACCACAATAATAGAAATCACGACGACAACGTTAAGGAGGATTCCAATTGAAAACCCTCGTTCGGTAGGAAACATCATGTGCTACAGGTGATACCCGATCGTCATCAAGCTACTGTAAGCAAAATAAAGATTATACAGACTAAAGATAGGTACTTTGAATATGAGAACACGAATGCAGAAGGTTAAACTGGAAAACATCAAACTTCTTATGAAAAGAATGGGTTTACATTTACTGGGACTTTTCGAAATAAGATACACTGGATCAGGGGAGTGTAAACGTGGATTTGCGCGCCAAAATAGGTAGAGACAGAATTAGTGCAGTGCAGTGCGAAGGGAGAGAAAAGTGACGTAAAAAGTAGGATGACGTAGGTTGTTAGGAGATGAGAAGTTGATAGGTCGAGTGAGTTAGGGTCGGAGTTGAGCAGTGGAAGAGAGTGGCTGCTCAGTGATGCAGCCAAGACGAATGCACAGAGATCACATAGCTGATGTCGCCTGAATGAAGTCCAACATGGACGACTCTCACTCATTTTAGTACTGATGGTTTGCCTGAGCAAACAGTACTGCCCAGCAGTTGCCTTCACTGCTGGGATGCTTTAACCGTGTCTAAACGACATCTTAACCATAGTCGTGGCAACGAGTGCCCTCTGTCGTAATGCAAGTCTGACCAGTGTAGGCCTGTGTGGCCTGATCTTGACTTCGGAGCATCTTCCACAAACCTCCTTTCGTGACGTGCGCAAGGGGCTGTGATCGGTTGGACATCTCTACAAAGAAACAATTTCTGCAAAAATAAAACACTCCAAAAGACTCAAAATACTTTCTGGTACAGGAGAAGATATATGCTGATGAACATAAAATAATCTATTCTGGAGGTACTGAACACCAAAGACTAGTAGGTATCACCTTGGATGCAGAAAGAGCATGAACAGTGAAAGGCTTTTATCCAATATCTGACAGAGTCCTTTTAGTGAAATTGAATGGAAAGCCAGTGGATATAAATCTTATACAAGTTTATGCACCAACAGCAGACAGTCTAGTGGAAGCAATTGATACATTTTACAACGAGTTAAATGAGGCACTTCGTAAATGCAAACCACATGAAAACACCATAGCTCCAGGGGATCTTAACGCAAAAGTAGGAAAAGAAAGAGTTGAGAAAGCTGTTGGTCATTATGGCTTAGGCAAGAGGAATGAAAGAGGTGACAAACTTATTGACTGGGCAAGAACACACAATATGATGATAGGAAACACCTGGTTTAAGCAACATCCAAGAATTCTGTGGACATGGAAATGCCCAGGAGACAACGCTCGCAATTAAATTGGTTACATAATGATAAACAATAGATTTAGAAACAGGCTGGTGTGTATGAAAAATATACCAGGGGCAGATTGCAATAGTGATCATGTACCAGTTGTGGGAAAGCTTAGAGTAGAGTTAAAAGCAGCAAAACTAGCTTCAGTTAACATCAGGTTAAATTTAGATTTACTCAAATCAGACAAAACATTGCAAGACAAATATAATATCACAATTCAGATTCGAAACAATGCAATAGAGAAGATACAAAGCATTAATGAACAGTGGGAAATGCCTAACACAATCAATGAAACAAATATTAAAAGAGTTTATACCACCAGTGAGGACAAATTCAGGAATGAAATGGATGACAGATGACATTTTGCAGATAATGAATACAAGAAGAAAACAACAATTTAACAAAGGTGAATATAAGAGATTAAATAAAGAAATTGTAATAAAATGCATTGAAGCAAGAGAAGCATGGCTAAAAGAGAGATGCAAAGTGATTGAAATGCAACAAAATGGAGATGCCAAAGCTATATACAAACAAATTGAAGATTTAACAGGAAGAAAAACGCAATCAAAGACTGATGTTTAAGATCAAAGGAAGGAAGGAGAACTGATGATTGAACAAGAAAACATAAGGGAACGATGGACAGAATACATTAACGATCTTTATGATGATGAACGAACAGAAGTAAATATTAAGGATAATGGAGAAGGACCAGAAATACTCAAAGAAGAAGTGGAAGATGCCTTGCACAATATGAAAGCAGGAAAAGCTCCTGGACCAGATAATATAACTAAAGAAGAGATTGAAGCCATGGGTGATTTCGGAATAGAAATAATAACCAACATATTGAATGATATCTACAGCAGCGGATATATACCAGAGGACATGGTCAAATCAGTATTCATAGCCCTACCAAAGAAATCGGGTGCGATTGAATGCGACGATCATCGCACAATAAGCCATATGAGTCAAATGACTAAGATATTACTAAGAATCATCATGAGAAGGGTGCGAAACAAAATCAGTCCAGAAATTAGCGATGAACAGTTTGGTTTTGTTAGAGGTAAAGTAACTAGCTATATATATCTGCTATATACATCATAAGATCTTTAGTAGAAAGAGCCATAAAGGTGAAAACAGATCTATACCTATCATATATAGCCATCTATGTTTCATAGATTATGCCAAAGCATTTGACAAAGTAAAGCACCAAGAAATAATCACAATTTTAGAAAGCATAAACATAGATAGCAAAGATCTAACAATAATAAAGAACATGTACTGGCAACAAACAGCGGCCATACGAACTGGAAACAAATTGGTACTGTTTCAACAAATATAACAGGGTGTTAGGCAAGGTTGTGTGCTGTCACCAGATTTGTTTAATATGTATAGTGAGATTATTTTAAAATCCATAAAGGGCTTGCCAGGAATAAGAATCGGAGGTCATAATATAAATAATCTAAGGTATGCTGATGATACAGTCTTAATCGCTAGGAGTGAAAATGAGTTACAAGAAAAGTGTTAAGGGATTATCAAGGAAAGACAATCACGCCCACTAGTAAGCATTTGGAAACTTTTTTTTAATGCACCCTGTTTGTAAGAAAAAAATGCTTCCAAGTGTTTCTAAAATTCCGTCAATCCATCTTCTTCGTTGTCGACCCTTGTGTCTGGTGTTCTCGCAACGTTTATTGAAACTCGTGTTTGTTTTTATCTTCTTTCTAGCTTTGTCACTTGGCCAAACCATTTTATCTCTTGCTTCTTTATATATTCTATGGCGGGGGTTATTCCTAACTTTTTTTTTAATCCTTTCTTCATTTCTGATTTTGTCTCTCAGGCTGTTTCCTGTCATTCGTCTAACACATCTCATCTCAGTAGAGGTTATTTTTCTTGTAGTTCTTGCATAAAGGGTCCAGGACTGGCATTGGTAGCACGTCGTAATGAAGATTGCATTTTAGATTGCCCTTTTAGCCTCTAGTTATTTCGTTGGTGGACAATAGGGGTGATAGCGGTCCTATGATTCGAGAAGCTTTGTTGAAACAGATGAATAATTTCATAAAAGAGATTCTGAAAAAGCATAAATTAAATGAAGCAGTGAATGTAAGTAAAAAGAGGTAAAGAGCCCTATCACGCCACGTGGCGTATAGGGAATATGGTATCCATACCATATTTTTTAATATGTGGAATAATGTGATCGCTGTTACGGCCGCGTCGCTTTGCTTTCCAATTAAAAACTAAATCATGTACCCATTTAAGGTTGAGTAAACCTGGAGGCCGTTGATAACGATCGAACCCGATCACTTGTCCTTAGTGGTCCAGTTCACCAATCACTGAGCTATCGCGGCCTCCTTGTAATGGATTTGTTAATAGATAAAGGGACTGATCGTGCTACAAGGTACAAGGCATAATAATAGTGATGATTGCTGCAGTATCTCGCTGGTTAATCCCATTTTGAATCTGTTTTGTCAATTCACATTTCAAATGAAGTAATAAAATAGTGTGGATCTGATCACTATATACGTCATCACCTCATGAAGTGCCGCGATCGTGCTCTTGTAGGTATTTCTGCCATTTTTAAACTATCTAGTATCATTTGTTTTCCTCTGTCTCTATTTCCTTCTACGTTTCCTAACATTTAAACTTCTCATTCCAGGACCAAAGAGAAGACAACTCTTTTACAATGTGCTTCAGAAAATATCTTTATGTTCTGGCCTCAATCAAGTTACCGCCCTTATTCCGTTCAGATGTACAAGGTATTCTCAGCGCTCTACCATTGAAACAAAACTGTTTTACCTTCAATTCTCTCTTATGCATGATTCCCTTCTGTAAGACAGTAAGAGATGTATGTAGAATAAATATATTGCTCTGTATTGCATGGCAATAGCTTTGGCCAATGTTACGTTTCACAATTTATTTGAGCAAAATAATATACCTCAATTGTTCATCATTATCCACTTAGTTGTGTTATTGGTAACCAATGGCGTTACGTCTTTGTTGTTTAATGGCCCTGTTGCTACTCTTACAATTCTGTTCTGATGAGGGTGTACACGGCGAAATTGCAATTTACAAATATATGCATTGTCGATAAATGTTAGGCTTCAGAATCAACAAGCATTTTTGAATGCTACGGGTTTGCCTTTTCTTTTCAACAAATTCTCACTTGGCCTGGCTGTCTAGTCTACTGATTGAGAACATCATAAAAGTGATGGGGTAAAATATATACCAATTCTGGCTCATTAATCATCGTGCCTTCAGTCAGCTATGGTTTACTGGCTTCAATCAGCTCATTCACTGTAGAACAACTGCTAGGCCTACATCGAGTGTTAAACTTTGCAATAAACCAAGCGAGCTGCATTCCTCTGCTTATACAGTTTCTGTATTCGATTTGCAAAGCTCTAAATAAAATTCAGTTTCCGAAAATGGAGTTTACCACAATTAATAAGAAAGAATGTGGTTTCGTTTTTCCACTTCTGTCAATCTTATATTTATTTTAAATTTGTTTTTCATTTTCTCTTGCTGATAAACATGTAAGAACCGCGGAAGAGCAGTAAGGGTGAACTTGTGTTCTGAGAACATCATGTAGGGTCCGCTCCTGATCGACACTTTAAGCTTTTCTTATTCTCATCCCACGTGATCGATGGTGCATAGATGACAGATCTTCGTTGACCTTTCTGTTTCTCTCTACAGTGATTCTTTGGAGCTCTGTGAAGTCAAGGCCTGCAACTCTTTGATGTTATCTTCCAATCTCCTTCTCTGCCTAACTCCCCTCTTGGTACTTTCACAGTTCCTTGCAGAATGACCATGTTAGGCGAGATGATCGAGGCACGTGGCCAGCCCATTTAATTGTGCGTTTCTCTACAACATTCAATATAACATCTAATATTCCTATTGTTTCTATTATTTGTGTCTAACGGGCTAAAATAACCTAGCAAGGCCCAATATATTCCAGAAAGGAAGGTGTCTAGTAGCCAAATGCGTCGATGGTTGAAAGAAATGAAAAAAATATCATTTGGCGATATGTCCTATACGCCACAGTGGCACGAGGGGGCTTATTCCTCATGTAAATATGCCACTTGTGAATGTGTGACATTCAATGCTCAAATCCGGTGTCTGCCAAAATATTATTTAGATCATCTATCTGTTTCTTCTGCTTCTTCTTTTCTTCCTCATGTGCCTATTAGCGTCGATTGGAGATGTAGATTGTGTGTTCCTTTGCCCTTATATTGGCCTCTCCTACTGTTATGTTTCCCAGTGCCTCAAATGTTCTATATATATCCAAATTTTTCGTGGTTGGCTATTGTGTTGTGTGTTCGTAACGTATGTTGAAGGCACGTGGTGCTATGTTTTGATCTTTCTGTCTTATCACATGGCCAAACCATTTTACCTGTTGCTTCTTTACGTTTTCAATGAAATGAAATATTTCTGGCTTTTTTATTCAGTTCATCACTTCTGATCTGATCACTCATGCTGTTTCCTATCATGCTTCTAACATTTTTAATTTCGGTAGTGATTATCTTTCTTTTTGTTCTTGGTCTAGTGTCCAGATCTGACATTGGTAACACAACGCTAGAATAAAGATTGAGTTGTGTAGAGTGCTCGTTTTTTCCGCGAATGTATCATTGTTTAACAGTAGTTTATTTGAGAAACTAGGGTGGATACAAAGAAGTTATGCCGACAGAGTGTGTCACATGATCTAACGGCCTGGATAAGATAACAAGGGAGCAGTGAAAGGTGGGTGAAGTCGAAAAATGAAAAGTGGTTTCGTGGTATTAGCAGAGACTGGCCATGGCAAACATTTGAATAAGCCCAAACACTGTAACACAAAAGGGGAAAAATTAAAAATATCGTCTTTAGCTCTTTGTGCAGATCTTATAAAGGTCCAATGTAAACTAACTGATCCGTAATTTAGCTGGTTTTCTTACACATTTGCTTAGTCAGTACTGATAGTTGAATAATGTGGATCTTTATCTCAATTTCACAAATATAACTTGTGCGCCATTCTTATTCAATGACAAATTGAACTATATAAGAGGAAGATTTAGCTCAAATTACGAAACTAAAACTTGTGTTAACAGGTAAATATTGCACAGAAACTTATGACAAAATTCATACTTGAACCTTTCTTCACAAATTCATAATTTCAATAAAAAGATGAATAAAACTAGAAAATTCAGTCTTGTGTGTATCACAAAATGGAACCACTCCATAATTTTTAAATTTCAAGACTGAGCGAGATGCAGTAGGCTTATAGAATTGTCACCTTTAACTTGTGACCAAAACCATTCAGAAATTATAACTAAATTGTCACCTTTAACTTGTGACCAAAACCATTCAGAAATTATAACTAAATTGTCACCTTTAACTTGTGACCAAAACCATTCAGAAATTATAACTAAATTGTCACCTTTATGCTCAACAAGTAGAGGGAGTGGTGCTATTTCTTTCAATACAGTTAACATACAAAAACAGGAAATAAGCACATGGAAAATAATGAAATATAAGAAACAGAACCTAGGCAGTGACCAGGTCATTTGTAGTGTACAACAAACATTACAAATACAAACCATTCAATAAAATACAAAACAATAGAAATACATTTGTTTAATGGGCTTCAAAAATTAGATTTCTCAATTTCCATTTTATTCTCAGAACTTAAAATTTAAGTTGCGATAGCCTTTTTTTTTGTTGTTAATATAAAAATGAATGATCTATTAAAGCTATATTAATAAAATAGACTTTCTCTAACGAGAATAACAAAAATATATACCACGCAATGTGCAGGGTCATATTAGGTTGTATTAGGTATTATTTATGCTACGAATGAAGAATGATAAAAGTTGTTGTCAACACAAACAATACGATATTTTTAGCTATGCATAAACACTTACAGCTTTATTAATTCTTGCGTTAGTGACAGTTCAAGCCACGACCGCTCTCCAAACAAGGAATCGAGGATTCTAATCACTGTAAGTCTCAAAAGTTATACTTTATACATGATATCAAACTGCTGACCATAACACGTCATGTCGTCTGCATTTTGTTGTGGCACCATTTTCATATCTATAAACATATCCCCCATCTTTCATCAGACCGAAAATACCACAGAAGAAACAGCAGCTGGCAGGCAGATGGACAGAAAAACAGGCAGACAGATAGAAAAACAGGTGGACAGACAGAAAAACAGGCGGACGGACGGACGGACGGACGGACGGACGGACGGACGGATGGATAGATGGATGGATAGACCTGAATTTGTTTGTTTTCATCATTTAAATGAACAGCGAGTACTCTTGTATGGCAATTTCCAGAAAGTAAATAAAAACATTCATAATTTAAATTGTACGTCAGTCTAAGTGGCGAGATTAAATCTCACTATGTCCCATCTGGGACGTTATTCTTTCCTTTGTCTGTCGCCAATGAGAATATATATGTCATTTTCTAGTCCCAAACGCGTCTTTAATCCCATAACTCGTACATTGATTCACCGTTTCTAGAAATATGACTCAGTGAGTGATTGTCTGCGATCGCACAGTCCACGTTATGTTAGCACATTGGGAAATCAAGAACTCGTGCAGGAAAGCGTTCTAGAAGAAAGAGAAGCATTGATCGGCAAATGCCCAGCGAGAGATTTCTCAAACTTCGTTATCATAATGATATGAGAATAAATGTGCACCTATATTCCAACATTGCCAAGCTGGTGTACAACTTCAAACAGACTATCCGTGGACAACATTTACTTTGCACACGTTTGTTTCCTTGCCTTATCGTCATCATCATGTAACATACTGGTTGGCGTAGGCGATCAAGTCCTTCCAGAATTTTCTATACAACATGGTAGCTATTCTATTCTATTCTTGTATCTTCTCCCTTTGTCGTCCGCGATATCTCTTTCCCTGTATTTTGCCAGTTGTAACCAAGTACTGCAACTTTCCTCGCCTCATGGAGTGGCCGCAGATGACGATTGTTTCTTTCTAATTGTTATAGGAGCTCCTTATTTGTGTTGGCTTCTGAGATAATCCTCGTTGGTCTGTTGGCTGCCCAGGGAACTTTCAACATTCTTCTGAAAAATCCTAATTATGTGGCCTCTAATCGGCTTTTCAGTTGTTTGTCTACTGTCCATGATTCGCTTCCATAGGTAAGAATTAGTTCTATATAGAACCGATCAACTCTTTTTCTCTCTTCTATTGACATGGACTTGTTGCACAAGACGTTTTTTTTTCATTTTGTTTCCTTTAGTGCCATAACTTATATTTATTAATGCAGGGCCATCATTTTAATTTATGTATGTAGGGCTATCATTTGTAATTATTTATTTAGGGCAATCATTTGTTTTTATTCATTTAGAACTATCATTTGTATTTAGAGCTATCATTTGTATTTATTTATTTGGGGCTATCATTTGTATTTATTTTTAGGGCCATGTTTGCTAATTATTTTTTAGGTCAATCATCACTATTCTCAGACACTGCACTTTGGCTTTTAATTTTAATATTCCTAATGTTTCCAAGTATAGCAGTAAATTCTCAGCATAGTGAACGACCACCGGAGCACGGTGTCCTGTAAATTATTGTAATCCCTTTAAAAATGTTACTTTTCTTATTGTGTTTTCTTCCCTTTGTCTAGAACAGCGTCACAAAGTCGACTGTTTTTGATTTTCAAACTCGAGAGCTCATGTACGTGCTCTAATTAAATATTTACAGTAAACAAAGATATATAAAGCCGGATAGAATCAGTTGAGATGTGGGTTTTTTTTTTTTTAGAAAGGATGTCTTACGGTGGACAGCCAACAAATCCAATGAGGAGGTACTAAGAGCAGTAATAGAGAGGATGATTATAAACACATTATGAAATGGCAATCCGGATTTGAGGAGCACCTGTGAAGTTGAAGAGAGTTTGAATACTTGGGTACAATAGAAATAGTAGAAGACAGGGGAGATAGAGGAAGACAGGGGAAATAGATGAGAACATGGGAGATAAAGGAGGACAGTGGAGACAGAGAGCAGGGGAGATAACATACTGGATGGACCAACTATGAAACTGTTACAGAGCGCGCGAGATCGAGGCTCATGCAAGAACATAATATCGAAGACCTCGGGGCATTGACCAGGAAATAAAAATAAGATGTCCATTTCATCGCCCGTCTCCAACATAATGAGGTAAGGTAAGGTAAGGTTAGGTAAGGTGAGGTTAGGTTAGGTAAGGTAAGGTTAGGTAAGGTGAGGTAAGGTGAGGTGAGGTAAGGTAAGGTTAGGTGAGGTAAGGTTAAGTAAGGTGAGGTAAGGTGAGGTAAGGTGAGGTGAGGTGAGGTAAGGTAAGGTTAGGTGAGGTAAGGTAAGGTAAGGTGAGGTGAGGTAAGGTGAGGTAAGGTAAGGTAAGGTAAGGTAAGGTAAGGTTAGGTTAGGTAAGGTAAGGTAAGGTAAGGTGAGGTGAGGTGAGGTGAGGTGAGGTAAGGTAAGGTAAGGTAAGGTAAGGTAAGGTAAGGTAAGGTAAGGTAAGGTAAGGTGAGGTGAGGTGAGGTGAGGTGAGGTAAGGTAAGCTAAGTAGTAAGTGCGAGACTTGAACCGGCGTCTTAGCACGCGAGTTTACACCCATATGTGCTCGGCCGCCTATCCAGAAATGTTCGGAGATTTCTGTATAGTGTCGCCTCAAGCATCGGTACTCAGATGCAAAGCAATATTCCTCACCTTCCCAGGGTAATACCCTGGTACCCATTTCTGCCAACGGCTGGGTCGACCGTGGGGATATTTTTTTTTTCCAACCACGAGTACAATTCACACTGCTCCCAGCGGGAATCGAACACGGGTTGTCCGAACGTCGGTAATCCAGTCGAGTGGTTTGCCAGTTGTAACCAAGTACTGCAACTTTCCTCGCCTCATGGAGTGGAACTAGGCTACCTAGGCCCCCCTGAGAATGAGTTATTTCGTGTTACTACTTACCCATAGTATAACTCAAGAATCGAGCAGTTGTTGATTTATATGTGTTGCCTCATCTTGTTATAAATTGTTGTCACTACCCTAAATAGGTTGTTTTTGTTGTTGAGTTAATGTGTCTGCCCTCACCATATTTATAAACATAATCCAATAGGATTTGATTTTATAATAACTTGAAATTAAGAAGTGTTTTTTTTTTTTATTTGGGCTCACAGTGTGAATGGTAGAATCAAGTTTCTTTTTTCGCTATCATAACGTAAGTAGTATTACGACATCGTCACTACCGACAGGACGCCAGTCTCAAGACAGAGAGGTTGAGGGTGGAAATTTCTACTGCACCAGTTGCGATTTTTATTTGTGATTTCTCTCGGCGGCAACCAACCCTGGTCTCAGCAGTGAGGCCCGGCTTAAAATGTCAATTACTCATCGACAGAAAGAGTTTGAGTATCTCCGAAGACGGACATATCTGCCTGCGCGGTGAGAGACCCTTGTGCAAATGGCTGTCAGGGAAAAAACGGATTAACACACACAATTCAGTTCCTAGTCTCTAGGGATTTCATCAGAGGTAAAAAGCTAGAGAACGCCTATAAGAAAACAAAATAACAATAATATAAAATAAACAAAATTATATTAAGCAGCTACACCTCTAGAGAAACGAGACATACTACGACGTTTCGGCAAAAGCCATGATCATCATCTCCCATGACTGGTGGCGTAGGCGACCATTTCTCTCCACATCTCTCAGGCCATCATACATGTCATAATTTCAATCAGTGATATTTTATTATGTCATTTGAATAAGCTGTTCAATATTTGTTTCTCTTGGTTTTCCTCTGCTCTTCTTTCCATTCATTCTGCCTGTTGTTATAGTATTATCAATGCCTTATCCTTTGCTTGTCCTATTCTGCTTCTAATTTCTGCAGTGCATCTGCTATCTGATGTTATTATTGATTCCATGTATTTGAATGTATGCACTTGTTTCAGAAAAGTCCCATTCAGTTTTACACAATATTCTTGTTCATCAAGCACAAAACAAGAAGCATTTATACTGTATACAAAATCACAAATAGGTAGAATACTACTGTAAAAGAAAAAAATATAAGCACAAAAGTGAAATACAGAAAAAAAATTGAAAAATGGCGAAATAGGAAAATTTGGCCAGGATTTAACATGCCTGTCGGTCAAATTTAAAATAAATATTTTTGTCTTGTACCTGATGATGAGTTTTGTCGAAACGTCTCTCCCATCTCTCTACAGGCTTAGCTGCTTATAATCGTTTATGTTTATATTATATTTTCTGCAGCACGAATCGCTGCCCTACAAGATATATAATGTATTAATTATTATGCATGTTAAATGTGTGCTTATCACAACACTACTAACAATAATAATAATAACAATACTGATATTGGTATATATAAAAACAACCATGCCACAAAAATAAAAGAAAGCGTTAAACGAATACAGCGTAAGCGACAAGATGGCAAAATCGCTGTCGTTGTTGAAATTGTTACAGAAAAAAAGGAAATAGTAGTGCCACATTTTATACTTCAAACAGTAGCTCATAAGGAAAGTAGGTGCATCAATAAACGATCACTGAGCATTCAGCTGCCATTGTACCATGGCAACATTAATGGTCCGTTCGTTTTTTTTGTTTTTTTCAGTCCCCGCAAAATCCCAAACCAATGTTTTGAGAACAGCTTTCTTTACCAGAAACTAATCTGACAGAAATGTGACAAATATATTACATCAGTCATTTGTAATATACCAACGACGGACGTAATTTGCAATTGTTTTTTTTTTTTGCAAACATTTTTTCTTCATATAAGCAGCCTTGATAGCTCAGTGGTTAATGAACTGGGATACTATTGACAATTGGTAGGGATCGATTCTGATCGACGATTCCTAGGTTCACCCAGACTCAAACGGGCACGTTGGATTTTTATAAGAAATTAGGGCGGCCTGGCGTGAAACTGATCATGCCCGCCATAAAATATATCGCTGGTCGATTAAAGTATAGACACTGACAACATATCCCCCATATACCTTACGGATTGAGTACAGTTCTTTCTATTTATTCCATAAGACTTGTATGTGCTTGTAAAAGAGAGAAAATATATCCAATTGAAAACAATGTTTCAAATTATTTTACACAATTTAAGTCTAAATGTGCTGTAGAAAACGAGCTTATATTTTAATTAACCCGGTCCTCTCTGTTAAATATTTAAATTATTAATGCACTCTATTATATTTATTTAGATTGTATGGAATAAATAAATAAATAATCTTTAAATACTCTTATGAGACTGCAACCAAGAAAGTGTTCAATTTTTACATTATCATCATCATCATCATCAAGTTGCATGCTTACTGGTGTAGGTGATCATGTCTCTCCACAACTTTTGATCTCGACAGTTATTTATCATTTCTGCTGTTGACCTTCTGTCATGCCATTCTCTGTTTGGTATCTTTTCTCTTTGATTACATTTGTTTCTTCGTCCCTCAATTTCGTCCACATTTCTACAGCCTCCAGTGATTTTCTTGTCTGTTGTCATATTGTCCATAAATCGCATCCATATGTTAAGACTGGTTCTACATAACCTTTAGGAACTCTTTTTCGTGTTTCTATTGTCAAAATGGATTGCACAGTATCTTCCTTATTTTTTGGAAAGCTGCTTTTGCCTGAGCAATTCTGCATTTCACCTCTTTTGTACATCAACCATCTGAGGTTAACAATGTTCCCAGATATTTAAATTCATTTACCTGTTTTAATATTGTTCCACTTGTCTTTATTATGCACTGCGGTGATGACGTTCTATTTGTTGTTACCATTACTTCTGTCTGTTTGCTATTACGGCAGAGTATTTATTTTTGCTTCCTTTCACTACAATGTCCAACGTTTCTTGTAACTCATTTTCACTCTTAGCTATTAAGACTGTATCATCAGCATTCCTTATATTATTTATACTATGACTTCCGATTGTTATTCCAGGCATGCCCCTTATGGATCTTAAAATAATCTCACTATAAATATTAAATCAATATGGTGACAGCACACAACCTTTAATAGCCACATGTTTTATTTGCTGAAACATTCCCATTTGATTTCCAGTTCTTACGGCCGCTGTTTGTTGCCAGTACATGTTCTTTACTATTCTTAGATTTTTGCCGTCTATGTTTATACTTTTTAAAATGTTGATTATTTCATGCTACTTTACTTTGTCAAATGCTTTGGTCTAATCTATGAAACATAGGTACAGATCTCCTTTAATTTCTATGGCTCTTTTTACTAAAGATCGTATGATTTATATGGCATTGCTGATAGCTCAACTAGACTACATAGGACAAGAGGTCGGGTTCGATCCTGATCGACTGCTACCAGGTTCACCCAGCTATTAATGGGTACCTGATTTTTTCTGAATAGTAAAGCAGCACGGGCGCAATAACGACCACATTACCACAAAAATCATGTGTCGAAGGTCTATGAAAATTATTGTCACTAACATTATATTCACTATACGCCACTTGGTGTGACGTGGTTCTCTGCTTACTCTTTTATATGGCACTGCTCGTTCCTTTACCTCCAACAAAATCACACTTTTCATCACTACTTTCTGGATTGATTTTTTTTCGCACTCTTCGCATGATGATGCTTAGTAATATCTTAGTCATATGACTCATAATGTTTATTGTGGATTATCATCACATTTTATCCAGGAGCTGTTTCTGCTTTCATATTCCGCAAGGCCTCTTCCACTTCTTCTTTGAGTATTTTGGTCCTTCCCCATTGTCCTTAATATTTACTGCTGTTCGTTCATCATTATAAAGATCCTTAATGTATTCTGTCCATCGTTCCCATATGCTTTCTTGTTCAATCACCAGTTTTCCTTCCTTTGATCTTAAACATCCAGTTTTTCTATTTCATTTTTCTTCCTGTTAATTCTTCAGTTTCTTTGTATGTAGCTTTGGCACCACCTTTTTGTTGCGTTTCAATCTCCTTGCATCTCTGTTTTAGCCATGCTTCTTTTGCTTCATGGCATTTTATTACAATTTCTTTATTTTATATTTTACACTCACCTTTGTTATCCTTATTGTATCTTCTTGTATCCATTAGCTGCAAAATGTCATCTGTCATCCATTTCATTCTTGAATTTATCCTCACTGGTGGTATGAACTTTCTGATGTTTGTTGCATTGATTCTTTTAGCATTTCCCACAGTTCATCAATGTTTTGTATCTTCTCTGTTGCATTGTACCGGTTCTGATTTGTGATGTTATATTTGTCTTGTAACCTCTTGACTGGTTTGAGTAAATCTAAATTTAAATTAAATATTAAGTGAAGCTAGTTTTGCTGCTTTTAATTTTACTCTAAGCTTTCCCACCACTGGTACATGATCACTATTGCAATCTGCCCCTGTTATAGTTTTCACACACACCAGACTGTTTCTAAATCTACTGTTTATCATTACGTAATCAATTTGATTGCGTGTCTTGTCTCCTGGACTTTTCCATGTCCACAGACGTCTTGGATGTTGCTTAAATCAGGTGTTTCCTATCATCATGTTGAGTGTTCTTACTCGGCCAATAAGCTTGTCACCTCTTTCATTTCTCTTGCCTAAGCCATAATAACCAACTGCTACCTCAACTCTTTTCCTTCCTACCTTTACGTTGAGATCCCCTAGAACTATGATGTTTTCATGTGGTTGCATTCGCAAAGGGCCATATTAAGCTCGTCTTAAAATTTATCAACTATTTCCTGTAGACTCTCTGCTGTTGGTGAATAAACTTGTATGAGATTTATATCTATTGTCTTTCCATTCAATTTCACTAAAAGGACTCTGTCAGATATTGTCCAAAAGCCTTTCACTGTTCTTACTCTTTCTGCATCCAAGATTATACCTACTCCTCTTTGGTGTTCAGTACCTCCAGAATAGATTATTTTATGTTCATCAGAATATATCTCTTATGATCAAGTGTATCTCATTTCACACAGTCCCACTAAATGTGAACCCATCCTTTTTATTTCCTGTTTGGAGGTTTCCAGTTTTCCCTTCTGCCCGAGTGTTCTCACATTCCAAGTACCTCTTGAGGTATGTTTTATGTTTATCTTGCTTACAGTATCTTGATGACGATCAGGTATAACCTGTAGCTGATGATGTCCCCTATAGAACGAGGGTATTCTAATAGGATTGCACCTTAACGTTTGTGTGGTGAATGCTTTATTGACATCAATCTAAAATATAGCTAAAATAAATTGCTTGGTACAATATGTATCTTCTATAGAGAGTTTGCTTACAATTTTAACAGCTTAATAAAAAAAAAGGTTGATGCTAGCCTGAATTACGCTTATTGTGGTATTTATGTATCTTGTAAAAATTACATTATTCGTTTTCTTACTTTCTCCTTTAGGCCAAACATCTACTTCGCCCATGTTTACCCTTCAGCTCATGATATAAATTCATCTAAATTTCATTGCACATTTAATAAAAACAACAAACAAACAAATCTTTACTTACCCTTATCCTGATAAGTTTTCTCACCCAGGAAGAATCTGAAATAGCAAATCAGAAAGTTTACACTAGACGGACAACTGGTTGAGAACGCACACGTCACTGACAGTTCTCAGAGTTCTCCGGAAAATAGTTATTTTCTTGTATGGCTTCTGATGTCTTCGGTTTTTAGTTTCGTTAAATGAAACCAATTTTGATGTAAAACACAAGACCTGTACAACAGATTCCTGTAAACATTACAATAAATTGAGAACTATTCTAGTCATCGGGCTCATTTATGGTTAAACTTTGACTCCCAGCTTAAACAGATTTTTATTTTAATAATAAATCGGTGCATCACAATCACCAGACCGCTGTACATATAACGCCCTTTTTTATTTCAACCGGTTTCAAACCAAGCCATAAAATGGGAACCAAAGAGTAAAAGTAAAAGAGGAACACTAATAAGAACACTGAGATGAGAAGCAGCAGCAGCTTGCATCGACTCTCTTGCCGAGATTGAGAGGCTTGCCCAGAGCAGGGACGAATGACGAGATACATTGCGGGTCATCCACAAGGTCTGACACTCAACAACGAAGATTATCAGACACGTAGAGTCTAGAATTCCTACTTTATCGAACAAGCAATACATGAATAGCTAGATAGCTGCAGTGCTCTATCAGTGAATAATGGACCCCACGGGGAATACTGAACTCGTTGGATGACCAATCCGTGCTTCACCAGCATCTAGTATTTCTCATTTCTTCAAATGGATATATCATTTTGTAAAAATCACGATGAGCTAACATCGAATACACGTTTCTCAGACATTTATGAATCACTCAAAGCTCACAATATTGTCATATGTGATAGAAAATAAAAAAGAATAAAGTGCCCCCCTCACGCCAAGTGGCGTATAGGGAATATGGTGTTATTGATCATAAATTTTACATACCTTCGGCACATGATTTTTGGGGTAATGTGATCGGTATTACGCCCGTGCTGCTTTACTTTCCCAGAAAAAAAATCCGGTACCCATTAAAGGTTGGGTGAACCTGGATGCTGTCGGATAGAATCGAACCCTACCTCTTGTCCTTTGTAGTCCAGTTCACTAACCACTGAGCTGTCGCGGCTCCCTGTCCTGTGTAATACTTTAACTATAATCCTTTGCAGCTGTCACAGAAGGCATTTCGAGACAGCCGCCGGTTTGAACACGAACACACACAAAACCTTCTTGGTGAAGTCTACTTGAAATATAAGTTGAAACTTCTTAAATGTGTGCACGTATTGTAAACTTCATAACTTTGTTGTTTATAACTTACTAACTTTGTTGTATATAACTTAATAACTTTGTTCTATATAACTTAATAACTTTGTTGTATATAACTTAATAACTTTGTTCTATATAACTTAATAACTTTGTTGTATATAACTTAATAACTTTGTTCTATATAACTTAATAACTTTGTTCTATATAACTTAATAACTTTGTTCTATATGACTTTCATAACATTGTTGTATATGACCTTCACAAAATTATTGAACATGACCTTCATTATATTGCTACATATGACCTTCATAACATTGCTGTATATGAAATTTTAAAAAAAGTGTGAGGTAAATAATCGAAGTTAAAAATGTGGACGATGTAAGTTATCGTGCACATCTCGCCACCGAGCTGAGACAGCAGGGAGTACAGAGTAGAGTATTTTCGGTGGTGGTTAGTGCCAGAGGACTCACAACCTCATCCCTCTACGACCTCTTAAAAATGCTAGGAATTAGGGGGGGGGGGATGCGGCCAAGAACAATGAAGACTGTTGCTGAGTCAGTAGAAAGAGCGTCGTGCTGGCTGTGGCAGAATCGTGACAGACCAACAGTCAAATAATATTATGTCCAGACCAGACGGATCGGGCGACTATTTTACACCTTGACCACTTATTGCTCCCACATAAGTCAACAGAGTAGGGAGAATTGAAGTAGGGCCCAAGACGAAGAGATAAGAAGTTACATAATCGACCGGAGGTAAGCATCAGACCAGATGATTGGGGCAACTACCATACAAACAACAGGCCTAAACAACAGAAAGACCAGACAACTAAGCGTCAATCTTAACCATCGGATGCCGAATTCCCACGAAAGTCAGACACTGACGGGTCTAGAAAATTGCGTTGTCATTAGTAGCCAAGTTATTTCAACTGGAAAGCGCGGTAACGCGCTAGGTTAAACCAAGACAGGTAAGGTAACTATTTTCGAGTGTACTGCCTATTAAATGTAGCTATTTTGTGCCGAACATGAAATGTAAGTCTTAGGTTAGGTAATCTAATTTCGATTGTGTTTTATATATTAAGTGGTAGTTATTTTTTGCCGAACATAAGCTTAGGTTAGTTAAACTATTTTCGAAAGTTTTGTGTATTAAGTTTAGTTAGTTTGTGCCGAACATACGATGTAAGCCTTAGAGGCAATGCAGCAGGAGTTCGACGCCTGGGAGTCATGACCCAGGCGGGCCCACCTCCCCTAGAGTGTCAAGAAGCTAAAGGGCCGAAACACTTGCTCGACAGGGTCTTCTTCTGATGATCAGATTGCCTCCTGCTGCGAAGCTCTGTACAAAGAGTTTCCTACTACTTATGGGCATAATGTTTGTGCCGAGGATTGTCTATACAGTTTAGCGCTTGTAAAGGATTCATTAAAACTCTAGGAGCCAGAACTGTCTGGCTGACATAGCGAACGTTATTGCTTCACAGCTTGGCGCTTCCCATTTGACACAGCTGAAACATGTATTCGTGGATTAATGAATAAGAGAAGGAAAAAAACAGCGGGGAGAGCACTGAAAAGAGCGCGAAGTACTGTGGCCTAGTACAGTGAAGTTTAATACTGCACTTAAATGCGACACTACAATTATGTCACCAGACATCGTTTAATGATAACGAGAAATCACATGTTAGCCTTGTGTTCGACAAACGACAATCAACAGTGCGACCATAGCAGACCTGGACTCTAAGATTCAAGAAGAGTCACCACTACCGAGATGAGGGATTAAGGCAAAGAAATGCAAATGAATGCATAAAAATTTGAAGCTGCAGTAAAGCTAAATGTGAGGGAGAATTGAGAAAAAAAATGGTATGGTAAAAGCTTTACGTGATTAGTAGACGACACAGATTTGAACGACGTTTCGGCTCAATAGGCCTTCAGCAGGAACTCACAAACAACACGCACCCACAGATATGTAAGAAAATAAAACTAATCCTACATAGCTAACTAGTAACAAAACACCCAAAACAAAATAATCGAAACTGGTTAAAGAAAAGAAAAATGACTTCCCTGTGTCGTGCACCGTGGTCAGAACGGGAAAGAAATAGTCACACGGGTGTAGCTGTAATTATACCCTCTGGTCAAGTGAAGGGTTCTAAAAATACGCGAGTGGGGGGAACGTTGTCTAGGTTACCTCGGCTGCAAAGACACTGACAATGTCTAAAATTATCTAAGGCAGTGGCGTATTCTCTATGCTACCGCAGCTACAGCCGGTAGCCTGAACATATTAACGAAATACAAAAGGAAATGATAATTAATTATTTTTTTTTATAATTATATTACACATTTTCGAATATTCTATTACACATTTCATAGGCCAATATGATTTATTTGCTTTGGTTTGCATTTATTAAAGCAAGGCTTTCCTCTGGCCACTATAACGTTTGTGAATGAAACCGACTCGAATATAATACATTGATACCTCTGGTAACGAGCGGTACATTTTTCATCTGTCGCCACTAGTAAATAAACGACCTAGACATTCAAAAAGGCGAGTCAAGATAATACGGGAGGAAGTTACCTCTACATTAATGCGGTTTCATGGGTTATTTTTAGCTCTAGCTGATTAGAAGCATTATAAAGTGAAAGTGAAACTCTCTGATTACCGGAACTTCCTTAACTATTTATAACTACATCATGCGCCATTTAAAAAAATAAATTAGGCACCTAGGTATCTCAACTGTCACGAAACAGTAGTGCTACTAGCTATCTGTTTATAAAATAAAAACTGAGAAGTTTTTATTTTTACCGTACGCGAATGTAGTGACATCAAACAGTTTTATATTACATTCATTTGGGCATATATAATTTTGTTGAACTTCAAGTTTTAAATTACGTTGATTTAAATATAAATATATAGCTTATCCATTTATAACTTCATAAGGAACTTTTATTATTTCTTGTTCATTACTGCCGACGATATGATGGCAGAGCAAGCATCTACACATAACACAGAGATCTCAATAAACTCTATTGATAATCTCTGTGTGATCGAACATTTAATAAAAGTGCCTTTTAATCGGCGTTCATATAATGAAAAACTCGAGGTTGTAAAAATTTGAAAAAACCTACCCCTGAGTTAAAATTGTTTTTGGAAGTGAAAGACAAACACCGTGAGTATGTATGTCATTTTACATCATCGTCATATGGTAAATGGAAATGGTTGCGTGGTAGTTCTAAGCTGTCCAAACTATTTTGTTGGCCATGTTTGTTATTTAGTCATGAAGCTAATGTATGGTCAAATGAAGGTTTTGCTAACAAGAACTCTTTCCGCACGGCAATCCAAAGGCACGATAAATCGAAGTTTCATATTTGTAATACAAAAAATAGTATGTAAGAAGCTTTATGTGATAATGGACGACACAGACTAAACAACGTTTCGGCCCAATAGGCCTTCATCAAATGATGAAGGCCTATTGGGCCGAAACGTTGTTTAGTCTGTGTCGTCCACTTATCACGTAAAGCTTCTTACATACTATTTTTTTAGTTTTTAATTTTTCCTCACATTCAGCTTTACTGCACCTTCGCATTTTTATGCCTTAACCCTTCTCATATTTGTAGTAGCATAGGCTTTGCGACCTTCGGAAATGCAAGAGTTGATCTACAATTAGATAAGTAACAAGCTCAAGATATTGAGAAGCACAATATTCTTGTGAGAAAAATAGAAACATTTGACTACGTCTTATTAACGCTGCCTGTTTCCTCGGAAAGCAAGAGTTAGCTTTTCGGGGCCATGATGAGAGTATGAGATCTGACAATAGAGGAAATTACATGTACTTAATTTAGTTTTGCAACAAACTACTTATTCCATTTCACAATGTCGCATTTTTTTCAAAACATTGTCTAGTTTAGCTACATTTTTCTCATTATTCCTAAGAGATCAGAGAAACTAACACAATTTATGACCAAGAAACTCGCAAAAGTAGCACCAACAAGATGGAATTTTACATCTCGACTTGTAAATTCAGTAAAGGAGTACAAAGAACAAATTATTGGCTTTTTTGAAGATATCATACGTGACGACTCCGAAGACAACTGGGATACTGATACAGTTGAGCAGGCTCACGGATATTTGTATTTCTTTAGACAGTTTCTGAACATCTTTTTGCTTGAAGTTTATTCTAAACTATTCACACATACAGATGTGCTGTACGATATTCTTCAAACCAAAATAGTTGACATAGCATAACTGCTTACTAGAGATAAACAAATTAAAAAACACTGTATTAGAGTTCAGAATTAGGGTGTTAGACAGGGCTGTGTGCAGTCACCAGATTGGTTTAATATTTATAGCGAGATTATTTTAAGATCCATAAGGGACATGCCTGAAATAACAATTGGAGGTCATAATAAAAATAATCTAAGGTATGCTGATAATACAGTCTTAATTGTTAAGAGTGAAAATGAGTTACAAGAAATGTTGGACATTATAGTGAAGGAAAGCAAAAATAAAGAGGGAACAGGCAAATAATTGCAATGCTGCGGTAAAGCTGGTAGCAAAGAGCCAGTGGTAGGGTGTGATTGAGACAGGCGAGTGGAAGAACAAGTTTACTCTTTGTTTCCCCTCCACTTGTCCTTCCACTCGCCTGTCTCAATCACGTGTTACTTTCTCAACACATTCCTAACGCTCCTAGTCATTCTGACTTGTTTCAGCACGGTAGACTGACTTGCTGCTCGAAGCTAAGTGCATTTTATGATACATTTTTATTTTTCTCTTTCTCGTTTTCCATTTTGTATATCTTGACGCCCATCCTACCTCTCTTCATGTAGTATTCATTTCTCTCTCCTTTCTCATTTCTACATCCTACTCTCCTAGCCCTCCACTTGATCAACTAAGATGCAGTTATAGATAATTGTGCTTCACCGTTTGTTGTCGTTGTCCTTGTATTCTGAAGAAGGCCACAGCCCGTTACGTCAGTATTGTGTTGTGTTCCTTCCTTGTAAAGCTGTCATCATACTTTGGAGCGTTTAGCACACCCTACCACTGGCTCAAAAATAAAGGACTCAGCCTTAATAGCAAAAAGACAGAGGTAATGGTAACAACAAAGAAAAAGACATCACCTCGGTGCAAAATAAAGACAAGTGAACAAAATTAAAACAGGTAAATGAATTTAAATATTTAGGAAATTTGTTAACCTCAGACGGAAGATGTACGAAAGAGTGAGATGCAGAATGGCTCAGGTAAAAGCAGCTTTCCAAAAACTGAGGAAGATACTATGCAATCCATTTTTGACAATAGAACCAAGAAAAAGAGTTCTTAAATGTTATGTAGAGCCAGTCTTAACATATGGATGCGAATCATGGACAATAGGACAACAGACAATAAAATCACTGGAGTCTGCAGAAATGTAGTTTTACAGAGGAATATTGAGAATACCATGGACAGCTAAGAAGAGTAATGAAAACGTTCTGAAAGAGGTCAAAGCAAAAAGAGAGCTAATTTCCAATATTAGGAAGAGACAATCATAATTTTCTGGCCATGTAATGAGAAGAGAACAACTGGAATATATTGTAACAACTGGAAAAATCGAGGGACGAAGAGATAGAGGAAAACAAAGAGAAAAAATAACAGACAGCTTAAGAGAATGGCTTGACAGAAGGTCAACAACAGAAATGATAAATAGCTGCCGAGATCGAAAATTGTGGAGAGACATGATCACCTACGCCAGTAGGCCCGGTACTTGATGATGATGAGAGTTCAGACATCATGGATTTTCCTTCAATATGGAATCATATAGAAACGGATCTTTCTTCAGATAATGTAGCAGAACCGTAATTAAAACGAAGAAAAGGAGATGATGAGTTGACATATAGGCAGCTATTTTACAGCATATTGGACAGAATGTTCATGGAAATAAATGACAGATTTTGTGATTATGGAAAGCTTAATTTCACTCTCATCTTTTAGACTAAAAGAACTTTTTAATATACATAGAGAATTTCCCTAATGATACACTGCACAGATTGCTTCAATAGTATAACAATCACTTTGATCAAGTGCGGTTAAAAATGAACTAAGTGCCATATGAAAAAGTAAAAGTAAAGTACCCCCGTCACGCCTAGTGGCGCAAAGGGAAATATGGTGTTAGTGACCCTATATTTTACAGACCTTCAGCACATGATTTTTGGGTTAATGTGGTCGGTATTAGGCCCGTGCTGCTTTACTTTCCCAGAAAAAAATCCGGTACCCATTTAAGGCTGGGTGAACGCGGAAACCGTCGGTTGGGATCGAACCCTACCCCTTGTCCTTTGTAGCCCAGATCACTAACCACTGAGCTATCGCGGCTCCCACGTGCCATATATTCAGCAGAAATCTGTGATTTCTCAAACAAACCAATTCACGAAATTCTCACTACCATATATCAAACCCAATTATGTGAAATAATTCCGGAGGTTTTCAAATTGTCGACATTAATTGTGACAATACCAGCTACATTAGCATTTGTAGAAAGAACTTTTTCTGCTCTCAAGAGAATCAAATCTTATTGTCGCTCAACTCAGACACAAGAACGCTTATCTGGTTTGGCATTAATGTCCATTGAGAAATCAATCCTTCAGAATCTTAGAAACCAACCCAACAGTACTTTCAATGACAAACACATCGATACATTTTCGTCCCAAACAAGACGGATAGAATTTACATATAAATAAGTAATTTAAAATGTCGTGATGCCATTAGCAAATATTACTTCCTGTTAGCCTACTGAATATATGTGTTTATTATGTCAGCGGTAGCCCAGACCCCAAAACCAGTATCTACTGATCTAAGGGCCCATAAATACATGTATACACACACACGGATGCGTGTATACATATATACACGTACAGACAGACATGCGCATACTTATACATATCAACATACACACACATATATATACATATATATGCAAATATACATGCCCACACATACATGCATATATATATATATATATATATATACAAATTCCCAAACATATGAACACATACATGCATTTGTACACCCATACGGGGACAATCATATATGTGTAGAAATGTGCGCATAACGCCCACATAACCAGAAGAGTACACACCGGGGTCAGTGTGCAAACACAAAGGAGAAAGAATAGAACAGTAGAATAACAGGCACTCAAAAGGCGGAAAGAGTGAGATATCTGAGGGGTACAATAAAAACATGAGGGGTAAGTAGCACAGAAAAAAGGGTATAGGAGAACACCGAAGTGTCTCAGTGGGGACTAGTGGATGAGAACTATGAATAGCATGGCATAGTAGATAGACTAAAGTGCCCTAACATGGGCAGTAGAGAAGGCTATGCAAAAGGGAAGGAGTAACCGAAAAGGAAACTATGTTTACGAGTGTGACACATTCATGCCTCGTGGGGTCAGCGAACCAAACTGGACTATGAGGTGATTCTCCAAAGCAAATCTGATGCGGTCGCCAGAGTGACAAAGGACAATACCAGTGACCGGGGGGGGGGGCGGTTGGAAGGAGTGAGTGCCTCGGGACAAGAGATAAGGAGGATCGCTTAAAGGAAGACTGGAGGATTGAGTCTGGATAAAGACGGCGAGATGAAATGTGTCAGCCAAATGACAGGAAACAGCCTGAGAGATAAGATCAGAAAAGGAGAAATGGGAAAAAAGTAGAAAAAATTGCAACCAAAAAATGTATAATGAAACATCAAATAAAATGGTTACGTGATACGACAAAAATAACAAACTACGGTACAACGAGCCTTTTAAAAAAAAAAAAACGCTACAAGAACGCCAGATTTGAGGGTGGACCACGGAAAAGATGGATTGATGGAATATTAGAAACACTAGGAAGCACAATATCAACAGAGGCGAACAGAAGAGTAAAAGACCGCAAATTATATCTCTCCTCAACGTTGAAAGACACATAAGAAAGGAAAGAAAAGGAGGAATCAATAATGTGCTGTTACAAGAAGCAAGCGGAACTGGTATTACTCTTTATCTTACTGAATACGCACAGAAAGGTTTAATGTGTAGGATCAGAATAAGAGGATTGTTGTCGTGTACATACTGAAAGAGGATTAGCTTCATGTGATTATTTTTTTCCGCTAGGAGTAAAAATTCTTAATAACTGAAAGATGATAACCAACCACGAATTATAGGAAATTGATTCGTATCGTTAAGTTACAGAAATAGGATAAACATTGCGAGCTCACGGAAAATGGATTTCCATTGTGAAAGAATGTGACACGGATTTGTGCTATAGAATGACGGCTTATTGTCACAAACACCGGTTAGGTTTTTTCACTTAAATAGAAAATATATTAATAAATCAAGATTAATGTGAAAGAGACACAAAGAGACAAGGATACTGTTAGAAAAAAAGCAAGTTTAGAGTTGTTACATTATCAATCAAATTTGTTAGTGTTTCCATATGATGATGAATAGCGCAGCCAGATTAAGAAATACTTAAAACAGTCATCATTGCAATCTTTCCAGAGCTGCCAGACGCCGCATAGCTCTAGCAATGTATCAGGCATGAGTCCGTTATCATGATGAATCCTTAATCTCGATAGAAGCTTTGTTAGCTGCTGTCCCAACCCTCTGGTCAATGCACAACTTAGTGATGTCAAATTATTCAGAACATAAAGTAAGGCTATAGAATATTTAGGGCATAAAGTATTGCTGCCAGACTATTCAGAAATAAAAGTATTGCTTTCATATTATTCAGAACATAAAGTAATGCTGTCACATTATTTAGAACATAAAGTAGTGCTGCCAGATTATTCAGAACATAAAGCAATTCTATCAGAATATGTAAGGCATAAAGTGGTGATGTCAAATTATTCAGAACATAAAGTAGTGTTGTCAAATTATTCAGAACAAAAAGTAGTGTTGTCAAATTATTCAGAACAAACAGTAGTACTGCCAAATTATTCAGAACAAAAAGTAGTGTTGTCAAATTATTCAGAACAAACAGTAGTACTGCCAAATTATTCAGAAATAAAAATATTGCTGTCGGATTATTCATAACATAAAGTAGTGCTGTCTGATTATTCAGAACATAAAGTAGTGCTGTCTGATTATTCAGAACACAAAGTAGGGCTTTCAGATTATTAGGAAATAAAAGTAATCTTCTTCTAATGTATATCTTTATTATTTTATATTTCGGATTTGTCCTTCATGGCTCTGAGTAATATTCTCACTCTCTTTTCCCTTTCAGCTCCCTGTGGAGCATAGGTATTCAACAAACACTTTCCAAATCATTCAGTTTCTTGCCATTATTTTACATCATTCCATGTCTTCCCCATCATCGCATCTCTGCTTCAATCATTCTTCTCCAAGAATACTTTGGTCTTTCTCTTTGTCTTTATCCCTAGGGATTCCAAAAAAGGGCATGTTGTGTAATACTCCCAGTTGGTTCCGCAGTGTCTATCCTATCCAGCATATCGTCTTCGCTGTTTCTCTTTATCCACTGGTATTTGACTGGTACATTTCCATAATTCTATGTTAGTGATTTTGTCCTGCCATTTCCATCCTTTTATTCTGCGTCAGCATCTATTCTGCGTCAAATACTTGGGCACAATAATAACATCAGATGGAAGATGCACCACAGAAATAAAAAGCAGAATAGCTCAGGCCAAAATAGCATTTCAGAAAATGAAAAATATCTTATGCAACAAATCTATGTCAATAGAAATGAGAAAGAGAGTTCATCGGTGCTATATAGAACCAATTCTCACCTATGGAAGCGAATCATGGACAGTAGACAAACAAATGAAAAGACGATTAGAGGCCACAGAGATGGGATTTCTCAGAAGAATGTTGAAAGTTCCCTGGACAGAGAAAAAGACCAATGAGGAAGTTCTCAAGGAGGCCAACACAAAAAGGGAGCTGTTAAAAAACATCAGAAAGAAGCAATCAACATTTTTCGGGCACATCATGAGAAGAGGAAAGTTGGAATACTTGGTTACAACTGGCAAAATAAAAGGAAAAATAGATGGTGGACAACAAAGAGAGAAAGTACTGGATAGCTTAGTGTCATGGCATGGAAAACAGTCAACAACAGAACTGATACGATGCACTGTGGATAGATTGTGGAAAGACATGATCGCCTGCTCCAACCGGTATGGTACATGATGATGATGATCCATTATATGTAGGTCTGTATCTTCACGATTGTCACTTTTGTTGTTATCCATGTGCATAAGTATATAATAAGACGAACTTAACATTGGTGTTGAAAATTTTAATTTTTATATTTAACCTAATTTCTTAGGATTTCCATATGTTTCCCAATGCAACAAATGCTTCTCTTGCAAATTATATCCTTATTTTGGTATCATTCTCTGTTCCTTTCTCTTTGTCTATATTACTGCCCAGATATATGTAAGATTTTACGTCTAGTAGAGGTATTTCTCCTATTATTATTTGGTTATTGCCAACTGCATTAATTCTCATAATTGTGGTCTTATCTCTATTTATTTTCAGTCCCATCTGTTGTGATATCTCAAGTATGCTCATTTTATCTTGCATCTGTTGATGGCTGTGTGATAAGAGAGCTATGTCATCAGCAAAGTCTAAATCATCTAGTTGCTTGTTCAGTGACCACTGGATCCCATTTCTGTTATTTTGAGTTACTTTCATAATCCAATCTATGGCCAGTAGAAAAAGAAATGGTGATATATGGCATCCCTGCCATACTCCTGTTCTTATTTCAAATGCTTCTGTAAGCTGCCCTACGTGCACCGCACTACATTTCATTTCTTCATACATTGTTCTTATCAGGTTAATAAACTTTGTGGGGGATTCCGTAATGACTCAGCAACTTCCAAAAATATTCCTCTGTCTAAACTATCAAATGCCTTTTCGTAATCTATGAATCCAGTGTAAAGTGGGGACTGTAGTTCTAAACTTTGTTCAACTATTTATACGTAGGATAGTTATTTGATCAGCACATGATCTGTTCCTCCTAAAACCTGCTTGTTCATCTCTCAAATGTTTCTCTATGGCCTCTTTTAGTCTCTCCAGAATGATTCTGCTTAATATTTTTCCTGGCACTGATAGTAGCATAATTCCTCTATAATTTGTGCACTCCTGTAAACTTCCTTTCTTTGATAGTTTGATCAAATAACCTTCTTTCTAGTCTTTATGTATTTCTTCTTCTCCTATAATTTATTTGGTAAATTATGTAACATCTTGTTAAAAAATAGAGTAAAGAGACCCGAAGCTTATAGGGAATATGGTGTTGGTGACCATATATTTTACAGACCTTCGGAACATGATTTTTGGGATAATGTGGTCGGTATTACGCCCGTACCGCTTTACTTTCCCATAAATAAATCCGGTACCCATTTAAGGCTGTGTGAACCCGAAAGCCGTCGGTTAGGATCGAACCCTACTTCTTGTCGTCTGTAGTCCAGTTCACTAACCCCTGAGCTATCGCGGCTCCCATGTAACATCTTGGTAGAGGTGTTAATACCTACTGTGATGGCTTCTGACGGTATTTCATCTGGTTCTGTGGCTTTACCATTTTTTAATAGCTTGACGGCTTTCATTATTTCTTTCTTTGCTTGGTTTTCATTATTTCTTCCTTGCTTGGCTTTCCACAGTTAACGTGTACCTCTTCTTCAGCTGGTAGCATATATGAGGGTTATTTGAGCTGTGTCTGTTCAAAAGTTCTTAAATGTGCTCTTTCCATCTCTCCATTTGTTCCCTTATATTACTAAGCAGATTTGAATAAAAGTACTCCTGCCAGATTATTCAGAACATAAAGTAGTGCTGTCATATTATTAAATACATATACTAGTACCGCAGATGATTAAATTCAATGTATAAATTGCAGAGCTCAGATTATTAAATATAAAAAAGTGATGTGGTCAGATTACTAAATTCATAAAGTAACACTATAAGACTATTAACTGCTCTTACTACAGCGCTGCCAGATTTTCAAAAACATAAAATAGTGCCATGAGTTTGTGATATCATCATCATTGAGTGCTGTTTCCTAATCGAAGTTTGGCGACCATGGAGCGCAATTCTACTCTGTCTCGGGCTGTGATGGTGCAGGTTGTCATAAGCTGCCTTGTCCATCTTTTGATGTTACTCGTCCATATTGGTCTTGGTCTCTGATATACAGATATGATGTAGTTCTAACAGATAATTAAATCTGTAAAATGTGTTGACCGATTAGTAAAATCATACAGTAAAATTGTTATATTATTTAAAAAAAAACATTATCAACTTACGCTGTGAACACATGAGGTGCTTATGAGGTCCCTGCGCAGTGAAAATATTTTTTAAATTACAGGAAATTGTAACGTAATTTTTTTTCGTTAAAATAATAAGAGGAAAAGAGGACGACCCAGAGATACACTGAGAAGAACATTGATCAGAGAGGCAAGAGCAGCAGGAATCGGCTCCATCAATAGTAATGGAGGCATGAATGGTATATCTTCTCAACATTCCTGAATGGCGCAAAAACATTGACAGTCGACAAAAAAGAAGAACAGACAACTGAAGACTTTAAAATGTTGATGTATAGAAGAATATGAAGAATGGATGGAAATAAGAAAAGAAAACGATGAAGTCTTAAAACAATCGAAAATTAAAAGAGAACTACTAAACACTATTCAAACACGATAAATGAGATTGTTTGGGCATGTTAAAAGACACATCATCATCACGTGCCATGCCGGTTGGCGTAGGCGATCATGTCCTACCACAATTTTCTATCTACAGGGCATCGTATCAGTTCTGTTGTTGACTGTTTTCCATGCCATGAAACCAAGCTATCCAGTATTTTCTCTCTTTGTCGTCCGCGATCTCTCTTTCCTTGTATTTTGCCAGTTGTAACCAAGTATCCCAACTTTCCTCTTCTCATGATGTGCCCGAAAAATGCTGATTGTTTCTCTCTGATGTTTTTTAGGAGCTGCCTTTTGTGTTGGCCTCTTTGAGACTCATTGGTCTTGTTAGCTGTCCAGGGTACTTTCAACATTCTCCTGAGAAATCCCATCTCAGTGGCCTCTAATCGTCTATTCATTTGTTTGTCTATTGTCCATGATTCGCTTCCATAGGTCAGAATTGGTTCTTTATAGCACCGATGAACTCTCTCATTTCTATTGACATAGAAAAAGACACAGCAGCCTACTAAAAGTAATCTTGGAAGAAAAAATACAAGGTAAAAGAGGCAGAGGCAGACCAAGACCAACATTGATGAGTAACATCAAAAGATGGACAGGTCAGCCAATGACAACCTGCACCATCAAAGCAAGAGTCAGGGCGGACTCGCGCTTCGTGGTAGCCAACATTCAATGCGGAGACGGCACTCAATTATGATGATGAATTGTTTCTATAGCAGTGCATATAACGGAAACCAAAAGAAATGATACGCAGAACAATACATGCTAAGGAAGAGCTCAAACATGGGAATAAGAAACAACTATGACTTAAAGAACTAGCACAAATTGTCAACTGTGGAGAATTATGACTTCTGCCCAATGAGGCCACTTCGGCCCAAAAGGAAAATGAATAAGAGGAGCGTACATCAGAAGTTTTTGGTGGAATATAAAAGTTCATTCTCAGGAACGAATCACATTCGATGTCTTATTCTTCTTCTTCTTCTACCTTTCAGCTCCCTGTGGAGCACAGGTCTTCAACAAACACTTTCCATGCCATTCGGTTTCCTGCCATTCTTTTAAGATCATTCCATGTCTTCCCCATCATCTTCATCACCGGTTCCATCCGTCCTCTCCAAGAATTCCTTGATCTTTCTCTTTGTCTTTCCCCCCGGGGATTCTAAAAAAGGACCTGTTATATACTACTCTCAGTTGGCCTCCACAGTGTGTGTCCTATCCAGCGCCATTGTCCTCGCCGCATCTCTCCATCCACTGGCACCTGACTGGCACATTTCCACAACTCCATGTCAGTGTTTCTGTCCTGCCATTTCCATTTGATATCTGCGGCAACATTATTTGTTTTTCCCACAAACTTTCTCCACACCCCCCACCCCCCAAAACCACTCGACCGATATCTAACCTAGCCGTCCTCTTCTGTGTAGTCCTATACAAGGTATATACGACATACGAATGTCGAATGTGTATAGAATAGACATACACGTTAACCGATCAGAGCATTAAAGAGCGAAGCTTTTCTCAGTCCTTTCTGATCCGGTTACTGTGTTTAATTTCTTAACATCTTAAAACTCGTTGGCAATCGCTTGATTTGTGACTAAATATTAAAGTATATGTTAGTATATTTTACAAATAGAAAATGTACTGATAACCCTATACATTATGCACTTAAAATACATATATACTGAGTATCATGACTACATCGTCAAGAAAAAATATCGATAATATTATGTCGTGTGTCTTGGCTACGGATTTATCCCGTCACTGCAAGACAAGACAAAACCCATGTGCTCAATTTGCAATATTACAATTTCCATTGAAAGCATGCGACCATGAAAGTGGGATCAGGAGCATTTGGG
Source organism: Megaustenia siamemsis (assembly GCA_032433765.1). NCBI lineage: Eukaryota > Metazoa > Mollusca > Gastropoda > Stylommatophora > Ariophantidae > Megaustenia > Megaustenia siamemsis. The sequence continues at coordinate 47,436,891 of JAVIAB010000073.1, forward strand.
AACGACTCATGAAGGCAAAAATATAAGCAAGCTAGGGTGACAAAAAAGTGCTTGTTCAGAAATCTGGTTTAGAAAAAGGTTTAATCGCTACGTATGAAATATCCAAATTGATAGCCACAGAAGGAAAACAGAGCACAATTCGGGGGGGGGAGGGGAATTCTTCATTTCACCAACTGTGTTTATTATAACAACAGTCATATTTTAGCATACATTACTATGAAACTGTTTTGTCTATTTTATATTATATATATTTATTTATATGGTGATGGTGACCATAATTTTTACATACCTTAAGCACAAGATTTTTGGGCTAATGTGCTTGGTATTACGCCCGTGCCGCTCTGTTGTGGACGGAATGCCACGAGTTGATGCCGGCATGGTGCCCTTTAACTCATTTGATGTTGCGGGTCGTAATGGCTTTCTTGACATTCCCGGCTCTTACTGAAAAAGTTGGAGTTCGTCTATCCCAGGCTATGCTGAGAAAATACTAGTCCAGCCCAGAAGTACTGCAATACTGGGTCTTCTATATCAGTAACAGTCACCACTACAGGGAACACGGCGATCCTAGCTTCTGTTAGTCAGCCTGTTTTGACGCAGACTGTTATCAGGGGAGACCACGTGGAGGTAGAACTGCTAGGTCCTGGTCGGCTGATGGTGCGCCGACCCTGCTATTGCTACTGCAGGTCGCAGGCGCTTCTGCTTTCCCCCCTCCCCCCTTTATGTCGCTTTACTTTCCAATTTAAAAACTCCGGTACCCATTTAAGGTTGGTTGAACCGGAAAGCCATCGATCAGGATCGAACCCGACTTCTTGTTTTTAGTTCACTAAGCACTGAGCGATCGCGGCTCCTACATAGGCTTGTGTACGGAATGGAAACAGGGCGCAAGAACGACGCGAACATATGACGTCAATTTATGGATTAAGAAAATTAAAATATTGTGATGGCCTAAATGATTATATATTTAACTCTTTTAAGCTCGTTCGACGTAAAACGATCAATAATTTTCTGGACAATTAAAATAATTGGCTAACCTAATACCACACATTTGCTCTCTATGGATCTCTCTCTCTCTCTCTCTGTTTTGCTTGTTCTTTCTTTTTTTCTCTCTTTTTCGCTGTTTTCCTTTTCTTCAGCCTTCTCTCTCTCTCTCTTTCTCTCTATCTCTCTCTCTCTCTCTCTCAGATCTACAGTCATAAACATACAAGCTGTTTCCCTCACCCATTCCTCATAATGTTGAATTGTCTCAGCACTAATAAAATACATTTATCTTTTCCTTTTCTTTCTTTTTGTTATTCTCTCTATCTCTCTATTAATATTAGTACTAACAAAGCGCATATGTCTTTCTCTATCTCTCTATTAATATTAGCACTAGCGAAGCGCGTATGTCTCTGTGTACCTTTCTACTGGGTCTTCTTAACTTTGGATCAGTTTTGGCAATAATAACTGTTTATGTTACTCTCTCTAAGTCATTTTCAGTCATTCTTTCTCTCTCTCAGTGACCCTCTCTTTTTTGAATCACTCTCACTCACCCATCCCCCCCACCCCTTTCTCTCTCTCTCTCTGTCTTTCTCTGTCTGCACAATGTTTTACTATTTCCAACATCAGTACTCTTATATAAACAACACATCGAAACGTGGTCCACTCCTCACTCTTTCCTCACTTTATAACAAGCTGATCACGACAGCCGCAGTTCTGTGCAAATATTCATCACAACTCCTGATACTCCTAACAAATGTCCCGATCACTCGTCGGTCGCCAACCAAATCAAGAACACGACTAAACAGGCCAGAAAAGCCTCCTCTTGTCTTCCACTTCCATCGCAATCTATTACATTAAGTCATGCGACTGGCTGTTTACTTAATTCACGTCGATGCTGTTGAAAATCAATCTATCCCTGACGCTATTGATCCTGTGAGGGCAAGCTGATATATGGCTTTGTTGTAGGACATGTTAAAGGTCTTGGAGATATATCGAATGTAGAGAGGAATGATTTGAAAGAATCGGCGCATATTTCATTTGAGTTTTCGTTTTCCAACATCTGTAATTGTGAATTTCGGTTGTTCTAGTTGTTCCATTCGTACTATGTAAAGTACTGGTGTATACTTCATTACTGTTCGAATTACCCAATGTATTTGAGTGCACATTTACTCATCGTTATTTCTTTAAAAGATTTACTTCCACTGTGCTATGCACCTTGTTATTTATTCACCGCAGCTGTCTCCAGCACTTATTAGTTTTGATTCTCTAATATTATGCCTTTTATTCCTTGATATCACGGTATATATCTCCCCGGGTAGATGCGACCCGTTAGTCTAAAAATGGCAACGCATCTAGGAGAAGGTCAACTCCGATTATCGTTATGGTTGTGGAATGTCCTGGTATCACTGCAAACGAATTAAAATAAATAATTGCCCAATCGCCCGTGCCAGTGGAATCATCCGAATTGATATCTCACCTCCCAAACAAAGAAAGTTAGCTACAGTCCCCATCAGATCAGTCTCAGCACACGCCAAACGACATACGGCGAAACCGCACAGAAAGTAAACACAGCCATCCGTTCCCCGTCATACGATATCATCATTCATCGTAAGCAATTTGAATATCGAAACACGATCAAAACGGATAAAATGCACAGCTCACGGTGTGCACAGAGCACTCAACTCAGTAGCTTTGGTAGCAAGCCGAACTTGGAATATGAGGAAACTGCAACAAGGAACACTTTTCAGACACAGCCTTTAAAAGTTCCTGCCGCTTATCCGACATATTGACCTGTATTCCTGATATATATTCCGATTATAAACATCCGCTGTCCAGCGGCAACCAGGACACGGAATAAACTTCGGGAGTAAACCCTGATGGGAAATCCGGAAATAGAGACCCTAAGTCAGTTTAGTGTTGATTTCAATATTGTTCTGGCAACTCCTGCGACGCATTTGACACCAAACTGTTCTTGCTCTGCTAGACCTTTGGATCGCTCGGCTGCGTGGAGAGAAGAGACATGTACGGGCAACTTTTCTCTTTCTTCTTTCTGCGCAAGCTCGCGTCCTAGATAGGACCCCTCAGCTTCGCCATTTTGTTGTCGACACAACACGGGAAGCAGCAGTTACCAGTTATTCATAGAAAAAGAGAATAACAGCGAAGTAAAATTAAAAAATAACAGTTCTAGGGGCGCTGAAACAAATTTATATACGTGCTATGACTGAGGGAGGCTGCTACTGTTAATATCTATTTCTTTTATATCTTTATTTTCCCATATATAGTTCTGTCTCTCTTTCATTAGCAAATCCTTAGCTTCAATGGGCGCTATAACTGTGTACTTGTATTGTCCTCTGTGTACTTATTTTGTCCTCTGTGTACTTGTATTGTCCTCTGTGTACTTGTATTGTCCTCTGTGTACTTGTATTGTCCTCTGTGTACCTGATTCGTGACTGTCTCCTCCGTTTAATGCACTACTATCGCTACGCATACAAGTGTTCCCTGTTGCAGTTTCCTCATATTCTCTAAGTCCGGCTTGTTGCAGGAGCTACCCAGTTAAGCTCTGTGCACACCGTGATCTGTGTGTCTCATCCGTTTTAATCATATTTCGATATTCCAATTGTTTACGATGAATGATATTATCGTATGACAGGGCTGTTTGCTGTATTCACTCTTTGCGCGGTTTCGCCTTATAATTTTGGCGTGTGCTGAGACTGCTACGATGGGGACTACAGTTACCTTTCTTTGTTTGGGAGATGAGATATTAATTAGGAAGATTACGGTGGCACGGGCGGTTGAGCAATTATGGATATTAATTCGTTTGCAGTGATACCGGATCCTTCCATAACCAAATAACCAAATTCATACTCAGCGTATGAATCAGAAAATGTATTTATACCTTACTTATAACATTCATTGTTGCCTATTCCAGTTAATCCTACATTCATGTTATTTGTATGAACTTTATTTTTTACTGTGTATACTTTATTAATACCGTTCACTCCCTCAATTACTGTATATAAAAAAACGAGAAAAGTGATAGTGAGAACAATCAATAGTTGAAGACAAAGAGAGAAAGAGAGAGAGAGAGATCCACAAAAAGGGAATGAGAGGTTTTGGGATAGCCAACTACTTTAATGGTCCAGAAAATTCTAGAGCGTTTGACGTCACATGAGTTTAAAATAATGTAACAGTGAGAGTTATGTGTTTAATATGTCCCTCTGGAGTCCCCAGCAATGGGATGACAACACCATAATGATAACGTTTTCTCACTGCCTATAAACGTATTACGACGTTCAACATTAGTTACACTGCAAATAGTTTGTAACCGTTTGCTGAGAACATTTGTGGTGGGTTTTTTGGGGGAGGGGTGGGCAGTGGAAGCTACGCTTGTTCTCTTATCAGAGATGGTTTGGCTCTAGGTAGTGTTGATATCATTCTTTTTTTTAAAAATCTGGCGAGAGATTAGTGTGTTTGTATGAGTGTGCATGTGTGTGTTGTGTCAGTGTACTTTTATGTGAGTGAACGCATGTGTGTGTGTGTGTGTGTGATTTGGAATTCTTTCATTTCAGAATTTAGATTAAGATTGTTCCTTTTAAGCAATTCCATTATAGCAGCTTTTGAACATGTTGGTGTTTTTCTGCTGTTCCGTTAGCTAATGCATACTACATTATACATCAATTGTTCTTGTGTGTTCCATATTTTATTATTTCAGCTTCTGTCATGATTTCTTTTATATTTTTATGATGTTTCTCTCTCTCTCTCTCTCTCTCTCTCTCTATCTCTCTCTTTGTTTGTGATAGTCGAATGCAATATATAATTTTAAAAAACCTATCGATTGTGATATGATGTGATGGCAACCGATTTGTGAAGTATAAAGTGGATACGACTTAATATAAGGTAATATACTGAATACAACTTTTTAAAATGTGATTTAGTCAATAAAACTACTTGTAGTGAAATGAAGCCAATACAACTATTTAGTGCAGTCTAGTCTAGTCTCACAAAGTTGAACGCATTCGAAAATAAATGTCTAAGGAAAATACTTGGTATAGCATGGAACGAATTCAAAACAAACGAGGAAATTAGAGAAATCGCCAATCAACCACTAATATCTTCAGTAATAAAGAAAAGATGATGGTCATACGTTGGACATGTGATGAGAAGAGATAATAATCGAATAGCAAAGCAAGCCCTCATATGGGAAACAACAGGTAAAAGAAAAAGAGGAAGACCCAGGGAGACACTGAGAAGAACAATGATGAGAGAGGCAAGAGCAGCAGGAGTCGGCTCCCTCAATGAGATAGAACTGCTTGCACAGAACAGAGACAGATGGCGAGATTTGATAAAATATCTTTAAAAGAAAACTGCTAGAACAAAAATTAATATAGGAGAAGGTGTATCTTGGTCTACGCCCTATGGGCCGGTTACGGCTCGAAAGGTCAATATATAGTCTAGTCTAAGTGCAGTCTAGTCTAGTCTAAGTGCAGTCTAGTCTAATCTAAGTGCAGTCTAGTCTAGTCTATGTGCAGTCTAGTCTAGTCTAGTCTAGTCTAGTCTAGACTAGTCTAGTCTACGTGCAGTCTAAGTGCAGTCTAAGTGCAGTCTAGTCTAGTCTAAGTGCAGTCTAGTCTAGTCTAAGTGCAGTCTAAGTGCAGTCTAGTCTAGTCTAAGTGCAGTCTAGTCTAGTCTAAGTGCAGTCTAGTCTAGTCTAAGTGTAGTCTAGTAGGGTCTAGTCGAGTCTAGTCGAGACTAGTCGAGTCGAGTTGAGTCGAGTCGAGCCGAGCCGAGCCGAACCGAGCCGAGCCGAGCCCAGCCCAGTGCAGTTCAGTTCAGTTCATTTTAGGTTATTAGATAGGTCATCCTCACAGAACATCGGGCAAGTCCTAAAGTGGTCAGATCTCTTCGGAAGAATATTCATCAATGACTAATGACACCGGTGTTGTGTTGGCTGGTACTTCTATTTTAATTCCTGCGTAGTGTTCTCTTCTGACATCTTCTACTTTGACGTGACATTCATGAAGTCTGTTCATGACTGCAGATTCAGGGTCGTTTTTCGATTCGTTGTTGTTTGCCCTGCGTCCATTCATCATCATCATGTGCCATACCGGTTGGAGTAGGTGATCATGTCCCTCCACAATCTTCTATCTACAGTGCATCGTATCAGTTCTGTTGTTGACTGTTTTCCATGCCATGACACCAAGCTATCCAGTATTTTCTCTCTTTGTCGTCCGCGATCTCTCTTTCCTTTTATTTTGCCAGTTGTAACCAAGTACTCCAACTTTCCTCTTCTCATGATGTGCCTGAAAAATGTTGATTGCTTCTTTCTGGTGTTTTTTAAGAGCTCCCTTTTTGTGTTGGCCTCTTTGAGAACTTCCTCATTGGTCTTTTTAGCTGTCCAGGGAATTTTCAACATCCTTCTGAGAAATCCCATCTCTGTGGCCTCTAATCGTTTTTTTCATTTGTTTGTCTACTGCCCATGATTCGCTTCCATAGGTCAGAATTGGTTCTATATAGCACCGAAAACTCTCTTTCTCATTTTCATTTACATAGATTTGTTGCATAAGATATTTTTCATTTTCTGAAATGCTATTTTGGCCTGAGCTATTCTGCTTTTTATTTCTGTGGTGCATCTCCAATCTGATGTTATTATTGTGCCCAAGTATTTGAAACGTTGCACTTGTTTCAGATTTGTCTCGTTTATTTTTAAGCTGCATGATGATGTTGATTGTTTCTTCGATATAACCATTACTTCTGTTTTCTTACTATTCATAGACTGAGGCCTTTCTTGTTGCTTTCTTTTACTATTATGTCCATCATTTCTTGTAGTTCGTTCTCTGTCTCTGCTATTAAGACTGTGTCATCCGCATATCGCAAGTTATTTATGTTGTGACCGTTGACTTCAATTCCTTTTTTGTCTACTATTGATCTCATAATATATTCGCTGTAAAGTGAAAACAAATCTGGTGACAGAACACAGCATTGTCTGACTCCTTGTTTTATAAATTGAAATTGTCCTGTTTGGTTGCTAATTTGTATAGCTGCTGTTTGTTGCCAGTACATGTTTTTTTATGATTCGCAGATCCTTGCCATCAATGTTTAATTTCTCCAGCATGAATATTTTCACAAGCATTTCATAACTTACTATGGATGGATTTAATCAATACAACTTACTATGGATGGATGTAATCAATACAACTTACTATGGATGGATGTAATCAATACAACTTACTATGGATGGATGTAGTCAAATACAGCTTACTAAGGATGGATGTAATCAATACAGCTTACTATGGATGGATGTAATCAATACAACTTACTATGGATGGATGTAATCAATACAACTTACTATGGATGGATGTAATCAATACAGCTTACTATGGATGGATGTAATCAATACAACTTACTATGGATGGATGTATTCAATACAACTTACTATGGATGGATGTAATCAATACAGCTTACTATGGATGGATGTAATCAATACAACTTACTATGGATGGATGTAGTCAATACAACTTACTATGGATGGATGTTATCAATACAACTTACTATGGATGGATGTAATCAATACAACTTACTGACGATGAACGTAATCAATACAACTTACAATGGATGAATGTAATCAATACAACTTACTATGGATGGATGTATTCAATACAACTTACTATGGATGGATGTATTCAATACAACTTACTATGGATGGATGTAATCAATACAACTTACTATGGATGGATGTAATCAATACAACTTGCTATGGATGGATGTAATTAATACAACTTACTATGGATGGATGTAATCAATACAACTTGCTATGGATGAATGTAATCAATACAACTTACTATGGATGAATGGAATCAATACAACTTACTATGGATGGATGTAGTCAATACAACATGCTGTGATACAAAATCCTCCACACCGTATAAATGTGTTACGAACTTACAATAGTTACAGAAACTTTCACTAAAATTTCATTCCGCAAGATTCATAAAGTAAACATTAATAGAGAACTAGTACTGAAGAAAAAAAAACTGGGAAACAACAATTAACTCAGAGATGTAGAACGTCGACAAGACCTTGGGAACACAGCCAGGGAAAGTCATGGACAGAGCTGAAAAATTATTGTTCTGCAAAACGTCAATACATAAGTTGGTCCCCGACTTCTTTGTTGGCACATTGCCAGTGACAAACAGAGAGATAATGAAGGAGCGAGAGAAAGAAAGAGAAAACGACAGAGAAAAAGATAGAGAGAGGTACAGAAAGAGAGAAAGAGATTGAGAGAGAGAAAGATAGACAGAAGGAGATTGAGGGAGTGAAAGAGAGACAGACGGAGATTGACAGAGAGAAAGAGAGACAGAATAAGATTAAGAGAGAGAAAGAGAGACAGAATAAGATTAAGAGAGAAAAAGAGAGACAGAAAAAAACTGAGAGAAAGAGAAGCAGATGGAGATTGAGGAAATGAAAGATAGACATAATGAGATTAACCGAGTGAAAGAGGGACAGAATAAGAGTAAAAGAAAGAAAGAGAGACAGAAAGAGATTGAGAGAAAGAGAGAAAGGAGATTGAGAAAGATTTAGATATGAAATAACTCAAACACGCCCTTAAAGAGGTGATAAAGTTGCTGAAAAATGACACCTGTATTGTGAGGAAGAGGCGAGAGGGCGCAAAGATTAGGAAAAGATGTTTCGCTGAGATCAGTTTGTCATTTAACAGAACTGTATGTAATTACCAGGAAAGTCGTGTGTTTATTTGCTGAAAATACATTGATTTTATAAACTATGTAGTAGAATGTCAAGTGATCCCTTCTGATCAAATTTCTACTAGGAGAAACTACTTTTCATAAACGTGTTTGGTGACGCCATTACGTTACCTCTTTTATAATAGATCAGTGAGGAAAGAGAGTTTTGTGACGTCATTACGTTACCTCTTTTATAATAGATCAGTGTGAAAAGAGAGTTTTGTGACGTCATTACATTACCTATTTTATAATAGATCTGTGAGGAAAGAGAGTTTTGTGACGTCATTACGTTACCTCTTTTATAATAGATCAGTGAATAAAGACAGTTTTGTGACGTCATTTCATTACCTCTTTTATAATAGATCAGTGAGGAAAGAGAGTTGTGTAACGTCATTGCATTACCTCTTTTATAATAGATCAGTGAGGAAAGAGAGTTTTGTGACGTCATTGCATTACCTCTTTTATAATAGATCAGTGAAGAAAGAGAGTTTTGTGACGTCATTGCATTACCTCTTTTATAATAGATCAGTGAAGAAAGAGAGTTTTGTGACGTCATTGCATTACCTCTTTTATAATAGATCAGTGAAGAAAGAGAGTTTTGTGACGTCATTGCATTACCTCTTTTATAATAGATCAGTGAGGAAAGAGAGTTGTGTGACGTCATTGCATTACCGCTTTTATAATAGATCAGTGAAGAAAGAGAGTTTTGTGACGTCATTGCATTACCTCTTTTATAATAGATCAGTGAGGAAAGAAACTTTTGTGACGTCATTACAATACCTCTTTTATAATAGATCAGTGAATAAAGAGAGTTTTTTGACGTCATTATATTACCTCTTTTATAATAGATCAGTGAAGAAAGAGAGTTTTGTGACGTCATTAGATTACCTCTTTTATAATAGATCAGTGAATAAAGACAGTTTTGTGACGTCATTATATTACCTCTTTTTTAACATATCAGTGAATAAAGACAGTTTTGTGACGTCATTATATTACCTCTTTTTTAACATATCAGTGAATAAAGACAGTTTGATGACGTCATTACATTACCTCTTTTATAATAGATCAGTGAGGAAAGAAACTTTTGTGACGTCATTACAATACCTCTTTTATAATAGATCAGTGAATAAAGAGAGTTTTTTGACGTCATTATATTACCTCTTTTATAATAGATCAGTGAAGAAAGAGAGTTTTGTGACGTCATTAGATTACCTCTTTTATAATAGATCAGTGAATAAAGACAGTTTTGTGACGTCATTATATTACCTCTTTTTTAACATATCAGTGAATAAAGACAGTTTTGTGACGTCATTATATTACCTCTTTTTTAACATATCAGTGAATAAAGACAGTTTGATGACGTCATTACATTACCTCTTTTATAATAGATCAGTGAGGAGAGTTTTGTGACGTTATTACATTCCCTCTTTTATAATAGATAAGTGAGAAGAGTTTTGTGTCGTCATTACGTTACCTCTTTTATAATAGATCAGTGAATAAAGACAGTTTGATGACGTCATTTACATTATAATTTTAATTACGTTTTGTTGTGCTGAACTTCTTATTTGGCCATAGGCATGCGTACACACAATTTTATTGTTTTTTTTTTTTATAGAAGAACGAAAAAAGAATGCTTGGATCGAGCGATGCACGATAATTTAAAATCTAATATGGAAGCCTCTATTCAGGAAATTCAGCACGTATTCTCTAGTCGTGTAGACCACAGATATATAATTCAAGTTCAAATCTGACCCCGAATATTTATGAAAAACAAAACATTCGGTTTTAGAAGTGTGGACTAATGTGAAGTTTATTACTGAAATTAGCATCAATATCTTTAAATACCAAAAAAGGAGAAACATGGAACAAGTAGGAAGAGAATTTAGTGAGAGGTGTGTGTGCGTGTGTGTGTGTGTGCGTGTGTGTGTGTGTGTGTGTGTACGTGCGTGTGTAAAAATGGCGGATTAAACGTCGGTTTTTAACAAAAACAAAACAAAACAAAATATTGAAACTATCTGCCTTAACAATCGTCGTCAAATGTTTAAATAAACTTCCTAAAATACAATTATGTCTAAAGTATTAACAACGTAATTAATGTTCTGCGAGATCTTGGCCACCTAGGTTTCGTGTATTCATTCGAGCAAAAGATCCGCGCCGGGGAAAATAAATATTTAAAATGACATTTCCTGTAGCTGAAAGATTTGCACATAAAAAGGGCATATGCCGTTTAGATCAATACGGTCTAAGATGGAATCGTTGTCAAATCGAGTTGACATGTAAACAAATAGCTTATGCATGGCTAAATGAACAGCTACGATGGGGGTTGGCATAATCAGACAAGAAGATTTATAAAGAGGGAACTTGATAGAGATGATCTAGAAAAGAGTGAGATAAATTAGACGTGTGTTTAAGATAAAGCGAACAACACAGAATACATGATGATCCACAATGTAAAGCTAGTTGTGTTATTGAGTTATTCCGAGTGTTTTGCGTGTCACATGATCCGTAATGTAAAGCCAGTTGTTTTATTGAGTTGAGTTATTTGCGGGTCATCATCATTGCACTACGAACATGTCCATAGGTGCTCAGCATGCCCTGCAGTGTCCAGCGAATGACGAATCCAGTTCTGTGTTCGTTGATAAGTCCTCTTAAACGCCCACTAAGTTTCTCGTTTCTGGGTGTGCCCATATAAACTCCCGTCACTTTCATTGAAAGAAGGGTCGTGGACATAGCAGACCAAGACTAACGTGGACGAGTAACATTAAAAGATGGACAGGTCAGCCTATGACAGCCTGCACCAACAAAGCAAGAGACAGAGCAGAATGTCGCTCCATGGTAGCCAACCTTCGATGCGGAGATGGCACTCAATGATGATGATGAAGTTTTTCGTTTCTGACTGTGTCCTCTTAATTCCCATCTTTTTCATTCGAAGGAGGAACGTGGACTCATGGTTGTTGAAGTATATATATATATATACACTTTACAATGATTGCTACTATTTCATGTATACATTACAATGAATGTTACTATTGTATATACACATTACAAGGAATGTTACTATTGTATATATGCCTTACAATGAATGTAACTGTTGTATATATATGTAACAATGAGTGTTACTATTTTATGTACACCTTACAATGAATGTTACTATTGCATTTACACCGTACAATAAATGTTACTATTGAATATATATTTAACAATGAGTGTTACTATTTTATGTACACATTATAATAAATGTTAATATTGTATATATTTAACAACGAGTGTTACTATTTTATGTACACATTATAATAAACGTTACTATTATATATATTTAACGAGTGTTACTATTTTATGTACACCTTACAATGAATGTTACTATTTTGTGTATACACTTTACAATGAGATTACACTGATAGATTGTAGCATTCACAAAACCACCACAAATTATATTTACTGTGATTCACAATAATTCTCAAGGAATTCTTTTCGCAAACGTTTTGAAATTGTACGCACAAAAAGATTCAAGATTAATTTTTATACAAACATATCCACAAAGAATGTCATAATAACTGTATCAACAATAAGTTAATGTTAAAAGGGATTTGTCATGCCTTATTGGCGATATAATGGAAACTATTTATCATGAATAATTGATTAACTTCACCAATGTTGTACATTACATCTACAATGATTTCAAATATTAGCTACAATGTTGCTGGGTTTATAAAGCTATTTAATTCTTATTTACACAATGCTTGAAACCATGTAGCCAAACAGTTATATATTTCTGTCATTACTAAATAACAAATAAGAGAATTTGTTGTAGAGTGTTTTTCATTTCTGCAATGAAATGAGATTGTTGTGGGAGAAGAAATCAAAATTACTGTAAGGAGAGTGTTATTAGGAAACAGATATTGAGAAAACTGTTGTGAATTAGCAGCAATAATAGATAATTATACTCTTCTTTTGGATTCTGTACACCATTTTTTTTACCGTCAGTCCGTCCCGTCCGTCCGCCCGTCCATCCACCCATATATCAGTCCGTCCCGTCCGTCCGCCCGTCCATCCACCCATCTATCAGTCCGTGCCGTCCGTCCGCCCGTCCATCCACCCATCTATCAGTCCGTGCCGTCCGTCCGCCCGTCCATCCACCCATCTATCAGTCCGTCCCGTCCGTCCGCCCGTCCATCCACCCATCTATCAGTCCGTCCCGTCCGTCCGCCCGTCCATCCACCCATCTATCAGTCCGTCCCGTCCATCCGCCCGTCCATCCACCCATCTATCAGTCCGTCCCGTCCATCCGCCCGTCCATCCACCCATCTATCAGTCCGTCCCGTCCGTCCGCCCGTCCATCCACCCATCTATCAGTCCGTCCCGTCCGTCCGCCCGTCCATCCACCCATCTATCAGTCCGTCCCGTCCGTCCCGTCCATCCGCCCGTCCATCCACCCATCTATCAGTCCGTCCCGTCCATCCGCCCGTCCATCCACCCATCTATCAGTCCGTCCCGTCCGTCCGCCCGTCCATCCACCCATCTATCAGTCCGTCCCGTCCATCCACCCATCTATCAGTCCGTCCCGTCCGTCCGTCCGCCCGTCCATCCACCCATCTATCAGTCCGTCCCGTCCATCCGCCCGTCCATCCACCCATCTATCAGTCCGTCCCGTCCGTCCGCCCGTCCATCCCGTCCGTCCGCCCGTCCATCCACCCATCTATCAGTCCGTCCCGTCCATCCACCCATCTATCAGTCCGTCCCGTCCGTCCGCCCGTCCATCCACCCATCTATCAGTCCGTCCCGTCCGTCCGCCCGTCCATCCACCCATCTATCAGTCCGTCCCGTCCGTCCGCCCGTCCATCCACCCATCTATCAGTCCGTCCCGTCCGTCCGCCCGTCCATCCACCCATCTATCAGTCCGTCCCGTCCGTCCGCCCGTCCATCCACCCATCTATCAGTCCGTCCCGTCCGTCCGCCCGTCCATCCACCCATCTATCAGTCCGTCCCGTCCATCCGCCCGTCCATCCACCCATCTATCAGTCCGTCCCGTCCATCCACCCATCTATCAGTCCGTCCCGTCCGTCCGCCCGTCCATCCACCCATCTATCAGTCCGTCCCGTCCGTCCGCCCGTCCATCCACCCATCTATCAGTCCGTCCCGTCCGTCCGCCCGTCCATCCACCCATCTATCAGTCCGTCCCGTCCGTCCGCCCGTCCATCCACCCATCTATCAGTCCGTCCCGTCCATCCGCCCGTCCATCCACCCATCTATCAGTCCGTCCCGTCCATCCGCCCATCTATCTATCGAGCTATCGACCTATCGAGCCGTGACCGGCCCATAGACTCAGATACTCTTTCTCTTTCTGTAAATTTTCTTTCTAGCAGTCTCAATCCTTACAAAAAACATTTATCAAATCTCGCCATTTGTCTCTGTTCTGTGCAAGCATCTCGATCTCATTGAGAGCGCCGATTCCTGCTGACTTTTCTTCTCTGATCAATGTTCTTCTCAATGTCTCTCTGAGTCGGTCTCTTTTCATCCTATCTGTTGTTTCCCACTTGAGGGATTGCTTTGCTATCCTGTTATTATATCTTCTCATTACATGCGCTGTTCTTGTTTTTACTTCTTAAATTTGTCTGTTTTTTTGTGTACGAAATATTAAATAATGTACGGTTCACTTTTATTACATGCAATTAGAACAGATGAAGATATTAGTGATAATTTACAGAAAACTGATTTTACCAAAATATTCAGACCCAGAACAGAACACTGTGACCTCAGAGCACACCTGCACACGATAGGACTCTGTGACTTTTGCAAAGTGTGACTGCGGAGCACCCAGACACATTCAGATCATACACTACAGAACTGCATCTCTCTCCACGCCCTAAGAACACAAGCATGGCCCACAAAAATACACCTCCATGACAAGTTATGGGAAACCGGTGAAGACCTCAAAAGCGCGTCTTGTTTGTTACATAAACTAGTCTCAATGTTTAAATGCAAAGAAATAGCTGATCGCTTTTGAAGAAGAAACTAATTTTAATAAACTGTACATTTTGATTTGTCTGGTCTATCTCACGACTTAATGATTTATTTACAAACATATCAACTAGTATTAAGGCATTATCCCATTACTGGAGTCTTCTGTCATCGACCTAAAGGTAAAGGTAAAGTACGAGACTTGAACCGGCGTCTTAGCACGCGAGTTTACACCCATATGTGCTCGGCCGCCTATCCAGAAATGTTCGGAGATTTCTGTATAGTGTCGCCTCAAGCATCTAAACTCAGATGCGAGGCAACATTCCTCACCTTCCCAAGGTAATACCCTGGTACCCATTTCTGCCAACGGCTGGGTCGACCGTGGGGGTATTTTTTTTTTCCAACCACGAGTACAATTCACACTGCTCCCAGCGGGAATCGAACACGGGTTGTCTGAACGTCGGTAGTCCAGTAGGGTGGTTTTCCCAACTAGGCTACCGAGGCCCCCCAAAGGGCCTCATCGACCTATCCAGCCACAGTCGACCCATAGGTCATAGACTCAGATACTCTTTCTCTGCTTTCTTTTTTATTTCTGGCCTTCCTAATCCTTGCAAAGATCATTTATATAATCTCGCCATTTGTCTTTTTTCTGTGAAAGCATCTTGATCTCATTGAAGGAACCGATTCATGCTGCCTTTGCCTCCATGGTCAATGTTCTTTTCAGTTTTTCTCTGGGTCGGCCTCTTTTCCTCCTACATTTTGTTTCCCACTTGAGTGCTGGCTTTGCTATTCGGTTATCATCGCTTCTCATCATCCATTACTGGGGTCTGCCGGAGAACATATTGGACCAGAGAATAATGGCCGCATGTTCTGAGCAGTCCCACGAAGCTAAAAAGGTCTGACTGTTATTCACGAGAGAAAAAAAAAACGTTTGACCCTGCAGGAATTCGATGCCGCCTTATATCATACACACAGATCATGAGACTCAGAGTGAACCAGTCTTCTCGGCCTAAGGTTGCTGCGCATAAAATGAGGAAATGAATACCTGTCCATTCCTTGATGTTGTCATGTCATTCCATCTCTCTCTCTCTCTCTCTCTCTCTCTCTCTCACTCTCTCTCTCTGTCTATTACATTGTTCCCTTTGACAGCTTTCTGATATTTAAAAAATATGAAATTAAACACTATTTTAAATATTTAAACAAATCTCCAAACAACAGGCATGCCAGATTCTTATTAATAATTCAATTTTTCATGTTCGTATATAACGCTATATATTGTCATGTTCGTATATAACGCTAACTTCGTATCCTTAAATGTCAATTCGCGAACACGATCTGCCATGTTTGACAACAATCACATTTCTCTCTATTTCCATTCGGGAACGACCCTGTACAGACTGCTCCAAGCCTGGTCTTTTCAACCATTGTTTCCCGCCAATTCACTCCCAATGTGGCTGGCCTATTTGGCTCTTTCTTTTGTTACTTCAGTCCAAAAGTCCACACTAAATACCAATTCTCGTGACGGTTTCTGAAGCTCGCATGAGAACGTAACTAGTCGAGAGCTAGTGTGACGATCGATTTGTATCCATTCTTGCTTTCATCTACTGAACAGTTTTTAATTGATTATTTTCTTTGGGTCAAAGTTTGCTCAGAATTTTCTCAAACATGATTTATAAAACACAGTAATTAAATAAGTAAAACGGTGATTAAGACAAAAGGATCAAAATAAGGTGCAACGAGTCCTAAACAAATTATACGTGAACACATGATCCAAGGGCTGCTCGCGGAAGATGATAGATTCATGGAAGCAATAACAACATAAAAGTAGGAGAGACAAATAGGAGAGCAAAAGACTGCACACTTTATCTTTTCTTGACGCTTAAAAGACAAATGAGGATGGAAAAAAGAAGAAGTGAGAAGTGTCCAAAAATGGTATTTGTGTTAGGTGGGATAACATTTGATTATTAGCAATATTCAAACTACAGCGCTGACCACTTGCATTCAGTTCATTCGTTCGCTTTCGTCAGCTTTGACCTCTGACGAAGTCCCACCCACTCAATTTTGTGGGACTGAATTTTGCGTGTAAAGTCTGTTTTATCCCATTACAGGATGCCCCTCGCCATGCAGGCAGAATTACTCCGACTTCAGAGGTACTAATTTTTAGGGAATTAGTAAAACCCAGGTGTCCTCGCCTGGGTATGAACCCCGGTTGTTGCTGTGGTAAGCCAACCGCCTATCGATTGCGCTAACCGGACACCCATTCAGTTCATTGAACGTTCGAGTCTTCCATTTATGCTTCGACGAAACGCCAATCAAGAGCCCGGATATTGTCTCCTTGACCGATCGGGGCAGTCAGAAAATTGAGCTGACCAGGTCTCAGACAAGAATGTAGCGAGAAATAATTAACGTGAGAATCTTCAGAAACGAAGCACTTGAGCCCGCGGTCAAGAATCAGGACAATCGATCAGCCAGGTCGGGCGCGGGAAATGTGGGAAGTTCTTCCTACCAAAACAAGATATTCTACTCGGGTTAACGACGGTGACACTGAATATGAAGATCGGGAGATGGTGTTTATAGTCAGAGGCAGCTCTGTAGTTACAGGGACACTTAGCTCTCTAGTTACGGGCACACTAGTTCATGTGTCACAAACCACATTTATCACCACCTTTTTCTTTAGTTCCGGCTAAAATCAATATCCAACATTTGTCTATCTCCTGTCTTGCTACCTGATCACAGATAGTTATTTTATGTTTCCTAATTGTACTTTCCCATTTATCACTTTACAAGTGTTGCGCTCTACTGTTTTAATGGTTTTCATTCTAGGATTACATTTATATTTCTAGTGTAAAACAATCTTATAAAGCTGTCATGGCAGTGTGACATGAGCGCCGGCTACTCACCGAAGGGCCCCTGTTTAATTCCCAGAAATGACGACATTGTGTTTTTCTCGAAACCGCCTTCAGTTTATCGACCCTCTAAAATTGGCTGCCAGAGTTTTTCTTTTAATTAGCAGGGTAATCAAACGTGTTACCGATGTCGTCATCTATACAATGAGTTGTGGGTGAACTAAAGATATGGGCACTAACACTGTGTTCCTCATGAACAATAAAGCGTACATGGAACCATTCATTTCATTTTTTTTTTTATATTCTCAAAAACATTGAATCAAATATGATAGCGGCAATCTGAAGAAGAAAAAAACTTAATTCTCTTTTTTCCCCAATAAGTTTGTCCCCTTTGTATTGCTTCTTACTACTTGAATTATTCTTGATCTATTGTTGCTTTGTTATCCTGACATCACACATTGTATATCCTTGTTTTGTTGTTGCTTTGTTATCCTGACATCACACATTGTATATCCTTGTTGTGTTGTTGCTATGTTATCCTGACATCACACATTGTATATCCTTGTGTTGTTGCTATGTTATCCAGACATAACACATTGTATATCCTTGTTGTGTTGTTGCTATGTTATCCAGACATCCCACATTGTATATCCTTGTTGTGTTGTTGCTATGTTATCCAGACATCACACATTGTATATCCTTGTTGTGTTGTTGCTATGTTATCCAGACATCACGCATTGTATATCCTTGTTGTGTTGTTGCTATGTTATCCAGACATCACACATTGTATATCCTTGTTGTGTTGTTGCTATGTTATCCAGACATCACACATTGTATATCCTTGTTGTGTTGTTGCTATGTTATCCAGACATCCCACATTGTATATCCTTGTTGTGTTGTTGCTATGTTATCCAGACATCACACATTGTATATCCTTGTTGTGTTGTTGCTATGTTATCCAGACATCACGCATTGTATATCCTTGTTGTGTTGTTGCTATGTTATCCAGACATCACACATTGTATATCCTTGTTGTGTTGTTGCTATGTTATCCAGACATCACACATTGTATATCCTTGTTGTGTTGTTGCTATGTTATCCAGACATCACACATTGTATATCCTTGTTGTGTTGTTGCTATGTTATCCAGACATCACACATTGTATATCCTTGTTGTGTTGTTGCTATGTTATCCAGACATCACACATTGTATATCCTTGTTGTGTTGTTGCTATGTTATCCAGACATCACACATTGTATATCCTTGTCAGTTCTTTAACTGCTGATTAGTATTCATTGTACGCATTGCTTGGATATATTATTTCTTATTGCTGTTGCTGTTACTATTATTTTTTTTTCTTATTTAAATTTCAATTTTATTTGAAGTTATTCAATATTATAAATTATTTAAATTCCGCATTTTGTTCATACAAGCTATCTGTGAATGCCAAACGGCGTTTGCAGAAGTAGAAGTGTGTAAGTAAAAAAATGTTAATCTTCGAACACTTGTAGTGTCTGAATTTCAAATGTGCAACGTATCGCCTGATATATCGTTCTTTCCGCATACCTGATCGGCATACATCATGATGAAGATGATCAAATTTTGAGCGTCATCATTCAATTAATCGCCATAAACAGCTTCTCTGCAATACGTATCGACGTATAACAGCGACACCCTTAGTTTCATGCAGCGAGTTGAGAGAACCACGACAACATCAACAAGTGTCAGTTATAAACAAAAGCGGAACAAACGTTCAATATCTACAAGTAACTGAATCTCATTGAACTAGAAAAGGAACTGTGTGAGCAAATTATTGTGTTACCATAATCTTGTCTATTTTTTTTAAATAGCAAATTATTTACCTCACTTTCATTCATTCATTCATTCATTCAAGTAGTCTTCTTCAATGTACGTATAACTCGTCTTGACTTGAGGAAGTGACTCCAGGACAGTGGGATAACAGACAGTGTTATCATTGTAGGGAGCAGAAAAGTGGTTTTTTACGCAAAAGTTTTGGGAATATCATGGAGAGGTAACAAAAGAGAGAGAGAAAGTTAAGATACCTAAGGGATTTCTTGCTGGGATGTCAACAACAGTATCGATAAACAGTTGTTGAGTTAGAGGTTGTGCAGAGACATGGTGATCTACTCATCACCATCATAACCACCAATACCACCACTTTCATCATATCCATTATTATTATCATTATCAACATCATCATCATCACTATCACCATCATCATCATCATCGCTATCCTTCCAGTCAGCCAAACATCATGCAAGACTTCCAGTTTACCTCGCCGCCAGTCTAATTTCTAGACAAGCTCAATCTCTTTAAAGGAGTTCACGCCTGTTGTCATTGCCTCTTTTTTCAGTGTTCTTATTATGTCTCTCGAGGTCGGCATCGTTCTATTTTTCCAGTTATTTTTTTCCGTTTGAGGTCATGCATGACAGAATTGGACGCTTGTTAAAGAAAAACCGACTGCCGAAAGTGGTTACATTTAATTGAGTTAATTAATTAACTGACAGAAGAAACTGTGAGAGAAGTAGTACTCTTGTGGGACACAGGTCAATTGTAAAATGATCTGTATGAGAGTTCAGCACATTTCACGGAAAACACAAAAAAATTAATCAATTTTCTGAAATTGCGTTAATGGAGGTTTTCCGATGCTGCCAAGTTGATTGCACTTAGCTGAGATTTTTATGTCGGATATAGAAACAAGAAAAAGAGTTCTTCAATGTTATATGGAGCCAGTCTTAACATATGGATGTGAATCATGGACAATAGGACAACAGACAAGAAAATCACCTCAGTCTGTAGAAACGTGGTTTTACAGAAGAATGTTGAGAATACCATGGACGGCTAAAAAGAGTAATGTAAATGTTCTGAAAGAGGCCACAGCAAAAACAGAGCTAATTTCCAATATTAGGAAGAAGTAATCATAATTTTTTGGCCATGTAATGAGAAGAGAACAACTGGAATATATTGTAACAATTGGAAAATTTGAGGAATGAAGAGAAATAGGGAAGCAAAGAGAAAAAATAACAGACAGCTTAAGAGAATGGCTTGGCAGAAGGTCAACAACAGAAATGATAAATAATTGTCGAGATCGAAAGTTGTGGAGAGACATGATCACCTACGCCAGCAGGCGCGGTACTTGATGATGATGAATGAAAGAAATGGTGGAGTTAATGGTCACTGTTTGAGAACAACTATGATTATCCTATTAAAAATTACAACAAATAGAACATACACTGCTGCAGTAATGTGAAGGGAATACACCGCACGCTGGAATACTCATCCCTTATCTAACAATACGGGCAACGATATTTCCCACTATCTTAAACACCCTAAATTTTATTCTCTCGAAATACCATTGGTTGTTTCACTCGACCGTAATGTATTTGTATGATTTTTCACTGTGAGAAGTGTGGAGGTGGGGGGATAATCTACATGTAAGCCATCTTCAGTGCTACTCTAATTCTTTGATTGTCCTTATTTATATTTGACAGAACTGTCTATGTTTAACTCTGAGATGTTACATATCTTATTTGCATTGCAGAGAAAACAAGACAAACATCTTATTAACAATGCTAAGAAAAGAAGACAAAAATAGCTGAATCTCAAGAAGAGCTTCATAATGCATAAAACTCAGAGAAATCTTCCATGTATAGAATAATGAAAATCGACAGGTGAAGATGAATTGTCTCGACCATTTTGTTTAATGCAAATAGACGGCTGAACGTGGTTTACCATCCAAATTAAAGAAAACGAGAACAAATTGCTCTCTCAGAAGCCAAACAGCATATCACGCATAGGAAGAACAGAACGAACGATACAAACAAATGTAAATGCATTTCTAGAAGCTTGAACATACGTAACTTTTTTTTTTCCTGTCGTTCTTTTTTTCCCCATCCAGTGGAGACAGATGAGTGATTCGGCCACAAATTACATTAAGACTTGTTTCGCGGAAGAATACCTTTGCAAGACCTGACCCAAGAAATAGAAATAGCGTGAGTTTCCCTGATCTAATGAATCAAGCGTGGGTGAGTTGTAATTGCTGGTTAAGACTGTCTAATGTAATAACCAGGAATGTGGTTATTTGCTCCTTGCGTGGTGCATTGAGGCTGTAACTCTATAACTCTGGAATTATTTTGCTATTTTGGTCAGAAATATATGAATTTAAAATGTTCACTATCTAATTTCATCAAGTTTAAATTTTAGTTTATAACTAAAACTCAAAAACGTGTCATAGAATCAACATTAAAAATGGATGCTGATGAATGAAAATACTGCGGAGAAGGTAAACTACTATTTAGGAGTACATCTAATTCTCACTTGCTGAGACATGAGATGGTAAGTTAGAACTAAACACCTATTACTTCCGGTTAATATGGCGGAAATGCGACAAAAACCGTTAAGGCTCTGTTTAAAAAGTTTATCTTGTTGCACTTTCCTCATATTCCAAGTCCGGCTTGCTGCTGGAGCTGCTGAGTTTAGTGCTCGGTGTCCACCGTGAGCTGTGTGTTTCATCCGGGTCGTGTTTAGATATTCCGATTGTTTACGATGAAAGAAGATATCGTATGACGAAAGACATTTTGGTTGCGTTCATTTTCGGTGCGATAACGCCTTATGTCTTTTAGCGTGTGCTGTAACTGCTATGACTGCAGCTGCCATTCTTTGTTTGGATCCTTCAATGCAATGAGATATTAATTCGGATGATTCAACTAGCACGGGTTGTTGAGCAATTATGGATTTTAATTCGTTTGCAGTGATACAGGGACCTTCGACTAACTGCAAGTACAACTACTTCGTAATACTACAGCAAGGGGTCTCGGATCTTTGGGGCATCGGTAGCCTAGTTGGAAAAACCACCCGACTGGACTACCGACGTTCGGACAACCCGTGTTCGATTCCCGCTGGGAGCAGTGTGAATTGTACTCGTGGTTGGAAAAAAAAAAAATACCCCCACGGTCGACCCAGCCGTTGGCAGAAATGGGTACCAGGGTATTACCCTGGGAAGGTGAGGAATGTCGCTTCGCATCTGAGTTTCGATGCTTGAGGCGACACTATACAGAAATAACCGAACATTTCTGGATAGGTGGTCGAGCACATATGGGTGGAAACTCGCGTGCTAAGACGCCGGTTCAAGTCTCGTACTTTACCTTACCTTTTACTACAGCAATTTCTGTGTAGACGATAATCTGCAGAACAAGAGTAAAGTGGATAAGAAAAGAAAAAAAGTCTCACAATATGGTTGTATTACAACACTTGTTAAGATCGTGATAGTTATATTTCAGTGATTCTCAGAATAGGTTTGTATGTATAATGATTCATAATGAAGACGTAAATGAGGACGAAAGTCGCAGATAACGAGGCTTGACAAGAACTAGTGACATAACGTTATCTACTCCCAGTTTACAGGTGAACGATTAATAAGAAGGAAAAGATGAAGAGATGTATAGCGACTAATATTTGTATGTGGTATGATACTATCTGAATTTTGTTTCCACCATGTCAGTTCTTTAGAAATAGAAGAAAGAACAAGTCTGAATATAGAATTGAAATGACTAACAATACAGAAAACAGTTCTAAAAGCTCTACATACAACAAAGACGATGCCCAGTAAAGACGCAATATGTGAGGTACATAGAAGAAACACATATAGCGGAGCAACAAAATGTTGAAAATACAAAGCCTTTATAAGGGATTGTGAAATACACAAAAGATAGACGATCGTTGAAGTAAATTGATTGCTACCGCCACAAGCCAAGGAACAAAACGATGACAATAAGGTCCGCTGCGGTAATCAATAACCCATGCATAGATCAACTACGTAACAGACGGACAGTGTTTAATCTTCTCATGACACTTCCTGCACCGGAGTCGATAAATGCTGCGACAGCACAACAAAACTGTACAATAATTTTGTTTGTTTGCAACTTGCATGACCCCTCACAGCGAATCATCGAGCAGGTATTTAGATAGCACTGTCCATGAATTTTATTCTTCTTTCTGGTAATTATGTGTAATTATTTCTGAATGGATTCGACTCAAACGTGGCTAGACAAAGGTGAATTTGTACTGAGAGTTGTTATCACATCATGGTCTTTTTCTATGAATAAAGACTGTCTGCTTGTGGTTAATTAATGACAAATAGAAAATGAACAAATATAAAGTGTTTATCAAATAAATGTTCATGAACTATTGCTGAACACTTTTATTCGCTTTTGTTTTGGGGCTTAATTTTTTTTTTATTCTTGTCTGTTCTAATAGTGATCCCTGCTGACGAAGTGATCTTAAGACATGACAACATTCTGTTAGGTTTAATATATTTCATTTTTTTTTCTTTATTTTTATTATACCCTTTTTCTGTCCTTTTGTTACTTTCTTGTTTTTTACGGTTGTTTTCGCTTTCGCTCTCTCCTTTTTTTGGTACTTCGATCTTTTGCTTTCTCCCTCATTCTTTTCCTCCCACTCACTCCATTTCTTTTTTTTTTTGTCTTATTCTTCTTTCTCTCTCTCTCTCTCTCTCTCTCTCTCTCTCTCTCTCTCTCTCTCTCTTCCCTATCAGTCACTTTCAGTGATGTATACAGAACGTTAATGTGTGGCTGACGTAAACCAACGACACAAAACACCCACGATCTTGTTCTAAGATCACTGTTGAACGATAAGAAGAAAAAGGAATTTAATTATTTTCACTCTTATTGTTACCTTAAACATGAACATTGCTTTGCTCTTGCTCGCTAGCAATACAAATTTTCCAAGTGGTATTCTTCAACGCCCTGACAGACCTACGGCACGACAGTTTAAAATCCCTACTTCAAGGCCTGGGAACAAGTAAAGTAAAAAGTAAAGAATCCCGTCACGCCAAGTAGCGTATAGGGAATATGGTGTCAGTGACCATAATTTTTATAGACCTTCGGCACATGATTTTTGAGGTAATGTGGTCAGTATTACGCCCGTGCCGTTTCATTTTCCCAGAAAAAAAATCCGGTACCTATTTAAGGCTGGGTGAACCCATAAAACGTCGATCGGGATTGAACCCGACTCTTTGTACTCTAGTTCATAGTGCAGATACTTTAATCCACGATCCTACTTTCACAACGCCTCTCTGTGTTCAGGTTATAATAGAATTCAATATTATTGAGTGGCGGTAGTTCTAATATATGAGGATGAAAACCTGCTACAACAGCATATAACATCTCTAGATAAAAGTTGCACAAACTACAGTATGAAAATTATCACAGCAAAAACAGAGGCTATGAGAATAAGCAAATTAAGACACCAATTAAACATCAAGATCAAAGATAAAGAAATAAAACAAGTAGAGGAATTCAAGTATTTAAGCACAATGTTCACAGAAGATGGAAAACTAGACAGAGAAATTGACATGAGAATACAAAAAGCAAATGCTGTCACATACCAGCTTTCACCGTTGCTAAGACATCCAAACATTTCTATGCTATGACAGCTAAACAACAAATGATAAATAGCATTTTCATATCAACTTTGTGCTATGAAAGTCAAACATGGACACTTTCTAAATCACATATGTGAGATGCGATGCTTGAGAAAAGTAACTAACAACACAAGAAGAGATAGAATACCAAATGAAACCATAAGAAAAATGGTAGGAACAAAACCCTGCCAAGAATATATAGAACAACAACAACTTAAATGGTTTGGCCACCTGGTCAGAATGAATCCTCACCAATCACCGTCAAGGGCGTTTTTCTCAAGAATGCATGGAAAAAGACTAAGAGGAAGATCGAGAAGAAGATGGATAGATGCAATGACAGAGACATGTAACAACAAAGGAAAATCACTAATTCAGACAATTCGAGCAGCTCAAAAACGACAAATGATATAAACCACGACACCTTTCATGTATCAGTGAGAAGAGAAAAGAGGAGGAAGAAGAGGTAGTTCTAAATTGTGACGCAATACAACAAACACGTGAGTTGTCTTGCTTATTGAGTGCTTTTGTTAGTGACACATAGTTAGATTCGGGGGCCTGGTGGTCTAGAGGCAAGATGTTAGCACTGGACAGGGAGGTCTATGTGTGAATCCCACCATAGGTTGTGGGAATGTTTCTTTTAGATTCCTGGTTTTTACCCTCCCCTGGTCTCAGGGTAATGAAACCCTGTCGGATAAAAGTGGAAAACAGGAGGTCCCATTTCTGTTCTGCGCACTTTAAAGAACTCTTTGGCAGATGAAAATAGAAAATAGTAAAGTAGGCCAAAATGGCTTCTGTCAGTGCAAAATTGTTAGGAAAATTATATCCAAATCTTCAAAAATCTAGAGAATGAAAACAAAAATGAGAATATCTTTGAAGTTGGAGATATCTGCCTAAACGGCTAGAGACACATGAGCTACCGTTATGATAAAATGGAGGGGAGGAGTGAGCGGGAGAGACAAGTGATATTCACGCACAATTCAGTCCCTTGGGAATTCACTAGAGATAAAAAAAAATAATAAACTGGCGTACACAAAGAGCAAATGAAATTAATGATTACAAGAAAAAATAGTGCAAATATTGACATTTAAAATACAAAATGTTATTACAATTAAATCTATAACTTATCGTCATGTACAAACTACTATTTAATAATCAAATAAAGATTATATTTCTTATGCTTCTGAGGTGAGCAATTTGTCAAAGCAACTAAAATATCAGTGACAGACTGGAGTGTCTAACGCACAATCTCTGAAATGATCAAAGAAATCAACTAAGTGTAAAGAAGACCAAATACGAAACAAGAAGTAGACATTATAGTTTGAGCCACTAATTGACATTTAATTTGTCTCCACTTTATTGGTCTTGATGAGTGCGAGCTGGGTTGATGGTCGACACTCCTGCTATTAGCTTAAAACCAGTACACTCAATGACCACTCAGCGCTTCTTTTATACAAGCTGGCCTCTGTAATTAGTGTCTATATGCTGCTGCTTTGAAAGTGCACGGACTTCACGTAATGGTCTGGCACAGGTTTTACGATTCTCTAACGGCCGGTTTCGTTTTGTGCATGCACACACCAGTCTACCCAGACTTAAAAATAAAATACTTAATTGCTTAGATACTGAAGAGAGTTTACAGAATATTACAGAAGAATGTTGAGAATACCTTCGACAGCTAAGAAGAGCGATGAGTACCTTTTCAAAAAAGTCCAAGCAAAAAGAGTGTTAATATCCAATATTAAGAAGAAAAAATCATCATTTTTGGCCATGTAATGAGAAGGAAACAGCATAATTATATTGCAACAACTATGAAAATTGATGGACGAAGAGATGGAAGGAAGCATGGTGAAAAGATACCAGACAGCTTAAAAGAATGTCTTGGCAGAATGTAAATAAATGAAATGTTAAATAACTGTCGAGATCAAAAGTTGTGGAGAGACATGATCACCTACGCCAGCTGCCATGATAGTTAATGATGATGATGATGATGAAGATATTGAAGACAATAACTGTCAGCCGAAACACTTGACCTCAACGTTTCCTAATGATACTATTTAATGCTGTGATTTTTGTGTGTGTGTGCCACTCGTGTGTCGTCAGACCGGCTTGCTGCAGGAGCTACTGAGTTAAGGGCTCTGTGTACACTGAGAGCTGTGTTCACTTTCTGTGCGGTTTCGCCTGATGCCTTTTGGCATGTGCTGAGACTGCTGTGATGGGGATTGCAGCTACCTTTCTTTGTTTGAGAGATGAGATATTAATTGGGATGATTCCACTGGCACGGGCGGTTGAGCATTTATTGGTTTTAATTCGTTTGCAGTGGTACCGGGGCCTTCCATAACCATAACTATTGAATGTCAGAGCCCTGGTAGCACCATTGCTAAAAGCAGTTTAGAACGACCAGACAACCCGAATTCTAATGGGACCAATAACATGTGAGGTTTGCAAAAGTTCATGAGAACCACCTATAAATAAACACCAGAAGCCACGCTCTGGGAAAGTTGAGCAATGTAACCATAACTACGGGTTTCGTGTTGCAACAAAACCAGTCGGTCAGTTCTGCTGGACGGTATTTACGGACACAATGAGGCCGGATCACATCTCTTTCTCAAATCTTAACCCTTATCTTTAGCAATGGACAGCTAAGAAGAGTAATGAAAACCTTCTGAAAGAGGCCAAAGCAAAAAGAGAGTTAATTTCCAATATTAGGAAGAAACAATCATCATATTTTCACCATGCAATGAGAAGGGAACAGCTGGAATATATTGTAACAACTGGGAAAATTGAGAGACGAATAGATTGAGGGAAGCAAAGAGAAAAGATACCAGACAGCTTAAAAGAATTGCTTGGTAGAAAGTCAACAAGAGAAATGATAAATAACTATCGAGATCGAAAATTGTGGAGAGACATGATCACCTACGCCAGCAAGCCCGGTCCTTGATGATGACGATGATTTTTAGCGAAATTACTTTTTTTTTAAAAACATTAACCATATGGATTATCTTTACTGGCTACTTGGATAATAATTACACTTAGGTAAACAATTAATTATACGAGACCTGAGAAATGATGGCCATGAATAAATGTATATTGTATTTTTACATTTGAGCGAGGTGACGTCACTTCCTCATTGAAGCAGTAGCTTGGAAGTGAGTCATGATAGCTCGAGACACAGCCTGTGCTGACATAAATAAGCGTGACTACAGTGTAGCAGTGTGTGTACGCTCAGATCTTTCTTCAACAAGGAAGAAGATAGCTCATAAATTTTCTTTATTATTTGTATTATCGTTATGTCTATGTCAAGTCCAATTTAGATATGACAACGTAATGTGAAATATTGCATTTTCTGTCAATGTAGATTGCAATAAATCTTAAATCCTGTATCCCTTGTATCCAACGGTTTTGTGTGTGCTTTTAAAAAAAAACTTTGCTATCTCAAAATGCAGACAATTAGCTCGACCAAAAAAATTCTAATAAGATATTTCTTTAAAAAAATATTAGCCTCCGCCAATCATTGTTGACTATGGATTTTGCAGAGCCCCGTCCGAAATGTTATTTTTTAAATTTTCTTTCTTATTAACCTCAGGACATAGAAGATAGACTACGCTGGAATTAAGACAATCATCATCATCATTGAGTGCCGTCTCCGCAACGAAGGTTGGCTACCATGGAGCGCCATTTTGCTCTATCTCTTGCTTTGATGGTGCAGGTTGTCATCGGTTGATTTGTCCATCTTTTGATGTTACTCGTCCATGTTAATCTTGGTCTGCCTCTGCCTCTTTTACCTTGTATTTTCCCCTCCAGGAATTAAGATAATAAAGGTAAAAAAGTAAGGCGCCCCATGACGCCAAGTGGCGTATGAGGAATATGGTGTTAGTGATCATAATTATTACAGACCTTCGATATATGATTTTTGGGGCAATGTGGTCGGCATTACGCCCATGTCGCTTTACTTTCAAAGAAATATTCCGGTACCCATTTAAGGCTGGGTGAACATGAAAGCCGTCGATCGTCATCGAACCCAACCTCTTGTCCTTTGTATTCCAGTTCACTAACCACTGAGCTATCGCGGCTCCCAAGACAATAATAAATGCATATTTATTAGAGATGGAAACTCCAATACTAGTAAGAAACCTAAATCGTTGATACGGGCACTTTTACAGATTTAGCTAGATAAGGGTTAAGGCATAAAAATGCGAAGCTGCAGTAAAGCTGAATGTGAGGAAAAATTAAAAAAATAGAATAAAATGGTATGTAAGAAGCTTTACGTGATAAGTGGACGACACAGACTAAACGACGTTTCGGCCCAATAGGCCTTCAGCAGGAACAAAAAAAAAACACACACAAAACTAATAACGAAACAACCAAAACAAAAACAATGGAAATGTGTTAAAGAAAACAAAATTGTCTTTCCTGTGTGTAAACCGAGGTCAAAACGAAAAGGAAATAGCAACCAAGTGCGGTTGTCGTGAACGTACAGAAACGTGCAGAAATGCACACAGTACCAGAGGAGTTCCCACAGGGGTCAGTGTGCAAACACAAAGGAGAAAGAAAAGAACAGCAGACCAACAGGTGCTCAAAAGGCAGCAAGAGTGAGATGTCTGAGAGTGGGGTACAATAAAAACAAATAAGGTGTAAGGAGCACAGAAAAAAGGTATAGAGCAGAACACCGAAGTGTCTCACTGGGGACTCGAGGAGGATAACTATAAATAGCATGGCATAGTAAGTAGACCAAAGAACCCAAATATGTGCAGTAGAGAAGACTATGCAAAAGGGAAGGAGCAACCAAAAGGAAACTATGTGTATGAGTGTGATACATTCATACCTCGTGGGGTCAGCGAACCATACTGGACTATGAGGCGATTTTCCAAAGTATAGAGGCTGCGGTCGCCAGAGTGACAAAGGACAATTCCAGTGACACGGATGTCATCTTTGCCTTTATGATCAGGGGAGTTGAAATGGGAAGACCCCGGAGTACCAGTATTCTGTTGGACATCACGTAGATGTTCACAAAATCTTTCCGCTAATCTTCTCCCAGACTCACCAATATAGGTCATGTGGCATCGTTGGCATATGATGGCATAAATGATGTTGCGGGACACACATGTGAAGCTATGCTTGATCTCGAACCGTCCATTAGGGAACAAGACCGAGTCAGTAGGGAGCACATAGGCACAGGTGATACAGTTACGACCACAAGGGACCGTACCGAAGTGTTGAAGGTGGGAGCGAGGGAGATGGCTCCTAACCAAAATATCTCTCAGATTCCTGTCGCGCTTAAAAGCGATCATCGGGGGATCTATACCTCTATTCCTCACTCCGACGGCCTCTTAGCTCTACGTTTCTTTCTTGACCAGAGACAGCACCCCTCTGTGGATACTGCCACCCTTCTCCGCCATACTGAGCTTGTACTCAACCTCAACACCTTTGAGTTCAATGGTAACTTTTATGACCAGGTTAGTGAAGTAGCCATGGGCACCAAGATGGGCCCCAGCTATGTTGCCTGTTTATGGGCTACATTGAGTACCAAATTCTCAATACATATCAAGGTCCCCTTCCCATCATATACCTTCGGTACATTAATGACTGCTTCGGACTTACCGATCTACCAGAGGATGACCTCTCCAGGTTTATCGACCACATTGGTAGCTATCACAAAGCTGTCAAGTTCACATCTTGTATATCCACTTCCTCTGTCACCTTCCTAGATCTTATCGTTTCTTTTGGGTACTTCTGGCCTCCATACCTCGGTTTTCTATAAACCCACAGACGCCCATTGTTACCTTCTCTACACTTCATCCCATTCACCTTCTTGTCGTGATTCTATTCCGCTCTCCCAGTTATTGCGTCTCCGTCGCATCTGCCAGGATGACCAAGATTTCCTTCTACAGGCTCACCTCATGTTAGGTTTCTTCAGCCGCCGGCTTTATCCAGAATCGATCCCCCAGTCTGCCCTCAAGCGGGTCCTCCTTATCTCCCGTCCCGAGGCACTCACTCCTTCCAATTACCCCCCTTCTGAGAGAACTATACTCACCCTCACATATCATCCTCACAACATAGCTGCTGTGAGGATACTCAACCGCTACCGTTCCATTCTCCTCTCTGATCCCACTACCCGTCTACTTTTCAGTAATCCCACGATGATCGCTTTTAAGCGCGACAGGAAACTGAGAGATATTTTGGTTAGGAATTATCTCCCTTGCTCCCACCCTCAACACTTCGGTACGGTCCCTTGTGGTCGTAACTGTATCACCAGTGCCTATGTGCTCCCTACTGACTCGGTCTTGTTCCTTAATGGACGGTTCGAGATCAAGCATAGCTTCACATGTGTGTCCCGCAACATCATTTATGCCAACAATGCCACATGGCCTATATTGGTGAGTCTGGGAGAAGAGTAGCGGAAAGATTTTGAAAGATCTACGTGATGTCCAACAGAATAATGGTACTCCGGTGTCTTCCCACTTCAACTCCCCTGATCACAAGGGCAAAGACGACATCCGTGTCACTGGTATTGTCCTTTGTCACTCTGGCGACCGCAACCGCTATACTTTGGAAAATCGCCTCATAGTCCAGTATGGTTCGCTGACCCCACGAGGTATGAATGTATCACACTCATACACATAGTTTCCTTTTGGTTGCTCCTTCCCTTTTGCATAGTCTTCTCTACTGCACATATTTGGGTTCTTTGGTCTACTTACTATGCCATGCTATTTATAGTTATCCTCCTCGAGTCCCCAGTGAGACACTTCGGTGTTCTCCTCTATACCTTTTTTCTGTGCTCCTTACACCTTATTTGTTTTTATTGTACCCCACTCTCGGACATCTCACTCTTGCTGCCTTTTGAGCACCTGTTGGTCTGCTGTTCTTTTCTTTCTCCTTTGTGTTTGTACACTGACCCCTGTGTGAACTCCTCTGGTTCTGTGTGCATTACCGCACATTTCTGCACGTTGCTGTACGTTCACGACAGCCGCACTTGGTTGCTATTTCCTTTTCGTTTTGACCTCGGTTTACACACAGGTTAGACAATTTTGTTTTCTTTAACACATTTCGATTGTTTTTGTTGTTTCGTTATTAGTTGTTTGTGTGTGTGTGTTTTTTTTGTTTTTGTTCCTGCTGAAGGCCTTTTGGCCCAAACGTCGTTTAGTCTGTGTCGTCCACTTATCACGTAAAGCTTCTTACATACCATTTTTTTTCTATTTTTTAATTTTTCCATGTAGCTAGATAGCTGCTTGGTCAGTCTACATACTAATAAACCTGAAATAGACTGATAAGAGACTACGGTGAAAAGACAGATTTGATCAGCATCTTCTTTGATCTGTGAAATGTCCAACATGCCTACCGTAAATTGCTGACAATAATGCTTGAATAGCGTGATTAGACGACTTTAAAGCAATAAATAAAGAGAAAGCAACTACAAAGTGGGCACGTATCGGGAGCCGCTAAATCAATCTAAGGACAGACTAACCTCAATGTGATTGATAACTTCAATGGTGCAATCATTTTGTCTGCCTGTTGACAACTTTTCTCTTCAGTAACCTCAATGTGATTGATAACTTCAATGGTGCAATCATTTTGTCTGCCTGTTGACAACGTTTCTCTTCAGTTTGCTTTTAACTCTTAATGAACTAATAATGCGGTCCATAGGTTCGGTCTCTGCCTCCAAATCCTGCTCTAGGTTTGGTCTCTGCCTCCAAATCCTGCTCTAGGCTCGGTCTCTGCCTCCAAATCCTGCTCTAGGTTGGGTCTCTGCCTCCAAATCCTGCTCTAGGTTCCGTTTCTGCCTCCAAATCCAGCTCTAGGTTCGGTCTCTGCCTCCAAATCCTGCTCTATGTTAGGTTTCTGCCTCAAAATCCTGCTGTAAGTTCGGCTTCTGCTTCCAAAACCTGCTCTAAGTTCGGCTTCTGCCTCCAAATCCTGCTCTAGGTTCGGCTTCTGCCTCCAAATCCTGCTCTAAGTTCGGCTTCTGCCTCCAAATCCTGCTCTAAGTTCGGCTTCTGCCTCCAAATCCTGCTCTAAGTTCGGCTTCTGCCTCCAAATCCTGCTCTAAGTTCGGCTTCTGCTTCCAAATCCTGCTCTAAGTTCGGTTTCTGCCTCCAAATCCTGCTCTAAGTTGGGTTTCTGCCTCCAAATCCTGCTCTAAGTTCGGCTTCTGCCTCCAAATCCTGATCTATGTAAATTTTATCCCGTTTCCTATACAACTTTCACTTTCACACGCTGTGAGATGGCAGAACGCGGTAGTGAACTACAGACTGAAGAAGTACATATTTCCCCCAAATACTCTCTCTGCGAAAGCTTAAAGCATAATAAGATGCACCGCTAGATTAAACAAAACAAAAAGAAACACAAAAACAAAATCGTCATATATCGCTACATGAATGCTTGTCACATATTTCACTTCGGCCTACGTGGTTTATTCAAATAATCTTTTATAAGCCTACATTTTGGGATTATTTACTAGCCTTTAATCCCCCATAATAATGAATATTTTGAATGAATAATTAATATACGTCTCGGTCACCCAATAATTAATATAGAAAGTAAAGAAATAGAAGCAGAGCTTATGTTGTATGAAATGAACTCCGGGGTTTAAAACAAAAAAAACATATGAATAGAGGGAAGATACCAGGGTGTGATGATAATTCATCCAGGCAAGAGGGGAGACCAGTGCTCGTATTTACAATGCACTGTGTGTGAAGATCTGGAATATTACAGTTTAGCCAAAATCCGAGAAAATATAAGTGAACACATTCTAAGACAAGGAAATCTGAAGTTGTGTTTCAACCAACTACTAAAAATGTAAATTAAACACAAAATCATATTAAGCAGCTAAATTAACTGAGAGACTAAAACTACGACGTTTCGATAAAAAAAACCTTCATGACATACAAAAAAAAACAGATCAGCACGATAAGCAAATACTGTCCTAAAGCCAAAAAAAAAATATATTAATAATAAAGTGAAATACTGACCTGAAAAATGAAAGCAAGCTGAAGGAAATTGTGGCCAGAATTTTACGTGCCAGCTCCTGGATGATTGTTCTAATAAGCCATGTCAATAAAATAGCTCTTCCAGATTATCATGAAGAAAATAGAACGGAAACTAGAACAGGAACGCCATATAGGACCATACAATAGAACGTCATACATGCTTCAAATATTACAGCAAAGCCTTTGACTGTGTACAAGTTAAATAAAACTACGGAGGTTCATGGAAGATATGGGATTTACAGGACACATAATAGACCCTATCGAATCACTACATGACCAACAGCAAGCAGCTTTCAGGATAACGAGTGTAACCTCATATTGGTTCAACATAAACAAACGGGGTGAGACAGACGTGCATCCTCTCCCCATATCAGTTCAACATCTATGCTGAGAACATCATGAGAAATGTCAGAAACGATGACACAGTCATCCTCTCTCCATACCAGTTCAACATCTATGCTGAGAACATCATGAGAAATGTCAGAAACGATGACACAGTCATCCTCTCTCCATACCAGTTCAACATCTATGCTGATAAAATCATGAGAAATGTCAGAAACGAAAACAATGAAGTGCTCTCCTTCCACCATAATGGCAACATAATACCAGGAATATGATACTCTGGTGACATGTTTCTCCTCTCAAAGTGCGCATATGTATTAGTACAGAGAATTGCGTCCGTAATTCAAACTAGGAATATATCTGGGATATACAATAACTAGCATAGGAGGCTGCTAGAAGGTGATCAAAAGAAAACTAGCTACTGCAATGCAAAAATTAAATTACATGAAGAAAATCAGTCTCTATACCAGCACAGTAGTTAAAATTAAAAAAAAAAAACTAAGTATATCTATCTATCTTTCTATACAGAACGAAATGGAGAGCAAAGATCGGCAAAAGCTAAAGTGGACAGACAATGCTAAAATCAAGAAAATGAAAATTAATTAACACGAGTGTGAGAGATGTTTACCGTTAGTGTAAAGACAGGACAAAATAGCGCTCCAGTTAAATAAATTCGATGCGAAGACGAGACAGTCCGATGAGAAGTTGTAGTTACAAATAAAACAGTCACATCTAAATTGTTTATTGTATGAAACTGTCGTTGTGAGAAATGATGTTTCAGTCTTCACCTCACTGAAAGTTCATGATTATTTGCACGAAACAGTCCACACAATTCACAAATGATACTTTCAGCGAAAGAAATGTATCTTTCTAAGGCTCAGGAGTGTTTCAATATTTGAAGCAGCGTTCATAAATAGTAATAAATCAATCAACTGCGCATTGACTGTAAAAAAAAAAGATAATTCATGGTTTGAAGATTAAATGGATATGTCATACAAATTATGCACGCTATTGTGGGCACGGCTAGGACTATGTCAGAATTTATGAAAGCTGAATCGATTGATATTTTCATTATTACATTTACAGTATTGTATAATTTTGGGGATTTTTGCAAATAATAATAATAATAATAATAATACAATGTTATAATACACATTCTGCTTTATATTGATTATATTGTTATTATTTGATAGTTTGTGTATTGATAGAGAACCATTTTAAATATTTCTCTTTAACAGGGGGTTTTGAAAAAAGGTTGATAAAGCCACATTATCATCTTTCTCTTTGGATGTGGGTTTTGAGGTGGTCGATAGGACCACATTGTCATCTATGGGGACAAATGTTTTTGTCTGGTTGGAGCTACAAGTTTACATTCATATCTATGTGCCGAGTGACTCGGTGTGCTTGATCTGCAGTGTCAGCCACAGGCTCCTATGTAGTGAAATCAAACCAGAGATCATAGATCTGCAATACAAGGACAGGCTTCTTTCGCAGATAATTGAAATCAATCCAGAGATCATAGATCTGCAGTGTCAAGACATGCTTCTTTCGCAGATAATTGAAATCAATTCATCAGTACAGGCTTCTTTAACAGATAATTGAAATCAATCCAGAGATCATAGATCTGCAGTGTCAAGACAGGCTTCTTTCGCAGATAATTGAAATCAACCCAAGGATCATAAGATATGCAGTGTCAAGACATGCTTCTTTCGCAGATAATTGAAATCAATTCATCAGTACAGGCTTCTTTAACAGATAATTGAAATCAATCCAGAGATCATAGATCTGCAGTGTCAAGACAGGCTTCTTTCGCAGATAATTGAAATCAAGCCAGGGATCATAAGATATGCAGTGTCAGGACAGGCTTCTTTCACAGATAATTGAAATCAACCCAGAGATCATAGTTATGCAGTGTCAGGACAGGCTTCTTTCACAGATATTTGAAATCAACCCAGAGTTCATAGGTCTGCAGTGTCAGGACAGGCTTTTTCACAGATAATTTAAATGAACCCAGAGATCATAGATCTGCAGTGTCAGGGCAGGCTCATTTCGCTTGCAAATTAAATCAATAAAGAGATAAAAGATCTGCAGTGTCTTCTTCTCTGTCCTAAATTTCGTTGGTGTTGATGGCAACAAAAGAGCAGATACACTGGCCCATTCGAGGATTATATCACATGGACAACCAATTGAAATTGTGGATATTAATAATCTCTGAGATATGAGTAGCATGTATGCGATTTACAGACGTGAAACTATATCACTATCTAGACCACATAAACTAGAGGGTGGAGACTGACTGCCAAATCAGAGCAATATTCTGAATGAATTAAAGACATTGTCAACCGACACAAAAGTGACGAGATAGTCGTTATGTGCTGATGAACATTTTTAGGAGAAGATTGGAGCACATATTGGTAGATCCTGAGTGCAGTGATGAGTATCCTTAACCTAACATGTCATCTTTCTCTGTAGTTGTTGGTTTGCAGATTAATAACAACATCACGCTGTCATATATCTCTTTCAAAGTGGATCTGGAGATGGTTCATAAGATTGCACTATCATCTATCTTTGTAAGTTTGGCTTTGTATGTTGTTGATACGGCTGTGTTGTCATCTATCTTTGTAAGTTTAGCTATGTATGCTACAGATACGGCTGTGTTGTCATCTATCTTTGTAAGTTTAGCTTTGTATACTACACATACGACTGTGTTGTCATCTATCTTTGTAAGTTTGGCTTTGTACTTTGCTGATACGGCTGTGTTGTCATCTATCTTTGTAAGTTTAGCTTTGTATACTACACATACGGCTGTGTTGTCATCTATCTTTGTAAGTTTGGCTTTGTATACTACACATACGGCTGTGTTGTCATCTATCTTTGTAAGTTTGGCTTTGTATGTTACAGATGCGACTGTTTTGTCATCTATCTTTGTAATTTGGCTTTGTATGTTACAGATACGGCTGTTTTGTCATCTATCTTTGTAAGTTTGGCTTTGTATGTTATAGATACGGCTGTTTTGTCATCTATCTTTGTAAGTTTGTCTTTGTATGCTACAGATACGGCTGTTTTGTCATCTATCTTTGTAATTTGGCTTTGTATGTTACAGATACGGCTGTTTTGTCATCTATCTTTGTAAGTTTGTCTTTGTATGTTACAGATACGGCTATGTTGTCATCTATCTTTGTAAGTTAGGCTTTGTATTTTCCTGACATGACTGTGTTGTCATCTATCTTTGTACATTTCGCTTTGTATGTTGCAGATGCGGCTGTTTTGTCATCTATCTTTGTACGTTTGGCTTTGTACTTTGTTGATATTATCTTTGTAAGTTTGGCTTTGTATGTTGCAGATACTATCTTTGTAAGTTTGGCTTTGTATGTTGCAGATACTATCTTTGTAAGTTTGGCTTTGTATGTTGCAGATACTATCTTTGTAAGTTTGGCTTTGTATGTTGCAGATACTATCTTTGTAAGTTTGGCTTTGTATGTTGCAGATACTATCTTTGTAAGTTTGGCTTTGTATGTTGCAGATACTATCTTTGTAAGTTTGGCTTTGTATGTTGCAGATACGGCTGTGTTGTCATCTATCTTTGTAAGTTTGGCTTTGTATGTTACAGATACGGCTGTGTTGTCATCTATCTTTGTAAGTTTGGCTTTGTATGTTACAGATACGGCTGTGTTGTCATCTATCTTTGTAAGTTTGGCTTTGTATGTTGCAGATACGGCTGTGTTGTCATCTATCTTTGTAAGTTTGGCTTTGTATGTTGCAGATACTATCTTTGTAAGTTTGGCTTTGTATGTTACAGATACGGCTGTGTTGTTATCTATCTTTGTAAGTTTGGCTTTGTATGTTGCAGATACGGCTGTGTTGTCATCATTCTCTATTCGGATTTGGAGACCAATTTGCAGGCCGCATAGTCTTTATTTGTTTTCTCTAAAACGTACTCTCAATGACCGACCTATTTCAGACCGTAAAAATATGCTGCACTAATAACATGATTTGTGCTAATTGATGAACACTCAGGTAAGATAAATGACTACTCTAGTTTGATATCGGTCATAAGCCGATTTCCATAATTATCTCCGCACTCCGAGAAATATGCAGTTCACTGAAATGTCAAATTCTTAACTGAGATACTTATTAAACATCGACCTATCATAATATTTCATATCAGAGAGAGACACACACGCCAAAGACATTTATTATATGCCAAGTCACCCATGTTATTTTATAAAGGAATGTTGGGGGTAAGGTGAGTGTAGGGGTGGGAGGGTTGGGTGGTAAGACGGCTAACACTGGACAATTTGGTCATGGAGTCCATTCGCATCAGAATAAGTGGAGAATTTATTTAAATAAATAGAAAATGGAATTCGTGGTTTCTTCGTGGCTTCACTCTGTATTGGTGTCTGGGTAGTGAGATCCCATGTCTAGTCTTCTCTGATAACAGCGAAAGATAGGTCTGGTGTTCATTCTGCGCACGTTAAAGAATATTTGGCATTTGAAAATCGGAAAGAGTAGGCCAAACAATGGCCGCTACGTGGGTAGAATTACAAGGAACTAAAACCTATCCAAAAACGTTAAAACTCTCGCGGGTAAAAATATGAGAATACCCCTGAAATCGATGAATATCTGCCTGCATGGCGCGGGGGGGGGGGGGGCACATGAGCACGCGGCTGCTGACGTGAAAAATAGAGGAAGGAATGACATCACGCATGTGCTGCTGACGTGAAAAATATAGGAAAGAATGACATCACGCATGTAAACAGGCACAATTTAGTCTCTTCGGAGACTTTGTGAGCTCTTTCACTAACAATGGATCTCACAAAGAAAATTACGCCCAGACCAAACAACTTACAGAGAAAGATTTGAAGGATACCACTGTCTTAAAAATCACATCGGCATAATTTTTTATTGAAAAATGCTACATGCTGAATACACAAAATAATAGAAAATTGAAGTAAGAGTACATATGTAGTAAAAGAATGTTAAAATAATATAATAATTATAAACAAAAAGAATAAGATTTATAAAAAAATGCCTCAGAGTCTGCGATAAATAAATGTTTTCATCTTTTCACTTACCAGATCTTACCATAAGATCAATCATATTCACGTTGTCTTTATTATTTTTTATAACAACTCCTTTAAAAAATAATAATTGTGGACACAACATTTTCCTTTACAAACAGCGCCGCAAAATAATCTAAAAAAAAAAAAACGTTGATTTGTATGTTTACAACCTTATGTGCCACGACATAAACAAACATCTATATCTTGCCTTATAAAAACATTAGGAATATGTTGAAAATAGCAGGTTTTTATTTACCCCAAGACTAAACCATAATCAAATATTTTAAAAACTTCGTGCTTTGATTCGTTACAAACATAGAATAGATTTTAAAATTGTTTGAAATAAATAGCTAAAATAGTCAATCGCCTTGTGAAATTATGCTTTTTCAAGGGTTCTCCTTTAACATCTAAGGAAAATGATATCTCACGGAAATCTTTGATTTTTACTATAAAATAATTAAATATCGTTGCCTAAAGTCAAATTCTTAACAATTAAACTTCTTTTGCTAGAGATTTTCACTTTTGGCAGCGTAAAAAGTGTTTTAATAAGCAAGTAACAAAACAAATATTTGGTGACCGAATGAACATGGTCAGCGCTGACTGTCAGCTGAATGAACATGGTCAGCGCGTCAGAAAGCTGGACGGAGGTAGGAAAACACTGCAGTTATAAAAGCTAACGTATGCAAACAACAAAGTAACAATAGTAGAATATTGCAAATATTACAAACAGCTACAATTTTCAACAAGAAAGTTCCAAAAGAGGCCAAAGCAAAAATAAAAGTTGTTACCAAAATCAGGATTGAACAAACATACTTTTTGTTCGTTGTGAGAATGGATTATATTGTGGCAAGAGGAAATAAATGAAGAAAAGAACGATATAGGAACAGAAAGATAAAATACGTTAGGGAGTTCAAGAGAATAGCTTGGTAGGAAGTCGTCAACAAAGCTGAAAATAATCGTAGATATAAAAAGTATAATAATCGTAGATAATAAGTGTGCCGAGACATGATCACCAATGCCAGTAAGCGCAGCACGTGAAAAGACGTGAAATCAGCCATTCTCACTCCCACCACGCTATATTTTCAACGACTGATATCTTCTAATTTTCGAGTATATGAAAGCATGGAAAGAGCTCAAAACAAAAGTTAAAAGGTCAGCGACGAACAGCGCAATTTGGAATAAGATAAGCCTGACAGCGGAGACAGTAAAA
The DNA here is from genome assembly GCA_032433765.1 of Megaustenia siamemsis. Classification (NCBI taxonomy): domain Eukaryota; kingdom Metazoa; phylum Mollusca; class Gastropoda; order Stylommatophora; family Ariophantidae; genus Megaustenia; species Megaustenia siamemsis. The sequence goes on from JAVIAB010000073.1 coordinate 47,477,471, forward strand.
CAGAAGATCGTGAAGCGAATCGGTGATAAAAGAAGATCACAGTATTTCTTTCATTACTGCTGAATTCAACTTGATTTATGGCGCTGCCTATAAAATTGTCCCTGTTGACCTCGAGTACAGGAAAGTGTGTAGCAGATGGCCCCAAGAGGTTCGCAGCTGACAACGTGGTAATGGAGATGATATAACGTTTTTTAAAGGCTAAACCAAATAGCTTTTTTTTTCCTAGAGTGCTCTGTCAAGTTTGTAGACAGATGGCCCCGCGTGTACTGCGAAGTTGGGGGACCACAATGTCGCAAAATAAAACTCAAGTAAATTGTGTTATTTCTCTTGTAAAAAAAAAAAAAAATTAATAAAATTCCTGCTATTTAATTACTGTCCCTCGAGGTTTCATTAATCATTATCATGTTCTCAACCAAGTGGCGATAACTGAGTGATCTGCCAGTGCTTCGTTCATCCCAAATAAAAACGCCTATTTGTATTTGAAGGTAGCCTCGTTAGTCTGGACTTGTGCATATTTAAGTATCTTAAAAATAGTTGTCTTTAAACCATTAATTAAAGAGCTCTGTGACTCTGGGCCAACGATTCAGACAATTTGAAAGTATTAGGTCCATATTGTATTATGTCACATTAAAATATGTTTATTATTTTATTTTATGTTGTTTAATGTTAATATTTTGATACATTTAAATTGGAAACATCAATGTAAACAGAACTTTGAGCTTGGTGAGGTACATCAAAATTCTAAATATAATGTCCTCCAAATCCGCAAATTAATTTATGCGTTAAAGAGTTGAAGGAGCATTACTTAAAAATGGGTGTTCTAGAAGCTGCAGTAGTGCGGTAGGTTTTGTTCTTGTCTACCAGCCAACTAACTCCAAGAGTAATTCACTATCTTCCCATCAACTATGTCCACGATTAATTCACTGTCTACCCATCAACTACGTCCACGAGTAATTCATTGCCTAACTGTCAACTACCTCCAAGTGTAAATCACTGTCTACCCGTCAACTACCTCCACGAGTAATTCACTATCTACCAGTTAAATAACTACACGAATAATTCACTATCTACCAGTTAAATAACTCCACGAGTAATTCACTATCTACCAGTTAAATTACTCAACGAGTAATTCACTATCTACCAGTTAACTACCTCCACGAGTAATTCAATCTCCACCAGTCAACTACCTCCAAGGGAAATTCACTCTCCACCAGTTAAATACCTCTACGAGTAATTCACTATCTACCAGTCAACTACCTCCACGGGTAATTCACTCTCCACCAGCCAACTACCTCCACGAGTAGTTCACTATTTACCAGTTAACTACCTACACGAGTAATTCACTCTCCACTAGTTAACTACCTCCACGAGTAATTCACTATCTACCCGGTGAGGAATGCCGCCAAATTGACTCTCCACCAGTCAACTACCTCCACGTGTAATTCACTCTCCCCAGTCAACTACCTCCACTGGTAATTCACTCTCCACCAGTTACCTACCTTCATGAGCAACTCACTCTCCACCAGTCAACTACCTCTACGAGTAATTCACTCTCCCCAGTCAACTACCTCCACGAGTAATTCATTCTCCCCAGTCAACTACCTCCACGAGTAATTCACTCTCCACCAGTTAACTACCTGCACAAGAAATTCACTCTCCACCAGTCAACTACCTCCACGAGGAATTCACTCTCCACCAGTCAACTACCTCCACGTGTAATTCACTCGCCCCAGTCAACTACCCCCACTGGTAATTCACTATCCACCAGTTAACTGCCTCCACGGTTAATTCACTCTCTACCAGTCAACTACCTCCACGAGTAATTCACTCTCCACCAATCAACTACCTCCACGTGTAATTCACTCTCCCCTGTCAACTACCTCCACTGGTAATTCACTCTCCACCAGTCAACTGCCTCCACGAGTAATTCACTTTCCACCAGTTAACTGCCTCCACGTGTAATTCACTCTCCACCAGTCAACTACCCCCACGAGTAATTCACTTTCCACCAGTCAACTACCCCCACGAGTAATTCACTTTCCACCAGTTAACTGCCTCCACGTGTTATTCACTCTCCACCAGTCAACTACCTCCACGAGTAATTCACTCTCCACCAGTCAACTACCCCCACGAGTAATTCACTTTCCACCAGTTAACTGCCTCCACGTGTTATTCACTCTCCACCAGTCAACTACACCCACGAGTAATTCACTCTCCACCAGTCAACTACACCCACGAGTAATTCACTCTCCACCAGTCAACTACACCCACGAGTAATTCACTCTCCACCAGTCAACTACACCCACGAGTAATTCACTCTCCACCAGTCAACTACACCCACGAGTAATTCACTCTCCACCAGTCAACTACCTCCACAAGTAATTCACTCTCCACCAGTCAACTACCCCCACGAGTAATTCACTCTCCACCAGTCAACTACCTCCACAAGTAATTCACTCTCCACCAGTTAACTACCTCCACGAGTAATTCACTGTCTGCCAGTTAACTACGTCCACGAGTAATTCACAAAAGGGCGTTTTTTATTTCGGATCTTTAACGCTACAGATTCATTCAGCCTTTGAAAATGGGCGACACTATTTTGTTCTGTGTGAGTAGGGCGGCCTGTCACGATATCAACCACCTTATCTAAAAATATGCCGATTGCCACGGACATCAGATATGATCGTGAGGATAAGCTTTACTTTCATTTATTGAGCAACAAAGAACAGCATTACGGTAGACGTGCCCTGCATAATCGGATCATTCGGTTTATCCAACCACTTCCTCTAGAAATATACGAACTGTACTATCAACTTATGAAAGATAGTTATGGTTAACGGAGCACGTTAATCTTTGTTCTCTATTTTTTTATGGCATTGAAAGCGCATCAGTGGTGAGCGATATTATAAAATGCTTTGATTATAAATGATTCATCACAGTTATTGCCAAAGATGATTTTGGATTTTCTTTTTTATCATGTAGAAATTATTTACGTTCTGGTTAGTGCGTTGGCTTGACGAGAAAAGCGAACGCTGGTTCGTATCTCAGCCTGAGCCTTTCCTGTACACTGAGATGATTGATGAATAGATTATTAGCTTGTTTATCCAGTGAAAATTAAATACAAACACCAGCGAGGCGGAGCACTTAGTCAAAGGAAAGTTTTACTTTATTTCCATACCACATCTTATGTTGCAGAACATACTTTACCTACAGGAGGCTTTGCCTATAACCACCCGACTGGGCTACCGACGTTCGGATAACCCGTGTTCGATTCCTGCTGGAAGCAGTGTCAGTTGTACTCGTTCATGGGAAAAAAATACCCCCCCGCGGTCGACCCAGCCGCTGGTAGAAATGGATACCAGGGTAGTACTCTGGAAAGGTGAGGAATGCCGCCACGCATCGTGAGTTTCGATGCTTGAAACGACACTACCCAGAAGTCTCCGAACACTTCTGGATAGGCGAACGAGCACATATGGGTGAAAATTCGCATGCTAAGACACCGATTCAAGTCTCTTACTTTACCTTTACTTTGCCTTTACCTTTACCTTTACTTTACGTACAGCTTTCAGAAAAAAAATAATTTTCAAAATGTATGACTTTACCACAATCAAAACTGTTTGATATGCGCACTGATAAAACAATAATGACATGAAAAAATTTTTTTTTTGTAATAACACGAATTGACCACAACACACGGAGAACAACCTTTCAATGTTCTGTTCTTCCCAACAAATGACACAAATTAAGCGTCCAGTTCCTGTTAGGGGCGGGCAGTGAGCAGGTGGACAAACCCCATTCTCATTCCCCAAATCACGTGGACTCGGTTTCAAATCACGTCTGGGTCAGAATTTTTTTTTTCATCTGTGAGTAATATACAAACTCAAACCCGAATACCTCGTGGCGAATTCCCTGGGCATGTGGCCTTTATTCTCCACCATTTTGGCTCTTCATTCAGACCCCAGAAATTGGATACTGCAAATATGAAGCTGAAGGTTTCATAGTTCGTGTCAGTGATAGCTATTCATATCCTGATTCTACTTCTTTTTCCTTCTCATTTGCCTCTCAGCGTTGAGTGGGGATGTAGCTGGTGGGCTTTTGCCTTTCTCTCGGCCTCTGCTGCTGTTATGTTTCCCAGTGTTTCTGATATTCCATCTATCCATCTTTTTCGTGGATGGCCGTTGAATCTGGTGTTCTCACAATGTTTGTTGAAGACTTATTTGTGTATTGTTTTGATCGTTCTGCCTTATAATACTAACAAACCATTTTATTTGTTGCTCCTTTTTTCACTAAATATCGGAAATTATTCCTAGATTTTTTCTGAGTTCTTCTTTTCTGATCTCATCTCTCAGGATGTTTCCTGTCATTCATCTAACACACTTCATCTCGGTAGCAGTTATTTTTCTGATTGTTCTTGCATCTGGGTCTAGTAGTAGCACAAAGTTGGGATGAATATTGTATTGCCGTGTCCTTTTTGCTTTAGAGTTATTTCCTTGCTCTACAATAATGGTTATAACTGTCAGTTTATTTGACAAGCTTTGTAGCATCCTGAGCCTTTTTCTGCTGCTTGAGAATTGTCCCTTTCCATCTAGACCTCCTAGATATGTAAATTCATTCATTTATTTTAATTGTCAACGTCCATCGTTATGTCGTAGCTTTTTTATTTCTCTTGTTGCGATTAACATGAGTTATGTTTTGTTGATTTTCATGATGTATTGAGTGCTTGTGATGTTAAGTCTATTTAAGTGTTCTTGTAGATCTTCTATTTTTATCCATTGTATTAGTGTATGATCTTATGCGAATAGAAACTTGCTAATCTCCTCTGTCTCCTGTGGGTTGGCTAATTTACATATGTAGTCCATGTAAATAATAAACAATAGGCGAGATAATACGTACCCCTGGCTCTCTGGATTCATTCAACATTATTACAACAGGTAAAACGGAAGTAAGAGCTGATAGTTGTATCACTTAATCCCAAAAATATTTAACAGACTCAAATTTTTACATTTTGTCTTCATTCACAGTTAAACAAACGTCGGAGAGATTGCAAAAAAGATGCAAGGGAATTGAAAAGAAGAGTGAACAAGGTTATGGATAAAACAAAACAACTGCACATATGGACGAGAGCTGGGATAACAACAATACTTAGGTTTCTAAAAGCTTGTATTTTCTTTCATATCAAATTACGGCTGTGATCAGTTGGAGACTATTTGAAGTTCTGTGGACAAATCAATAAATGTCTTTATATTCAAGTGTTGCCTGAAGGTACTCGGAATTTGATTTACAGAGAACAGAACAAAAAGGTTAACTTTTGCAAGAACATAATATTCTAAACTTGTTGCTAAAAACATGTAAACATATTTTTTTTTCAGAAAATGAAACATTTTGTTCATATAAAGCGGCTTAATGGTTTTGAAATCTCATAATGGAAGGCAAGGTGTTACAGACAAACTGGGCAGGAATGCAAGAAAAGCCGGATATCTCACGCAGAAACAAGTCAGAAATACTGCAATGAGAACCAAGTTCCACTGGGAAAAGTAGATGATAATGATGATTCGGTCTTCTAATCGCGTTACGCTCATTAAAAAAAAACTAATCGACTTGAAAATTACAAGGATTATACTCTGTATTCAGCAATTAACAAATTCCTCAGATAGCTAAAAAGAATATATTGTGGTTGAGGTAAAGCAGTTATAAACGAGGCGTGGTAGGAGGACGATTAAAAAAGAAAAAGAAAAAAGTGGTATGGTAACAGTTTTTCATGGTAATTAACAAAACAAAAGTCGACGTAGCGACCAAGTAAGCTGGATCAAAAAACAACAACACAAAATATATATATATATATTTATGGATATGTACACAAATCTAACTACATGGCGATAATATGTTAGATACTCCAGAAAGAAAATAAAAAAAAGGTCACTTCCCTGTGGTCCAGAGCGTGGACAGCTTCTGAATGAACCAGCTTCGCATCTCTATGCATCTTGGTGCATCTTGGTGCCTTTACTCCCATGGTAGGATAATAGGGTTAGTAAATAACAATAAACTTAAAATAAAATGTAAGTACATTCTTGCTGCATACAGAAATTGTAGTAGCGCAAAAACGGCGGGCTACCATCTTGAACAGTTCGTTTATAAATCCAGATTAAATGCAAATATCGCACAAGGTTAGATGGAACCACAATTAAAGACCGCCCGTGATAAATGTCAGATTATAAATTAGATTCTATAATTAGATTTTATAAATTAGAATCTAGCCAAAGGTAGAGATAATCGACAGAGCGGTGTTGAACTAGTTGTTCGACATCTACACACCAGTTGGAATCGTATATGTGCCGTGTTTCAAAGGATGGGCACACACAAAATAACTGTAACTTTCTTATGGAGCCTGCATGGCTTTTCCTACAAAAACAATCAATATAATCCTCTACACATAAATAATAGTTTGGTTTTAAAGAGAATATTGAAAGCGTATATTTCGTTCTCGGTAACCTGCGCTCGTACACACATTCACAAAAACTCTCACACGAAAACACACACGCGCGCGCACACACACACACACACATATATATATATATATATATATATATATATATATATATATTATTTATATATATATATATATATATATGTGTGAGAGATAGAGAGAGAAGAGAGAGAAGAGATAGAGAGAGAGAGAACATATATTTGAATAAAAAGCTAATGTAGCAATCCGGTTCAATATTTTATAAAATATTAGAAACACTAAAATATAACAGCAGGAGAGTGTAACAGAATAGCAATAAAACGTAAACCGTATCCCTCCTCCCGTCGACTTTGAAAAATAGTAAATGTAGAAGGACAGAAGAAAAAAGACAAGAGGAAGAAGCATGTAGCTGTTTGACTATTACTCACTCAAATTTAGTACATTAATGTAGCACAACCAGCTTTCACCATTGCTAAGACATCCAAACATTTCTATGCCAGCTAAACAACAAATGATAAATAGCATTTTCATATCAACTTTGCGCTATGAAAGTCAAACATGGACCATTTCTAAATCACAATTAAGAAAGATCAATACATGTGAGGTACGATGCTTGAGCAAAGTAACAAACAACACAAGAAGAGATAGAATACCAAATGAAACCATAAGAAAAATGGTAGGAACAAAACCCTGCCAAGAATATATAGATCAACAACAACTTAAATGGTTTGGCCACCTGGTCAGAATGAATCCGCACCAATCACAATCAAGGGCGTTCTTCTCGAGAATGCATGGAAAAAGAGGAAGGCCCAGAAGAAGATGGATAGATGCAGTGACAGAGACATGTAATAACAAAGGAAAATCACTAATTCAGACAGTTCGAGCAGCTCAAGAACAACAAATGATATAAACCACGACACCTTTTAGGTATCAGTGAAAGAGAAACGTAGAAAAAGAAGCAGAATGTAGCACAGAGTTTGGTCTCTTAAAGCGATTTCTATTTATTTAAAAATCGGTTTTGTGATCTCACTGGCTTTTGTCAAAAGTATCTTACGTTTATAAGTAATAATTGACCTTGTTTATACTGATCTTACGTTTATAAGTAATAATTGACCTTGTTTATACTGATCTTACGTTTATAAGTAATAATTGACCTTGTTTATACCGATCTTACGTTTATAAGTAATAATTGACCTTGTTTATACTGATCTTACGTTTATAAGTAATAATTGACCTTGTTTATACTGATCTTACGTTTATAAGTAATAATTGACCTTGTTTATACTGATCTTACGTTTATAAGTAATAATTGACCTTGTTTATACTGATCTTACGTTTATAAGTAATAATTGACCTTGTTTATACTGATCTTACGTTTATAAGTAATAATTGACCTTGTTTATACCGATCTTACGTTTATAAGTAATAATTGACCTTGTTTATACTGATCTTACGTTTATAAGTAATAATTGACCTTGTTTATACTGATCTTACGTTTATAAGTAATAATTGACCTTGTTTATACTGATCTTACGTTTATAAGTAATAATTGACCTTGTTTATGCTGATCTTACGTTTATAAGTAATAATTGACCTTGTTGATACCGATCTTACGTTTATAAGTAATAATTGACCTTGTTTATACCGATCTTACGTTTATAAGTAATAATTGACCTTGTATATACCGATCTTACGTTTATAAGTAATAATTGACCTTGTTTATACCGATCTTACGTTTATAAGTAATAATTGACCTTGTTTATACTGATCTTACGTTTATAAGTAATAATTGACCTTGTTTATACCGATCTTACGTTTATAAGTAATAATTGACCTTGTTTATACTGATCTTACGTTTATAAGTAATAATTGACCTTGTTTATACCGATCTCACGCCGCATATTTACGGGAGCAGCGTGGTAAGTGTGTGTACCGTAACTCTAAAAGCATGAGTTTGTTGACAGAACGGCTTTCTTCAGTTTCTCTTGCTGTATAAAAGTGTAGAAAGCCCTGGCTCATAAAAACGTGAATAGGGTAGTTGTTAACTCTTGACTTTGTAATCAAATGATTGTGGGTCAAGTCCAGCTGTACTAGCAAACCCCATCTGAAAATGAGAAACGGGTACTTAACTCGTCGAGAAAGAAAATGTAGAAACAGGGGAGAAAAGAATGGGAGCTTAAAACTTCAACTGCTATGGGGTAATAAAAAGAAGTTAATTGCATATCAAATCTTAGACGTTGAATGTTAGAGAACAATTCTAACTACTGTTTATATATCAAATCTTAGACGTTGAATGTTAGAGAACAATTCTAACTACTGTTTATATATCAAATCTTAGACGTTGAATGTTAGAGAACAATTCTAACTACTGTTTATATATCAAATCTTAGACGTTGAATGTTAGAGAACAATTCTAACTACTGTTTATATATCAAATCTTAGACGTTGAATGTTAGAGAGCAAATCTAACTACTGTTTATATATCAAATCTTAGACGTTGAATGTTAGAGAACAAATCTAACTACTGTTTATATATCAAATCTTAGACGTTGAATGTTAGAGAACAATTCTAACTACTGTTTATATATCAAATCTTAGACGTTGAATGTTAGAGAACAAATCTAACTACTGTTTATATATCAAATCTTAGACGTTGAATGTTAGAGAACAAATCTAACTACTGTTTATATATCAAATCTTAGACGTTGAATGCTATAGAGAACAATTCTAACTACTGTTTATATATCAAATCTTAGACGTTGATTGTTAGAGAACAATTCTAACTACTGTTTATATATCAAATCTTAGACGTTGAATGCTATAGAGAACAATTCTAACTACTGTTTATATATCAAATCTTAGACGTTGAATGTTAGAGAACAATTCTAACTACTGTTTATATATCAAATCTTAGACGTTGAATGCTATAGAGAACAATTCTAACTACTGTTTATATATCAAATCTTAGACGTTGAATGTTAGAGAACAATTCTAACTACTGTTTATATATCAAATCTTAGACGTTGAATGCTATAGAGAACAATTCTAACTACTGTTTATATATCAAATCTTAGACGTTGAATGCTATAGAGAACAATTCTAACTACTGTTTATTAAAAGCAACAAAATTATAGACGGTAGCAACAAAAAGAAACTTTAGTGATCTTCCATTGACCTCCACATGCTTAATAGCAGGACTTCCGGCCAATATGGCGGACAGGCAGCACAGACCATTCAGGCTTAGTCTGAAAAGTGTTCCTTTTTGCAGTTTCCTCATATTCCAAGTCCGGCGTGCTTTCGGAGCTACTGAGTTTAGTGCTCTGTGCACACCGTGAGCTGTGTATTTCATCCAAATCGTGTTTTGACGTTCCGATTGCTTACGACGAATGATGATATCGTACGACAAAGGACAGTTCAGTTTCGTCCACTTTCAGTGTGCCTGGCCTTATGCCTCTTAGTGTGTGCTTTTAGCAGCTATGATGGGGATTGCAACTGCCTTTGTTTGTTTGGATCTTTTGATGAGATGAGTTTTATTTCGGATGATTCCACTGGCACGGGCGGTTGAGCAATCATGGATTTTAATTCGTTTGCGGTGATACCGGGGCCTTCGACTAACCATAACCATGCTTAACAGCAGTACTCTAAGGACATATATAGGGCATTTGACGACTTGACAGTCGGCTGGTAACAGTCAATCATAATTTATCAGTTAGTGTAATATGTTAATGCGTTAGACTGGGTGTTGTTTTTTATTGAATAACCTCCTAATGACATAGTCTGCCACCATTGGACCAAAAGATCTCATCGAAGAGGGAACAACGTACATTTGTCTTGCTTGTCCTCATCTCCTATCTCATGTGTCTTTTATCTCCTGAGTTTAACATCGTCTCTTTCTCGAATGCTGCTGTATCATATCTTAATTTGTGTTCTCCATTTTTTACGGTTTGTCATCGAATTGTCTAACACCTTCCGCCGATAGAACATTCTCTCAGAGAAGCCAACAGCTGCCCATGTCAGCATTTGTCTGCTCTTATCTCTTTCTGTCCCTAGGTTTTGCACACAATAATAATTTGAGAATACGATTGCTGTCTATTCTTCTTACATGAACTAACAACTTTAGTCTTCGACTCCTAAGTGTTTCCATGAAGAATGGAAGCTTAGCTCATTTCAGGAATGTAGAGCTGGTTACTTTGTCCTGCCATTTCTTGCACATTATCCTGTCAAGACAACGCGAGTGAAATCTGTTCAACGTTCTCTCTTGCTCTGCATAGGTAGTCCAAGTTTTGGATCAATACTAAGGTGTGCTAAACATACAGCTTTGATAAATTAGAATCTTTTGTTCTGATTGTTGGTTTTGCGTTGGGCCCATGCTCCTTGTTTCAGTTTATCAAATGTTGAAGCTGCTTTTCCGATTCGGGTATTTATCTCTATGTCAAATGAGATGGTGGTTGTGACCTTAGGGCCGAGTTAGGTTAACTTTCGCACAGATTCGAGTGGGCTATTATTTAGTGTTATGGTTGTGGATCTGACTTTACCCTGTCCGAGCTCCATAGTCCTCTTGACAATTATAGACAAGATAATGATAATTAAAAATATATGAAGTAACCAGACGATTTACATAGTCCAAAACAAGTAAAACCGACTTACATGAGCCATTTCTAACGGCATTAGCCGTAAACTATCATAGCTAGCAACATGCAACATATATAACTCAATAGGTGTTCTGCAATAAAATTAGATGCATTATAACCTTACTAGTATAGTATCTGCACAAATTTGCTCATCTGACGTCTCTCCCCAACAAAGTGGTAGAGGAGCCTGTGTGCTCATATCCCCAAGAGCTGTTCTAGTGGCAGCACTGCTATCAAGGGCATAGATAGATGACGAAAAAAGTGCGATCCCCTATCCCCACCTCTACTCGGGGCCTCTACAAACAGATTAACCAGTCTAGTCTGACCAAGTAAGTAGTGATCGAAGAGGAAGGCAAGCCTGTACTCAAATAACAACAACACAACGCATCTACGCCCACTTAACGTCCTTTTAAGGACTGATGATGAAGAAGACTGTCCATTCTCTTGGTAGCCGTGGGTTAAATAAATAAATAAGTAAATAAATAAGTAAATAAATCAATAAGTAAATAAATCAATAAGTAAATAAATAAGTGAATAAATAAATAAGTAAATAAATAAATAAGTAAATAAATAAATAAGTAAATAAATAAATAAATAAATAAGTAAATAAATCAATAAATAAATAAATCAATAAGTAAATAAATCAATAAGTAAATAAATCAATAAGTAAATAAATCAATAAATAAATAAATCAATAAGTAAATAAATCAATTAATTAATAAATAATAAAATAGACGATCCGACCATCAGACATTCAAAACAAACGCCCATTAACCCTCCCCCCCCCTTTTTTCAACTACTATTTTTAATAGTGAAATCCACTTATCAATCTTTATCTGTCTTTCACTCAATATCTGTCAGGATAATTATGCATGCTACATTTTCCATTCAATTCTATTTGCCTGCAAGTTCTTATACTTGCTTTTTTAGATTAATTATTTCTGCCGTATGATCCGATGGCTGCCTCATATTATTACTGCTAGATAACTAAAGCTACTTTTCCCAGACAGAGAATACTGTGGGAAATAACACGCCGTTGTCCATGCGATGAATCTCTACCAAAAATAAATAAATAAATAAATAATAGAATAACAGCTGGCGTTGCTATATACTGACTGCCAACGTAACCGTCTGTATTTGTATTTGACTAATGTCGCGAGTCCAAGTCTGTTGACAGAGTTGTAGATTGGAGTAACAATAATCGATCCAGAACACGCATGCGCACACCTACAAGATGGCTCAAGCAACCACAATATGGTTCTGGATATTTGAATAAATATTTAGCCAACCATAATAATAATGGATGATGCGGTTGGTGCTGGGAAAAGACAGTGCGGAGATCTCTGATCGCATAACAATGTTTCTAGAAATATGTCACGATGAAAGACACTGATTCAGTCATATGATCAACATCGAGTGCCGTCTCCGCAACGAAGGTTGGCTACCATGGATCACCAATCCATTCTGTTTCTTGCTTTGATGGTGAAGGTGCAGGTTGTCATAGATTGGCTTATCCATCTTTTGAGGTAGTCGTTCATCTTATTCTTGCTCTGCCTCTACCTCCTTTACTTTGTATTTTCCCTTCCAATATTACTTTTATTAGGCTGTTGTGTCTTTTAACGTACCCGAAAAATTTCATTTGTCTTGTCTTAATTGTATTTGGTAGTTCTCTTTTTATTTTTATTTGTTTTAAAACTTCATCGTTTGTTCTCTTTTCTTTTCATCCAATTCTACCTATTCTTCTAGAAATCCACATTTCAAAGGCTTCAATTTTTTGTTCTGTTTTCTTGTCTAATATCCACGTTTCTGCACCATGCAGGGATATTGAGAAGAGATAACATTTTGTTATTCTTAGTTTCAGTTTTATATGTTTTGTTGTTAGTATAGTTTTTATGGCATTACAATTATTTTTTGCCATACCTATTCTTTTGTTTATTTCAATTTTACATGTTCCATCATTGGTTATAGTATGTCCAAGGTAGTTGTAGCTCAGTCAGATATGATTTTCATTATCAGAATTTGATTTCATATCAACGTTCAACTTAATCGTCACCAGGTACAGTGTTTACAGGTGTTGATATTTCATGTATTTTCGCAACTTCTTTTCTCCATTGTCGTTTATGACTTCTTTTATTTAATTCCAACCATGTCTGATATCTATTCTCTCAAGACCCTTAAATCTCTTTTACCTTCAAATTGTTCATTTGTCAAAAAATTAATCAGCTATTCTTATCAAAATACATAGCCAAACCATCACCATCTATAGAAGTAAGCGTTACAATTGAACGGCAAACCCCGGAAAATCCCTAACCAACTTTTCTGTTTTGTGAACCGAGGCGGCTGTGGGTTGAATGGCGTCGTCTATAGATCCGGGAAAACCTCACGCTATAAAGGTTGTTCTGGGGTTTCTCTTTCAGCCTTCTCAGCCTTACTTCTACAGATAGCGATGGCTAAACACTAGTGTTTCCTTCTCATTCTGATAGAGAACTTTCATTATTTTACGCGATTCCTGTTCTCTCCAGCGTTTTTCCTATCAAAACTCCTGTTCCTTCCGCTTATCGAGTCCTATTTCGACTTTTCCTGGGTCAACCCAACCTCCTCTGGAGTCCATTTTGGAAACCACTTTCCCTTGTCACTACATTCGCTGTCACGAATTTGTGTTTATAGCTCTGGCCAGTGTCACTGGTGTTTTGAGTATTGACTTTTCCGGGGCTTTTAAGATTTGTAAACTGGTTTGTTTGTGTTTGTGTGTTCTTGAAGACCTTTACAGTCAAAACGTTGGTTAATTTAGTCCTGCTTTTCTGCAAAACAGAAACATCTTGCTATTAGTTATTTTGCTTAACTTTTAAAAAATCTTCTGAAAACTACTTCGTTGTGACCTCCAAATATTTGTGTTTACTTGTCTGATTGTCCAGAATGTACTTCCACTTATTAAGACCGGGTCTACGTAACACAGAAGATGGTATCTCATTAGATGGAGACAAATAATAGTAAGTGAATATTATTATAGAGGGAAACTTCCGAGGCGAAAGATCAGCGAATCACTTCAGAGGATGAGGGTTGTTTACAGCACTCGAAAAAAAAAATCACTATTAATCAACAAAATAAAAAAAACAAGGACGATATGTGGTTCTATCCTGCTTCCAATCATATAAAAGGTTAAGGCATAAAAATGCGAAGCTGCAGTAAAACTGAATGGGAGGACAAATTAAAAAATAAAAAAATAAAAAAAAATTACATACCGTTTATATACACGGTGTATGTAATTTTCATGTTTACATACCATTTCAATCATATATTGTTCTTTGGTTTTTTTTCTGTTGTTGATTATTTGTGATTTTTTTCCGAGTGATATAAACAATCCTCTTCTTTGAAATGATTCGCTAACTCTATAGATTTAAGACACCATCAGAAGATTAGTTAACAGCCTACAGTCATCGAAACACCATCCCAGCATGAACAACGAGACAGACAACTTCGCAGATTATTAATTCAACAAATCTTCGTTTAAAAATAGATTCATTATCGTTGTTATATCAGCTTCCTTTAGTTCGATCATAAAATTACTTTAAATAAAACAAAGAATCGAACAACAGAATCCAAATATTTGTGGCTTGTATTCCAGTGGCCAAATACCACAACATGTTACACGTTTTAATCTACGTTCTGTTTTATTTTATTCTTTACTTTTTGTCTATAAACGCGTTAATATCTTCTTACGTTCCATTACTTTTCCTTGTATGTTTTGTTATTCGTATTGCTTTGAGAAAAAAAATCATTTTTTGTGTTTAATGAATAAAAAAAAAATCCCCAGGATGCGACGAAATGAGATATCAGCAGCCATCATAAAATTATAATTCATCGGAAAATAGAATAAAAACATATAGAGCCGGCAGACAAATATCGTTAGCGCATATCCTAGTTTTATAAACACAAAAATTGAAAGATAAAGTAGAAAAAAAATGTAGCTTACTTAAATCGCACAAACAGGATAACGGACATAGGCTCTATAATATAGCTGTAAGGGAAACCAATTATTACGATTATGGTTATGGAAGCCCCGGTATCACTGCAAACGAATTAAAATCCATAATTGCTCAACCGCCCGTGTCAGTGGAATCATCCGAATTACTATCTCATCTCCCAAACAAAGAAAGGTAGCTGCAGTCCCCATCATAGCAGTCTCAGCACACGTCAAAAGACATAAGGCGAAAACGCACAGAAAGTGAACAAAGCCATCTGTTCCCCGTTGTACGATATCATCATTCATCGTAAGCAATCGGAATATCGAAGCACGATCATAACGGATGAAACGCACAGCTCACGGTGTGCACAGAGCTCTTAACTCAGTACCTCCGTCAGCAAGCCGAACTTGGAATAGGAGGAAACTGCAACAAGGAACACTTTTCAGACACAGCCTGTAATGGTTCCTTCCGCCTATCCGCCATATTGACCGGAAGTTCACGTCCTCCCGAAAATGTTGATCCTCATATTAATTTATATATATATATATATAGTTTTCATGCATAGCGCTTGATGATGTTAGGACATCGTTTTTGTCTCCAAATCCGAACATATGAAACACAGTTATTCGTCGGATTACCCACATCGTATATCGAACAACAGTCCAAGCGCTGAGACTTCTCCTGCAGTGTCAATCCGTGAAATGATAAAACAGTCCACATGTCTACCCTCGATCTCACAGTCTCGAAAGGAAAAAACAGAAAATGACACAAGAGCGGACAGTCTATCTCCATAGAAAGAGGATTAGTGAAATTGATTTATTAACAGACCGGAATAAATGTATTTCCAG
Source organism: Megaustenia siamemsis (assembly GCA_032433765.1). Taxonomy (NCBI): domain Eukaryota; kingdom Metazoa; phylum Mollusca; class Gastropoda; order Stylommatophora; family Ariophantidae; genus Megaustenia; species Megaustenia siamemsis. Next base: position 47,493,378 of record JAVIAB010000073.1, read on the forward strand.
TTTGCTCACATCCCACTTATTCAACAGTAGATATGATGATGATGATGATGATGATGATGCGTTCGTCCGATGATTTGAGGTATTCTAACGGATACGAACCGTAGACTTCCTCCTCGTCATCCGCCCTTAAAAGGACGTTAAGTGGACGTAGTTACGTTGTGTTGCAGTTTGCAGTGTAACACTGTGATATCTGCGCCTTTCGGCCCAACACATCCGATTTCAGCCGACGCTTTTTTGTGTACCGGGTTCGTCTTCCCACTTCGATCCCTGCTCGCTTGGCCAGACTAGACAGGTTAGTCTGTTTCTAGAGGCACCACGAAGAGGTGTAGCAGGGTCTGGATGGTTCTGATTCACCGATCCTGGCGCAAGCCATCAGTTATGAGTCACTGACGACTTCCAGCTCTGGTGCTGGGGGGGGGGGGGGGGGCGCGCCTTCGCCTCCAACAGTAGATATAGAACATATCTTCACAACTATCTCGTTTCCATGAATTCCCGCCTTTCCTTTATAGTATGTCCATATCAAATGTCCAGGCCTTGATGCTCCTGTACACGTCATCCACTCGTGTCGATAGCGTACATGAAGAATTAATATTTAGAAATATCGTTAAGTAACCACAATTCAAACCGATGCACATTACGAAGTGTATTTATAGTTCAAAGAAAAATTAGTAAAAAGCGAACAAAGAAAGAAAAAGGAAGACGTCAAACGGAAATGATCGTTAAGGTACAACACTGCTCACATCATTATAATGTCTTTGTTAAAAGTAATGCAGTATTTTTGTCCTCTCTCTTTCTTTTAGAGATAAAAATTACCATGGAGTTAACGTAACTAAGCTAACACATGGCTAATGATTGTGATGACGTATGCTGTTGATGCAGATATCACATTATGGTGCCTATTTATTTCCTTGTGTTATATCTAGTTACAGTTGATGATAGCTATTGATAAGTTGAAAGTAGCGTGTGGATTGAACTGGATTCAGTCTAAAAGTTCTAGTTAATTTCCTAAAGGGTGTTATTCAAGAAGCACCAAATTGTAAGTAATAGAAATCATATAGCAGTTATAGGAACGGGCCTGTGGATCAGTGGGCCTGACTTGTTCATTCCGTAGCCGAATGTATTTGTCAATCAAATCAGCCATGGTAGAATCAGCCATGAAAGAAGCTGTTAGACAATAGCAAAACCTCCCCCCAAAAAAATGGAAGGAAAAATAAAAAAATTAAAAAAATGGTATGTAAGAAGCTTTACGTGACAAGTGGACGACACAGACTAAACAACGTTTCGGCTCAATAGTCCTTCATCAGGCACAAACAAAAAAACACACACACAAAACTGATAACGAAACAAACAAAACAATACACGATAACTCCACTAAAACTGACAAGACGAAAAGGGTCATATATACAGAAAAGGTAATAGCCAGAAGAAGTATTAATTGCATTTATTTATTTTTATTGCAATGACGGACATAATAAAGCTCATAAAAGTCAGAAAAACAAACATAACGCCAAACAGATCATCGGCAACTAGGAGATGATATGAAGTACTGAATGATACTTTTGACATATATAAGACATAACAACATAGTGAATGTTATCTTAGAAAGAGAACATTGACAGGCAAAGAGCCAAATTGTCTGACGATGGGCAACCAGGGCATAAGAGGCAAAGTAGAATGGCGTTCCATAGTAGGCTACATTCGTTGCAGAGACAGGACAAGATGAAGAGATGAGCAAATAGATGGGAAAATCAATACATATGATTGGATTTACAAAACATTAATAGAAATAACCAGACATAGTTATATAATACATGTCTGAAAGATTTGTACGACTAAAAGTTACAGAAATATGAAAGATTTAATCGACTAAAAGTTACAGAAATATGAAAGATTTCATCGACTAAAAGTTGCACAGCTATGAAAGGATGCAATATAGAATTGGTTCTCCAAGTGAAGACAATTACAACGAGAAAGACATTCTTTAAGTAACTAAGCCCAATTCAAATTGCCAGGCCATGATAGCTCTAATGACCTTCCGTACTACAGACTCATAAAGTTGTACTCCCGAATGGTTCTGGGATATCCAGGAAGGCTTAACGTGCATTTCCCGGAATGGTATATACACCTTCATCTGCCAACGTTGTCTCAAAATATATATTGGCCAATCAGGTGGAAGGTTGATAGACCGAATCTGTGAACACTTATATAACATCAAACATGATTCTGGCACTCCTGTCTCCTCTCATTTCAGTTGCCAGAACATAATACTTCTATATTGCTGGCATCATCTCTTGTTCCTCTGATACCCATAGCCGTTTCTCTTTGGAGAACCGACCCATATCCCGCTTTGGTACTCTCCAAACGAGAGAATTAAACTCTTTCCACTCTTTTCTGTAATCTCTGGTCTCCTCTTCATGTCTTTCCGGTGCCCTCTCCCTGTTCCTCCCTGCGTTATCCTTATTACCTCTCTTGCTCTTCTTCCCCCCCCCCCTTTCATTAAATCCTACTTGCCCTAGTGTCTGTTAATGTCTTAACTAGACTACTAGAAACCATCTTTACCGCCATTTTTTAAAGCTGTGTCGCTGTGTATTCTGACTTGGATTTTTTGTGTTGAATGTGTATAGTTTGTTTAAAATACCCGATGAAGGCTTTTGCCGAAACGTTGTAGTTCATCTTATCTTTCTGTTAGTCTAACTGCTTCTCAGTTCCATTGTATTTTTTTGTGTTGAATGTGTATAGTTTGCTTAAAATACCAGATGAAGGCTTTTGCCGAAACTTTGTAGGTTTTCTTGTCTTTCTGTTAGTCTAACTGCTGCTCAGTTCCATTTTATATTTATTTTATATGTTTTCTGCAGCTATACACGCGGTCCCGCAGCGTATTTAATGTTTGTTAGATTTGATATTTGTGTTTATTTCCTTTAAGTATCTGTTCATTGCTATTTAAAAGGTTAATAGAAAATGTGAGGAAATTGTCCTGGATAATGTTAATTGAAACACTTCAACATAGAAGCAGGAGGTTGAGACACTGATGTACCAAATGTTGTAATTACATAGACCCAGTTTCAGTTAGCAGAGAGGATATATATGAAACAGCTTAAAGGAATGGCGAGGCCGCGATAGTTCAGTGGTTAGTGAACTGGACCAATAAGGACAAAAGGTCGGGTTCGATACTGCTCAACGACTTCCTGGTTCACCAAACCTAAAATGGTTATCGGATGTTTTCTTGGGAAAGTAAAGCGGCACTGACGTTATACTGACCACATTATCCTAACAATAATAAGGGCTTTTAAAAAATATAGACACTAACACCCTATTCCCTATACGTCATGTGGCGGTGTTCTTTACTTTTTTTTTAATTGAGGGGAAATGCTTGGAAAGAAGTTGTCAAATGAAGTGACAAAACAACGTAGTGACGGATGTGGAGAGACATGGTTACCTACGCCAGCTGGCGCTGTATTAACGATGTTCACTCAAATATTCAAACAACTAAAGCGTAGCAAAATGATAAATGTCAGATATATTTCTCTCATCCTCTCTTTATCGACATCAATCATGGTTTCTATTTGAAGCAAACGAGAAAGATCACAGCATGTGAGATGAAATGCTTGAGCACAAGCATAAATGTCACAAGAGTAAAAACATAATGAGAAATGCTGACATCAGAGAAATATGTTGCAACTACGCCATGCAATTAAAAACACAAATAGACAAATAAACATAATGTAGTTTGCCTTCTCATGAGAGTGGAGTCTAAACAACTACAGTCCATGTCCACAATGGTCGTTATTCATTTAGACTCGAGGAAGACCAAGAATCAGACAATATTTTAGGAGTCTACAATCGCACGGAAAGCAGTAGGATAATAGAGGTCATCGTCAGCATGCGAACGTTAATCGAAAAAATGCATTGAAGTAAAAAATCCAATTTTGACATGCATGCCAGTTTACAGGGAGCCGCGATAGCTCAGTGGTTAGTGAACTGGACTACAAAGGACATGGGGTAGGGTTCGATCCCAACCGACGGCTTCCGGATTCACCCAGCCTTAAATGGGTACCGGATTTTTTTCTGGGAAAGTAAAGCAGTATGGGGGTAATACCGACCACATTACCCCAAAAACCATGTGCTGAAGGTCTGTAAACTATAGGGTCACTAACACCATATTTCCTTATACGCCACTTGGCGTGACGGGGGTACTTTACTTTTTATGACAGTTTACACCAAAGCTTTGACATAATAAAAAACCATAAACAACTAATAAAAAGGCCTAAAAGATGTACATTTAGATTATGCAAACAAAATATATATATTTATACTGGGAGCAAACAGCTATGATAAAATATAACAGTGAGAACTCTGCATCAATTAATATAAAAAAGACTAATAAGAATTGATTGCATATATATCATCAACTACCGAAGATCAGGCAACCTATCTTTCCCAGGAAATTGAGGACGCGTTTCAAGAAAAGAAACTGGTACTAGCAGCATGGTTAGACCTAAAGAAAGCATTTGATAAGGTATGGAGGGAAGGGTTTTTGAAGAAACAGAGACATTATGGAGTAAATGGCAGGATGTACAAATGGATCAAAGCATACCTGCATAACAGGAGAGCCGGAGTGCAGCAAATTGTCTTAAGAGTAAGAAGGTCTTACTGCGCCAGGGCGTCCCACAGGGATGGGTACTATCTCCAACACTTATTCTACTCTACATCAACGACCTAGTTACTGAACTACCACATGGTATCAAAGTGGCAGTGTACACAGATGACTTAGTAATGTGGTGCACAGAGGAGTATAAAACAGTGGTCTCTAATTTGTTGCAAAGAGCTATGATTGCACTGAATTCATGGACAAATAGGTGGTGTATTAGCATCAATACAGACAAATGGAGTACTACATTTTTCGTTCCCTCCCTAAAACAAAAAGGAGCCATCTACATAAACAATGTGAAAGAAGAAATACAAGCTACGTATCTCGGAGTTACATTTGACAACAAACTATCTTGGAAACAGCAGATAAATAAGGCAATCCAAAAAGCAAGGAGGAAGTTGGCTGTTCTAAGAAAACTGTGTGTAACCACGTGGGATGCGGGTGGGAATATACTCAGTAAAGTTTACCAACAAATATACGCCCACATTTAGAATATGGATCATCCTCGTGGTGTTCAACATCAAACACCACACTGCAAGAGCTGGATAAAGTACAAAACCAGGAGCAATTAAATCAACACCAATATTGGAGATGGTGAAATTGTGGTGTATACCAGCAGTGAGAGAACGGAGGGACACAAAGGTGCTGATACAGGCTGACACATTTTCATACATACCGAGACATCCAATGAAGGACCAGTTCCAAAATCTTGCATTGGGACGGCTTAAGAGAATCAGTTTTATCCACCAAGCCAAGCGTATTAGTAGACAAACACCAGACATGCCAAGAGTTGTTAACCCCCTACTGCCCATACCAGAACAGACTCCCTAGACAGAGGAATCAGTATTGTCAATACAAATACGGACACAAGTGAAAGGAATACTTGACAAAGAAGAACAGATAGTCTACATCGTAAAACAATAACTATCAGTATTATGGAAGAAGAATACCCACAAGACCTATGGATTCGCGTGTACACAGATGGAATAGCACAGAATGCAGTAAAGAATGGAGGAGCAGGTGCATACATAGAGTACCAAATAACATTAGGGATTAGAATAAAATAGCAACATGGAAATATTGTCATAATTGCGATGCAGAAATACAAGCAATAAAGTTGGCAATAGAAAAACTGCTGAACAGTAATCTTAGCCCACAGCCTGTAGTGTTTTTGACAGATGCAAGACCAGTACTCCAGGCACTACAATCCAGAAAATTGCCACAACTGCAAACTTTATTGACTGAACTCTACTTGCACCACAGGATTGTCCTGCAGTGAATCCTATCTCACTGTGGAATACCAGGAAATGAGAAAGCAGATCAGTTGACAAAGGAAGGTTCAACAGGCACACAACCAGATGCACCTGTTACATACCATCAGAAGAAACATATAATTAAATCAATCAGAAGACCCCAAGCCCAAAATCAGGATGCCTTTCATAATATGAGTAGATGTGAACGAGTTATCATTATACGCCCCAGAATAGGACACAATTGACTTCACAGTCACATGTATACAAAATTCGAGATCGGCACCTCAACTACTTGTACATGTGGACAGGTGCACGAGACTGCTGAACACACTTCAATACTGCACTGAATATAGTAGACTGAGGAAAATCCATTGGCCCATAGATACAACACTACAGACAAAACTATATGGGCTACTGCAAGAATTACCAAAGACAGTAACATTTATGCAGGAAACGACATTGTAGATATAGACAATACTTCAGGCGAACCAAAAATAGATTGATCTATCATCACATATTTTTTCAACGTATACACTGAACAGATCTTTAAAGACATCATGGGGATATCAGAGCTAAACTTTAATAGATATATAATTAATCATTTTAAAAACGCTGATGATACTGTGTAACAGAAAGTCCAGAAGACTAATTAGTTAACAAAATAAACAAGACAAGCAAAAAATATGGTTTGGATATAATATTACAAAGAATTAAACTCTGATTATAAACAGAGATAGCACAACAAGCCTACAGGTGGTTATCAAATTAAATGGAAATAACCTAGAAAGAGTTCCAGAATATAGCAGTCCTGGGCCAGTTATAGCAGGTGATGGAAAATGTAAGACAGAAATAAACACAAGAAAATAGGAACGGCACAAATAATTGTTAAAAACATGAATATTATATTCACATTAAAACAAATAACATAATAATGTGAGAACAAACGATTGGCTAAGACTAAAAGATGCATTCTTCTTAAGATCAGGACTGAGGAAGAATTGTGTATTCTCACTGTTGATATTCAAAGCATGCATTCATTGTGTACCGTCTCCGCATCGAAGGTTGGCTACCATGGAGCGCCATTCCGTTCTGTTTCTTGCTTTGATAGTGCAGGTTGTCATAGGCTGATTTGTCTTTTGATGTTGCTTGACAATGTTAGTCTTGGTCTGTCTCTGTCTCTTTTAACTTGTATTTTCCCTTCCAAGATTGCTTTTAGTAGGCATTTGTGTCTTTTAACATACCCCCAAAATCTCATTTGTCTTGTTTGAATTGTGCTTAGTAGTTTCAGTAGTTTTTTTTATTTTCAGTTATTTTAAGTCTTCATCGTTTGTTTTCTATTCTTTCCGTCCAATTTTTCATATTTTTCTATAAATCCACATTTCAAAAGTTTCAATTATCTGTTCTGTTTTCATGTCTAATGTCGATGTTCCTGCACGATACAAGAATATTGAGAAGATAGAACATTTTGTTATTCTTGGTTTTAGCCCTCGCGTTGTTTTCATGTCAGTTATATTTTTGCATAGCATTAAAATTACTTTCTGCCATTCCTATTCTCTTGCTTTAACAAACGTCTGATGCAACAAATCTATTTCAATAGAAGTGAGAAAGAGAGTTCATTGGTGTTATATGGAGTCAGTTCTGATCTAGATCATGGATAGTAAACAAACAAACGAAAAGCCGATTTGAGGCCACAGAGATGAGATTTCTCAGGAGAATGTTGAAAGTTCCCTGGATAGCTAAAAAGACCAACGAAGAAAATATCATGGAGGCCAACACAAAAAGGAAGCTTCTAAGAAACATCAGAGAGAAACATTCAACATTTATTCGAGCACATCGTGAGAAGAGGAAAGTTTTAATACTTGGTTACAACTGGCAAAATAGAAGGAAAAAGAGTTTGCGGACGACAAAGAGAGAAAATACTGGATATCTTGGTGTCATGGCATGGAAAACAATCAACAACAGAACTGATGCGATGCATCATAGATAGAAGATTGTGGAGGGACATGATCGGCTACGCCAACCGGTACAGTTCTTCCTACGTAACTACACAATAATGTGTAAACTCATGGAGATACACGCAAATGTGATCCTGGGCTGCGAGTAGAGCGTCAGAGAAAATATAACAAAAGATACATAAAATGGTATAAAGCAGTTAAACTTGTAGTGAAAAGAGGCAAAGTACTGACGTTTCAGCAAAAGACCAAATCAGGTTTTTACTTGTCCTGATTTAGGGTTGTATCAAAACGTCGGTAGTTTGTCTTGTCTCTCTATAGATGTAGTTACTTTATACCATTTTATGTTGATTTAACATTAAACTCAGCCCGTCTCCAAGTAAAAAGTTGCCAAGATAAGTGCATTGCTGGACCAACTTACTATTCAAGTTAATTATACCAAGCATGATGGGTCACAGAATACACAAATAAAACGTAGGAAAAATTGTTCACCGAGGAAAGATTTCTCAGTGGAAAACAATAGCATCCCAAAACCATCATTTCTGAAACTCACAAACATCAAAACGGCAACAAAACTGCAAATGGTAAAAGTGTATATTCTTGTTATCTCTCAGTTGTTTTAGGTAATAGAATTAATGAAGGAAGGAGGGAAGGAAGGAAGGAAGGAAGGAGGGGGCGGAGGAAGGAAGGAAGGAAGGGAGGGCGGGGACGGAGAGGGAGGGAGGGAGGGAGGGAGGGGGGAGGAGGAGGAGGAAGGACGGGGAGGAAGGGAGGGAGGGAGGAAGGAAGGAAGGAAGGAAGGAAGGAAGGAAGGAAGGAAGGAAGGAAGGAAGGAAGGAAGGAAGGAAGGAAGGAAGGAAGGAAGGAAGGAAGGAAGGAAGGAAGGAAGGAAGGAAGGAAGGAAGGAAGGAAGGAAGGAAGGAAGGAAGGAAGGAAGGAAGGAAGGAAGGAAGGAAGGAAGGAAGGAAGGAAGGAAGGAAGGAAGGAAGGAAGGAACAGAAAGAACAGAAAGAACAGACAGACAAGAATAAAGAAATAGAAAAAAAAACATAGAAATGAAATGGTAACAGGCAAAAGAAGAGTGGGAATGACAGAATAAAAGATGTAACGGAATAAAGACATTCAAAACAAGTTACTTCTAGACAATCTCACAGGTTGCTTTGCCTTATAGCAAACCAGTGTTGAAACATTTATGTCTTCTTTCTCACACTCTCTCTCATTCTTTATTTCTTTTGTTCTCTCCCATAACAGAATGAACAAGAAAATGTAAGAAAGAGTTAAATATATATGAGAATAACAACATGCACCTATGCAATTTCGCATACTCTAAAGCCCAGATCAAATAGCAAGTCATTGCTCAAGCATTGCCACGTATTATATCTCTTCCTTCCTCGCTCTCCCTCTAACGACACCTCCATCCCAAATATTTTTGAGGATCTCACGTGAGTACATTTCTTTGACTTCAGGACTGCGATATTGATCAGCATATTCAGTGGACTGACATTTCCACCGATCTTTATTGCAATTCCCCAGTCCTTCAGATCCCCATACGGTTTTTCTTTACACGTGTTGTACCTCATCTTTTTTAATCGTTTACCATCTCCTTTTATTGTTGTCAGGGGCACTAGAATGCTCACCAGCTCTCTGATCGGCTTGTGTCACGACTCAGCCGTTTCTGTTAAATACTTCTGCCCTTTTATCAACACTCTTTTTTTCTCACCCGCTCTTTAGGTGATTTACACCCGCTGTTGCGTCTTAAGTCGTACACAAGCCAGATTTCTGGGTCTCTGACGAGTTCAGAGCTCAGACAGAACGATCAAAACCATTTCCCTAAACAAATTGTCTTTAACAGACACATTAAGTACCACCGGGTCAAACAAATAATGTACAAATGGCTTCAGACAAAATGGCAGACATTCAGTACTTGACTTACAAGATATAATTAAGCAAACAAATTCAACAGACTCTAAGAGTGCAACAGACAATTATATTCTAGACACGTGTTAAATTAACAAGACTGGACTACAGTGGATACGTGATTTTCTTGTTTGACTCTTTCTTTTTCCCTGATGTTTTAATTGTTTACTAAATCTCTACTGGCTGATGTGTCAATTGCCATCAAGTCGTATGCTATCTTGTAGCACCGAAACAAAGTCAACTAAATTAATATGAACTGTGATCATTATTCGTTCTTCTGGTTTTCCCCGCTTATTTCTAAGTTCATAGTTATTACAAATTTTCTTTCTTTCAATGATTACCCCCAATCATTTCTCAGTACATACCAGTTACTACTTCTGTCTGTTTCAATGATTGCTCCCAATTACTTCTCAGTACATAGCAGTTACCACTTCTCTCTGTTTCAATGATTGCTCCCAATTATTTCTCAGTACATAGCAGTTACCACGTGTCTTCTAGTCCATGGTTGTTTTCAGAAATTTCACAGTTCTCAGTTATTCTTGCTTATCTCCGAGACCATATCTATCACCCTCACCACTCCACAGTCCATATCTATTACCATTGACCATCAGAGTACAAGGCTATTACCCTTCTCTTAACCCACCTTATGACAACCCCAGTTATCGTCCGACTGTGACCCAATATTTAATTCGCAGGTCTCTGAGTTAATGTTTATTTGTTTATTCCCACAGGTCTCTGAGTTTATGTTTTTTTGAATCCGTTTTTAAGTCAATGTGTATAATCACACATCACTGAGTCAATGTTTATTTTATCCAGTCTTCGAATCACTATTTTATTGTTTATTACAACCCCTCTCCTAGTCCATGTTTATATCAACCCCTTTCCTAGAACATGTTAATATTAACCCCTCTCATAGTCAATGTTAAATATCAACCCCTCTCCTAGCCCATGTTATACATCAACCCCTCTCCTAGCCCATGTTATACATCAACCCCTCTCCTAGCCCATGTTATACATCAACCCCTCTCCTAGCCCATGTTTATATCAACCCCTCTCCTAGCCCATGTTTATATCAACCCCTCTCCTAGCCCATGTTTATATTAACCCCTCTCCTAGTCCATGTTTATATTAACCCATCTCCTAGCCCATGTTTATATTAACCCCTCTTCTAGCCCATGTTTATATTAACCCCTCTTCTAGCCCATGTTTATACTAACCCATCTCCTAGCCCATGTTTATATTAACCCCTCTCCTAGTCCATGTTTATACTAACCCATCTCCTAGCCCATGTTTATATTAACCCATCTCCTAGCCCATGTTTGTATTAACCCATCTCCTAGCCCATGTTTATATTAACCCATCTCCTAGCCCATGTTTATATTAACCCCTCTCCTAGTCCATGTTTATATTAACCCATCTACTAGCCCATGTTTATATTAACCCCTCTTCTAGCCCATGTTTATACTAACCCCTCTCCTAGCCCATGTTTATATTAACCCCTCTCCTAGCCCATGTTTATACTAACCCCTCTCCTAGACCATGTTTATATTAACCCCTCTCCTAGCCCATGTTTATATTAACCCCTCTCCTAGCCCATGTTTATATTAACCCCTCTCCTAGCCCATGTTTATATTAACCCCTCTCCTAGCCCATGTTTATATTAACCCCTCTCCTAGCCCATGTTTATATTTGCCCCTCTCAGAGACATGTTTATACTAACTCCTCACAGAGTAAAGTAAAAGTAAAGTGCCCCGTCACGCCAAGTAGCGTATAGAGAATATGGTGTTAGTGACCATACATTTTACAGACCTTCGGCACATGATTTTTGGGGTAATGTGGTCAGTATTACACCCGTGCCCCTTTACTTTCCAGAAAAAATCCTGTACCCATTTAAGGCTGGTTGAACCCGGAAGCCGTCGGTTGGGATCGAACCCTACCTCTTGTCCTTTATAGTCCAGTTCACAAACCACTGGGCTATCTCGGCTCCCAACCCCTCACAGAGCCATGTTTATATTAACCCCTCTCAGAGCCCATGTTTATATTAACTCCTCTCCTAGTCCATGTTTATATCAACCCCTCTCCTAGCCCATGTTTATATTAACCCCTCTCCTAGCCCATGTTTATATCAACCCTCTCCTAGCCCATGTTTATATTAGCCCCTCTCAGAGACATGTTTATACTAACTCCTCACAGAGTAAAGTAAAAGTAAAGTGCCCCGTCACGCCAAGTGGCGTATAGAGAATATGGTGTTAGTGACCATACATTTTACAGACCTTCGGCACATGATTTTTGGGGTAATGTGGTCAGTATTGCACACGTGCCCCTTTACTTTCCAGAAAAAATCCGGTACCCATTTAAGGCTGGTTGAACCCGGAAGCCCCTCTATATTATCTCTTTATATTAACCCCTCTCAGAACACATGTTTATATTAACCCCTCTCAGGGCCCATGTTTATATTAACCCTAGGCAGGGCCCATGTTTATATTAACCCCTCTCAGAGCCCAAGTTTATATTAACCCCTCTCAGGGCCCATATTTATATTAATCCCTCTCAGAGCACATGTTTATATTAACCCCTCTCAGAGCCCATGTTTATATTAACCCTTCTCAGAGCCCAAGTTTAAATTAACCCCTCTCAGGGCCCATGTTTATATTAACCCCTCTCAGAGCCCAGTTCTAATGCCTTTGCCCCTCATCAGCAGCCTTCTCTAACATTAAATAATACAACATAAACTTTATCAACACATTATCAAATGGTGAATGACCATTAACTTCAGTAACAAATATAATTAGGCCTACAATTCATTTTGAACTGTGCCAGTACACTGTTGACTATCGTTGAATTTTTGTTACAGACACGCTCTTAGTGCATTACCCACTAACATAATCTTATAGAGGAATCAATGCTTATTCGAAGTGCTAATTATTTTCATTATAGGTAATATCTTTGAATAGCAAATACATCTTTTGTGAAATGACATATAGTGTCACCACTCCTTTTTCTTTCAAATGTCAGGTACGTTATTTGTCATCTTGGACGACTGTATGACTTCTTTATTTGTTGCGTTCGCACAAAGTTCAACATCTTGTGTTGTTGCTTACAGTAAGCTGTTATATTTTCCACTATTGGACCCCACACATCCGACTGCAGGAAGACATTCTTGGTTAGCAAGTTGCCTTCCCTCTTCGGTCATTACTTGCTTGACCAGACTGGCTAGTCTGCTTGCAGGCCACACACACACACACACGGACAAACACGCACGCACACACAAAAACACGCACGCACACACAAAGACACACACACACACACACAGGCACACACATAGATACACACACACACAGACAGACGGACACACAGACACAGACAGACACATACACACACACACACATACACACACATACACACACACACACACAGAGGTGCAGCACGATCTTGATCAGTTTACATCCACTTATTCTGACAGAGCCTGAGAGGTAAGGTCAGAAATGAAGTACTGAGAAAAAAACAAAGCTATGAATAACCACCTTCATATAAAATACAAAAAAAAAACACACACACACAGATAAAATGGTTTGGCCACGTGACAAGGCAGAAAAAAAATAAAATCACAAAACACCGAGCCTTTAAAAAACGTTGCGAGAACACCGATTGACGGAATATTAGAAAAACTAGGAAACATAACAGCATCAGATGCGAACAGGCGAGCAAAGAAGCTCAAATTAAATTATTATTATATATCTCCTCGAAGCTGAAAATTAAATGAGGAAGGAAAGAAGAAGATCCTAACAAAAGCAATCATCTATAAGTCGTTTACTATTCACGTCCAGGTGCTGCTATGTGTTCTACTGGAGGACGGGGTTTCGAATCCCGGTGTTCAATAAAAAAAAAAAAAACATTTAAGTGATTCACTAATAATGCTGTCTTCCTTTTCATAACAGCTAAAATATATTAATATCACTATGTTTCTTCTTCTTCCTCTCAGCTCCCTGTGGAGTATAGGTCTTCAACAAACACTTTCCAAGTCGTTCTGTTTCTTGCCATTCTTTTAAGAGCAATCCATGTCTTCCCCCTCATCTTCATCTCTGCTTCTATCTGTCTTCTCAAAGAATTCCCTGGTCTTCCTCTTTGTCTTTTTCCTTGGGGATAAAAAAAAATGGCATGTTGTGTAATACTCTCAGTTGACTTCCGCAGTGTGTGTCCTATCCAGCGCCATCGTCTTCGCTGTATCTCTTTATCCACTGGTATTTGACTGGGACATTTCCATAATTATGTTAGTGAATTTGTCATGCCATTTCCATCGTTTTATTCTGCATAAGCATCCATTAATGAAAGTCTGTATCTTCATGATTGTCATTTATTTTTTCTCCATGTTCGCAGAGCAGACTACAGGGTGGAGCTCTGTGTGGAAGTTATTAGTAAACAGTGCGAAGTATTACACGGGCGAGGCTTTTTAACATTTCAATGTAGGGTTTCTTAAAGAACAAGTAATTAAAGATAAATTCGCAGTCACAATACCAAACAAATGCCAAGTCCTCCAACAACTAGAAAATACAATAAATATAGAAGATCATTGGACACAGGTATAGGATATATGGAAAGAGACATGAGAAGAAACGCTGGGGAAAAGAGAACGTCAGAATAAGGAATGGTTGACAGCAGAGACCCTGGATACAATTTAAGAAAGAAAGAACAAGAAAGCAGACATAAATAAAAGCAAAACAATAAGTAATATAACCAAAATACAGGAAGCTTACACAGAGGTGAACAAAGAAGTGAGAAGATGCATTAAAAGGGATAAGAGGAAATATATAGATGAACTAGCTAAAGAGGCAGAGGAAGCAGCAAATAAAGGGAATATGAAAGAATTGTACAACAGCACAAAGAACCACTATGGTTACGGGAGATCAATAACGGAAGATAAGGTTCGTGTAAGACGAAGGAAGAGATAATCACAGACACGACGGGACATAGACATCAAAGCCCCTTTACAGGCCACGGAGACGATGACAATCAACTTTGCACGAGAAACATCCAGATTGACAGTAGAAATGACCGCGTCTACGGCAAGACAAACCATTAGATAATTGCTGGAAATTATATTCTTGAGGTTTTTTTGTTTCTCATTTCTGAAATGTAAAAGAAACGGTTCCCTCCCCTGCCTTGCTAAGCTTAGGAGAAATAGAAATATGTTTGAGACCATATTTTTCCAGCACCAAAGGGAAAATATTTGGATGACGTGGTCAGTATCACGCCAGGCCGATGTGTATTTCTGAGATAATGTGCCAAGAGTTTTCTATTGTACTGGAGAATAAAGGCAGCGTGCCAGCATGCAACTTACTACGGTGTGTTCGTATCACAATTGTGATTTCAATCCTTGGCTCTACAGAAACCAAAAGCAAACAAAACAAAAAAAAACACTTTCCGTCCAACTGAATCTGAGGTCAGCCCCTTGGTTGCGAATATCGAATGTAACAATTACACTGTAGTATTTCAGGAATTCATATTTACGATTAGAAAAAAGTTAAGAGCAGCTACATTTTATTTTCCTCCACAAATTAATAAATAAGAACAGCGACCGCAAACGGGCGGTTGAATACAACGAAATCATTCTGGTGTCTTCAGTCTGCGTTTACCTTATTCATAGTTCGCCGGCTGTTGCCAAGAAAATATAGTTGGATATGATCGAATATTCAGCTATGAAAAGATTAGCTGTCAGGGATTTTCTTTTCATGTCAGATTATGATATTTGAGTCTGGTCTTTAAAATAAATGTGAGCACGCACACTTGACAAACCAACACAAAGTTTACCTTGTCGGTTCGTGTGTTTAAGGCCACAGCTTGAGGGGAAATTAATTGTTGAAACATTGATTATGCATTTCTTAAAAGATAAATTTTAATTGATCTTTGTAATCCTATAGAAAGAAGAAATTGTATTAATTTCTTGCCAATTTTATTTTAATACGTTTTAATAACTGCCTCACGAATGCTAGTTTCTTAAAAAGAAATTGAGTAATTCCTTCCAAGATAGTTATTATGTAATTATTTGTATGTGTCCAAGTGTCCGTGTGAGAGTGGGACAAGCGTCGTCTTAGATCAATGATTTCACCAACAATCGCTTCTTCCAATTCTGTAATAGATTCTCAGATCATTTCTGTCAGAGATTATCAGATCATTTCTGTCAGAGATTATCAGATCATTTCTGTCAGAGATTATCAGATCATTTATGTCAGAGATTATCAGATCATTTCTGTCATAGATTCTCAGATCATTTATGTTAGAGATTATCAGATCATTTCTATCAGAGATTATCAGATCATTTCTGTCAGAGATTCTCAAATCATTTATGTCAGAGATTATCAGATCATTTATGTCAGAGATTCTCAGATCATTTATATCAGAGATTATCAGATCATTTCTGTCAGAGATTATCTGATCATATATGTCAGAGATTATCAGATCATATCTGTCAGAGATTCTCAGATCATTTCTGTCATAGATTCTCAGATCATTTCTGTCATAGATTATCAGATCATTTCTGTCAGAGATTATCAGATCATTTCTGTCAGAGATTCTCAGATCATTTCTGTCAGAGATTCTCAGATCATTTCTGTCAGAGATTATCAGATCATTTATGTCAGATATTCTCAGATCATTTCTGTCAGAGATTCTCAGATCATTTCTGTCAGAGATTCTCAGATCATTTCTGTCATAGATTCTCAGATCATTTCTGTCAGAGATTCTCAGATCAATTCTATCAGAGTTCTCTGATCATTTTTGGCGTAATAAAAATGGTTAAGAGTTAACAAGGATAAGAAATGTTTTTACCTTTCACTTATCAATTGTTTCCAAATTCATATTTGTGCAATTTAAAACAAGAAATATTGTTCTCTTCCAATGATTGTCAACAATTGTGTCGTTTGGCACATATTGCATACGAGTTTGTGTGAATTGTATTGATTATAATAAATGGCTACACCCTTGGGAATTTGATCTTAAATAGGTTTGTACTACTGACCATTTCGTATTTTATAGGATTCTTTAATCTATAAGCTGCTTGAAAGTACATTTCTCAAAATAATGTTAATATTCGTTTTAAAAGCTTATGGCTGATCTCAAATTATGTTACGTATTATGTTTTATGTGTGTTTCACAATATTTTTCAAGCAATAATTGTGTTCTCTCTATGCACATATTACACTCATTAATGTTCTACATAACATAGTTATGGGTACAGCCAATGTGAATTATAAATGGCGTCAACAGGGCAACATAACGTCATTTCTAAATCATGAAAATAAGTTCCGGGCTACAGAGTTTGAGGCAATAGTAGAGCGACATTACAAAAAATGTATTCATCTTATAACAAGCTGTAGAATATAAGTCTTATCGCTAGACTTTTCTTCCCGCCAATCCGTTTGCCAGTCGTCTACAGAAACACAGACGCATTAGAAAGTTATTGGCAGTTAGAATGACAACATCTCGTGAACAATTAAACCAGTCAAAGTGTATTGTTGAGAAAATAGTCCTTTAACAGGTAAGTGAGATCAAGGTAATCCATGGAGGCTGTAGAAATGTGGTTTTATAGAAGAATGTTGAGAATACCATGCAAAGCTAAGAAGAGTAATGCAAACGCTCTGAAAGAGGTCAAAGGAAAAAGAGAGCTAATATCTAATATTAGGAAGAAACAATCATCATTGTTGGCCATGTAATGAGAAGGAAACAGCTGGAATGTATTGTAAAAACTTGGAAAATTGAGGGAAGAAGAGATAGAAGGAAGCAAAGAGAAAAGATGCCAGACAACTTAAGAGAATCACTTGGCAGAAGGTCAACAACAGAAATTATAAATATATGTTGAAATCGAAAGTTGTTGAGATACATGATCATCTACGCCAGTAGGCATATTACTTGATGATGATGAGGTCAAGGAAACACCGGTTGAGCGTTCCCATTCATCACAGATATTGCTTAAATCAGAAACAACTAAACTTGTCGCCACACTACTGAACCCATGTTTTTTTTCTCCCAAACCCATATCTTTGCTCAAATGCCAATCTTTTGTTCTTTCTTTAAAATAAAAAAAATAACGCAACCTATCTGATCAATTCAATAGACAAGATCTTAGCACACCATAATGATATTGCAGTTCAGAAAAGCGACAAAAGACTAAAAATAATTTCCTATAATATAACAAATGTTTCATCATAATGGAGGTAAACTTTAATATTTCAAATAGCGCGGGATATTGTAGACAGTGAAAAGCTATACCTTCAGGCAAATGGAAGCAACTCACTCAAGCATTTTCTTCACGGACCGAACTAGACACATACGGCGGAAGACATAGTTCTCCACGACTGGCGATTTGCTGCTATAGCTTGTTTTATAACTCGTGCCCAACTTTTAAAATCGTTAGCTTTTTAACCGCTTGTTGTAAGTTGTTCAAAATTTGCATGTAAAGTTATAATGATTAGAACCCAACAGGGAAATAATTTCATTTAAAAAAAAACATTTGGTTATTATTGTTGCTTATTTGATTTATATAAATTTATAACGACCCATTGATGTAGTCGAAACTTAATGTTTACAGTATTTTAGTTCAAAATAGCGAGTAAAAATCCATACACGGTAAAATTGACGTGTTTGCACGCTTTCGCCGTGGTTTTTTGACACAATTAGACACTTGAGAAATTGTGTGTTCCATTTCCGTTCATTCAGAGGTGTTGGCGTGAAATTCGCAAAATGTTGGGTATGAATGAAACTGTTACAATAAGAAAATTAAAAATTTCGCTGAAAAAGAACAACAGTATTGAAATATCAAAGTCTACATTATAGAGGAATGTGAGAGCTGCAGGCTTTACATTCAGAAAGTATTCCAATGGACGAAACATCATCTGTGAGAAGCCACATATAGTAGTCATGAGAAGCAAGTACTTACGTGAAGTAAAAGAGGTGCGCAAGCAAGGTTATGATATTGTGTACTTGGATGAAACATGGATCAATGCTCACCACACTAACCAAAGGGAATGGCAGTCATCAGATGGAAAGATTAAGAGATTAATACCTAGCAGCAAAGGACAGCGCTTGATAATTGCTCATGCAGGTAGTCGACAACATGGACCAATACAGAATGCAGAGCTCATTTTTCTTTCAAAATCCATAGACAATCGGGATTATCACTCTGAGATGAATGGTCACATATTTAGACATTGGACTGAAAATTATGTTCTCCCATCACTAGATCGACCATCTTGCCTAATAATGGACAATGCAACGTACCACAACATTGTTGCACTTGAAGATAAAGTCCCGACGTCATCCAGTACAAAAGATGCTATTAAGATATGGCTCACAAAGGAGCACATACAATTTAATAACATGTACTTAAAACCTGAATTACTATCTCTAGTAAAGCAAAAACAAAGGACAAAGATTTTTCAAATAGATAAGATTATCCAAGAGCACGGTCATATAAGTTTGAGGCTGCCACCTTACCATGCTCATTTAAATCCAATAGAACTAATCTGGGCAAAATTAAAAGGACAAGTGGCAGATGAAAATACAACATTCAAAATATGCGATGTAAAGACTCTTGCTAATCTCGCTTTATTAAATATAGACAAAGATTATTGGGCTGAATGTGAAGACCACGTCTTAAAACAGGAAGAGGAATATTGGAAAAATGATGGTTTGTGGAATGTTCAACCCCAAACAGTTAATCTTTTAGACTCGTCTGATTCAGAATGAAAGTATATAGCCCCCACAATGTTGGCCCCTATATTACCTTAAATTAGTTCAACAAACGGTCCTTTTCAGGACCACACAACTATGAAAATTGGACATACACGTATACCTTGTTATCGTCCGTCCTCGAACTGAGAAGACAATAATTCTCCTGGTATTTCCCCATTACGGCCACGCCTTTACCTAGTGAAAATTAATCATAGACCAGCAACTACGGTAATTTCTATTATTTAAGGGTTCACAATTTACAATTATGACAAACATCAAAGAAATTCGCCGCTTTAAGAAAACTGCATCTGCAAGATATTTGTTAAATATACATTTATTTAAAGGGTCTTTTGCATTCTAATAACATTTGGAAAAT
Source organism: Megaustenia siamemsis (assembly GCA_032433765.1). NCBI lineage: Eukaryota > Metazoa > Mollusca > Gastropoda > Stylommatophora > Ariophantidae > Megaustenia > Megaustenia siamemsis. The sequence goes on from JAVIAB010000073.1 coordinate 47,513,250, forward strand.
TTCAACAGTTTTTAACAAACGGTTACTGAACAATAGCGTTTTTAAGTTGGGCAAGTGATTTGAAACGAGCTATAGTTCATGTGGGTCATGTTGTGTCTTCTTAGTTCCATGGCCGAGCCTTTCCTAGTAATTGTTCTGAGTAGCGTTTCTCTTCGTGTTCCGTTTTTTTTTTTACCAGATGATTTCCCCATAAATGCCTGATTGAGAAGTCTTTCTTCATTCATTCTCTGCACAGGACAGGTGTATTTCCAACGCCTTCTTCTTATAAAGTTCATCTCGCATCTTATTGGTTGAGATGCATTATCTCTCCAATTTATGTGTGAGATACTGGGAGACATTTGTTTTCAAAGGCATTTAATTGATAATCTAAAATGTTGGTGTTAAGAAAAAAAGTGTCTTTGAAAACAAACACACTGAGCAAATTTGTAAAAAACATCGCAGAAATGCTAGACTTATACATTAATTGAAAGATAATCAATAACCTAAGATATACTGATGACACTGTATGTAGTAAAAGCAGAAAATCCTAAAGATCTACAACGATTACTTAATGAAATAAACATGGCAAGCAAAAATTATGGATTAAATATGAATATCAAAAAGACTAAAACTATGATCATAAGGAAAGAAAATTCTCAAGATCTACAAATAAATATCAAAGTTGAAGGAATACACCTGAAAACAGTTCAGAGCTACAACTACCTGGGACATACTACATCCAGTGATGGCAAATGTAAAACTGAAATAAACAAAAGAATAGGTATGGCAAAAAGTAATTTCAATGCCTTGAAAAGTATACCAAAATCAAAACAAATAACACCAGGGCTAAAACTAGAAATAGCAAAATGTTACATCTTCTCAATATTCCTGTATGGTGCAAAAACATGGACGTTAGGCAAGAAAACAGAACAGAAAATTGAAGCCTTTGGAATGTGGATTAATAGATGAATAGGTAGAATTGGATGGAAAGAAAAGAAAACAAACAATGAAGTTTTAAAATAACGAAAAATGAATGAAAAGAAAACAACTAAACACAATTAGAACAATACAAATGAAATTTTTGGGGCATGTTAAAAGACACAACAGCCTCCTAAAAGTAATATTGGAAGAGAAAATTCAAGGTAAAAGAGGCAGAGGCAGACCAAGACTAACATGGACGAGTAACATCAAAAGATGGACAAGTCAGCCTATGACAGTCTGCACCATCAAAGCCAGAGACAAGAGTGGAATGGCGCTCCATGGTAGCCAACCTTCGATGCGGAGACGGCACTCAATGATGATGATGAAAACAAATGAGTCCGTAGAATTTCACTGGAAGCAACTAGATAAGATAAACGGAAAACAAGACACGATGAGAAGCCTCAGATTATGGAAAGAAGATAATGAAATGAGAATATTTGATTGAAATAAACGGGAAAACATTTCCGAATCTGGACACAGTAGCTGTTATACGTGTCCACTTACTCTGAAGATGGCACTGTTAAAAGTGCGGAGATATAGCATGTTCTCAATAATTCCCGCGGCGATTCACGATCTCTTTCTACCTCCACCTTCCTAATTCTCTGTCAAATAATGTTTTGATCAATTTACTCGTTTAGCTTATTCATGAACAAACGCGGCCTGAAATGGCGGCTATGAAACCCCGTCGACGCCAAGCTAATGTAAAACCGGATACAGAACAATGCAACCTGGCAGATGCAGCAAGGTACACGATGACCTAGGCCAGTCGCACCAGAATTTAAAAGAGGTGGCATGATAACACAAATGATGATCTTGATACACAAATCATACATATTCTGTCCTCTTCTGTCCAATTCTGCTCCATTCTCAACCCTCTTGTGCCAAACATCATCGAAAGAAGATTAAGTATTCTTGATAAAGCTCTGCTGTTTGCTTCATACATAGTAATTTGTCTGGCGCTCTATGTTTCGTTAAGCCATCTTTTGGGAGATCTTTTCATTTTATATTTCTATTGTCGCATTTAATTGTTGATGTTTTGTTGTTGTATGCTTTTTGCTGATAGTTGTGTTATCTCTCCATGACAACCAGATTAACGTTTTTGGATGTGACCCAGAATTGGCGTGACACTAACGGCTCTATAGTCCGTTCAGAATCGTTTGCCGAGATGTTATGATTTATAATTCAAAAAGTTCTTGATGATTTCACATGATTTTTGGCATACGGTGTTAAAATGTCCATGTCACGAGAACATATGTGTTACTCGATGTCTAGCTATAACGGTTTTCTTAAAGCGGCGAATTCCTTTGATCTTTGCCCATGTAACTATTATTTTGACCCTAATCAAAATGTTTTACAGTAATCTAGTGCAACGATGACCCATAGGCGTGTCCATAAAATTTTACTGGGTGGCAAGTATACAAATTTTAAATTATATATAGAACTTTTGTTCGTAGAGTCAATTTGATATAGTTCCATGCTCTTGGTGTGAGTTTCCCAAATGTTGTCGCTGCCTTTCAAATACGTACATTTAGTTCCTCATCTAAGGAAAGTGTGGCTGTAATAGTGGATCCAAGATAGCTGAACTTCTGTACTGACTCAAGCAGGCTTCCATTCAAAGTAATGGTTGTTGGTTTGCTTATAACATATTTTTGATTGCTTGGGTGGTCTTGAACAATAAACTGTTTAACAAATCAACTAGGAAATTTTGCAAATCAAACTATTTATCTGTAGACTTAATCAGAGTAATGATCATTCAGAATCAGACGAGTCAAATAGGTCGATTACTGCTTTCGGCTGAACAAACAACAAACCATCCTTTTTCCAATATTCCTCTTCTTGTCGTAACACATGATCCTCACATTTTACCCAGTAGTCTTTATTTATATTTGATAGAGCCTGATTTGTAAGTGTCTCAACATCGCATAATTTGAAAGTTTTATTTGTATATGCTACGTGTCCTTTAACTTTTGCCCAAACTAGTTCTATAGGATTTAAGTGTGCATGATATGGAGGTAGTCTCAAACATCTATGGCCATGTTCTTGAATTAACTTGTCTATTTTAAATATCTTTGTACGTTGTGTCTGTTTTACAAGGCTAAGCAATTCGGGTTTCAAGTAGCTGTCGTTAACTTGTATGTGTTCTTTTATGAGCCACGTTTTGATTGCATCTTTTGTACTTGATGATGTTGGGATTCTATCTTCTACGTTAACTACGTTATGGTATGAAGCATTGTCCATTATCAGACAAGAAGGTCGATCTAATATTGGAAGGATACTTTTCTCGATCCAGTCTTTAAATATGTGCCCATTCATTTCGGAGTGGTAGTCTCTATTGTCTATGGATTTTGAAATGAAAACGAGATGAGCATTCTGCAACAACCCATTATGTCTGCTACCTGCATGTGCAACTATCAAACGTTGCCCTTTACTGCTTGGTACTGATCTTTTAATACTTCCATCTGCTAACTGCCATTCCTTATCATTTGTATGATGAGCGTTGATCCAAGTTTCATCTAAATAAACAATATCATAATCATTTTCGCGTATTTCCTTCACTTCACGTAAATACTTGCTTCTAAGAGCTACTAGATGTGGCTTCTCACAAATAATGTTTTTTCCACCAGCATATTTTCTAAAGGTGAAGCCTGCACTTCTTAATATTTTCCATAATGAAGTTTTTGATATTTCAATGTCGTTGTTAGTTTTCAGCCAAAGCTTCAACTTTCTAAGTGTCACTTCTTCGTTTATATCAAACATTCGACAGATTTCTCTTTTTACTAGGTCCTTATCAAAACTGTCTAACGTTTCTTTCCTTCCTTGCTTTCTTGCATTTGTTGGCAGTAAATATCCGCTTCCTTTAACTATTCGATCAAATGAACATTTACACAAACCTAAAATATGCATTGTTCTCTTCTCAGGGTTTGATAAAGAACAATAAAGATGTCCCTTTTTACGCTCTCTGCAGAAGTATTGATAAATCTTTATAGCAATGTTATGCTCAGTAAAATATTTTGCCTTTATATCCATTCTCACATAGACTTGCAGAAGATAATATGGATAGTGCCGCCTCCTTTCTGTAAATATTGAGATTTGCCTCTGAATTATGACTCGAACTCGAGTCTACGGCCGTGATTTTGACGTCACATAATTTCCGGTTTCGGCTAAAATGTCATTTTGTGCTAAACGGGAAATTTCATATGTAACATTTCTTTATAAAAATTTATAGTGGAAACATAACTATTTTAGGATGGTGCGCATTCAGCCGTGAAGGTCATGCCTATATGTTAAAGAATCAGCTGTGAGATGTAAGCATCTACATAATCCCGCCGGTGTTTATAATATCGATTAACTTTTTTTTTAATATAGGTTAAATAAGGCATCTTTGAAACTGGATCACATTTCTTTGATAAAAAAATATTTTTATAGCGACATTAGTATTCTAAACCTAACTTCAAAAGATCAATGCAAATGAACAATAAGTTTTTGAAAAAAATAAATTAATGTCTAGGCAAACGAATCTGAACGGACTATAGAAGCGTATCTACATAGTGCTTAATTGTGGGTGTTGTTCGTTATGTGTATTTGCAAACATGAATTCAATTGGTTACAATTAGTGTGGCCGTATTTCTCAATGATTTTGTCAACATGGTACACCTTTTTCTTATTCGTATTCTTCACAAGTTGTAACAATTCGGGTTTTAAATATGTGTCGTCAAATTTGACATTTTCATTCGCAAGCCATGTCCTAATTTGCTCTTTTGTATTTGATGCAGTAGGCACTTTGTCCCATCTTGAATTCCCTAAGGAAGTGCTGATATAGTAAAACAGTAACCTTTTGCATAGTTATAAATTTGCATTTCAAACTCATTGTAATTTAGATGTAAATGTTGGTATTTAAAGTCAACAAATTGTCTACTGAGTCTTCACAAAATTAATAAAGATACACCTTCACTTAGGTAATTAATGCCCAGGCCGTGGTGCGTCATGTCGTTCAATAACAATTCAGTTTTGTGCACGGGATTTTCCTGAACTTAGTGTTTCTGCAATAGCCAAACTATTTTACGTGAACGACCGCAACAAATTAATGTATATATCCTAAAATGGTGTCAAATTCGAACAGGGTGAATTTAATATAGCCTAAAGAAGAAAACTTTTAAACTAGATCAAATTTCTCAGAGCAAAAAATATTTCTATAACGACATCAATATTATAAGATTACATGCAAAAGTTGAAAGCAAAATAACAAACGGTTATCACGTAAAGCTAATTCAAGTGTGGTTATGAATTTCTGAACTGACTATAGTAACCTCATTCCTGCAAGTTAGCACGTGACATTTAGATCCTCCAGTCTTTCCAGGAAAGAAATGAGTACTGGCTCTTGGTCAAGAAACCATCATGGACCGTGATCCCCTGAAAGTTGTTCCTAGAGAAGTAGACGTCCAAACTTCTCTACCCATTCATTGTGTTGCTATAGGGTACCTTTTTTCTGTTTTTGTTCAGCATTTATTTGATAAAACAAGGGTCATTTTTCTGTTTTGTTCAGCATTTATATGATAAAACCAGGGTCAGTTTTATGTTTTTGTTCAGTGTTTATATGATAAAACTATGACCTTTTCTTTTTCTTTCTTTTTTTTTTTTTTGCTATTTATTTGAAGTTGTGTGTTAGATGTTTTTTTTTTTTTTTCACCGAACACTTTTTTTTTTTTTTTTAGAAACACAGCGACATGTTAATGTGAATAATTATGATTGCAACTAGTAAGATGATTCTAAACTCACATAGATCAAGATGGCAATATGCACCCTCAACTATAGAAATGCTTCTTTCTTCGTAATCTTCTTCTTCATCTTATTATTATTATTAATATTATTCCTTTTCTTTCTTATTATATTCCTCCTCATCCTCTGTCTCTATTTTTTTTTCTCCACAGTGAATTTACAGACGTCGATTACAAAATGTCAAAGAAAGCTCGTTGTAAAGTAACATTATCACCTACGCCAGCAGACAAAGTACTTGATAATGAGATATAATAAAAGTAGACTTTATTACTGGTATAATATATTATAAAAGGATGAATATAATAGTGTAACACATTTTGTTTCAAAATTGAGGACCTATCGTTATTTGTCTTTTTATTTGTTGTTGTCGGATAATTATTATTATCATTATTCTGTTTGACATATAATTATGAAAGATTGGATTTTTGGACGACGAGATAATGGCAGATCAAGAAGAAGATTGTTTAAAGACATCAAAGAGACCTTGAACTTGACAAAAGAAGAACATGCTGAAGTTTGCCGAAGGCACAAATATCACAGTTTTACTACAAAACACGACACAGACACGTCCACTTCATTATCCTCATCGAGTGCCATCTACGCAACGAAGGTTGGCTACCATGGAGCGCCATTCTGCAATAGTCCTAACATTCCATGTACTTATTTTAAGATCTTTCCTCCGACATAAGTTCGAATACCTCTCCATGACTTCCTCTGGACTAGTACGTGATGGGGCTCTAATCTCTTTCACGGTGGTCTGCCATATTCGTCTTTCGTGTCATGAACATGCCTCTTGTGTACCACACACTTTGCTGTTTTCGCTTTCTGGGCCGTTGGTCATTGCTGACTCTTCCGCCATATCCACCGTCACAAACTTTGTACAATTCGTAATGGACATTTTCGTATGCCTGGCGCGACAGTGAAAAACAATGACCTATCACTGATAGGTCTATCTCGAATGAAAAGAAGATAAATTAAAATGTTCTGTTTTATTTAAATTAAGTGCGTCCACTTAACGTCCTTTTAAAGGTGGATGGCAAAGAGGTGTGATTCTTTTGTCGTCGGATGCACACAAACGAACGAAAAACAGAAGTGGGAGATACGGTTAGAGACAAGACTTTTTTCAGACGGGCTGTGGTGAATGCGTTCAGCAAAGGAGATGCGACCTGATGATGAGCTACATATGTTCATACATGCGACCTGATGATGAGCTACATATGTTCATACATGCGACCTGATGATGAGCTACATATGTTCATACATGCGACCTGATGATGAGCTACATATGTTCATACGTGCGACCTGATGATAAGCTACATATGTTAATACATGCGACCTGATTATTAGTTACATATGTTCATACATGCGACCTGATAATGAGCTACATATGTTCATACGTGCGACCTGATGATGAGCTACATATGTTCATACATGCGACCTGATGATGGGCTACATATGTTCATACGTGCGACCTGATGATGGGCTACATATGTTCATACGTGCGACCTGATGATGAGCTACATATGTTCATACATCGCTAGTTACGTTGATAGAATTATCAGAAAACGTAACAACGATCATCTGCGTCAGTCCCATGACGCGTTCATGTTTTGATAACTCTCTTAAACTTCACGTAAAACCGATGAGTTCGCACTAGATTCCTGTCATACAATGACGCATCACTCTACTAGATCTCCTCGAGTACAAAAACATCAAAAATAGCCATTCTCCATGATTTATCATTTCTCATTACTGACTTCCAGAAGCGACTCGCACTTTCTATAAATACATCTTCGTGGAAGCTCTTTTGTCAAATCTGTCTCCTCGATTCTTTCAGGCTATTCTAGAATTTTCTCTTTCTGCCAAATTATCCCACTGCTCTCTATCTTTCTCTCGATAATTTAACAATCGAAGCGATAAGTGCATTAGGAGAGCTGGGAGTACAATTTATAACAAAACTACTCAATGACATATACAACAGTGGACATATACACATATCTACTGAAATCTATCTTTGTAGCCACCTCAAAGCAGTCAGGTGTCACTGATTGCGAAGACCATCACACTGTTAGCATCGTGAACCATATTACCAAAATATTACTAAGAATAATCATTAAACGTGAAAGGAACAAAATAAAATCAGAAATAAGCGAGGAACAATGTAGATTTGTGGAAGGAAAGAGCACCAATAATGCAATATACATCCTGAGAACATTGATAGAAAGAGCTATAGATGTGAAGAAAGATCTATATATTTGCTTTATAGACTACACAAAAGCATTTGACAAAGTAAAGCATGTGGAAATAATCAATATGCTGTGGAGATTAAACATTGATGGCAGGGATCAGCGAATCATATCAAACATGTACTGGCAACAAACAGCAGCTATACGAATTAGCAACCAAACAGGACAATTCCAATGTATTCAACAAGGAGTCAGACAAAGACAGATTTGTTTTCACTTTACAGCTCATACTATGAGATCAATTGTAGACAAAAAAGGAATTGAAATTAACGATCACAACATAAACAATTCGCGATATGTGGATGACACAGTCTTAATAGCAGAGAGAGAGAGAGAGAGAGAGAGAGAGCGAGAGAGAGAGAGAGAATGAACTACAAGAAATGATATACATGAAAGTAAAAGAAAGCAAGAAGAAAGGTTTGCGTCTGAATAGTAAGAAAATAGAAATAATGGTCATATCGAAGACACAATCACCACAATGCAGCATAAAAATAAACATGACAAATCTGAAACAAGTGCAGCGCGTCAGATACTTAATGTATAATAATAACAGGTGGAAGATGCACCACAAAAATAAAAAGCAGAATAGCTGAGGCCAAAATAGCATTTTAGAAAATGAAAAACAACTTGTGCAAGTCTAAGTCAATAAAAGTGAGAAAGAAAGTTCATCGGTGCTATATAGAGTCAATTCTTACCTATGGAAGTGAATCAAGGACAGTAGACAAATGAAAAGACGAATAGAGACCATAAAGGTGGGATTTCTCAGAAGAATGTTGATAGTTCTGTGGACAGATAAAAAGAGCAAAGAATAAATTCTCACAAAGAGGCCAACACAAATAGGGAGCTCTTAAAAACATCAGAAAGAAAAATCAAAATTGTGTGGGCCAATCGTAAACAAAAGGAAAGTTGGAGCATTTGATTACAACTGGCAAAACACAGGGTAAAAGAGATCGTTGACGACAAGGAGAGAAGATACTATATAGCTTCGTGTTATGGCATGGAAATCAGTCAAGAACAGAATTAATTCGAAGTACTGTGGATAGACAATTGTAGTAGGGTATGTTTGTCTGTACCAACAAGTATGACACATGATGGTCATGATAAATGTATGGTGCATTAACCTTTACTATATATTCTTGTAGCTGTTTCCTACACGTTTTTCTTTTATTTCATGTTCGTGAAATGAGTGTATCCGTCTTCAGTTTGCGACAGGGGTTTGACTCACTTCTTCGATTACCACGTTGTGACACCCCTACCGAAACATTCCAACGTGATGATACCCCTACTGGAACAACCCTCGTGATGACAACTCTACCGGAACAATTCCACGTTGTGACACCGCTACCGAAACATTCCAACGTGATGATACCCCTACTGGAACAACCCTCGTGATGACAACTCTACCGGAACAATTCCACGTTGTGACACCGCTACCGAAACATTCCAACGTGATGATACCCCTACTGGAACGACCCTCGTGACAACTCTACCGGAACAATTCCACGTTGTGACACCGCTACCGAAACATTCCAACGTGATGATACCCCTACTGGAACAACCCTCGTGATGACAACCCTACCGGAACAATTCCACGTTGTGACACCGCTACCGAAACATTCCAACGTGATGATACCCCTACTGGGACAACCCTCGTGATGATAACCCTACCGGAACAATTCCACGTTGTGACACCGCTACCGAAACAATCCAACGTGATGATACCCCTACTGGAACAACCCTCGTGATGACAACGCTACCGGAACAATTCTACGTTGTGACACCGCTACCGAAATATTCCAACGTGATGATACCCCTACTGGGACAACCCTCGTGACGACAACCCTACCAGAAAAATTCCACGTTTTTACACCGATACAGAAACATTCCAACGTGATGATTCCCCCACTGGGACAACCCTCGTGATGACAACCCTACCGGAACAATTCCACGTTGTGACACCGCTACAGAAACTTTCCAACGTGATGATACCCCTACTGGAACAACCCTCGTGATGACAACCCTACCGGAACAATTCCACGTTGTGACACCCCTACCGAAACATTCCAACGTGAAGATACCCATACTGGAACAACCCTCGTGATGACAACCCCCCGGAACAATTCCACGTTGTGACACCCCTACCGAAACATTCCAACGTGATGATACCCCTACTGGGATAACCCTCGTGATGATAACCCTACCAGAACAATTCCACTTTGTGACGCCGCTACCGAAACATTCCAACGTTATGATACCCCTACTGGGACAACCCTCGTGATGAAAACCCTACCGGAACAATTCCACTTTGTGACACCGCTACCGAAACATTCCAACGTGATGATACCCCTACTGGAACAACCCTCGTGATGACAACCCTACCGGAATAATACCACGTTGTGACACCGCTACCGACACATTCCAACGTGATTATACCCCTACTGGGACAACCCTCGTGATGACAACCTTACCGAAACAATTCCACGTTGTGACACCCCTACCGAAACAATCCAACGTGATGATACCCCTACTTGGACAACCCTCGTGATGACAACCCTACCGGAACAATACCACGTTGTGACACCGCTACCGACACATTCCAACGTGATGATACCCCTACTTGGACAACCCTCGTGATGACACCCTTACCTACATGTCCAACCCCATGTGGTGACACCCCTACCGTAACAACCCCATATGCTGACACCCCTACTGGAGCAACCTCATGTGGTGACACCCGTCCGGAACAACCCCATGTGGTGTTACCCCTACCAGAACAACCCCATATGGTGACACCCACAACTGGAACAACCTTATGTGGTGACACCCCTACCAGAACAACCCCACTTGTGATGACACCCCTACCGGAACAACTCCATGTGCTGACAGCCCTACCGAAATAACCCCATATGGTGACACCCCTACCGGAACAACCACATGTGGTGGTACCCCTACCGGAATAACCCCATGAGCTGACACCCCTACCGGAACAACACCATTTTCTGACACTCCTACCAGAAAAACCCCATATGGTAACACCCTTACCAGAACAACCACATGTGCTGACACCCCTACCAGAACAACCTCATATGGTGACACCCACTATTGGAACAACCTCATGTGGTGACACCCCTACCAGAACAACCTCATATGGTAACACCCACTACTGGAACAACCTCATGTGGTGACACCCCTACCAGAACAACCCCATATGGTAACACCTTTACCAGAACAACCACATGTGCTGACACCCCTACCGGAACAACCTCATATGGTGACACCCCTACCGGAACAACCCCATATGATGACACCCCTACCGGAACAACCTCATATGGTGACACCCACTACTGGAACAACCTCATGTGGTGACACCCCTACCAGAACAACCCCATATGGTAACACCCTTACCAGAACAACCACATGTGTTGACACCCCTACCGGAACAACCTCATATGGTGACACCCCTACCGGAACAACCTCATATGGTGACACCCCTACCGGAACAACCCCATGTGGTGACACCCCTACTGGAACAATCACATTTGTTGAAATGGAATCTTAGTAAGCTCTGATTTTCTGATCTTCAAGTCAGCATTAAACTATCAGCTATAATCTCTTTGAGCTGACGCCTACTCTTCTTAAATCACAGCCTAACTCGTACGGTGGGAGATCTTCTTTTTATTATCAATCCTTTACCTTTCAGTGTCGACAACAAATGTCGTATTCTTGGCAGTGCTATTCGCCTCACACACGGTGCCTGATGTACCGTCACATATTTTGATTGTCCATTTTCTGGGCGATCTCTTAACTCTTCTTTTGTTACTGTATGTGGTTGATAAAGCTTGTTGTTGAATGATGTAACCTCGCTATGTATGCAACTTGTTTAATGTGTTGTCTCAGTCTGAAACTCCGGACTAGTGTTACCCCCAACCTTTTTTAATGTTTCTATTTTGTTGTTATCATGTATTGCTAAAAAAGACCAATGAGGAAATTATCAGAGGCCAACACAAAAAGGGAGCTCCTAAAAAACATCAGAAAGAAACAACATTTATTCGGGCACATCATGAAAAGAGGAAATAGGGAAATCTTGGTTGCAACTGGCAAAATAAAACGAAAGAGAGATCGCTGACGATAAAGAGCGAAAATACTGGATAGCTTGGTGTCATGGCACGGGAAACAGTCAACAACAGAACTGATATGTGCACTGTAGAAAGAAGATTGTGGAAGGACATGATAGCCTACGCCGACCGGTATGGCACATGATGATGATGATGTCATTTATTGCAACAATAAGTATTCTCCAAAGACATCATTTCAGTAGATGTGATTTTATATTTTTCCTTCTCCTACTATATACATGTTTATCACTAAATAGAACAACATTAACGTAACTACAGAATTGTATGTTGTTTTTGTTTATTTCTTCGTGGTTTTCTTTTAACAGTTGTTATTTGTTAGAATATATATATATACAGGATACATACCAAACGATCTAAAAACATCAACTTTCATTGCATTGCCTAAAAAGAACGATGCAGTAGAATGCAGTGATTTCAGAACAATAAGCCTAATGAGCAAGGTAACAAAAATTTTACTAAAAGTTATACAGGGAAGGATTCAGAATAAAATCAATGCTGAATTAGATGAGCAACAATTTGGATTCAGGAAAAACAGTGGGACAAAAGAAGCCATATTCAGCATGAGAACATTGATTGAAAAGTACACAGAAGTAAACAAAACAATATATGCCTGCTTTATAGACTACACCAAAGCTTTCGATAGAATACACCATACCCAACTCGTAGAGTGCCTAAAGGATATAAATCTAGACGACATAGACATACGACTAATATGTAGTTTGTACTTGGAGCAAACAGCAATAATAAGATATAACTAAGAGAACTAAGAGAACTCTACACCCATGGACATAAAAAGAGGAGTAAGACAAGGATGCATCCTGTCACCAAGCTTGTTCAATCTATACACTGAGCAAATCTTTAAAAACATCTCAGAGATACCAGGCCTAAACATTAATGGAAAGATAATCAATAACCTAAGATATGCTGATGATACTGTTCTACTAGCAGAAAATCCTAAAGACCTACAACAATTGCTTAATGTGATAAACACAAGCAAAAAATATCCACTAGAAATGAATATCAAAAAGACTAAAACTATGATCATAAACAAAGAAAATTCTCAAGACCTACAATTAAATATCACAGTTGAGGGAATACATCTGGGGACAGTCCAGAGCTACAACTACCTAGGACATACTATAACCAACGATGGAAAATGCAAAACTGAAATAAACAAAAGAATAGGTATGGCAAAAAGTAATTTTAATGCCTTGAAAAATATACTAACAACAAAACAAATATGAGCAGGGCTGAAACTAAGAATGGCAAAATGTTACGTCTTCTCAATATTCCTGTATGGTGCAGAAACATGGACATTAGACAAGAAAACAGAACAGAAAATTGAAGCCTTTGAAATGTGGATTTATAGAAGTATAGGTAGAATTGGATGGAAAGAAAAGATAACAAACGATGAAGTTTTAAAACAACTGAAAATAAAAAGAGAACTGCTAAATACAATTAAGACAAGACAAATGAAATTTTTGGGACATGTTAAAAGACACAACAGCCTACTGATGATGATGATGATGATGATGATGCGTTCGTCCGATGATTTGAGGTATTCTAACGGATACGAACCGTAGACTTCCTCCTCGTCATCCGCCCTTAAAAGGACGTTAAGTGGACGTAGTTACGTTGTGTTGCAGTTTGCAGTGTAACACTGTGATATCTGCGCCTTTCGGCCCAACACATCCGATTTCAGCCGACGCTTTTTTGTGTACCGGGTTCGTCTTCCCACTTCGATCCCTGCTCGCTTGGCCAGACTAGACAGGTTAGTCTGTTTCTAGAGGCACCACGAAGAGGTGTAGCAGGGTCTGGATGGTTCTGGTTCACCGATCCTGGCGCAAGCCATCAGTTGTGAGTCACTGACGACTTCCAGCTCTGGTGCTGGGGGGGCGCGCCTTCGCCTCCAACAGCCTACTAAAAGTAATATTGGAAAGAAAAATACAAGGTAAAAGAGGCAGAGGCAGACCAAGACTAACATGGACGAGTAACATCAAAAGATGGACAAGTCAATCTATGTCAGCCTGCACCATCAAAGCAAGAAACAGAGTAGAATGGCGATCCATGGTAGCCAACCTTCGTTGCGGAGAAGGCACACGATGATGATGATGATATATATATATATATATATATATATATATATATATATATATATATATATATATATATATTTGCGGTCCCCATCTTTCACCTCTAGAGAAATCCCTAGATATTAGGAACTGTGTTTTGAGTGTTAATCCGTTTCTCCTATGGCAGAGTGTGCACAGGGGTCCCTCACCGCACAAGCAGATAACTCCCGTCTTCGGAGGTACTATATTAGATAGACGGACGGACGGACGGACGGACGGACGGACGGACGGACGGACGGACGGACGGACGGACGGACGGACGGACGGACGGACGGACGGACGGACGGACGGACGGACGGACGGACGGACGGACAGACAGACAGACAGACAGACAGACAGACAGACAGACAGACAGACAGACAGACAGACAGACAGACAGACAGACAGACAGATAGACAGATAGACAGATAGACAGATAGATAGATAGATAGATAGATAGATAGATAGATAGATAGATAGATAGATAGATAGATAGATAGATAGATAGATAGATAGATAGATAGATAGATAGATAGATAGATAGATAGATAGATAGATAGATAGATAGATAGATAGATAGATAGATAGATAGATAGATAGATAGATAGATAGATAGATAGATAGATAGATAGATAGATAGAGTGAGAAAGAGAGAGAGAGAGAGAGAGACAGATTACAATTATATATTTTTTTTTCTATTAAAAAGGAAACTGTATACTATGTATAATGTGTGTGACAACGTACAATAAAGTATTAACAGAATAGGAAAATTGTAACAATATATTTTATGCAGTTCCAATGATTCAGCTGGGCAATTTAATAATATTAGCCGCACATTTAATTATATTTACATAATGGCAAACGTGCTGAGCAAACTTATTATAAAATATCTGTCCAGAGACTTTATGGTAATTCAGCAGAAATTATAATGACATCATAAACATCAAATCGATTATTAAAAAATGTAAATAAATAAATAAAAGAGCATAGCATTGGTTTAGATCAATTTTCGTTGAACTAATAGCAGTAGACTCATAGTGACTCAAAGTTAGGCCAAATATTGTACGGTGATATCAATTAACTTGACAGGATATAGGAATAGCTATGCTCGCTACTTAAACTGCATTCTTCTACTACCTCTCACCCCCTGTGGAGCATATGTCATTAGCAAACACTTTCATGCCATTTTATTTGGGCTTACTATATGTTGATCATACTCCAATGTTAAGTCAGTCTTATTATATGGTTGTGAAACATGGAGAACAACAAAAATGACAATCATGAAGATACAGACTTTCTTTAATGGATGCCTATGCAGAATAAAAGGATGGAAATGGCAGGACAATAAACACAAACATAGAATTATGGAGATGTATCAGTCAAATATCAGTGGATAAAGAGATACAGCGAAGACGATGGCGCTGGATAGGACACACACTGAGGAAGAAAATGAGAGTATTACACAACAGGTCCTTTTTTGGAATCCCCAGGAAAAAGACAAAAAGGAAGACCAAGGAATTCTTGGAGAAGACAGATGGAAGCAGAGATGAAGATGATGGGGAAGACATGGAACGATCTTAAAAGAATGGCAAGAAACAGAACGGCTTGGAAAGTGTTTGTCGAAGACCTATACTCCACAGGGAGCTGAAAGGTAGAAGAGAGATGTGTTGATAATAACAATAGACGCACCCTTTAAGAATTAAATAACTACAGTCTCCACAAACATGAAAACAGACACAGTCTTAGTCAATGTATCCAGTCACTGGTAGCTGTTTGTTTTGTAAGCTTATAGGGCCGCTTTACGTATAATTCTGGTAGCATTTATTGGTCAGGGTGATCTGAATCGATTACATTTCCCTTCTTCACAGGTCTATTATATTGTAGGAGCGGTTTCAATTCACAAAACTACAGCATAAAAATTAAAATTGTCTAGTTTAAGTAATTGTTATTGCTTGGATAATATTACTAGATCACTGAGTAAGAGAAGAATAATTGTAGTACATTATATAATAAGAGAAGAATAATTTTAGTACATTATATAGTTAGAGAAGAATAATTTTAGTACATTATATAGTTAGAGAAGAATAATTGTAGTACATTATATAGTAAAAGAAGAATAATTGTAGTACATTATATAGTAAGAGAAGAATAATTTTAGTACATTATTGAGTAAGAGATGACTAATTTTAATACATTATTGAGTAAGAGAAGAATAATTTTAGTACATTATTGAGTAAGAGAAGAATAATTTTAGTACATTATTGAGTAAGAGAAGAATAATTTTAGTACATTATTGAGTAAGAGAAGAATAATTTTAGTACATTATTGAGTAAGAGAAGAATAATTTTAGTACATTATTGAGTAAGAGAAGAATAATTTTAGTACATTATTGAGTAAGAGAAGAATAATTTTAGTACATTATTGAATAAGAGACGAATAATTTAGTACATTATTTAATAAGAGAAGTAGAATTTAGTGCTTTATTAAGTAAGAGAAATAATTTAGTACATTATTGAGTAAGGGAAGGATAATTAAGTGCTTTATTAAGTTAGATCCTACAAAAGAGGTGAGATGCAGAATGGCTCAAGCAAAAGCAGAGTTTCCAAAAAATGAGGAAGATACTATGCAATCCATCTTTGACAATAGAAACCAGAAAAAAAGTTCTGAAATATTACGTAGAGCCAGTCTTAACATATGGATGCGAATCATGGACAATAGGACAACAGACAAGAAAAGCACTGGAGTCTGTAGAAATGTAGTTTTACAGAAGAATGTTGAAAGTACCATAGACAGCTAAGAAGAGAAATGAAGATGTTCTGAGAGAGGTCAAAGCAAAAAGAGAGCTATCATCATTTTTTGGCCATGTAATGAGAAGAGAACAGCTGGAATATATTGTAACAAGTGAAAAAATTGAGGGACGAAGAGATAGAGGGAAGCAAAGAGAGAAAATAACAGACAGCTTAAGTGAATGGCTTGGCAGAAGGTCAACAACAGATATAACAAATAGTTGCCGAAATCGAAAGTTGTGGAGAGACATGATCACCTATGCCAGTCGGCCCGGTACTTGATGATGATGATTAAGTAAGAGAAAAAAATGTTTCCAGCACTGAATAATTTGACTGTCTCTGATCGCACATACTCAGCATTTCTCTACAAATGTTATTAACGTATGGGCGCTAGCTTGTTCTAAACAATTTAATTGTATCAGAGAAGAATCTGTAAGGTTACGTTTCTTTCTGAAATACAAAATGAGCAAGGAAACTAAAGTATTAGTGACAAGCAACTGTGATGAGAGTGCATCAACGATGACTTTAATAAACCAGATAAAGTTCTATCAGATGCTGATGCGCATAACGTAGTTATAAATAGCTGAGGAAGTTCCGGTAATGAGACATAGTTTCACTTTCACTTTGTGACGATTCTGATTGACTAGAGCTAAAAATAACCCATGAAACCGCATTGCTCTTGTGGCAACACCCGCTATATATTTTGACTCCAATTTTTTAATGTCAAGGTCGTTAATACAAATTCCGGATAGAGGAAAAATGTACCGCTGGCTTCTAGAGGTTTCAATGTATAGTAGTTTTGGTTTCATTCACAAACGTTATAGTGACCAGAGGAAAACCTTGCTTTAATAAATGCAAATCAAAGCAAATAAATTATATTGGCCTACGAAATGTGTTATTGAATATTCGAAAATTTGTAATATAATTATAAAAAAAATATATAATAGATTATCATTTCCTTTTGTATTTCGTTAACATTTTCAGACTACCGGCGGTAGCTGCGGTATCACAGAGAATACGCCACTGGATTATATGCATTTGTTATTTTCGTTTTATAATCGTTTATTTCTAATGAAGACATGGTGTATCTCTAATGAAGTTAACGCGTATTTCTAATGAAGACATGGTGTATCTCTAATGCAGTTAACACGTATTTCTAATGAATACGTCGTGTATCTCTAATGAAGTTAACGCGTATTTCTAATGAAGACATCGTGTATTTCTAATGAAGGCATCGTGTATTTCTAATGAAGACATGGTGTATCTCTAATGCAGTTAACGCGTATTTCTAATGAATACGTCGTGTATCTCTAATAGAGTTATCGCGCACTTCTAATGAAGACATCGTGTATCTCTAATGAAGTTATCGTGTACTTCTAATGAAGACATCGCGTATTTCTAATGAAGACATCGTGTATCTCTAATGAAGTTATCGCGTATTTCTAATTTTAGAAAAGTAGTAAAGTACCCCCGTCACGCCATGTGGCGCATAGGGAATATGGTGTTATTGACCATACATTTTCGGCACATGATTTTTGGGGTAATGTGATCGGTGTTACGCCCGTGTCGCTTTACTTACCCAGAAAAAAATCTGGTACCCATTAAAGGCTGGGTGAACCGGAGCCGTCGGTTGGGATCGAACCCTACCTCTAGCCTTTGTTGTCCAGTTCATTAACCACTGCGCTATCGCGGTTCCCTATTTCTAATAAAGGCATTGTGTATTTCTAATGAAGGTATCGTAAATTCATCATAGAATTTGTTCAATGTTTTGTGTTGTTTAGTTAAACATCATTGTGTGTATCTAATTGTATTTTTAAATACTATTATCTATAGACCCTAGAAATAAAATTGATCTCAGCAGCAGATAGGAAGATAAATCTGACCGCACTCGATATCAAAAGAAGACGCAGAGAAATGTCAGAATAAATAGACTTTCCAGTTAATACACACCCGATCTATGAGTTATCTAGGCCCTTGAACAATAACTTAGTTATTGATCCACCATTCTAATTCTAGAACTTATTTCTAGATCAGACGACGGTCAAATGTTGGACATGTGATGAGGAGAGACAATAACAGGAATAACAAAGCAAGCCCTCATGTGGGAAACAACAGGTAAGAGGAAAAGAGGACGACCCGGGGAGACACTGAGAAGAACATTGATCAGAGAGGCGAGAACAGCATCAATTGATAAAAATCCTTATACGGATTGAAAACTGCTAGAATAAAAATGTAGATAAGAGAAAGTGTATCTGGGTCTATGCCCTATGGGCCGGCTACGGCTTGAAATGTCATTAAATAGATTTAGGCAGGCAGGCAGACAGACAGGGCAGACATACAGACTAGACCAGACAGACAGACCAGACCAGACAGACAGACAGGCAGAGAGAGAGAGACAGACAGACCAGACCAGACAGACAGACAGGCAGAGAGAGAGAGACAGACAGACCAGACAGACAGACAGGCAGAGAGAGAGAGAGAGACGGACGGACGGACGGACGGACGGACGGACGGACGGACGGACGGACGGACGGACGGACGGACGGACGGACGGACGGACGGACGGACGGACGGACGGACGGACGGACAGACAGACAGACAGACAGACAGACAGACAGACAGACAGACAGACAGACAGACAGACAGACAGATAGATAGATAGATAGATAGATAGATAGATAGATAGATAGATAGATAGATAGATAGATAGATAGATAGATAGATAGATAGATCTAACTGTTTGTATAAGAGAGTTTCTGTACTTGTAGCTTTACGGTAGTAAATTTGTTTCCGGTCACAAATAGTATTTTTAAGCTTAAATAGACTTAGTCCTCTCGACATGTTTGTAACAATAACTATCTGGCTGACTGACTGATTTGGTAGAGAGGAAGAACTAACGTCGAGTAATAAAAGAACGCCTACCTTTTTCTAATTCTCAAGTAATTTGATTAAGTTGTTGTTAGGATCATCATCACTGCATACCGATAGAATCCATAGGTGCCCCGACAATACATTCGAGATTCTCGGGAAAATCCTAGGACAGTCCTGGCCTACGTGCATGAACTCCGTAGCACGATCTAGAACTCACATTAAATACATTACTCACCCTTCTGACTAATCTTTGCGGGCATTGCGAAGTATGTGCTCTGTGCAGAAATCTGCATGAGGATTTAGAAAAGAGATTGAGTGCTAGCGGTCACTGTCCAAGCGAGATGACATAAAAATTGAAAGAATAATACTCCTCTCTATCGTCCCAAACAAGACTGACGTTCACGCCAGAATTACATCAGTATTATATCAACGTGTCAGTCTGTGAAACATATTTTCTCCAGCGGATTGGTTACTAAAATATCACTAGCGGAATGATTAATTATCGTAACAAAGTTACATTATATTGAGGTTTTACCAAATGAAACCGCTGAATGAGTAACATTTTTTAAAATTTGGAAAATGTAGTTAATTCAAGATCAGCTTCAACCATAATTTTTTTTAAACTTTTTTTTTATTTTGAAACTTTCAAGAAAACTTGTGTTCATTCTAGTTTGGCTAATTTTGTGACGCCTTAATAGATTAATTCCTCTTTAAGAAAAATTATTATAAATATCAAATAACATCTTTTCTCGTTCAATTTCCCCAGCAACACATGAAATTAAAGATTGAATTTCTATTAATTTCAATCTACAGCATGACCCTGGAAGTTTTGTCCGACAGATGCGTTTTGATGACCGATACACTTTATCATCTTCTTCTACCTTTCAGTTCGCTCTGGAGCATAGGTCTTCAATAAACTTTCCAAGCCGTTCTGTTTCTTGCCATTCTTTTAAGATCATTCCATGTATGCTTAATCATCTTCATCTCTGCTTCCACCTGTATTCTCCAAGAATTCCTTGGCCTTCCCCTTTGTCTTTTTCCCTGGAGATTCCAAAAAAGGACCTGTTGTGTAAGACGCTCAGTTGGCTTCCGCAGTGTGTGTCCTTCCCAGCGCCATCGTCTTCGCTGTATCTCTTTATCTACTGGTTTTTGACTGGTACATTTCCATAATTTTACGTTAGTGATTTTGTCCTGCCATTTCCATCCTTTTATTCTGCGTAAGCATCCATTAATGAAAGTCTGTATCTTCATGATTGTCATTTTTTCTGCATGCTTTACAGCCATATAATATGACTGACTTAACATTGGAGTTGAACATTTTATTTTATATTTAACATAATTTCTTTGGACTTCCATATGTTTCCCAGTGCAACAAATGCTCCTCTTGTTATTGATATTTTTATTTGGGTATTTTCTGTTCCTCCTTCTGTGTCTACATTACTGTCCAGATATGTGTAAGTTTGTACGTCTAGTAGAGGTATTTCTCCTATTTTTATTTGGTTATTGCCAACTGCATTAATTCTCATAGTTCTGTTCTTATCTCTATTTATTTTAAGTCCCGCTTGTTGTATTCTTTCATCAAGTATGCTCATTTTCTCTTGCATCTGTTGATGGTTGTGTGATAGGAGAACTATGTCATCAGAAAAGTCTAAATCATCAGGTTGCTTGGTCAGTGACCATTGGATTCCATTTCTGTTGTTCTGAGTTATTTTCATAATCCAATCAATGGCAGGAAACAACTTAAGGGACAGAGTAAGAAACATTGACCTGAGGAAGAAACTCGAAATTGAACCAGCCATCGAATGAATAAAGAAACAACAGATAAATTGGTTCGACCACATAAGACAAAAAGAACTAACAATGACTCAAAGAGCCATAAAAAAAACGCTACGAAAATGCCAGATTAAGAGGAAGACCGAGAAAAAGATGGATAAAGGGAATACTAGAATCACGAGGAGGGATAAAACCAGAAGAGGCCAACAGAAGAGCAAAGAATCGCAGATTGTATCTCTCCTCGACGCCAACGGCAATGGAGGAAGGTTAGAAGAAGAATCTATGACCAGTAAAAAGAGAAATGGAGATAAAATGCATCCCTGCCTAACCCTTGTTCTTATTTGAAATGATTCTGTGTAAGCTGTCCTCCATGCAACACACTACATTTCATTCCTTCATACATTATTCTTATCAAGTTAATAAACTTTATGGGTATTCCGTAATGGCTCAGCAACTTCCAAAGCATTCTTCTGTCTAAACTATCAAATGCCTTTTCGTAATCTATGAATCCAATATAAAGTGGGGACTGTAGCTCTAAACTTTGTTCAACTATTATACGTAGGGTAGTTATTTGATCAGCATATGATCTGTTCTTCCTAAGACCTGCTTATTCATCTCTCAAATGTTTCTCTATGGCCTCTTTTAGTCTCTCCAGAATGATTCTGCTTAATATTTTTCCTGGCACTGATAGTAGCATAATTCCCCTATAATTTTTGCACTCCTGTAAACTTCTTTTCTTTGGTAGTCTGATCATATAACCTTCTTTCCAGTCAGTCTTTAGGTATTTCTTCCTTCTCCCAAATTTTATGAAATAGATTATGTAACATCTTGGTTGAGGTGTTAATATCTGCTTTGATGGCTTCTGAAGGAATTTCATCTGGTCCTGTGGCTTTATCATTTTTTAAAAGCTTGATGCCTTTCATTATTTATTCCTTGGTTGGTTTTCCATAGCTAACGTGTAACTCTTCTTCTGCTGGTAGTATACTTGGAGGATTATTTAAGCCGGGTTTCAAAAGTTATTCAAAGTGCTCTTTCCATCTCTCCATTTGTTGCCTTACATTACTAAGTAGATTTCCTTCCTTATCTTTAATAAAGGCATAAATCTGTTTGTATTTTCAACTTAATTTATTCGTACTGTTGTACAGTTCTATTATATTCCCTTTATTTGCCGCTTCCTCTGCCTCTTTAGCTAGTTCATCTATATATTTCCTCCCTTTTAATGCATCTTCTCACTTCACTGTTTACCTCAGTCTATGCTTCCTGTGTCTTGACTGTATTACTTCCCGTTTTGCTTTTATTTATGTCTGCTTTCTTATTCTTCCTTTCTTTAATGTTATCCATGGTCCCTGCTGTCACCCATGCCTTATTTTAGAGTTCTCTTTTCCCCAGCGTTTCTTCGCATTTCTCTTTACATATATCCGTTACCCGTTTCCAATGATCTCCTATTTGTCTTTTCTAGTTGTTGCAGGAGGGCTTGGTATTTGTTTGATATTGTGACTGCAAATTTATCTTTAATTACTTGTTCTTTAAGAAACCCTACATTCAAATGTTAAAAAGCCGCACCAGTATAATACTTCGCGCTGATTACTAATAACTTTCACACAGAGCTCCGCCTTGTGGTCTGCTCTGCAACCCTCCGTTCGTTCGTTGTCACACTGCGAACGAGAACACACTGACTCAAATTATCGAAAACGTCAATGTATTCATAAAATAGGCCTAAACTTTATTCAGCTGACAACCTATCCACTCTGCTACTCGAGTGGATACACTAACGCTCACCTTGCCCACTTAGGACTTAATGTTCAATTCCACAACACAGTTTCAACATAAGCACGCACCCTTGCGCGCTCAGAATGAACTACATATGGCGACCTCTCGCTCTCACATAATGACTTAAACAAATGTTCAATGTCACACAATATAACTGCTTCATTAGCAAGCCTCTCGCTCACTTGTATTGCCCAGTGAAACTCCACTGTTCATCACAAGTAGATTAAATATGTCGACCTCTCACTCTCACATAATGACTTGAACAAATGTTCAATGTCACACAATATAACTGCTTCATTAGCAAGCCTCTCGCTCGCTTGTATTGCCCAGTGAAACTCCACTGTTCATCACAAGTAGATTAAATATGTCGACCTCTCGCTGTCACATAATGACTTGAACAAATGTTCAATGTCACACAATATAACTGCTTCATTAGCAAGCCTCTCACATGAACAAAAAGAACACTTGTCAATTTCCGACAAATATACCACCATGCTGGCGAGCTACTCAGCTCACACAGAATGAAATCATCTCAAGTAACTAGCTCTTCACAAAAGCTGCAAAACGTTAGCGAGCCCATTGCTCATCCCTCAAGAAATGCAACATGTTCAGTTTTTTCACCACATTCAGTCCATGGCCAAATCACATGGCCTCACAGTAAAATAGTTGTAACTACTTAACTAACAATTTAACTTCACAGACGAGCTCCCTGTTCGCACAACTGAAAACTGGCACAACATATTCCAAGGTTGGTAAGCCAACGGGCTATAGCCTTCTCTGAGCAACTCTCTCAGAATGAAAAAGAAACCTGCCCCTCGCGTATATTCTTTGTCTTCAGCCACTCAGCACCCTTGAACTCTCCCAAAAAGCCTGAGAATTCGCTACCCCATCTGAGCTGATCTCAGCTGATGTTTTCCTGACTCAACTCACTCATTTCTATTGTCATACATTTTCACCCTTTCCTGTTACCCCCTATTACATAAATACTTCCTACCCATATTCGTTGTACTTTATCTTTTTAGTTTAAGTTTGGCTAGTTGAAGATGATGATCTGAAGCTACATCTGCCCTCTATATACTTTTACATCCTGTAAGGGTGACTTAAACTTATTATTAACACATATGTGATCAATTTGATTTTCCGTTCTATGATCTGGTGACACCCATGTAGCTTTGTGTATTTTTTATGTTGGAATGTTGTTCCTCCTAGGCTCATTTGATTAATAGCACAGAACTTCACGAATATCTCTCCATTCTCATGTATATCTCCAAGTCCATGTTTTCCCATAATCTCTTCGAAGCCTCTGTTATCCGATTTTAATTTTGCATTTAGATCTCCCATCAAGACTAATATATCCTTAGCTAGTCTTTCATCCATCTGACATTGTAACTGTTTATATAGTTCATCTTTAACTAAATCATCTTTATCATTAGTCGGTGCGTAGCATTGGATAATGTGTATTCTTATTGTTTTTTGTGCTTTAAATGTTGCTCTCATTAGTCTTGGCCCTACTGCTTCCCATTCTGTCAGTGTCTTCTGTGCATTCCTTGATATCATTATAGCTACACCTACACTATATTGTGCTCTAGGTTCATGGTGTCCTGATGATAAAATCATCTCTCCTGCATTTAGTTTTGTCCATTCCGTTACTAGCCATCTTGTTTCGCACATTCCCAGAATATCTATTTTGTACTTTATCACAGGGTGCAAAACATAATACAACGCAGCTCGCTATGCACGTTATACGGAATGTCTCAATTTATATATAATGACATCCTTCCTATACTGGACAAACGTTCATTAACATCTCTATCATCTCCCTGAATACACAGGCGGATCTCAGCTCGCAGTAACGACAAGCAGCCTAGATGGCCGTGTCCATAAGTTACCTAATTTTAGCGACGAGGTAAACAGGAGCATATGTGGAAAGAAAGCATTATTGTTAACTATACATTAAAGCAAGATATTTTTGAGCAGCAGGGAATGTAACATATTATGGCAATTAGTCCAGGAGTGATCCTGATAGGAACAAAGGGACAGAACTTCTATTGTGTTTAGAAAATGACCTAATAATAAATCTACAAAATAAACATTTCTACTACGTTAAAATTGAGTAAACTGGGAAGTATGTTAATTATAATGTATGGTTATTCGAAGGCCTCGGTATCACTGCAAACAAATGGAAAACCATAATTGCTCAACCGCCCGTGCCAGTGGAATCATCCGAATCAACATCTCATTGAATATCCAAACAAAGAAACGCAGTTGCAGTTCTCATCGTAGTAAACACAGCACATGTCAAAAAACATAAGGCGTTTCTGCACCGAATTGAACGCATCTGAACTGTTCGTCAAACGATATCATGATTCATCGCAGACAATCAGACAGAAGGCTAAAGGAGATTCAGACAATCAGATAGATATAAGGCTAGAGGACAATCAGACAGATAGAAGACTAAAGGAGATTCAGACAATCAGACAGATAGAAGGCTAAAGGAGGTTCAGACAATCAGATAAGGCTAAATGAGATTCAGAACAAAAAGCAAAGGAGATTCAGACAATCAGACAGATAGAAGGCTAAAAGAGATTCAGACAATCAGATAGATATAATGCTAAAGAAGAATCAGACAAATAGAAGGCTAAAGGAGAATCAGATAAATAGAAGGTCTGTCCTATTCTCCAGATAAATAGAAGGCTAAAGGAGAATCAGACAAATAGAAGGCTAAAGGAGAATCAGGCAGATAGAAAGATAAAGGACAATCAGACAGATAGAAGGCTAAAGGAGATTCAGACAATCAAACAGATAGAAGGCTAAAGGAGAATCAAACAGATAGAAGGCTAAAGGAGATTCAGACAATCAAACAGATAGAAGGCTAAAGGAGAATCAAACAGATAGAAGGCTAAAGGAGATTCAGACAGTCAGACAGATAGAAGGCTAACGGAGCATCAGACAGATAGAAAGCTAAAGAAGAATCTGACAGATAGAAGGCTAAAGAAGAATCAGAAAGATAGAAAGCTAAAGCAGAATCAGACAGATCGAAGGCTAAAGGAGAATCTTACAAAGAGAAGGCAAAAGGAGAATCGGACAAATAGAAGGCCAAAGGAGAATCATACAAATAGAAGGCTAAAGGAGAATCAGACAGATAGTAGGCTAAAGGACAATCAGACAGATAGAAGGCTAAAGGAGATTCAGACAATCAAACAGATAGAAGGCTAAAGGAGAATCAAACAGATAGAAGGCTAAAGGAGATTCAGACAGTCAGACAGATAGAAGGCTAAAGGAGCATCATACAGATAGAACCCTAAAGAAGAATCGGACAGATAGAAGGCTAAAGAAGAATCGGACAGATAGAAAGCTAAAGCAGAATCAGACAGATCGAAGGCTAAATGAGAATCTTACAAAGAGAAGACAACAGGAGAATCGGACAAATAGAAGACTAAAGGAGAATCTGACAAATAGAAGCCTAAAGGAGACCGGGACAGATAGAAGGCTAAAGGAGAATCTGATAAATAGAAGGCTAAAAGAGAATCAGACAAATAGGGTGCTAAAGGAGAATCTGACAAATAGGTGGCTAAAGGAGAATCTGACAAATAGGTGGCTAAAGGGGAATCCGACAAATATGTGGCTAAAGGAAAATCATACAAATAGGTGGCTAAAGGAAAATCTGACAAATTGGTAGCTAAAGGAGGATCTGACAAATAGGTGGCTAAAGGAGGATCTGACAAATAGGTGGCTAAAGGAGAATCTGACAAATAGAAGCCTAAAAGAGAATCTGAAAAATAGAAGGCTAAAAGAGAATCTGACAAAAAGAAGGCTAAAGGAGAATCGGACAAATAGGTGGCTAAAGGAGAATCAGACAAATAGGTGGCTAAAGGAAAATCTGACAAATATGTGGCTAAAGGAGAGTCATAAAAATAGGTGACTAAAGGAGAATCTGACATATAGGTGGCTAAAGGAGAATCTGACAAATAGAAGGCTAAACGAGTCTGACAAATAGAAGGCTAAAAGAGAATCTTACAAATAGGTAGCTAAAGGAGAATCTGACAAATAGGTGGCTAAAGGAGAATCTGACAAATTGAAGGCTAAAGGAGAATAGTGCAAATAGAAGGTTAAAGGAGAATCAGACAGATAGAAGGCTAAAGATGATTCGGACAATCAGGCAGATAGAAGGCTAAAGCAGTGGCGTATTCTCTATTCTACCGCTGCTACCGCAGGCACTCTGAACATATTAACGAAATACAAAAGAAAATGATAATTTATTACATTTTATTACATTTTATTCATAATTATATTACAAATTTTCGAATATTCTATTACACATTTCGTAGGCCAGTATGATTTATTTGCTTTAATTTGCATTTATTAAAGCAAGGTTTTCCTATGGCCACTATAGCGTTTGTGAATGAGACCAAAACTATTATAAAAAGTAGTACATGAAACCGCTAATCAGCAGCGGTACATTTCTCTTCGTTCCGACTTTGAATTAATGACTTTGACATTCAAAAATTCCCGTCAAAATAATACGACTAAACTACCTCTATACTAATGCGGTTTCATGTGTTAGCCAATCAGAATCGTCACAAAGTGAAAGTGAAACTATGTCTCATTACCGGAACTTGCTAACCTATTTAGAACTACGTTATGCACATCAGTATATGGTATATGTAGATAGAACTTGTTCTGCTCTCAAGAGAATCAAATCTTATTGTCGCTCAGCTCAAACACAAGAACGCTTATCTGGTTTGGCAATAACGTCCATTGAGAAATCATTACTTTAGAAACTTATAAACCAACCCTATAGTATTTTCAATGACAAAGTCATCGAGACATTTTCGTCCCAAACAAGACAGATAGAGTTTACATATAAATAAGTAAGTAATGTAACATTTAGTGACGTCATTAGCAAATATTACTTCATGTTAGCCTACTGAATATAATGTATGTCTTAGTTTATTATGTCAGCGGTAGCTGAGGCCCCCCAAAACTAGTATACGCCACTGGGCTAAAGGAGAATCAGACAGATAGAAGGCTAAATGATATTCAGACAGTCAGACAGATAGCTCATATATCCAGCGCAGAACAGAATAATTATACAGAGTAGTTGTACTGAAAAAAATGCTATTTACCACTAACGCATCTGGCAGCCAGCAGTCACACGGGCAGAAGGAAACAGGACCTAGGGTTATGCAGTGCTACAGTTAAGATTTGTTCCGGTCCAGAGATGAATCTAGATGTAATGTTCTATATGGAAAAATAAAGCTTCATGAACTCAATGGGGTCTTACATTGATTCAATCATCTACTTAACTTGTTGATGTTATTGCTGTGAACCATAAGAAACCACTACACAAGTTTGTCACGTAAAACACTTTTAGAAATCAATGTGAAAGACGGTAGAAATGTTACGTTTATGTGTTTTTAACGTTGTCCAGTCAGCGGCATATTTTCGATTTTTAACTATCTAGTATTTTACTATCCAGTTCTGACCTATGGAAGCGAATCATGGACAATAGACAAACAAATGAAAAGACGATTAGAGGCCACAGAGATGGGATTTCTTAGAAGAATGTTGAAAGTTCCATGGACAGCTAAAAAGACCAATGAGGAAGTTCTCAAAGAGGCCAACACAAAAAGGCAGCTCTTAAAAAACATCAGAAAGAAGCAATCAACATTTTTTGGGCACATCATGAGAAGAGGAAAGTTGGAATACTTGGTTACAACTGGCAAAATAAAAGTAAAGAGAGATCACAGACGACAAAGAAAGAAAATACTGGATAGATTGGTGGCATGGCATGGAAAACAGTCAACAACAGAACTCATACGATGCACTATGGATAGAAGATTGTGGAAGGACATGATCGCCAACGCCAACCGGTACGGTACATGATGATGATGACTATTTTACTAAGAGCCTAATTTGAAAAACGGACCTCATTATCGTGCATCTCCGAAAGTACTAGATACTTGATCTTACCTACTTTGAAATCAATGGTCATAAGGGGTTATCAGGGATGACTGGAGGAAGACACATTCGCTCTAAACGTAGTTCAAACAGGAAACCGTCTATAGCTTGTTTCATAACTCGTGCCCAACTTTTAAAATCGATAGCTTTTTAACCGCTTTTGTAAGTTGCTCAAAATTTGCATGTAAAGTTATAATTATTAGAACCCAACAGGGAATTAATTTCATTTAAAAAAAACATTTGGTTATTATTGTTGCTTATTTGATTTATATAAATTTATAACGACCCATTGATGTAGTAAAAACTTAATGTTTACAGTATTTTAAGTTAAAAATAGCGAGTAAAAATCCATACACGGTAAAATTGACGTGTTTGCACACTTTCGCCGTGGTTTTTTTGACACAATAAGACACTTGATAAATTGTGTGTTCCATTTCCGTTCATTCATAGGTGTGGACGTGGAACGATAACATTTATCATGAGTCTTAAAATGAAATTCTGCAGTTTACAAAACATCGCAATAAAAATGATTGACTATTTTTGCAAAGAGGCTAAACGAGGAAGATTATTTCATTCTTTAGAAAACCCTAAGAATAGGACAAGACACATTTTGGATTTATCTAAACGGTCATTTAATCGCTGGATTCAAGCACGTGACCGTCAATGTTCAAAATATACAAAATCACAAGGAAGAGCAAAAATGTTGGATAATTTCGACAGTGAACTTATTAGAAGTGAAATTCGCAAAATGTTGGGTATGAATGAAACTGTTACAATAAGAAAATTAAAAATTTCGCTGAAAAAGAACAACAGTATTGAAATATCAAAGTCTACATTATGGAGGAATGTGAGAGCTGCAGGCTTTACATTCAGAAAGTATTCCAATGGACGAAACATCATCTGTGAGAAGCCACATATAGTAGTCATGAGAAGCAAGTACTTACGTGAAGTAAAAGAGGTGCGCAAGCAAGGTTATGATATTGTGTACTTGGATGAAACATGGATCAATGCTCACCACACTAACCAAAGGGAATGGCAGTCATCAGATGGAAAGATTAAGAGATTAATACCTAGCAGCAAAGGACAGCGCTTGATAATTGCTCATGCAGGTAGTCGACAACATGGACTAATACAGAATGCAGAGCTCATTTTTCTTTCAAAATCCATAGACAATCGGGATTATCACTCTGAGATGAATGGTCACATATTTAGACATTGGATTGAAAATTCTGTTCTCCCATCACTAGATCGACCATCTTGCCTAATAATGGACAATGCAGCGTACCACAACATTGTTGCACTTGAAGATAAAGTCTCGACGTCATCCAGTACAAAAGATGCTATTAAGATATGGCTCACAAAGGAGCACATACAATTTAATAACATGTACTTAAAACCTGAATTACTATCCCTAGTAAAGCAAAAACAAAGGACAAAGATTTTTCAAATAGATAAGATTATCCAAGAGCACGGTCATATAAGTTTGAGGCTGCCACCTTACCATGCTCATTTAAATCGAA
The DNA here is from genome assembly GCA_032433765.1 of Megaustenia siamemsis. Lineage (NCBI taxonomy): Eukaryota > Metazoa > Mollusca > Gastropoda > Stylommatophora > Ariophantidae > Megaustenia > Megaustenia siamemsis. The sequence goes on from JAVIAB010000073.1 coordinate 47,544,160, forward strand.
TAGAACTAATCTGGGCAAAATTAAAAGGACAAGTGGCAGATGAAAATACAACATTCAAAATATGCGATGTAAAGACTCTTGCTAATCTCGCTTTATTAAATATAGACAAAGATTATTGGGCTAAATGTGAAGACCACGTCTTAAAACAGGAAGAGGAATATTGGTAAAATGATGGTTTGTGGAATGTTCAACCCCAAACAGTTATTAATCTTTTAGACTCGTCTGATTCAGAATGAAAGTATATAGCCCCCACAATGTTGGCCCCTATATTACCTTAAATTAGTTCAACAAACTGTCCTTTTCAGGACCACACAACTATGAAAATTGGACATACAGGTATACCTTGATATTATCGTCCGTCCTCGAACTGAGAAGACAATAATTCTCCTGGTGTTTTGTCTTATTCAGTTATTTCCCCATTACGGCCACGCCTTTACCTAGTGAACATTAATCATAGACCAGCAACTACGGTAATTTCTATTATTTAGGGGTTCACAATTTACAATTTTGACAAACATCAAAGAAATTCGCCGCTTTAAGAAAACTGCAGCTGCAAGATATTTGTTAAATATACATTTAAAGGGTCTTTTGCATTCTAATAACATTTGGAAAATTTCAAAAGTTTTTAACAAACGGTTAGAGAGTAACAGCGTTTTGAAGTTGGGCAGATGATTTGAAACGAGCTATAGTCGTGAAGTGAGCACTTTACCGTAACTATAACAGTGCCCGAATCTACACAGAACAATAAAAATGCAGAAAACAAAAGGTTGGCTACTTTCACCGGGAACGGAGCATTTCAAGGTAGCTTCTTGCCTGGCCAAGCTCCGCGCTTTGCCCAAGCTCTGGACCTCAGGGAAATGATTTATTTTCCTTTTTTTTTTTTTTTTAGAGAGAGAGCCTAGCATATAATTGTCATGTAGTTAGAGATTTCTGTATATTATTCTATATTTTTGTGTTGTTGTTTGTTGCTCATGCTGGAGGTCTTTTGGCCGAAACGTCGTTCTACTTTTGTTTTGTTTCTCATCTACGCAAAGCTGTTATCATACCACATTTTCCTTTTTTTTTTAAATGTTAATTTGTACAGAGTGCAGTGCGTTCAATATGACACAGTTTTGTGCGTGTCAAGTATCACGCTATCTTCACCAAACACAACGCGTCAAGATAATAGTGTGAACGATCGTGACGGACACTTTGTTACTGAACGGGGGCTGAGCCTATATAGGAGTGCCCCGGTTACAGTGAAGCCATTCCGTTCTAAAGTCAAAGTCGAAATATAGAGTAATACTGTCTAGAAAAATAGTAACACTATATTATCATCATCATCAAGTACCGGGCCTGCTGGCGTAGATGATCATGTCTCTCCACAACTTTCGATCACGACAGTTATTTATCATTTATGTTGTTGACCTTCTGCCAAGTCATTCTTTTAAGCTGTCTGGTATCTTTTCTCTTTGCTTCCCTCTATCTCTTCGTCCCTCAATTTTCCCAGTTGTTACAATATATTCCAGCTGTTCTCTTCTCATTACATGGCCAAAATATGATGATTGTTTCTTCCTAATATTGGAAATTAGCTATATTTTTGCTTTGGCCTCTTTCAGAACGTTTTCATTACTCTTCTTAGCTGTCCATGGTATTCTCAACATTCTTCTGTAAAACCACATTTCTACAGACTCTAGTAATTTTCTTGTCTGTTGTCCTATTGTCCGTGATTCACATCCATATGTTAAGACTGGCTCTACATAACCTTTAAGAGCTCTTTTCTTGTTTATATTGTCAAAAAATGGATTGCATAGTATTTTCCTCATTTTTTACTATGTCACATTTACTAAATTAATATCTGCCCAATTTAATATTCCCAGACGTATTTATCGAGCTGAATGCTATTCTAACGGCTCACGTGTAAGATAATTGACTCTCCGTATTGATATACATATACCCTCATATAGAACATATTAAAATGCGCAACAGGAAACCCTCTAACCAAGCTCAAGTTTGTGCACCATATCCATAAACAAATGAATCAATAAGCGAGAAGTGCTTGTCTAGACTGCACGTGAGATTTGCTCTAAAAGATTAGAGATCACGAATTTTCCAAAGCGTAATTTAAAGGTTTCCACATACAAAAGTTCCCTTACATTTTAGATTAAGACAGATCAACGATATTTCATGGTTCAAGTGTCTAAACTGTCATGGCTAGATTGTAGTATACGTCATTCAGAGGTCATCATCGGGGGTCATTGTTAGGAGGTCATTGTTAGGAGGTCATTGTTCGGAGGTCATCATCGGGGGTCATTGTTTGTAGGTCATCATCGGGGGTCATTGTTTGTAGGTCATCATCCGGGGTCATTGTTCGGAGGTCATCATTGGGGGTCATTGTTTGTAGGTCATCATCGGGGGTCATTGTTCGGAGGTCATCATCGGGGGTCATTGTTTGTAGGTCATCATCCGGGATCATTGTTTGTAGGTCATCATCGGTGATCATTGTTTGTAGGTCATCATCGGGGGTCATTGTTTGAAGGCCATCATCGGGGGTCATTGTTCGGAAGTCAACATCGGGGGTCATTGTTTGTAGGTCATCATCGGGGATCATTGTTTGTAGGTCATCATCGGGGCTCATTGTTTGTAGGTCATCATCGGGGGTCATTGTTCGGAAGTCAACATCGGGGGTCATTGTTTGTAGGTCATCATCGGGGGTCATTGTTCGGAGGTCATCATCGGGGGTCATTGTTCGGAAGTAGTCATCAGGGGTCATTGTTAGGAGGTCATTGTTCGGAGGTCATCATCGGGGGTCATTGTTTATAGGTCATCATCGGGGGTCATTTTTCGGAGGTCATCACCGGGGGTCATTGTTTGTATGTCATCATCGGGGGTCATTGTTCGGAAGTAGTCATCGGGGGTCATTGTTAGGAGGTCATTGTTCGGAGGTCATCATCGGGGGTCATTGTTTGTAGGTCATCATCGGGGGTCATTGTTCGGAGGTCATCATCGGGGGTCATTGTTAGGTCATTGTTCGGAGGTCATCATCGGGGGTCATTGTTTGTAGGTCATCATCGGGGGTCATTATTCGGAGGTCATCATCGAGGGTCATTGTTTGTAGGTCATCATCGGGGGTCATTTTTTGTAGGTCATCATCGGGGGTCATTGTTAGGAGGTCATTGTTCGGAGGTCATCATCGGGGGTCATTGTTTGTAGGTCATCATCGGGGGTCATTGTTTGTAGGTCATCATCGGGGGTCATTGTTCGGAGGTCATCATCGGGGGTCATTGTTTGGAGGTCATCATCGGGAGTCATTGTTTGTAGGTCATAATCGGGGGTCATTGTTTGTAGGTCATCATCGGGGGGTCATTATTTGTAGGTCATCATCGGGGGGTCATTGTTCGGAGGTCATAAATCGGGGGTCATTGTTTGTAGGTCATCATCGGGTGGGGGGGGGGGTTCTAATTTGTCTGGCAATAAGACATCGATTTCTGGAAAAGAAGGTTCCAAGTTCAAATCCCGCCACAAGCTGTGTGGGTAACATTTCTGTTTGAACTCATGGCTGGCTTTAGCGTCTTTTAGTAAATAATACTCTGGTTCTTAGATTATCTTCTTTGTTATCGTTCTTCAATCATTTACAAGACAAAACTTTAAAGTGTGTGTTATTTGCTTTAAAATAAAAACTGTAAAAAAGGGCAAAACAACCCACTCTGTGTATGAAGGAAACACACCCAACTCTGTGTATGAAGGCAACACATCCCACTCTGTGTATAAAAGCAACACATCCTACTCTGTGTATGAAGGCAACACATCCCACTCTGTGTATGAAGGCAACACATCCCACTCTGTGTATGAAGGAAACACACCCAACTCTGTGCATGAAGGCAACACATCCCACTCTGTGTATAAAAGCAACACATCCAACTCTGTGTATGAAGGCAACACATCCCACACTGTGTATGAAGGCAACACATCCCATTTCTGTGTATGAAGGCATCACATCCCACTGTGTATGAAGACAACACATCCAATCTCTGTTTATGAATGCAACACATCCCACTCTGTATATGAAGGCAACACGTCCCATTCTGTATATGAAGGCAACACATCACACTCTGTGTATGAAGGCAACACGTCCCACTCTGTGCATGAAGGCAACACATCCCACTCTGTGTATGAAGGCAACACATCCCACTCTGTGTATGAAGGCAACACATCCCACTCTGTGTATGAAGGCAACACATCCCACTCTGTGCATGAAGGCAACACATCCCACTCTGTGTATGAAGACAATACATCCCACTCTGTGTATGAAGGCAACACATCCCACTCTGTATATGAAGGCAACACGTACCACTGTGTATGAAGGACGACACCCCAATGTGTATGATAAACAATACGTTCTAGTGTGTATGAAGGCAATACATCCCACTCTGTGTATGAAGGCAACACATCACACTCTGTGTATGAAGGCAACACGTCCCACTGTGTATGAAGGCAACACGTCCCATTGTGTATGAAGGCAACACGCCCCACTGTGTATGAAGGCAACACGCCCCACTGTGTATGAAGGCAACACGTCCCACTGTGTATGAAGACAACACGTCCCACTGTGTATGAAGGCAACACGTCCCACTGTGTATGAAGGCAACACGTCCCATTGTGTATGAAGGCAACACGCCCCACTGTGTATGAAGGCAACACGTCCCACTGTGTATGAAGGCAACACGCCCCACTGTGTATGAAGGCAACACGTCCCACTGTGTATGAAGGCAACACGCCCCACTGTGTATGAAGGCAACACGTCCCACTGTGTATGAAGACAACACGCCCCACTGTGTATGAAGGCAACACGCCCCACTGTGTATGAAGGCAACACGTCCCACTGTGTATGAAGGCAACACGCCCCACTGTGTATGAAGGCAACACGCCCCACTGTGTATGAAGGCAACACGCCCCACTGTGTATGAAGGCAACACGTCCCACTGTGTATGAAGACAACACGTCCCACTGTGTATGAAGGCAACACGTCCCACTGTGTATGAAGACAACACGTCCCACTGTGTATGAAGACAACACGTCCCACTGTGTATGAAGACAACACGTCCCACTGTGTATGAAGGCAACACGTCCCACTGTGTATGAAGACAACACGTCCCACTGTGTATGAAGACAACACGTCCCACTGTGTATGAAGGCAACACGTCCCACTGTGTATGAAGACAACACGTCCCACTGTGTATGAAGGCAACACGTCCCACTATGTATGATAAGCAATACGTTCTACTGTGTATGAAGGCAACACATCCCACTTTGTTTGAACATATGAAACAGATGTTCTCCAAGTTTGTTCACTTCTACTTTAATATATAAATTGTAGGCTTCAAGTAAAATATAATTAATAAATGTTCGAATATTTTCATGCCCCAGTTTTGTCAATCATCAGGTTGCCTTCCAGTCCACGATTCTACTCTTATAACATTCATTCTCCAAATTTGTCGCTGTTTAGCAGAGTCGCCTGTTTCAGTATAGTCCTGAGGGAGTCTGTCGTTGTTCGAATCATAAATTTCTCTCCTCATCTTCCAAGGACCGTATCGTCTATTATTCATATTTCTAGACTATCAAAACAGCTGATATTGCTAACATTTGTATATTGTTCCTATTTAATTTGATTCACGAGCCAGTAGTTTTAAGTTTTTTTCTTGAATTCCATTAAGACACTTTTACTGGGTTGTAAATACATTTAGAATGTAGGAAAGTGTTTTCTATAACATTTCATTTAAAATAATGAAATTGTCTTTTCAGCTTCATAAGTTAGAATTCATGTTGCAATGGTAAAAAAGAAAACCTTGTGTTGCCTCGTCTAAAAAAAACATTGACAATTTGCCATAACGTGAATTAGTGCAGATCGAGTGGAAAATATGATGGGGGCTATCAAAATAATGTCAATCGAGGCGCACTTACTAGAATGTATTGATTCCACTTTTTGGTGGCGTTGCCAGTCAATTATACCACTGGCTTGGGAGCAAGAAACAAAGCCTGCAATGATGTATGGATTCTTACACAGTGATTGCTTGGTAAATATGCACATATGGAGGACCATGACATCATTAAACGGTCACAACATCCTTCTTTCGTTACAGAGTAAGAAAATACATACAGAGAGCATACTGAGGGAAGAAGAGAGAAAGGTGTCGTTTATTTGAGTCGACATACCAGTTCTTTGAACAACGGGCAACCGCATAATGCTCAGATCAGCTCCTCAGCTCGTCCCCCTATATGAAGCATGACTGCCACACACTAACGATATTTCTGAGGCATGACTGCCACACACTAGCGATATCTCTGAGGCATGACTGCCACACACTAGCAAGATCTCTGAGGCTGGCTTCAGCTCATTTTGATACTCCGTAGCACCAGCGAAGATTTGATCCAAACCTCATTGGTCATCTCTTAATACAGTGGTCGCAACAGGTGACGGTGGCTATATTCTTATTTCCCCTGAATATGGTCTGAGTCCCGGTAGCAACACGGAAAAGAGAGAGAGAGAGAGAGAGAGAGAGAGAGAGAGAGAGAGAGAAAAGAAAGAAAGAAAGAAAGAAATAAAAGAAAGAAAGAAAGAAAGAAAGAAAGAAAGAAAGAAAGAAAGAAAGAAAGAAAGAGTAATTAATGTGAACTTACATTAATCATTGCAGTTACGTCGCCTGCATACGTCGAGTCTATACTTTATTGATTTTTTTTTTAAATGACGATTTTCGCACAGGTATTTTATAACTATATGTGAAGCGTTTTATTGTTAACAATTGCATTTCGCTAGTCTATGAAGACTTCATGTTGACAAAGATTTTGGTGCACTTGTTTGCTGGCCTAGTGGTCTGGGTTCAGTTCTCAGACTTGGTACAACTTCAAGGTTCATGCAGTCTCTGAGAATATGTACCAAATATTTGCTCAGAGAATGTATACTAAAGATATTCTCCCAGAATGTATACCAACGATTTTCTCCTAGAATGTATACCAACGATTTTCTCCTAGAATGTATGCCAAAGATTTTCTCTGAGAATGTATGCCAAAGATTTTTTCTGAAAATGTATGCCATAGATTTTCTCTGAGAATGTATATCAAAGATTTTCTCTGAGAACATATACCAAAGATTTTCTCTGAGAACATACACCAAAGATTTTCTCTGAGAATATATACCAAAGATTTTCTCTGAGAATATATACCAAAGATTTTCTCTGAGAATCTATACCAAAGATTTTCTCTGAGAATATATACCAAAGATTTTCTCTGAGAATATATACCAAAGATTTTCTCTGAGAATATATACCAAAGATTTTCTCTTGAAAGAAAAGAACGGTATAGGCGATATTAACAACATCACTCTGAACATACCAGTATTCAGGCGCAAATAAATACACGACACAAGGGGTGATGCACACCGCCTTTTGTATCATGGTTGTATCTATTACCGTATCATGGTTGTATCTATTACTGTATCATGGTTGTATCTATTACTGTATCATGGTTGTATCTATTACTATATCATTTAACAATTGTGAAAGTGGCATCTAAAACAAAATATTTTTGTGTATGTACAGTTACAACTCTGACAACAAATCGCAGCAAATAACCGTAAATGATAGTTGCTTTAATGGTTTATTTTCCCCAAATATTTCTTGTCCTTCTTTGTGTCTTCCTTTTTTGTGAGTTTCATGACAAAATCAGTTTTAGATTTCCATTCTATCTTAGCTTTGCTGTGATATAATAATGCTTTCTTAATGCATATCACTGTTCTAGTCATAATGCCTTGTTTGATTGGCTTTGATGTTCACAATTTTATTTCATCGATTATTGTTTAATGTCTGCATCCTTTATTTCGGTGTATTTTGTATTATCTATGTCTTTGAATTACATAATTTTATATTTGTATTAACTCTTCTATATTTGGTGTTTATATATATATATTCCATAGCTGGAATATATTGTGACAACTGGGAAATTGAGGGATGAAGAGACAGAGGAAAGCAAAGAGAAAAGATACCAGACAGCTTTAGAGAATGGTTTGGCAGAAGGTCAACAACAGGGAATGATAAATAACTGTCGAGATCGAAAGTTGTGGAGAGACATGATCACATACGCCAGCAGGCATGGTGCTTGATGATATTTGTTGAGATGGATGAAAGATGCCCTAGCCTAGTTTATTCTGTTCTTTAAAAACTATATCCGCCCCTCCACCCGTTATCAATAATTTTGTTGAAGTATGTAGAGTGTTCCACTTCTCGGTTGGCGTTTCAATCTTTACTGAATTATAACATGTATTATTGCATTTCATTATCTTTGTTTTATCGATGTCATGTTGTCCCATCTTGACAGAGCTTATTATTTGTGCTAATATTTTGTCTCTCTTTTGGATGTAACTATGAGCACAGAGTACAATATATCAGACAAAATGAGTTTCTCCTATCTGTTCCATTAACTCATTACGTACGTTTCGACGCATCATGCTCCATGTCAATTTCGGCCACGTACGTTTAACCGCACAGTGCGTCACCCTCAATTTGATTAGTTGTTTTTTTTCTTTTTTTTTCTGGGCCTTGTATCATCTCGGTATTGGTGAAATATAATTCCTTGTTTAATTATATAATTATATAACAATTTCGATATAATATAGTTTTAGATAAATATAAACATGTAGGTTATAATTTTAAAAACATGAAAAATGTTGTCTCTGAAATTTCTACCGCTGGATTGATAAAAACCTTCCGTACTGACAGAGTTAAGTTAAACTGAGTTTATTTCTTTTTTATTGTGTGATGATCGCCTATGCCAGTCGGTGTGGCAGATGATGTTGATGATGAGACTGCTATGGTGGGATTGCAGCTACCTTTCTTTGTTTGGGAGATGAGATATTAATTCGGATGATTCCACTGGCAAGGGCGGTTGAGCAATTATGGATTTTAATTCGTTTACAGTGATGCCGGAGCCTTCCATAACCATAACATTACGATTTAATGGAACAACAAAGTTGTGAAATCAGTCACGTTATTTAAAAAAATTCAAAAATACATACTCTTGAACTATCTACAATGACAACGTAAATAAAACCTTAATATCTATGTCTTTGTAATAGAGAAATCAGATAAAACCCTTGGAGACTGGGTAGTCTACGACGTCGGCCTCATGATATGAATGATCCGGATTCAAATTCCGTATGAAGCGGTGGTTATTTGTTCAAAATTATAGAAAGCTAATCCGTGGTTTCTTTACGACGTTACCCTCCCCTGATCTCTTGGGTATTGAGATATGATGTCTAGTCACCACGGATAACGGCAATAAATAGGAGGTCACGTGTGCACTCACGTCGGTGAGTTAACAATCGAAGAGTAGGCCATAAATATGGCCGCCGCCCGGGCACCATTGTCAGCAGAATCCTACCCACGCCGTGAATTCCAGGTCGTGCTACGGAGTTCGTTCACGTGGGCCAGGATTCTCCTCAGAATTTCGCGAGTTTCTTGGGAATATCAGAGCACCCATTGATTCTTCTTCTTTTGAAGCCGCGATAGCTCGGTGGTTAGTGATCTGGACTACAAAGGACAAGAGTTAGGGTTCGATTCCAACGACGGCTCCGGTTCACCCAGCCTTTAATGGGTACTGGATTTTTTTCCTGGGAAAGTAAAACGGCACGGGCGTAATACCGACCACATTACCCAAAAATTAAGTGTGCCGAAGGTCTGTAAAATGTATGGTCACTAACACCATATTCCCTTTACGCCACTTGACGTAACAGGAGTACTTTACTTTACTTTTAATTACTTGGATTCTTTCGGTTTGCAGTGATGATGATCCTAGCAACAACAAATAAAACATTAAACACAAACACGCCACACAATCAATAAAAACCATACGTTTCATCTTCTGAATAAAAAAATATATAAGATTTTCTGTAATGTACATCGCTGCAGGGAAGAGAACATTAAACTTTGCTGTACAAGACCACACCATTTAGGGTTCATTAACTACAGTATGAACATTATTTGACGGGTCGGTTTTAAGGTTTGTTGCCACAGCACTCAATCTACATTCTGATATAATTGCATTTATAGGATGTCTCACTCGCTACGACCATAATTCTGCTACCACTTAAAATATTGAGACAATAATTCTGCTACCACTTAAAATATTGCTACAATAATTCTGCCACCAATTAAAATATTGAGACAATAATTCTGCTACCAATTAAAATATTGAGACAATAATTCTGCCACCATTTAAAATATTGAGACAATAATTATGCTACCAATTAAAATATTGAGACAATAATTCTGCTACCAATTAAAATATTGAGACAATAATTCTGCTACCAATTAAAATATTGAGACAATAATTCTGCCACCAATTAAAATATTGAGACAATAATTCTGCTACCAATTAAAATATTGAGGCAATAATTCTGCTACCAATTAAAATATTGAGGCAATAATTCTTCTACCAATTAAAATATTGAGACAGTAATACTGCTACCAATTAAAATATTGAGACAATAATTCTGCCAACAATTAAAATATTGAGACAATAATTCTGCCAACAATTAAAATATTGAGACAGTAATACTGCTACCAATTAAAATATTGAGACAATAATTCTGCCAACAATTAAAATATTGAGACAATAATTCTGCCAACAATTAAAATATTGAGACAGTAATACTGCTACCAATTAAAATATTGAGACAATAATTCTGCCACCAATTAAATATTGAGACAATAATTCTGTTACCAATTAAATATTGAGACAATAATTCTGCCAACAATTAAAATATTGAGACAGTAATACTGCTACCAATTAAAATATTGAGACAATATTTCTGCCACCAATTAAATATTGAGACAATAATTCTGCTACCAATTAAATATTAAGACAATAATTCTGCTACCAATTAAAATATTGAGACAATAATTCTGCTACCAATTAAATATTGAAACAATAATTCTGCCACCAATGAAAATATTGAGACAATAATTCTGTCACCAATTAAATATTTAAACAATAATTCTGCTACCAATTAATATATTGAAACAATAATTCTGCTACCAATTAAAATATTGAGACAATATTTCTGCCACCAATTAAATATTGAGACAATAATTCTGCTACCAATTAATATATTGAAACAATAATTCTGCTACCAATTAATATATTGAAACAATAATTATTCTACCAATTAAAATATTGAGACAATAATTCTGCCACCAATTAATATTTTGAAACAATAATTCTGCCACCAATTAAATATTTAAACAATAATTCTGCTACCAATTAATATATTGAAACAATAATTCTGCTACCAATTAAAATATTGAGACAATAATTCTGCTACCAATGAAAATATTTAAACAATAATTCTGCCACCAATTAATATATTGAAACAATAATTCTGCTACCAATTAAATATTTAAACAATAATTCTGCCACCAATGAAAATATTGAAACAATAATTCTGCCACCAATGAAAATATTGAAACAATAATTCTGCCACCAATGAAAATATTGAAACAATAATTCTGCCACCAATGAAAATATTTAAACAATAATTCTGCCACCAATGAAAATATTGAAACAATAATTCTGCCACCAATGAAAATATTGAAACACTAATTCTGCCACCAATGATAATATTGAGACAATAATTCTGCTACCAATTAAAATATTGAGACAATAATTCTGCTACCAATTAAAATATTGAGACAATAATTCTGCTACCAATTAAAATATTGAGACAATAATTCTGCCACCAATTAAAATATTGAGACAATAATTCTGCCAACAATTAAAATATTGAGACAGTAATACTGCTACCAATTAAAATATTGCGACAATAATTCTGCCACCAATTAAATATTGAGACAATAATTCTGTTACCAATTAAATATTGAGACAATAATTCTGCCAACAATTAAAATATTGAGACAGTAATACTGCTACCAATTAAAATATTGAGACAATATTTCTGCCACCAATTAAATATTGAGACAATAATTCTGCTACCAATTAAATATTAAGATAATAATTCTGCTACCAATTAAAATATTGAGACAATAATTCTGCTACCAATTAAATATTGAAACAATAATTCTGCCACCAATGAAAATATTGAGGCAATAATTCTGTCACCAATTAAATATTTAAACAATAATTCTGCTACCAATTAATATATTGAAACAATAATTCTGCTACCAATTAAAATATTGAGACAATAATTCTGCTACCAATTAATATATTGAAACAATAATTCTGCTACCAATTAATATATTGAAACAATAATTATTCTACCAATTAAAATATTGAGACAATAATTCTGCCACCAATTAATATATTGAAACAATAATTCTGCCACCAATTAAATATTTAAACAATAATTCTGCTACCAATTAATATATTGAAACAATAATTCTGCTACCAATTAAAATATTGAGACAATAATTCTGCTACCAATGAAAATATTTAAACAATAATTCTGCCACCAATTAATATATTGAAACAATAATTCTGCCACCAATTAAATATTTAAACAATAATTCTGCCACCAATGAAAATATTGAAACAATAATTCTGCCACCAATGAAAATATTGAAACAATAATTCTGCCACCAATGAAAATATTGAAACAATAATTCTGCCACCAATGAAAATATTTAAACAATAATTCTGCCACCAATGAAAATATTGAAACAATAATTCTGCCACCAATGAAAATATTGAAACACTAATTCTGCCACCAATGAAAATATTGAAACAATAATTCTGCTACCAATGAAAATATTGAAACAATAATTCTGCCACCAATGAAAATATTGAAACAATAATTCTGCCACCAATGAAAATATTGAAACAATAATTCTGCCACCAATGAAAATATTGAAACAATAATTCTGCCACCAATGAAAATATTGAAACAATAATTCTGCTACCAATGAAAATATTGCAACCAAATGTGACAAGAAGTATGTTCATCGTGAGAGAAATAAAGAAAAGAAATTCGTCTGCAGTGTTTGTATATGTTGCGCTTAATTGTTGCAGTACTGAGTAGAGAAGTCCGCCTGATGTAGTTGCTCATGGCTGTTAGTATACAGTACCTATGAGTTCACACAAGATGACTGAAAAATGTATTCGCATACCTTGGAGGAGCGAGTATTTAAACTTATCAAAGAAATTCTAGGTTCCGTAGTAAGTGAGCCACCCACTCGGAGCATGCAATATTTTTATCCTGTCTATGTCACAATGGGTAAACATATGTTTATCCTGTCTGTATTATCATGTAATTAGGAGTCGCGATAGCTCAGTGGTTAGTGAACTGGACTACAAAGGACAAGGGGTAGGGTTCGATCCCAACCGACGGCTTCCGGGTTCACCCAGCCTTAAATGGTTACCGGATTTTTTTCTGGGAAAGTAAAGCAGCACGGGCGTAATTACCGACCACACTACCACAAAAATATTGTGCTGAAGATCTGTAAAATATAGGGTCACTAACACCATATTTCCCTATACGCCACTTTACGTGACGGGGGTACTTTACTTTTTTTTTTTATTATCATGCAATTGTTGTTATCATATTAATAATACACGCCCACAATGGAAAGCAATTCATTTAGTGGATACTTTCCTATAATCAAAAAAGAAAAGCAAAAACGAAACTGATGTGCTGTGTTCTATAACAAAATACATCTTTCCGACGTCGTGACAGACTAATGAATTATTAATTATCATAAAAAGCATTGAAATGGAAAGGGCTGTTCTTCGCCAAAATCAGAACACGTAGTTTATCGTTTCATACGAGAATTCCTACCCTTAGTATGTTGTGTTTACATGCACAGGAGTCAGCTCCAAGCATTTCGTGATAGTGTTAAAACGAATAAAATATGGTTAGGAGCGGGCGAGCACTTTGGTTTCAGATGTGAGTGTCACAGGAAAAAGTTATCCCAGGAGTTCCTAAAATGTGAAGTGTAGAAATATAAAATGAAAAATATTTAATTGGAGCGGGAGATTGGTGAGGGTTCCGTTGAAGTATTGCAAGGGTAAGGTTGTTCGGCAGCAGAGACTTCCTGTCTCCGGAAGTGTAACAGAAGTGCGTTTTGACGAGCAAGGCACATCTGGACCTTGTGCAAGAAAATTAATCGATAACTATGTGAGAATTACCTCCAGATATAACGTAAAAGCGGTGTGAGAGAAAGAGAAAGAGAGAAATGAAAGCAAGAGTTAGAGAGACAAACGTAAATAAAATAAGGAAGTATAAGAAAAGTAAAGAAGAATATAGAGAGAATTTTTAGAGTGAAATGCTGATAGATAAAGGTGGAACGTGGAAAGTAAAAGAAAGATAGAAAGGAAGGAAAAAAGAAAGAAAAGAAAGAAAGCAAGAAAGAAAGAAAAAAAGAAAGAAAGAAAGCAAGCAAGAAAGAAAGAAAGAAAGAAAGAAAGAAATAATAGAAACTAGTTACATGAAGAAATATTAAAAACTATAAAGTAAGAGAGAAAAGTAAGAAAGCATTCAAAAAATATAAATTTTTAAATAAAACTTTTTGCATAAAACATCTTATTCTAACTACGCTTTATTTTATCCTTTGGGATTTGTTTGTTACATACTTGCTACTGTTTTCTGACTCTCCTTGACATATCAGTAAAATAAAGCTACAAACAGCATCAAACGAAACAAATGTATGGTCGGGGACCTCGAAGCCTAGTTGGGAAAACCACCCAACTGGGCTATCAATGTTCGTAGAACTCGTGTTTGATTCCCGCTGGAAGTAGTGTGAATTGTATTCATGGTTAGAAAAGAATACCCCCGCGGTCGACCCAGCCACTGACAGAAATGGGTACCTGGTTATTACTTTGGGAAGGTGAGGAATGCCGCCTTGCATCGTAAGTTTCGATGCTTGAAGCGACACTGTCCAGAAGTTTCCGAACACTTCTGGATAGGCGGTCGAGCATATATGGGGGAAAACTCGCGTGCTAAGACTCCGATTCAAGTCCTGTACTATACCTTTGTACTTTACAAATATATGGTCATAATTTAAACCTAATAGTAGACTCAATATAAACGTATAAGAAAGGTTAATATAATCATACAAGTAATCTCAATGTACCTAAAAAAGGTTTCATGAATAGAAGATCAAGGTCAGCTTCGAACTGTGAATGTGAAACAAGATCTATACAGACTAAGCCGCTTGTACAAACCAAGCTGCAGACACTGCAACCACCACACAGAATCACTGTAACGCCTATTACTACACTACAACCACCACGTAGAATTACTGAATCACCTATTACTACACTGCAACCACCACACAGAATCACTGTAACGCCTATTACTACACTACAACCACCACGTAGAATTACTGAACCACCTATTACTACACTGCAACCACCACATAGAATCACTGTAACGCCTATTACTACACTACAACCACCACGCAGAATTACTGAATCACCTATTACTACACTGCAGCCACCACGTAGAATTACTGAACCACCTATTACTACACTGCAAGCACCACGTAGAATTATTGAATCACCTATTACTACACTAGGGAGCCGCGATAGCTCAGTGGTTAGTGAACTGGACTACAAAGGACAAGGGGTAGGGTTCGATCCCAAACGACGGCTTCCTGGTTCACCCAGCCTTAAATGGGTACCGGATTTTTTTCTGGGAAAGTAAAGCGGCACTGGCGTAATACCGACCACATTACCCCAAAAATCATGTGCCGAAGGTCTGTAGATCACTAACACCATATTGCCTATACGCCGCCACTTGGCGTGACGGGGGTACTTTACTTTTTTTTTTTTTTATATTACTATACTACAACCGCCGCGTAGAATTACTGAATTACCTATTACTACACTACAACCACCAAGTAGAATTACTGAATTACCTATCACTACACTACAACCACCACGTAGAATTACTGAATCACCTATTACTGCACTGCAACCACCAGGTAGAATTACTGAATCACCTATTACTACACTACAACCACCACACAGAATCACTGAATCACCTATTACTACACTACAACCACCACACAGAATCACTGAATCACCTATTACTACACTACAACCACCACACAGAATCACTGAATCACCTATTACTACACTACAACCACCACACAGAATCACTGAATCACCTATTACTGCACTACAACCACCACACAGAATTACTGAATCACCTATTACTACACTACAACCACCAGGTAGAATCACTGAATCACCTATTACTACTACATGGACGCAATGGTAGGAACTCTTTATACATAACTTCACAGCAGGAGTCAATCTGATCACCACAACAGTTCTACATAACAAAACAACACACTCACACACCTTATCATAAATCTGACGTCAATATATTATAACTAAGTCATTTTCAAAGTATCCCTTCCACACTCTCAACGACTCCGAAGTTCTCATCTTTCATTCTTCAATTTCTTAGAAAACTACCTCCATTAATCTTTCTTGGAAACTCAATTTGTTTCCCTCCTTACCATATCCACCCATCTCTCATTATCCACCGCACAATTTGTCCCGATATCTTCTCGTTCTCACTTTCTTTTCCCTTCAAAACTGTCTAAACCCAAACTCAGAAACTTAGAAGACAAATCACTACCCAGAACTCCATTTATTTTCCAACTCTGCGACACCTTAGCTCATCTACTTTCCTCAAAGTAATTTCTTTCGCGTCGGCCACTAACAAAATGCATTATAATATCGTGTTCTTGAACTCTTATTTGTTTTGTAGGCAAGTCAACGTTGACTTTATTATTGTTGTTAGTTAACTTGAGAGATGTAGCTAGTATGTCAGGAACAGTCTGAAAGCAAACAGGAGATCATTTCATGGAAATATGATCTTACAGGAAAGTGTTGAGAATAAAAGTGACGGCTAAAAACAGTAGCTCGTATGCTATAAAAAAAAATATGGCATAAAGGAATCTTGCTACAGCCATCATCATCATCATCATGTGCCATACCGGTTAGCTTAGGCGATCATGTCCTTCCACAATCTTCTACCCAATGTGCATCGTATCAGTTCTGTTGTTGACTGTTTTACATGCCATGACACCAGGCTATGTAGTATCTTCTGTCTTTGTCATCCGCGATATATCTTTCACTGTATTTTGCCAGTTGCAACCAAGTATTCCAATTTTTGTCTTCTCATTTTGTGACCGAAGAATGTTGACTCTTTTTTTCTGATGTTTTAACGAGCTCCCTTTTTGTTTTGAGAATGTCCTCACTGGTCTTTTTAGCTGACCCGGGAACTTTCAACATTTTTCAAAGAAATCCCATCTCCGAGGCCTCTAATTGTCTTTTCATACCTTTGTCTAATGTCCATGATTCGCTTCCACAGGTTAGAAGTGGCTCTATATAGCACAGATGAACTCTCTCACTTCTAACGACATAGATTTGTTGCATAAGACGTTTTTCATTTTCTGAAATGCTATTTTGGCCTGAGCTATTTTGCTTTTTATTTGTGTGGTGCATCTTCCATCTTATGTTATTATTGTGCCCAAATATTTCAGATGTTGCACTTGTTTCATATTTGTCCGGTTTTTTTCGTGCTGCATGATGGTGATGAATGTTTCTTCCATATGACCATCACTTCTGTTTTCTTGCTATTCAGACTAAAACATTTCTTGTTGTTTTCTTTTACTTTTATGTCTATCGTTTCTTGTATTTAATTCTCTGGCTCTGATATTAAGACTGTGTTATGAGCACATCGCAAATTGTTTATGTCGTGAACATTGACCGAGAGTCAAACTGCACTCTCAAATGTCCGGACAACTGTTTCAACGACTCCTGTGAACAGTCAACCGGAACTGTACATGCAAGGAAACGTTCTACGGGTCAGACTGCCCTCTAAAATCTCCGGACAACTGTTTGAACGGAACCTGTGAACAGTTAACCGGGGCCTGCGTCTCGTATGACGATGATTCTCACGTTAAGAAGAATCTGCCGAATACAACAAACCCAAGCATATAGATACCTTTCGCGATCGCTGCTCTTCTACCTCCTCTCCTGCTTCTCTTGAATTAAGCCATGGCTCAATTCTCAGTGTATATCCGTGCTAGTCGTAGCTCATATCTTAGTGGGTGTCTGCGATAGCCATGGCTGATATCTTAGTGGGTGTATGTGCTGGCCATGGCTTATATCTTAGTGTGTGTCTGAGCTGGCCATGATTCATATCTTAGTGTGTGTCTGTGCTGCCATGGTTCATATCGTAGTGTATATCCGTGCTAGCCATGGCTCATATCTTGAGGGTGTCTGTGCTGGCCAGGGTTCATATCTTTGTGTGTGCATGTCTGTGTTTGTCACATCTCATATCTTTGTGTGTGCATATCTATGTCAGGCATATCTCACATCTTTGTTTGCATATCTATGTTAGTCATGTGTCATATCTTTGCGTGTATTTCTGTGTTAGTCAAATATCATATCTTGATGTGTGTCAGTGTTAGTCATGCCTCGTATCGCTGTGTGCATGTCTGTGTTAGTCACATCTCATATCTTTGTGTGTGCATGTCTGTGTTAGTCACCTCTAGTGACTCGGGCATATGGTGCTCGTAAACCTGGGAGGGCCGACCATCTAAGGGCAGAATCTCCCTACAGAAAAGACAATCTGCTGTCTTGCAGGAAGATTGGGGACAATCAAAGGCTAAGGAAAGCAAACCTGAATAAAATGCTGGCTGAAATCGGATGCACTGGGCCACTGGCGCAGAACACAGTGCAACGTTTTAACGGGTGTTCAATCAGAGTGGATCTGGCAGACTCTAATTGTGATGCTCTGTCTGTGGGGGCGATCAACACACTTAACCTGACAGCTAACTTCATGTGAGAGTCTGGAATCCTAATCTGATTGAGTCCTGATCGCAGAGAGAGAGAGAGAGGGAGACTTCAATTCCTTATTTCTACTATTGGTCTCATAATATTTTCGAAGTAAAGTGAAAACAAATCCGGCGGCAGAACACAGCCTTGTCTGACTACTTATTTTATATATTGGAAAAGTGCACTTTGGTTGCTAGTTCTTCTGGCTGCTGTTTGTGCCCAGTACACGTTACTGACATCAGGTGAGACAAAAATAATTGTTGGTGATATATTCTCAAATAATAAGAAAGGAATGTCCAGAACAAATTCTGACAACTGGAGAGTATTTTAGGAAAGAAAAAAATTAGGGAAACAGACAGAATAAGTTCCTGGTAAGGTAGGTTCTCATGTGATGAGAAGAGATAATAATCGAATAGCAAAGCAAGCCCTCATATGGGAAACAACAGGTAAAAGAAAAAGAGGAAGACCCAGGAAGACACTGAGAAGAACATTGATGAGAGAGGCAAGAGCAGCAGGAATCGGCTCCCTCAATGAGATAGAACTGCTTGCACAGAACAGAGACAGATGGCGAGATTTGATAAAATATCTTTAAAAGAAAACTGCTAGAACAAAAATTCATATAGGAGAAGGTGTATCTTGGTCTACGCCCTATGGGCCGGTTACGGCTCGAAAGGTCAATAGATAGATAGATAGAAGGTAGGCAGTGAATAATAAAGTTGATAAGATAAGAAGTGAATAATAGAGTTGATACAGTAAAAAGTGAATAATAGAGTTGATAAGATAAGAAGTTAATAATAAAGTTGATAAGATAAGAAGTGAATAATAGAATTGATAAGATAAGAAGTGAATAATAGAGTTGATAACAACTGTAAAGATGAAAAGTCTTAGATAAATCTGACAATCGATAGGAGCAGGTATAGCACTAGATGATAATGTTGTCTGTTTCTCAATTCAGATGATTCGGTGCTCTTTAATAAAATACTGTTGTTTTACTTCAGCAATAATCTGGCAATTGAGATGTTGCCCAGAACGAGAAAGTTACGCTTACAAACAATACAACTTTTGACTGCTTGAAGTCAAGCTTAACCGTTCACGCTGTAAGACATTCATCATTTTTAGCTGCCGCTTAGTGAGACGATTACTGTTGTTTGTTGTCCGCTCTTAGCATGGGGTAAAATTGGCGTAATTGTGTTGTGTGGTGATTTGCAGTTCGCCTTTTGGATCAACGCATTCGACTTCTGCATGGCATTACTAGGATTTTTTTTTCCTATTCATTAAATTGATAGGAACTTGATCATTTTAGTTCATTGACCATGACGCGATCAGTCAGCTATGAGTCATTGCTCAGAACATATATTGTATCTTAGGCCCAGACATTGTGGGAGTTACGAATGTTGTATCTTAGGCCAAGACAAGATTGTATGAGTTACAAATGTTGTATCTTAGGCAAAGACAAAATTGTATGAGTTACAAATGTTGTATCTTAGGCCAAGACAAGATTGTATGAGTTACAAATGTTGTATCTTAGGCAAAGACAAAATTGTATGAGTTACAAATGTCGTATCTTAGGCCAAGACAAGATTGTATGAGTTACAAATGTCGTATCTTAGACCAAGACAAGATTGTATGAGTTACAAATGTCGTATCTTAGGCCAAGACAAGATTGTATGAAATACAAATGTCGTATCTTAGACCAAGACAAGATTGTATGAGTTACAAATGCTGTATCTTAGGACCAGACAAGATTGTATGAGTTACAAATGTTGTATCTTAGGCCAAAACAATATTGTATGAGTTACAAATAGTGTATCTTAGGCCAGAACAATATGGTATGAGTTACAAATGTTGTATCTTAGGCCAAGACAAGATTGTATGAGTTACAAATGTTGTATCTTAGGCCCAGGCAAGATTATGTGAGTTAAAAATGTTGTATCTTAGGCCCAGACAAGATTGTGTGAGTTACAAATGTTGTATCTTAGGCCCAGACAAGATTGTGTGAGTTACAAATGTTGTATCTTAGGCCCAGACAAGATTATATGAGTTACAAATGTTGTATATTAGACCCAGACAAGATTGTATGAGTTACAAATGTTGTATCTGAGGCCTATACAAGATTGTGTGAGTTACAAATGTTGTATCTTAGGCCCAGACAAGATTGTGTGAGTTGCAAATGTTGTATCTTAGGCCCAGACAAGATTGTGTGAGTTACAAATGTTGTATCTTAGGCCCAGACAAGATTGTGTGAGTTACAAATGTTGTATCTTAGGCCCAGACAAGATTGTGTGAGTTACAAATGTTGTATCTTAGGCCCAGACAAACTTTTAATAGAAAGGGTTGTGACATCTAAAAACAGGTTTTAATATGAAGATTTGCCGCATCTAAATATATAATTGAATAGGAATGTTTGTGACATATAGTAACAGCTTCCAACATAAACATATACGGCGTCAAAAAACAACGTTTTAAAATAAAGGTTTCTGAAAACAGCTTTTAATAGCAAGGTTGTGGCATCTAAGAATATAATTTAATAGCAAGGTTTGTGGCATCTAAGAATACAATTTAATAGCAAGGTTTGTGGCATCTAAGAATACAATTTAATAGCAAGGTTTGTGGCATCTAAAAACAGGTTTTAATATAAAGGTTTGTCACATATTAAAAACAGTTTTTAATGTGAAGGTTTGTCTCATCTAAAGCAGCTTGTCATTTGATAACATTGTCGCATCTAAAGACAGCTTTCAAAGTTAAGATTTGCAACATATTTAAAAAAGCTTTTATTGTGAAGGTTTGTCGCATGCCAAAACAGCTTTTAAAATGAAGGTTTGTCAGAACTCGAGAAACAGTTATTCATCGCCAGAGATTAGAAGAAAATTGCGAAATCGTCCTCACGAATGCTCCGACTACCGCCAAGATTACGGAACAAATAAATAATGGGGGACACAAGTTTGGTCTTCTTCAAGCCTTCAGAGCAGACCCTGGTATATAATTTATTTCATTGTATAATGTAAATAAAGGATCACTAAACTATCAATAGCTTACAACTTTGTGGTAATGGTCAGGTTATAGCGAAAGAATTTCGTGCTCTTAATTTGCAATTTCCTGTTAATTTAATTTTGGCTCAAAGCTCTTTATAAGTTGTCACTGATTCAGTTGCTGAAGTGTTCATTGAATCGATGGTTGTGGATTAAACTGAGATCAACAGCACAAAGTATGGCACTTATTGATGATTTCTTTAGCTTTGTAATTCCTGTGGTTTACTCCCTCTTTCTCTCTCTCTCTCTCTCTCTTTCTCTTTCTCTCCCTCTCTCTCTCTCTCTCTCTCTCGCTCTCTCTCACTCACGCTCTATCTTTTTCTCTGCTGAAAAAAAATGAAAACGTATTGAGACTCACGGAAGATACGTATGGACACCAATTTCATTTAGCTTTTGTTAACATCTTCCATGAGAACAGTTGAAATGATATTGATACAAATAATTGGAAACGTAATAGTGTCAGGAACAAAAATGTAGACCTCATCTTGAACAGTAAATGATAGATGAGATGGCCATTTTGCAAAAATATAATTCTATAAAATACCAAATTAAATTAACTGATGCCTTTAGATTTGAGCACAAAGTAACCGTAGTGCTATCGAGCGGGAGGCAGTGAAATAACAAGAAATAATATTGGGGAAAATTCATTTGGACACAGAATTGCAAAATAATGACATGAAAGTAAAATATTTGACAATAAAATAAAAAACGATGTTCTACAATTTTAAAATAAAAGTAAAATCGATGAATTAGTAAAACTAATCACTCTCAATCAAGAAATAAGCAAGAGGATTCGTGGAAGCTGTTACAGATGTTATATATCAACCAATATAATAAATATAATATGTCCAGCAATATCCCATACAACTGTAACTTACCTGTTCGTATGGGGTGAGATTTTTTTATGTCAAAGCTAGACGTGAATGGCTAATTCGTAAACATGAGAGAAGATTTAAGACATAAGTCTGGCGCCTCATGTTATCATTTCTTGCTGCATACTGCTCTCAACTTAAGTACAATCCCTAACATGGATTTGACGTTGGCAAAAACAAATGTTTAAATAAAAACAATTGAATTTAAGTAGAGACGACATTTCATAGATTA
The DNA here is from genome assembly GCA_032433765.1 of Megaustenia siamemsis. Taxonomy (NCBI): domain Eukaryota; kingdom Metazoa; phylum Mollusca; class Gastropoda; order Stylommatophora; family Ariophantidae; genus Megaustenia; species Megaustenia siamemsis. The sequence continues at coordinate 47,567,133 of JAVIAB010000073.1, forward strand.
CGAAAAGGCATTTTATAGTTTAGACAGAGGAATGCTTTGGAAGTTAGTAAGTCTTTACGGAATTCCCATAAAGTTTATTAACCTGATAGGAACAATGTATGAAGGTATAAAATGTAGTGTTGTGCACGTAGGGCAGTTTACAGAAACATTTGACATAAGAACAGGAGAAGGGCAGGGATGCTTTCTATCTCCGTTTCTCTTTCTACTGGCCATAGATTTGATTATGAAAATAACTCAGAACAACAGAGATGGATTCCAGTGGTCACTGACCAAGCAAATTAATGACTTAGACTTTGCTGATGACATAGCTCTCCTGTCACAGAATCATCAATAGATGCCAGATACAATGAACACACTTAAAGAGATCACAACAAATGAGACTGAAAACAAATAGAAATAAGACCAAAATTATTAGAATTCGACCAAATAACAATAGGAGACTACGCAGTAATGCAGACAAAGATGGAGGAAAGAGAATGATACCAAGAGAAAGACTAATATATTCTTGGAGAAGACAGATGGAAGCAGAGATGAAGATAATGGGGAAGACATGGAATGATCTTAAAAAAATAGCAAGAAACAAAAAGGCTTGGGAAGTGATTTTTGGAAACCTATGCTCCACAGGGAGTTGAAAGGTAGAAGAAGACATGAAACTACATGACCTAAAGCTACAGACCTGAGTTTGAAGCAAACCACAAAATTGTGAAGGAAACAAGAACTTTATATATATATATATATATAAGAGAGAGAGAGAGAGAGAGAGAGAGAGAGAGGCAGAGACAGAGGCGGTAATAAATTGTGAGGCTTCAAGCAAACTTTTAATTGATAAAACTTAAATTTATCTGCATGTGTTTAATCTTCGTGGTATTTCATATGAAAAATAAAGATTCTACTCCAGGCAAGAAAATCACTGGAGGCTGTAGAAATTTGGTTTTACATAAAAATGTTGAGAATACCAAGGACAGTTAAGAATAGTAATGTAAACGTTCTGAAAGAGGCCGAAACAAAAATACAGCTAATTCCCAATATTATGAAGAAACAAAAATAATTTTTGGGCCATGTAATGAGAAGGGAACAGCTGGAATATATTGTAAAAACTGGAAAAATCGAGGGACGAAGACATAGAGGGAAGCAAACAGAAAAGCTTAAGAGAATGGCTTGGCAGAAGGTCAACAACGGAAATGGTAAATAACTGTCGAGATCGAAAGTTATGGAGAGACATGATCACCTATGTCGGCAGGCATGGTGCTTGATGATGATGACGATGATGATGATGACTCCAGCAAAATATCCCGGCCATCCCAGTAAACATGTGCTCAAAATCCAACAAAAATCCTCTAGCGCTAAAGGGGAAAAATGTGTTCTCCCAAAATGTGCTCTGCAAAAATTGCTTGCGGTTAAGAAAAAATTCCCAACAACATTTAGCTCGCTCACAAGCAAAAATTAGCTCACTATCCAGCAAAAATATCCATTTCGTTCAAACAGTGTAGAATTAGCTAGAATATATAATGTCCCAGGTAACCATGACGCGGCACTAATCGCCAGGAACTAGAAGCCATTAAAGTGACCGTTACTGTCTCCTGGTCTGCCGGACAAGCGAGTTCTAGTTTGGCTTTTCCCAAAAATAGCACGCGATATCTGTCAAACTGAAGCCGGTCATGTAGGTGCCGTTTTTATGGGTAAACTAAGTTTTATGTTTGTTTGAAAGTGGAAACAATGGCCTCAAAATGTATAACATGAGAATTTTTCAAATAAGTATTATAACATAAAATATAGACAGACAGACAGATGTCGAAGACTATATAGTGGACTGCATGTCAATATTTGATGCCTGGCTCACACAACTGATGACAGCAAAACCGCCGAGGTAGGTCAGAAGTCAGTTTTTCCCAACCCCCCCCCCCCCCCCAAAAAAAAAAAAAAAAGACGTGACATCCTTTTGTAAAGTTAAACACATCACATGCAATTTTAATACACTTTTATTTGTAGAATAAAACAGTCATAATATTTATTGTTTATTGCTAGATTTGAGATGACAATGCCTAAAGCAAAGTCGTGTGTACTTAGATGAAACTTAGAAGCATTCATCAGCTGAGAAAGTGATGGTATCAGTGAGTCGATGGCAGCGCCTGCATATAATTTGACCAAACATACCATTTCTACTTTTTCTCACGTTGTATTTCAAAATGTATGAAAAATGTAGTCACATATTATTACAGTTAATAAATACTTCATTCATAATAGGAAAAACAATTACAATGTTATTGTGTTATCTCGATTTTTGTTGTTGTTTTATTTGCTTATGAAAGCGTTCATTTCTTCAATTAACCATGCATGTCAAAGACGTGTTGGATATCATGTTCCACTATAGACCTCGATCTCTTGTGATGTGTAACAGTTCTACCGTCGATATTTTACTGTGTCTACCTCTATCAATCTTCGGTTTCCTATTTTTCCTCATGGTACTAAATATTCCAACCCACATCATCTCCACACATCCGCCACACATATGGACTGTCTTTTCATATTCATAATCTCCCCAAACGAGCAACTTAGTGGGCGTATAAGAAGACATATCAACCAGCACAGAACAGGAGTCGTCACTCGCTGGACACTGCGAGACTTGCTAAGGAGGGGATCTGAGCACCGTTCGCAGTGCAATGATGATGATCCGCAAATAACTCAATAACTCAACCTTCCCCTCATCATCTGCCCCTGTTAGTAAATTCGCATTGAATTTTGTAGCTGTCTATGGTACCTGAAGTATCCTTCTTAAAAAACAAAGATCTCAACGGAAATTATACTCTCCGGCGATATATCTCGTTGTTTACTGTCCATAATTCGTAACCAATAAGCAGCATTGTAAAACTTACTATGTAACTTTCGATGATACAACTTGTTGCATAAAATATTTATTACTTTATTTAAGAATGTCTCGGCATGTGCGGTTCTACTCTTTACCCCAATAAGACATCTCCCATATGATGTTAACGCTGTTCATAGATATTTAAAACAATCTCCAATCGCCAGATGTCATCATGGATTTCCAGAGCCTGCGCTCGTATCCGACACTCGCCATTTAAGACAACACATAATTTCCTGTTAACATATGAAGCCATCAGCGCAGAGCATTAACTCAGTATCAACAGCTAGTGACCCCTGGGTGATTTCAGAAATTTGGTTAATTATTGTGAACATTTATGACGATTTTTACTGGATATTTGTATATTTAGTCTGTCAAAGGTATTTTTTTATATGCTCAACTTTAACACTGGATCTGGTTTTCATCAGTCTTCTCCGATAGGACTAGGTATTACATTGAGATCAGAGGTTAATGGGGAAAAACATCGATACCCCCCCACCCCCCAAATGTGGTTGGTACCTCCTGTTTGTGAGCAGAGCACGTTAGCATGAACAAATCTTCAGCTTTATTGCATGAACAAGTCACAATTTCTTCTGCTTTATTGTGTGGGCAAGTCACAATTTCTTCTGCTTTATTGCATGAACAAGTCACAATTTCTTCTGCTTTATTGTGTGAACAAGTCACAATTTCTTCTGCTTTATTGTGTGGGCAAGTCACAATTTCTTCTGCTTTATTGTGTGAACAAGTCACAATTTCTTCTGCTTTATTGTGTGAACAAGTCACAGTTTCTTCTGCTTTATTGTGTGAACAAGTCACAATTCCTTCTGCTTTATTGCGTGGACAAGTCACAATTTCTTCTGCTTTATTGTGTGGACAAGTCACAATTCCTTCTGCTTTATTGTGTGGACAAGTCACAATTCCTTCTGCCTTATTGCGTGGACAAGTCACAATTTCTTCTGCCTTATTGTGTGGACAAGTCACAATTCCTTCTGCCTTATTGTGTGGACAAGTCACAATTCCTTCTGCCTTATTGCGTGGACAAGTCACAATTTCTTCTGCCTTATTGTGTGGACAAGTCACAATTTCTTCTGCGTTATTGTGTGGACAAGTCACAATTTCTTCTGCCTTATTGCGTGGACAAGTCACAATTTCTTCTGCGTTATTGCGTGGACAAGTCACAATTTCTTCTGCGTTATTGCGTGGACAAGTCACAATTTCTTCTGCGTTATTGCGTGGACAAGTCACAATTCCTTCTGCCTTATTGTGTGGACAAGTCACAATTTCTTCTGCGTTATTGCGTGGACAAGTCACATACTCTTCTGACCCTTGTTCTACGACACCCTCTCCTTGAGATAAAACTGAACGAATGGTTGTTTAACGTTCTCTACTTTGACCTCAGAGTTCCACTTTTGCGGTACTCACACTCACGAATAGAGCGTCGATGGCTGAGTGATTAGTGCACTCGCTGCCTGATCAGAAGAGCCAGTGTTCAATTCTCAGAAGTGGCGGTTTTTTTACGGATCCAAAGGTTTCAGGGTTCGCACGGATTCTAAAAGTAGATAACTGAGTTTTTTTCTGGGAAATATAGGCGGCCTGGTACCCAGCACATCACCCCAAAATGTGCTGTGTTCATGGAAAAGTATGGTCACAAACGCCATCTTGCCCATAAACGTGAAGGGAACATTTATTTGACACTCACGAATAGTTTACGATGGACTACTGGAGAAATTATGTACAAAAAAATTGTTTTTTAAGTTGAAAGTTTAAGTAAACATATATTTTCTTTGCTTCAATCGTTGACTTATATATTTTTGGCGCGTGATTTAAAGTTGACGCGAATTATTTGACACAAAAACTTGAAATAATAATAACTACAATCTATTACACGTAAATGCTAACAAAACACTACAATCTATTACGCGTAAAAACTATCTAGTTCAAAGTTCAAAATGACACGCAGCTGGGGTTGATTCATTATTAAATCACTGGATACATTTTCAGTTTGTAATACTTCTTGCTGTGTCATCAAACATTAGAATGGTGTACACTCAAAGACATGTTCATGACGTAGAGGAGTTGGGTGAGAAGGGGGAGGTAACCATCATGACCCGTAGTCCGGAAGAATATGGCGCTAGTATTAAGTAAAGTTTTCAATGATTAACTTTAGAGGTATGGATATATCTCTGGTACCCATTTACAAAGGATGGTTGCACTCAGAAGTCCGGTCGATTGGAAAACAAATTCATTACAGCTTGAAATTGAACGCTGGCCACCTCATCATCAGACGTGTATTCTAACCACACAGACATATAAAGAGAAACGGAGCACAATACATGAGAAGATGGGCTGAAGAACATAGGACGGATGGAGTCAGATGAGTAGACAGCCAGTCAAAGTTACCGACAGCCAAGAAAGATGACACATATCTCATCATTATCATCATCATGCCCTTCCACAAGCTTCTATCCACCTTGCATCGTATCATTTCAGTTGTTGACTGTTTTCCATGCCATGAAACCAAGCTATCTGGTATTTTCTCTCTTTGTCGTCCACTATCTCTCTTTCCCGGTATTTTGCCGATTGTAATCCAACTTTCCTCTTCTCATGATGTTCTCTAAAAATGTTGATTGTTTGTTTCTGATGTTGCTGAGTAGCTCCCTTTCTGTGCCTCTTTGAGAACTTCCTCATTGGTCTTTTTAGCTGTCCAGGGAACTTTCAATATTCTTCTGAAAATCCCATCTCTGTGACTTCTAATCGTCGTATCATTTGTTTGTTTACTGTCCATGATTCGCTTCCAATGGTCAGAATTGGTTCTATATAGCACTGATGAACTCTCTTTCTCACTTCTATTGATATAGATTTCTTGTACAGGTCGTAATTCATTTTATGAAATTATATTTTGGTCTGAGCTATTCTGCTTTTTATTTCTTTGGAGTGTATCCTCCATCTGATGTTATTATTGTGCCCAAGTATTTGACGCGTTGCACTTGTTTCAGTTTTCATACACATATCTAGAGTGAAAATCGTAGTATATAAACTTTGGCATTTAAAAATAAACTATTGTTACAGTAGTATCCCATTACTGAAGTTTGGAGGGGGAGGGGGGGGGGTCGCTAGTCCTGAATAGTCCACGAGATGTTCGGGTCATGAGTTTTTATTTCACCCGCCCCTCCCCCAATCTCCCCGGTAGATAAAAACGTCCCCCCCCCCCCCACCGGGATTCGAACCAGTCTACTGCAGCACAAGTTATCAATTCGGCCACCCCATCACCAATATAATGTGTATGTATGTATGTGTGTACGAGTATGTATATATATACATATATACATAATAATAAAAAGATAATAATTTCCAGAATTCAGCTTCATTCAAATCATGTATCCAGGAAATTTAGAGGATTGCCAAAATATAGATAGGATAACAGGAAGGAAGACTGAGAAATAAGAAACAATGGGCAATATAAGTACATCGACGTCACCAAAACTTTTTTTCAAGTTGTGCTTAACTTTTATAAAGGTCAAGTGAACTTCAAATCTCTTTTATAAGAAGTTCAAATACAGAAACAAGTATTTAAAACATTCGTTGTAGAGTTTGCTGTGCAAATAAATATAATTATAATGTCTTTGCAACCCCTCCTTCCTCACTTTTAAAATGAATGTCAATTGATATTCCTTTTGGGATGGTGAGTCACAAGATGGAGTCTTTTGACCGGAAGTGGACGCGTTGTTTACTGGGATTGAATAGAGTGAAAATGTAGCATTCGATCATTTGTAAGTCTTTTGTTATAACATAATTATAGACAATGTTATAACAGGTGATTGAAAATATGAGACAGAAAAAAAAAGAAGACGAAAAGCAAAAAAAAAAATAAATAAATAAAACACACACCAAAACCATTCTTACATCAAAGCAAATAACACCGGAATTAAAACAACAAATTGTAAAATGTTACCTACACTCAATATTCCTGTGTGATGTAGAAACATAGAAAACAACAGAAAATCGAAACCTTTGAAATATAGAATTATGGGGGAAATGTGGAGAATTGAGTGGAAGAAAATGAAGACAGCGAAGTTTAGAATCAGCTACAAATAAAAAATAAGTAGTTAATACAATTCGAAAGAGACATCTAAAATTTGTGGGACATATGAAGGAAGGAACACAAAGCCCCTACTAAACGTCAATTTGGAAGAGAAGGTATAAAGGTAGACGAGGCAGAGGTATCGTCGTCATCATCATGTACTATGCCTGTTGGCGTTGGTGATCATGTCTCTCCTCCACAACTTTCAATCACGACAGTTATTTATCATTTCGGTTGTTGACCTTCTACTAAGCCATTCTCTTAAGCTGTCTTGTATCTTTTCTCTTTGCTTCACTCTTATCTCTTCGTCCCTCAATTTTCCCAGTGGTCACAATATATTCCAGTTGTTCTCTTCTGGCATGGCTAAATAATGATGATTGTTTCTTCCTAATATTAGAAATTAGCTCTATTTTTATTTTAGCCTCTTTCAGAATGTTTTTATTACTCTTCTTAGCTGTCAGTCATATAAAGTCAACATTATTCTGTAAAGCCACATTTCTACAGTCTCCAGTGATTTTCGTGTTTGTTGCCCTATTGTCCATGATTCACATCCATATATTAAGACCGGCTCAACATAACATTTTAGAACCCTTTTTTCTTGTTTCTATTGTCAAAAATGGATTGCATAGTATTTTCCTCATTTTTTGGAAAGCTGCTTTTGCCTGAGCCATTCTGCATCTCACCTCTTTTGTACATCTTCCGTCTGAGGTTAACAAAGTTCCCAAATATTTAAATTCATTTACCTGTTTTAATATTGTTCCACTTGTCTTTATTTTGCACTGAGGTGATGTTTTTTTCGTTGTTGTTACCATTACCCCTGTCTTTTTGCTATTAAGGCTGAGTCCTTTATTTTTGCTTTCTTTCACTATAATGTCCAACATTTCTTGTAACTCATTTTCACTCTTAACGATTAATACTGTATCATCAGCATACCTTAGATTATTTATATTATGACCTCCAATTGTTATTCCAGGCATGCCCCTTATGGATCTTAAAATAATCTCACTATAAATATTAAACAAATCTGGTCACAGCACACAACCTTGTCTAACACCCTGTTTTATTTGCTGAAACATTCCCAATTGGTTTCCAGTTCTTATGGCCACTGTTTGTTGCCAGTACAGGTCAGGTCGGGTAATTTTACCTGCTACTGTATGCAGTAAACAGTACAACCTGTGGCTGCCCTGCTGCCTTGCAGGTAAGCTCGGGAGAGTAAAAGGCTAAGGGAGGGTACCCCGACGCAAAACAACCCCACTGCCTTGTGGGTGAGAATTTTTAGTCAAAGGCTAGCGGAGTCAACCGTAAACAAACCGACGGAAGGCAACAGAAAATAACCGTCGTAATTTCTTTGTATAATCATGAATCGCCACAACATTAGATATAACGACAACAACGTTAAGGGGGGTTCCCATGGAAAACCCTCGTTCGGTAGGGGATATCATGTGCTATAGGTGATACCCGATCGTCATCAAGCTACTGTAAGCAAAATAAAGATTAAACAAACTCTAAAGATAGGTACTTGGAATGTGAGAACACTCATGCAGAAGGGTAAACTAGAAAATGTCATACAAGAAATGAAAAGAATGGGCTTACAATTACTGGGACTTTGCGAAATGAGATACACCGGATCAGGGGAGATATATTCTGATAAACATAGAATAATATATTCTGGAGGTACTGAACACCAAAGAGGAGTAGGTATCATCTTGGATGCAGTAAGAGCAAGAACAGTGAAAGGCTTTTACCCAATATCTGACAGAGTCCTTTTAGTGAAATTGAATGGAAAGCCAATAGACATAAATCTTATACAAGTTTATGCACCAACAGCAGACAGTCTAGAGGAAACTATTGATAAATTTTACGACGAGTTAAATGAGGCACTTCATGAATGCAAACCACATGAAAACACCATAGTTCTAGGGGATTTTAACACTACAGTATATTACACATAAAGTCTATATAATATAATCACTACAATCTATTATATGTAAATGCTATCTAATATATACACTACAATCTATTACATGCAAAAACTATTAAAGTTCACTACAATCTATTACATGCAAATGCTATCAAATATATTCACTGCAATCAATTCACGCAAATGATATCATATATATTCACTACAATCTATTTCACGTAAATGATATGTAATAATATATTCACTGTACTCTATTACACGCAAAAGCTGTATAATATATTCACTACAATAACAAATAAAAATTAACATAAATACATAGACGGACCGCAGCCAAATTAAGGTAAAACACAAATCAACTATATCACTACAAGGCAAGCAGAAGCAAAAGTAGAAAAGCACAGTGTAGTGATGAAATCTGCTAGGGTGGAACAGGATGACAGATTGGTTGTTGCCCTATAAGACATGTCCCATAGACACGCCCTATTGACATGCGTGGTGGCATCAAAGACTACACGCAATCAACGGCGAGGATAAAAGTGAGAAAACGTAACATTCTCGTAACTTGACGTAGTGGGAATACAGAGAATGTGTCAATATTTCTGGGTTATAATCGGCACCCGTGCGCTGCCGGGGTCCGGAAGGGGAGTAAATGGTTGTTCTCCTACCAGACATGTTTGTAAAAGGCAACTAAGGAGAGTGAGCATGGGACAGGGCTTTTTTTACTGTAAAAAAATAGACGAAAAAACTTCACAAACGTGGACAAGATAAAGATTAGAAATCACTAATGTAGAATTATGTAAAAGTACCAGTCAAATAAAATTGTGGGAGCCGCGATAGCTCAGTGGTTAGTGAATTGGTCTACAAAGGACAAGCGGTAGGGTTCTACGCCACCGATGGCTTCCGGTTCACCCAGCCTTTAATGGATACCGGATTTTTTTTCTGGGAAAGTAAAGCGGCACGGACGTAATACCGAACACATTACCCCAAATATAATGTGCCGAGGGTCTGTAAAATGTATGGTCGCTAACACCATATTCCCTATACGTCATTTGGCGTGACGGGTGTACTTTATTTTTTTTTATACTTACCAGTCAAATACCTGTGGATAAAGAGATACAACGAAGACGATGGCGATGGAGGGGACACACAAACAGTGGAAGTCAACTGAAAGTAATACACAACATGTCCTTTTTTGTAATCCTAAGGGAAGAAAGACAAAGAGGAAGAAACAAAATATTCTTGGAGAAGACAGATGGAAGCAGAGATGAAGAGGATGGGGAAAACATGTAATAATCTTAAAAGAATGACAAGAAACAGAACAGCCTGGGAAGTGTTTGTTCAAGACCTATGCTCCACAGGGAGCTGAGTGGAAGAAGAATATCATCGCTACATTTTTGGTTATTTTGGTCAGTATTACGTCATATCGGACTTTCTTTGTGTCTATTTAAAGCTGGGTTAACCTAGCAGAGGCATCCATTGTGATATCCTGACTCTCGCCCTCAGTATACAAGTTCACTAACCACTTATAAATATAATTAGCACTATTTTTTCTTCTTCTTCTTCTTCTTCTTCTACTTCTACCTCTCAGCTCCATGTGTAGCATAGGTCTTCAACAAACACTTTCCAAGCCGTTTCATTTCTTGACATTCTTTTAAGATCAATCCATGTCTTTCCCATCATCTTCATCTCTGCTTCCATCTGTCTTCTCCAAGAATATCTTGGTCTTCCTCTTTGTCTTTTCCTTGTAGGTTCCAAAAAAGGGCATGCTGTGTAATACTCTCAGTTGGCTACCGCAGTGTGTGCCCTATCCAGCGCCATCGTCTTCGCTATATCTCTTTATCCACTGGTATTTGAATGATACATTGTCCATAATTCTATGTTAGTGATTTTGTCTTGCCATTTCTATCTTTTTATCTTGTGTAAGCATCAATAAATGAAGGTTTGTATCTTCATGACTGTATTATATTATTGCTATTGGTAAATTATTTTATTTTACTAGTATTAATAATCATCTTTTAAAATGGCTAATATTTATTTTTGCTAATTATTAAGTAGCCTTACATGGAAACAGAGACCTGTAAAGTACATTATTCTTACCAGATCTCTGCCACCAATGCCAAACTTAGACATTTAAGGAAAGAAAGAAACAAACAAACAAACATACAAAAAACATCTCGAGAAGGGGATACGAGCAAAGAAATTAGAATCAGACTGGCTAAAGCAGCAATGTCTTTCAGAAGCCTTGAAAAGTTGTGGAAATCAAAACTCATTAGCACAAACACAAAACTTAGGCTATTCAAATCAAATGTACTATCAACCCTTACGTATGCGTGTGAAAGCTGGAAAACAACAAGAGATATAGAAACAAAGTTGAACGCATTCGAAAATAAATGTCTAAGGAAAATACTTGGTATAGAATGGAACGAATTCAAAACAAACGAGGAAATTAGAGAAATCGCCAATCAACCACTAATATCTTCAGTAATAAAGAAAAGACGATGGTCATACGTTGGACATGTGATGAGAAGAGATAATAATCGAATAGCAAAGCAAGCCCTCATATGGGAAACAACAGGTAAAAGAAAAAGAGGAAGACCCAGGGAGACACTGAGAAGAACATTGATGAGAGAGGCAAGAGCAGCAGGAATCGGCTCCCTCAATGAGATAGAACTGCTTGCACAGAACAGAGACAGATGGCGAGATTTGATAAAATATCTTTAAAAGAAAACTGCTAGAACAAAAATTCATATAGGAGAAGGTGTATCTTGGTCTACGCCCTATGGGCCGGTTACGGCTCGAAAGGTCAATAGATTAGATTAGAATCAAACAAGCAAGCAAAGCGGTCATTACTGAACTGATATAACTTAGTACACTGACTATATAACAAGCAAACGAGATAGAATAAAAAAAATTAACAATACAGGCGGAAAAGAGTTAATGCTCTATTGCATTAGCAAAACAACCAATCAACCGCTTTGATATACGATACGATCCTCTCAATATAACGTCTCCACAGGTCATTAACACTCAGTCGCAACGAGAAATGGACGAGCAGACGAAGACTGTAATAGATTTATGAAATAGCAAACATTCTCGGCGAGTTTCATTCACGAGATAAAGAACAGAACTTTGACGAGAGCATTTCACTTTACATCGACACAAAAAGGCAAATGTTAGGAGAGGAAAGTAAGTAAGTTAAGTAATGCAACTAATAGTGATTCTATTGTTTGTATTATTATTAGTGAGTAATACAACTCTCTAGGGAGCCGCGATAGCTCAGAGGCTAGTGAACTTCACAACAAAGGACAAGAGGTCGAGTACGATCATGATCGACGGCTTCCTGGTTCACCCAGCCTTAAACGGGTACCGGATTTTTTTGGGGAGCGTAAAGCGACACGGGCGTAATACCGACCACATTATCTAAAAAAAATCATGTGCCAAAGGTCTATAAAAATTATGATCACTAATACCATATTGGTATTAGTGGCAACAAGCAGCGGCCATAAGAACTGGAAACCAATTGGGAATGTTTCAACAAATAAAACAGGGTGTTAGACAAGGTTGTGTGCTGTCACCAGATTTGTTTAATATTTATAGTGAGATTATTTTAAGATCCATAAGGGGCATGCCTGGAATAACAATTGGAGGTCATAATATAAATAATCTAAGGTATGCTGATGATACAGTATTAATCGCTAAGAGTGAAAATGAGTTACAAGAAATGTTGGACATTGTAGTGAAAGAAAGCAAAAATAAAGGACTCAGCCTTAATAGCAAAAAGACAGAGGTAATTGTAACAACAAAGAAAAAGACATCACCTTAGTGCAAAATAAAGACAAGTGGAACGATATTAAAACTGGTAAATGAATTTAAACATTTTGAACTTTGTTAACCTCAGACGGAAGATGTACAAAAGAGGTGAGATGTAGAATGGCTCAGGCAAAAGCAGCTTTCCAAAAAATGAGGAAAATACTATGCAATCCATTTTGACAATAGAAACAAGAAAAAGAGTTCTTAAATGTTACGTAGAGCCAGTATTAACATACGGATGCGAATCATGGACAATAGGACAACAGACAAGAAAATCACTGGAGTCTGTAGAAATGTGGTTTTACAGAAGAATGTTGAGAATACCATGGACAGCTAAGAAGAGTAATGAAGAGGTTCTGAGAAAGTTCAAAGCAAAAAGAGAGCTAATTTCCAATGTTAGGAAGAGGCAATCATCATTTTTTGGCCATGTAATGAGAAGAGAACAACTTGAATATATCGTAACAACTGGAAAAATTGAGGGACGAAGAGATGGAGGGAAGCAAAGATAAAAAATAACAGACAGCTTAAGAGAATGGCTTGGCAGAAGGTCAACAACAGAAATGATAAATAGCTGCCGAGATCGAATGTTGTGGAGAGACATGATCACCTACGCCACTAGGCCCGGTACTTGATGATGATGATGAATGCCATATTCAATATACCAAAACTAACATGGACGAGCAACATCAAAATATGGACAAATCAGCCTATGACAACCTGCACCATCAATGCAAGAGACAGAGCAGAATGGCGCTCCATGGTAGCCAACCTTCTTTGCAGAGACGGCACTCGATGATGATGATGATGATATGCATTATTATCACAAGCGTGTTGTTATTAGAATTTAAAATTATTGTTTATCTCGATTACTCATAATTCATGTTCAGGAAACTCATTGACAGGTTGGATGACACGAATAATAATTTTCATGGCGCATTCTAGACAAACTCTATCTTGTTAATTGTTGAAATGGTGTTCTTTGTATCTGTAAAAAGGGCTACCATCATTTTATACCGGCGATGTTTATTAACACTTGATTCTTTTCTTTGTTTTCACTCAAGAAGATCTGAGCGGTACGATCTGAGCTCAGTGTGCGATTTCAGTGAGCAGATATGAAAAGTGTGTACAATGTGAGCAGTTTAAGAATGGACCAGTGTTTAAAATCTGAGTAATTTAAGAACGGAGCAATGTGTATAATCTGAGTAACATAAGAACGGAGGGATGTGTACGATCTGAGTAATGTAAGAACGGAGCGATGTGTATAATCTGAGTAATATAAGAACGGAGGGATGTGTACGATCTGAGTAATTTAAGAACGGAGCGATGTGTATAATCTGAGTAATATAAGAACGGAGGGATGTGTACGATCTGAGTAATGTAAGAACAGAGGGATGTGTACGATCTGAGCAATGTAAGAACGGAGGGATGTGTACGATCTGAGCAATGTAAGAACGGAGGGATGTGTACAATCTGAGCAATGTAAGAACGGAGGGATGTGTACGATCTGAGCAATGTAAGAACGGAGGGATGTGTACGATCTGAGTAATATAAGAACGGAGGGATGTGTACGATCTGAGTAATATAAGAACGGAGGGATGTGTACGATCTGAGTAATGCAAGAACGGAGCGATGTGTACGATCTGAGCAATGTAAGAACGGAGGGATGTGTACGATCTGAGTAATGTAAGAACGGAGGGATGTGTACGATCTGAGCAATGTAAGAACGGAGGGATGTGTACGATCTGAGTAATGTAAGAACGGAGGGATGTATACGATCTGAGTAATATAAGAACGGAGCGCTGTGTACGATCTGAGTAATGTAAGAACGTAGGGATGTGTACGATCTGAGTAATATAAGAACGGAGCGCTGTGTACGATCTGAGTAATGTAAGAACGGAGGGATGTGTACGATCTGAGTAATGTAAGAACGGAGGGATGTGTACGATCTGAGTAATATAAGAACGGAGCGCTGTGTACGATCTGAGTAATGTAAGAACGGAGGGATGTGTACGATATGAGTAATGTATGAGCGGAGGGATGTGTACGATCTGAGTAATATAAGAACGGAGGGATGTGTACGATCTGAGTAATATAAGAACGGAGCGCTGTGTACGATCTGAGTAATATAAGAACGGAGCGCTGTGTACGATCTGAGTAATGTAAGAACGGAGGGATGTGTACGATCTGAGCAATGTAAGAACGGAGGGATGTGTACGATCTGAGTAATATAAGAACGGAGGGATGTGTACGATCTGAGTAATATAAGAACGGAGGGATGTGTACGATCTGAGTAATATAAGAACGGAGGGATGTGTACGATCTGAGTAATGCAAGAACGGAGCGATGTGTACGATCTGAGTAATGTAAGAACGGAGGGATGTGTACGATCTGAGTAATGTAAGAACGGAGGGATGTGTACGATCTGAGTAATGTAAGAACGGAGGGATGTGTACGATCTGAGTAATATAAGAACGGAGCGCTGTGTACGATCTGAGTAATGTAAGAACGGAGGGATGTGTACGATCTGAGTAATGTAAGAACGGAGGGACGTGTACGATCTGAGTAATATAAGAACGGAGCGCTGTGTACGATCTGAGTAATGTAAGAACGGAGGGATGTGTACGATATGAGTAATGTATGAGCGGAGGGATGTGTACGATCTGAGTAATGTATAAGAACGGAGGGGTTTGTACGATCTGAGTAATATAAGAACGGAGCGATGTGTACGAAGAGAGTAATATAAGAACGGAGGGATGTGTACGATCTGAGTAATATAAGAACGGAGCGATGTGTACGATCTGAGTAATGTAAGAACGGAGGGATGTGTAAGATCTGAGCCATGTAAGAACGGAGTGATGTGTACTATCTGAACCATGTAAGAACGTAGTGGTGTGTACGATCTAAGCATTGTATGAACGTAGTGGTGTGTACGATCTAAGCCATGTAAGAACGTAGCGAGCGATGTGTACGATCTGAGCCATGTAAGAACGTAGCGAGTGATGTGTACGATCTCTGAGTAATGTAGAAACGTAGCGAGCGATGATACGATCTGAGTAATGTAAGAACGTAGCGAGCGATGTGTACGATCTGAGTAATGTAAGAACGTAGCGAGCGATGTGTACGATCTGAATAATATAAGAACGTAGCGAGCGATGTGTACGATCTGAGTAATGTAAGACCGTAGAGAGCGATGTGTACGATCTGAGTAGTGTAAGAACGTAGCGAGCGATGTGTACGATCTGAGTAATGTAGGAACGTGGCGATGTGTACAATCTGAGCAATGTAAGAACGCAGCGATGTGCACGATCTGAGCAATGTAAGAAGGTAGCGATGTGTACGATGTGAGTAATATAAGAACGAATCGATGTGTACGATGTGAGTAATATAAGAAGGTAGCGATGTGTACGATGTGAGTAATATAAGAACGTAGCGATGTGTACGATGTGAGTAATATAAGAACGTAGCGATGTGTACGATGTGAGTAATATAAGAACGTAGCGATGTGTACGACCTGAGTAATATAAGAACGGAGGGATGTGTTCGATCTGAGTAATATAAGAACGTTGGGATGTGTACAATGTGAGTAATATAAGAACGGAGGGATGTGTACAATGTGAGTAATATAAGAACGGAGGGATGTGTACAATGTGAGTAATATAAGAACGTAGCGATGTGTACGATGTGAGTAATATAAGAACGTAGCGATGTGTACGATGTGAGTAATATAAGAACGTAGCGATGTGTACGATGTGAGTAATATAAGAACGTAGCGATGTGTACGATGTGAGTATTATAAGAACGAATCGATGTGTACGATCTGAGTAATGTAAGAACGGAGGGATGTGTACGATCTGAGTAATATAAGAACGGAGGGATGTGTACGATCTGAGTAATATAAGAACGGAGGGATGTGTACGATCTGAGTAATGTAAGAACGTAGCGAGCGATGTGTACGATCTGAGCAATGTAAGAACTGAGGGATGTGTACGTGATGAGTAATATAAGAACGGATGGATGTGTACGATCTGTGTAATATAAGAACGGAGGGATGTGTACTGTCTGAGTAATATAAGAACGGAGCGATGTGTGCGATCTAGAAAATGAGAGAACGAAGCGCAGTATACAATCTGTGGAATGTAAGAATGGAGCGCTGTGTGCCATCTCAACAATGTAAGAACGGAGCGCTGTGTACGATCTGAGTAATATAAGAACGTAGGGATGTGTACGATCTGAGTAATGAAAGAACGGAGGGATGTGTACGATCTGAGTAATGTAAGAACGGAGTGATGTGTACGATCTGAGCCATGTAAGAACGGAGTGATGTGTACGATCTGAGCCATGTAAGAACGGAGGGATGTGTACGATCTGAGCCATGTAAGAACAGAGTGATGTGTACGATCTGAGCCATGAAAGAACGGAGTGATGTGTACGATCTGAGCCATGTAAGAACGGAGGGATGTGTACGATCTGAGCAATGTAAGAACGTAGCGGTGTGTACGATCTGAGCAATGTATGAACGTGGTTATCGATGTGTGTCGATCTGAGTAATGTAAGAACGGAGGGATGTGTACGATCTGAGTAATGTAAGAACGGAGGGATGTGTACGATCTGAGTAATGTAAGAACGGAGGGATGTGTACGATCTGAGTAATGTAAGAAAGGAGGGATGTGTACGATCTGAGTAATGTAAGAACATAGCAATGTTTACAATCTGAGTAATGTAAGAACGGGGCGATGTGTACGATTTGAGTAATGTAAGAACGTAGCGATGTGTAAAATCTGAGCAATGTAAGAACGGGGCGATGTGTACGATCTGAGTAATGTAAGAACGGGGCGATGTGTATGATCTAAGCAATGTAAGAACATAGCGATGTGTACGATCTGAGCAATTTAAGAACGTAGCGATGTGTACGATCTGAGCAATGTAAGAACGGGGCGATGTGTAAAATCTGAGCAATGTATGAACATAGCGATGTATACGATCTGAGTAATGTAAAACGCAGCGCTGTGTACGATCTGAGAAATATAAGAACAGAGCGATGTGTACTATCTGAGCAATGTAAGAACGTAGCGATGTGTACATTCTGAGCAATTTAAGAACGGAGCGCTGTGTACGATCTGAGCGATGTAAGAACGGAGCGCTGTGTACCATCTGAGCAATGTAAGAATGAAGCGATGTGTGCCATCTCAACAATGTAAGAACAGAGCGGTATGTACCATCTCAACAATGTGAGAACGGTGTGCTGTGTGCGATCTGACCAATGTAAGAACGGAGCGCAGTGTATGATCTATTCAATGTGAGAACGAAGCGTAGTATAATATCTGTGTAATGTAAGAATCAATCGCTGCGTAAGATCTGAACAATGTTAGAACGGAGCGCTGTGTGCCATCTCAACAATGTAAGAACGGAGCGCTGTGTGCCATCTTAACAAAGTAACGGGTCGCTGTGTGCGATCTTAACAATGTAAGATCGGAGCGCTGTGTGCCATCTCAACAATGTAAGAACGGAGCGCTGTGTGCCATCTGAACAATGTAACGGGGCGCTGTGTACGATCTGAGCAATGTAAGAACATTTAGTCTTAAATAGGGTTATATACATCTTTATATATGAAATGGTGCATAATCTTCAGTAGGGTTACATACATCTCTATATATGAAATCGTATAATCTTCAAATGTGTTATATACATATCTGTATATGAAATTGTGCATAGTCTTTAATAGACTTATATACATCTCTTTATATTAAATCATGTGTAGTCTTCAATGGGGTTATATACATCCTTAGATGTGAAGCACATCTCAATTGACTAACCGTCACCTCTTTCAACAATTATCATTTCAGTTTTAAATTATTTTTTTTTAAATATCATATTCTTATCTTCTTTACCACCTTATCGGAATGTAATCAGCAAGAGCTGGCCAATCGTGTGCATCCTTTGCTGAATATTTTACATATCGTGCTCTCATAGCGTAATTCATGGGTCTCCCCATAAACTGGTTCTTTATCTTGACTATTTCCTTTATGTTTTGTTATTTGTTAGCCCTTTTTATTTTTTGAGCATAGCTCGGCTTATGTCCAAACTTATGCTTTTAACACTCAAATTTGAAATTGCAAGACTGGATTCACAGAATTTTTTATTTATTTTTTAAATATCTTTTTTGTAAACCAAATCCTCTGAATTTATTTCAAAGTTTGTTTTTCATTTTCTTGCCAACTCAAAATACTAATCCTTAAATAAGAAGGCTCCATCCACATCTAGCTAGGCATATGGGAGAATATGGTGTGACCCTATTTGTGTTTTGACCGCATCACATAATTTGGGTGATGTGGTCTGTATCACGTCAGACTGCTTTTACTTTCCAGAACAATCTCTGGTACCCATTTTTGGGCAGATGAGTGAACCATGGAATCTTGTTCGAAAAGAATCAGCCACTTCTGCAAATCGAACCCAAACCCTTCTACCCAGGAAGCGAAAACACTAACTACTCAACCACCGAGTTAGCCACAAATTTCTTTTAATACTATGTAAAATGTACATGATATCTAATTGTAATTACCGTAACAACAGCTGTAAGTTTTTTTGTTTTTTTTTTCCAAGTACTGGCAGGGGAATGGGAGCCGCGATAGCTCAGTGGTTAGTGAATTGGACTACAAAGGACAAGGGGTAGGGTTCGATCCCAACCGACGGCTTCCAGGTTCACCCAGCCTTAAATGGGTACCTGATTTTTTTCTGGGAAAGTAAAGCAGCACGGGCGTAATACCGACCACATTACCCCAAAAATCATGTGCTGAAGGTCTGTAAAATATAGGGTCACTAACACCATATTTCCCTATACGCCACTTGGCGTGACGGGGGTACTTTACTTTTTTTTTTTACTGGCAGGGGAATATGATTAAATTCTGTATGTGTTTGTATTGATTCCATAAGTGTCTTTACTAATTCCGTAAGTATCTGTTTTAGTTCCATAAGTGTCTGTATTAGTTCCACACGTGTCTGTATTAATAATAAGTGATTGTATTAATTCCACAAGTGTCTGTACTAATGCAGCAAGTGTCTGTACTAATTATACGTGTTTGCATTAATTCCGCAAGTGTCTGTATTAATTTCGCAGGTATCTGTATTAATTCCCTATATGTTTGTATTAATTCAGTAAGTGTATGTACTAATCCTGTAAGTGTTTGTATATCTGAGCCTATATCGAGGTATAAAAAGACAAGATAGCTGGCCCTCTTCAATGCTTTCTTATTTTCCTTTCATGTATTACAATCACATATTTCATATATCACAATCAGATAAACCGTGGTATCCATATGTTATTAAGTCAACGCCATCCACATACACAAACATATTGATATAAACATTTTATAATTTAATTACAATTTATCATTTCGAGGTTTTAAACGTCTTCCACTTTTATCCAGCTTATAATGGCTTATAAAACTGGCCACAAGGTACATAAACGATTACGTATTAGTCATGGATCAATTACGAGACTTCAGAATGGCTCGAGGTTGTACATCTTTCTATCTATTGACCTTTCGAGCCGAAGCCGGCCCATAGGGCATAGGGCATAGACCCAGATATTCTTTCTCTTATCTAAATTTTTATTCTAGCAGTTTTCAATGCATGTAAAGATCTTTTATCAAATCTCACCATCTGTCTCTGTTCTGTGCAAGCAACTCTATCTCATTGAGGGAGCCTATTCCTGCTACCCTGGCCTCTCTGATCAACGTCAAGGTTGTATAACGAGTTTAAAATTCATCAGAACAATAATAGGAATGTAATCACAAATATGCTGCTAATCAGCCATCATTTTTGCATTACAAATACTAAGAAACTATCTTCTCGTAAATCCGTGCATAAATGTAGGATCGAATGTGATTTTAGATGCGCACATGTTATTTACTAATTCTCTGATTACAAAGTAGCATATAGTGAAATGTTCAAGAATTACCACCCTCTGCACTGGTAGTTAATTCCATAATCTATGACATGATTTAATGCACTTTATTTAGAGAATAAAACCTGAAGTGTGTTTTTAATTCAGCCTTATTTCTTTATATTTCAATTTTTAGAACGCGTTTAATTTATTAAAATGTGATTGAAAAAAATAATTTAGATTTAATTTTGTTAAGAATAATGAAATATGTTTATGGTTTTAAGAATGTTAAAAGATTATTGAATACTCATTAGTGAGAGTAGCTTAGTGGTTAATGCTTCATGATCAGTGGTTAGTTTCATATCTGATACTCTCAGCCGATGAATCTATGAACACAAATAAATACCGCCTTCTGAAAATTATCAACAGCGAACAAGCGTGTTAGTGTGGTCATGAAATATTGCGATGTAGCACTTAGAACTGAGAACATAAAGGTAAAGGTCAAGTACGAGACTTGAACCTCCGTCTTAGCACGCTAGTTTCCACCCATATGTGCTCGGCCGCCTATCCAGAAATGTTCGGATATTTCTGTATAGTGTCTTCTCAAGCATCGAAACTCAAATTCCTCACCTTCCCAGGGTTATACCCTGGTACCCATTTCTGCTAACGGCTGGGTCGACCGTGGGGGTATTTCTTTTCCAACCACGAGTACAGCTCACACTGCTCCCAGTGGGAATCGAACACAGGTTGTCCGAACGTCGGTAGTCCAGTCGGGTGATTTTCCCAACTAGGCTATCGAGGTCCCCCCCCTGAGTACTGAGAACATTTCATACCAAACTCTACGACTTATCACATAACTGCTTTCTCAGTCACTACAATTTACTATTTGTTTTTTAATCGACTGTCATATTATTTAAACAAATATAGCATACTTCAGGAGTATAACGAAAAAGTAAATAAATAAGGTAATGCAAAACTTTATTACTGTATCTTACCAAATAAATAAGGTAATGGAAAACTTTATTACTGTATCTTACCTTATTATCTTGACGTCTGGTAATGTTTTAAGTAAGCTCCGATACTTCAATTTGCACGATGAGTTACTGAAGTAAACAGAAGCGATCTCACATTTCCCGTTTGTTTGTTTCTTCCCCGCGGGTTATTTCCCCCTGCCTCCCGTACCTGATCACAACAGCGCGTGAGACGTGAACAACCGCCCGCCTGGACCTACTTTGGGGCTAACTTCATCACGAGTGCTTGCGTTCCTTCTTCTATTCTAGAGAGCGTGAGGCGACACCAAGTCCGTGAACATGTCTATATGAGGGATCACCAATACAGCATACATTTTTAACTAGTGATTCTCAAACTGGAGAACATGTTGTACCCCTGGTACGCAAAATACATGTTAGTGTATACATGAAAATAAGAACTATGTTTCCATATGCCTAAATGACTTTAATAACAGTTTTCTTTCATTCTTTATATACGTTTCGCCGCACTGTACATCATGTCGATCTTGATCACCTACGTTTAGCCACAGAGTGCGTCACTCTCAATTTGATTCGCGTAAATCGTCATCAAACCGTACACTTTTTTACATACCTTGTATCATCTTGGTATTGGTGGAATCTAATCCCTTTTTCGATTTTCTAAAAATGCATATAAAGTATGTTATATATTAGATAAATATAAACATGTACATCGATATTATTTAAAACGATGACAAATTGTGTCTCTAAAACCTCTCCCGTTGCACTGTAACAACTTTCCGTACTGAAAGAGTTCAAGGTAACGGTTGTACTATAGCAATTTTCGATGGGTATGGAAGTGTTAATGGCTTCGTTATACTAAACCTCAGTTTCATAGACTTAGGTGGCCAGCTCATTTCTTTGTTGACTTACCTTCCCAGACAACAGCTCTTTCATCCATTTAAAGAAGCTTGGTGAATCCTTAAAGCATTTTATGACAGAACAAAAATGGACTTAACTGACATTTGAACCTGAACCATCAGATCGTCAAGCAAGTGCACTAATCACAACGCCACGGGGCTCTCTAGTTTTGATTAAGGTAATTAATTTGTTTTGTTTAAATTGTGTGTAAGATATTGAACACATTTTATGTCTGCCAGATATCTAGTTGTTTTATTTCAATATATCTAGTTATTTTGTAATCATCATTGTTTAGCCATGTAATGAGAAGGGAACAATTGGAATTTATTGTAACAACTGGAAAAATTGAGGGACGAAGAGATAGAGGGAAGCAAAGAGAAAAAATACAAGACAGCTTAAGGGAACGGCTTGGCAGAAGGTCAACAACAGAAATGATAAATAACTGTCGAGATCGAAAGTTGTGGAGAGACATGATCACCTACGCCAGCAGGCCCGGTACTTTATAATGATGATGAATAAGTAATACACTTTAAAATGTATTATGTCCATCAAAAAAGTACTGATTCTGCGAAGAAAAAAAAATTCTCAGACGATGTGTAATTACAAAATAATGTTTAAATTATTACGAAGAAAAAAAAGGGATAATAATAACAGGAAGTAGACACGCTAGTTCTCTAATTACATAAATCTGGAAAGACATTCTTAGTAAACATAACCTGGACAGAGTTTCTTCATCATCCTCGTGTTCCATACGGGTTGGCGTATGTGATTATGTCCTTCCACAATTTTCTATCCGCAGTGTATTGTATCAAAGAGCCAGTGGTAGGGTGTGCTAAACACTCCAACGTCAGTATTGTGTTGTGTTCTTTCCTTGTAAAGCTGTCATTATTACTTTTGAGTGTTTAGCACACCCTACCACTGGCTCTTTGCTACCAGCTTTACCGCAGCATTGCAATTATCTGCCTGTTCCCTACTGTATCGTATCAACTCTGTTGTTGACTGCTTTTCATGCCACAATACCAAGATCTTTAGTAAGAGATTCTTAGTAAACATAAACAAAGAAAGAGATATTTAGTAAACATAAACAAAGAAAGAGATACTTGGTAAACATAAACAAAGAAAGAGATACTTAGTAAACATAAAATGAAAAATAGATACTTAGCAAACATAAACGTAGAAAGAGATTATTTGTAAATGTAAACAAAGAAAGAGAATCTTAGTAAATATAAACCTAGAAATAGATTCTTTGTAAACAAAATAGAAAGAGATTCTTAGCAAACATAAACCTAGAAAGAGATTATTTGTAAATATAAACACAGAAAGAGGGTCTTAGTAAACATAAAACTAGAAAGAGATTCTTAGTAAACATAAACCTACAAAGAGATTCTTAGTAAACATAAAACTAGAAAGAGATTCTTAGTAAACATAAACCAAGAAAGAGATTCTTAGTAAACATAAAACTAAAAGGAGATTCTTAGTAAACATAAAACTAAAAAGCGATTCTTAGTAAACATAAAACTAGAAAGAGATTCTTAGTAAACATAAAACTAAAAGGAGATTCTTAGTAAACATAAAACTAAAAAGCGATTCTTAGTAAACATAAAACTAGAAAGAGATTCTTAGTAAACATAAACCTAGAAAGAGATTCTTAGTAAACATAAAACTAAAAGGAGATTCTTAGTAAACATAAAACTAAAAAGAGATTCTTAGTAAACATAAACCTAGAAAGAGATTCTTAGTAAACATAAACCTAGAAAGAGATTCTTAGTAAACATAAACCTAGAAAGAGATTCTTAGTAAACATAAAACTAAAAGGAGATTCTTAGTAAACATAAAACTAAAAAGAGATTCTTAGTAAACATAAACCTAGAAAGAGATTCTTAGTAAACATAAAACTAAAAGGAGATTCTTAGTAAACATAAACCTACAAAGAGATTCTTAGTAAACATAAACCTAGAAAGACATTCTTAGTAAACATAAAACTAAAAGGAGATTCTTAGTAAACATAAAACTAAAAGGAGATTCTTAGTAAACATAAACTAAAAGGAGATTCTTAGTAAACATAAACCTAGAAAGAGATTCTTAGTAAAGGTAAAACTAAAAGGAGATTCTTAGTAAACATAAAACTAAAAGGAGATTCTTAGTAAACATAAACCTAGAAAGAGATTCTTAGTAAACATAAAACTAAAAGGAGATTCTTAGTAAACATAAAACTAAAAGGAGATTCTTAGTAAACATAAACCTAGAAAGAGATTCTTAGTAAACATAAAACTAAAAGGAGATTCTTAGTAAACATAGAACTAGAAAGAGATTCCTAGTAAACATAAAACTAAAAGGAGATTCTTAATAAACATAAACCTAGAAAGAGATTCTTAGCAAACATAAACCTACAAAGAGATTCTTAGTAAACATAAAACTAGAAAGAGATTCTTAGTAAACATAAACCTAGAAAGAGGTTCTTAGTAAACATAAAACTAAAAGGAGATTCTTAGTAAACATAAAACTAGAAAGAGATTCTTAGTAAACATAAAACTAAAAGGAGATTCTTAGAAAACATAAAACGAAAAGGAGATTCTTAGTAAACATAAAACTAAAAGGAGATTCTTAGTAAACATAAAACTAAAAGGAGATTCTTAGTAAACATAAACCTAGAAAGAAATTCTTAATAAATATAAAACTAAAAAGAGATTCGGGGTTAACATAAGCATCGAAAGAGGATCTTAGTAAACATAAACATAGTAAGAGATTAACAGTGAACATAAAACTAGAAAGTTCTTCTTAGTAAATATACAACAAGAATGAGATTCAGAGTAGACATAATCATAGAAAGAGCTTCTTAGTCAACATAAAACAAGAAAGAGATTCACAGTAAACATAAGATCAACAGAAAAAGCAAAAGAACAAGCGAAGTTTGGAAGACAGATATGAAGACTACAAATAAAGAAGCAGAGTAATGAGCGGGAGTGGGGAGGTTATAGGAGATGTTATTGCTGCAAATACAGATAGTAATAGGTAGGGTTGAGAGCTTTCAAGCTTTTATGTTTCATAAATAGAGAACATAAGTCATGACGTTCAAGTTTCTCTCTCTCTCTCTCTCTCTCTCTCTCTCTCTCTCTCTGCGATCAAGACTCTCTCATGAAGTCAGCTGTCTGTTTAAGCGAATCGATTGCCCCATATAGTTTTTCTTCCAGGGAGGTGGGCGTGGACCACATTGCTCTTCTCAGGTCTGTGTAATGGGGACAATCCTGTAGAACATGTTTTGTAGTCATATTGTCCAGTGTACAGTGATATAGACTGGTTGTACCTATTTTGAATTTGGTGAACATGTGATTTCTTATTCTATTGTAGCCAGTGTGAAGGCGAAGTATGATGACTTGATCCCTCCTTGATAGTTGGTGGTATCCGTCACTCTCGTTATGCTTTGCGTGTTCTTGTTTCCATTTTTCATGGTACTGACCTTTGAGGATGGATTTGGCTTCATCATAACTGAGCAGATGGTTCTCTTGTGGTAACACACAAGACCTCTTTAGCTAATTTGTCTGTGCGTTCGTTCCGTGTATATTACAGTGTGATGATATCCACTGAAGGACTACTCTCTGGAAGTTTTTGCATAGTTGGACCAGGGTTGTTCTCAAGCCATCTAGTTCATTGTTCTTGGGGCTTTTTAGAGCTGATAGTACTGACAGTGCATCAGTCAGAATCACCAATTTATTGTGCATGTTATTTTTGTGTTGAGTAGCCAGTATTGCAGCATCTCTGATGGCCTCAGTTTCTGCTTTAAAGTTGTTTGAGAATTTTCCAGTAGCTATTGACTTGGTGATCTCGTCCTGATTATTCAGCGTCAAGAACACACCTCCCCCTCCATTTCTGGTGGCATTTGTAGCAGAGCCACCTGTGTATATGTGGGACCAAGAGTCTTGTGGGTAGGTATCGTGTATGTGTTTTTCTTCTACTTGTTTTCTTTCTGCGTCTGATTGGGTGCCTTTTTTCATGGTTCCTGTTATATTTTCCTTAAGTTCTGGTATTTTATGTTTTCCATGAGGAGACATATAAGATGGGCCCAAGGGTTTCGATATTGTTTGGGAAAGTACTGGGTCTCTAGTAGTTAGTTCATTGGCAATTGCAGCGAAGTTGCTCCTCTTTAATCGTACAATTCCGGAACCAGTTATTCTTTGGTGCATTGGGTGACTAAGGAGCTTTTTTATATTTCTCCGCTTGTTGCAATACTTTAGTGACCCGTCTGTCATCTAAGGGTTGTAAACCTGTTACTGTTTCTAGAGTCTTGATAGGTGTAGATTTCATAGCACCAGTGATGACACGGGCAGCTTGGTTCTGTGTTCTGTTAATTTTGCTAAGGTGTGATTTTGAAGCCATAGCCCAGACTGTGACTCCATACTCTAGAACTGGTCTGATTCTTCCTACGTATAGTCTTTTCAAAATATTGCTGTCTGCCCCCCACCCCTCTAGTTCGAGTTCGGGGAATTGTGTTTGTTTAAATGTTTTGTTTTTAAATTCCCATCAAAAATGTTTGGGTAAGTTCACCACAGCATGACGCTATAAATTCTCATAGAAAATATCAAGATCACATTTAAGAAGCTGGATGAACCTCGAAGCAGTGGTGGGAAAAGATAATAACAGGGTGTCGACCTTTTGAAACTACTCAACAAAGAATTGCACTAAACATCACGCCGCTGCGGCTTTGAGGCCAGGTGCAACTTGATTTGATATGAAATTGATTCAAATCGTTAAAGCATTATCCCTAAGTATACCCAAACACGTGTTTCTATCTCAAGATCCCAATCCAAACCGTAGATCGAAGACACGAGACAATTTCGTGGAGAATCGTTATTTTATTTTACATGTCCTTTTGTCTTCTAAAAGCACCTAATAGCAAAGTGAAAAGGGTTCATATAATTACTTTCCTAGCGAGGTCCTATCCTGTAGTTTTACTCCCGTCAATAACGATAAACTCTACAGCGTTCTGAACCTTTTTTATGTTTAAGGGGAAAAAATGTTTTATGCTACGAGGCAAGATAAATGGGATACTAAATGGAGCGAAATAATTCACAAACACTTACAGATAGCACTTTGTGGCACTAGGCCAAACAGTAAGGGCCCACAAACTAGTAGATCGATATCTGACCGGCCAACGTCATCTCCACGTTGTTGTGAAAGTTGGGTGGGGGAAGGGGAGGAAAAGGAGAGGGAGGGGGATGTTGACAGTTAAGTAAGGGTCTAGGGAGCCGGAAGGAGGCAGGATTGGGGACCGGGGGGGGGGGGGGGGGGGAGGATCTGTTACCAATATAAGCAAAAGATGAATGTAAGAGAGGAAACCATGACCTTCTTTGAAAGCTTCTAGGCAGGGAACAAGACAAAGTTTAGGAATTCAAACATTCCTCTCCAACATATTTGTTTACTCTCCGTCTTCATTACCTCTCACAGACTGAAACATAAAATGTGTTATTATCTGACTCGCAATTTTAATAACAAAACAGAGCAACAAAATGTGTTATTATCTGACTCGCAATTTTAATAACAAAACAGAGCAACAAAATGGCGGATGCAGCCGCCATAATCAGGGACTACATGGAGTAGGGAATCATGGGAGGAAAAGGTATGTATTACAGCACTCAGAAAAAAATGGCAAATAAACAACAGAAAAAAACGAAGAACAATATATGGTCCGAAGCAGGATCGAAATATTCTGCTTCGGGCCATATATTGTCCTTTGTTTTTTTTCTGTTGTTGTTGTTCATTTGTCATTTTTTTCTGAGTGCTGTAATACATACCTTTTCCTCCTATGATTCCCTGAATTATCACCTTGGAAGTTTCCCTCTATAATAATATATTCATTTATTATTATTTGTCTTCACTACATGGATTATTCTGATCACTCTTAATGAGTTCACTCTGTGGACCTCTCCCACCTGTAGCCCATTATTTATTTGACAGTCTTACGTAGCAAGTACACAACTTAAACTGTTCAGCTCATGCCAGTGACAACATGGATTTAGTGCTGCCTCCAATCAAAATCTAGAAGGAAAGCAATACTTGTCTTAACCAAATGTCTCCGAAGACCCTTAAGCAAAAAGTGGACAGACTTTACACTAAATGGAACTATAAGAAGAGAAACTGTCCGAGAACACGTGTTAAGCTATTTAAGGATAAGATACTGGAATCACCTCGGTCGTGCGCTCAGAATAGATGCAAGAAGTCTCCCACACCAACCAGTCCTGTGCATCTCGGGTGTCAAACGAAAACAAGAAAGATGAAAAGAAATGTGTAGAGTAGAACAATTAATAGAAAGGCGCCAACTGTGGGTTTAACGAACAATACAAAACATAGCGGTGAAGGTGAATCGTCAGACACGAAGAGCTGTTTCCTTTTCGCGTCGATGTCTTCACCCGGAAGTGAACAAATTAACCCCTCCATTATGTAACCCTTTCCTTTAACTCGTATCTTATATACGTCATTTTACTCTAATGACTGCTACAGAGACGAACCCTCTTACTTAACACGCGCACGCCTCCCACCATGTTAAAAAAAAAATAACGTTAAGAAAATATTAAATTATGTACACCACATCGCGGCTTTTTCTTTATTTCTTTCTTTCTTTATTTCGTTCTTCATTTCCTCTTGTATTCGTTTTGGTGTCGAAGGAGATACAAAGTTCTGGTTCTCGCTCTTTTGGCGGTTTCACTCATTGTCAATTGATGCTGTTGTAGCGTTTCTTTGAATGTTTCTGGACGTCTTACTCTGGATCTGTCTCTTGCTCTTCTCCCTTCTCCTATTTTAATATATGTTGTGTATGGCAAGGAATCAGGCACCGCGATAGCTCAGTGGTTAGTGAACTGGACCACAAAGGACAAGAGGTAGGGTTTGATCCCAACCGACTGCTTCCTTTTTTCTTTATGGCAAGGAATCACGCGGCACTCTTTCTAGATGGGCAAACCAATTTATCTGTTGTTTCTGTATGTAGCTTAGGATGTAGTTTTTTAATGTGGCTTAATGCCTACTTTTTCTCGAATGTCATTTCTGGTTACTCCAAGTGCTTTTCTCAGACATCGAATCTCTGTGGTGACAAACTTATTTTTTTAAAGCTTCGATGTAAGTGACCATGTTTGGCTTGGTAGCACAATGTTGGAATGAATATACTCTGTATAAGATGTTTCTTGGTGGTAGAGGTATTGCTTCATGTTGAAGTAGAGGGGATAGCTGTGCCAATATTTCGTTTGTCTTCTTGCATCGTTTATCTATTTCTTTGTCGATTGTGCCATCTTCGGAGGATGTTGTTCCCATGTATTTAAAGTATGCTACTTGTTTTATAATGTGATGTTCTATATCTATGTTTAGTGTCTTCTTTCGTCTTCCAATTGATATAACTTCTGTTTTTTCAGTACTCATTTTCATGTTACTCATTTTACATTCTTTATTCAAGGACAGTAGATGTTGAAGTTCTGTTTCTCTGAAAGCTGTTAGGTATATTGTCCTTAATAGAAACCTCTTGACAGACCCTGGACAAGAGATACATTTGTTTTTTGTTAAACATGTAACTACGTTCTCGTGCCTTGATGATGAACACTTACATTCAAGTCAGTTTCGATGAAAGCAATTCAACAGCTCCAAGCAAAATTAATTGCTTGCCTACATTGAACCGAACAAGTAAAGTGGGAATTTATCACTTGTGAGCTATTGCGTGTATATAATTATGTGTAAGGGACTTGATTGAAATGAAAATGTACCTTTCTGAATAATCAGACTGGTGAAACTGGCTACGGTTAAGCAAGACTTCCATTTACTGCTAAATGAATCTTTCCAGCAACATGTGTATGAAATCGGACTGATAAGGAGAAGTTGAAGAGCTGCTAAGTTAGAGAACGGTAGAGTCTGTTGTACAATAATGCATCATCTGCTTGTTGAGCCACCGGTAGAGTCTGTTGTTGTACAATAATGCATCATCTGCTTGTTGAGACAACGGTAGGTTTTGTTGTTGTACAATAATGCATCATCTGCTAGTTGAGACAACGGTAGAGTCTGTTGTTGTACAATAATGCACCATCTACTAGTTGATACAACGGTAGAGTCTTTTGTTGTACAATAATGCATCGTCTGCTAGTTGATACAACGGTAGAATCTGTTGTTGTACAATAATGCACCATCTGCTAGTTGAGACAACGGTAGAGTCTGTTGTTGTACAATAATGCACCATCTGCTAGTTGAGACAACGGTAGAGTCTGTTGTTGTACAATAATGCACCATCTGCTAGTTGAGACAACGGTAGAATCTGTTGTTGTACAATAATGCACCATCTGCTAGTTGAGACAACGGTAGAGTCTGTTGTTGTACAATAATGCTCATCTGCTAGTTGAGACAACGGTAGGATCCGTTGTTTTACAATATATACTAAAGGAAACAGCTTGACCCTCCAAACATACAATATAAATAATATACACACAGACACACACACACACACACACACACACACACACATTTCACAATAAAAATACTAAATCATTCTATTTATGTATTGTCCTTTCGAGCCGAAAGACGGTACATAGACAGAAAATCTAGACCCTATGTTCGATTCAACGATCTGTACATAGACAGAAAATCTAGACCCTATGTTCGATTCAACGATCTGTACATAGACAGAAACTCTAGATCCTATGTTCGACTTGACGATCTGTACATAGACAGAAAATCTAGACCCTATGTTCGATTCGACGATCTGTACATAGACAGAAAATCTGGACCCTAAATTCGATTCGATGATCTGTGCATAGACAGAAACTCTAGATCCTATGTTCGACTTGACGATCTGTACATAGACAGAAAATCTGGACCCTAAATTCGATTCGATGATCTGTACATAGACAGAAAATCTGGACCCTAATTTAGATTCGATGATCTGTACATAGACAGAAACTCTAGACCCTATGTTCGATTCGACGATCTGTACATAGACAGAAACTCTAGACCCTATGTTCGATTCGACGATCTGTACATAGAGAGAAACTCTTGACCCTATGTTCGATTCGACGATCTGTACATAGACAGAAACTCTAGACCCTATGTTCGATTCGACGATCTTTACATAGACAGAAACTCTAGACCCTATGTTCGATTCGACGATCTTTACATAGACAGAAACTCTAGACCCTATGTTCGATTCGACGATCTTTACATAGACAGAAACTCTAGACCCTATGTTCGATTCGACGATCTTTACATAGACAGAAACTCTAGACCCTATGTTCGATTCGACGATCTGTACATAGACAGAAACTCTAGACCCTATGTTCGATTCGACGATCTTTACATAGACAGAAACTCTAGACCCTATGTTCGATTCGACGATCTGTACATAGACAGAAACTCTAGACCCTATGTTCGATTCGACGATCTTTACATAGACAGAAACTCTAGACCCTATTTCCGATTCGACGATCTGTACATAGACAGAAACTCTAGACCCGAATGTTCGATTCGACGATCTGTACATAGACAGAAACTCTAGACCCTATGTTCGATTCGACGATCTGTACATAGACAGAAACTCTAGACCCTATGTTCGGATTCGACGATCTGTACATAGACAGAAACTCTAGACCCGAATGTTCGATTCGACGATCTGTACATAAACAGAAACTCTAGACCCGAATGTTCGATTCGACGATCTGTACATAAACAGAAACTCTAGACCCGAATGTTCGATTCGACGATCTGTACATAGACAGAAACTCTAGACCCGAATGTTCGATTCGACGATCTGTACATAGACAGAAACTCTAGACCCTATGTTCGATTCGACGATCTTTACATAGACAGAAACTCTAGACCCTATGTTCGATTCGACGATCTGTACATAGACAGAAACTCTAGACCCTATGTTCGATTCGACGATCTGTACATAGACAGAAACTCTAGACCCTATGTTCGATTCGACGATCTGTACATAGACAGAAACTCTAGACCCTATGTTCGATTCGACGATCTGTACATAGACAGAAACTCTAGACCCTATGTTCGATTCGACGATCTGTACATAGACAGAAACTCTAGGCCCGAATGTTCGATTCGACGATCTGTACATAGACAGAAACTCTAGACCCTATGTTCGATTCGACGATCTGTACATAGACAGAAACTCTAGACCCTATGTTCGATTCGACGATCTGTACATAGACAGAAACTCTAGACCCTATGTTCGATTCGACGATCTTTACATAGACAGAAACTCTAGACCCTATGTTCGATTCGACGATCTTTACATAGACAGAAACTCTAGACCCTATGTTCGATTCGACGATCTGTACATAGACAGAAACTCTAGACCCTATGTTCGATTCGACGATCTGTACATAGACAGAAACTCTAGACCCTATGTTCGATTCGACGATCTGTACATAAACACTATGTTCGACTATCTGTACATAAACCCCATGTTTGACGATCTGTATATAAACCCCATGTTTGACGATCTTTGTTACCAAGTGTATAAGACCCTCATTGTATCTCCCTGTTCTTGGCAGGCTGCTCAATCTCGACAAAGTACTGATGCTCCAAGTTGTTGCCTCCCACCTCTGCATTCTTTATCGTTTCTCTAAGTTCACCTCATTTTATTTTACCCTGTGGTTCCCATTTGAGGACTTGCTTACTAAATCACGACAGCAGCTACAATCCTTAAGGATCTAATAGTCCATTACGTCTCTGCTCAGATCACATTTCAGATAATGGAAAACTCACTTTATTTCTTCAAATGATATTTTCTTCTTCTTCTACCTTTTAGCTCCCAGTGGAGCATAGGTCTTCAACAAACACTTTCCAAGTCGTTCTGTTTTTTGCAATTCTTTTAAGATCATTCCATGTCTTCCCCATCATCCCCATCTCCGCCTCAATCCGTCTTCTCCAAGAATTCCTTGGCCTTCCTCTTTGCCTCCTCCCCCGGGGACTCCAAAAAAGGGCCCGCTGTGCAATACTCTCAGCTGGCTTCCGCAGTGCGCGTCCTATCCACCGCCATCGTCCTCGCTGTATTTCTTTATCCACTGGCACTCGACCGGTACATTTCCACAATTCCACGTTTGTGACTCTGTCCCGCCACTTCCATCCCCCCACTCTGCGCAAGCATCCATCAATGAAAGTCCGTACCTTCGTGATTGTCAATTTTGTTATTCTCCATGTTTCACAGCCATATAATAGAACCGACTTAACATTGGAGTTGAAAACCTGTATTTTTGTATTTAGCCCAATTTCCCTGGACCTCCATACGCCTCCCAGTGCAATGAAAGCTCCTCTCGCCCTTGATATCCCCACCTTGGTATCGTTCTCTGTCCCTCCCTCCCTATCCATACCACTGCCCAGATATATATAAGACTGCACGTCCTGTAGAGGTATTTCTCCCAGTTTTATTTGGCCATTGCCAACCGCACCAATTCTCATAATGTTGGTCCTATCTCTATTAATCTTTAGTCCTAGCTGTTGTGATCTCTCATCTAATATACTCATTTTATCTTGCATCTGCCGGTGGCTGTGTGACAGGAGAGCTATGTCACCAGCAAAGTCCAAATCATCAAGTCGCTTGGTCAGTGACCACTGGATCCCATTTCTGTCGTTCCGAGTCACTTTCACAATCCAATCCATGGCCAGCAGAAAGAGAAATGGAGACAGAAGGCATCCCCGCCTTACTCCTGTTCTTATTTCAAATGCTTCCGTAAGCTGTCCCTCACGCACCACACTACACTCCGTTCCTTCATACACCGTTTTTATCAGGTTAATAAACTTTATGGGGATTCCATAATGACTCAGCAACCTCCAAAGCACTCCTCCGTCCAAACTATCAAATGCCCTTTCGCAATCTATGAATCCAATACAAAGTGGGGACTTTAGTTCCAAACTCTGTTCAACCATTATACGCAGAGTAGCCATTTGATCAGCACATGATCTGTTCCCCTAAAACCTGCCCGCTCATCTCCCAAGTGTTTCTCCATAGCCTCTTTTAGTCTCTCCAGAATGATTCTGCCTAATATTTTTCCTGGCACTGACAGTAGCACAATTCCCCTACAATTTGTGCACTCCTGTAAACCCCCCCTCCTTGGCAGTCCGATCACATAACCTTCTCTCCAGTCCCTAGGCACCTCCTCCCTCTCCCAAACTCTATCCAATAGATTATGTAACACCCCGGTAGAGGTGATAATATCTGCTCTGATGGCTTCCGAAGGAATTTCACCTGGTCCTGTGGCTTTACCATCTTTTAACAGTTTGATGGCTTTCATTATTTCTTCCTTGCCCGGTTTTCCGCAGCCAACGCGTAACTCCTCCCCCGCTGGTAGTATATCTGGAGGATTATTTGCGCCAGGTCTGTTCAAAAGTTCTTCAAAGTGCTCCCTCCATCTCTCCATTTGTTCCCCTATATTACTAAGCAGATTTCCCTTCTTATCTTTGACAAAGGCGTTGATCTGTTTGTATTTTCCACCTAATTTCTTTGCGCTGTTGCACAGTTCCTTCACATTCCCTTTACTTGCTGCCTCCTCTGCCTCTCTAGCTAATTCATCCATATATTTCCTCTTATCCCTTTCAATGCATCCTCTCACCTCCCTGTTCACCTCTGTGCAAGCCTCCTGTGTCCTGGCTCCATTACTTCTTGTTTTGCTTCCACCTATGTCTGCTTTCCTGTTCCCTCCTTCTTTAATTTTATCCAGGGTCTCTGCCGTCATCCATGCCCCATTCTGGCGTTCTCCTTTCCCCAGTGTTTCTTCGCATGTCTCTTTCCATATATTTTTTACCTGTTTCCAATGATCTTCTATATTTATTGTATTTTCTAGCCGTTGGAGGACTTGGTATCCGTTTGACATTGTGACTGCGAATTTATCTTTAATTCCTTGTTCTTTAAGAAACCCTACATTGAAATACGTTCTGCCCTTATTCGTTGTAGTATACCTTTTTAATTTAATTTTAAGTTTGGCCAACAGAAGATGATGATCAGAAGCTACATCCGCCCCTCTATATACCCTCACATCCTGCAAGGATGACTTAAACTTATTATCAATACATATGTGATCAATTTGATTTTCCGTTCTATGATCTGGTGACACCCATGTAGCTCCGTGTATTCTCCTATGTTGGAATACTGTTCCCCCTAGGCTCACCTGATCAAGGGCGCAGAAATTCACAAATATCTCTCCATTCTCGTTTACATCTCCAAGTCCATGTTTTCCCATAATCTCTTCAAAGCCTCTGCCGTCCGATCCCACCCCAGCATTCAGGTCTCCCATCAAGACCATAATATCCTTGGCTCGTCTTGCATCCATCTGGCATTGTAGCTGTTTATAAAAATCATCTTTAACTGAGTCATCTTTATCGTTGGTTGGTGCATAGCATTGTATAATGTGTAATTTTATTTTGTTTTTGGATGTTCGATTCGACGATCTGTACATAGACAGAAACTCTAGACCCTATGTTCGATTCGACGATCTTTACATAGACAGAAACTCTAGACCCTATGTTCGATTCGACGATCTGTACATAGACAGAAACTCTAGACCCTATGTTCGATTCGACGATCTTTACATAGACAGAAACTCTAGACCCTATGTTCGATTCGACGATCTGTACATAGACAGAAACTCTAGACCCT
This sequence comes from Megaustenia siamemsis, assembly GCA_032433765.1. NCBI lineage: Eukaryota > Metazoa > Mollusca > Gastropoda > Stylommatophora > Ariophantidae > Megaustenia > Megaustenia siamemsis. The sequence goes on from JAVIAB010000073.1 coordinate 47,603,212, forward strand.
ATGTTCGATTCGACGATCTTTACATAGACAGAAACTCTAGACCCTATTTCCGATTCGACGATCTGTACATAGACAGAAACTCTAGACTCGAATGTTCGATTCGACGATCTGTACATAGACAGAAACTCTAGACCCTATGTTCGATTCGACGATCTGTACATAGACAGAAACTCTAGACCCTATGTTCGGATTCGACGATCTGTACATAGACAGAAACTCTAGACCCGAATGTTCGATTCGACGATCTGTACATAAACAGAAACTCTAGACCCGAATGTTCGATTCGACGATCTGTACATAAACAGAAACTCTAGACCCGAATGTTCGATTCGACGATCTGTACATAGACAGAAACTCTAGACCCGAATGTTCGATTCGACGATCTGTACATAGACAGAAACTCTAGACCCTATGTTCGATTCGACGATCTTTACATAGACAGAAACTCTAGACCCTATGTTCGATTCGACGATCTGTACATAGACAGAAACTCTAGACCCTATGTTCGATTCGACGATCTGTACATAGACAGAAACTCTAGACCCTATGTTCGATTCGACGATCTGTACATAGACAGAAACTCTAGACCCTATGTTCGATTCGACGATCTGTACATAGACAGAAACTCTAGACCCTATGTTCGATTCGACGATCTGTACATAGACAGAAACTCTAGGCCCGAATGTTCGATTCGACGATCTGTACATAGACAGAAACTCTAGACCCTATGTTCGATTCGACGATCTGTACATAGACAGAAACTCTAGACCCTATGTTCGATTCGACGATCTGTACATAGACAGAAACTCTAGACCCTATGTTCGATTCGACGATCTTTACATAGACAGAAACTCTAGACCCTATGTTCGATTCGACGATCTTTACATAGACAGAAACTCTAGACCCTATGTTCGATTCGACGATCTGTACATAGACAGAAACTCTAGACCCTATGTTCGATTCGACGATCTGTACATAGACAGAAACTCTAGACCCTATGTTCGATTCGACGATCTGTACATAAACACTATGTTCGACTATCTGTACATAAACCCCATGTTTGACGATCTGTATATAAACCCCATGTTTGACGATCTTTGTTACCAAGTGTATAAGACCCTCATTGTATCTCCCTGTTCTTGGCAGGCTGCTCAATCTCGACAAAGTACTGATGCTCCAAGTTGTTGCCTCCCACCTCTGCATTCTTTATCGTTTCTCTAAGTTCACCTCATTTTATTTTACCCTGTGGTTCCCATTTGAGGACTTGCTTACTAAATCACGACAGCAGCTACAATCCTTAAGGATCTAATAGTCCATTACGTCTCTGCTCAGATCACATTTCAGATAATGGAAAACTCACTTTATTTCTTCAAATGATATTTTGTTGCTTTATAAATTATGGAATTGATGTACAGAAGCAGTACAGCCTCCACTCAATGCGATTTTGTGAAAATAAAAGTGTATTTAAACATCAAACAAATCTAGGCTGGACGAGGCATTAGAGAGGGCGGATATTAAGTTTCGTCATCCGAAATGACGAATATTAGTAATTATACGCACACATACACACAAATCCGAATCAGTCTATGTTATTTATGAAAAACGTGAAAGGAGATATCTATAGAAGTGTCCTTTTTTTCAAATGAAAATTGATTAATTTAAACTTGTTTTCCCACTCCTTGAAGCAAAAATACGGCTCACATATTCACCATTTGGAAAGCAGGACATTATGATGGTCTGTCATGAGTATTACACGGCCATCTTTATATACCGGGTGTTCAAAAAAACTATGTAGCCTTTTCTTTATTTTTTTTCCCAGATGATCAGTGTGTGTGCAGAGACTTGTAATAATCACCGATTGTAACAGAAACATACAAGTTGAAATACCGTACGCATACCTACATATTTTTAAAGATGGCACCCACAATACAACATAAAGCATTTTGTGCTGTAGAATTCGCGTCGAGTATGGGAGAAAATGGACTATCGACTAGATATCTGCCATGTCACGAAGGGCGACCATATTGAATCTTTGTAACGTGGGATAAGCCGTTGGCAGAAATGGGTACCAGGGTATTACCCTGGGAAGGTGAGGAATGTCGCTTCGCATCTGCGTTTCGATGCTTGAGGCGACACTATACAGAAATATCCGAACATTTCTGGATAGGCGACCGAGCACATATGGGTGTAAACTCACATGCTAAGACGGCGGTTCAAGTCTTGTACTTTACTTTACCTTTAACGTGGGATAAGAAACTTCTTGATATTTACATTACCTTTGGTATAAAAATGATCCTAATTTCACATCACGGAGGGGGTGGGGGGGCGGAGATAATTTATTGACAGCGAGTGCACTAACCACTTAGCCACCGAGGCGGTGTTTCTATCTCGTAAATTGAGTTCATTGAGAAGAACTTTGGACAGTTTAATAGCTTCTTTGTGTCTAATGCCGTCCGGACATTATAGAAAGAGTGTGTTGCGAGTTGGGAGCAGAACAGTCCAAAACAGTGTTAAACCGCAAAGAATGCAGAAAATGAACGTATCTTGAAGAACAAAGCGTTAATATAAACAATTCACAACGCATTGTAACGATCATTAACTGTCTACAACAAAATGCTAAAAGTAGAAACCATTTACTGTAACAATAAGTCGAGATTATAAACAGTTGAGAGCCGCGATAGCTCAGTGGTTAGTGAACTGGACTACAAAGGACAAGGGATAGGGTTCGATCCCAACCGATGGCTTCCGGGTTCACCCAGCCTTTAATGGGTACCGGAATTTTTTCTGGGAAAGTAAAGCGGCACGGGCGTAATACCGACCACATTACCCCTGAAATCATGTGCCGAAGGTCTGTACAATTTATGGTCACTAACACCATATTCCCTATACGCCACTTAGCGGGACGGGGATACTTTACTTTACTTTTTTTATAAACAGTTGAGAAACGTGTGCTAAGGTTATAAACTGTCGAGAACAATGTGTTCTCGTCACAAACTATTATGTGCCATGTCATAATGTAATTAATATGGCGCAATGGTGAACAACCATTATGGTCGAGTCGAATAGTTTGGACATATGACTAGAATGAAGACTAACCAACCCGCAACTCCAGGGCATTGCATGGAAACCCACGGCTACAGAGCAACGGGAAATCACAGATAGAGATGGACAGAAGAGATTCGACCTGATAACAACTCAAGACACGTATTTATCGAATGCGAGAAGATGTACACACTCCTCTCTGCAACGCTATCAGCACAAGCAGTAGTATAAGAAGAAGATAAGGAGGTCAAATAAAGAGATTGTGATTATTATTCTGATGTGACATACTTGTGCTGTGTGGCAGTTATAAGTGCTTTTTTAGATTATGAGACAGAAGATATTCCGCGATAAGGTAAAAGAATTATCTGAGTATTGCAATGGTTGGAATACATGTATGCTTGAAAGTGTCTAAAGCAACTGTTGATGGGTTGACGCTATCCAGGTTTCAGCACAACTCATTTTCAGCAAACTGACACCTAAAATAAAGGCTGCAATTCACAACGTATGAGTAATCAGTATCCTTGTTATGTGGCAGTGAATCATAAACTTATGCAATACAAGAGAGAATGTTAAATGCATTATGTATGCGATGCCAGCGCCGTATTCTTGATATCGCCTGGGAGGTCAAAGTGACAAACATGGAGGTCCTCACACGCACAGGCCTCACATACGTCTACACGTTGCTAAATAAAACGTTAGGCTACGCTGCTTGGCCACGTACACCATATGAAAGGTGGCAGCATACCAACAAATATAATCTATGGACAATTAGCAGATGACTACAGAACTAGGGGGCGCCCAACATTCCGATATATAAACGTGACATGAAGACTCTGAACTCTACCTCATGGGAAGAAATAGCTACAGACCGCATCTTTGGAAAAACACTCTAAAGTTCCAGGTCAAGCAAAGCGGACAGATTCATAGAAAAAGAGAGTACACAGCGAAAGAAAAGAAAAAGAAGAACATTTCCTAGGGGAGCTGCAAAATCATTAGTTAAATATGGATGATTACAACATTTGCTCTCATAATATCACATGCATGATAATTGAACTTCTGTATATGTTGTCTTCTGAGATATCTCCAAAAGTCCATGCGCAAAATATAATATTTTTTCCTTCAAGCAATTTCATGTAATTTCAAATCAAACTATTTAAACGAGCATTCTCTTAAACCAATACTGCTGTCTGCTATGTGACCTTCTGAAACTGATTATGTTAATAACATTCAACGTATCACATTGTATTCATTATTGAGTCTATACATCGACTAGCTTAAACATATTACATTGTATTCAAAATGAGACTGTACGCTCGTTTAGCTTAAGTTTCTCTTCCACTCACTTCTCAAGGTCTCTCGCCAAACAAATTATAGCGCTCCTACATAGCGAGTCCAGCCAAGTTTGTTGGCATGTTGGCTATACTCCATTCTTCAGTCCAAGTAATCGTGGTATCCCCTTGACCTTTGGCTGACTATGTGGAAAAATATGTTTTTTGTTTTCACAGTCTGGCTTTCTTCAAGCCAATAGCCAAGATGTACTATATACGTTTGTCGTGTGTCACGTTGGTATGATCTTCCAACACCGAGGTCTTCAAATGTTTTATCTGCAATAACAATGCATTGTTAAGTTTTTGCTGAAACCGCTGGATTCTCCTAACAGTTATAATATTAGTACCGATAAAATGTGATACATCTGTCCCACGCATTTTTTCCACTTTATAAATATTTGTTTCTGGAAAACCCAACATCAGGTCGTTAATTTTATGAAAAATTAGAAGTGCACCATTTCTTAAGGAAAAAAAGACACACATATTTGAACAGATAATGCTTTAAATTGTGTCTTTCATGTTTTTTTTCACGGCATCATAGAACTAAGGACCACACCACACGGTGTGGCATGCTTGATCAGTCACTACAATAGAATAAGCTTTTTTTCCCCACATTTTCACAAATGAATGCTATGTCAGGTAGAAAGCGTCATTAAGTAGAGAGTCGTGGTAGCGTGTGGGTTAACGATCAAGTGAACGTGGGGTAGATAGTAGCTTGATGCTCAAAATCGATCCAGCTTAAAAATAGGTACCTGGCTGATTGAGCTGGAGATTTTCAATAACAGAGAGAAAAAGAGATCCCTCCCCCCATCTTTAAATGTTGCAAGACCTCACGGTGAAGTTGTTTATTTCACTCCTCTACGACATCAATGTATGGGACACAGTCAGCTAATGTTGTAACTCAGGTTGGAGGTAGTGACACAGATAACGCAAGACTTAAACTCTATGCATTCATAGATAGCGGATCTATGGATGGTGTCCTTCATGCGGTCATTCATTCGTTTCGTTCCCGGCGGACAGACAAGTTATTTGAGCTAAGTGAAATAATTATATATATATATATATATATTCTCCTATTCTTTCTAATTTATACATCTTAACACTCATCCTACCTCCCCTCATGTAGCTTTCTTCTTTTTTCATTTGTCAACATCCTACTTTCTTCTTTTCTGTCCACCTCTCCATTCTTCTGATCATGAAGTTATAGATAATTGTGTTTCACTGTTTGTTTTCGTTGTCCTTGTACTCTGAAGAAGGCCACAGGCCGAAACGTCAGTATTGTGTTGTGTTCCTCCCTTGTAAAGCTGTCTTAATACCTTGGAGTGTTTAACACTCCCCACCACTGGCTCCTCGCTAACAAGTCCTTATTGAATTGTTAATTAGATAAGGTATAACAATCGAGTAAGAGTATTGGCCACCTACCTACGAATTCTATGACCTATTGTGGTAAAAATACCTCTCCCCTTGCGACATTATATGTTTCGGGATAATCTCCCTCGCAAAGATAACTCGACAGTCTATTTAAACTGATGCTTGCCATCATTTTTTTGGGAATTACATGTGCTGTGGGAGACAATCCATAGAAAAATGTAGACTTTTTTAAATAATGGAATAGAAGTGCTACGTCTCGGACTCATTAGGGCACACTCTGAAGTCATGGTACACGGTAAATGTAAAGGTAAAAGTAAAGTACGAGACTTGAACCGGCGTCTTAGCAGGCGAGTTTTCACACATATGTGTTCGGCCGCCCATCCAGAAATGTTGGGAGACTTCTGGACAGTGTCGCTTCAAGCATCGAAACTCGCGATTTCGAGACGACATTCGTCGTCATTCCAAAGTACTACGCTGGTACCCATTTCTGCCAGTGACTGTGTAGCAGTGAGTTGAGAATGTATAACAATAGGTGGGCGAGAAAATGAAGTCATGGGAAGGAGGCGGAAGTTTAACTCAGACAAAAAAATCGAATTCCCCGTGAATAAGTGAGAGCTAATCAGAGAAGGGGGAAGAATGTAAGAAGATTTAAGATTGGCTGGAGAGAAAAGATATAGTCAAAAATACAGGGAAAGTATAGTCAGACGAGAAGTGAAGCTTACTCAGAAGGACGGCTTGAGAGTCGTGCCGTAAAGGCGGTATCCATGACAGGCTTACCAACCTCTTTAGTTGATTGTGAATAGTTAAATCGAGCCTAAGCTCGAAAATGTTGATCAGTGTTTCAGTTAAGTGTTGTAAATAGATTATGCTCTTGCAGCTAAACTGAGAACAATGTTATCGGGAGGCAGTTACCAAACCTCCACAGTGTTTAATGTTATTTGTTCCAGTGAGTTATGTCAAACCAAGAGTCGACCATGGCGATAATGTCAGTGTAAGAATTGTTTAAGTGTAGAACTATGGCTCCGGTGTAAACTCACGACAGTTATTAGAGTTAGCGTAGGAGTCGATTTCAGCCAGACTAAGAATTTTCCAGTATGGACGATTAGAGAACGAGAGTGATGTGTCTAAAGCACAGTGTCTAAAATTTATTAGTGCATGTGAGCAGCAAAGAAATAAGTAGTGGCTGATTTTTAAACTGTTGTGTTCATTTACAAACTATTCATGAATATACTCGAGTCATGTTTTAAGAATGGATTTCCTTGAATATTATAACCTCTTTAGTGTTTGAATGTATATGGCGTAGCGAAGAACGAATACTCAGTGGGCAAAGCCAGATCTGGTCCTCAGAGTTCATTGAGACCGGAACAGCAGAAACATCAACGCGAAGTACATTATTTTCAGAGATCACGTGTGGGCGCGAAATTCGTGTCATGGCCACTCACGGTTCAACCGTTATAACATCACGGTGCTGCACATGTAAAACATGTGACAGATAAACTGATTTGTCAACAGTCACTAGAGTGTTGCTAGTGGATAAGAGTTGATCAGCAGCCTGTTTGTCGAGGGGAGCAAGTTAACAGTCACTAGAGTGTTGCTAGTAGATAAAGAGTTGATCAGCAGCCTGTTTGTCGAGGGGAGCAAGTTAACAGTCACTAGAGTGTTGCTAGTGGATAAAGAGTTTTGCTAGTGGATAAAGAGTTGATCAGCGGCCTGTTTGTCGAGGGGAGCAAGTTAACAGTCACTAGAGTGTTGCTAGTGGATAAAGAGTTGATCAGCGGCCTTTTTGTCGAGGGGAGCAAGTTAACAGAATCAAGTTAATTCCAGCAAGCAATCCATCAATCGAATGAATGAGAAGGAGTTCGCATTAAAGTCTCATTAACAGTCTCATTCGGATAATATCAAAGGATTGGCAGACTGGATACAGCTGGGTCGACCGCGGGGGTATTTTTGTTTTCTAACCATGAGTACAATTCACACCGCTTCCAGCGGGAATCGAACACGAGTTATTCGAAAGTCGGTAGTCCATCGGGGGGCTTTCCAAAGGCTACCGATGCCCCCAACAGTAAATGTACAAAGAAATCCTCATTGAGTCCCTCCTGTCAGTTCCAACTGCTTTGACACATTAGGGCACACGCCGAAGAGCGGTATATATTCAATGTTACAAAGAAATCCTCATTGAGTCCCTCCTATCAGTCCCAACTGCTTTGACACATTAGGGCACACGCCGAAGAGCGGTATATATTCAATGTTACAAAGAAATCCTCATTGAGTCCCTCCTATCAGTCCCAACTGCTTTGACACATTAGGGCACACGCCGAAGAGCGGTATATATTCAATGTTACAAACAAATCCTCATTGAGAGATCTCCTGTCAGTTCCAATTGCTTTGACACTTTAGAACACACGCTGAAGAGCGGTATATATTCAATATTACAAACAAATCCTCATTGAGAGATCTCCTGTCAGTTCCAACTGCTTTGACACATTAGAACACACAATGAAGAGCGGTATATGTTTAATGTTAAAACAAATCCTAGTTGAGTCCTTCCTGTCAGTTCCAACTGCTTTAACACATTAGAACACACAATGAAGAGCGGTATATGTTTAATGTTACAAACAAATCCTCGTTGAGTCCCTCCTATCAGCCACAACTGATTTGAATTACTACAATTTCTTGACAGCAGCTCTAGGAAAACAGTAGCACAAATAAAATAGACCACACTCTATAGAAAAATGGGTACATCTCATATTTGGACAAGTAACAAAGATTGTCGATAATTTCGTTGAACTCACATAGCAACTGGACAAAATAACGATCTTCGTACTTCTGTGGATGAAAGTAAACTATCGCGTGTCCCATTCAACTGGGTTGGCTAGAACAATAGTTCAGGGAATTGTGAAAGCGTAATAGAGAAAGGGAAGGTAGAGGAAGAGGTAGATCACATCGTCAAGTAATGGACAAGCCTTGCCCACAAGAGAAAGGCAAAGAAAGATGGTGGCTGGTTGTACAAAGCCCCTAAAAGGACAAGAGAAAGGGGGAGATGGAGAGCAAACTAACATACATGCGTAGTAAACGGTGTAGTGATTCAGCCTGCGATAATCACGTGACTATACAAGAAAAGTTGTTATTTTATGCTCACATTCTGTCTCTCACGTTTATCAAAACGGCTTCAATGACATGTTCTTTTCAGCGTAGTTTCTTTATGAAGTCTGAAAGAACAATAATACAACAGTTAGTAATGACTTCATTTTCTCACCTTGAAAACATTTGTTGCTGATTGTATTAATTGTGCACTTCAAATGTCTTTTACTTTATATAAAATCTATTCAAAGTTGTGCACGGTTCGCGTTAATAAGTTTCAGTAAATGATAATGCAAGGACTGCCCTTTGGAAAAGAAGCAACACAATAAAACCAGAAATAACGAGGGTCACTCTCATCTGCTATGTCAAGCACAGGTCAGTTTGTTATTTTAAAAAAATGACCTCTGTCAAGTTTGCAGTATCACACCTGAAGACAAGACTATTGTAATTGCAGTTTAATCTAATCTCATTAACGCAGCTTGCATCCTTAAGGTTAGTAACAAGATATGGCATCAACTATTTCATATCCTGGAATCAGTGACTCTGGTAATGACCTTAAACCGCACATAATGTATCGATATCATGAACAAACTTTGACAGTCCCAGGACACACTCCTCGGCAGCTTCCATGCGTGTCCTTGTACTAGACATTATAGGCTGGTCTCCTTCAATTTGTTACATTCTGAACGTGATAAAGAGTGATGGACGCGAGATAACATTTACAAACATACACATATAAATATCTATCTATCTATTGTCCTTTCGAGCCGAAGACGGCACATAGGGCAGAACCACAATCTCGAAAACAGAAACCTTGCGTGCCAAAATGGCACATATTGCAGAGATCACTGTTTCTAAAATCTATGCTCTGTTTCCATAACAATACTTTTTACAATGACAGCTTGTCAAGCCATCGATCAACCTCCTTTGTCGCCTCTTACGACATGCTTGGAAGGTCACCGTGTCACTATTCTTTATATATAAATATATATAGGAAGACGATAAAAGGGGCAGACCAAGAAGGATGTGGTTTCAAGATATCAGTGACTTTGAGCTGGACAACCGAAGAAGTTAGAGATTTGGCTAGAGACAGATTTTTTTTTAGACGGGCTGTGGTGAATGCAACGTCCTACAAAGGACACGTAACACAAAGATGATGACATATATATGAGAGATAGTATGTGTGAAGTAGAGCGGTCAACATTTTATTGTCCTCACTCGCCCGAGTGCACCAGTTGTTGTGATGTGTTCCAACTACAGCGAGTTGTGATATTTTCACCTTCTCTACTTGATACATCGGACTGCATCAGAGTTTTTTATCTGATCATTTTTTTTTTAAAAATTCCCTCTTAGATCCTTACACACTAGACCAAGCTGAGTTGACCATTACCATGAGTGCCACGTGGCGTATAATCTTGGCCACTTCTGGTTTGCTTATTCTGATGTCCACCATTGACTGCAGTTGAACCATTCGCTGCACATTTCATGACCTTCCCCGAAACATGACGTCCTAGCTTAAACATATAACTAGCCATCTATAGCCATTTATATATTTACAAATGCCCGCAAGCAGAAAATAAAACGGTAAAACCCTCCAACTAGCGCGACGTAATCAACAATAAGAGCTATTGACGTCACTCTACTCACATCCGCCACTGCTCGCTGTACTGAAAGCGTCACACTAGTTGAAGGTTTTTCGGGAATTTCCTGTCAGCCAGTAGGCCTTTGTAAATCTATAGATGGCTATGTCTTATGTATTTTCCACTTTACAGATGTAGACACGAAATATTGCAATTTCTCAAAATAACGCATTTCTCTGTTTATGAGTTTAGGGATTGTTCACTATTGTCAGTGTTTATGGTCGCTAGAGGTCACAATCTGTTTTTGCAACTCTAACTTTTATAACTACTAATACTACCATACCACCACTACTCTTACTACTGCTGCTACTGTAAGTACAGCTAATACGAATTTTACAATTACTATTTCACCACTACTACTGCTTTCACTGTTACTGTTATAACTGCTATTGCAATTAAAGTAGTACGCGCATTACTATTACTACTACACTACAGCTACTACTACTTTTACTGCTACTACAACTAGTGGATGCTATTACTACTGCAGTGATTACACTACAACTGCTGTAACTACCAGTACAACTGTTGTAACTACCACTACAACTGTAGGAACTATCACTACAACTGATGTAACTACCACTACAACTGTTGCAAATACCACTACAACTGCTGTAACTGCCACTACTACTTTCGCAAATACCACTACAACTGCTGCAAATACCACTACAACTGCCACTACTACTACTGTAACTACCATTAGTACTGCTGTAACTATCACTACAACTACTGTAACTACCACTGCTACTGCATAAACTATCACTATAACTGCTGTAACTAGCACTACAATTGCTGTAACTACCACTGCAAGTGCTGTAACTACCACTACTACAGCTGTAACTACCACTACTGCTGTAACTACAACTACTGATGCTGTAACTACCACTACTACTGCTGTAACTAGCACTACAATTGCTGTAACTACCACTGCTACTGTAACTACCATACCACTGCTGTAACTACTACTAAAACTGATGTAACTACCACTACAGCTGCTGTAATTACCACTACAACTGCTATAACTACCACTACAACTACTGTAACTACCACAGCTGTAATTACCACTACAACTACTGTAACTACCTGCTACAGTAACTACAACTACAACTGCCATAACTACCACTACTACTTCTTGGTTTTCTTTGCGACTGAGTGAGTGCACATGAGTCTAGGCCATCCACAGCATCGACGTTCAGCGACCATATCAATCATGGCGACTGTAATAGTTAAGGAAGACAGAGGTGCATACGTTATGACCACGAGCAGCACGATGTAGGTGATGGCAGTGACCAGGGCATTCATCTGGTTAGTCACAAGACTACACCCAAGCCTGCATACTGAGTGATTCGATGAGCATGATACGAAAAGTTGAGGCGGGATCTGTACGTAGGCAATGGGTAGAGTCATTGTAGAAGTCACAAATACGTAAGATCACCTTTGTCTACGTTTGTGGGAGTACGGGGAAATGAAAGGGTGGACAGGTTGGGTAGCTGCACTATTGTTGAGGACGGTCAGCCAATGGATCGGGCGGACATCCTCAATCTCCCCCCCCCCCCCCCCTCCGGGAAGTGGGAAGGACACAGGACTTCGACAAACATGAGTCCACGCTACTCCTTCAGATGAAAGAGATGGGGGTTAAGATGGGCACAGCCAGAAACGAGAAACTTAGTGGGCGTGTAAGGAGACTAATCAACCAACACAGAACTGGAGTCAGTCGCTGGACACTGCGAGGCTTGTTGAGGAGGGGATCTGAGCGCCTATGGACATGTTCGGAGTGCAATGATGATGATCCACTAATAACTCAATAATTTAAGGCAGTAGATGAAGTCACTCTTAAGTTGCCTTTCATGCAATTAAATCGTACCAGTAAAGCATTGGTACAAACTAGGGATCTCAGGCCATGCAACGGATTCATGGGTCAGTATTTTCCTTGCAGGTTATCAGTATTTTAAAGAGAAGATCAGAACACCGTGTGGCGCGGCAGGAGTGCTGTGATGATGATCTTAAAATAACACAGCATGATGATATAAATGTAAGCAGATCATTCAGTATGTAACCCACTGATGTAATCATCATCTGTAGGAGTTGTCGATCTAGAGAAGGAAAATTTTGATGATCAAACAAAGTGGCTTCTGTGTCCGTTTCTGGAACTGTTTAGACGGAACAGACACAAAGAGAGCATAAGAGTCAACAGAGTTAAATGATGATGAAAGTAAGCTTTGTTACATATTAAAATTATTATTTTACTTAAATTACATTGTTTTTAACAGTATTTATCAGTTCCCTCTTAATTAAATATGGACAAATGAAGATAAAAAGAGGGAGTGTTAAATATGGGAGGATGAAGATAAAGAGGAAGTGTCAAATATGAAAGGATGAGGATAAAGAGGGAGTGTTAAATATGAAAGGATGAGGATAAAGAGGGAGTGTTAAATAAGGGAGGATGAGGATGTGTGTTACCATGGCCTCATTATGAGGGAAGTAAAGAATAGTGACAGTGTGACCTTCCAGGCATGTCATAAGAGGTGACTAAGGAGATTGATTGATAGCTTGACAAGCTGTCATTGTAAAAAGTATTGTTATGGACACTGAGCCATGGCTTTTTGAAGCAGTGACTTCTGCAATATGTGCCATTTCTGGCATGCAGGATATCTGTTTTTTAGATTGTGGTTCTGCCCTATGAGCTGTCTGTGGTTCGACAGGACGATAGATAGATAAAATATGGAAGGATGAGGATAATGAGGGAGTGTTAAATATGGAAGGATGAGGATAAAGAGGGAGTGTTAAATATGGGAGGATGAGGATAATGAGGGAGTGTTAAATATGGAAAGATGAGGATAAAGAGGGAGTGTTAAATATGGGAGGATGAGGATAATGAGGGAGTGTTAAATATGGGAGGATGAGGATAATGAGGGAGTGTTAAATATGGAAGGATGAGGATAAATAGGGAGTATTAGATATGGAAGGATGAGAATAAAGAGGGAGTGTTAAATATGGAAGAATACAGATAAAGGAGTATTAAATATGGAAGGATGAGGATAAAGAGGGAGTGTTAAATAAAGTTTATGATTTTATTCCAACTCCCCACCACCATACACAAATAGAAGATCCCTAGACTCTAATGAAAATCAGATTTATAATTATTTTATTGGAAAATGGCTGGTCTGATCATTATAGTCACTCATTTCTCTATAGGAATGCACATACATGTAAAAGACTAATTTTTTAACATATATCTCTCTCTCTCTCTCTGCGATCAGAGCTCAATCATAGTAGGATTCCAGACTCTCACATGAAGTCAGCTGTCAGGTTAAGTGTGTTGATCGCCCCCACAGGCAGAACATCACAATTAGAGTCTGCCAGATCCACTCCAATCGAACACTCATTAAAACATTGCACTGTGTTCTGCGCCAGTGGCCCAGTGCATCCTATTTCAGCCAGAATTTTATTCAGGTTTGCTTTCCTTAGCCTTTGATTGTCCCCAATCTTCCTGCAAGGCAACAGATGATCTTTTCTGTAGGGGGATTCTGCCCTTAGATGGTCGGCCCTCCCAGGTTTACGAGCACCATCTGCCCGAGTCACTAGAGGTGACTAACACAGACATGCACACACAAAGATATGAGATGTGACTAACATATATAAAAAAGTACAATGACTTAGTTTACAAGTAAAGAACTATCATTATGGCTTTTCCTATTTCTGGGATGTGCAGAGGTTTATTTTTGTAAAGTACTAAAACATAAAGGCCACATGCCCAGTGCTGTCGCCACAAAGAGTTTGGGTCGAAGTTTTTATTTTAAGCCCTGAGAGCCTCAACTTTTCTTCGCTCCAGTGTGATTCAAACTAGCATCCACCAAATGAAGAAACAGGCATTTAATTGTGAGTAATGGGAACAGAGTGACGGCTATGAATAAAGAAACATATACAAGAAAAGTACACAATCTTGAAACACAAGACTGAAAACTTCTGACATTGAAGAAAAGAACAATTACTAACAAAACAACACTAATTTTATAGAAGCAAAAATAATTTAATATAAATTATTTTTAAAATATAATTTTTAAAACACTCAGTAAATCAGTCAATTGTCATTAGCAGTGGAAATTGTAGTATATTTAAAGTTCATTATGAGAATAATTAATAGACAACATTTGATATAATTAATCCAAAAATAAATGAGAGAAATGTTCATTTACAGTATTCCTGTATATTCGCATGTATTTATGTGTTGAATGACAGTTTCTGGAACAGTTTTATGGCTCCTTTTCATGTAAAACATACGAGCTTATATAAGAGACCTTACACCCATAAAAATAGATATAACTGAATAGTAACCTCAAGAGTTTACTGAAGGAATGAAGGTTTTACCCTTGATGCTTGCAAAATGGTAGCAAGAAGGGAAGTAACAAAAATAAAGAGGGTGCCAAGAACTTTGAAATCTGTTCCTACTTTTTCTATTTCTTAGTACTGCTGTTATTTTGTAGATTTGATCTACTGTCCAAATGTCTTTACCCTCTCCTAGACTTTTAGAAAATGTGTGTGTGTAAAATATTTGTTATTTCAATCATTATTTGAAATATTTTTTTTAAAAATAATATGTTCAATATCTGCTGGCATTAAGACTAATAATTTTGCCAACCGGAACAAAAATAATAGAAAGGTACTAATTATTTATGTCAACTAACGCATTATCTCAATTGAATATATGAAACTGCTCTTTGAATGAATCATTTATAAGAACAATTATTATTTTGTAACTGCATGAACTGATTCTTTGTTCTACCTCAACAAATATGATTAATACATCCAATTCACCATCCTTCCTCAAAGTAATTGTGAGGGACTGTAACCAGGCTTTGGATAAACATATCCATAGCTATGACTGAATCTTCTATCCATTATTTTCAATCAAGTCTTCAGTATCACAAAAACATGACAATGATGCTCATCAAATAATTTCTTTATGTAGGCAAATGTATAGAGCATCATAATTATATGTACATTTACCTTCTTTATGAATGATTGTTTTCTCCTGTCAATCATGATGTCTGGCTATATTGGACATTCAAGTCTTCCAGATATGCCCTTTAAATGAAAACTGCCTTTCGTTTGAACTTTCAGACCAATAACCAATGCCATGAAGTTATGCAACATGGATGCACTGTATCATAACTAGTGTTCTGAAAACTATCATTGAAAGACTTTTGCAAGTTAAAGAACAAAAATGGTACTAAGCATTGTTTGTACATATAAATTCTTATCACACATACAAAATATGACTGTGATTCATAAGATAGATGCTACAACAAGATGTACAAGTTCAAATAAAGTATTTTTATAATAATCTGATTTTTAATAACAAGATAATCATATCAAACACTTATGGTAAACATATTATTTTTTTTAACCTGTAACATAAAAATCAAGAAAAAAAAGAGATAAATTACAGTGATCAAAAGTGTAAAATTTAATTCTAGCTGGTTAATTATAAGTTTCAACTCTGAAACAACAAAATGATCAACACAAAAAACAAAAACAATAATGCTCCAAAGGAGATAATGAAGTTTGAAACAACTCACTAAAACAGACAAACCTTGACTTACGACCATATGAGTTATAATTTTTCAGAATTACAATATAAGTGTGCAATGGTAATACATATAGTGAGAGGAAAAACTATGGTATCATTTTCTATATATAGCCATGATAGTTTAATTAAATGTACTAGAAAAATGAAACAGGATATAAATGGTTTATAAAATGGATGGCTGCTCATAATCTTGCATGTTGCCTAGGATATCATATACTACTTTTAACTTACGATATTTGCAATTTATGATGAGTTTTTGGAACTTAACCCCATCATAAGTAGAATGTGTCTGTAAAATGAATATTTTAAAAAGATCAACATGAGGTGGTGGGTACCTGCCATCTAAGAAAATTATTTATAGGAACCCAATGCTCTTTATAGCACTCATTTATTTAGAGGGAATGCACTTTATAGTAAGAACTTGAAAGTTTAGGAGTCTACCACAAGTGTTGATAAAGTTAGGCAATGGAGAAAGCTCACTGCAAGAAATTTTTGTTTAACAACAAATAAATATAAACATTCAATGAGGAATACCAGAAAGTGTCAGCAAATAAATGTATGTGGTTCCATTCACAAGACACAGTTGACTCATTGTTTGGGCTCTAATAAATATCTTTTATAAACTTTAGTGAAGATACACAGACAAAATACAATAAACCTATTGTACATGAATAAGTAAAGACAACAAAAAAAAAGTAAATGAAAATATGAACGATCCACTGTCTGGCAATAAAAATATACTCAAAGAAATAGGAAATAAAGAAACTATATAAGAATATAACCAGAACGTTAGATTTGGTTAATGAACTATGTTAGTCAGGACAAAAGGTCAGGTTAGATTTTTAACTGATAGCTTCTAGGTTTACCCAGCCTTGAATGGATATCTTATTTTTCCTGGTAAAGAAAACCAACATACAGATTACATTTATCCACAATTGTGTGGATGGTAAATAAAAAGTGGACACTGGCACATTTTCTCTTTCCTACTAGGAGATGTGATGGAGTTCTTTCTTCTTCTTCAAGTAATTAAATTTAAAAAATGAATGGAACAAAATACAAATATAAACAGAAATGTAAAAACAAACAAAAATGATAATAACATAATCTGAAACAAAGAAACACAAATAGCCAAATAAAGTATTTAATCCTTGTAATGTGTGCCATAACAGAGTTGGATGTCCTCTTGGAGAACAACAATTACTGTTGTAGCCCTTTTCTCAAACAGATACCCTATACAACTAAGTTGTAAATCACTTCTTTGTATTTCTGTGTCCACAAACATCAGCATGTACAAGAATCATAAACAAAATAGATCATTTTTAAGATGTGCAACATAAAATTATATAACTCATTGATATTTTATTTGTAAGGAGAGCTAAAAAAACATTTAAATTTCATAAGAGTCAAAATTTCTGTAGTCCATATTTAAGTCTATGCTTTCCTCATTTTCAGAATCTACTGTTCTCTGATTGTTTTCCACATTGGTAGAGTGCTCATTGTTTCCAACAAACTGTGAATGCCTAAAATGTAAATGTTCATACAGATTTTGCAATCCTGGCTCAGTCTCATCGCTCTCAAACACATCAAGGGTTATTTCCTGTTCATCAACACCAGTCTTGACCTTTTCTTTAGCAGAATTCAATTCATTTTGGTCTAGAGAGTTTTCAGAAGCATTGCTGTAAACAAACAAATTATTAAAAAAAACATTAGACATAAAACCATTAAAATGTTGGTTAATCTTAAAAATGGTCTTATATTGATGAATCATTGGGTAGGATTGGTTAACTCTTTCCATACGTTTCGCCACACTGTGCGCCATGCCGATTTCGATTTCGGCAGCGTACATTTCGCTGCATAGTGCGCCATGCTCAATTTGATTTGTGTGAACGCCATCAAACCATATTCTTTTTACATGTTTTGTATCATCTTGATATTGGTGAAATCTAATACCTTGTTCAATTATCTAAAAATTCATATATAATATGTGTTTTAAACCGTGTTTTGTTCGTCATAGGCTGCTTTCACTAGAGTAATCAGGAATCTAACATCTAAAGGGAGCGGAATTGTTGTGTGTACGACATTTTTGTGTACTATGTCATCGTAATGGCTCATCGTACATCCCTAGACCGCCCGTATGATAATCTTACAGTCTGTTGTTTGATGTGGAACGGGGATAATCTGACGACTGTGTGCCTATATGTTCTAAATTGGAGTCAACAACGGTGGCCTAACATCATCAAGCACTATACATTTTTTTTTAAAAATACGACGATCATCATTTTCAAGAGGATGTGAACTTCCGGTATATGGGGATAGGCGGCGGGAACAATTGGAGGCTATGCATGAAAAGTGTTCCTTGTTGCAGTTTCCTCATATTCCAAGTCCGGCTTGTTGCAGGAGCTACTGAGTTAAGTGCTCTGTGCACACGGTGAGCTGTGTGTCTCATCTGTTTTGATAATGTTTCGATATTCCAATTGTTTACGATGAATGATGATATCATATGACAGGGAACAGTTGGCTGTGTTCACTTTCTGCGGGGTTTCGCCTTATGTCTTTTGGCGTGTGCTGAGACTGCTACGATGGGGACTACAGTTACCTTTCTTTGTTTGGGAAATGAGATATTAATTCGGATGGTTATGCTGGCACGGGCGGTTGAGCAATTATGGATTTTAATTTGTTTGCAGTGATACCGGGCCTTCCATAACCAAATGTTAGATGAGAAGAGATAATAACCAAATAGCTAAGCAAGCCCTCATGTGGGAAACAACAGGTAAGAAGAAAAGAGTAAGACCCAGAGAGACACTGAGAAGAACATTGATGAGAGAGGCAAGAGCAGCAGGAATCGACTCCCTCAATGAGATAGAGCTGCTTGCACAGAACAGAGACAAATGGCGAGATTTGATAAAATATCTTTAAAAGAATTGAAAACTGCTAGAACAAAAATTCAGATAAGAGAGGGAGTATCTTGATCTACGCCCTATGGGCCGGCTACGGCTCGAAAGGTCAATAGATAGATAGATAGATGTTAGATAACTATAAATATGTAGATTGATTCTTAAGACCATGACAAATTTTGTCTTTGAAATCTCTTCTGTTGTGTCGATAAAAAGCTCACGTACAGAAAGAGTTAACTACTATCATAAAATGTATGATTTTGTAATAAAGCAATTACAGTTACCATTATCATAATTCAGTAAAGAGTATTTGGTAAGAAACAATGAAGAACATGTAAAAGTAAACAATGATAAGTTGGTGAGATGGAACCATTAGAAGTAAGTAAAATGGAAAAGTGACAAGAATACATATTGAACATGAAAAGCTGAAGTTAAATAGTGAGAGTTTGTGAGATGGAGTAGTGAGGAGTATGTGGGATGGAGAAGTGAGGAGTATATGGGATGGAGAAGTGAGGAGTATATGGGATGGAGAAGTGAGGAGTATGTGGGATGGAGAAGTGAGGAGTATGTGGGATGGAGAAGTGAGGAGTATGTGGGATGGAGAAGTGAGGAGTATGTGGGATGGAGAAGTGAGGAGTATGTAGAATGGAGAAGTGAGGGGTATGTGGGATGGAGAAGTGAGGAGTATGTGGGATGGATAAGTGAGGAGTATGTGGGATGGAGTTGTGAGGAGTATGTGGGATGGAAGTATGTGAGATGAAACAGTGAAAAAGAAAAGTGAGAAGTATGTGAGATTTGTTATATATCAAGCTGACAGAAAAACAGTAATGAACAAAATGAGGATGATGCATAGCAAAGATAAAGCATGAGATGACCTTACTTATGTAAAGATCTATGAAACATTTTAGACCTGGAGAGAGAGGGGAAGACAACTTTACACTATGTGGGACAAATGAATGAGTAGATGGAACTAAGTATGTAATCATATTTTAAAATGTAAAGAAAAAAAAATGAGTGTCTGTGGTGGTGTGAACATAATGGTTATTGACATACACAATGTTAGATAAGGTATTGCTGTGAAGTAGGCAGAATGTTGTATTAGTGTGAGATAAGAATGTTGAAAGTAGCAGAGATAAAGTTAAAGTGAAAATTAGATTATAAGTAAAGTGTACAACATTATTATAAGAGAAAACACTCTTATCAGTGATTTAAAATGTTTTGCTTTTAATTAAAACCACTTTTGCAACCAACAAATGTTAAAAGAAAATTATATTTTATCCATATTGTTTATTTTTTATTAAAAGTAATTGATGTTTTGTTTTATTTCTACTAACACAAAGTACTTTTTCAATAATACCTTCAATTTAATTTGATTCTTTGTCCAATTAGTATCGTCATGTCAATTTTATATTCATTTTAAATACTCTAATGATGAAACAACCATCGAAGCTTGAACCTGATGATAATGTAACTGTAAATTCAGAGAATTTCATTAAAAAATAGTTAAAAATAAAATTATGGAAAAGAAGAGTTTTTACAGCCAGTAGCTGCTCTACTGTGATGTACTAGTACCTGAGGGAGTCATCTTTATTGTTGTAGTCATAATTGCCAAAGGCAGTCTCATCCAGGTGCAGGTCATTTCTCATGAAAATTGGATTGTTTCTGTGATTGAGTTTGTAAGAGTGAAATTAAATTCTGAAAATATTTTCCAGGTGCCCAAAACATATTTTAAAATGTAATCCACAGAGTAAGGTAACAATGATTTTGGCAAAATACTTGAAAATAATGTATTAAACCATATATATAATTTATATTCTTTGGGATCAATCATATATTATTAATCTTTCTACAAGTAGTTAATTCAGAAACACCTGCCAGTAACTTAAAACTGAGCTTAACATAGAGAGAAACAACAGCAATAAAGATGGTTAGACATAATTTAAATATACAGCAGAAATGAAATCATATTCTGAAAGTCATGAAAGAAATTGTAAAAGTAGTGTTAAACATAATTGAAATACACAGCTGAAATGAAAACACATTCTGAAAGTCATGAAGCGAAATTGTAAATATACAAGTTTTTAGGAGTGAAATTCCAATTTGAAAGAATAATTCTAGGAATGAGATTATATTTTAGACATATTTTATTGAATAAAGATGAGTATAAAACTGTGGAAGACATAGAAATCCCCAAGAAATATAAAATTAGAACTAGATATGCTTAGAGTAGATAGACAGATGAGTAATAAGTACAGTACGATAGTACAAAATAGATATAATGCTATTGAGAAAATACAGAACATCGAGGAGCAGTGGGAAATGATCATCAACAATGAAATATATGATATTTATTTGTAATATATTTATATTTAATTATATATAGCTCATATTATGAGATCAATAAATATATACAAGAAATTGATGTCGACGGTCACAACATAAACAATTTGCAATAAGTAAGGTCTCAGTGTAGTAGTATGAAAACAGAAGTAATGGCCATATCAAAGAAACAATCATCACCATCATGCAGTATAAAAATAAACAGGACAAAGCTCAAACGAGTGCAAAGTAGCAAATAACTGGGTACAATAATAACATCAGATGTAAGATGTGCCACAGAAATAAAAAAGCAGAATAGTTCAGGCCAAAATAGCAATTCAGAAAATGGAAAACGTCTTATGCAACAAATCTATGTCAATAGAAGTGAGAAAGAGAGGTCATTTGTGCTATAGAGAACTAATTCTGACCTATGGAAGTGAATCATGGACAGTACACAAACAAATGAAAAGACGATTAGAGGCCACAGAGATGGGATTTCTCAGAAGAATGTTGAAAGTTCCCTGGACAGCTAAAAAGACCAACAAGGAAATTCTCAAAGAGGCCAACACAAAAAGGGAGCTCCTAAAAAACATCAGAAAGAAACAATCAACATTTTGCAGGCATATCATGAGAAGTGTAAATTTGGAATAATTGGTTTCAACTGGAAAAATACAGGGAAAGAGCAATTGCTGATGCTAAAGAGAGAAAATACTAGATAGTTTGGTGTCATGGCATGAAAAACAGTCAACAACAGAACTGATACGATGCACTGTGGATAGAAAATTGTGGAAGGACATGATCGCCTACACCAACCAGTATGGTACATGGTGATGATGATAATGATTACTATGATTGAATTCACACTGTTAAAGCACATTTCTAAGAAGAAATTAATGTAAAAGCACGTTTCTAGGAGGGAAGTAACAATGTGAAAACACATTTCTAGGAATGAAATCACATTTTGCAAGCACATTTCTAAAGTGGAACCACAATGTGAAAGCACATTTAAAGTTAAATTACACTGCTATAGGTGTGAATCACACTGTAAACACACATTTCTTGGAGTGAATCACACCATGAAAGCCCATTTCTAGGAATAAGATCACATTGTGAAATCTTATGTCAAGTTAAGAAATCTTACTTTTTTCATATGCAATAATGCACAAAAAGGGCTTAACCATACAACTTTCTAGGGCAGTGGAAATACATGTCTAAAGTTGAACACTCTAATTAATCTGAATCCAACTCATAAGATGGTGAATTAGTGGAAGACTAATGTATAACCAAGTTTTAGAGAAGTGTTTCTCAAACTGTGGTCCAGGGCCTCCCAGGGGTTCATGGAGCCATCACAAGGGGTCCGCAAAGGCTTAAAGAATAGTATATTTTGCAGCTAAATGGAAAGACAGAATGAATGAATGAGTGAAAGCACAAAAGAAAATGAATCATGGGAGTCTGTGATTACGAAACATATTTAATGGTGGTGTGGGGTAAAGGAAACTTTGAGAACTGCAGTTTTAGATAAACTGTTGCGTACCAAATTATGGTTTTTCATATGACATAACATAATGTAGAAACTTACGACTTGATGTTATCATTATTCAGGCCTGGGAAAATATCTTGCTTCATGGAATCCAATCCTAATCAGAAAGAAATTGTTGTAATAAAAACTATTACAAGCTCTAACCTCCCCCTAAACATCTAATCTTGTTCAAAAAAAAGTTTCCATTAACTCTTTCAGTATGGAAGGTTTTTGTCAATTTAGCGGTAGAGATTTCAGAGATAAAATGTTTAAAGTTTTTAAATATTAATCTAAATGTTTATATTTATCTAACACTTAACTTATTATATATGAATTTTTAGATAATTAAACAAGGAATTAGATTTCACCAATACAAAGATGACACAAGACGATACAAGACATGTAAAAAGAATATGGTTTGATGACAGTTCACACTAATCAAATTAAGAGTGATGCGTTGTGCTGCTAAACGTACATAACCGAAATTGGCATGGTGCTTCGAAATGTATGGAAAGAGTTAAGTAAGAATTCAGTGAACTGTAAACATATATGATTATATTAAACACGAGTAAGATCTTGTTATTTTTATTAATATTATTTAATATTGAACTGTTGAGTTTTTATTTATTGCTTATTTGTTATTTATTTTTACTATGAAAATAATTTTAATATATATTGTAACCTAACTGACTCATACTTTACTTTTACTTTACTTAGTAAGTAAAGTAAAGAATCTTCACCAATCACCATCGAGGGCTTTATTCTTGAGAATGCATGGAAAAAGACCAAGAGGAAGACCCTAACCTAACTGACTCATACTTTACTTTTACTTTACTTAGTAAGTAAAGTAAAGAGCTCCATCACGCCTATTGGCATATAGGGAATATGGTGTTAGTGACCATAATTTTTATATACCTTCGGCACATGATTTTTGGGGTAATGTGATCGTATTACACCTGTGTTGTTTTACTTTCCCAGAAAAAAATCCAGTACCCATAAGGCTCGGTGAACCCGGAAGCTGTTGGCCAGGATCCAACCCGACCTCTTGTCCTTTGTAGTCCAGTTTATTAACCACTGAGCTATCGCTGCTCCCTCATAGCTAACTTGCTCATTATTAATTCAGAACTTGCTCAATTGAAACTGCTTTTAATATAGTGGTTCCCCAAAAGACAGCACATGAATATTTACTATTTATACATTGAAGGAATGTTTAGAATTTTTGTAATGTTTTGAGTTTTTAAAATCATATTTAAATGAAGTAGGTCATTTTTCATTATTTCAAAAATTAATTTACTGGATGTTTTGTTTTTAAATGAGTTTTTAATTTAGTACTAATCTAAACATAAATGTATAATCATGTTTTCAAATGAACTGAGGCCATCTCTGCTTATGAAAGTATCATCATTGAGTACCCATCTCTGCATCCAAGGTTAGCTACCATAGAGCACCATTCCACTGTCTCTTACTTTGATGGTGCAGGTTGTCATAGGCTGACTTGTCCATCTTTTGATGTTACTCATCCATGTTAGTCTTGTTCTGTCTCTGCCTCTTTTACCCTTGTATTTTCCCTTCCAAGATTACTTTTAGTAGGCTGTTGTGTCTTTTAACATGCCCCAAAAATCTAATTTGTCTTGTTTGAATTGTATTTAGTAGTTCTATTTTTATTTTTATTTCATATTCATATGATATGAAAGTATGGAAGTGTCATATTTGATAATCAGATCATTTCATTCTGTCAAAAGTGCTTCATTTTTTAATATTTAATAATGAATTTACTGAATAATGTACAAAAAGGAGTATTGAATTTAACACTTATTTAAATATAATATAATTACAAAATTTGAAAGATCTTTCTTTCTTTTCTTTTCTCTTTTCACTGATACCTAAAAAGTGTCGTAGTTTATATCATTTGTCGTTCTTGAGCTGCTCGAATTGTCTGAATTAGCGATTTTCCTTTTTTGTTACATGTCTCTGTCACTGCATCTATCCATCTTCTTCTGGGTCTTCCTCTTGGTCTTTTTCCATGCATTCTCGAGAAGAAAGCCCTCGATGGTGATTGGTGAGGATTCATTCTGACCAGGTGGCCAAACCATTTAAGTTGTTGTTGTTCTATATATTCTTGGCAGGGTTTTGTTCCTACCATTTTTCTTATGGTTTCATTTGGTATTCTATTTGTTCTTGTGTTGTTTGTTACTTTTCTCAAGCATCGCATCTCACATGTATTTATCTTTCTTAATAATTCAAATCAAATAATAATATAGAGGTAGAAAGTTCCAACATCAACGAGCTACTATTCGCAGATGACCAATGCCTAATATATGAGGGCAAAAATCTGCTACAGCAGCATATAACATCTTTAGATAAAAGTTGCACAAACTACAGTATGAAAATTAACACAGCAAAAACAGAGGCTATGAGAATTAGTAAATTAAGACACCCTTTAAACATTAAGATCAAAGATAAAGAAATAAAACAAGTAGAGGAATTAAAGTATTTGGGCATAATGTTCACAGAAGATGGAAAACTAGACAGAGAAATTGACATGAGAATATAAAAAGCAAATGCTGTCACATATCAGCTTTCACCATTGCTAAGACATCCAAACATTTCTATGCCAGCTAAACAACAAATGATAAATAGCATTTTCATACCAACTTTGTGCTATGAAAGTCAAACATGGACACTTTCTAAATTTGTAAGATATCAGATGATATTGTGTCCAATTCGAACTTCCCAAAAATTATTATATTAAACTTAAAAAAATTTGACATGTACTGTTTTTTTCCCCCTCATTTTTACTACATTTTTTGGTCTAGTGTACAGGTTCGCCTCTAAAAATATGGAAGGTATGGCCTTCACTTATTGCCTTGTTTCTCACACAAATGTTGCCTTTCAATCCTCATGTATCACATTTTGAAGCATTGACAACAAGTCATAAAACATTCATCTGTTATTGGAACTTTCTATGTACCAATAGAACTGGTTAGTCTCCAATGTGTACTTTAAATGTCCTTTAAAGTGGTATATAAGTTAAGATTAAAATAAAGCACTAACGTAAATGTGGCAAACTACTGCAATACACATTAGAACCAATAATTAAATGATGCTATTTAAAAATAAAAGCCCCAGCAGAGAGATCAATAAATTTGGTTTCATAATAGCATTTCTGTAAAGTCACGAATAAATATGAGCATAATGGCACATAGAAGAAGCCCAGACTCATTTGTACAAAAAAAAAAATATTTTTACGGCAATTATCCTACTTCTGCGGTTTGCTGTAGTGACGTACAAAATGGGATAATAATGACCAATTGTCTGGTACTGTCACCATGAGGTGTTTGAGTCTTAGTTTTTATTTCACAACCCAATGAAAAATTTGTGTGTGACTCTACCATAATTCAAACCTGTGTTCTATTTTTTGAGTACGAGAAGCTATCATAGTATGTTGTAAAACTCTATAATTAGGAGATTATTGCCAGTCTGATTAGTGGAAAAGAAACTTTTCAGTTTGCACCATAATGCTTCTCACTGTAACTCTTTTATAGTGATTTGTCTAAGTGACTCATGATAATTTCATGAAAATACAAATTATGTACAAATGATGACAACATATCACTAAAATTAGGCTTATAATGAAATAACTCACCATGAACTTCAAGGGTGGCAGCCTTAAGTTTTCTTTTAAATCTGATTGATTAAAAATGTTACAGTTGTTAGTAGGTGACTTGTGAAACAAATTTTTGTTAAATATACTAGCTTGCAATTCCTCTTCTTCATACACTTATTAATGAATACTCTTTTACTGTGTGTTTTCAACCTTGCAGTATAATGTGCACATCTTCAGCACTCATTTGTTCTCTAGCCTATCCTTCACAAGGCAGAAGTTGCTTGTAATCAGAATTGTTTCTCCTAAGAAAACAGTCTTACCATTCTAAGGAGGTTTAATGCATGCAAATGGAGGTGACTAAATGCAATATAGCATAATCTCTCAAAGTCTTCCAGCTCTTGCTATGAAAGGACAATGTAAACTAACATTAATAATAGTAAACATCAAATCTAAGGTTATTTACAAAAATGTTATGTTTTCTAATGAGTCGAACCTAATTGTTAGTCATTGACCAGCATGGAACATTTTAAAAGTACTATTTTATGGAAGTTTATCCCTAGATTACATCACCTATCTATGAATCATGTTTTTACAACATCTTCGTAAAATTTACAAACACTAAATATTACAACTGGAGTTCCATAAATAGTCTTTTCTTTGAACTTTTGCTACACAGCTGTGTGTTTACACAAGAAGAGACAAGGGAATCGGATGAATCAGTCCATTATTCAGACTGTATGTTTACACTAGAAGAGACAACAGAATCGGATGAATCAGTCCATTATTCAAAGTGTATGTTTACACTAGGAGAGACAAGAGAATCAGATGAATCAGTCCATTATTCAAAGTGTATGTTTACACTAGGAGAGACAAGGGAATCGGATGAATCAGTCCATTATTCAAAGTGTATGTTTACACTAGAAGAGACAAGGGAATCGGATGAATCAGTCCATTATTCAAAGTGTATATTTACACTAGAAGAGACAAGAGAATCGGATGAATCAGTCCATTATTCAAAGTGTATGTTTACACTAGAAGAAACAAGGGAAACGGATGAATCAGTCCATTATTCAAAGTGTATGTTTACACTAGGAGAGACAAGAGAATCGGATGAATCAGTCCATTATTCAAAGTGTATGTTTACACTAGGAGAGACAAGAGAATCGGATGAATCAGTCCATTATTCAAGCTGTATGTTCAGCTTAGAATTGCTTGCTGCCTATCCTGTGTTACAAAGGTTTGTTCGATATCTTGTTAGGAAAAAAACAAAGAATTCCTTGAAAATTTGCAAAATTTCTAAAAAAAAAAAAAAAACTGCTGCGTTCTTATGAGCACATTGTGTTTGAAAAAAAAAAAAACATCAACGGAAACAAATAAAATGCTCAATGGTCACCAGAAGTAATATTAAGAAAGCATAAGGTAAAAGGAGGGGGGAAATGTTTGCCCCCAGCAAACTGTTGAATTCCAAAAATTTCTATTTTGAACTCGTAAATTTTATGAAGGTGTCATAATCTAGGATTAATACTAAATTCCGTTTGTATGTTACACAGTTTAAATATCATATCATCATCATGTATTATACCAGCTGGCGTAGGCGATCATATCCTTCCAAAATTTTCTATCTACAGTGCATTGTATCAGTTCTGTTGTTGACTGTTTTCCATGGCATGACACAAAGCTATCCAGGATTTTCTCTCATTGTCATCCGCAATCTCTCTTTCCCTCAATTTTGCCAGTTGTAACCAAGTATTCCAAATTTCCTCTTCTCATAATGTGCCCGAAAAATGTTGATTGTTTCTTTCTGATGTTTTTTTAGGAGTTTCCTTTTTGTGTTGGCCTGTTTGAGAATTTCCTCGTTAAAAATATCATATATTCAATTTAAATTACATACTTATTCTCCAATTATACCTTAAATAGTTACATTAATTGCTTTTAAAAATACAAATTTCCCTTATAAAATGTCATGCAATGGGAACAAAGACAGGTTACATTTTATTACTATGAGTGTTTATTGCTAATATGTGCACACACACACACACACACAATCTGACAATCATCTTACCTGCAGATGGTGTGTACAAGAAAGTAGAGAGTGATGACAAATGTTACAGCTACGGCAGCAATGATACCAATCAAGATGTACAAATATCTATTATCTGTTCCATCTTCTGCAGCTTTGCCAACCTCCTCTCCTGCCTAGAGGATGTAGCATCCAAAGTAAGACATTTGTTAATTTTATTCAAGATTAAAACCTTTGATAAGTTCAATGTTTATGCAATAATTATGTTTCACTTGAAATAAAATTAAAACAATACAGACACCCACCATATTTCTAACTGTTTCATAGCAATCAAATAATTATTTATCAGATTTACACAGGGGAGCATAAGCGCCTGCGACCTGTGGTCGCAATAGTAGGGTCGGCGCACCATCAGCCGACCAAGACCTAGTAGTTCTACCTCCTCATGGTCTCCCCTGGATACATTCTGCGTCAAACCAGACTGGCTAACAGAAGCTAGGATCGCCGTGTTCCCCGTAGTGGTGGCTGTTACTGATATAGAGGACTCAGTATTGCAGTACCTCTGGGCTGGACTAGTAGTTTCCCAGCATAGCCTGGGACAGATGAAATTCAACCTCTCCAGTAAGAGCAGGAAATGTCAAGAAAGTCATTACGACCCGCCACATCTTATGAGTCAAAGGGCGACATGCTCGCATCAACTCGTGGCAATCCATCAACAACAACAACAGATTTACATTACATTACTTTTATAAAGAAAGAAATAAGCTGAGCTGATTTTATATTGCACACACACACACATACTGTTAATAAATCTGAAGCTGAACAAAAATCTTTTAATGTCTGTCAATGATATCTGTCTGTCAATGTTAAAGCATACCTCTGTTGAATAAATCTTGTATTTATTTCTCATTTCTGGTGCCGATTTTGACTCATCTAGGTAACTGTGGTAAGAAAATAACATTTTTATTATGAGGTGAAATGTCAGTGTGAATGCAAAATAAGGAAGTAAACAGTCACATAGGATGCTATAATTTAACCTATTCAGAAAAAGAGAAAGATCTATGTCTAGAAGAACAGTACTGGTAGGATTAGAAAAAGTCAGCCCATATTTGCTTTGGGATATCTTTATAAGAAGTGAGTAGGACAAGAAAAAAGTGATGATAAGGAAGACACAAATGCAAACAAAATGATTACCTATTTAAAGAATGACCCTCACTGCACACAGTCACAGAGACCCAATTCTAAACAGATATCACAAATTATACACACCAATGATTACGTTAACATGGTCCTCACTTACTCTCCAATCTAACAGAACCCTATTCCTGATTCTCATTGCACTCTCTATTCTATTCTATTATATTCTGTTCTGATCTGTTTTGTTCTATTCTATTATGTTCTATTCTATTCTGTTCTATTCTATTCTGTTCTGTTCTATTCTATTCTTGGAATCAGTTTCATTGCCGTTGGGGCATCCCCATATTTGTTCCATGCCCCTCCATGCATTTCTCAGAGCGTATGAAACTTGTCTAACAAACACTTCTTCTTCTACCTTCTGGCTCCCAGTGGAACATAGGTCTTCAACAAACACTTTCCAAGTTGTTCTGTTTTTTGCCATTCTTTTAAGATCATTCCATGTCTTCCCAATCATCTTCATCTCTGCTTCGATCTGTCTTCTCCAAGAATTCCTTGGTCTTCCTCTTTGTCTTTTTCCCTGGGGATTCCAAAAAAGGGCCTGTTGTGTAATACTCTCAGTTGGCTTCCGTAGTGTGTGTCCTATCCATCGCCATCGTCTTCGCTGTATCTCTTTATCCACTGGTATTTGACCAGTACATTTCCATAATTCCACGTTAGTGACTTTGTCCTGCCATTTCCATCCCTTTATTCTGCGCAAGCATCCATTAATGAAAGTCTGTACTTTCGTGATTGTCAATTTTGTTATTCTCCATGTTTCACAGCCATATAATAGGACCGACTTAACATTGGAGTTGAAAATTTTATTTAGCCTAATTTCTTTGGATTTCCATATGTTTCCCAGTGCAATGAAAGCTCCTCTTGCTTTTGATATCCTTATTTTGGTATCATTTTCTGTACCTCCCTCTTTATCTATATTACTGCCCAGATATATATAAGATTGTACGTCTAGTAGAGGTATTTCTCCTAGTTTTATTTGGTTATTGCCAACTGCATTAATTCTCATAATGTTGGTCTTATCTCTATTTATCTTTAGTCCTAGCTGTTGTGATCTCTCATCTAATATACTCATTTTATCCTGCATCTGTTGATGGCTGTGCGATAGGAGAGCTATGTCATCAGCAAAGTCTAAATCATCAAGTTGTTTGGTCAGTGACCACTGGATCCCATTTCTGTTGTTTTGAGTTATTTTCATAATCTATGGCCAGTAGAAAGAGAAATGGAGACAGAAGGCATCCTTGCCTTACTCCTGTTCTTATTTCAAATGCTTCTGTAAGCTGTCCTTCATGCACCACACTACATTTTGTTCCTTCATACATTGTTTTTATCAGGTTAATAAACTTTATGGCGATTCCGTAATGACTCAGCAACTTCCAAAGCATTCTTCTGTCTAAACTATCAAATGCCTTTTCGTAATCTATGAATCCAATATAAAGTGGAGATTTTAGTTCTAAACTTTGTTCAACTATTATACGTAGAGTAGTTATTTGATCAGCACATGATCTGTTCTTCCTAAAACCTGCTTGTTCATCTCTCAAGTGTTTCTCTATAGCCTCTTTTAGTCTCTCCAGAATGATTCTGCCTAATATTTTTCCTGGCACTGATAGTAGCATAATTCCCCTATAATTTGTGCACTCCTGTAAACTTCCTTTCTTTGGTAGTTTGATCATATAACCTTCTCTCCAGTCTTTAGGTATTTCTTTCCTCTCCCAAATTTTATCCAATAGATCATGTAACATCTTGGTAGAGGTGTTAATATCTGCTTTGATGGCTTCCGAAGGAATTTCATCTGGTCCTGTGGCTTTACCATCTTTTAATAGTTTGATGGCTTTCATTATTTCTTCTTTGCTTGGTTTTCCGCAGTTAACGTGTAACTCTTCTTCTGCTGGTAGTATATCTGGAGGATTATTTGAGCCGGGTCTGTTCAAAAGTTCTTCAAAGTGCTCTTTCCATCTCTCCATTTGTTCCCTTATATTACTAAGCAGATTTCCTTTCTTATCTTTGATAAAGGCGTTGATCTGTTTGTATTTTCCACCTAATTTCTTTGTGCTGTTGTACAGTTCTTTCATATTCCCTTTATTTGCTGC
This sequence comes from Megaustenia siamemsis, assembly GCA_032433765.1. Lineage (NCBI taxonomy): Eukaryota > Metazoa > Mollusca > Gastropoda > Stylommatophora > Ariophantidae > Megaustenia > Megaustenia siamemsis. The sequence goes on from JAVIAB010000073.1 coordinate 47,634,901, forward strand.
TTCTTCTGCCTCTTTAGCTAGTTCATCTATATATTTCCTCTTATCCCTTTTAATGCATCTTCTCACTTTTTTGTTCACCTCTGTGTAAGCTTCCTGTGTCTTGGCTTTATTACTTCTTGTTTTGCTTTTATTTATGTCTGCTTTCTTGTTCTTTCTTTCTTTAATTTTATCCAGGGTCTCTGCTATCATCCATGCCTTATTCTGGCGTTCTCTTTTCCCCAGTGTTTCTTCGCATGTCTCTTTCCATATATTTTTTACCTGTTTCCAATGATCTTCTATATTTATTGTATTTTCTAGTTGTTGGAGGACTTGGTATTTGTTTGATATTGTGACTGCGAATTTATCTTTAAATCCTTGTTCTTTAAGAAACCCTACATTGAAATACTTTCTACCCTTATTCGTTGTAGTATACCTTTTTAGTTTAATTTTAAGTTTAGCTATCAGAAGATGATGATCTTAAGCTATATCTGCCCCTCTATATACTTTTACATCCTGCAAGGATGACTTAAACTTATTATTAATACATATGTGATCAATTTGATTTTCCGTTCTATGATCTGGTGACACCCATGTAGCTTTGTGTATTCTTTTATGTTGGAATATTGTTCCTCCTAGGCCCATTTGATTAAGGGCGCAGAAATTCACAAATATCTAATATATAGAGATATTTGTGAACAAACACTTACCTCAGCAATAACTTTCCACTAATTATATTTTTATTTTGATCTAATGCATGTACCACCAGAACTGATCTGAAATAATAAATAATTGCTTAAAATAAGGCTATAGTAAATAAAATAAAAAAATCAATGAAATTATCAGATTTCACAGTGTTTTAGAATGAACAATAAAATAATGGAAATAACAAAACAACAGATAATAATTATAAGTTAGATAACAGAAGTTCTTCTTTGTTTATTCCCACATAAACACATCATTTTCTCTCACAAAGTTCAAAGTTAATTCCTGTAATATAAGTATAAAAGTATATATAAAAGAAGCTAAAGGGCCAAAACGCATGCTTGATGGGGTCAACTTCTGACATTCAGATTGCCTCCTGTTGCAAAGCTCTGTATAAAGAGTTTCCTATTACTAAATGTGAGTGTTTTTCTCAGAACAAAGTTTATACTCAAAAAGTTGACTATGTGCCCACATTTTAAAAAGTTGATAACAAAAATGTGTTTTGATACAACTGTAAGAGAAACAATGGGTATTAAATTGATAGTGTTCAGGGTTAATATTGAGTATAGAGTCATTTTGTGTGCTGTCACCAGATTTTTTAAATACGTATAGTGAGATTATTTTAAGATCCATAAGGGACATGCCTGGAATAACAATCAGAGGTCATAATATAAATAATTAAGGTATACTGATGATATCAATGAGACAGAGTTGCCTGCACAGAACAGAGACAAATGGCGAGATTTGATGAAATATCTTTAGAAGGATTGAAAACTGCTAGAATAAAAATTTAGATAAGAGAAAGAGTATTTGGGTCTATGCCCTATGGGCCGGCTATGGCTCGAAAGGTCAATAGATAGATAGATACTGATGATACAGTCTTAATCGCTAAGAGAGCGATTCTTTTCATCGCTGAAAATGAGTTACAAGAAATGTTAGACATCATGAAAGAAAGCACACAAAAAAATACTGTGTATAGCATCTGTGTATCATACAATACATAAAATAAACCCTATTTACAATGGCTGATGGAAATATTGATTGTATATAATTTTTTCTTATTAAATAACAAGCAACAGACCAGGAAGTTCTTGGTTCTTGCTCCAGTGTGTAAAATATATAATCAACAAATCTTGTACAATTTATATTCACAGAAATCACAATTTTCCCATACAAATTTTTTCATTAATCATCATCATCATCAAGTGCCATCTCCGCAATGAAGATTGGCTACGATGGATCGCCATTCCATCTGTTTCTTGCTTTGATGGTGCAGGTTGTCATAGATTGACTTGTCCATCTTTTGATGTTACTTGTCCATGTTAGTCTTGGTTGCCTCTGCCTCTTTTACCTTGCATTTTCCCTTCCAATATTACTTTTGGTAGGCTGTTGTGTTTTTTAACGTGTCCCAACAATTTCATTTGTCTTGTCTTAATTATATTTAGTAGTTCTCTTTTAATTTTTAGTTGTTTTAAAACTTCATCGTTTGTTTTCTTTTTCTCTCCATCCAATTCTACCTATTCTTCTGTAAATCAACATTTCAAAGGCTTCAATTTTCTGTTCTATTTTCTTGTCTAATATCCATGTTTCTGCACCATACAGATGTTAATATTATTAATTTCATTAATAATTTGCAGTAATCATGATTAAGTAATAAATGTCCGTTGTTGTTTGCGTTAGCCATCTTTATATCTCTAACGAAGTCCCAGGGGACTGATTTTTTAATGAATATCATGTTTTCCTAATTTTTCCCACCAGCAGCTGTGTGCTCAGGTATCCCTCACCATACAGGCAGATATTCTTTTATTTCTGAGGTAGTCTAATTTTTATCAACAACATTTTTTTCTGCTAATTTTGCCTGGGCAGTGGCCATTTATTCAACTTCCAACTGCCAAGAGTTCTTTAATGTGTGCAGAATGCACATTTTATCTTGCCATTATCCAAGAAGACTAGACATCAGATCTCATTACCTAGTGACCAGGGCAGGAATAAGTGACAAAGAAATCAAGGATTCAATGAATTTTTTTACAATTTATTTTCTCACTGCTGGTGGTGAGAATCAAACCAGGGATCTTCTTGTCCTGACACTAACATCTTACCTCTTAAAAATCCCATCTCTGTGGCCTCTAATGTGCTTTTGAATATCAAAGGTTAATCAAAGCCTTTACTAAAAAAATATACATATTTAAATTGTAACAAACTACAGTAATTACATATACACTGCTTCACACTTGGGAGACATTGATTTAATGTGCGCATATTTTTACACACATAGAATAATTATGAGCATACATAGACAAGATGCACACAAAGCTTCTGATAATGATATGGGTACATAACTGTATTCACTAACTCACTTTGCACTGTCTACAGTTCCATCTTTGTTATACACAGGCAATATATTGTCTGCAACAAACTGGTGATCTGGATCACTCAACCCTCTGTAATAAAATGTAATAAACTATATGTGAAGATTTGTTTAGTAAGTGTGTAAGCATCATGTGTGAAAGATCTTATGTATCTTCAATATAACAGACAATATTTGAAGGTATTTCACAACTCTTTTAACCAAGAGCTGAAGCTTTACCCTCAAGAACAGTTCAAAAACATAATGCCATATTCTGAGTTTGATCATTGAATTATACTGGAGACAAACAGACAATATGGTTGAGCACCAAAACATAAAACACCTTACAAACATTTTATCATGACAATATGATCATACTCAGGGATTTATGAGACATTTTGAAAAGAGGTGGTATCCATGATAAAGAAACACATCACTTGAGAGCAGTTTTGTACAACTAGTATCACTTGGTTGTAACTAAGATGGAGGAATTATTTTTCTCTGGCTTGGTATAGAACCGTTGATAAGAGATTTAACAAGCCACTATCGTAAAAACGATTTTGTTAATAAAATGTAGACCTGATACAGGTAAAAGGAAAAGAGGAAGACCCAGAGAGACACTGAGAAGAACATTGATGAGAGAAGCAAGAGCAGCAGGAATCGGCTCCCTCAATGAGATAGAGCTGCTTGCACAGACCAGAGACAAATGGCGAGATTTGATAAATATCTTTAAAAGAATTGAAAACTGCTAGAACAAAAATTCAGATAAGAGAAGGAGTATCTTGGTCTATGCCCTATGGGCTGGCTACGGCTCGAAAGTTCAACAGATAGATAGATAGTATCACTTAGCTCTTATCAGAGGTTCCAAGTAGCTACTGCATGAACACTGACCACACCCTGGAATGTTACTTCAACAATCAGGTCATAAAAGTAGACTGCTATGTTTCAACCTGGCCAGCTTATCACAGAAGAGGAGACCACAAATATCCATTTGAAAAAAAAAAAAAACACAAGCCAAATAAGGTACCCACACTCAACATGTTTCACAGGCAAACACTAACCAACATAACCTTCACATTTTGTGGAACATATTCGATTATATAGTCAGATATATTTACACAGAAGCATCAACAAAATTTGAAGCTGTAGCCATGACAGCTTAATATTTAATATAGTTTATGCCATAATATGCTAATGATGTCACATGACTTATATTGACGAGTCTGGACGACGTTTAGCGGAAAGGTTTTGTGAACACCTTCAGGATGTACAACAGAATACTGGCACTCCAGTTGCATTCCACTTTAATTTCTCAGACCACAAAGGCAAAGATGACATCCAAATCACTGGTATTGACCAATGCCAAACCAAACCACCGCAGTCGGTTTGCGTTGGAGGATCGCCTTATAGTTCAATTTGGTTCGCTGACCCCACAAGGCATTTATCTATCACACTCTTACACATAGTTTTCCCGTGGCTGTCCATTCCCTTTTGCATATTCCCTGTTGCTCATGTTTGAGCATATTATTATATACACGTGCTATGTTATTCACATATCCCCTCTACTAGTCCACACTGCATGATTTTACCTGTTCCCTATGTCTCTTACCCTACTCTATGACACCTCTATCTTTCCTCCTCTCATTGTACCCTATATTCTTCTTGTCTGTTTCTTGCGCTTTGTGTATGCACACGGACCTGTTTTTAGAAACTTCTCTTACTGTGTATTGTGTGCGCACATTTTCACTTTTGTGCATGCACACGCACTTATGCGCACTTCGTTTCTGCCTCATCCAAGTATACAGGGGCGATTTTATACTTATACTTAATTTTCTTTCCATTTCTCTTAGTTCAAAATTATTAATTATTTTTTATCATTTTTTTATTTTCAGTACATATTTCTATGTGTGTTGTATGTTTGTTCCAGTTGAAGGCGTACTGCAACAAAATGTCGTTCTGGCAGTACATATTTCTATGTGTGTTGTATGTTTGTTCCAGTTGAAGGCGTACTGCAACAAAATGTCGTTCTGGCAGTACATATTTCTATGTGTGTTGTATGTTTGTTCCAGTTGAAGGCGTACTGCAACAAAATGTCGTTCTGGCAGTACATATTTCTATGTGTGTTGTATGTTTGTTCCAGTTGAAGGCGTACTGCAACAAAATGTCGTTCTGGCAGTACACATTTCTATGTGTGTTGTATGTTTGTTCCAGTTGAAGGCGTACTGCAACAAAATGTCGTTCTGGCAGTACATATTTCTATGTGTGTTGTATGTTTGTTCCAGTTGAAGGCGTACTGCAACAAAATGTCGTTCTGGCAGTACACATTTCTATGTGTGTTGTATGTTTGTTCCAGTTGAAGGCGTACTGCAACAAAATGTCGTTCTGGCAGTACACATTTCTATGTGTGTTGTATGTTTGTTCCAGTTGAAGGCGTACTGCAACAAAATGTCGTTCTGGCAGTACACATTTCTATGTGTGTTGTATGTTTGTTCCAGTTGAAGGCGTACTGCAACAAAATGTCGTTCTGGCAGTACACATTTCTATGTGTGTTGTATGTTTGTTCCAGCTGAAGGCGTACTGCAACAAAATGTCGTTCTGGCAGTACACATTTCTATGTGTGTTGTATGTTTGTTCCAGTTGAAGGCGTACTGCAACAAAATGTCGTTCTGGCAGTACATATTTCTATGTGTGTTGTATGTTTGTTCCAGTTGAAGGCGTACTGCAACAAAATGTCGTTCTGGCAGTACATATTTCTATGTGTGTTGTATGTTTGTTCCAGTTGAAGGCGTACTGCAACAAAATGTCGTTCTGGCAGTACATATTTCTATGTGTGTTGTATGTTTGTTCCAGTTGAAGGCGTACTGCAACAAAATGTCGTTCTGGCAGTACACATTTCTATGTGTGTTGTATGTTTGTTCCAGCTGAAGGCGTACTGCAACAAAATGTCGTTCTGGCAGTACACATTTCTATGTGTGTTGTATGTTTGTTCCAGTTGAAGGCGTACTGCAACAAAATGTCGTTCTGGCAGTACATATTTCTATGTGTGTTGTATGTTTGTTCCAGTTGAAGGCGTACTGCAACAAAATGTCGTTCTGGCAGTACATATTTCTATGTGTGTTGTATGTTTGTTCCAGTTGAAGGCGTACTGCAACAAAATGTCGTTCTGGCAGTACACATTTCTATGTGTGTTGTATGTTTGTTCCAGTTGAAGGCGTACTGCAACAAAATGTCGTTCTGGCAGTACACATTTCTATGTGTGTTGTATGTTTGTTCCAGTTGAAGGCGTACTGCAACAAAATGTCATTCTGGCAGTACACATTTCTATGTGTGTTGTATGTTTGTTCCAGCTGAAGGCGTACTGCAACAAAATGTCGTTCTGGCAGTACACATTTCTATGTGTGTTGTATGTTTGTTCCAGTTGAAGGCGTACTGCAACAAAATGTCGTTCTGGCAGTACATATTTCTATGTGTGTTGTATGTTTGTTCCAGTTGAAGGCGTACTGCAACAAAATGTCGTTCTGGCAGTACATATTTCTATGTGTGTTGTATGTTTGTTCCAGTTGAAGGCGTACTGCAACAAAATGTCGTTCTGGCAGTACATATTTCTATGTGTGTTGTATGTTTGTTCCAGTTGAAGGCGTACTGCAACAAAATGTCGTTCTTGCAGTACATATTTCTATGTGTGTTGAATGTTTGTTCCAGTTGAAGGCGTACTGCAACAAAATGTCGTTCTTGCAGTACATATTTCTATGTGTGTTGTATGTTTGTTCCAGTTGAAGGCGTACTGCAACAAAATGTCGTTCTGGCAGTACATATTTCTATGTGTGTTGTATGTTTGTTCCAGTTGAAGGCGTACTGCAACAAAATGTCGTTCTGGCAGTACATATTTCTATGTGTGTTGTATGTTTGTTCCAGTTGAAGGCGTACTGCAACAAAATGTCGTTCTGGCAGTACATATTTCTATGTGTGTTGTATGTTTGTTCCAGTTGAAGGCGTACTGCAACAAAATGTCGTTCTGGCAGTACATATTTCTATGTGTGTTGTATGTTTGTTCCAGTTGAAGGCGTACTGCAACAAAATGTCGTTCTGGCAGTACATATTTCTAAGTGTGTTGTATGTTTGTTCCAGTTGAAGGCGTACTGCAACAAAATGTCGTTCTGGCAGTACACATTTCTATGTGTGTTGTATGTTTGTTCCAGTTGAAGGCGTACTGCAACAAAATGTCGTTCTGGCAGTACACATTTCTATGTGTGTTGTATGTTTGTTCCAGTTGAAGGCGTACTGCAACAAAATGTCGTTCTGGCAGTACACATTTCTATGTGTGTTGTATGTTTGTTCCAGTTGAAGGCGTACTGCAACAAAATGTCGTTCTGGCAGTACACATTTCTATGTGTGTTGTATGTTTGTTCCAGCTGAAGGCGTACTGCAACAAAATGTCGTTCTGGCAGTACACATTTCTATGTGTGTTGTATGTTTGTTCCAGTTGAAGGCGTACTGCAACAAAATGTCGTTCTGGCAGTACATATTTCTATGTGTGTTGTATGTTTGTTCCAGTTGAAGGCGTACTGCAACAAAATGTCGTTCTGGCAGTACATATTTCTATGTGTGTTGTATGTTTGTTCCAGTTGAAGGCGTACTGCAACAAAATGTCGTTCTGGCAGTACATATTTCTATGTGTGTTGTATGTTTGTTCCAGTTGAAGGCGTACTGCAACAAAATGTCGTTCTGGCAGTACACATTTCTATGTGTGTTGTATGTTTGTTCCAGCTGAAGGCGTACTGCAACAAAATGTCGTTCTGGCAGTACACATTTCTATGTGTGTTGTATGTTTGTTCCAGTTGAAGGCGTACTGCAACAAAATGTCGTTCTGGCAGTACATATTTCTATGTGTGTTGTATGTTTGTTCCAGTTGAAGGCGTACTGCAACAAAATGTCGTTCTGGCAGTACATATTTCTATGTGTGTTGTATGTTTGTTCCAGTTGAAGGCGTACTGCAACAAAATGTCGTTCTGGCAGTACACATTTCTATGTGTGTTGTATGTTTGTTCCAGCTGAAGGCGTACTGCAACAAAAATGTCGTTCTGGCAGTACACATTTCTATGTGTGTTGTATGTTTGTTCCAGTTGAAGGCGTACTGCAACAAAATGTCATTCTGGCAGTACACATTTCTATGTGTGTTGTATGTTTGTTCCAGCTGAAGGCGTACTGCAACAAAATGTCGTTCTGGCAGTACACATTTCTATGTGTGTTGTATGTTTGTTCCAGTTGAAGGCGTACTGCAACAAAATGTCGTTCTGGCAGTACATATTTCTATGTGTGTTGTATGTTTGTTCCAGTTGAAGGCGTACTGCAACAAAATGTCGTTCTGGCAGTACATATTTCTATGTGTGTTGTATGTTTGTTCCAGTTGAAGGCGTACTGCAACAAAATGTCGTTCTGGCAGTACATATTTCTATGTGTGTTGTATGTTTGTTCCAGTTGAAGGCGTACTGCAACAAAATGTCGTTCTGGCAGTACATATTTCTATGTGTGTTGAATGTTTGTTCCAGTTGAAGGCGTACTGCAACAAAATGTCGTTCTTGCAGTACATATTTCTATGTGTGTTGTATGTTTGTTCCAGTTGAAGGCGTACTGCAACAAAATGTCGTTCTGGCAGTACATATTTCTATGTGTGTTGTATGTTTGTTCCAGTTGAAGGCGTACTGCAACAAAATGTCGTTCTGGCAGTACATATTTCTATGTGTGTTGTATGTTTGTTCCAGTTGAAGGCGTACTGCAACAAAATGTCGTTCTGGCAGTACATATTTCTATGTGTGTTGTATGTTTGTTCCAGTTGAAGGCGTACTGCAACAAAATGTCGTTCTGGCAGTACATATTTCTATGTGTGTTGTATGTTTGTTCCAGTTGAAGGCGTACTGCAACAAAATGTCGTTCTGGCAGTACATATTTCTATGTGTGTTGTATGTTTGTTCCAGTTGAAGGCGTACTGCAACAAAATGTCGTTCTGGCAGTACATATTTCTATGTGTGTTGTATGTTTGTTCCAGTTGAAGGCGTACTGCAACAAAATGTTGTTCTGGTTTGTGTTGTTCACTTGTTACAAGAAGCTTTAAACCATACTGTTTTTTTATATTTTTTTCTATATTAAAAAATTTTTTTCCTGTAGCCATGACAGATTGTTAATTTTATTTGATGACCCTATCATGCCTTGAGTGCAGTGTATAGGGAATATAGTGTTATAGTGACCTTATTTTTCCACCATTTACCTATTTTTTGGGTAATATGGTTTCCCAGTTTTAAAAAAAAATCTGGTAACTATTTTATGTTGGGTGAACCTAGAAGCCATTGATCTGGATCAATCCTGACCTTCTATCCTCAAACTAAAAATCTCTTGAAGTGTAATTATGCAAACTTAAAATTAGATGTGATTTTAAATTCATGATTATACATTAACACTCATAAGATGATCCTGGGTTTAATATTAGAACAATAAGAGTTTATTAGTGACACTGATAGAGCATTCTTCTCCTTCTTCTATCCTTCCTCTATTGCCGTTGGTGTCGCGGGGAGATACAATCTGCGATTCTTTGTTCTTCTGTTGGCCTCTTCTTGTGTTATCCCTCCTAGTGACTTCAGTATTACCTTTATCCATCTCTTTCTCGGTCTTCCTCTTAATCTGGCATTTTCGTAGCATTTATGGCTCTTTGAGTCATTGCTAGTTCTTTTGTTTTGTTATGTGGCCGAACCAATTTATCTGTTGTTTCTTTATGTATTCGATGGCTGGTTCAATTTCGAGTTTCTTCCTCTGGTCGATGTTTCTTACTCTGTCCCTTAAGCTGTTTCCTGTCATTCTTCTGACACATTTCATTTCAGTGGTCGTTATCTTTCTTATTGTTCTAGAGTCCAGCGTCCAATTCTGGCACTGATAGCACAGAGTTGGTAGAAAAATTGATTTGTATATTGCCCTTTTTGCTTCCGTAGTTATTGCTTTGTTTTTCAATAGTGTTGATACTTGGCCTATAACTTGGCATGCTTTGTTACACCTTATATCTATATCTGTCTCTTGGTTATTATCTTGTGTTAACGTGCTACCCAGATATTTAAAATTGTATACTTGTTTCGGAGCCGTATTATCTATTATGATGTTTAGTTTTTCTTTCTTTCTCAATATAGCCATTACTTCAATTTTGTTTATGTTGATCTTCATGTTGTATTGTTTACAAGTGTTGTTTAGCTAAGTTAATTAGGTCTAGTGGTATGTAATTTTAAACACCTGAACTTACTTAACGATGTCATTCTGGTTCTTTCTTGTTTCATCTTCTGTGCTATACAAACTCAAGTGAATCACTTGAGATTCTCCCACTACATAGACCTGATATAGAGTTATGTTAACAAAATTCAGTAAATAATAATATATCATATATGATTGATGGTCACAATATCTTTTTAGTGTTTAAACATCAGGTAGTACAGCTATTCTGTGGACTTACAAGGGTGATAATTTCATTAAGTCATTATAATATTGACAGTAGAGGTTTAATTTATGCTGACTGATACAAGTATCAATTACATATTTTTTGCTAAATTTCTGAAGACATTAACATGTTGAAGATGGTAAAAACACTTGTGTAATGAAAACATCTGGTACTATTATCATAGTGAAGAAAGCAACAACTACTGAGTGATGTGAACAATAGACTCATAAAAGTATTTGAACAAATGGAGTCTACAAATGTTCTAACCACTTGTGACAGAGTCACTAGTTTGATCTTGTAAAAAAATTAGGACTCATATCTGACATAATTTGTTTTCTATAAAGGGTCTCAGAAAGAAAAAAAAACACAGAGGCTGTAATTATCTCAAATTCATGCTTAAGACAGTTAATTATATAAACTCTGTTTTTTGTTTTGATTTTTTTTTTATGAAATTATTTTACCTCTTATTCATGCAGAAAGCCACTATCCTGATTTCAGCCTTTTTTTAATAGATTTATTTTTTTTACTTACAACTGCATTTCTCTCATTTGCTTAAACATTAAATAATTTATCAATTTCAAGATCTGATTCCAGAGAACCATTTTCTGCATAATTCAGCTTGCTATTTGTCTCCTTCACATTCTTGTATCTATTTTTGGCCATTCAAACTCATTATCTAAAACCTGTGTAATATTTATCATCTTCTGTCATAGTGTGTTAAATATTTAATAAGTCATTTTATCTGTTCTAGTAACTCAGTTCTCCTTTTATTGTTTATTGAAGCCTTCTTTGTTTTACAAATTATTTTGCTTCTTATACTCAGAATATTTAACATATCTTCCATTTGATATGGGATTACTATAATTTGTACAGATTTTTTTTAACAATAAAAAAAGGACATGTGAGCCATATATGTCAATGTGTACAGGAAACAGACCATTGCCATTTGTGTGACTTTCCACATTTTTTCTTCTTAAAATTAATCTACACATAAAATTATGAAAATAAAAGTTGTGCAGAATTGTGAAAATAGCTAGCCAATCAAATTGCACTAATCTACATTTGAAACGACTATATACTGAGGCAACCCACCTGGACCAACCACACTAGAAGTACTTCAGGACATCTCAGAAATCTAATTTGATTCCACCCCTGGCTAGGAAAAACCTGACATTTGGTACTCTATTTTAATGAAGTTTTCCAAATGATATAATATAGCTATGTAACTATTTATACTAACCAATCGAAAGCCAGGATTCCCAAACAAATGCATATGCAATCTGAAAATGATCTGATAATTGATAAATTTTCTAGATGAGGTTAATAAATAAATGACCTAACCTCTATGTGCCAATGAAAATCACAAATGTTCATCAATCTTGTCAAACATGCATTACTGCATGGATAGTGTCAATAAAACAGATATAATGGTTTACTAACTGGACATCTGGATATTTGTATGCATTTACTCTTAATGTGTGAAACTTTAAAATTATTTAATTGTAGATGGTTCTGTTTTTTTTTTTTTAAATGAATGAGGTTATTTAAAAGGTGGATAAACGGTATACTAGAAACACTCGAAGGTATAACAGCAGAAAAGGCTAATAGAAGAGCAAGAAACTAAAAACAATAATATCTCCCCTTGATGCCAAAAGACAACTGAGGAAGAAAAGAAAGAAGGCCACTATTGGTAACTATCACCTCTTTGCCATAACTTACACCATTGTTTATTATATGTCATACATATGGGAATAACCTTGGCAATCTATATATTTCTTTTAACATGTTATCAGAACCAATTAGTTGTTTTGACAAGTCTCTTGAGCTTTGAACAAATAAAAATGCACAATAATTCACTTAAAAATTCATAATGATTTCATAAATGATGTGCAGCATGGTTTCTTCTTCATCAATCAGCTAAGAGCATAATGGAATATTGCAATAATTTGTGTTTTCTAAATGTAATGCAGTAAGTATTTTGTCAGAAATGTATTTCTAATTAAAAGAAGAGCTTTGAAGAGTGCTACAGTTAGAGTGTAACATAAATCAATATTAAAAAACATTTTTCTGCTTCTGTGAAAGACAGTTGAGAAGTTAAGATTGTGGCAGTCTTTGCATTTTGATGACTCAAATGGGAAACAACAAGAAAAGAAAAGATGCTGACCATGATAGACACTGATAAAAACACTGACAAGAGAGGCATAGGATGAAAGGATAATGATGATGATAATTGCAACAAATATCAATTTAGTCGGTATATATGTAACAACGGGGATATGGGCTGTGTTTTTGTGGCAATATCTTTATCTACATTTGCAACAACATTGGATCATACTGCATGATTGTGGTTAAGAAGGTACATCCTGTTCTGTACATTTAATGACAATTCAGCTCATGTAATATTTCAGCAGAATCAAAATACAAATAAAATGAAAATAAGAGGAAAATAATTAAGCATTGTCTTATTTCTTTCTCATTTGTTTTTCAGCATCAGGGAGAGATATAATTTGTGGTCTTTTTCTTATTAAAGACTTATTGTGTTGTTTTTAGTATTTCTGGCTTATCACGCGTCCAAGGTTTTTTATATGCTGTTTCTTTATGTATTCTGTGGTGGGAATTATTCCTAGCTTTTTTCTCAGTTCTTCATTCCTGATCTTAACTCTCAGGTTGTTTCCTGTTACTCATCTAACACATTTTATCTTGGGAGTGGTTATTGTTCTTGAGTCTAGAGTCCTGGTTTGGCATTGACAGCACAATGATGGGATGAAGATTGTATTGTAGAATGCCTGTTTTGTCTCTAGTGTTATTTCCTTGTTGAATAGTAGTGGTGATAGTTGTCTGATGATTTAACAAGCTTTGTTGCATCTTGAGTCTATTTCTACTGCTTGTGAATTGTCTCTTGTCACTAGGCTTCTCAAATATTTAAAATATTATAATTAAGTATAATGTCTGGAAATGGGCCACTCAGTCTGTCCAAGTGAGTATGGATCAAAGAGTTAAGGTAAGTCAGGCCCCAACATTAGCAGTGATCAATTTGGATGTATTAGAATGAAAGCTTTGCTGTAAACCGTGATGTATAGGTAAACATTTTTTAAAATTGGGATTATTAACAAAATGATGAAGAACAAGAAGAAGGTCCAAATGAATTACCTTAAGAATTGTAGTGTCACTACCAGCACTATCATTTGCCATAATATTAAGAGTGAAATAGCCAAGAGCACCTTCACTAAACTTGTAGCTAGTGCTAACTGTACCATTAGCATTAACAGTGATAGGATTTGGTTGTTGTTGTTTATCCCATGTTTTGAGTATGTCACTGTCTGCTTCTGTTTCTCCTACTTGATAAAAGCTATGCACACTGTTGGGAGCTGTGTCATTGTCTTTCACATATCCCTAGTAAAAAGACAAAAAAATGCATATTATACATTAATAATAATAATATAAGATTATATAAATATATATATATTATAATATGATCACTTTTGCACTTAAGTAAGTAAAATTTAAGGTAAGTACAGTGTAAAGTAATCTAAATGAAAGTTGGAACTCATTTGCATTTATTTAAAAGAAATTCATTTTTGTTGCTGGCCTAAAAAATATTTGGGCACTGAGTGATATGTTGGTCTGTGGCCAAGGACAATGAGAACAGAAGACATTCATTAAATACTTGTTGTATAAATGTATTTAAGATTACAGCAATGGATGCAAATAATGACAGCACATGGACAGACAAGATAGGCATTTCAAACAAATGGTCTAAGAAAGAGAAGGACACAAAAGATGCAGGAAAAAATTATGAATGGCAGTCTTCATCAAATAGCCTTTCAGAGAATACTGTTCTTCTGACTGGCAGTCTGACTGTTTTTCATTGTCTAGCTGTGAGCTATGTTGTCTGCCATAGTGGGTGTAGTCTGTTGGAAGTCCTTGATATCTTGGTTCCATCATCTTTTAGGTCGCCCCTTTCTCTGTTTTCCAGGAACAATATCCTCCACTAGTGTTCTTTTATGACCATTATGACATAATAGAAGAGTAATCAACTATTATATCTAAAAGGACATGATTATCAGCTAGCAAAAACACATAAAGAAAAAAAGAACAGAAAAACAAGCCTTACCAACAAATTTAAGATTTGTTCTCCATATTTTGTGCTGGACAAAAACCCCACAAATAGCTGTTTTTCTTCGAAGACAGGTGGGTTATCATTGATATCTTCAACAAAAACAATAATTGGCTGTTGGGCTGTGAATCCAATAGCATATTTGCTATCACTACCACAAATCTGAGCTGTTGCATCATTTGCTTTGTCACTTACATTAACTATCAGATTTATGTGGTCAATTACTTCACGGTCAAGTGCTTTCAACAAATAGATATCTCCTTCATCATTAGGATTACTACTGATACTAAAGTGATCTGCCCATGGGTTATCTGGTGTGGGAGAAAGAGAGAATACAGAACTTATAAACAAATAACGTTTATGAAATATAAAAAATGCAAATTTCAAGTTAGTGTTATGCCAAAAAATGATGTAGAGATGTGCTTTGAAATGTAGTACTGAACCATCTTTTTTGAAGTTATCCCACCTTTCATCACACAGGTCAGGCATTCACCTGTGTGTATTTATACAATGCAGCTACAGTCATTTTTTATGTAATCATACCAAGTTCTGATACATGAAACAACTGAGGACCTGCAAGAACATATCAACAGGCTAAACAAAACTTGTAAACAATACAACATGAAGATCAACATAAACAAAACCAAAGTAATGGCAATGGCGAGAAAGAAAGAAAAAATAAACATCATAATAGATAATACAACTCTGAAGCAAGTATACAATTTTAAATATTTGGGTAGCATGTTAACACAAGACAATAACCAAGAGACAGAGATAGATATAAGGTGTAACAAAGCATGCCAAGTTATAGGTCAAGTATCAACACTATTGAAAAACAAAGCAATAACTGCGGAAGCAAAAAGGGCAATATACAAATCAATTTTTCTACCAACTCTGTGCTATCAGTGCCAGAATTGGACGCTGGACTCTAGAACAATAAGAAAGATAACGACCACTGAAATGAAATGTGTCAGAAGAATGACAGGAAACAGCTTAAGGGACAAAGTAAGAAACACCGACCTGAGGAAGGAACTCGAAATTGAATCAGCCATCGAATACATAAAGAAACAACAGATAAATTGGCTTGGCCACATAACAAGACAAAAAGAACTAACAATGACTCAAAGAGCCATAAACAAACGCTACGAAAACGCCAGATTAAGAGTAAGACAGAGAAAGAGATGGATAAAGGGAATACTTGAGTCACTAGGAGGGATAACACCAGAAGAGGCTAACAGAAGAGCAAAGAATCGCAGATTGTATCTCCCCTTGATGTCCCTTTTTTAAACCTTGAGGTCAACTAAGTTCTTATAAAGTGAGTGTCTCTTGTCATTAGACACTCTGACAAAGTTTTTGCATGAATCACTATATATGTTTAGATGTCAACATATGATATTTCTGATATCAATAATGGTCTAAGCATAAAGTATTTCATTTTGGATATATTCTTAATATTTATACACTGTGTGCTGAACATTATAAGATGACCCAGGTTCATAATCCATCACAAACAGGAACAATTGATAGCATAACAATATTTGCACCATCATTTTTATTACTGCTAGGCCTCGTGTGTACCATAATAAGATCTGCTTAACATAAGACTTGTAATAAAGGCTATAATTAAATCCTATGTATTTCAAACTGTCATATATGCTAATAGTTTGCCATTTAAATTGAGCATTACGGAGGTCAGCTTTCACAACTTAAAAAAACTGGGATCTGTTGGGAGGATTCATAGGACTGTGGAATAGTGGCCACCTGTTCAGTGCAGTTGTCAAAAGGTGTTTAGATTAGTTTCTTTAGTTCACCCAAACAGGAAAAACATTTTGACCCTACAGTGAATCAAACCCATGCTCTCATGGTTCAAAGCATGACTAGTTGTTAACTCAGCCATCCACTCTCTCAACTTTTTCACTACTGATTTGCTCAAAGAGTATAATGATAAATATCTTTTGTCTGAGTTGACCTATGAATGAGACTCCTCACATTGAGAAGTTTCTTGCAGGTTTTTTTTTTTCCCATAAAATATTCATTTCTGTCTGATCTAGTTATTCGTGTGAAGTCATTATCTCCAAAATGGTGAATCTCAATCCTAACCATATATCAATGGGGTTTAGCCACTTTTGAGACATTTATTTTGAAAAGAAGTGAATCTGTGAAGTGATTAACATTATGGCAGACCCAGACATAAGCACACAGGTTATAATATATATGACTCAAAGTGCAACTGTTCTCTTCAAAATTACAGCCGTAGGTAAATACCCCATTAATCTAAGGCAAGAAATACTTTGAGAACAGAGTGAAGAGTACTCTAGCTGATGCATCCAGTTGATCACTGGTAAAACACATCTCTTATCTACACCCTCAAGTGATTCTTTCTATTCATGTCATACTCAATTCAAAATTTCCAATCTCATGACTGTAATTCCATCAACTATTATGTCATAATCCAAATTTAATCAGTGAGATCACTACATATCTTCCATGTTCATAAAAATATCCAAAAATTAATGCATCAGAAACTAATCCTTCAACTTTCTTACTGCTCTCGACTCAGGAAAGTAGATCTATACACATTTCTCCTATAAAATCTATCAACTGATACACCACCTATTCACTTTTAATTTTCCAAAGCAAGATTTATAATCCAACCCAACTAACAATAGTTAGATTTATAATAATATACAAATTATAAAATTAATAAAATATATTTCACTTCCATTAGTGTTAATAAAACAATAAAATAACACATCACAGTTCTCCATTAATTTTTATTTATTTAGTTATTATCTATAAGGAACCATATAATTTTGTGACCTGTGTTCCTAAAGAACCATACTCTACATACCTTTCTAAGTATAATGATAACTTTTGGCAGATTGTAATTTCGTCTAAAGTGTTAAACCTCTTTCCTATCTAAATATAGCCTCAACAATAACACTTTGCTAAATTGTTCTTATGACATGTATGATGGTTATACATGTGCAGTTCGAATAGAGGAAGGACTGATCGAATGTTTCCCAATAGAAACTGGGGTTAAACAAGGATGTATTTTATCGCCCTTGTTATTTGAAATTGTTATGGACTTCATAATGAAGAAATGCTGCACTGGTAATAAAGGCATCGAATGGATACAAAGAGACCATTTGGAGGACCTTGACTTTGCTGATGACATAGTTCTCATCAGCAGACAGATAAAAACGATGCAGGAAAACACAAATAAACTATCATCAATAGCCAGCGAAATTGGGCTTGAGATCAATCATGAAAAGACTAAAGTCATGAAAAGTTTTATTCCAACAGACGACAAAATATACATGGAAAACAAACCAGTAGAAGAGATCGATTACTTTACCTATCTTGGAAGTCACATTGATTGAGAAGGGGATACAAGCAAAGAAATTAGAATCAGAATAGCTAAAGCAGCAATGTCTTTCAGAAGCCGTGGAAATCAATACTCATCAGCACAATCACAAAACTTAGACTATTCAAATCAAATGTACTATCAACCCTTACGTATGCGCGTGGAAGCTGGAAAACAACAAGAAATATAGAAACAAAGTTGAACGCATTCGAAAATAAATGTCTAAGGAAAATACTTAGTATAGCGTAGAACGAATTAAAAACAAATGAGGAAATTAGAGAAATCGGCAATCAACCACTAATATCTTCAGTAATAAAGAAAAGACGATGGTCATATGTTGGACATGTGATAAGAAGAGATAATAACCGAATAGCAAAGCAAGCCCTCAAATGGGAAACAACAGGTAAGAGGAAAAGAGGAAGACCAGAGAGACAATGAGAAGAACATTGATGAGAGAGGCAAGAGCAGCAGGATTCGGCTCCCTCAATGAGATAGAGCTGCTTGCACAGAACAGAGACAAATGGCGAGATTTGATAAAATATCTTTAAAAGAATTGAAAAACTGCTAGAACAAAAATTCAGATAGAAGAAGGTGTATCTTGGTCTATGCCCTATGGGCCGGCTACGCTCGAAAGGTCAATTGATAGATAGAAATTGTTCTTTCTGTCATTATATTCCTGAATCATGGTACCTTTTAAACTACTCTTTCTGCCATGAAAGGTAACCAGGTAGAGTGTGAATCTCTGACTAGAAAACCCAAACATTGCTCAAAAAATATTTTATTTGTGTATGGTTCCTCATGAAAATTTGTATGTATAAGGGTTTGTTGGTAAGTATCTGAAAGTCCCTAGATTATAGTTACCATGCTGTAACAACATATTGAAAAAAAAAATGTGATGGTCGGTGCTCTCTAGCGCAAAATTCTTGAACTGATTCTTGAGATCCATTACAGAACAATCCATGTATTCCCAGTTCCATTGTTGGAATTAGGGAGTCTGCCAGGAGTTCAAAACAAAAAGTTTAAGCATACATCCTGTGTCTGTGTAGATCATCCCCAGCCTTTGACACTGATCATAAACATTAAAAAATGCAGGATCTTCCACTGTGAAGATTTGTTTTGATTTGGATCATAACCATAAATCCAACTTTTCATTGCCCATGAAGATCCTAGAGATGAAAGTTTTGTTGGTGCTAGCCATCTCACACAATCTATATCACACATTCAAGTCACATGTCAAAATGCCTTGTCTTTGATTGAGTGTCAAGAACCTGGGGACAAACTTTGCAGCAATGCAATACATGTCCAGGCTTTCTGTTTAAATCTCTTGAAAAATTATAGAATTGTGAAATGAGCAACTTTAGCTTTGGATAACTTTCACCCAAGCTTTGACTTGGCAAGTCCAACAATTGGTTTTTAGCAAAGAAAGGACAAGTCAAATAATTGGTCTTTATCAAAGAAAGGATAAGTCAAATAATTGGTCTTTTACAAAGAAAGGACATTCTTAATAGAATATTATTTCTGTTCATCTAAAATTTATGTTTATTTATTATTCTGTTCTGGTTATTATTTCAATTGATCTTTAGCTAAGAAAGGACAAGTCAAACAATTAGTCTCTAACAAAGAAAAGAAAACCATATCTAATTACAGCAGTTGGCAATGTGATTGTTTTATAACTAGAGTGTTATATAACACAGAAAAACAATAATATTTTGAAACAAGAAAGAGTTGTTATTTGAGAACTCATTACCTGAAAATTTATATGTAAGTTTTGAATCTTTATCATCATCATGTGCTTTGACATTTCCAATTTTTATGCCAGCAAGTCCCTCCTTCACTGAGAAGTTTGTGTTAATGGCTGGATCAAACTTTGGAGGATTGTCATTGGCATCTATAATGTTAATTGTTACAGGAACAATTTGTGAATAGCGTGGAGGATTACCACAGTCTACAGCTTGGACTTCGATCTGAAAATAGTCATAATAAACTATATTATAGTTTTTAATAAAATAATGAAATCTAGCAATAAATTCAGTCTATTATAGAGTTCTACATTTTACTTTCTTGTTTTGTTATAAATGAGGTTACTTTATATTTAAATAATAAAAATATATAAATACATCTAATAGTGTTTGAATGAATATTGAACAATGATGATGATACAATCTAAGAGAAAGCAACAATCAAATGTAATATAAAGGGAAAATTAACAAATAATCTGTTAAAAATAAAAAAGCGTTAATGAAAAGAACTTTAAAATATAGAAGAAAAGAAAACAGATACAACATAATATTTAAACCAGAAGTAGAAAGCTTTATAGATAGACTAAATTAATGCAAAAGTTAACAGTTAAAATTTTGTAAATTATATCACAAATATAAATCTGCAGTTCGCTAAAACCTACCACTAAGCTCATTTGGAGACATCTCTAACTAAGATTTCACAAAGAATTAAAGTGAATTTATATTCTATTGAAATTATTAAAGCAAAATATTGACACAATGCAAACTTAAATATGCAACCAGAAACATCAGTTTCACAATGTTGTAACAATCAATACTGAAGTCACAAAATTAATTTGATAAAAATATATTTCGCTTCCATTTGTGTTAATTTATCTATCGATCTATTGACCTTTTGAGCCATAGCTGGCCCATAGAGCATAGACCCAGATACTCCTTTTCTTTTTCTAAATTTTCTTACTAGCAGTCTCAATCTTTGCAAAGATCTTTGATCAAATTTCACCATTTGTCTCTGTTCTGTGCAAGCATCTCAATTTAATTGAGGGAGTCGATTCCTGCTGCCTTTGCCTCTCTGATCAATGTTCTTCTTAGTGTCTCTCTGGGTCGGCCTTCTTTCCTTCTACCTGTTGTTTCCCACATAAGGGCTTGCTTTATAACCACTATATGAAACAAAAATTCAACTGTACCATTAGATCCAAAGTATTAGATATGACGCAAGAGATTTTCATTATTAATCAAATATATATCAGATAATTGTCTGGAAAGTGTTAAAAATATAAAAGTGAGAAATTAGCAAATAAATAAATGTTGACAACAAAAGTTAAAACTGAGAAATTAGCAAGCACGCCCATGTGATGCCGGAACCTAAAAGGGGAGTAAAAAAATTGTGGCGCTGTTTCCTACCAGACATGTTTGTAAGAGGGGACTAAGGACTGTTAGGCATGGGAATGGCTATCTTGTACTGTAAAAAATATAGCCGAAAAAACTTAACAAACATGGAAATGTACCATGTGGATAAAGAGATACAGTGAAGATGATGGTGCTGGATAGAACACACACTGCGAAAGTAAACTGAGAGTATTACACAACAGACCCTTTTTGGAATCCCCAAGGAAAAGACAAAGAGGAAGACCAAAATATTCTTGGAGAAAACAGTTGGAAGCAGAGACAATGCTGATGAGGAAGACATGGAATGATCTTAAAAGAATGACAGGAAACAGAACATCTTGGAAAATGTTTCTCAAAAATGTATGCTCCACAGGGAGCTGAAAGGTAGAAGGAGAAGAATTCATCATCATCATCATGTGCCATAACTATTGGCCTAGGCGATCATGTCCTTCCACAATCTTCTATCTACAGTGTATCATATCAGTTCTGTTGTTGACACCAAGCTATCCAGTATTTTCTCTCTTTTTATCCGCAATCTCTTTTTCCTTCTATTTTGCCAGTTGTTATCAAGTATTCCAACTTTCCTCTTCTCATGATGTGCCTGAAAAATGTTGATTGTTTCTTTCTGAAGTTTTTTAGGAGCTCCCTTTTTGTGTTGGTCTTTTTAAGAATTTCCTCATTGGTCTTTTTAGCTGTCCGGGGAACTTTCAACATTCTTCTGAGAAATCCCATCTCTGTGACCTCTAATCATCTTTTCATTTGTTTGTCTACTGTCCATGAAGAAGAATTTACAAGCAAATAAATGTTGAGAATGAATGTGTTTGTTCATTAGCATACACCAGTCTTATATCTCTAGCAAAGTCCCAAGGGACTGAATATTGTGGGAATATCACTTTGTCCTATTTTCCACACCAGAATTTGTGTCCTGAAGTGTCCCTAACCATACAGGTATGTCTCTGACTTTAGAATTACTCTCATTTTTATCATTAGCGCTTTAGCGTTTTTTGTAGACTTTTTTCTATTAATTTTGCCAGGTCAGTGCCATTTTGGCCTACTCTTTCAATTTCCTACTGTCAGGGGTTCTTTAACATGCGCAGAATGCACATGGGACCTCCTGTTTTTTGCTGTTATCCAAGATGGCTAGACATCGGATCTTACTACCAAGAGACCAGGTGAGGGTAATGCCATGAAGAAAACATAAATTTGATTTTTAAAGTTTTACAAAATAAATTTCCACTGCCTGTGATGGAAATTGAACATGGGACCTTCTAGTCCAGAGGCTGATATACCGCTCTACCGATAGACCACCAAGACCCGCGAGGTGAATGTTAAAAGTGAGTAATTATAATTATCAAATAAATAAATGTTCAGAACAAATGTTAAAAGTGAGTATTTAGCAAGGAAACAAATGTTGAGAACGAATGTTAAAAGTGAATAATTAGCAAATAAATAAATGTTTGGAATGAATGTTAAAAGTGAGTAATTAGCAAACAAATAAATGTTGAGAATGAATGTTAAAAGTAAGTGTTTAGCAAATAAATAAATGTTGAGAACGAATGTTAAAAGTAAGTAAATAGCAAACAAATAAATGTTGAGAATAAATGTTAAAAGTAAGTGTTTAGCAAGTAAATAAATGTTGAGAACGAATGTTAAAAGTAAGTAATTAGCAAATAAATAAATGTTGAGAATGAATGTTAAAAGTAAGTATTTAGCAAATAAATAAATGTTGAGAACGAATGTTAAAAGTAAGTAATTAGCAAATAAATAAATGTTGAGAATGAATGTTAAAAGTGAGTAATTAGCAAACAAATAAATGTTGAGAATGAATGTTAAAAGTTAGTCATTAGCAAACAAATAAATGTTGAGAACGAATGTTAAAAGTGAGTCATTAGCAAACAAATAAATGTTGAGAATGAATGTTAAAAGTGAGTCATTAGCAAACAAATAAATATTGAGAATGAATGTTCAAAGTGAGTCATTAGCAAACAAATAAATGTTGAGAATGAATGTTAAAAGTGAGTCATTATCAAATAAATAAATGTTGAGAACGAATGTTAAAAGTTAGCAATTAGCAAGCAAACAAATGTTGAGAACCATTGACTGAAGAAAAAAAAGTAATGATTAAACTAACCTCAAGTTCAAAGATTTCATCATTGTCAAAGGGATCATGGCCATTGCTTGAATAAGTAAAAAGTTCTCCAGTTTCACGAATTAATTGAAAAAATCGTGAATGATTGTTGGTGGTGTTAACCAAGATGAACTGGACTTTACCATTTGTAGTTTTGTTCTTGTCAGCATCTTTTCCACTAAAATTGTACACTGACTGAAGATTTTTTGCACACTAGAGAAACAGAATTATGTAAATATTGTTTGATAAACGGGCTTGATTAAAGATATACTTGGAAACTTTCAAGACTAAAGATTTAAAAAAAAAAAGGTTCCTCTTCTTCATCACTTCCTCTTGTATGGGTTAGTGATGTCTCATAACTTTGTGTGCATGTTTATGTTAGTCATATCTCGTGTCTTTGTGTGTGCATGTATGGGTTAGTGATGTCTCATAACTTTGTGTGCATGTTTATGTTAGTCATATCTCGTGTCTTTGTGTGTGCATGTATGGGTTAGTGATGTCTCATAACTTTGTGTGCATGTTTATGTTAGTCATATCTCGTGTCTTTGTGTGTGCATGTATGGGTTAGTGATGTCTCATAACTTTGTGTGCATGTTTATGTTAGTCATATCTCGTGTCTTTGTGTGTGCATGTATGGGTTAGTGATGTCTCATAACTTTGTGTGCATGTTTATGTTAGTCATATCTCGTGTCTTTGTGTGTGCATGTATGGGTTAGTGATGTCTCTTAACTTTGTGTGCATGTTTATGTTAGTCATATCTCGTGTCTTTGTGTGTGCATGTATGGGTTAGTGATGTCTCATAACTTTGTGTGCATGTTTATGTTAGTCATATCTCGTGTCTTTGTGTGTGCATGTATGGGTTAGTGATGTCTCATAACTTTGTGTGCACGTTTATGTTAGTCATATCTCGTGTCTTTGTGTGTGCATGTCTGTGTTGGTCACATCTCATGTCTTTGTGTGTGCATGTCGGTGTTAGTCACCTCTAGTGACTCGGGCAGATGGTGCTCATCAACCTGGGAGGGCCGACCATCTAAGGGCAGAATCCCCCTACAGAAAAGACAATCTGCTGCCTTGCAGGACGATTGGGGACAATCAAAGGCTAAGGAAAGCAAACCTGAATAAAATGCTGGCTGAAATCGGATGCACTGGGCCACTGGCGCAGAACACAGTGCAACATTTTAACGGGTGTTCAATCAGAGTGGATCTGGCAGACTCTAATTGTGATGTTCTGTCTGTGGGGGCAATCAACACCCTTGGCCTGACAGCTGACTTCATGTGAGAGCCTGGAATCCTACTCTGATTGAGTCCTGATCGCAGAGAGAGAGAGTACCCGTTCGGGTGTCGAGGGAGATACAAATTTTTGGTTCTCACCCTTTTGGTGGCCTCATTCATTATCAAATGATGTTGTTGTGTTTATTTGATGTTGTCTGTCCATCTTACTCTGAGTTTTTTTTACTCTTGCTCTTCTCCTCTTTTAATATATGCTTTGTAAGGAATCACACAACATTCTATTTAGATGGGCAAACAGTTTATTTGTTGTTTCTGTCTGTTGCTTAGGACTTCTCTTATAATATCATTTCTGATTATGTCTTTTCTGGTTACTCCAAGTGCTTTTCTTAAACATCATATCTCTGTGGTGACAAGCTTTTTTTTTAAGCTTAGATGTAAGTGACCATGTTTGGCTTGGTAGCGCAACGTTAGAATGAATATACTTTGTATAAGATGTTTCTTGGTGGTAAGAGGTATTGCTTCATGTTGAAGTGTAGGGGATAGCTGTGCCAATATTTGGTTTGCCTTATTGCATCATATGTTTATTTCTTTATTGATTTTACTATCTTCAGAGAATGTTGTTCCCAGATATTTAAAGTTTGTTACTTGTTTTATAATTTGATGTTTTATAACTATGTTTAATGTATTATTTTTTCTTCCTATTGATATAACTTCTGTTTTTTTCAGTTACTTATTTTCAAGTTATTCATTTTACATTCCATATTCAAGGATAGTGGATGTTTTTGAAGTTCTGTTTCTTTGAAGGCTATTAGGGCCTGGTCATCAGCAAAATGTAGCTAATTTATATCTTCACACTGTGATTTGGCATCCTTGCATATTTTGTCAATGTAAATGATAAACAAGAGTGGTGACAACATGCAGCCTTGTCTTACTCCAGATGTTACTGCAAAATGTTTTGATGTTCCTTTACTCATTCTAATCACACTTCTGCAGTTACTATATAAGCTCTTGCAACATCTAATAAAGTGGTCATTTACTCCGTAATGATTCCACTGGCACGGGTAGTTGAGCAATTATAGATTTTAATTTGTTTGCAGTGATACCGGGGTCTTCCATAACCATAACCTAGAGCCAATGTTTGCCATAATATATTTCTATCCACCCTATCAAAAGCTCTCTCTTGGTCCACAAATGCTATGCATATTCTTTTTATATTCTATGTTCTTCTCTCCTTGCTGTCTGAGTGAAAATATTGCATCTGTAAAGCTTAGATTTTTTCTAAACCTCACCTGTTCTTCCGCCAACTGGGATTCTATAATAGATCTTAATCTTGTTTCTATAATCTTGACATATATTTTGCTTACATGGCTCAGCAGAGATATGCCATGATATTGTGAACATTCTCTTTGGTTTCCTTTATTCTTTAAAAGGGGAATTATTACTATTGCTAGTTGCCAGTCAATAGGTATTTGTTGATGTACCCATGCTACATTGAAAATTCTATGTAACCATCAACTGCTAAACTCTCCTGCTGCTTGGATTACTTCTGTTGATTATCTGCTCCTGGCAATGTGTATTTCGGCGACTGTTTAACCACCCCTTCTACCTCTGACAGTAGTATTTCTGGTTCTAGAGATACAATCCCTGGTCTTATGTTGTTATATTCTGTATCCCACCTACGGAAATGAGAAACTCACTGAAGTATACCCTCCATCTGGTCGTTATTTTTACTGGATCTATTAGAAGATTTCCATTTGGGTCATTAACTATTTCTGTTGGGTTACAGATTTCATCTCTTTCTCTTATAATTCTAACTGTTTTGAAAAAAGTTCTAACAGCTCTTCTGTTTCTTGTTAATGTCTTTCAGAAACATTCCCATGATTCCTCTTTAGTAGTTGTGACTATTCTGTAGGTTTCTCTACATTGAGTCCTGTAATTTATGTAATCTACTTCATTTGTTACTTTATCCATACATTTTATGTGTCTTTTCTTCTTAACTGTTTTTACTTCTTCATTCCACCATAGTGTATGTTTGTTCTAATTTTGGTTTTTTCCACTCTTCCTTTTTCCAGATAATTCTGCCCTTTTGATTTGTATTTTTGTCATTCCTTCTCCACATTGCCCACTTTTGGTGGTAATTGTTTAAATGCTATTTCTGCTGTCTGTTGCAATTGCTCTTTTATTCTTTCATTGGTAAGGTTTGCAAAAAAAAGAAAAAAAAGTGAAATATCACTTTCACAATTCCATTAAAAAATAATTAAAAGAACATAAGCACTGAGAAAACAGAACTTATGACAAAAAAGAAGTGAAGGGCAGATTTTAAACATAAATGTAGAGAGCCAGAATATAAACAAGAAACAGATGTAGAGTAGCTAGCAACATCATTCACAAAGATGGTAAAATGCTTAAAGGAATATAAGCATAAGATGCAGTAAGACAAGAAAATTATTTAAAAGCTAACTCCTATTCTTCAAAACAAAAGTTTATAAATCTAAGTAGGTAGCTATAGGCCATACAGAGATATTGCAACTAACATATTCATCCTGAACAAAACATATACAAGCCTTTTAAAAAGAAAGAGAAGTTAACCCTGTATGCTGTATGTTGAGAATGCCTAAAATTAGGCGGACAATGAAATGCTCATATCTCTATCCTGCAAAACAGGCTTTAACTTGCAGCAGTGCATTCAGCCCTATCAAATATTGTTATTCAGTGCTGATGCTAAGGAAAATGGTGCTATGTTTCAGTACATGAAGATGTAGGCTATGGTATATATCTCTGGGGCTGCCTCAGGGTCTCAGTTATTATCTGTTGTGTTTAATTAATTTTATAGCCAGGATTGCACATTTGAATAGTATTGAGCTGGGCCAAACTTTAGACTTTGCAGATAACATAATGAAATATATTCAGAGCCTGGATAAAGATGGAACAACTAGACATATGTGGATCTGATAACTACTTAGCGTAATAACAATAATGCATAAAATAATACATTTTTAATAGGCTTTTTTAGTATGACCTGTACTCTCAATTAATATGGGAAAAAGATAATTTATTTTTGTGAAATTCTGCATTTTGTTTCTTAAAATTATTCAACATATACAATTTTTCAAAAACTGTATATCAGATAATTCTGGATGTGGCAAAAAGCCCAAACTGATTTTTTTTTCTACAGTCAGGAAAGGACTCACATTTTAAAGCATTTAACGGTAGATATTACATGGTTATTGGTTATTGGTTATGGAAGGCCCCGGTATCATTGCAAACGAATCAAAATCCATAATTGCTCAACCGCCCGAGCCAGTTGAATCATCCGAATATCTCATCTCCCAAACAAAGAAAGGTAACTGTAGTCCACATCATAGCAGTCACAGCACATGCCAAAAGACATAAGGCGACACCGCGCAGAAAGTGAACACAGCCAATTGTTCCCTGTCATACGATATCATCATTCATCGTAAACAATTGGAATATCGATAATTGATCAAAATGGATGAGACACACAGCTCACGGTGTGCACAGAGCACTTAACTCAGCTCCTGCAAATTTAATTTTATCAATAAATAATCAATAAATTAAATTTAATATTATTGATATCTATTATTTTTATAAATTAACACTTAAAATTAACATGTACATTTTTAAAATCTATTTGTACAAGTTTTTTGGTCTGGCATGCAGATTTGCCTAAAAATAAGTGGAAGGTATGGACATCCCTCTAGCATCAGCTGTAGTTGTGCAGACATTGAAAGGTGTCACACTGTTCAGTATTTTGGATTAACACTTGACAGGACACTTTATTTAAATAATCACATCAGTAATGTTATTTAAAAGGCAAGGAAGAAAGTCAACAGGACCAAGATTATGAATAATGTGAACCTCCAGTGAATTTTGCTGTTCTTGCTTATGCAATCTTTGATGCTGTCAGTGCTGGACTATGGTCTAGCTGTGCTCATTCTAAAAATAGATGTAAAATGTATTTTTTTGTAGTCTAATTTTGACAGCAAAGATCTAAAAGAAATGCACTGGGAACAAAAAACAGCCATAAGAACTGGAAATAAACAGGGTATGTCCACAAAGTGTTAGGCACGGCTGTATACTCTCATCAGATTCATTCAATATATATTGTGAGATTATACAAAGATCAATAAAGGATATCTAGGTCAATCCACTAATATCAGTAATAAAGAAAAGACGATGGTCATACGTTGGACATGTGATGAGAAGAGATATAATCGAATAGCAAAGCAAATATGGAAACAACAGGTAAAAGACCAGACACTGAGAAGAACATGATGAGAGAGCAAGAGCAGCAGGAAAATGAGATAGAACTGCACAGAACAGATGATGAGATTGAAAAGAAAATGCTAGAACAAAAATTCATATAGGAGAATGTATCTGGTCTACCTATGGTTACGGCTCGAAAGGTCAATAGATAGATAGGTTACCAGAATAATATAAACAATCTGAGATATGCCAATGACAGTCTTAATTGCTAAGAGCGAAAATTTGTTACTGAAATGATTGACATTGCAGTAATGAAAAGTAAAGATAGAGATTTTACCTCTACAGCAAAAAGACAGAAGTAATGATTGCAATAAAGACTTCTTCTAAATGTAAAATTAAAGTAAATTGCTCAACAGCTTTATTCACTCAAGGATATGGAAAAAAAAGGTTCAGGAAGGGTAGTACCAACAGATTATTGTATTTAGTATGCATCAAACCAGACAAAGAATGCAGACAAGAAAACCCAGAGTCTGTGGAGGTGGAGGTATGGGCCTTGATTATATAGAATTCCTCTGAGAATGATATAGTCATAGGCACAGTTTAGTCTGCTACAAATGGGCTCAGATTATGGGCCTTCACTGCTCAAGGAGGTGCTTTTACCTTAACTAGAAGTAGTTTGACTTTGGAGGTCATGTCAATTACCAAAACAAGGCTGGAGACACAGAGAGATGTACTGAAGAGGGAAAAAGAGCACTTATGGTGTTATCCAATATATTGTGAGGATGATCTACTGACTAACAATGATAAGTATGACACCTTTGGTCTAAGTTAAAAAAGTGCATTTCCACACACACACATGCTCATGATGTGTGAAAAGGAATCTATGTATATGTGTTTAAAGACAAATGATGTGGTTTCATTTTTTTCTTATTTATGTAAACTTGCCTCAGGTATTGGATCTATTGAACCAACTTTATTAAGCACAGGATTATGGTTGTTCTCATCTGTTATAATTATTGTCAGATTAGTCACAGTCCAGTGTGGTGGGATTCCATGGTCGGTGGCATTTACTACATAACTGCAACAGCAACATATACAACAAAATTAACTGAGATTTAAATACTAATATCAGTGCAGTGTCAAATATTGAAAATTTTAAATAAACATTTTTGTATTAGTCACAACAATCATGTGCTGTGACAAGGAATCACAATTATCAATTTCTTCCATAATAAATTGAAGCTGTGGTAGAGCAGGGGTTAGTGAACAGGTCTACTGAGGACAGGAGGTTGAGTTTGACAATGAATGACAACTTCCAGGTTTACTTAGCCTTAAATGTGTGCTGACATTTCTGTGAAAGAAAGACAGCACTGGCATAATACTGACCACATTGCTCAAAAATATGCAGAAAGTTAAAAAAAATATGGGCACTTTCAACATATTCCTTATACGTCATAGGTTCTTTCTTTCTTTTCTACTTTCTCTATAAAAATCTGCCTGCTAAGCATTGAGTTAATCAGATGCTAACCTGACAAACCCTGAACAGACATTCAATTTAATGAAAACAACAAACTAAGGGATGAGTTTGGGGATGTCAAAGAAAGGCTGGTGAAGAAAAGTAGAAAAGAGGATTGAAACAACATAGTGAGATGAACATAAGTAATACAGTTATAAAATCAGCACCATTGTTACAGAACGCAAAATATTCAATACAACAGTATGATCAATCAGGATGAACTCTTTGTTGGTTGCTGGAATAGGGGCTGAGCAGATAAGGGAATTCCCCATCTTCAGCAAAGCCATTCCGTTTTAAATTTATAAATGTCTCTAAATTGCATTTGGATAAACACACAAACAACTACAGAATAACCCAAATTATTTTGTTCTTTTTCTTTGAGACTTGCTGCTTTGGAGTTGCCTATGTAACTTTACTCATCACCATCATAGGACAACTCCATGCTATCTCTGAGTTTGTAATACATGTCTATGTGTATTTTAATATAACAAAGTAACCTTCCATAATGACAATGACAATTATGAGATCATTTGTCATTTTGTGATCATTGGTGAAGGTTTTACCTGTGATCCTCACATGTACATGATCATCTGCCAACATGCTGTCATAAGACTTACATGTGAAATAAAGACAATTGGGTGATCATTTCTGTGAGCATTTGTCTGACATTAATTGTGATTTTGGTACTCCTGTGGACTTCCCATTAAATTTTCTCCTGACCATAATGTCATATGATATTCTACCAATATCCAATTTACTGGCAACACCTCAAGCTCCTTGGATGAATACACACAATTTTCCAATAAAGAACTGCTTCATAGTCAACTTTAGTTCTTTAATTCTGAGTGAGATTAGCTCTATTCATTCTGACCTTAATGATACTTCATGTTTCTATCTGAATAACTGAATATTATTTACAAGTTTCAATTCCTCTTTCATACTGCTCTTTGTATCATAGGTTACCATAAGATGTTTCATATTGTGTGTGCTTACATGGGGTCACATTCATTTAATCACCATTTGAATATCTTTTATTTATTTAGACTTCTTGAAACTGTCACCTCTTTTTTGTGTGTTCGTCTTCACTTCAAGAGTCATAGTATTGGTTTTAGTCCTGTCTTACCCAATGAAACATTCCATTTTTGGTAGTTCACTGTATCTACATCACCACTACCAGAGTCCCACATGGTTTTCATAGCTATTCTTGCTATTTTTTTTATTTCTATCTTTGCTTGTGTACTTTTCTGAGTGCTTTAACTTTGTATTTGTATCTTTTCTGTATATCATGCCTAAGAGTTTTACCAAAATAAATATTTCTTTATTACTATCTTAATTCATATGAAATGCACTTAATTTACTTAAAATTTGAGAACAATGTCTGGATATGTTTTCTGTCTATCTATCTATTGTCCTTTTGAGCCACAGAAGGCACATAGGGCAGAACCACAATCTCAAAAACAGAAACTTTGTAAGCCAAAATTGTGCATGGGTATATTTTAGGCAGCCAATCTAATACATCTAGACACAAGACATTTGCCTATGCACTTATATTTATGCACACAAGAACAGCAAGTTCTTGAATTATATTACACTTGTTGTTCTTTGTATGCAGACATTGCATTAGTGGAAGCCCCTACCATTTGTGAAATGTGAATTCAAGTGTACATTTGAAAAAGCTTAAATATAGTTCATCACTATCCATTTTCTGCATCTTCAGTCTGAGTGTCATTAAAAATGTTCTTCTTGACTGTTAATGACTGCAAGATATACATTCTTTGTCAGTGACTTTAAGACATGCATTCTTTGTCAGTGACTTTAAGGTATACATCCTTTTTCAGTGACTTTAAGGTATACATTCTTTTTCAGTGACTTTAAGGCATAGATTCTTTGTCAATGACTTTAAGGCATATATTCTTTGTCAGTGACTTTAAGGTATACATTCTTTGTTTGTGACTTTAAAGCATACATTCTTTTCAGTGACATTAAGACATATATGCTCATCAAATTTTACACTAAAATATTAAATAATGACTTTTACTTCCAATGTATTTGACAACTCTTATTCCTCATCTTTATTCCTAAAGTAACATAAGTTCCAAAAGTCACTCTACAAAAATGTATGTTCTGTCCTCATCTTTCCTAAAGTAACATAAGTTCCAAAAGTCACTCTACAAAATGTATGTTCTGTGCAGTCTTCTTGATCTCCACCTATGTGACTGCAACTGATTGTTCTTCACTGTGTTTTGACCTTCAAACACTATTCTTTCCTGTTGACTTCTATAAACACTACATGTTTTACCTATAATCAGTCTCACAATTTAGTTTTTGTCCTCATATTTTTTTTCACAACTTTGTATTAGCTATTTCCAATAAAATGACTGATGCAAAGTATACTGCACTGACATTTGTTATTGAAGAGGCCTAGGTCTTTATGTGATACTCCTGTACACATGCCATAGTTTCTGAACTGTTGAACATAGATGATTTAACATAAATGTGATGAACAGAATAATTTTTTGTTTTTCTGGTATAGATCTGTAGCGAAAGTAAATGTAGTTTTTAAAATAATATCAAGTCCATCCATCTTTGTTGATGTTGCACCCGACAAAAATGAAAATGTACACTTCTTTATCCATCACTATCCTTCCCTAACAAAAATATAACAAAAAAAGCACAAAGGTTTTTGGTTGAAAGGTGTGAGTGATGCATGTCTTGGTATGATATCAGCAAAATTAAAAAGAAAATAAAATGTACCTGTAACTGTCAGGCATGTCTGTGATATTATAGTTTACCCTCACTTCTCCACTTGAACTATCTATAGTGAAGTAACTGTGGTTTGAATCCTTGATAAGTAAAGATAATTTTTAAACAATGAGAAATAATTTTATAATTTCAAATCAAAATGTATATATATTTTTTTTTTATATACACAAAACATATTAAAATGTTATCATTTTGTAAACAGTACATCAATATGTCTTCAACATTAAATGATTATTTATTGAACATAATTGCTGTACAGTGTACTCTTAGTATTCTCTATAGAGTATTCATGTGATATGTAAACATTTTCAAAATCAATTAAATTTGCGCACATTTCCCTATGCCATTTAGAACACAGCTATATTATGTATTTGAGTGTAAAAATGTGATCTATGGAGTGTCCATCTTTCCTGAAGTCTCATTGGTTCCTTGGTTTGAGGTCAGCTGCTTTGGTGAGTCAATACATAATGATTCTGTTGAGTATTTTACTGGGCACTGATAGTATTTATGGTAATGGTTATGATTATAAAAGGCCCTGGCATCACT
Organism: Megaustenia siamemsis; assembly: GCA_032433765.1. Taxonomy (NCBI): domain Eukaryota; kingdom Metazoa; phylum Mollusca; class Gastropoda; order Stylommatophora; family Ariophantidae; genus Megaustenia; species Megaustenia siamemsis. The sequence continues at coordinate 47,668,425 of JAVIAB010000073.1, forward strand.
GCAAATGAATTAAAATCCATAATTGCTCAACTGCCCATGCCAGTGGAATTATCCAAATTAATACCTCTTCTCCCGAACAAAGAAAGGTAGCTGCAGTCCCCATCATAGCAGTCTCAGCACACACCAAAAGACATAAGGCGAAACTTCACAGAAAGTGAACACAGTCATCTGTTCCCATGGTTTGATATCACCATTCATCGTAAGTAATCGGAATATCAAAACATTATCAAATTGGATGAAACGCACAGCTCACGGTGTGCACAGAGCACTTAACTCAGGAGCTCCTGCAGCAAGCCAGACTTGGAATATGAGGAAACTGCAACAAGGAAGACTTTTCAGACACAGCCTATAATGGTTCCTGCCACCTATTCACCATTGATAGTATTTACTCCTCTCTAATTATTACTGTTTGTAAAGTCCTCTTTCTTGATAGCTTTACAATTTTTCTTTATTCCATTTCAGAAGTGTTGTTTCTGACTGTAAAACTTCAGGAGAAAAAAAGTAGCTCCAACACACTCAAGTAGTACACTCAAGTAGTCATGATCAAGGTCTTGCATTTTTGTTCTTATGTTTTAGAGAAATAAATAAATTACTTTGGTCAAATAAAACCATCAACCACGAACTGCTCAACTGTTAAAACATAAGGGAATGCACACAATGATAAGAGAGTGACAAAGAAATGAAAAATGACAAATATGCTTAGAAAAGATAAAGAAATAATTACAAGAACTGTCACGTGATGGACTAAGGAGAAAGGTAAGAGAGATGCAAACCACAGACAACCTAACAAAGAACAATGGAGCAGAGATGTACAGTGTTGACCAGACTTGGGGAACTCTGTGATTGACTGCCACTCAAATCATGGGTTTGTTAGTAAGAGTTGGTTCAATGTATTTCCTAACATGTAGTTTAACAACTAAACAAATGGTTATGATGGTGCTGGCATCTTCATTATGTTAAACAAATGACCTGATGAAGTCATACATATTAAACAAAAAAGTGCTATTATAGCAAATCATGGTGTCAAATGTGGCACAACAAACTAAATGTTTTTTCAAAGCAAGGAATGAAAAACATTGCTTATAAAGTAACAATGTAGACTATTTGCTCCGTTATGCAAGTACTTATGCCACTGTGTACAATGATACCATCAACAGCTTCATTTAAAGGAGCCAGCAGTGTACACTCCAAGGTATGGTGACAGCTATACAATAAAGGAACACAACAAATTCCCATGTTCCCACTTCAATTAAAGATGAACTCTCATTTTTAGTCGACCATTCTCACTGACTCTATTCTGAACCTTTACACAGGTGAGCCTCTCAACAGCTATTTATTGAATGACTTTTTAGATTCTGAGAGGAAAGAAAAAAATGTTCAGTGGAATATAGAGAGAAAAGCAGATTATCTGTTACTGTGGCATCAGAAACATGTTTCTGGAACTTACTTGCAAGGAGAAAGTAATGAGACTATTATTTCCCTCATCCACATCAGTAGCTGAAATCTTGCTAGGCATCATGTGGACTACATCACCAACAGTTGCTGTCTCAGGAATACTTCCTTGATAGCCAGTTTCTGGATAAATGCAACAATTATAAAGCAATTATAAAGACACAGCATATACAAGTTATTTTATAAACACATTCATTTCAAAAGGTCTCACAGACAGTGAATATTAGCGATCTTACAGCATTCAGTTTGGGGTTAAGGCAAAGAAATGCAAATGAAAGCATAAAAATGTGAAGCTGCAGTAAAGCTAAATGTGAGAGAGAATTGAAAAAAAAAAAATCTTTAACCACAATTACCATACCATTTTTTTTAATGTTTATTTTTCAATTCTCCCCCTGTATACAGTTTGAAAGAATCACAGCAATCATGACACACCCATGGGTGCTCAATCCCTTCAAACAGTGATGACAAGTAAATGTTGACAGTTTCTGTAGCACACTTATTGTACACACTCATGATCTGACTTCTCAATTATTTCATCTCACTGGTATCTATCTAGCTTGAATCTCAACTCTGTTACTAAAGAAATAGCATGTCTTGAGACACAGACCTATGTGTGTCTCCTCACTGACTCAATGAGTATGCTCAGGAAGTTCACAACAGGCTGGGCTCAATGACAGTGATTAGAATCTTTCGGGAGGTCAAGTCTGATCTGCTCCATTTTTGTGCCAGGGCATATGGGTGTGAGAGGTAATAAGCATGCTGTCATGTTTGCCTTTTTGGCTGATGTTGGGTTTGGAATAAAAATTAACTGTGATGAGATTTTGAATGCCCTCAGATACACTGGATGAAAGACAGACTTAAAAGTGATTTTGAAATGCAACCATAAACTAAATGCACAGTTATAATATCAAGGATGGAAATGTCAGATGGGAGTGCAACACAGGATGCCAAAGAAAGTTGGTTAACCAACATAGTACCGGTATCATCAGTCACTGCACATTGAGGTATATATTAGGAGCAGAATCTGAACACTTGTGGACTTGTCTGATGGGCAATAGGATATTTTTTTTTTGTCATACTCTTAATAAAGTTCACTCTATGGGCGTCCTTTAGACAAACTCTAGACATACAGTGACTGCAAATTTCCACACACATTCTATCTATCTATTGACCTTTCGAGCCGTAGCCGGCCCATAGGGCGTAGACCAAGATACACCTTCTCCTATCTGAATTTTTGTTCTAGCAGTTTTCAATTATTTTAAAGATATTTTATAAAAACTCGCCAGTTGTCTCTGTTCTGTGCCAGCAGCTCTATCTCATTGAGGGAGCCAAATCCTGCTGTTCTTGCCTCTCTCATCAATGTTCTTCTCAGTGTCTCCCTGGGTCTTCCTCTTTTTCTCTTACCTGTTGTTTCCCATATGAGGGCTTGCTTTGCTATTTGGTTATTATCTCTTCTCATCACATGTCCAACATATGACCATCGTTTTTTCTTTATTACTGAAGATATTAGCGGTTGATTGGCGATTTCTCTAATTTCCTTGTTTGTTTTGAATTCGTTCCACGCTATACCAGGTATTTTCCTTAGACATTTATTTTCAAATGCGTTCAACTTTGTTTCTATATCTCTTGTTGTTTTCCAGCTTTCACATGCATACGTAAGAGTTGATAGTACATTTGATTTGAATAGCCTACGTTTTGTGTTTGTGCTGATGAGTTTTGATTTTCACAACTTTTCAAGGCTTCTGAAAGACATTGCTGCTTTAGCTATTCTGATTCTAATTTCTTTGCTTGTATCCCCTTCTCGATCAATGTGACTTTCAAGATAGATAAAGTGATAGATCTCTTCTACTAATTTGTTTTCCATGTATATTTTGTCATTCTTTGGAATTAAACTTTTCATGACTTTAATCTTTTCATTATTGATCTCAAGCCCAATTTTGCTGGCTATTGATGATAGTTCATTTGTGTTTTCCTGCATCATTTTTATCTGGCTGCTGATGAGAACTATGTCATCAGCAAAGTCGAGGTCCTCCAAATGGTCTTCTTGTATCCATTTGATGCCTTTATTACCAGTGCAGCATTTCTTCATTATGAAGCCCATAACAATTCCAAATAACAACACATTCATTGAGGAACAATAATTGCAATTTTCCATACACATTGTGGACCAATAGCCGCAATTTTCCACACACATTGAGGAACAATGACTGCAATTTTCCACACACATTGAGGAACAATGACTGCAATTTTCCACACACATTGAGGATCAATGACTGCAATTTTTTCCACACACATTGAAGAACAATGATTGCAATTTTCCACACACATTGAGGAACAATGATTGCAATTTTCCACACACATTGAGGAATAATGACTGCAAATTTCCACACACATTGAGGATCAATGACTGCAGTTTTCCACACACATTGAAGAACAATGACTGCAATTTTCCACACACATTAAGGAACAATGACTGCAATTTTCCACACACATTGAGGATCAATGACTGCAATTTTCCACACACATTGAGGATCAATGACTGCAATTTTTCACACACATTGAGGAACAATGACTGCAATTTTTCACACACATTGAGGAACAATGACTGCAATTTTTCACACACATTGAGGAACAATGACTGCAATTTTTCACACACATTGAGGAACAATGGCTGCAATTTTCCACACACATTGAGGAACAATAATTGCAATTTTCCATACACATTGTGGACCAATAGCCGCAATTTTCCACACACATTGAGGAACAATGACTGCAATTTTACACACACATTGAGGATCAATGACTGCAATTTTCCACACACATTGAGGAACAATGACTGCAATTTTACACACACATTGAGGATCAATGACTGCAATTTTCCACACACATTGAGGAACAATGACTGCAATTTTCCACACACATTGAGGATCAATGACTGCAATTTTTTCCACACACATTGAAGAACAATGATTGCAATTTTCCACACACATTGAGGAACAATGACTGCAATTTTTTCCACACACATTGAAGAACAATGATTGCAATTTTCCACACACATTGAGGATCAATGACTGCAATTTTTTCCACACACATTGAAGAACAATGATTGCAATTTTCCACACACATTGAGGAACAATGACTGCAATTTTCCACACACATTGAGGAATAATGACTGCAATTTTTCACACACATTGAATAACAATGGCAGCATGGTGAATATTGATAAGATTATTAGTAAAAGTGCACTGCAACAGTTTGGAACATGATGTTGAACAAGCAGGAATGCCCACCTTCAAGGCTGAACTAGGTATGTGCACAACCAGTGAACTACTGGAACCATCAGTGCACACATTTTACAGAAAGCAAATGGGCAATTACTAGTTTGTCCAGAGCATTGGCATGTCAACTCCAACAGCAATGAACAATTAATGAACATTTTTTTTTAAATTATGACTTGGAATGAATAATATCTGTCTCTAGAAAATGCAGAAAATGTTCTCCAATCTTGAAGGTATGTCAGAGATATTGGCTGAGATTGACAGTTCTGAGAGATAAGATCCATGCACTTTGAAGAACTGGTGGCCACAGTGCAGAATGTCACTGAAATTGACATGTGCCTGATATGTCTCAACAGTAGAAGAAAGAAGAAAAATATTAAATCTTTTTTTGCTTATCATCACATAAATTTGCAAATAAAATTACAAATGAGTGATAACCTTTTATTTTAAATATGTTCCTATAATGGAAAGGAAATTAAAAGGGGAACTGATAGACATTTCTTAAAAAAGAAAGTTTTAATACTGTCTATGCAAACCAGCATGATATAAGGTAAATAAATAATTAGAAACTTGCAAGCTAGACAAACATAAATTATACAAAACACAGATAGTGAACCAGTACTCTTATAACACACATCAAACAAATGGTAAGTTAAATTATAATATACTGATGTATCTCTTTCATTACTAAATCAACAATACTTGTTCATTATTTATATTAGCACAATAAATAAAAGCTGAAGAAACAGTTCCTTACTTGATTCAAATTCTGGACTATTATCATTTACGTCTTCAACTATGATTGTGATTGTTGTTAAATTTCGTCTACTGGCTTCTAACACAGGATTATCAGCAGCAATGACAGTAAGGGTATAGCTGCCTTTTTTCTCTCTGTCAATTGGTTCAGACACAAAAATATCTCCCTAACAAAATAGACAAGTTGTTCATCTGTTAAATAAAGGACATTCACATTTTCATGCAAACAGAACAATTTAAGTTGGTAATTGTTAGTTATAATTATTTGAAGGCCTTGGTATCACTGCAAACAAATGAAAATCCATAATTTTTCAACCACCCATGTCAGTGGAATCATCCAAATTAACATCTCATCAAATATCCAAACAAAGAATGGCAGCTGCATCAAAGCATACACAGTACATGTCAAAAGACATTAGGCATATTAGCACTGAAATTGAACGCAGCTAAACTGTTCTTTGTCATATGATATCATCATTCATTGTAGCAATCTGATTATAGAAACACCATCCAGATAAAACACACAGCTGACGGTGTACACAAAGCACTTAACTCAGTAGCCCCGGCAGCAAGCCGAACTTGGAATATGAGGAAACTGCAACAAGAAATACTTTTCAGATAGTGCCTCAGCAGTTCACTGCCGCCTATCCGCCACAATGACTGGAAGTCCCCTTATGCTGGTAAGTTGTTTTCTACTGAGTGACTTCCAGAAACAGGAGAGGTGATTGTAAAGGTGATCATATTTGAAATTTCTATTTTTTTTCTTCTTCTGTATTTGCCAGATGACTATCTGTTATTCATTGTTTGCCTTTAAAAGGACATCAAATTGGTGTAGATGTGTTGTGTTCTACAGTAAGCTGTGATATCTGCACTTTCCAGCCTAATAGCTTTGTCTTTATTATGTAATTTTTGAGTACCAGGTGATTTCTCTCCATTCATAATAGATTAGACTGGTTAGTCTGTTATCAGAGCCACCACAAGGAAACAGAGTATGATTTTGACCACATGTTGTCATTGATTCTGGCACAAGTAGTCAGCTATAAGTCACTGATCACTATCAGCCCATGTGCTGTCCAGCATCTTGACTCTTGACCAATTACAGTATTTTTTATTGTTACTAAATATGGTAAATAAATTAAGTAAATTTACCCGTCACGCCAAGACATGTTTAGGGAATAGAGTGTTAGTGCCCATAATGTTTTTGCAGACCTTCAGCACATGATCTTTGGGGTAATGTGGTCAATATTACACACATGCCGCTTTTCTTTCCCATAAAAAAAATCTGGTACCCATTTAAGGCTGAGTGAACCTGGAAGCCGGCGATCAGGATCAAACCTAACCTCTTGTCCTTAGTAATCCAGTTCACTAACCACTGAGCTATCTCGGCTTTAAAATTCACACAGATTTTCTCAATGTTAGTAATCAGTAACAAAAATTCTGATGTAATTGCATCAGTAACAAAAGCAACATGCACATATACATATAGGCCAAAGATGGCACATAGAGCAGAAATCATAACTCTCCATGTCAAAAATTTACAGCTAGGTCTTGTTTTGTTCCTAAGCCCAAAGGTCATTCTATTAATTGTTCTACATATAGTTTCTTTTGGTCTTTGTTATTTTCTTTTGTCATCTGGTGTCCAAATGAAGGCGTAGCATGGAAGTCTTCATTTGCCCATTCTGAGCACATGATTGATTGTATTCCAGCATCTTCTCCTTACATAGCTTGATACATACTCTAGGTGGTTTCTTCTCTTGTGGTTTCATTTGTTATAAAATTTCTCAAAAAAATGTTCTAGAGTCTTTAATCTTGGAGGATTTATTTTCAAAGTCAATAAGTCTCCTTTTCATAACTTGAGTGGCCTTCCAAATCTTAATCTTGTGCACTGTGTAACAGTTCCACTGTTAATATTGTGCACTGTATAACAGTATCTCATACACTCTGTAACAGTTTCACTATAGATCTCATGTGCTGTGCAACAGTTCCACCATTGATCTCATGCACTCTGTAACAGTTCCACCATTGATCTCATGCATTGTGAAACAATTCCACCATTGCTTTCATGCATTGTGTAACAGTTCCACCATTGATCTCATGCACTGTGTAACAGTTCCACCGCTGATCTCATGCATTGTGGAACAGTTCCACCGCTGATCTCATGCATTGTGTAACAGTTCCACCGCTGATCTCATGCATTGTGTAACAGTTCCACCGCTGATCTCATGCATTGTGTAACAGTTCCACCGCTGATCTCATGCATTGTGTAACAGTTCCACTGCTGATCTCATGCATTGTGTAACAGTTCCACCGCTGATCTCATGCATTGTGAAACAATTCCACCATTGCTTTCATGCATTGTGTAACAGTTCCACCGCTGATCTCATGCATTGTGTAAGTTCCACTGCTGATCTCATGCATTGTGTAACAGTTCCACCGCTGATCTCATGCATTGTGGAACAGTTCCACCGCTGATCTCATGCATTGTGAAACAATTCCACCATTGCTTTCATGCATTGTGTAACAGTTCCACCGCTGATCTCATGCACTGTGTAACAGTTCCACCGCTGATCTCATGCATTGTGTAACAGTTCCACCGCTGATCTCATGCATTGTGTAACAGTTCCACTGCTGATCTCATGCATTGTGTAACAGTTCCACCGCTGATCTCATGCATTGTGGAACAGTTCCACCGCTGATCTTTACCCATGTCACACCATCAAATCATCCAACATCTATTCCCTTTGTCTACCTCTATCTCTGCAGCCATGTTGTTACTAAGTATTCCAACCTGCCTTTTCTCCACAAATGCTCCAAAAATCTGGACTGCCTTTTCCTAATGTGTTTTATAATCTTGCTCTCTTCATCTGCCTCTTTTATTACTTCACTGGATTTTTCTTGTCTGTCCATGATACTTTGAACATCCTTCTGAAAAGCGACACATCAACTGCTTCTATCTGGTACTGTATCCCTTTGCTTACTGTCTTTTTTTCACATTAAAACAGCACTGGCTCAATATAGCACTGTAAAACTCTCATTTTCAATGATAATGACTTGTTGCATTAGTGAAGAAGAGTGATAGGTGGGAGATGTGGTCAAGGGGACGTAATGATGAAAATTAAGGAGATGTTGAGAGGGGAGATAATGGGAACACTAGATGTAATTAGGGCGCGGTGAATTGGTAGAAAGCGTGCAAGGCGAGGGATAGGTGTGAACGAAATTGAAGAGAAAGAACTAGGGGAGAACATAATTCAGTCGAGCTTGAGTCGAGGCGAAGGGCAGAATAGAATTCATTCGAGCTTGAGTCGAGGCCAGATGCAGACGTGGTGTCCGACAGGACACAACGAGACTGTGGGCAAGGAACAGTATGAAACAGATTCTGGGTTACAGGGTGACTGATCCTGCGACGAACGAGTCTGGAGTGTCGAGTACAGAAACACAACGCGAAGTAAGTCCACGAGAAGGCGTGAAGCCTGATCCTGAGTGTACCATGCCCCAGATGTTGCAGTAAAATGACCAGATAGTGATTGCTAGAGAAGAAGCAATAATCTCGTCTACATAATTGGACCTGCGACCTGCGCAGAACGGTCACCAACGTCCACAACAGCAGCGACAGAAGCGGCCAACATCAACACAGGAGTAGTAAGAATTAATTAAGTACATAATTAATAAAAAGACAATTTTTTTTTTGTGTTCTTGAGTGTTCAGTGTGTATTAACAAAGGGAAAAGTTGTGTATTGAATAGATAACTTAATTATGACAATTATTGGGGTATTACATTGAAAAAGTGCTTGTGTAATGAATTGAATATTGGCTAATATTGAATTGAAAATTTTGTGTATATGGAATTGAAAAATTGCTGGTGTAATGAATTGAATATATTTTTGGTATATTGAAATGAACATTTTCTTGTGGATTGAACTGGAAAAAAAAAATTAGTGGTGTATTGAATTGAAAAACTGCTTGTGTATTGGACATTTTTCTGGCATATTGAAGTGGAATTTGTTGCTTCCATATTGAATTCAATTTTTTTTCTTGGATGATGAATGGGAATTCTTCTCCTGAGCAATTGGATTTGAAAATTTTGTTTTCCCTGGATATTGAATTGGAAAATTTTGTTCCCTTGTGCATTGAATTGGAAAATTTTGTGCCCTCCTATATTGAATTGGAAAATTAGGTTCCCTTGTGTAGTGAATTGGGAAATTGTTTCCCTGATGTATTGAAGGGGAAAATTTTTTTTGGTATATGGAATTGAAAATTGGTTTCTTATGTATTAAATTGACATTCTCCTTGGTGTAATTTATTAGGAAGTTTCCTCAGTGTTGAATTAACAATTTTGTAGGAAAGTTCTGGTGTAGTGAACTAAAATTTTTTTTTTTTTGCTATTGAATTGAAAATTTTTGTGAGTAATATAAAAATTTTGTGTTCGATCACCACAATATAAATAACATGGCAAATCAATAAGTATTCAACATAAAGTGTACTAATAAATTGAACATTGTTGTAGGGGAAATTATTATACAGGAGTAAGTTAAACGGCAGATGTTGCTCAAATTGAATAAAGGTGATCCTGTGTTGGTGCTAAAGATTATTGAAGTACATTATAAGCCTGAGGGGATGTTAAGTCAATAATAGGGCGAGAAATAGGGCACAACGCAAAGGACAAACAGACGGAGATAGTGGAATAGAAGAAAAAAAAAAATTATTGCAGATCAATTAATTGATTTTTTTTAGGTTGAATTGTAAAATGGTGATTCTATAGTGAATAGAAAATTATTGCTGGGTGAGTGATTGGAATGTTTTTTTGTTAATTGGTTATATGGAAGTGTAGAATTTGTAACTTCTGTATTAAATAGAACAATTATTGCTGGTCCAGTGATTGGAATTTTTATGGAATTGTAAAATTGTGATGTTGAATGGACTATACAAAATATTGGTCTGTTGATGAAACATTTTGAGCTACTGAATTGTAAAATTGTGATTCGGCATTGAAAAGAGAAATTATTGATTGAAAATTTTGGGGATATTGAAGTGGAAAGAAAAAGTGTTAGAATATTGAACTCATTTGGGACTGATGTATTGAATCCATGTTTAACTGATAGATTGAATTAGGCAATAGGAGGAAGTGAGAGAAATAAGCTAAAGGAATATCAGAGGAGGACATAAAGTGTATAGACAATAGAATATGGCAACCAAAACAAATAGTTGTAAGATAATAGTTACAGGACTGAGGAAGGACATAACAGAAGGACAGATTAGAGAATATTTTGGTAAATTTGGTCAAATCATGTATTGTAAATTCATATTAAATATAAGCAAGAGAAATAAAGCTATAATATTATATAGAAATAGTGAGATAGTGAATAATATTATAAGACAGGAACATAATATAGCTAATGATAGAATAAAGGTAGATATTTTTACACCCATACAAGTGAGACAGGAAGACAACCAAAAGATAAAACCATTATATGTAAATAGTATTGGAGTAAGAAGAGAGGGACTACATAATAAAATAGAAGATAGATTATATAGTATCAGTATAAACAAGAGAATTAGGGAACATAATACATTAATTAGGACAACAGACACAAGAGCAGATACAGAAGACAATGAAGAATTTTTGACAGCAGATGAAAATGATATGAGTAAATTAGAAAAGTTAGGTTCTAAGAAATCAAACAAGAGTAGGAAAGTAAGGAAGACACATGAGACAAGGGAAACACAGACAAGGTTAGCAGATAGGGACATGAGAAAATATATTGATGCAGGGGTTGATACGGACGAGGAGATAGTTAGACAGAAGAAAAAAGAAGAAAAAGGTACACAAACACAAATAACTGAATGTAGAGATAGTGCGACACAAATGGTAGAGAAAGAAGCAAAGAATAAGTGGACAATGACAGATGGACAAACAAACACAGAGGATAAGGGAACACAGATAGATAATAACGGAAGTTTATTAGTAGGGGAAATGAAAGGGACAAAGAAATCCAGGAGCAAGATAGTGGAAGTGAATTATTAAAGATGATTGAGAAATTCACGGCCAACATAGAAAGGATGTTGCCAAGTCCCATACATACAGTAGAGAAAACATATAGAATAGAATCAATAGAAATGAATAACGCAGAGAAAGCACAGAAATAGAAGACACAGGAAATAGAGAAACAAAGGAGGGTCTGTGGAAATTAAGAGCAGCAGACATAGAAAGATTAACAAGAGAGTCAGAGGAAAAATTATATAAGGAGCTAGACGAGATACAAGAGAGTCAAACTTATGATTACGGGTATAGAGAGAATAGGAAAAGTTATCGAAAAGAGAGTCGAATTTATGATTATGGATATAGAGAGAGGAAAGGTCATCGAAGATATGATAATTATAGGTCGAAGGATGAATGGAGATATTAGATCATAAATTGTGGAGGCGGCGGCAACAAAAGTTTGTAATAATAAGGAAAATGAATAGAATGATGGTGCTAGGTAGGGACTGGTTGAACAAGAATAGAATAATAGTGAATTATAGAACACAGAAATAATAGTTAAGAGTACAAAATAGGAGATGAAGGAGGTAGAGTATATTAGGTGAAAGAGACTGGAGACGACGACAGAAGAGTAGAGACAGTTGAAGTGGTAGCGGAGTACTAGTCTGAGATTAATTAGGCTACAGAAAGGAAAAGGAGATGTAGCGAAGTACCAATCGAAAGAATTGGGCTACATAGAGTAAGTAGGCAACAAGTAGGAGCCTATGAGAACGAGGAAAGTAGAGAGGTGTAGTCCGGCAGTGTGTTCCGGTGGAATTTAGGCTACACAAAAAGAAATATTGTGTAAACAATAAGAGAATATTGCAATGAGCAATGTAGGAATAGGAATAGTGAGAGATTAGAAAGGGTGACGATGAGAGATAGACAAGAGACAGATACCTAGTCTACAGATTTCATAGGGCCCATATATGAGGTCTGTGAACTAGAAGAAAATACAGACAAACGGAGACAATATGTTAAAAAGGGGAGTAATAGAGATAGAGGTCCTGACGAAATTGTGAAGGCAGCTCCGATTAGAAGTTAGAGTGAAAATTAAGAAGATGATAGGACACATTAGTTATTATGATGGATAAATAACTAAAAAGGGGTAGGAAGGTGGTGAAGAAGAGTGATAGGTGGGAGATGTGGTCAAGGGACGTAATGATGAAAATTAAGGAGATGTTGAGAGGGGAGATAATGGGAACACTAGATGTAATTAGGGCGCGGTGAATTGGTAGAAAAGCGTGCAAGGCGAGGGATAGGTGTGAACGAAATTGAAGAGAAAGAACTAGGGGAGAACATAATTCAGTCGAGCTTGAGTCGAGGCGAAGGGCAGAATAGAATTCATTCGAGCTTGAGTCGAGGCCAGATGCAGACGTGGTGTCTGACAGGACACAACGAGACTGTGGGCAAGGAACAGTATGAAACAGATTCTGGGTTACAGGGTGACTGATCCTGCGACGAACGAGTCTGGAGTGTCGAGTACAGAAACACAACGCGAAGTCAGTCCACGAGAAGGCGTGAAGCCTGATCCTGAGTGTACCATGCCCCAGATGTTGCAGTAAAATGACCAGATAGTGATTGCTAGAGAAGAAGCAATAATCTCGTCTACATAAGGCATTTATAATTTTATTTTAAATATTTGTAACCTATGCAACTGTACATTTTACCTCAATAAGGCAACTTCCATCTGATGATAATGCTTTTTCCAAGATATTTAAAACAATTCATTTATCAAAGGTTTTACCATTTAAATATATATTGTACTATATATAATATAGTGTATTGAGTATATGTCCATTTTTTATATTCTATTATTCTCCCAGTTGGTTATCTGCCTTGACTACTGCTGATGATTATTCCTGGTACAATTTCTTCGTAATCCTTAGATTTTTCCCATCAACATTTATGTCTTTTAACATTTTTATTGCCTCTGTATTTTACTTTGTTGAATGCCTTACTATAGTTAATGTAACATAGATTGCATATCTGTTTTACCTTCCATAGCTCTTTTCTTCAGTGTTCTTATGATGTGTATGACATTTGTTCTAACTTTCATTCTACAAAACCATGCAGTTCTTCAGAAATGTCAAGTCTTATCTTATTTCTGACTCTTGTCATTGTATTGTATTGAGCAGTATCTTGGTAATATAACTCATGAAGGTGAAAGTTCAAATATTTTTACATTCAACAGTCCCTTGTGTCTTTGGTAAGCAAAAAAGATAGATTTCAATAAGTCATCAGAGATATAATCTTCTTTTCTTTATCAAAAATAGATGTCATTCAGTATTGTAATTATAATTAATCCAAATTCTTCTAATGTTTAGAGTTCCTAAACAAACTCAACATCTTAGGAACAAAATACAACATGAAAATCAACATCAACAAAACAGAAGTCATGAATGTCGCCAAAAATAAACAGAACATCAACATAACTATAGAAGGCAGACAACTAAAACAAGTAGAGGAATTCAAATACCTAGGAAGTCTAATGACAAACGACAATTCCCAAACAGCAGAGATAGAATCAAGATGCAACAAAGCTTGTCAAATATCGGACAGTTATCACCACTATTGTCCAACAAGGAAATAACTCTGGAGGCAAAACGAGCACTATACAATACAATCTTCATTCCAACGTTGTGCTACCAATGCCAGACCTGGACTCTAGATGCAAGAACAATAAGAAAAATAACCTCTACAGAGATGAAATGTGTTAGACGAATGACAGGAAACAGTCTGAGAGATAAGATCAGAAATGTAGAACTGAGAAAAAAGCTAGGAATAGCCCCAGCCATAGAATATATAAGGAAACAACAGATAAAATGGTTCGGCCACGTGACAAGGCAGAAAGAACAAAACACAACACAACGAGCCTTCAACAAACGTTGTGAGAACAACAGACCCAAGGGTCGACCACGAAAAAGATGGATCGATGGAATATTAGAAGCACTAGGAAACATAACAGCAGCAGAGGCGAACAGAAGAGCAAAAGACCGCAAATTATATCTCCCCTCGACGCTGAAAGGCAGATGAGGAAGGAAAGAAGAAGAAGAAGAAGAAGTTTAGAGTTCCTTGTTAGTCTCACCATCTTGGCCTGGCGCATTGCCATTCTTCATGTTTGTAATATTAAATAATTAGTATGCTTGGTCCTTCGCAATAATCTGCAATGTCTATATCATCTCACTCATTGTGATATCATTCCTTTTCATTCAACCTCTTCCTTATTGCCTCTATCCTATAATTATTTTCCCTTCCCTTGTTTTTAGTCATTGTCTTTTGACATGTCTTCCTGTCCTGTAAGTTCATTTATTGGACTAAATTAATGAAAGGAAAATCCTTAAATAAATTTTAATTTAAGCAGCAATATGGGTGGACCGCCATCATAGCTTAAATTCGGTAGCAGAGGAATTTACTGTGTTGCTTGGGACAGTTCAAATGGTAATTAGGACGAAACTGAATTATCTGAAGATGTGTTCACAATGGGTCCCAAGAATGATGACCAACCACCATAAGGATGAATGCATGGGGTGATGCTTGAACCCCACCTTCTGCAATACGAACTGGAAGATGATGCATCTCATTTGTGCATACTGGCAGTTATGAGTTGTGGTGCCACCACTTTGAATCATGCAGCAAAACATCAAGCATGCAATGGATACATCTTGGAACCAAAATAAAAAAAAATTCAAGTCAGAGGTTTCTGCTGAGAAGGCTATGCTGACCGCATTTTTTGACCATGAAGAGTCTATCGGCAGACTTTAAAGAGCTTGGTGTAAACATTAATGTCATTCACCACAAAGACACACTAGACAACCTCCATACAGTCATCAAGAATAAGAGGCCTTGTATGCTTTCACATGGTGTGATTCTGTTGAATGACAATACTTGTCCACACTTGCAAGGTAAAGGTAAAGTACAAGACATGAATCGGCGTCTTAGCATGCAAGTTTTCACCCATATGTGCTCGGCCTCCTATTCAGAAGTGTTCGGAGACTTCTGGACAGTGTCACTTCAAGCATCAAAACTCATGATGCGAGGCGTCATTCCTCACCTTCCCAGAGTACTACCATGGTACCCATTTCTGCCAATGGTTGGATCGACCGTGGGTTTTTTTTCCAACCACGAGCACATTTCACACTGCTTCCAGCAGGAATAGAACACTGGTTGTTCGAACATTGGTAGCCTAGTCTGGTGGTTTACCGAATCTGTCACCATGTGACTTTCATTTGTTCAGACTCGTAACAAAATTTCTAATGGACAATTATTCTCCAATACAGTTGTCATGGCCTCGGTGACAAGATGGTTCAGTGAGCAACCAAAGTAATTTTTCTCAGATGGTATCTGCAATCTGCCCAAGCAATGATGGGATGCAAGTCTAAAAGATTATGGCAACTTTTTCTAAAGAACCCTGAGAGTACTTGCTTCATAACAATTGCTTTAATTCTGCCATACCAGCTGCAGAAATATGTGTGTAATAAACCCACTGGGACAAGTTTCCTTTGAACATGCCTCATATTATGCAAACAAATCTAATATGTATGATAATATTCTGTTAATAATATTTGTTCACTTTAAAAAATTACATTGATTTATATAATTTTCTGAAAATATTTTACATTAAATGGCTAAATGTAATTTGAGTAAGAAAAATCAGTTCAAAGGTGTGATAACAAATAACATAACTATTTATGGCAAGAATTAGTACTTATATTGTATGTACTATAAATGAAATAACTAACGACTCACTGTAATTGGATCAATTCTAAAGGGACTGTACTCCTTAAACTCAAATGTGACATTTCCATTATCACCAGCATCATCATCCTTGGCAATCAAATGGGCAACAAGAGTTGTATTATCTGAATCTTCTAGAACTCTGAATGTACTCTCATTGGTAAGAAAGTAAGGATCATTATCATTGATATCCAGCACATCAATGATCACAGTAGTGTTTGATGACAATGGTGGGTTTCCATTGTCAGTTGCAACTACATGAAATCTTAGGTGGGGCATAGTCTCTCTATCAAGTTGTTTAATTAGTGTTAGTTTGCCTGTGGAAATAAAGAAACATCTTTCATTAACTGAATCTTTAAAGTTTGATAATTATCATTTATAATTATAAATAGCAGTTACAGATAATAATTAGCTTGTGTTTTTCATATTATTTTATATATATATATATTATAGATTATTTTAAGATCTATAAGCGTAATGCCTGGAATAACAGTCGGATGTCATAATATAAATAATCTAAGGTATGCTGATGATACAGTCTTAATCGCTAAGAGTGAAAATGAGTTACAAGAAATGTTAGACATTATAGTGAAGGAAAGCTAAAGTAAAGGACTCAGCCTTAATAGCAAAAAGACCAAAGTAATGGTAACAACAAAGAAAAAGACATCACTTCAGTGCACTATAAAGACAAGTGAAACAATATTAAAACAGGTTAATTAATTTAAATATCTGGGAACTTTGTTAACCTCAGAATGAAGATGTACAACAAAGGTGAGATGCAGAATGGCCGAGGCAAAAGCAGCTTTCCAAAAAAATGAGGAAGATACTGTGCAATCCATTTTTGACAATAGAAACAAGAGAAAGAGTTCTTAAATGTTATGTATAGCCAGTCTTAACATATGAATGTGAATCATGGACAACAGGACAACAGACAAGAAAATCACTGGAGTCTGTAGCAATGTGGTTTTACAGAAGAATGTTGAGAATAAGGGGAAAAATTAAAAAATAAAAAAGGTATGTAAGAAGCTTTACATGACAAGTGGACGACACAGACTAAACAACGTTTCGGCTCAATAGGCCTTCATCAGGAACAAACAATAAAAACACACACACACAAATTAATAACGAAACAACCAAAACAAAAAACAATCGAAATGTGTTAAAGAAAACAACAACAAAAAGTAAAACTATCCTGTCAAATCCAAAATAAAATCGTAACCAAGTGCGGCTGTCGTGAACGTCGAAAATCGTGCGAAAAAGTGCGTAAATGTAAACAGAACCAGATGAGTAAACACAGGGGTCAGTGTGCAAACACAAAGGAGAAAGAATCGAATAGTAGTCTGACAGGTGTAAAAAGACGCTAAGAGTGAGATGTCTGAGAGTGGGGTACAGTAAAAATAAATGAGGGGTAAGAAGCACAGAAAAAAAATTTTTATAGAGGAGAAAACCGAAGTGTCTCATAAGGACTAGAGGAGAAGAACTATAAAAAGTATGGCATAGTAAGTAGACCAAAGAACCCAAATATGTGTAGTAGAGAAGGCTATGCAAAAGGGAAGGAGCAAGCAAAAAGAAACTATGCGTATGAGTGTGATACATTCATACCTCTCGGGGTCAGCGAACCATACTGGACTATAAGGCGATTTTCCAAAGTATAGCGGCTGCGGTCGCCAGAGTGACAAAGGACAATACCAGTGACACGGATGTCGTCTTTGCCCTTGTGATCAGGGGAGTTGAAGTGGGAAGATACCGGAGTACCAGTATTTTGTTGGACATCACGTAGATGTTCACAAAATCTTTCCGCTAATCTTCTTCCAGACTCACCAATATAGGTCATATGGCATCGTTGGCATATGATGGCATAAATGATGTTGCGGGACACACATGTGAAGCTATGCTTGATCTCGAACCGTCCATTAGGGAACAAAACCGAGTCAGCAGGGAGCACATAGGCACAGGTAATACAGTTTCGACCACAAGGGGCGTACCGAAGTGTTGAGGGTGGGAGCAAGGGAGATGGCTCCTAACCAAAATATCTCTCAAATTCCTGTCGCGCTTAAAGGCGATCATCGGGGGATCACTAAAAAGTAGACGGGTAGTGGGATCAGAGAGGAGAATGGAACGGTAGCGGTTGAGTATCCTCACAGCAGCTAAGTTGTGGGGATGATATGTGAGGGTGAGTATAGTTCTCTCAGAAGGGGGGCGGTTGGAAGGGGTGAGTGCCTCGGACGGGAGATAAGGAGGACCCGCTGGAGGGCAGACTGGAGGATCGAGTCTGGATAAAGCCGGCGGCTGAAGAAACCTAACATGAGGTGAGCCTGTAGGAGGAAATCTTGGTCATCCTGGCAGATGCGACGGAGACGCAATAACTGAGAGAACGGAATAGAATCACGACAAGAAGGTGAATGGGATGAAGTGTAGAGAAGATAGCAATGGGCGTCTGTGGGTTTATAGAAAATCGAAGTATGGAGGCCAGAAGTACCCAAAGAAACGATAAGATCTAGGAAGGTGACAGAGGAAGTGGATGTACAAGATGTGAACTTGATAGCTTTGTGATAGCCACTAATGTGGTCGATAAACCTGGAGAGGTCATCCTCAGGTAGATCGGTAAGTCCGAAGCAGTCATCAATGTACCGAAGGTATATGATGGGAAGGGGACCTTGATATGAATTGAGAAATTGGTACTCAAGGTAGCCCATAAACAGGCAAGCATAGCTAGGGCCCATCTTGGTGCCCATGGCTACTCCACTAACCTGATCATAGAAGTCACCATTGAACTCAAAGGTATTGAGGTTGAGTACAAGCTCAGTAAGGCGGAGAAGAGTGGCAGTATCCACAGAGGGGGTTGTCTCTGGTCAAGAAAGAAACGTAGAGCTAAGAGGCCGTCGGAGTGAGGAATAGAGGTGTAGAGGGAGCAAACATCAAGGGTAAAAAGTCGGTATGAGCGACCATGGGAGAGAGAGATAGAAGAGAAGATATTAAGTGCATGGTTAGTGTCCTTGACATATGAAGGAAGACTGGCAACCATGGGCTGGAAGACACTGCCTAGATAGTCAGATATGTGTTCAGTCGGGCATGCACACGCAGACACGATGGGGCGTCCTGGATAGTCGATTTTGTGAATTTTGGGGAGCATATAGAAAGATGGTTTCCCAAGACCACTATTCGGGATAATAAGGCGAGACGCGCTAGGGGGAAGGAGGTGGTCACGGATCAGTTCTTTGATGGTAGATTGGACCTGTTTATTGTGGGGGACAGTAGCGTCATCAGGACGGGGTTTATAAAACGTGGTATTGGATAGTTGTTTGTTGCCCTCTGAAATGTATAAGTCTCTGCGCCAAACTACCACCGCTCCCCCTTTATCGGCCGGTTTGATGACAATGTCTTCTCGGCGGCGGAGATTAGAGAGGGCTCGAAGCTCAGAGGGAGATAAATTAGAGCGGTGAAGTTTTCTAGGGCACAGTTGTAGTATCTCACGTGAGGTGACATTAATGTAGTGATCCAAGGCCTGGGATGCGCCGGGTTGAGGGGTCCAATCCGATTTACGGGAGTGGAAGCGGGAAAACTCGTCTACAGGGGTAGATAAGGTGGAAGTTGCAGTAGTGCCAGAGTAATGGAGCTTCAAGCGCATACGTCTATGGAAATCATGGACATCCTTACAAAGATTATAATGGTCACTAAAGGGACGAAGGGGGATAAATTTTAAACCTTTAGAGAGAACAGACCTCTCATTATGTGAGAGATGGAGGTCGGGGGGTATACAAAAAACTAAAGAGTCGGTAGCTGACGTAGCAGGTATAGAGGAAGGTGGGGCGGGGCGGAGGAAGGAGATCTTCTTCTTGTGCTGGGAGGACATAAAAATATAGAGTTGCCTATTAAAGTCGTGGATGATCTGTCGGATAAAATGGTCTAAGCGGTCATTAAACACCTGAGTCTCGACACCAGCAATAGACGCTGAGTGCGCAGGTGGGAGACCAACCTGGTGTAGTTGGCTAGAACGAGCCTCATACGATGGAAACCAAGGCGTCTTTCAATACTATCAAATCGCCTAATTTCACTAAGGTTGGGCTGGTGGACAAAGGGGGTGAATTTAGACCGGAACCCAAAAGGGAGAATCTTAAATCGTATACAATTTTGGAGGAAATTAACGTGGCAACTAAATCTGGTAAGCTTATAAGTAGTAAAGGCGAGTTCAGTGGATATAGAAGAGATGTCTGTAGGTAAATTCTGGAAGGCTAAAAGAGTACCTCGGCGTATGGAGTTCGAAAACTGTTTAAGTGTGGGCATGCTGTCAGAGAAAGGAACAAGGAGATGAGAATACCATGGACAGCAAAGAAGAGTAATGAAAACGCTTGAAAGAGGCCAAAGCAAAACAAGAGCTAATTTCCAATATTGGGAAGAATTGGAAAAATTGAGGGACGAAGAGATAGAAAGAAGGAAAGAGAATACCAGGCAGCTTAACTCTTTCCATATGGAAGTTTTTTATTGACCCAACGGAAGAGATTTCAGAGACAAAATTTTTCATCGTTTTAAGAATCAATACATATTTATATTTATCTAACATATAATATATTATATATGAGTTTTTAGATAATTAAACTAGGTATTAGATTTCACCAATATCAAGATGATACAAGACATGTAAAAAGAATATAGCTTGATGGCGTTCACACTAATCAAATTGAGCATGGCGCACTATGTGGCGGAAACATACGCTGCTGAAATCGACATGGCGCACAGTGTGACGAAACATACAGCAAGAGTTAAGAGAATAGCTTGGCAGAAAGTCAACAACAGAAATGATAAATAACTATCAAGATCGAAAGTTGTGGAAAGACATGATCACCTACGCCAGCAGGCATGTTACTTAATGATGATGATTTTCTTATTAGAATAACATCAATTAAGCAAGGGTAATGAAATACAATTTATTTTATACATACACTTTCTATATTCTATTTTCTTTCTGTATTCTATTTTCCTTGCTTTTATATTCTTTATCAACCAGTTTTCTGAAATATTAAGTTCTTAGAAAATTGACAAATGTATTCTTTACTCCATTTCTAGCATTCTGAGCATTCCTCTATAACACTTCCATTCAAAGACATTGATGTATGAGGAGCTCTGAATAAAGTTTCCAATCTTTGGGTTTTGTGCAGGAACAGAACTAGAGAACAATACAGCATTCTGCCACCAGATGGCTCTACATCAATGTTCTAAAAGTCAGTATGAGAGATGATACCATTGTGGCTTCATGTGGTAGGATATAGCACTGCTTTGTTTGTGATGCCTTGCAAGCAATGCTGTCTTGCTATTGAAAATAGTCGAGAAATATGAACAATGTGTGTGAATCAAATTCTGTGTTAAAAATCTTCTAAAATCCAGGATTTGCTTTTGGCAGGCATGTTGTGAATGTATTCTAAGTAAAACACAAATATGTAAATAGCATGGACTTTTCAAAAGAGGCCAAGAATCATTTGAAGACAATGAATGTTCTAGATGGTCTTCTTCAACAAGCCACATACGAGAAAATGTCAATAAAGTTTGCGTATTAATTCACAAAAATCATTGAAAAACAATTTTCAGACATTGATGGAACACTTAACATGTTAAGGCTCAGTTCAGATGATTTTAACTGAAGATTTGAACATGCTTCAAATTTCTGGGAAATTTGCGCCATGTCATTGTAAACTGGATGATCCACCGTGACAATGACACCCAGCTCACATATACGTTAAAGTGTGTCAGTTATTAGCCCAAAACAAGATGAGTACCATTCCCAACTCTACCTATTCACCTGATTTTGCAATCTGTTATTTTTTCCATTTCCTGAAATTAAAAACAAAATCTCAAGAGTGGATATTTGCCACATTAGAGGAGATTGAAAAGGAAATACAACGGTGTTGGAAAGCCTGAAAAATTATTTTCAGAATGCATTCCAGCAATGGCAAAACCACTGAGATTATTGCATCAACACCCAAGTGTTATAGTATATTTATTGTTTCTCGTTTCTGATATTATATTATAACTTGACAGCACAGCACATTTATTTAGTTGATCATTACAGGTATTTCACGACAGACTCATTTTCTCTCATTATAAAATCATAATCAGTTTATTGATTTCTCTGTTATCAATCTTGGCCCCTGATCGTGCACTATCTTAAATTAATCTTCGTCAATTCAGGACACTCAAGAGACTATCATCGGTGACTATTTGAATGTCCGTAAGTGTATATCTTTCATACAACAGTATTCGTTTGTCTACTTACGAACTTGTAAGAATATATTGCAGCACAATTCTACGAATCTTTCACAACACTTTCACAGCTTAAGTTCATAATGCTCTCTATCAACTTCAAATAATAACTTCTAAACTGATTTGAACTACAACAAGGAGATTCTAACTTCCTAACTAACTAGCTTTGCTACATCAAGAAAACTTACTAACTAAACTTGTGATCTAACTTGCTTAGCTTCTTATTCTAACACTTCTAGTTCTACTTAACTTCTAACTAACTGCCTTCGGCAGTTTGGCCGAAGCCGGACTAAGCTTACTTAGTCTACATTTTAACTTCATCTCTGTCTGTAACCTGCCTAATTCCTGTTGTGTTGAAGTTTAAATACTTCAACCACTCTCTTCACCTGAAAATCAGTAACCAATCAAAATTGTCGCGAAGTGACAATTTGCGACTCCCTCCAGATCACTTGCAGCCTTGAACTCTACAACAGACTTGTGTCTCAACTGTCTAAGACTTTGACAATAACATATTATTTTTGTGACTTCTATAACCTATTAAAAATAATATTACTTCACGACTCTGACCTTTTCTGGTAGCTGTTTACTGGACAGTAAAGTCGTGAGATGAAAGCATGCTATTTGTTATTTCCCCAACCTGCTGTTGGTGGAAATCTCTATCTCCTCTCACTCACAAACTTGTTTTGAAGTGAAATTTCCCTGGACCTAAATTATTCATTGTGTCGTCCAGTAATTCTGGACATTTCCTTCTTACATTGGTGGGTGTCCTTGTTATGTCTGAGGACCCTACCCCGATGTGAACTATTTCTGGCTGAAAATTTTCCATTCCCCAACTTCATGTCCTAACTCTGCTGGTCGCTACTATTTGTTACTGCTATTATCTATTGAGAAGCGGGTAACAACTAAGTTACCTGCCCCCATGCTCTCACTAGCTATAATCTATTTAACACATCTCCCTTCATTGTCTTAGATTTATTGCACAGTAAATAAATCTTAGTACCATCACAGCAAAAAAATAGTAATAGAGTAATGTATGCAACATCATTGACTTGACTATTAATCATAATATTTAACATAAAATTCTAAGTCTCTTAAAAAAAATCAAGTGAAATGTTCACTCTAAATAATTGTCACAATAACAACATTCACTCTTTAATAATTAAGTAAGCATCAATAACTCTTGGAGAACAATAAGGTATTGAACAAGAAAAACGCTATTAGAAAAAAAATTCTTAACAAAACTTTTACAAGGGAAATAATTATATATATATCCAGTTGTGTCCCTTGACATAAAAAAATCTCAGTCTTATTGAGAATATATCTTAAACTAACTCTTATTAAATGAATTGGTAGACTGTGCTCTCGACAGCACTATGCATTATAGGCATCACCACAACAGGATATCTTTTGGACTGGCATCTGTGATCCCGTATGACAATCTAAAAATAGACTCATTAACAATTCACAACATTTATTACAATCTGTATTTTTTTCACAGGTATTAATAAAATATTAACATTATCATCAACCACTCATATTTACAAATGACATCTCTGACAGAACATAAGTTATTTAATTGAATGAGTCTCATGTTCCAGCTTATTGCAGGAGCTACTACATTACGTGCTCTGTGCACACCGTGAGCTGTGCGTCTCATCTGTTTTGATAATGTTTCGATATTCCAATTGTTTACAATGAATGATGATATCGTATGATAGGGAACCGTTGGCTGTATTCACTTTCTGCGTGGTTTTTGCCTTATGTCTTTTGACGTGTGCTGAGACTGCTACAATGGGGACTACAGTTACCTTTCTTTGTTTGGAAGATGAGATATTAATTCGGATGATTACGCTAGCACGGGCGGTTGAGCAATTATGGATTTAAATTCATTTGCAGTGATACCGGGGCCTTCTATGACCAAATAACCAAATCTCTGACAGATGTCTAATTACTGATCTGAAAAAGAAGTATTAATATGTCTTCATTACTATCAGAACCTATTCTTCTTAATGCTCATAGACATATATAGAACAATAATTGGACAATGCACACATATCTCCAGAGATCATGATCACAAACAACACTTAGCTTGAGCAACTTATACATATAAATATATATATATATATACATATATATATACATATATATATATATATATATATATATATAAAAAAGTAAAGTACCCCCCGTCACGCCAAGTGGCGTATAGGGAAATATGGTGTTAGTGACCCTATATTTTACAGACCTTCAGCACATGATTTTTGGGGTAATGTGGTCGGTATTACGCCCGTGCTGCTTTACTTTCCCAGAAATAATCCGGTACCCATTTAAGGCTGGGTGAACCCGGAGCCGTCGGTTGGGATCGAACCCTACCCCTTGTCCGTAGTAGCCCAGTTCACTAACCACTGAGCTATCGCGGCTCCCACTAATTTTTAGGGAATTAGTAAAACCCAGGTGTCCTCGCCAGGGAACGAACCCCGGCTGTTGCCGTGGTAAGCCAACCGCCTATCGATTGCGCTAACCGGACACCCTATATATATATATATATATATATATATATATATATATATATATACTTCAGACTTAATTTCTCTATTGATGTAACCTTTCTCGAGTTATCACTGATACATAATTAATTTCACATGAGCCTCACTCTCTAGAGTCATTTTCTTCATGAAACTCTCTCTTAGTATCTTCTATCCATCTTCAAGATCAGAAATTATATCTGGATACAGTCCATGTGACAATGTATCTTATCAGCCATTCATTTATTCGACTCAGATATATCTTGTTTAAATCTTTCAGGACCAGAACAGGAAACAGGAATTGTCAGATTTGGACCAGGTTAATTTCCTGTTTCCAGAAATTTTACCATATACCTTTTTCATTTGACTACTTCACACAAAAATTTAGATAAATGTGGCATGTGTTATACATAATCGGAAAGGGAAATGGATACAGAAAATTAGAATAGCAATATATTTATGACATATGATTATTTAAAGGAATAAAATATTATTCATCATCATCATCGCGTGCTTCTCCGCAACGAAGGTTGGCTACCATGGATCGCGATTCTACTCTGTTTCTTGCTTTGATGGTGCAGGCTGACATAGATTGACTTGTCCATCTTTTGATGTTACTCGTCCATGTTAGTCTTGGTCTGCCTCTTTTACCTTGTATTTTTCCTTCCAATATTACTTTTAGTAGGCTGTTGTGTCTTTTAACAAGCCCCAAAAATTTCATTTGTCTTGTCTTAATTGTATTTAGTAGTTCTCTTTTTATTTTCAGTTGTTTTAAAACTTCATCGCTTGTTATCTTTTGTTTCTATCCAATTCTACCTATTCTTCTATAAATCCACATTTCAAAGGCTTCAATTTTCTGTTCTGTTTTCTTGTCTAATGTCCATGTTTCTGCACCATACAGGAATATTGAGAAGACGTAACATTTTGCCATTCTTAGTTTCAGCCCTGCTGATATTTGTTTTGTTGTTAGTATATTTTTCATGGCATTAAAATGGAGGCGAAGGCGAGCCCCACCCAGCACCAGAGCTGGAAGTCGTCAGTGACTCATAACTGATGGATTGCGCCAGGATCGGTGAACCAGAACCATCCAGACTCTGCTACACCTCTCCGCGGTGACTCCAGAAACAGACTAACCTGTCTAGTCTGGCCAAGCGAGCAGGGATCGAAGAGGGAAGACAAACCCGGTACTCAAAATGTTGGCTGAAGTCGGATGTGTTGGGCCGAAAGGCGCAGATATCACAGTGTTACACTGCAAACTTCAACACAATGTAACTACGTCCACTTAACGTCCTTTTAAGGGCGGATGACGAGGAGGAAGTCTACGGTTCGTATCCGCTAGAATACCTCAAATCATCGGGCGACCGCATCATCATCATCATCATCATCATCATCATCATCATCATGGCATTAAAATTACTTTTTGCCATACCTATTCTTTTGTTTATTTCCGTTTTGTATTTTCCATCATTGGTTATAGTATGTCCCAGGTAGTTGTAGCTCTGGACTGTCTCCAGATGTATTCCCTCAACTGTGATATTTAATTGTAGGTCTTGAGAATTTTCTTTGTTTATGATCATAGTTTTAGTCTTTTTGATATTCATTTCTAGTCCATATTTTTTGCTTGTTATTTTTATCATATTAAGCAATTGTTGTAGGTTTTTAGGATTTCTGCTAGTAGAACAGTATCATCAGCATATCTTAGGTTATTGATTATCTTTCCATTAATGTTTAGGCCTGGATCTCTGAGATGTTTTTAAAGATTTGCTCAGTGTATAGATTGAACAAGCTTGGTGATAAGATGCATCCTTGTCTTAATCCTCTTTTTATGTCCATGGGTGTAGAGTTCTCCTTGTTATATTTTATTATTGCTGTTTACTCCCAGTACAAATTACATATTAGTCGTATGTCTGTGTCATCTAGATTTATATCCTTTAGGCAGTCTATGAGTTGGTTATGGTGTATTCTATCGAAAGCTTTGGTGTAGTCTATAAAGCAGGCATATATTGGTTTGTTTACTTCTGCGTACTTTTCAATCATTGTTCTCATGCTGAATATGGCTTCTTTTGTCCCACTGTTTTTCCTGAATCCAAATTGTTGCTCATCTAATTCAGTATTGGTTTTATTCTGAATCCTTCCCTGTATAACTTTTAGTAAAATTTTTGTTACCTGGCTCATTAGGCTTATTGTTCTGAAATGGACGCTTCTTGCGTCCAAGCCATGTAAACAATGTTGACTTTCCTTGTCTTCAACGGTTTATCTCATTCTGTTAGAGAATTTCACGCTATCTGTTACCACAGTGAGATGGCGGATTTTTTTGAAATGTAAACACGGGTTTGATAATAAATGTGTGTACACAGTTCGTTAACCATCGCTGTAGATCAAGTCTTTATTCCCTAGCTTCGTTAGCAACAATGGAAGCTAATGACCTTACTTGTGCAGCGGTTGGTTTGGACAAATTGTACGTTACAATGTCACTGCTATAATGGCTTAGTTGTGACAAAACTACAGGGACATACCCAAACAATGACAGTTGTCAGCACAAAATTTTCGCACCCCAGTGTCAGTACTTGGATTTTGTTTGCAAATATGCCCAAAAATCTGAACCTACTTTCCTGTTTGATGGCAACGACACCTCATGTAATCCGGACACAGATTCTACATCAGTTGAGGCAACTCTCAATCAATCTTTGCCGTGCTCCTGGTTTAGGATTTATGCGAATGACTTAAAATATCCGGACAGTTTCACGATAAAACTGAATGGTTCTGCCTTATGTAACAATGTATCAAGGTTTGTAGTTAGTCCGCACGAGATTGATGCCTTCTGCCCTGGGGCTGGTCTGATCAACAAGTTACGGATTGAAAGGGCGATAGTTGCAAATATCTGCTCCAACTACATTGGCGGGGGTCGGAAACTGGCTCTCAAACAGAACACAAACCAGACCGATTTAATGCACAAAACATTTGATGCTTGTTATACAGGAGACGGATGTGGACCAGAGGCCGCAGTTAATAGCAAAACAAAGACCAATCTCTATGACAATGACTGCACACACACACAATGGAGAAGTGGAACCAATTCTGTTTACTGGTATCTGAACTTTGCAACGCCCCAGAAGACTCACATCATTCGAATCTATCATCGAGCTAGCACTATGATTCGGGTAAAGAATGACACTCTAAGGGCTTTCTCTGACAGTGGCGGAGTAGTGTTCCAGTATAATGATATATCCTACCCTAATTTATCTGTGAACACTATTGTAGTCAAAACACAAACGTCAATGGCACACATTAAGATTGAGTTCTCACCGACCATTTCGCAGGCCGACTTTGCACTGACGGTATGTGAGGTGCAAACATTTACAGACACCTATTGTCTGGACGAGCAGTCTTGTCGTTTTGTGCAGTGTGTAGTGGGTGTAGTAAAGGCTGCAATGTCATCATCGGTACTTGTCACGGCTACTGTTCACATGGGATCTATGGACACGACTGTTCCGGGTCTTGTCTCAGTGTCTGTCCTTTATTTGAGGAAAAATCTGGAAAATGCCTACATTGTAAACATCTTGGCTATACCTGTAATGACACTTGTCCAGATGGTAATTTTGGGCTACAGTGCGAACAGATGTGTTCTGATGGCTGTGACATCATATGTACTCTCAAATGTCCGGACAACTGTTTCAACGACACCTGTCAACAGTCGATCGGGAATCTGTACATGCATACATGCAAGAGAACGTTCTATGGGTCAGACTGCACTCTCAAAACTCCGGACAACTGTTTAACGAAACCTGTGATTCCCACGTTCAGAAGAGTCTGCCGACTACAACAAGCCCAAGCATATGGACACTTTAATGTGTTTCTGTGCTAGACATGGTTCATTTCTTGGTGTTTTTTAGTGAAACCATGGCTCATATCTTGCTGTGTTTCTGTCCTAGCCATGGCTCATATCTTAGCTTGTGTGTGCTGGCCATGGCTCATATCTTGGTGTGTGTCATGTTAGTCATATCTCATATCTCGGTGTGTCCGTGTTAATCATGTCTCATATCTTTATGTGTGTCTGTGTTTAGTCATATCTCATATCTTAGTGTGTACCAGTGTTAGTCATGTCATATCTTTGTGCGTGCATGTCTGGGTTAGTGATATCTCATATCTTTGTGTGCATGTTTATGTTAGTCATATCTCATATCTTTGTGTGTGCATGTCTGTGTTTGTCACATCTCATATCCTTGTGTGTGCATGGCTATGTTAGTCCCATCTAATATCTTTGTGTGTGCATATCTATGTTAGTCATATCTCTTATCTTTGTGTGCATGTCTATGTTAGGCATGTGTCATATCTTTGTGTGTGCATGTTAATGTCATTTATATCTCATATCTTTATGTGCATGTTTATGTTAGTCATGTGTCATATATCTTGATGTGTGTCAGTGTTAGTCATGCCTCGTATCGCTGTGTGCATGTCTGTATTAGTCACATCTCATATCTTTGTGTGTGCATGTCTGTGTTAGTCACATCTCACATCTTTGTGTGTGTATGTCTGTGTTAGTCACATCTCACATCTTTGTGTGTCCGTGTCTGTGTTAGTCACCTTTAGTGACTCGGGCAGATGGTGCTCGTAAACCTGGGAGGGCCTACCATCTAAGGGCAGAATCCCCCTACAGAAAAGATCATCTGCTGCCTTGCAGGAAGATTGGGGACAATCAAAGGCTAGGGAAAGCAAACCCGAATAAAATGCTGGCTGAAATCGGATGCACTGGGCCACTGGCGCAGAACACAGTGCAACGTATTAACGGGTGTTCAGTCAGAGTGGATCTGACAGACTCTAATTGTGATGTTCTGTTTGTGGGGGCGATCAACACACTTAGCCTGACAGCTGACCTCATATGAGAGTCTGGAATCCTTACTCTGATTTAGTCCTGAACGCAGAGAGAGAGAGAGAGAGTTCTGAAATCACTGCATTCAACTGCACCGTTCTTTTTTAAGGCAATGCAATGAAAGTTGATATTTTTAGATCGTTTGGTATAATAAATTTGTAGCCATACCGAAGAAGTCAGGAGCCACTGATTGTGAAGACCATCACACTATTAGTCTCATGAGCCATATGACTAAAATATTACTAAGAATAATCATGAGACATGTAAGGAACAAAATAAAACCAGAAATAAGTGAGGAACAATGTGGATTTGTGGAAGGAAAGGGCACCAATAAAGCAATATACATCTAAGAACATTGATAGAAAGATCTATAAGGGTAAAGAAAGATCTATATATGTGCTTTATAGACTACACAAAAGCATTTGACAAAGTAAAGCATGTGGAAATAATCAACATGCTGGAGAAATTAAACATTGATAGCAAGGATCTGCGAATCATAAAAAACATGTACTGGCAACAAACAGCAGCTATACGAATTAAATACCAACAGGACAATTCCAATATATAAAACAAGGAGTCAGACAAGGCTGTGTTCTGTCGCCAGATTTGTTTTCACTTTACAGCGAATATATTATGAGATCAATAGTAGACAAAAAAGGAATTGAAGTCACGGTCACAACATAAATAATTTGCGATATGCAGATGACACAGTCTTAATAGCAGAGACAGAGAACGAACTACAAGAAATGATAGACATAATAGTAAAAGAAAGCAACAAGAAAGGTCTCAGTCTGAATAGTAAGAAAACAGAAGTAATGGTTATATCGAAGAAACAATCACCACCATAATGCAGCATAAAAATAAACGAGACAAATCTGAAACAAGTGCAAAGCTTCAAATACTTGGGCACAATAATAACATCAGATGGAGATGCACCACAGAAATAAAAAGCAGAATAGCTCAGGCAAAAATAGCATTTCAGAAAATCAAAATATCTTATGCAACAAATCTATGTCAATAAAAATGAGAAAGAGAGTTCATCGGTGCTATATAGAACCAATTCTGACCTATGGAAGCGAATCATGGACAGTGGACAAACAAATGAAAAGACGATTGGAGGTCACAGAGATGGGATTTCTCAGAAGAATGTTGAAAGTTCCCTGGACAGCTAAAAAGACCAATGAGGAAGTTCTCAAAGAGGCCAACACAAAAAGGGAGCTCTTAAAAACATCAGAAAAAAGCAATCAACATTTTTCGGGGACATCATGAGAAGAGGAAAGTTGGAATACGTAGTTACAACTGACAAAATAAAAGGAAAGAGAGATCGCAGGAGACAAAGAGAGAAAATACTGGATAGCTTGGTGTCATGACATGGAAAACAGTCAACAATAGAACTGATACGATGCACTGTAGATAGAAGATTGTGGAGGGACATGATCACCTACGCCAACCGGTATGGCACATGATGATGATGGTATAATAAAAATATTAAAAATAAAAAATATTTTTTAAATATAAAATATTCAAGGTAGATCATTTTTAATTTAAAATATTGTAATTCACTTACCCTTTTCCATGTTTATATGTGTTACTATCCATTTGTCTTTAAATATTACACAACATAAATCCAAATTCCCCAAAATACAGTTTATTTGATTAATTTATGTCCACAAATAATGAAATTATGTACATTTTTGTAAATGATCCCAGAATGAAAAAATATTATAAATTTATGTGACATCATAACAATATTATTTACAAATCAAGTTTATTATTTGTATTTACACAACTGGACTTATTTTGTGTGATATGTCCCTAAAGTACCAGTTTTGTTATCAGAATAACTACCGCTCGATTCCTCTGAGGCACTGATAGTGCTTTAATAGAAGGCATCCACTAGCTAAACCTAAGCCAGATCGTCTTACCTTTTTATCATAA
This sequence comes from Megaustenia siamemsis, assembly GCA_032433765.1. NCBI lineage: Eukaryota > Metazoa > Mollusca > Gastropoda > Stylommatophora > Ariophantidae > Megaustenia > Megaustenia siamemsis. Next base: position 47,700,252 of record JAVIAB010000073.1, read on the forward strand.
CTTTTACCAATATTCCGACCCAATATCACAACAACAAAATTATTGTCAGAGTAAATACAATGAATACTCTATTTCTGAGTCACTCAATAACAAGGTTTCGAACATAGATCTAGCTCTGCTCTATATCGTTTTGGTCGACTGCAAAAAGTATCAACAGTGGGCGTGGCCATTATGTGATAAAATTTTGAGAAATAAACAATGAATACAAATTTAAAATTTTCCAGCGTTCAAAACTTTGACCATGCCGGTATAAACAAAAAGATCAAGAAAGAGAACTCTCTTACTTCCTGAAATCAAGTATTGGTTGAAATAAAAACGAAAATCAGTGAAAACGAATCAAATATTCAGCTACACTCGAAATAACTGACATGTCGGTGAGTGGTTAAGACTGATCAATTTCATAGAACCGAGGTGTTGGATAATAGTCCGGAAAGAGTTAATCTCTTGTACTCACAGGACTACTATTTAGTCTCAATAATTCTGGAAATTCTCTTCTGAGTTTCATTTCTCTCTTCTCACCATCTCATATGGCTTCTTATAAGTCTCATATAATTTTTTTTCATGTAACCTTTCACGAGTTACCACTCTGTTACACAATTACTTTCACATGAGCCTCACTCTGTAGACTCATTTTCTTCATGATACTCTCTCTTAGTATCTTCTATCCATTCTCAAAATCAGAATTATCTCTTAAGTGAAGCACACTAATGTTTCATCTATCTCTTATTGAATTTCTTTCTTCTGCATATCTCAAACTTAATGTTTGTTTTGTGCTCTCCCATGTTTCCTCTGGCACTGATTCTACCTTACCTTCTCATGAATGTTGATACCTCATCCAAACAAATCTGGAAGGCTATATTCCTTAGGTCCCTGTTCTGTGTTAAGTAGGCAAACTTTTCTATACTCTCTATCCATCCTCTAAATTTTGATGTCTCTCCTTTAAATGTTGGGATGCTAGTGCTGATGTTCTGATGGTTGATCGCTAGTCTCAGTTCAGTTAGTGTTTCAGTTGTGGGGTCTAATGTGGTTGCCATGTCTCACTACAATACCTATCTCACCTTTGACTGTTGATAGATCAAAAACAATTAAAGTATATTATATGTTATTATCATGTAAAATTATCAGCACTTTATGAACTCTGACCGCAGTTTCTGAAACAAACAGAAAATATTATTAGTTAATTTCCCTGTGGAATAAAACAATGTTACACTGTAGTATAATATTAATAATTAATATATTAAATTATAATTTATGTAGTCTTCATTCAATTTAACATAAACTATTTAAAACAAATACAGCCAGCACATAAAAAAATGTATTACAAAATGGTATTTCAAATTACCAATAATATTAATATTTTAAAAATAATTATTTAACTAAACTATATACATTATTTATTTAAATTATTCATTGTGTCGTCCAGTAATTCTGGACATTTCCTCCTTAGCTTGGTGGGTGTCCTTGTTATGTCTGAGGACCCTACCCCGATGTGAACTTCTATTTCTGGCTGGAAATTTTCCATTCCCCAACTTCATGTTCTAACTCTGTTGGTCGCTACTATTTTTTACTGCTATTATCTATTGAGAAGCGGGTAACAACTAAGTTACCTGCCACCATGCTCTCACTAGCTATACTCTATTACACCAAGAAAACAATTTCACAAGGAACAGGGGACTATAAAATGTAAAGTAGGTGTATACCATTTTGTGGGGTTAGTTCTGAAACTTTTTCACACTATCTGGCATTTTTCAGCAGATCTATTGATTGACTATGTTTCACAACCACGTGTTGCTGTCAGAAAGATACAGGCTCTTAAAAACCTAAGTCTTGTTGCATTATCAGTTCCTTGCCACATGTGCAATTGTTTTAATGTATTCAAAGCTAAGTTCAGTCTTATTTTGATCTCCTTGAAAGACTTCCTAGCATCTATTATTAATTAATGAATCAAGATATTAACAAATGTCTACACTTTCCAATATTTGTCCATTAAAAACATATATCAGTTTTCATATACAGTTCTGAAGAAATTATGTTCAGAGGTCAGACAAATATATGTATGTGAAAAAAGTAAAAGAGCCTAAAAAATCAAACTAGTATAATGATTTTGAGGTAATTTTAAGACTCCAATTCTGTTAAAGATGTCATTTAAATGTGATAGAAGGAAACTGTTTCATAGTTTTTGTAAGAAAATAAAATAAATGAATGCACATAATCAGGATTCAGTAACTATCTGCTTCTAGGATGTGCAAAGCCATGGTTGCAAAGTGGTTAGAGTGCCTGTTTACTGTTTAAATGTGTCTGTTAAATTCTCCAAATATGGCAAATTTTAAGCCAACACAACTTTAGGGTTCTAACAGCTTCTTAAAATAGGAAGAGAACTTTCTTGGAAAAAAAACTAAAATGACAATGAATCTTGTTGTACTTGGATTCTACTGTGTCAATTCATGCTTGCAATCATTCATGCTTTCTATAACATTGAAACAAGTGCAACACTTCAATACTTGGGCACAATAATAACATCAGATGGGAGATGCACCACAGAAATAAAAAGCAGAATAGCTCAGGCAAAAATAGCATTTCAGAAGGTTAAAAATATCTTATGCAACAAATTTATGTCAATAAAATGAGAAAGAGAGTTCATCGGTGCTATATAGAACCAATTCTGACCTATGGAAGCGAATCATGGACAGTGGACAAACAAATGAAAAGACGATTGGAGACCACAGAGATGGGATTTCTCAGAAGAATGTTGAAAGTTCCCTGGACAGCTAAAAAGACCAATGAGGAAGTTCTCAAAGAGGCCAACACAAAAAGGGAGAACATCAGAAAGAAGCAATCAACATTTTTCAGGCACATCATGAGAAGAGGAAAGTTGGAATACTTGGTTACAACTGGCAAAATAAAAGGAAAGAGACATCATGGGAAACAAAGAGAGAAAATACTGGATAACTTGGTGTCATGGCATGGAAAACAGTCAACAACAGAACTGATACGATGCACTGTATATAGAAGATTGTGGAGGGACATGATCACCTATGCCAACCGGTATGGCACATGATGATGATGATGATGATAACATGCTAGAAGTTGGTAATATACATTACCCTGATCTGTGATCTTGAAACTGCTATAAGCATCTGGCAATGAAAACGTGATATTTTGATTTTTGTCTGCATCAGTAGCTGTTAGTGTGGTGATCTCTGTGCCAAGCTTAGTACCCTCCGATACATTCAGATATAACCCACTTCCACTGGTGGTTATTATGGGTGGATTATCATTAACATCAAGGAGACTCACTGTCACAGTTGCTGAAACATTTATAAAAACTGTACTACCACAAACAATTAACATTTTTTCTGGCACATCATGAGAAGAGGAAAGTTGGAATACCTGGTTACAACTGGCAAAATACAGTGAAAGAGATATTGCAAATAACAAAAAGATAAATTACTGGACAGCTTGGTGTCATGGCATGGAATACAGTCAACAACAGAACTGATAACTGATACGATGCACATTAGATAGAAGATTGTGGAAGGACATGATCACCTACACCAACAGGTATGGTACATGATGATGATGACCAGAAATATTATCTTTGTTGGTTGTAATGGCTGTGCACTTTCTTCATAACTTAAATATAAATAGGTTCATTTCTTAGAGGATCTGTCGATTCAATGGCTAAAAATGTGTACTTGCTTCTAAAAGTAAAGGAAAGTAGTTACTATGAGGAATGACAATGGCTTCTTCAATTTCAAATGTTATGAGATTGCAAGATTTAAGATACTTTCCACTTCTTTAACATTTCCTGCTAATGGAACTATCTGTCATTTTAAAAATAGAACATAACTGAGATATTACTAATGCACATATAGAGAATAATGATATGAAAACTATTGTTGTCACTGAATAGAGTTAAAAAGAGGACAGTGTTTAGAACTTGCAAAGAGGTTAAAAGTGTTGTATGTGAATCAGCATCACAGTGCCAGTTGATACCATATTCTTTTGTCATCTAGAAGGTGGTTAACCAGAAACTTCTGGTTGGTGTTGCCTTCAGTACGAACTCTGAAGCAATAACAACATTCCCTGACCTTCTCAGAGTGCAAACTCTGGTCCCCGTTTTACCTGGAGACTGGGTGGGTCACAGACATTTTGACAAACCATTGGTACTGCATGCTGTATTAGTACCTAGGTAGCCTAATTGATGTTGAGTGCTTTTCATAACTACACTATTACCGCTTCCAGAACTAGCAATTCTGTTATTCTAAACAAAAATTATAACTTGAAGAAACACATGAAGTGCTTTAGGTCAAACTTTTTGCATGAGAATTGAATGTAGAGGTTGTCTTTAGAATAGCAAGAAGTCTGTGACAGTGGATGAGATGGAAAATTTAGAAATGATCAATGGCTCAGAAATTGAAGGCAGCAAAATGTGCAGTACACAAACTTTACTATTCTAGACCAGAGCATTTGAAGTGTGGGAGCCAGAGCTCTTTCTCACTGTTATTTATCTTTGCCTACTCATTCAACCGGGTACCAATTTTTTTTAGTTGGGTCAGCTGGAGAGTATCAAACTGCAATTAAGCCCACATTCATCACCAAATCGAGGGACTGCTACTACACAAATAATGCTCTCAATAAAATGAGAAAAGAGTGAAAACTGACAGATGTACCTGAAAATGTCAAAGGACTGTAAATGAAAACAAATAAAACAGTACAGTAAATGTATGTGGATTAAATAACTGTGAAAGCATTAAGATTCATGACTAATTTAACAAGAACTAAAGTGGGGACAAATGGATCCCTTCTTTGGTTTAGAAAAGTATAAAAGCTAGAAGACCATCAACATGAGTAACAGAGGCTGAAGGCACAGCAGACACTGTTGAAAAAAGAATGAGAAAAATAATTCTATTTATATACATTATACAAAAATAGACAGAAAAATATCAAACCATGGAAGTAAAATAATTCATGAGAGAAAAATTAACTTAGTAAATGAGAGTAACTAAGAACATGATTGACTGAATGAAATTCTTTTGACAGAAGATCAAAGTTTAATAAAAAGAAAATGAAGAATGACTGCAATACCATGCAATGAAGCCTAATGAAATCATCAAAGGCTAGTATCATGAAAAATGGAAACAAGAACATTCAAAGTTTAATGAGAGGGATGGATACCTGCAACTATCAAGGAGGGATCAAGTCATCATACTTCGCCTATGCACTGACCACAACAAAATAAGAAACATGCTCACTAAATTCAAAATAAGAACTACCAGCCATTGCTACTGTACCCTGGATGACATCACAACAAAAAACATTCCACAGGGTTGCCTCCAGTATACAGACCTGTGGCCCACCCCCACCTCCCTGGAAGGGAAACTTTATGGGGCAACCAAACCACTGGAACAGACATCAGCCTTCATAAGAGAGTCTGGAATCCTAGTGTGATTGATATTTATATCGCAGAAGAAGAAACATAAGAAAGCATTTTCACATTGGATAGAAGACTTGAAATATAATGTTAGAAGTCAAAACTGGTATACATAATGTTGCCAGTACAAACCAATTAAGCAATAAAACAGCAAAAAACATATACTATATACCTACTGTCACTCTGAATCATTGTAAAAGACATGAAAATTATCTCAATCACAAAGGAGGAAGATGTGAGATGCTATGCTGGAAAAAAACAATTAATATTATTATTAAAGACAATGAGAAATAGTCCTATTGTCCTTTTGAACCAAAGATGGCACATTGGACAAACATTCAAAACTCTCCATATCCAATAAATATCTTTGTTGCTATTTATCAGACTTGCACAAGTCGTGCAGTGAGTCTCGCCAAAGTATCCATATTCAGAGTGAGCTTTTCAATCATGGCAAGGAAGAGATATAATTACACCAGAGAAATTGTTACAACTATAGTCCGCATTAAACACTTTAAAATATAATAGTGGTTCAGCTATCTCATGAAGTAAGGCCCAAACATGTATCTTTATGAACTGAAACTGTTGCCCATGCAGACGGTTTGGCTCGCAATGAAGTTCAACTTTGATAATACCATAACTGACAATACAATTTGGCAGCATGTCGTTCTGTTTTTGCAAAGACTAATGTAGTCGCTTAACAATTTAAGTTGCTTTGTTTGTTTCAAATGCTTGTTTTAAGTGCTTGTTTTCAAAGAAACTGGTGTGAGGAAGTGTCTGCGCACGCTCTATTCAATGGAATTCATTTGGAATCATCCCATGTGTCTCTGATTAGAGCTGCGTGGTAGCCGACCTTGTCACTAGAATTTGCCAATGCGCTTTAACTGGGACTGTGACATGAGTGGAGCGGATACAGGGATTTTGCAACTGCAGTGAAACTGATTGCATGAACAGAAACAGACTTTCATCATCATCATCATGTGCCGTACCGATTGGCGTTGGCGATCATGTCCTTCCACAATCTTCTATCTACAGTGCATCGCATCAGTTCTGATGTTGACTGTTTTCCATGCCATGACACCAAGCTATCCAGTATTTTCTCTCTTTGTCATGCGCGAGCTTTCTTTCCTTCTATTTTGCCAGTTGTAACAAAATATTGCAGCTATCCTCTTCTCATGATGTGCCCAAAAAATGTTGATTGCTTCTTTCTGATGTTTTATAAGAGCTCCCTTTTTGTGTTGGCCTCTTTGAGAACTTCCCTTGGTCTTTTTAGCTGTCCAGGGAATTTTCAACATTCTTCTGAGAAATCCCATCTCTGTGGCCTCTAGTCTACTTTCATTTGCTTGTCTGTTGTCCATGATTCGCTTCCATAGGTCAGAATTGGTTTTTATATAGCACAGATGAACTCTCTTTCTCATTTCTATTGACATAGATTTGTTGCATAAGATATTTTTAACCTTCTGAAATGCTATTTTGGCTATTCTGCTTTTTATTTCTGTGGTGCATCTTCCATCTGATGTTATCACTGTGCCCAAGTATTTCAAACATTGCACTTGTTTCAGCTTTGTCTTGTTTATTTTTATGCTGCATGATGGTGATGATTGTTTCTTCGATATAACCATTACTTCATGCACCACATACATACTTTATGCACCACAAAAACTCTAACAATTTGGGTCAAGAAAGACTGATTAGGCAATCCTTTTTTTTCTCCATGCATTCTTTTTTCTAATTTCTTGTTCATTTTAGAACAAGGCATGTCTTGACATTCTTATAGATGGATACAAAAATGTATATCCTAACCAGACGGTACAACTCAACATATTTTTACTACTGGTATTTGTTGTTGGTTCTTTTAAAGAATTCATCATTAGTTTAAAATAAAAAAACTATCTTTACGACAGTTAGTATCATTGGTGGTGTAAGTCGGGGGGGCTCATGATAGAACCAGTGGGATAAAGGCCGCTTGGTCAAAGCAGTCGCCACGACATGTGAGGCTCAGGATTTTTATTTCATCCCCGATAGAAAAAATCCTTTCTGTCTATTGCGGGTTTCAAACACCGTATGCCGGCTTTTTAGGTAGCGAAACAGTGGTTTTAGCTGCAAGGCCAAACGTACTTCCACACAGCCATGCACACCTCATCATTAGTGGTCTTTATAAAATCATCTAAATCATTCTACTCTACTCAAGCACAAAATTATAAAAGTGTCTTTTCTTTGTCTGTCTTTTTATTATTGTAATCCTTTTTTAGTCAAATTTCTTCCATTAGGGATACATTGTGTGTTGAACACACTGGTTATGTGACCTTTACTCACTGTCTCTTAGTTAACTTTTGGCAGATCCTGGAAATGGTTTAATTCCGCAAGATTTTTTCTAAATAACAGTAATTCTTTTGACATTTGAAATCAAATTTCTTGTCTGTAATAAATATCAAGAATAAAAATAGCTAATATAAGAACAGATATCAATTTTTGAGACGAAAATCTAAAAATTAATATTTCTTAACATTTGTAAATTTCCATCACCACCCTATAATGCTTAAAAAAAAAAATAATAATATTTTGATTGACTAGCATTCCAATTTCTCATAAATTCTCTAACATTTTTCATTTTATTGACAGACATGATACTGAAACACATTTAAACATTTTCATGACCCTTTTACACTATTTATCTATACTCTATACAACTCATATCACTAACTGACAATATCTAACCTGTAGCTTCTTGTTTACCACTAGATGCATTTTTATCAGCAACTACAACTTTTAGGATCATCTGTTCTACTTGTTCCCTGTTCATCTCTGATTTCACAGTTATAGTCCCAGTTACAGCATTTATGTCCAACCATTTCTGCATGTATCATATTTTATGAAAATCATATAAAATTATAAATAACTGCAATTATACATAATTATATGTGCATAACATTAAGAATTCATTGCAAACAATATATAAAATAAATTATTATATTATAATGATTATATCATTGTGCACCTTCATATTGCCAGTATTGAATTTAAGAACTATAACAGAAGGCTTCAGATATCAATTTTAATAGTTACACAGAAGGTTTCAGAGATCCATTTTAATAGTTACACAGAAGGTTTCAGAGATCCATTTTAATAGTTACACAGAAGGTTTCAGAGATCAATTTTAATAGTTACACAGAAGGTTTCAGATATCAATTTTAATAGTTACACAGAAGGTTTCAGAGATCAATTTTAATAGTTACACAGAAGGTTTTCAGAGATCAATTTTAATAGTTACACAGAAGGTTTCAGAGATCAATTTTAATAGTTACACAGAAGGTTTCAGAGATCAATTTTAATAGTTTGACAGAAGTTTCAGATATCAATTTTAATAGTTACACAGAAGGTTTCAGATATCAATTTTAATAGTTACACAGAAGGTTTCAGAGATCAATTTTAATAGTTTGACAGAAGGTTTCAGAGATCCATTTTAATAGTTACACAGAAGGTTTAAGAGATCAATTTTAATAGTTACACAGAAGGTTTAAGAGATCAATTTTAATAGTTACACAGAAGGTTTAAGAGATCCATTTTAATAGTTACACAGAAGGTTTCAGAGATCAATTTTAATAGTTACACAGAAGGTTTCAGAGATCCATTTTAATAGTTACACAGAAGGTTTCAGAGATCAATTTTAATAGTTACACAGAAGGTTTCAGAGATCAATTTTAATAGTTTGACAGAAGGTTTCAGAGATCAATTTTAATAGTTACTCAGAAGGTTTCAGATATCAATTTTAATAGTTACACAGAAGGTTTCAGAGATCAATTTTAATAGTTACACAGAAGGTTTAAGAGATCAATTTTAATAGTTACACAGAAGGTTTCAGAGATCCATTTTAATAGTTAAACAGAAGGTTTCAGAGATCAATTTTAATAGTTACACAGAAGGTTTCAGAGATCAATTTTAATAGTTACACAGAAGGTTTAAGAGATCAATTTTAATAGTTTGACAGAAGTTTCAGAGATCAATTTTAATAGTTACACAGAAGGTTTCAGATATCAATTTTAATAGTTACACAGAAGGTTTCAGAGATCAATTTTAATAGTTACACAGAAGGTTTCAGAGATCAATTTTAATAGTTACACAGAAGGTTTCAGAGATCAATTTTAATAGTTACACAGAAGGTTTAAGAGATCAATTTTAATAGTTTGACAGAAGGTTTCAGAGATCCATTTTAATAGTTACTCAGAAGGTTTCAGATATCAATTTTAATAGTTACACAGAAGGTTTCAGAGATCAATTTTAATAGTTTGACAGAAGGTTTCAGAGATCAATTTTAATAGTTACACAGAAGGTTTCAGAGATCCATTTTAATAGTTAAACAGAAGGTTTCAGAGATCAATTTTAATAGTTTGACAGAAGGTTTCAGAGATCAATTTTAATAGTTTGACAGAAGGTTTCAGAGATCAATTTTAATAGTTACACAGAAGGTTTCAGAGATCAATTTTAATAGTTACACAGAAGGTTTCAGAGATCCATTTTAATAGTTACACAGAAGGTTTCAGAGATCAATTTTAATAGTTTGACAGAAGGTTTCAGAGATCAATTTTAATAGTTACACAGAAGGTTTCAGATATCAATTTTAATAGTTACACAGAAGGTTTCAGAGATCAATTTTAATAGTTACACAGAAGGTTTCAGAGATCAATTTTAATAGTTACACAGAAGGTTTCAGAGATCAATTTTAATAGTTACACAGAAGGTTTCAGATATCAATTTTTATAGTTTGACAGAAGGTTTCAGAGATCCATTTTAATAGTTACACAGAAGGTTTCAGAGATCAATTTTAATAGTTACACAGAAGGTTTAAGAGATCAATTTTAATAGTTTGACAGAAGGTTTCAGAGATCAATTTTAATAGTTACACAGAAGGTTTCAGATATCAATTTTAATAGTTTGACAGAAGGTTTCAGAGATCCATTTTAATAGTTACACAGAAGGTTTAAGAGATCAATTTTAATAGTTACACAGAAGTTTAAGAGATCAATTTTAATAGTTACACAGAAGGTTTCAGAGATCAATTTTAATAGTTACACAGAAGGTTTAAGAGATCAATTTTAATAGTTACACAGAAGGTTTCAGAGATCCATTTTAATAGTTACACAGAAGGTTTAAGAGATCAATTTTAATAGTTACAAAGAAGGTTTAAGAGATCCATTTTAATAGTTACACAGAAGGTTTAAGAGATCAATTTTAATAGTTACACAGAAGGTTTAAGAGATCAATTTTAATAGTTACACAGAAGGTTTAAGAGATCAATTTTAATAGTTACACAGAAGGTTTAAGAGATCAATTTTAATAGTTACACAGAAGGTTTCAGAGATCCATTTTAATAGTTACACAGAAGGTTTCAGAGATCAATTTTAATAGTTACACAGAAGGTTTAAGAGATCAATTTTATAGTTACACAGAAGGTTTAAGAGATCAATTTTAATAGTTACAAAGAAGGTTTCAGAGATCCTTTTAATAGTTACACAGAAGGTTTAAGAGATCAATTTTAATAGTTACAAAGAAGGTTTAAGAGATCCATTTTAATAGTTACACAGAAGGTTTAAGAGATCAATTTTAATAGTTACACAGAAGGTTTAAGAGATCAATTTTAATAGTTACACAGAAGGTTTAAGAGATCAATTTTAATAGTTACACAGAAGGTTTAAGAGATCAATTTTAATAGTTACACAGAAGGTTTCAGAGATCAATTTTAATAGTTACACAGAAGGTTTCAGAGATCAATTTTAATAGTTTGACAGAAGGTTTAAGAGACCAATTTTAATAGTTACACAGAAGGTTTCAGAGATCCATTTTAATAGTTACACAGAAGGTTTCAGAGATCCATTTTAATAGTTACACAGAAGGTTTCAGAGATCAATTTTAATAGTTACACAGAAGGTTTCAGATATCAATTTTAATAGTTTGACAGAAGGTTTCAGAGATCAATTTTAATAGTTACACAGAAGGTTTCAGATATCAATTTTAATAGTTACACAGAAGGTTTCAGAGATCAATTTTAATAGTTACACAGAAGGTTTAAGAGATCAATTTTAATAGTTACACAGAAGGTTTCAGAGATCAATTTTAATAGTTACACAGAAGGTTTCAGAGATCCATTTTAATAGTTACACAGAAGGTTTCAGAGATCAATTTTAATAGTTACACAGAAGGTTTCAGAGATCAATTTTAATAGTTTGACAGAAGGTTTCAGAGATCAATTTTAATAGTTACTCAGAAGGTTTCAGATATCAATTTTAATAGTTACACAGAAGGTTTCAGAGATCAATTTTAATAGTTACACAGAAGGTTTAAGAGATCAATTTTAATAGTTACACAGAAGGTTTCAGAGATCCATTTTAATAGTTAAACAGAAGGTTTCAGAGATCCATTTTAATAGTTACACAGAAGGTTTCAGAGATCAATTTTAATAGTTACACAGAAGGTTTCAGAGATCAATTTAATAGTTTGACAGAAGGTTTCAGAGATCAATTTTAATAGTTACACAGAAGGTTTCAGATATCAATTTTAATAGTTACACAGAAGGTTTCAGAGATCAATTTTAATAGTTACACAGAAGGTTTAAGAGATCAATTTTAATAGTTACACAGAAGGTTTCAGAGATCAATTTTAATAGTTACACAGAAGGTTTCAGATATCAATTTTAATAGTTTGACAGAAGGTTTCAGAGATCCATTTTAATAGTTACACAGAAGGTTTCAGAGATCAATTTTAATAGTTACACAGAAGGTTTCAGAGATCAATTTTAATAGTTTGACAGAAGGTTTCAGAGATCAATTTTAATAGTTACACAGAAGGTTTCAGATATCAATTTTAATAGTTTGACAGAAGGTTTCAGAGATCCATTTTAATAGTTACACAGAAGGTTTCAGAGATCAATTTTAATAGTTACACAGAAGGTTTCAGAGATCAATTTTAATAGTTACAAAGAAGGTTTCAGAGATCCATTTTAATAGTTACACAGAAGGTTTAAGAGATCAATTTTAATAGTTACAAAGAAGGTTTAAGAGATCCATTTTAATAGTTACACAGAAGGTTTAAGAGATCAATTTTAATAGTTACACAGAAGGTTTCAGAGATCAATTTTAATAGTTACACAGAAGGTTTAAGAGATCAATTTTAATAGTTACACAGAAGGTTTCAGAGATCCATTTTAATAGTTACACAGAAGGTTTCAGAGATCCATTTTAATAGTTACACAGAAGGTTTCAGAGATCAATTTTAATAGTTACACAGAAGGTTTCAGAGATCAATTTTAATAGTTACACAGAAGGTTTCAGAGATCAATTTTAATAGTTACACAGAAGGTTTAAGAGATCAATTTTAATAGTTACACAGAAGGTTTAAGAGATCAATTTTAATAGTTACAAAGAAGGTTTCAGAGATCCATTTTAATAGTTACACAGAAGGTTTAAGAGATCAATTTTAATAGTTACAAAGAAGGTTTAAGAGATCCATTTTAATAGTTACACAGAAGGTTTAAGAGATCAATTTTAATAGTTACACAGAAGGTTTCAGAGATCAATTTTAATAGTTACACAGAAGGTTTCAGAGATCATTTTAATAGTTACACAGAAGGTTTAAGAGATCAATTTTAATAGTTACACAGAAGGTTTCAGAGATCAATTTAATAGTTACACAGAAGGTTTCAGAGATCAATTTTAATAGTTTGACAGAAGGTTTAAGAGACCAATTTTAATAGTTACACAGAAGGTTTCAGATATCAATTTTAATAGTTACACAGAAGGTTTCAGAGATCAATTTTAATAGTTACACAGAAGGTTTCAGAGATCCATTTTAATAGTTACACAGAAGGTTTCAGAGATCAATTTTAATAGTTACACAGAAGGTTTCAGAGATTAATTTTAATAGTTACACAGAAGGTTTCAGGGATTAATTTTAATAGTTACACAGAAGGTTTCAGAGATCAATTTTAATAGTTACACAGAAGGTTTAAGAGATCAATTTTAATAGTTACACAGAAGGTTTCAGAGATCAATTTTAATAGTTACACAGAAGGTTTCAGGGATTAATTTTAATAGTTACACAGAAGGTTTAAGAGATCAATTTTAATAGTTACACAGAAGGTTTAAGAGATCAATTTTAATAGTTACACAGAAGGTTTCAGAGATCCATTTTAATAGTTACACAGAAGGTTTAAGAGATCCATTTTAAAAAGTGTTGCACAGAAGGTTTCAGAGATCAATTTTAATAGTTACACAGAAGGTTTAAGAGATCAATTTTAATAGTTTGACAGAAGGTTTAAGAGATCAATTTTAATAGTTACACAGAAGGTTTAAGAGATCCATTTTAATAGTTACACAGAAGGTTTCAGAGATCAATTTTAATAGTTACACAGAAGGTTTCAGAGATCAATTTTAATAGTTTGACAGAAGGTTTAAGAGATCAATTTTAATAGTTACACAGAAGGTTTCAGAGATCAATTTAATAGTTTGACAGAAGGTTTAAGAGATCAATTTTAATAGTTACACAGAAGGTTTCAGAGATCAATTTTAATAGTTACACAGAAGGTTTCAGAGATCCATTTTGATAGTTACACAGAAGGTTTAAGAGATCAATTTTAATAGTTACACAGAAGGTTTAAGAGATCAATTTTAATGGTTACACAGAAGGTTTCAGAGATCAATTTTAATAGTTACACAGAAGGTTTCAGAGATCAATTTTAATAGTTACACAGAAGGTTTCAGAGATCAATTTTAATAGTTTGACAGAAGGTTTCAGAGATCAATTTTAATAGTTACACAGAAGGTTTCCGAGATCAATTTTAATAGTTACACAGAAGGTTTCAGAGATCAATTTTAATAGTTACACAGAAGGTTTCAGAGATCAATTTTAATAGTTACACAGAATGTTTCAGAGATCAATTTTAATAGTTACACAGAAGGTTTAAGAGATCAATTTTAATAGTTTCACAGAAGGTTTCAGAGATCAATTTTAATAGTTTGACAGAAGGTTTCAGAGATCAATTTAATAGTTTGACAGAAGGTTTAAGAGATCAATTTTAATAGTTACACAGAAGGTTTCAGAGATCAATTTTAATAGTTACACAGAAGGTTTCAGAGATCCATTTTAATAGTTACACAGAAGTTTCAGAGATCAATTTTAATAGTTACACAGAAGGTTTCAGAGATCAATTTTAATAGTTTGACAGAAGGTTTCAGAGATCAATTTTAATAGTTACACAGAAGGTTTAAGAGATCAATTTTAATAGTTTGACAGAAGGTTTCAGAGATCAATTTTAATAGTTACACAGAAGGTTTCAGATATCAATTTTAATAGTTTGACAGAAGGTTTCAGAGATCCATTTTAATAGTTACACAGAAGGTTTAAGAGATCAATTTTAATAGTTACACAGAAGGTTTAAGAGATCAATTTTAATAGTTACACAGAAGGTTTAAGAGATCAATTTTAATAGTTACACAGAAGGTTTAAGAGATCAATTTTAATAGTTACACAGAAGGTTTCAGAGATCCATTTTAATAGTTACACAGAAGGTTTCAGAGATCAATTTTAATAGTTTGACAGAAGGTTTAAGAGATCCATTTTAATAGTTACACAGAAGGTTTAAGAGATCAATTTTAATAGTTACACAGAAGGTTTAAGAGATCAATTTTAATAGTTACACAGAAGGTTTTAGAGATCAATTTTAATAGTTTGACAGAAGGTTTAAGAGATCAATTTTAATAGTTACACAGAAGGTTTAAGAGATCAATTTTAATAGTTTGACAGAAGGTTTAAGAGATCCATTTTAATAGTTTGACAGAAGGTTTCAGAGATCCATTTTAAAAGTGTTGCACAGAAGGTTTCAGAGATCAATTTTAATAGTTACACAGAAGGTTTAAGAGATCAATTTTAATAGTTTGACAGAAGGTTTAAGAGATCAATTTTAATAGTTACACACAAGGTTTCAGAGATCCATTTTAATAGTTACACAGAAGGTTTCAGAGATCAATTTTAATAGTTACACAGAAGGTTTAAGAGATCAATTTTAATAGTTTGACAGAAGGTTTAAGAGATCAATTTTAATAGTTACACAGAAGGTTTCAGAGATCAATTTTAATAGTTTGACAGAAGGTTTAAGAGATCAATTTTAATAGTTACACTGAAGGTTTCAGAGATCAATTTTAATAGTTTGACAGAAGGTTTAAGAGATCAATTTTAATAGTTACACAGAAGGTTTAAGAGATCAATTTTAATAGTTACAAAGAAGGTTTAAGAGATCCATTTTAATAGTTACACAGAAGGTTTAAGAGATCAATTTTAATAGTTACACAGAAGGTTTAAGAGATCCATTTTAATAGTTACACAGAAGGTTTAAGAGATCAATTTTAATAGTTACACAGAAGGTTTCAGAGATCCATTTTAATAGTTACACAGAAGGTTTCAGGGATTAATTTTAATAGTTACACAGAAGGTTTAAGAGATCCATTTTAATAGTTACACAGAAGGTTTAAGAGATCAATTTTAATAGTTACACAGAAGGTTTCAGAGATCAATTTTAATAGTTACACAGAAGGTTTCAGAGATCAATTTTAATAGTTTGACAGAAGGTTTAAGAGACCAATTTTAATAGTTACACAGAAGGTTTAAGAGATCCATTTTAATAGTTACACAGAAGGTTTAAGAGATCAATTTTAATAGTTACAAAGAAGGTTTAAGAGATCCATTTTAATAGTTACACAGAAGGTTTAAGAGATCAATTTTAATAGTTACACAGAAGGTTTAAGAGATCCATTTTAATAGTTACACAGAAGGTTTAAGAGATCAATTTTAATAGTTACACAGAAGGTTTCAGAGATCCATTTTAATAGTTACACAGAAGGTTTCAGGGATTAATTTTAATAGTTACACAGAAGGTTTAAGAGATCCATTTTAATAGTTACACAGAAGGTTTAAGAGATCAATTTTAATAGTTACACAGAAGGTTTCAGAGATCAATTTTAATAGTTACACAGAAGGTTTCAGAGATCAATTTTAATAGTTTGACAGAAGGTTTAAGAGACCAATTTTAATAGTTACACAGAAGGTTTAAGAGATCCATTTTAATAGTTACACAGAAGGTTTAAGAGATCAATTTTAATAGTTACAAAGAAGGTTTAAGAGATCCATTTTAATAGTTACACAGAAGGTTTAAGAGATCAATTTTAATAGTTACACAGAAGGTTTAAGAGATCCATTTTAATAGTTACACAGAAGGTTTAAGAGATCAATTTTAATAGTTACACAGAAGGTTTCAGAGATCCATTTTAATAGTTACACAGAAGGTTTCAGGGATTAATTTTAATAGTTACACAGAAGGTTTAAGAGATCCATTTTAATAGTTACACAGAAGGTTTAAGAGATCAATTTTAATAGTTACACAGAAGGTTTCAGAGATCAATTTTAATAGTTACACAGAAGGTTTCAGAGATCAATTTTAATAGTTTGACAGAAGGTTTAAGAGACCAATTTTAATAGTTACACAGAAGGTTTCAGAGATCCATTTTAATAGTTACACAGAAGGTTTCAGAGATCCATTTTAATAGTTACACAGAAGGTTTCAGAGATCAATTTTAATAGTTACACAGAAGGTTTCAGAGATAAATTTTAATAGTTACACAGAAGGTTTCAGAGATCAATTTTAATAGTTACACAGAAGGTTTCAGGGATTAATTTTAATAGTTACACAGAAGGTTTCAGGGATTAATTTTAATAGTTACACAGAAGGTTTCAGAGATCAATTTTAATAGTTACACAGAAGGTTTCAGAGATCAATTTAATAGTTACACAGAAGGTTTCAGAGATCAATTTTAATAGTTACACAGAAGGTTTCAGGGATTAATTTTAATAGTTACACAGAAGGTTTAAGAGATCAATTTTAATAGTTACACAGAAGGTTTAAGAGATCAATTTTAATAGTTACACAGAAGGTTTCAGAGATCCATTTTAATAGTTACACAGAAGGTTTCAGAGATCAATTTTAATAGTTTGACAGAAGGTTTAAGAGATCCATTTTAATAGTTACACAGAAGGTTTAAGAGATCAATTTTAATAGTTACACAGAAGGTTTAAGAGATCAATTTTAATAGTTACACAGAAGGTTTTAGAGATCAATTTTAATAGTTTGACAGAAGGTTTAAGAGATCAATTTTAATAGTTACACAGAAGGTTTAAGAGATCAATTTTAATAGTTTGACAGAAGGTTTAAGAGATCCATTTTAATAGTTTGACAGAAGGTTTCAGAGATCCATTTTAAAAAGTGTTGCACAGAAGGTTTCAGAGATCAATTTTAATAGTTACACAGAAGGTTTAAGAGATCAATTTTAATAGTTTGACAGAAGGTTTAAGAGATCAATTTTAATAGTTACACACAAGGTTTCAGAGATCCATTTTAATAGTTACACAGAAGGTTTCAGAGATCAATTTTAATAGTTACACAGAAGGTTTAAGAGATCAATTTTAATAGTTTGACAGAAGGTTTAAGAGATCAATTTTAATAGTTACACAGAAGGTTTCAGAGATCAATTTTAATAGTTTGACAGAAGGTTTAAGAGATCAATTTTAATAGTTACACTGAAGGTTTCAGAGATCAATTTTAATAGTTTGACAGAAGGTTTAAGAGATCAATTTTAATAGTTACACAGAAGGTTTAAGAGATCAATTTTAATAGTTACACAGAAGGTTTCAGAGATCCATTTTGATAGTTACACAGAAGGTTTAAGAGATCAATTTTAATAGTTACACAGAAGGTTTCAGAGATCAATTTTAATAGTTACACAGAAGGTTTAAGAGATCAATTTTAATAGTTTGACAGAAGATTTAAGAGATCAATTTTAATAGTTACACAGAAGGTTTCAGAGATCAATTTTAATAGTTTGACAGAAGGTTTCAGAGATCAATTTTAATAGTTACACAGAAGGTTTAAGAGATCAATTTTAATAGTTACACAGAAGGTTTCAGAGATCCATTTTAATAGTTAAACAGAAGGTTTCAGAGATCCATTTTAATAGTTACACAGAAGGTTTCAGAGATCAATTTTAATAGTTACACAGAAGGTTTCAGAGATCAATTTTAATAGTTTGACAGAAGGTTTCAGAGATCAATTTTAATAGTTACACAGAAGGTTTAAGAGATCAATTTTAATAGTTACACAGAAGGTTTCAGAGATCAATTTTAATAGTTTGACAGAAGGTTTAAGAGATCAATTTTAATAGTTACACTGAAGGTTTCAGAGATCAATTTTAATAGTTTGACAGAAGGTTTCAGAGATCAATTTTAATAGTTACACAGAAGGTTTAAGAGATCAATTTTAATAGTTACACAGAAGGTTTCAGAGATCCATTTTGATAGTTACACAGAAGGTTTAAGAGATCAATTTTAATAGTTACACAGAAGGTTTCAGAGATCAATTTTAATAGTTACACAGAAGGTTTAAGAGATCAATTTTAATAGTTTGACAGAAGATTTAAGAGATCAATTTTAATAGTTACACAGAAGGTTTCAGAGATCAATTTTAATAGTTTGACAGAAGGTTTCAGAGATCAATTTTAATAGTTACACAGAAGGTTTCAGAGATCAATTTTAATAGTTACACAGAAGGTTTCAGAGATCCATTTTAATAGTTAAACAGAAGGTTTCAGAGATCCATTTTAATAGTTACACAGAAGGTTTCAGAGATCAATTTTAATAGTTACACAGAAGGTTTCAGAGATCAATTTTAATAGTTTGACAGAAGGTTTCAGAGATCAATTTTAATAGTTACACAGAAGGTTTCAGATATCAATTTTAATAGTTACACAGAAGGTTTCAGAGATCAATTTTAATAGTTACACAGAAGGTTTCAGAGATCAATTTTAATAGTTACACAGAAGGTTTCAGAGATCAATTTTAATAGTTACACAGAAGGTTTCAGAGATCAATTTTAATAGTTTGACAGAAGGTTTCAGAGATCCATTTTAATAGTTACTCAGAAGGTTTCAGAGATCAATTTTAATAGTTACACAGAAGGTTTCAGAGATCAATTTTAATAGTTTGACAGAAGGTTTCAGAGATCAATTTTAATAGTTACACAGAAGGTTTCAGAGATCCATTTTAATAGTTAAACAGAAGGTTTCAGAGATCCATTTTAATAGTTACACAGAAGGTTTCAGAGATCAATTTTAATAGTTACACAGAAGGTTTCAGAGATCAATTTTAATAGTTTGACAGAAGGTTTCAGAGATCAATTTTAATAGTTACACAGAAGGTTTCAGAGATCAATTTTAATAGTTACACAGAAGGTTTCAGAGATCAATTTTAATAGTTTGACAGAAGGTTTCAGAGATCAATTTTAATAGTTTGACAGAAGGTTTCAGATATCAATTTTAATAGTTACACAGAAGGTTTCAGATATCAATTTTAATAGTTACACAGAAGGTTTCAGAGATCAATTTTAATAGTTACACAGAAGGTTTCAGAGATCAATTTTAATAGTTACACAGAAGGTTTCAGAGATCCATTTTAATAGTTACACAGAAGGTTTCAGAGATCAATTTTAATAGTTACACAGAAGGTTTCAGAGATCAATTTTAATAGTTTGACAGAAGGTTTCAGAGATCAATTTTAATAGTTACTCAGAAGGTTTCAGATATCAATTTTAATAGTTACACAGAAGGTTTCAGAGATCAATTTTAATAGTTACACAGAAGGTTTAAGAGATCAATTTTAATAGTTACACAGAAGGTTTCAGAGATCCATTTTAATAGTTAAACAGAAGGTTTCAGAGATCCATTTTAATAGTTACACAGAAGGTTACAGAGATCAATTTTAATAGTTACACAGAAGGTTTCAGAGATCAATTTTAATAGTTTGACAGAAGGTTTAAGAGATCAATTTTAATAGTTACACAGAAGGTTTAAGAGATCAATTTTAATAGTTACACAGAAGGTTTCAGAGATCAATTTTAATAGTTACACAGAAGGTTTCAGAGATCAATTTTAATAGTTACACAGAAGGTTTCAGAGATCAATTTTAATAGTTACACAGAATGTTTCAGAGATCAATTTTAATAGTTACACAGAAGGTTTCAGAGATCCATTTTAATAGTTACACAGAAAGTTTCAGAGATCAATTTTAATAGTTTGACAGAAGGTTTCAGAGATCAATTTTAATAGTTTGACAGAAGGTTTCAGAGATCAATTTTAATAGTTACACAGAAGGTTTCAGAGATCAATTTTAATAGTTACACAGAAGGTTTCAGAGATCCATTTTAATAGTTACACAGAAGGTTTCAGAGATCAATTTTAATAGTTTGACAGAAGGTTTCAGAGATCAATTTTAATAGTTACACAGAAGGTTTCAGAGATCAATTTTAATAGTTACACAGAAGGTTTCAGAGATCAATTTTAATAGTTACACAGAAGGTTTCAGAGATCAATTTTAATAGTTACACAGAAGGTTTCAGAGATCAATTTTAATAGTTACACAGAAGGTTTCAGATATCAATTTTAATAGTTTGACAGAAGGTTTCAGAGATCCATTTTAATAGTTACACAGAAGGTTTCAGAGATCAATTTTAATAGTTACACAGAAGGTTTAAGAGATCAATTTTAATAGTTTGACAGAAGGTTTCAGAGATCAATTTTAATAGTTACACAGAAGGTTTCAGATATCAATTTTAATAGTTTGACAGAAGGTTTCAGAGATCCATTTTAATAGTTACACAGAAGGTTTAAGAGATCAATTTTAATAGTTACACAGAAGGTTTAAGAGATCAATTTTAATAGTTACACAGAAGGTTTCAGAGATCAATTTTAATAGTTACACAGAAGGTTTAAGAGATCAATTTTAATAGTTACACAGAAGGTTTAAGAGATCAATTTTAATAGTTACAAAGAAGGTTTCAGAGATCCATTTTAATAGTTACACAGAAGGTTTCAGAGATCAATTTTAATAGTTACAAAGAAGGTTTAAGAGATCCATTTTAATAGTTACACAGAAGGTTTAAGAGATCAATTTTAATAGTTACACAGAAGGTTTAAGAGATCAATTTTAATAGTTACACAGAAGGTTTAAGAGATCAATTTTAATAGTTACACAGAAGGTTTAAGAGATCAATTTTAATAGTTACACAGAAGGTTTCAGAGATCAATTTTAATAGTTACACAGAAGGTTTCAGAGATCAATTTTAATAGTTACACAGAAGGTTTAAGAGATCAATTTTAATAGTTACACAGAAGGTTTAAGAGATCAATTTTAATAGTTACAAAGAAGGTTTCAGAGATCCATTTTAATAGTTACACAGAAGGTTTAAGAGATCAATTTTAATAGTTACAAAGAAGGTTTAAGAGATCCATTTTAATAGTTACACAGAAGGTTTAAGAGATCAATTTTAATAGTTACACAGAAGGTTTAAGAGATCAATTTTAATAGTTACACAGAAGGTTTAAGAGATCAATTTTAATAGTTACACAGAAGGTTTAAGAGACCAATTTTAATAGTTACACAGAAGGTTTCAGAGATCAATTTTAATAGTTACACAGAAGGTTTCAGAGATCAATTTTAATAGTTTGACAGAAGGTTTAAGAGACCAATTTTAATAGTTACACAGAAGGTTTCAGAGATCCATTTTAATAGTTACACAGAAGGTTTCAGAGATCCATTTTAATAGTTACACAGAAGGTTTCAGAGATCAATTTTAATAGTTACACAGAAGGTTTCAGAGATCAATTTTAATAGTTTGACAGAAGGTTTCAGAGATCAATTTTAATAGTTACACAGAAGGTTTCAGATATCAATTTTAATAGTTACACAGAAGGTTTCAGAGATCAATTTTAATAGTTACACAGAAGGTTTAAGAGATCAATTTTAATAGTTACACAGAAGGTTTCAGAGATCAATTTTAATAGTTACACAGAAGGTTTCAGAGATCAATTTTAATAGTTACACAGAAGGTTTCAGAGATCAATTTTAATAGTTACACAGAAGGTTTCAGAGATCAATTTTAATAGTTTGACAGAAGGTTTCAGAGATCAATTTTAATAGTTACTCAGAAGGTTTCAGATATCAATTTTAATAGTTACACAGAAGGTTTCAGAGATCAATTTTAATAGTTACACAGAAGGTTTAAGAGATCAATTTTAATAGTTACACAGAAGGTTTCAGAGATCCATTTTAATAGTTAAACAGAAGGTTTCAGAGATCCATTTTAATAGTTACACAGAAGGTTTCAGAGATCAATTTTAATAGTTACACAGAAGGTTTCAGAGATCAATTTTAATAGTTTGACAGAAGGTTTCAGAGATCAATTTTAATAGTTACACAGAAGGTTTCAGATATCAATTTTAATAGTTACACAGAAGGTTTCAGAGATCAATTTTAATAGTTACACAGAAGGTTTAAGAGATCAATTTTAATAGTTACACAGAAGGTTTCAGAGATCAATTTTAATAGTTACACAGAAGGTTTCAGATATCAATTTTAATAGTTTGACAGAAGGTTTCAGAGATCCATTTTAATAGTTACACAGAAGGTTTAAGAGATCAATTTTAATAGTTACACAGAAGGTTTAAGAGATCAATTTTAATAGTTTGACAGAAGGTTTCAGAGATCAATTTTAATAGTTACACAGAAGGTTTCAGATATCAATTTTAATAGTTTGACAGAAGGTTTCAGAGATCCATTTTAATAGTTACACAGAAGGTTTCAGAGATCAATTTTAATAGTTACACAGAAGGTTTCAGAGATCAATTTTAATAGTTACAAAGAAGGTTTCAGAGATCCATTTTAATAGTTACACAGAAGGTTTAAGAGATCAATTTTAATAGTTACAAGAAGGTTTAAGAGATCATTTTAATAGTTACACAGAAGGTTTAAGAGATCAATTTTAATAGTCACACAGAAGGTTTAAGAGATCAATTTTAATAGTTACACAGAAGGTTTAAGAGATCAATTTTAATAGTTACACAGAAGGTTTAAGAGATCAATTTTAATAGTTACACAGAAGGTTTCAGAGATCAATTTTAATAGTTACACAGAAGGTTTCAGAGATCAATTTTAATAGTTACACAGAAGGTTTAAGAGATCAATTTTAATAGTTACACAGAAGGTTTAAGAGATCAATTTTAATAGTTACAAAGAAGGTTTCAGAGATCCATTTTAATAGTTACACAGAAGGTTTAAGAGATCAATTTTAATAGTTACAAAGAAGGTTTAAGAGATCCATTTTAATAGTTACACAGAAGGTTTAAGAGATCAATTTTAATAGTTACACAGAAGGTTTAAGAGATCCATTTTAATAGTTACACAGAAGGTTTCAGAGATCAATTTTAATAGTTACACAGAAGGTTTAAGAGATCAATTTTAATAGTTACACAGAAGGTTTCAGAGATCAATTTTAATAGTTACACAGAAGGTTTCAGAGATCAATTTTAATAGTTTGACAGAAGGTTTAAGAGACCAATTTTAATAGTTACACAGAAGGTTTAAGAGATCCATTTTAATAGTTACACAGAAGGTTTCAGAGATCAATTTTAATAGTTACACAGAAGGTTTCAGAGATCCATTTTAATAGTTACACAGAAGGTTTCAGAGATCAATTTTAATAGTTACACAGAAGGTTTCAGAGATTAATTTTAATAGTTACACAGAAGGTTTCAGGGATTAATTTTAATAGTTACACAGAAGGTTTCAGAGATCAATTTTAATAGTTACACAGAAGGTTTAAGAGATCAATTTTAATAGTTACACAGAAGGTTTCAGAGATCAATTTTAATAGTTACACAGAAGGTTTCAGGATTAATTTTAATAGTTACACAGAAGGTTTAAGAGATCAATTTTAATAGTTACACAGAAGGTTTAAGAGATCAATTTTAATAGTTACACAGAAGGTTTCAGAGATCCATTTTAATAGTTACACAGAAGGTTTAAGAGATCCATTTTAAAAAGTGTTGCACAGAAGGTTTCAGAGATCAATTTTAATAGTTACACAGAAGGTTTAAGAGATCAATTTTAATAGTTTGACAGAAGGTTTAAGAGATCAATTTTAATAGTTACACAGAAGGTTTAAGAGATCCATTTTAATAGTTACACAGAAGGTTTCAGAGATCAATTTTAATAGTTACACAGAAGGTTTAAGAGATCAATTTTAATAGTTTGACAGAAGGTTTAAGAGATCAATTTTAATAGTTACACAGAAGGTTTCAGAGATCAATTTTAATAGTTTGACAGAAGGTTTAAGAGATCAATTTTAATAGTTACACAGAAGGTTTAAGAGATCAATTTTAATAGTTACACAGAAGGTTTCAGAGATCCATTTTGATAGTTACACAGAAGGTTTCAGAGATCAATTTTAATAGTTACACAGAAGGTTTAAGAGATCAATTTTAATAGTTACACAGAAGGTTTAAGAGATCAATTTTAATAGTTACACAGAAGGTTTCAGAGATCCATTTTAATAGTTACACAGAAGGTTTCAGAGATCAATTTTAATAGTTTGACAGAAGGTTTCAGAGATCAATTTTAATAGTTACACAGAAGGTTTCCGAGATCAATTTTAATAGTTACACAGAAGGTTTCAGATATCAATTTTAATAGTTACACAGAAGGTTTCAGAGATCAATTTTAATAGTTACACAGAAGGTTTAAGAGATCAATTTTAATAGTTACACAGAAGGTTTCAGAGATCAATTTTAATAGTTTCACAGAAGGTTTCAGAGATCAATTTTAATAGTTTGACAGAAGGTTTCAGAGATCAATTTTAATAGTTTGACAGAAGGTTTCAGAGATCAATTTTAATAGTTACACAGAAGGTTTCAGAGATCAATTTTAATAGTTACACAGAAGGTTTCAGAGATCCATTTTAATAGTTACACAGAAGGTTTCAGAGATCAATTTTAATAGTTACACAGAAGGTTTCAGAGATCAATTTTAATAGTTTGACAGAAGGTTTCAGAGATCAATTTTAATAGTTACACAGAAGGTTTCAGATATCAATTTTAATAGTTACACAGAAGGTTTCAGAGATCAATTTTAATAGTTACACAGAAGGTTTAAGAGATCAATTTTAATAGTTACACAGAAGGTTTCAGAGATCAATTTTAATAGTTACACAGAAGGTTTCAGATATCAATTTTAATAGTTTGACAGAAGGTTTCAGAGATCCATTTTAATAGTTACACAGAAGGTTTAAGAGATCAATTTTAATAGTTACACAGAAGGTTTAAGAGATCAATTTTAATAGTTTGACAGAAGGTTTCAGAGATCAATTTTAATAGTTACACAGAAGGTTTCAGATATCAATTTTAATAGTTTGACAGAAGGTTTCAGAGATCAATTTTAATAGTTACACAGAAGGTTTAAGAGATCAATTTTAATAGTTACACAGAAGGTTTAAGAGATCAATTTTAATAGTTACACAGAAGGTTTAACAGATCAATTTTAATAGTTACACAGAAGGTTTAAGAGATCAATTTTAATAGTTACAAAGAAGGTTTCAGAGATCCATTTTAATAGTTACACAGAAGGTTTAAGAGATCAATTTTAATAGTTACAAAGAAGGTTTAAGAGATCCATTTTAATAGTTACACAGAAGGTTTAAGAGATCAATTTTAATAGTTACACAGAAGGTTTAAGAGATCCATTTTAATAGTTACACAGAAGGTTTAAGAGATCAATTTTAATAGTTACACAGAAGGTTTCAGAGATCCATTTTAATAGTTACACAGAAGGTTTCAGGGATTAATTTTAATAGTTACACAGAAGGTTTAAGAGATCCATTTTAATAGTTACACAGAAGGTTTAAGAGATCAATTTTAATAGTTACACAGAAGGTTTCAGAGATCAATTTTAATAGTTACACAGAAGGTTTCAGAGATCAATTTTAATAGTTTGACAGAAGGTTTAAGAGACCAATTTTAATAGTTACACAGAAGGTTTCAGAGATCCATTTTAATAGTTACACAGAAGGTTTCAGAGATCAATTTTAATAGTTACACAGAAGGTTTCAGAGATCAATTTTAATAGTTACACAGAAGGTTTCAGAGATCAATTTTAATAGTTACACAGAAGGTTTCAGGGATTAATTTTAATAGTTACACAGAAGGTTTCAGGGATTAATTTTAATAGTTACACAGAAGGTTTCAGAGATCAATTTTAATAGTTACACAGAAGGTTTCAGAGATCAATTTTAATAGTTACACAGAAGGTTTCAGAGATCAATTTTAATAGTTACACAGAAGGTTTCAGGGATTAATTTTAATAGTTACACAGAAGGTTTAAGAGATCAATTTTAATAGTTACACAGAAGGTTTAAGAGATCAATTTTAATAGTTACACAGAAGGTTTCAGAGATCCATTTTAATAGTTACACAGAAGGTTTCAGAGATCAATTTTAATAGTTTGACAGAAGGTTTAAGAGATCCATTTTAATAGTTACACAGACGGTTTAAGAGATCAACTTTAATAGTTACACAGAAGGTTTAAGAGATCAATTTTAATAGTTACACAGAAGGTTTTAGAGATCAATTTTAATAGTTTGACAGAAGGTTTAAGAGATCAATTTTAATAGTTACACAGAAGGTTTAAGAGATCAATTTTAATAGTTTGTCAGAAGGTTTAAGAGATCCATTTTAATAGTTTGACAGAAGGTTTCAGAGATCCATTTTAAAAAGTGTTGCACAGAAGGTTTCAGAGATCAATTTTAATAGTTACACAGAAGGTTTAAGAGATCAATTTTAATAGTTTGACAGAAGGTTTAAGAGATCAATTTTAATAGTTACACAGAAGGTTTCAGAGATCCATTTTAATAGTTACACAGAAGGTTTCAGAGATCAATTTTAATAGTTACACAGAAGGTTTAAGAGATCAATTTTAATAGTTTGACAGAAGGTTTAAGAGATCAATTTTAATAGTTACACAGAAGGTTTCAGAGATCAATTTTAATAGTTTGACAGAAGGTTTAAGAGATCCATTTTAATAGTTACACAGAAGGTTTAAGAGATCAATTTTAATAGTTACACAGAAGGTTTCAGAGATCCATTTTGATAGTTACACAGAAGGTTTAAGAGATCAATTTTAATAGTTACACAGAAGGTTTAAGAGATCAATTTTAATAGTTACACAGAAGGAACATAAGAATGCAGCATCACAGATAGAATAACTACAGCAGAAGGTATCTGAACCAAGGTGGTAAATTGAAGTATGCCACGAAGCCAGTTACAGATATAAAGTTAGAAATGGTGTGAATTAATGCAGCTCATGCAGAGAGGAAAACTAGATGTAAGTCTAAAGGCTTGGAGATAAACATTTAATAGCAAAAGTGGAAGGTAATTAGTTGTTTGGTTATTTATAACTGTCAGGTAGGAGTCTATACAAGATGGAGATATAGAATAAACATTTTGGAATTGTGTGAACTAGGAACACTTGAAGAATAGTTTTATGTAGTCCATTCATGATGACAAAAGACTGGGGTAGTACTTGAGATTTGGTGTATCTAGGTATAAAACCTGCTGAATAGTGCAAGCTATGTTCTTATGGTTTATGTTGGGTACCAGATAATGCTCTCACATTTACCAGCAGATCTAATTTGATTACCAGTTGTTAAAGATAGATGATGGTGTTAAGTCTGGAATTTCAATCAGCAAGATGCTATGTATTCTGTTAAGTGTCCATGTCAATACTACAAGGTCTCTCTCTTTCTTTGTCACACATTCACTCCCCCACACACACCCAAACACACACAAAAGCAAGAACCATTTACCAGTACATGAGTTCTGTTTTTAGACAGCCTTTAATGGCTTACCAACATAAACAGCTACACCATACTTTACTTTGTACTTTACTTTACAACTACACCATGCTCTATTATGATATGGTAACACTGGTAAGTAAGATCAGAAATAAAGAAAAGAACAGTTCCTTCATCCTTTAGCTGTCTACGAGTTTTCAACCTCTACCACTGAATGCCCCTCTACTAATAACTGGAAAAATATCTGGTAACATGGTAACAGTTCAGACAATTTTCCCAAAACTTTTGCAATGTTTATCTTTCATGCCATAACAATTACTGTCATTTTATGATATTTATACCATCATTATTATTGCTAAATGCAATTAAAGCATTCATTATTTCCATTATGTTTTGCCATAAAGATACAAGGAAGCCGCGATAGCTCAGTGGTTAGTGAACTGGACTACAAAGGACAAGGGGTAGGGTTTGATCCCAACTGACGGCGTCTGGGTTCACCCAGCCTTAAATGGGTACAGGATTTTTTTCTGGGAAAGTAAAGTGGCACGGGCGTAATACCGACCACATTACCCCAAAAAATCATGTGCTGAAGGTCTGTAAAATTTATAATCCCTAATACCATATTCCCTATACGCCACTTAGCGTGATGGGGGCTCTTTACTTATATAGATACAACATCTTGTTCTAATATGCAATTTGTTATGAATGATTATCAATGGGAGCCAAAAGTGATGTTTATTTTTCAGGAAAGACAAGAACATATATTTTGCAAATGACCTAAACATCTCATTGGTCTGTGCAACAAAAAACTATATCAACAGAAACTGTTAAATTAAGAGTACAAAAGTTCTCATGTACATTGGGTTTCTTCTTCAACTTTTCAATTCCCTGTGCCACATAGATCATCAACAAATAATTTTGTCAGCCATCCTGTTTGGTACTTTTCCCATATGTCTTCCCTATCGCCCTTCATCTGCTTCCACACTGGTACTGTCTTTATTTGCCCTTAAATTGATAATATATTCCTGCACAATTCTGTTATTGCCAAAATTAAACTTTAAACTTAAAAATAATGAATGTATAACACATAAATGTTCAAATCTACCTGAATCAATGAGATATTAACAGCTTTTTCTCTCTCATCATAGGCATGTGAATCTGACCATAGCAGTTCAAACACCAGGTTGGGGTTTTCATCCTTGTCAGTTGCATTAAAGTCTGCAACCTACCAAAATCATACAAGATAAATATGAAGGCTTTAAAGAAAATAACTTTTAAAAAAAAATACAAATTACAGTTCTATTATGAACAATTGTTGGGTGTCACTTAAAAACAGAGAAACCATTGAGAGCAGTTTGTTTACTGAAAATAATGAGTTTAGCAGTCAAAGACTGATACTGCACAATCACACACATATGCAAACACACAGATAACTTTCTTAATTATTATCAACTACCTTCTTTATTATATTTTCTGAAAAGGATGTTTGTTCCATAATGTCATAATAGGAAATAAAAATACTGTGCAACAGGTGACAATGTGATCTCAGAAATGGACTTGTTGAGCATGTGTTTCAGCACATTCACTTGTGATAGCAATGGCAGCTTGTTAAAGATGCTGAGCACTTATGGAATTCCTAACAAAATAGTAACAATATTTAAAAAAAACCAATATACTAATTTTGCATGCAGAGCTAACCATGGTAACAAACATGAGAGAGACAAAAGAAGTTGTTCCCAGAAAAATATGATGTTCTCAGTACTTAAAGACTTGGATTACACTGATAGGAACACATTATTAACCTATTCCTGCCATACTATCAGGAGAAAACAAACTGCACAGAAGCAGTGAACAAAGTGTGGATGGAATCATTTAAAAAGTATAAAACAGAGTCATGATCTGAAATTTAAATAATCTTACACCAGTCAACAAAAAAAACAGGAGCTTGCTGCGGTGAACACTTTCAAATACTAGAGAAGTGTTGTAACACCAGATGGAGGAACCAGTAAGGATATTATTAATACAAGGATAAACAAAGCCAGAACAACCTAAATAACTAGAGATGTTTGAGAATTATGTAGTCCATCTCTATGGTTCTAAATGTTGGATAATCCTTCACATTAGTCTCACCTTGTAATGGCTGGAGGGTTTGTGCGCCCCCAGGATCAAAGGAGCTACGTCAGTGGAAGCTTAGTTCTTCCAGTTAACATTCAGGTGAGATCATTTGGATGAGTGTTATAGTGTTTTTGCTAAATAATAATAAAATATAGAAGTGATGAAGTTCCTCTATATTTTTGCATGGCC
Organism: Megaustenia siamemsis; assembly: GCA_032433765.1. Taxonomy (NCBI): domain Eukaryota; kingdom Metazoa; phylum Mollusca; class Gastropoda; order Stylommatophora; family Ariophantidae; genus Megaustenia; species Megaustenia siamemsis. The sequence continues at coordinate 47,730,755 of JAVIAB010000073.1, forward strand.
CACAACCATCCCTCTACACTGGATGCTTGAACTCAAAACTCTTATTGTACGCAACTATTAATTATTTGATGTTTAAATTACTCAATTTTATTTATGAAATAGCACTTTTGCTTCTGCGCAATATGACACACAAACATTAGTAATGGTAAAGGTAAAGTACGAGACTTGAACCGGCGTCTTAGCACACGAGTTTACACCCATATGTGCTCGGCCGCCTATCCAGAAATGTTCTGATATTTCTGTATAGTGTCACCTCAAGCATCGAGACTCAGATGCGAAGCGAAATTCCTCACCTTCCAGGGTAATACCTTGGTACCCATTTCTGCCAATGGCTGGGTCGACCATGGGGGTATATATTTTTTTTTCCAACCATGAGTACAATTCACACTGCTCCCAGCGGGAATCAAACACGGGTTGTCCAAACGGCGGTAGTCCAGTCGGGTGGTTTTCCCAACTAGGCTACCGAGACCCCCCTGGCATCATCGACAGGATCAGCAGAACATTAGTTTAATAGCAGAGTGAGTCATGGAGTCATCATCATACGCCATACTAGTTGGCATATGCGATCATGTCCTTCTGCAATTTTCTGTGCACAGTACATCATATCAATTCTGTTGTTGACCGTTTTCTGTGCCATAACACCAAATTATCAGTATCTTCTCTCTTTATCATCCGTGATCTCTGTTTCCCTCTGTTTTGCCAGTTGTAACCATGTATCAAAGTACACAATCAAATTGATTTTATACTGGTACAGAGAAGATTCAGGAATGGGCTAACATCTGTTAAAACAAGGCTAGGAGCAGATTGAAATAGTGACCATGTACTAGTAGTTTGGAAAGATAAGAATAAAACTGCAGAAAGCACAGAAATCCCCAAGATATATAAAATTAGAACTAGATATGCTTAGAGTAGATAAACAGATGAGTGATAAGTACAGCACAATAGTACAAAATAGATATAATGCTATTGAGAAAATACAGGACATCGAGGAGCAGTGGGAAATGCTCAAATAATTGATTCAGCAAACACCAAAATAAGTAATTAGATGTGACTAAAAGAATCAACAAAAAGAAATGGATGACAGAAGAAATATTACAACTAATGGACGAAAGAAGAAAACATAAGAAAGATGAACGGATATATAAAATATTGCACAAAGAGGTCCAAAACAAATGCAGAGAAGCAAAGGAAGGATGGATAAAACAGAAATGTGAAGAAATGGAAAAACAACAAAAGAAAGAATCAAAATGTGTGCACAATCAGTTAAATGAATTAACAGGAAGAAAAGAAGTCAAAGTTTCAGGATGTGTGAAATCAAAGGAAGGAAATATAATAATGGGACTGGAGAAGACAATGGAAAGATGGACAGAATATATCAGTCAACTCTATGATGATGAAAGACCAGAGCTAAACAATTCAAACAAAGACACAGGACCACCAATAATGCAGAGTGATGTGGAGGACGCAATTCAACACATGAAGAGACAAAGCTCCAGGTCCTGACAATATAACAATCGAAGAGATAAATGCATTAGGAGAGCTGGGAGTACAAGTCATAACAAAACTACTCAATGACATATATAACACTGGACACATACCCGAAGATCTACTAAAATCTATCTTTGTAACCATGCCGAAGAAGTCAGGCGCCACTGATTGTGGAGACCATCGTACTATTAGTCTCATTAGCCACATGACGAAAATATTACTGAGAATCATTATGAGACGTGTAAGAAACAAAATAAAACCAGAAATAAGTGAGGAACAATGTGGATTTGTGGAAGGAAAGGGCACCAATAATGCAATATACATCTTAAGAACATTGATAGAAAGATCTATAAGGGTAAAGAAATATCTATATATGTGCTTTATAGACTACACAAAAGCATTTAACAAAGTAAAGCATGTGGAAATAATCAATATGCTGGAGAAATTAAACATTGATGGCAAGGATCTGCGAATCATAAAAAACATGTACTAGCAACAAACAGCAGCCATACGAATTAACAACCAAACAGGACAATTTCAACTTATAAAACAAGGAGTCAGACAAGGCTGTGTTCTGTCGCCGGATTTGTTTTCATTTTACAGCGAACATATTATGAGATCAATAGCAGACAAAAAAGGAATTTAAGTCAACGGTCACAACATAAATAATTTGCGATATGCGAATGACACAGTCTTAATAGCAGAGACAGAGAATGAACTACAAGAAATTAAAGACAAAATGGTAAAAGAAAGCAACAAGAAAGGTCTGTTTGAATAGTAAGAAAACAGAAGTAATGGTCATATCAAAGAAACAATCATCATCATCATGCAGCTTAAAAATAAACAGGACAAATCTGAAACAAGTGCAACATTTGAAATACTCGGGCACAGTGATAACATCAGATGGAAGATGCACCACAGAAATAAAAAGCAGAATAGCTCAGGTCAAAATAGCATTTCAGAATATCAAAATATCTTATGCAACAAATCCATGTCAATGGAAATGAGAAAGAGAGTTCAGCAGTACTATATAGAACCAATTCTGACCTATGGAAGTGAATCATGGACAGAAGATAAACAAATGAAAAGACAATTAGAGGCCACAGAGATGGGCTTTCTTAGAAGAATGTTGAAAGTTCCCTGGACAGCTAAAAAGACCAATGAGGACATTCACAAGGAGGCCAACACAAAAAAGGAAGCTCTTAAAAAACATCAGAAAGAAACAATCAACATTTTTCGGGTACATCATGAGAAGAGGAAAGTTGGAAAACTTGATTACAACTGGCAAAATAAAAGGAAAGAGATTGTGAACGACAAAGAGAGAAAATACTGGATAGCTTGGTGTCATGGCATGGAAAACAGTCAACAACAGAACTGATATGATGCACTGTAGATAGAAGATTGTGGAAGGACATGATCGCCTACGCCAACCGGTATGGCACATGATGATGAACCATGTATTCCATATTTCCCCTTCTCATGATGTGCCCAAAAAATTTTATTGTTTCTTTCTGATGTTTCTTAGGAGCTCCCTTTCTGTGTTGGCCTCTTTGCGAATTTTCTCGGTTTTTACTAGCTGTTCAGGGAACTCGCAAAGTTCTTCTGAGAAAACCCATCTCTGTGGCCTCTAATCAACTTCTCATTTGTTTGTTGAATGATTCACTTCCATAGGTCAGAATTGGCTGTACATGGCACTGATGAACTCTCATACTCACTTCTATTGACATAGACTTGTTGCACATAAAGTAGCTAATAATTTTATTAAATAGTATTTAGTATACCAAATAGTAATGAAAGCACATAATCATTTTTCAAGTCACCACTATGTTCAATGCAGATGAGTCAGCACTTCAGTAATGCCTGAATAACATAAGAAAATGATTTATGATTGTCCAGATAATCATGTATGCACCACTTTTTTTATTTTATCATCTGCACTGAACTTCTTGTCACTAAGTGTCCAATCACTTGAAAACAAAGACAATCACTTTGTGTTAGGTCTGGTGAAAATGAAATTGTGGAAGGCACTCCAAATAAAGACATTTTGAATTTCATTGCTGTATGAGCTTGTTGAGTTGTTACTCATTATCATGCTATAACAAGATACCAGAACATAGCAAGTGTGAAGTTTTAATCTGTAGGCAGGTTTTAAATCATTTTTGTGCACATCACAGCTTTGTTTACTGCCGATATTGAGTCCCTGTGCATGCAGCATTCCAGGACAGATCCTCTAGCTCCAGAATAGTGTGAACAATGATCTGCTGGATGACCATGTTGTGCAGAGCTTCTTTGGTTTAAGTGGCAATGCAAGTTATCATCCCAATGCAAGCTGAAAGTAGTGGACCAGGCAGTAGTCATCACCAGTGACTACAGTGTAGAATGACATCTCCTTCATTTTCATATTGTCTTAGCGTTGCTTCACAACCATTCACAGAGTTTTCTTTCAGGTCAATGTCATTTGTTTTAGCACTCATCTGGCATGGATTATGTGGTAATTTAACATGTTAAGAATAATTTGATGAGTTGAACCATGATTGATCTTTAATTTTTAATCCACATTATCAATTGCAACCTGCCAGTTATCCAGTATTGTTCGCTCAACTAAAACAGACCAAGGTTATAAGGTGTGATCACAGTATAAGATCAGCCAGAGTGATCTGCATCAGTTACAGATGAGACATCACTTTGAAATTTCCGGTGTCATAAATCAGCTGAAGTGACACAAACACATCCCATACTGCCTCTTCATCAACCAATGTATTTCTGATGCTTTCTTCACTCAATGCCCCACCAACAAACAAAAAAAAGCAACATATAATTGTACGCTGCTCCTACCAGGTGCCACTTAGAGGCATGAGAGATTGACCATCTTGATTATTGTTTTCCTTTTGCCATAGAGAGTCCAGCAATGACAGACATAAACACAATGTTACCTCAGGCAGTTGGGGAAAAGCAGAACCTTTACTATATGATTTTTGAAAATTTTGTTGCTATATTAAGATTATTTATTGACTCAACCTTGTATATATATGAATTCATTAACAGGGACAATCGTCTAAAAAAATTATTCCATAAAAAGCAGCATGTAAAATTATGATTTTTAAACTCCTATAATAGAATTGTTAAGATAAATATAATACTTGATGAATGATAATCTTGAATATTTAAAAAAAAAAAAAACTATTTCAACATATCAAAGAAGCAGCCTTTACCTCAAATGTTATAGATGCATTTTCCATCACTGAGAACACTCCACTTGTTGGTGTAATTTCTGGTGGGGAGTCATTGACATCTAGGAGTTTAATGGAAACTGTGGTAGAGCCAGTGAGAGGAGGAGAACCCCTGTCTATAGCCAGAACAGTTAAAGTAAACGTCTCTGTTGTTTCTCTGTCCAAATTAGCTCCCACTCCAACACTGATCTCTCCATCTGTAGAGTTGATCTGTTCATGCGGTAGATTTACAAAATTATTATCTTCATCAGTTTTACAAATTAGTGGTTGATTGTATTTATATAAGATAAAAGTTGAATCGTCATCACCATCAACTTTACAGCATCTTCAACAAACTCTATTCTAATAGAAGTTGTTTTTGTTTTCTATAGAAAGATGTAATCAGTTTCATGCCAAAACGTGTTGAGTTTTCACAAGTTACATGTTGAGAAGGTCTCTGTTTTATGATTTTATCCCTTCCCATAAAAACCCTAGAAACATGGAAGATGGCGCTTAAATCCTCACTAAATTTCTTCAGAAATGTTTCTCTTTTTAAATAAAATGAGGTCATCAGACTAATGAAATTGGTTCCAATTTCAGACATAATATTTACGTTTATTTATTTATATATAAGTGTTTAAAGACAGCTTAAAATATTTAAGTTTCTAGATATTGAATAGTTGAATTTTTTCAGATCCCTTAGAAGTTCATTACTTATGTACACTCTATAGTGCTTGTAACTTTGTGCCTGGCTCATCTAATTTAACTTCTTCTCTACAGAATTTTAAAAAGAGAAAGTACCACCCAGTATAAGAAAAATAAATTAGAGTATTAACATGTGCTCTTTAGAGAGGCATATCTCTGGACATACTGCATGTACATGCTTAATTTATGTAAGTTTTTTCTTTTTAAGCAAAATGGATGAGGAATTTGAATATGTAATCATTATGTGTGTGAGATGATTTAAGAATAAGTAAGTAAAAAAAAGATGTGGTTTTTTTCATTTACCTAAAGAAGGAGAATTAAAAAATTTATGGATATTTTCCTCCTTATATATTTCACTAATGTCAAAAAAAAGTTACAGTAACAGAAAAATGTAACAAATATAATATGTTTAACAAATTATGAACTTTATTTACAGTTTTATTTATTATTTTGTTATTCCAAATAGTTCAGTTTTGTAAGGTAAAGTTTGAAGCAAGGTACCACTTATCACCCAACGCTATCGTTGTGGAAATGCAGGTCAAGTCTAAAAAAAAAAATCTTTTATTTAACACTTTCCTGAAAACTACTGAAAAAAAAAAACTGATAGAAGGGAAGCAAGTGTGAAAAATCATAAATCATTGTTTACATCCCTTACAAAATAAACGGTACGACTTTTTAGTAGGGATATATATATATATATATATATATTGACAAAAATATTCGTCAGTGGCAGTGAAGGGGTTAAGATTTGGATAGCATATTTCAGAAAGCCAGCTCATCAAGATTTAAAAAAAAAAAATTTTTGAGTCTCTAATTTAGGAATTTAACGAATTCAAAACAAACGAGGACAAATTAAAGAACATTACCCCAAAAATCATGTGCCGAAGGTCTGTAAAATTTATGAAAACTAACACCATATTCCCTATACGCCACTTGGCGTGATGGGGGTACTTTACTTTTTACTAATCAAGAAAAAACTATGGTCATATGTTGAACAAGTGATGAGGAGAGATAACCGAATAACAAAGCAAGATTGAATAAAATATCTTTAGAAGAATTGAAAACTGCTAGAATAAAAATTTAGATAAGAGAAAGAGTGTCTGGGTCTATGCCCTATGGGCTGGCTACTGCTCAAAAGGTCAATAGATAGATAGATAGAATTTAAGAATTTAAATAAAATTCTCTCATATTTCACTATATCCAGTATTTTGAAAGTCCTGTCAAGAATTTCAGTTTCATAAAAATGTGGTGTTCAGTTATGTTTTGTAAAATATATCAGCAGTTTTACTTAACAATTGTTCAGGTTTCTAATTAACTAAATTTCCTTCCAGAAGAAAATGGCTTCCTTGTCTCATGTAAGTGTCATAAGCAATGATTTTCGGCCTAAAAAACTTGCTAAATAATTAATTTGTTGATCACCGATAACAACAGACAAGCATTGAGGAAATATTCGGATTTGTTTGTTGATTGATGTTGATTTTGATTTATCACAATATAAACATCAAAGATAAAGAGGTGTAACCCTTCCCTTGTGCTAGCTTTAGTTCTATAAATAGCAGATGTGTTAAGAAAGTTATAAAATAGTTAATAAAAGACTACACTGATAAAAATAAAGATGATTTTCCTTCAATACACACAAAATGTTAGATTTTTGGTTTGAGGTTCATATTAACAAAATTTGTGTCCTGTCTCCTGACTATAGAGCAAAAGGAAAATCATGTCTCAATTTGCATTGATCTCTTTGAGCAAGCCTACGATAATTACAACATCACAGAATCAATAATTCATCATCATCAACAAGTACCGGGCCTAGTGGCGTAGGTGATCATGTCTCTCCACAACTTTCGATCTCGGCAGCTATTTATCATTTCTGTTGTTGACCTTCTGCCAAGCCATTCTCTTAAGCTGTCTGTTATTTTTTTTTCTCTTTGCTTCTCTCTATCTCTTCGTCCCTCAATTTTTCCAGAAGTTACAATATATTCAAGTTGTTCTCTTCTCATTACATGGCCAAAAAATGATGATTGTCTCTTCCTAATATTGGAAATTAGCTATCTTTTTGCTTTGACCTCTCTCAGCATTTTTTCATTACTCTTCTTAGCTGTCCACGGTATTCTCAACATTCTTGTGTAAAACCACATTTTTACAGACTCCAGTGATTTACTTGTCTGTTGTCCTATCGTCCATGACTCGCATCCATATGTTAAACCTGGCTCTACGTAACATTTAAGAACTCTTTTTCTTGTTTCTATTGTCAAAAATGGATTGCATAGTATTTTCCTCATTTTTTGGAAAGCTGCTTTTGCCTGAGCCAATCTGCATCTCACCTCTTTTGTACATCTTCCGTCTGAGGTTAACAAAGTTCCCAAATATTTAAATTCCATATTTAAAACCAAATATTGGTTTGGTCATTTATCCCCCATGTCTTGTAGCAAAGTTTTATTGATGAAATCTAATTCTTTGTTCAGTTATCTAAAAATTCATATACAACATGTTATGTGCTAGATAAAGATAAAGAATATAGATTGATATTTAAAACCATAAATTCTATAACAAATTTTGTCTCTGAAATCTCACCTGTAGCAGTGATAAAAAGTTCATATAATGAAAGATTTAAGGCAGCGGGTAAAGAAACAGGTTTGGCCCTTTTCTCACACTTTTAACAGGTTGTTCAGAGTTTAAGATTCAAACAGAAATGTAAAAGTATACAGATTTCATTTGTCCTTTTTTGTTAATGATTGTTAATTACCTGAAATTTATCTTGACTGCCACTCTGGATCACATAATAAACATCCTTATTTGGGCTTGTTCCATCAGTATCTTTTGCAGTTACTGTAGTAACACTTACACCTGGAAAGGAATTCATATATATGTACTTAGAATGAGCATATACTAAAATCTTAAAAAAAATTTAATTTAACTAGATCATGAACCAAATGAAAAAAATATAAATGATATTATTAAACACTCTTATTGATATAGTATTTCATATAATCAAGGCATTCAGTTGCTCTGACAACATGGTCAAAGTCTTTGTGAGAGTTAGTGATGAAAGAGATAAATGATTGCACAATAACATTACCAATATCAATGGCACGCAATCATGCATGAATGTTACACAACAGATTCATGGAGAGGGGGAAGGACTGGTCTAGAGGTAAAACATCATCCTTGGGCTAGAAAGTCTGGTTTGAATCTTGCCAAAGGCGGTGGGAATTTTTTTCTTAGAATCCATTATTTCTTCTCAGATTTATCCTCAGTGGGTAGTGAGATTCAATGTCTAGTCCTCTGAGATTTTGGCAAAAAACACGTCTTTTGTACACTGAATATGTTAGAAAGCCCTTTGCAGTTAAAAATAAAAAATAGTTGGCCAAAAATGACCATTGCCCCCAGAAAATTGATAGGAAAAATGTATTCAAATTGCCCAATTTTCAAAGACAAAAATATGAGTACCTCTGAAATCGAATCATACTTTGTGATTTGGTAGCACTTATATTTGTGAACAATTTTTTTTTAAAAACTAAGTGGATTAAATTAAAAGCAAGAAATTTATATTAAATGACACAATTTTAGAAAACATACTACACTTTCTATCTATCTATTGTCCTTTCGAGCCGAAGACGGCACATAGGGCAGAACCACAATCTCAAAAACAGAAACCTTGCGTGCCAAAATGGCACATATTGCAGAGATCACTGATCTAAAATCTATGGCGCTGTTTCCATAACAATACTTTTTACAATGACAGCTTGTCAAGCCATCAATCAATCACACTACACTACACTTTACTGTTAATCAAATACCTCCAAACATGAACAACCTTATGCATCAAGTTCAGGCACAAACCTCTCATTAAACTGGTAAGTTTTCTATTTATAATTTTTGTTGAATTTTCTCTCCCTGTCCCCTTTTTCTGTCTCACCTCTTTCCCTTTCATTACATTCCCTTATGTTCCAATCACTTGTGAATGCAAATTAGGTCATTTATGTAATGGCTTTATTAGGTGATGGTATCTGGCCCTTGGTTTCTTCATTGTTTTCAGATCTGGCCCTCAGAAAATAAAAGGTCCCTCCCCCCCTCCTCCAATTGGATGAATGTAACCTTCGGAGCTAAACATAAGAAGATGACTTACTGATGAGATGAGAAATATATACGACCATCAACAGCAATAAAAACCAGACAGAGAGTAGAGAGATACCAGATAACATTGACGATTCACAGCCTGATAAAAGATGTGAGTAGAAGTCATAGTGATAAGCCACCTCTATGTTAGTAGATATGCTATATTTATGTAGTCTGACAATTTGATTTGAACGTGATATTAGAGGTGTTTGTTATGACATAAAAAGGAGTAAAGAGTTCCGCGACACCAAGTGACATATACGGAATATGGTGCTAGTGACCAGAATATTATAGACCTTCGGCACATGATTTTTGGGGTAATGCGGTCGGTATTACACCCAAGTCATATTACTTTGCCAGAAAAAAATATGGTACCCATTTAATGTTGGGTGAACCAGGAAGCTGTCGATCTGGATCGAACACCACCTCTTGTTCTTTGTAGCCCAGTTCACTAACCACTGAGCTATTTTCTATAACATAAATAAATACAATTTGTCAATACTTTTATTATTACTGAATACAACTTTGTTCAACTTGTTAAATGTGTCATTGTAACAAGAGGACTCCCTTACATGCAGTCTCTTACAATCACCATTTCATCAGCATAGTTGCTAAATCTAACTAAATAATATGTAACCGGCACAAAAGTTGGTTAAAATAAAACAGATCTTTACTGAAATTTATCAAAACTACACATTAAGATGATACATACCCTGAGGTGAATTTTCTAACACACTGCCTGAATAAGAAGGCTGATAAAACTTTGGTTCATTATCATTGACATCTAAAATTGTCACATTAATCAAAACAGAAGAACTCAATGGAGGTGTTCCCCAATCTATGGCAGCCACTTCTATCTGGAAGGTTCCATCAAGAAAATGAACTATCAAGTTCTCATAATCAGGAGCATCTGAAGATAATGTTATTTCTCCAGTATTGGTGTTTATTTTGAATGGGTTTGTAAACAATAGTGAAGCGTTCGTGATACTGTAGTATATGTGACTATTGTTGGTATTTGGCTCATCATTATCTGTGGCCTGCAAAACATGAAAAAGTTTGAACAATTATATGACAAGAGGAAAATCAGTGATATGTGAAACAAGACTTTAGGGTAATACAAATAGGGACAAATATATAAAATTTTGTACCAGATCTTGGGTTTTAGAGTTAACAAGGACTGAGATGTCAAGTTGCAGATCCACATTGAGTACTGTTTAATTTGAAGGTCATTTCATGAATAGTACGATCATATGGTCACATGACCAAACTCGACTAGGCAGACTAGAGTCCTGGATTTGAATCTGTTCTTATTTGGTACAGGATAGTTTTAGACCATGAATGGCGCCAATGAGATGGGTACCATCTGGAAAGAATTGGTTGGTCACCAAAATTAGTAAGAAATAGATAGTTAGAAATGAAATAGATAGATCAGCCAAATATTTAAAATATGAAGCTAGCCAAAGAAAGATTAATATTGAAGAATTGGTCCAACCCGGATAGTTTTAAAAGATGTAGGTATTCTGGTAAAATAATTATTTTGACACAACAGCGCAGCAGTTGTAGATTATATATTTTTGCTCTGGAGTGTGTGAGTAAGCTGTGAATTGTGATTTCAGGTCTTGTAACTATGGACCTACAATGTTTATGCTATTAAATCTATCAGAGTCCTGGCAGCTAGTACAAAGGTACAAAGGTTGGTTACGATTTCATTTTGGATTTGACAGGATAGTTTTATTTATTTTGTTTTCTTTAACACATATCGATTGTTTTTGTTTTTGTTGTTTAGTTATTAGTTTTGTGTGTGTGTGTGTTTTTTTTTGGTTCCTGATAAAGGCCTATTGAGCCGAAACGTTGTTTAGTCTGTGTCGTCCACTTGTCATGTAAAGCTTCTTACATACTATTTTTTATTTTTTTATTTTTCCTGGCAGCTAGTTGTGCCTAACTCTAGCAAAACTCTTAATGGAGTTCTCCTTGATTGTTGATGTCCATAACTATTGTGCAGTTTCTTTAACATCTAGAGTAGAAGTCAAGGAGAGGTGTTCTGTCTGGTGAGATCATGGCTATACCATCAACAGTAAGAAGCTATGATAAACAAGCACATAATGAAGTATGCTGCTGTTGGTAAGATCACCACAGATCATTAAAGACATGGCATTAAGTGTTCCCTGCATTAGTTTTGCATATGTGATGACAAAGGTAAGTATAAAGCATGGATTTTAATTCGTTTGCAGTGATACCGAGGCCTTCCATAACCAATAAGTATAAAGTTAAAGCTATAGTACATTTCAAATGTTTGCCATTGTTTAAAAATGTACATCTTATCATTGTAGAAATAAAAATGGTTAAAAATTTATATTTATATCATCATCAACCTTGTGACACAATTTTTTCCGTACTATAATTAAAATAAAGAAATATATTGTAATCCTAGCTCGGTTACTATTTATGAGTTTTAGAGACAATATTGTAGTAACATTCACCTGGAAATTCAAATAACACGTTTTCATCATCATGTGCCATACCGGTTGGCGTAGGCGATCATGTCTTTCCACAATCTTCTATCCTCAGTGCATCATATCAGTTCTGTTGTTGACTGTTTTCCATGCCATGACACCAAGCTATCCAGATTTTCTCTCTTTGTCGTCCGCAATCTCTCTTTCCTTTTATTTTGCCAGTTGTAACCAAGTATTTCAACTTTCCTCTTCTCATGATGTGCCCGAAAAATATTGTTTGCTTCTTTCTGATGTTTTTTAAGAGCTCCCTTTTTGTGTTGGCCTCTTTGAGAACTTCCTCATTGGTCGTTTTAGATGTCCAAGGAACTTTCAACATTCTTCTGAGAAATCCCATCTCTGTGGCCTCTAATCGTCTTTTCATTTGTTTGTTTACTCTCCATGATTCACTTCCATAGGTCAGAATTAGTTCTATATAGCACCGATGAACTCTCTTTCTCATTTTTATTGACATAGATTTGTTGCATAAGATATTTTTCATTTTCTGAAATGCTATTTTGGCCTGAGCTATTCAGCTCTTTATTTCTGTGGTGCATCTTCCATCTGATATTATTATTGTGCCCAAGTATTTGAAACGTTGCACTTGTTTCAGATTTGTCTTGTTTATTTTTATGCTGCATGATGGTGATGATTGTTTCTTTGATATAACCATTACTTCTGTTTTCTTACTATTCAGACTGAGACCTTTCTTGTTGCTTTCTTTTACTATTATGTCTATCATTTCTTGTAGTTCGTTCTCTGTCTCTGCTATTAAGACTGTGTCATCCGCATATCGCAAATTATTTATGTTGTGACCGTTGACTTCAATTCCTTTTTTGTCTACTATTGATCTCATAATATATTCGCTGTAAAGTGAAAACAAATCTGGTGACAGAACACAACCTTGTCTGACTCCTTGTTTTATATATTGGAATTGTCCTGTAACACATTTTAGGTTTCTTTAAAAAATATTCTGCACAATTAAATTTGTAGACACGCTGAAAAATACATCATTGTCTCATTTCTTAAATCTCTGTTTGGATTATTCAGGGGTATTTCATAACTCAAGATTTGTGCTTTCATTGAAATACCTTTCAATCTTGGAATTGTTACTTTCCAGAACATTGGAATTACATTGATATTATATAAATTCGTTACATGTGGTTGCCAGCAGAGGGTTCTACATCCTTTTTGGTTTACATCACTTTGAGCATAGAATGTAGACAACAAAACTCTGTGGACATGGAGACAAAAGTGCAGGCCTTGAGCTATGAAAATTCACCTGAGGGTTCAGCACTCATCTACACCGATGGATCAATTATTCGGCACAGTCGGATCTCATGGAGTTTCATGGTCCAAGCCAAAGGAAGGAGAGTGAAGGTGGAGAGCAGTGTTTTCACTGCAACTACCAGTAGTTTGACCATGAAGATCATGGTGGTAACTAAAGGAATGCCTGGGGTTGAAACAGTCTTTTATTCAAGTGTTCTTTCTGGAGTGAATCGATAAGTTTGCTCAAGATAACTGAAGGAGATTGGGCATCAAGGCAGTGGTTGGCATCACTAAAGAACTCAGAACTGATAGGGATCTGTTAGATCTTCATTCCTGGACACTCAGATGTGAGAGAAAACGAACAAGCCGACATGTTAAAAAATGTCTATTTCAAAACAGCCTATATTAGATTATTATATGACTCATACCTTTTGTCCATCTATTGACCTTTTGAGCCGTAGCCGGCCCATAGGGCATAGACCCAGATACTTTTTCTCTTATATAAATTTTTATTCTAGCAGTCTTCAATCCTTGTAAAGATCTTTTATCAGATCTCGCCATTTGTCTCTATTCTGTGCAAGCAACTCTATCTCAATGAAGGAGGCGATTCCTGCTGCTCTTGCCTCTCTCATCGATGTACTCCTCAGTGTCTCTCTGGGTCGTTATCTTTTCCTCTTACCTATTGTTTCCCATATGAGGACTTGCTTTGTTATTCAGTTATTATCTCTCCTTATCACATGTGCAACATATGACCATCATCTTTTCTAGATTACTGAAGATATTAGTGGTTGATTGGAGATTTCTCTAATTTATTCATTTGTTTTGAATTTATTCCACGCTATACCAAGTATTTTCCTTAGACATTTATTTTCTAATGTGCTCAACTTTGTTTCTATGTTTCTTGTTTTTCAGCTCTCACATGCATACGTAAGGGTTGATAGTATGTTTGATTTGAATAGTCTAAGTTTTGTGTTTGTGCTGATGAGTTTTGATTTCCACAACTTTTCAAGGCTTCTGAAAGACATTGCTGCTTTAGCTATTCTGATTCTAATTTCTTTATTTGTATCCCCTTCTCGATCAATGTGACTTCCAAGATAGATAAAGTGATCGATCTCTTCCACTGGTTTGTTTTCCATGTATATTCTGTCATCTGTTGGAATTAAGCTTTTCATGACTTTAGTCTTTACATGATTGATCTCAAGCCCAATTTTGCTGGCACATTGAATAAAATTTTTTTTTTAAATCAAGAAAATATTTTAATTTGTATGTAACAAGGTCACAACATTGACAAATGTAGCAGAAATCTACCTCACAATATAAGGAAAATTCAAATTATATTGTATTGTTATAGTATGAAAAATAAGGAATAAGCAACAGTTGGGATGCATAAACAAGAAGGCGGCACGAACTTTAGCTAAAAGAGACAATCAGCCAAACCTAGAGTTGCTCTGCCTGGAGTAGGAGTAATGAGCACACATCAAGCATCTAGTTGGTGTCCCACAAACAGGGAGGAAATTGTAACTAGCACTAATACTCTTGTCGTAGAAGACTGAACGGAATGTTCCTAAAGATGAAGCTTCCTCTGATGTCAGTGAAGTGGACGGATCACAAGATTTATATGAAATAATCTGTGTACTTCAGGAATGATCAAAAGCAGCTTTGTTTATAAGGAGCCAAGTAATATTTAGTGATTGATAGTGATTGACAGATGCTTGTCAAATTTATTGTTTAGTGA
The DNA here is from genome assembly GCA_032433765.1 of Megaustenia siamemsis. NCBI lineage: Eukaryota > Metazoa > Mollusca > Gastropoda > Stylommatophora > Ariophantidae > Megaustenia > Megaustenia siamemsis. The sequence continues at coordinate 47,745,769 of JAVIAB010000073.1, forward strand.
GAAGAGAGTTATAGAATTAAAGGGTGGAATTAGAGAAGTAGTAATTGAAACCTAATGAGCAGAGAATTGACCATGCCAGGGTTCTCAGCATGCCTAAGGAAATGGGTGGGGCCTACCTTGAAACAAAAGATGAAGCAGAGACCTTTTTGGACTGTTACTCCCACTGAGCTAGAAGAAGATACCAGGGAAGATGTAAAGTAGTCGAGTTTAGGATGGCTTTCAGCTGATCCTGTACTTGGACTTATGTCCTAAGCGGGTGTTGTATGATAGTCATGGATTTAGGATAGTAGAACTGTTACATAAATGTTAACAGAGTTAGAAATGATTAGAAGTTGTTAGAAATTATTAGAAGTTGTTAGATGTTTTTAGACATTCTCAGAACCACTGTAGTAGATGTAGACAAGTTATTATCACAAAAGATTAATCTAGAGATTCTTTAGATTTCCTACAGATATTTGAGTATAGATTTACCCAGTGATTTAGAGAGAGAGAGAGAGAGGATTCACTTATAATTAGGAAACAGGTGCAATAAAGTATGATCACAAGTTACATTCCATTCATCATCGTCTATCGACTAAGAATTGTAACAGGCCAAGAACTTGATAATGTTGATACTATTATTGATTTGTAAAATCAAGACTTGTAGTCAGAATAATAAAGGATTATGATTATGTTGTATGAAAGGTATAGTGAACTGGACTACGAAGGACAAGAGTTTGGGTTTGATCCTGATCGACGGCTTCCAGGTTCACCCAGGCTTAAAATGGGTACTGAGTTTTTCTGGGAAAGTAAAGCAGCATAATACCGACCACATTAACCCAAAAATCATGTGCCGAAGGTCTATAAAAAATTATAGGCACTAACACTATATTCCCTGTACGCCACTTGGTGTGATGGGGCTCTTTACTTTTTTTTACTTATATTGTAAGAACAATTGTGAGTTATCAATTTACTTAAGTGTGATAAATTGGATGTGGTGTTGAGAGTATCCCATTTATGTGATAGCTCATTCTTTGTCTTCATTGTAAAGAATCAATACTATTATGAAAGGAAAGAAATTAATACCGCTGGAACAGTAGTATATCTCAATTATAAACTAAGTGACTGAATAGTGTACTTATCTTGAAACTTACAAAAACTGTTATTGGTGGAACCATATCACGTCCTTTTTCCTTCACGGATGTCTGATAATAATTTGTGATAAATCTGGGTTTTTCATCATTTTGTCTAATATCTTGATTTCAACAGGAACACTTGCCTTGTATTGTCAAAGAGAGAGCATAATTAATAATTCAAATAGTTATTATAAGAATAAATAAACTACCATAAAATCATTAGCTGGAAGGAAATTTTAATTAACCCAATATTCTAATACATGACAGCAATTACTTAGTCACAAGATTAGGTTAAATGAAGTAACTTAATTTACATCCAAGATAGAAATAAATCATATGAACAAAAATTACTGACTTCATGCAAGCTGATATTAAGATTCTAAACTATGAATGTAGAAATTGTGACACTTTTATATGCTTGACCTTCCAATTTTTATCCTCAGTGATGACGAGTTGATTTGAGTTTAATGCTACAAGGTTGATTTAAGCCATTTTCTTTAGACCCCTTAATGTGGTGGGCTGCTTTGGCTGTTTTTTGTTTATTTCCTGCTGGAGAAGTTAAAGCATATCAACTCTAGCATACAGCGAATTACTAGGTCTTCTATATCAACAGATCCTACAATTGCAAAGAGTATGTTAATCCCCCACCTCAAGAGCCATTCTCCTATAATAGACTGTTCCTCTAAACTGTATGTTGAAGAGATGAAGTGAGCATGTAATCAGTTTTGGGCAGCTGACCTTGCCCTACTGACCAAAGATTAAACAGACTTTGCTCCTCACTATGATCATGTTTTTTGAACTATTTGTTATATTTTCTTTTATTAAATAATTGCAATTAATTCAAATCTGTAAAAATAAATATTGATTTATAATTTTTAAAATATTTTTGTTGGGATATAAAAGTACGAAGTATTTAGAAATAAAGTAAAATAAATCAAAATTGCAAGATCAATAATTATTTATTTAAAATATACTTTGGTTTAGAAAAGAAAATATAGTATAATTTATGTGTGTAATATAGAATAACAAAATAAAGATAATGTCTATAACAACAACAAAAATAAAGCTAAATATTAATTTCAGTTGTTATATTATTATTAAGGTTGTTCAATAAAATTCAATAAAACTCACTAGGGAGGGAATATGACCACCACTGTGTTCAATGTGCTTTAAAAAGATGGTCAGACTACTAAACTAAACTAATTTTTAAAATCATTATTTATATTTATGGATAACTGATAACATCTTAGAAAAAATGGAAGAAAGAAGACAAGCGAAGAACACTGCCAGATACATTGAAATTGATAATGAAATACGCAAAATGTGCAAAAAAGGCAAAAGAAGACTGGTTCAACCAAAGATGTCTAGAAGTCGTAACTATGGAAAGTAAACAAAATTTAAGAGGGATGCACACAGAAATAAAGAGAATGACTAATAAAGACAAAAAAACTGCAGGAAGCAGTTGTATTGCAAACAAAGAGGGAAGAATGCTAACAGTTAACAAAGATATCATCGATAGATGGCAGGAATATATAACAGAATTATTTCATGATGAAAGGGACAAAAAACCATTTATAAAATGTACATCCAGCTATAAAATCCTGAAATCTGAAGTAGAAAAAGCTATAAAAACATTGAAAAAGGGAAAAGCAGCAGGACCTGACAATATACAGATAGAAATAATACAGGCACTACAAAATTTTGGCATTGAAGTGATCACAAACATATGCAATGACATATACCATACAGGATACATACCAAATGAACTAAAAACATCAACTTTCATTGCATTACCTAAAAAGAATGGTGCAGTTGAATGCAGTGACTTTAGAACAATAAGCCTAATGAGCCATGTTACAAAAATCTTGCTAAAAGTTAAACAGGGAAGGATTCAGAATAAAATCAATACTGAATTAGATGAGCAGCAATTTGAATTCAGGAAAAACAGTGGGATAAATGAAGCCATATTCAGCACAAAGACATTGATTGAAAAGTACATAGAAATAAACAAACCAATATATGTATGCTTCATAGACTACACCAAAGCTTTTGATAGAATATGCCATAATCAACTTATAGACTGCCTAAAAGATATAAATCTACACGATACAGACATACGACTAATATGTAATTTGTACTGGGAGCAAACAGCAATAATAAAATATAACAAAAAGAACTCTACACCCATTGATATAAAAATAGGAGTAAGACAAGGATGCATCCTATCACCAAGCTTGTTCAATCTATACACTGAGCAAATCTTTAAAAACATCATAGAGATGCCAGGCCTACAAATTAATGGAAAGATAATCAATAACCTAAGATATGCTGATGATACTGTATTACTAGCAGAAAATCCTAAAGATCTACAACAATTACTTAATGTAATAAACAGGACAAGCAAAAAATATGGACTATATATGAATATCAAAAAGACTAAAACTATGATCATAAACAAAGAAAATTCTCAAGACCTACAAATAAATATCAAATTTGAAGGAATACATATGGAGACAGTTCAGAGCTACAACTACATGGGGCACACTATAACCAGTGATGGAAAATGTATAACTGAAATAAACAACAGAATAGGTATGACAAAAAGTAAATTTAATGTCATGAAAAATATACTAACATCAAAACAAATAACACCAGGACTAAAACTAAGAATAGCAAAATAAATTCTCAATATTCCTGTATGGTGCAGAAACATGGACATTAGACAAGAAAACAGAACAGAAAATTGAAGCCTTTGAAATGTGGATTTATAGAAGAATAAGTAGAATTGGATGGAAAGAAAAGAAAACAAACGATGAAGTTTTAAATGAACTAAAAATGAAAAGAGAACTACTAAACACAATTAGAAGAAGACAAATTAAATTTGTTAAGGCATGTTAAAAGACACAACAGCCTAATAAAAGTAATATTGGAAGGGAAAATACAAGGTAAAAGAGGCAGAGGCAGACCAAGACTAACATGGACGAGTAACATCAAAAGATAGACAAGTCAACCTATGACAATCTGCACCATCAAAGCAAGAGACAGAGTGGAATGGTGCTCCATGGTAGCCAACCTTCGATGCGGAGACGGCACTCAATGATGATGATGGTGATTTATATTTAGGTATACAATTACCAGATTGTGCATTAAGTTTGCAACCTTTTGAAAACCATGTAAAGCTATATGAACTTGGCATTTTCCAAAACTTTAATCTATAAATTAAACCTATTTTCTGAAATAAAAAATATTGTGCACATGATGAATTTCATTGAATGAAAAAATATCCTATTTAACAAATCATTGTCAATGTTAGAAAACATGGCCTAAAGTGGTACATTGAACCTGTTTCACTATATGGAAGTAAGTCATGGATGATGATAAGCAAAACAACACAAAGAATATTTGAGGCAGCTGAGATGTAGTTTATCAGAAGAATGCTGCAAATTCCATGGAAAACAAAAATAACAAATGAAGAATGTTTAAAACAAAAACAGAAATATCATCAAAATCATAAGGAATAGACAATCTACATTTACTAGAGATGTCATGCAAAAAAAGACATTGAGAATACTATAACAAAAGGTAGGATGAATGGAAAGAAGAGCAGAACAAAAACCAGGAGAAAAAATATTGAACAGCTTTTCCAAATGGTATAATAAAAGATTATGAACTGAAATGACATGTATGAAGAACCGAGTGATGTACTGTGGAGAGAGATGATCTCTATGCCAATTAGCATATCACCTGATGATGATTATAATAAAAAAAATTATATGATGGGATACAAATTCTAACCCCACATATGAGTACCGGGAGCCGCGATAGCTCAGTGGTTAGTGAACTGGACTACCACGGACAAGGGGTAGGGTTCGATCCCAACCGATGGCTTCCGGGTTCACCCAGCCTTAAATGGTTACCAGATTTTTTTCTGGGAAAGTAAAGCTGCACGAGCGTAATACTGACCACATTACCCCAAAAATCATGTTCTGAAGGTCTGTAAAATATAGGGTCACTAACACCATATTTCCCTATACGCCACTTGGCGTGAGGGGGGTACTACTTTACATATGAGTACCACTTTCACCAATCTAAACAAATATAAATATCACTGTCATCATAAAGAGATACTGTACTTGTGTCTGTTGAAGGTTGTGTGTCAGATGCTAAACAATACATTCTAAGAACAAAGACTACTACAAAGAAATTATTCTCTAGCTGTTGTTCATGTAACTGATAATTGTATAATTTTAAAGATTGTATTATATGAATGCTTAATATTTTAGTGAAACATGTTGTAGAACAATTAACTTTTCAGCCTCAGACTTGTCAACAATTCATGACTTGTCAACATTATTATACTGAAATATTAGTATTACAAGAAATTATTACTTCACCACATTACCTTTATCTATTGACCTTTCGAGTCGCAGCCGGCCCATAGGGCATAGACCTAGATATTCTTTCTCTTATCTAAATTTTTATTCTAGCAGTTTTCAATTCTTGTAAAGATCTTTTATCAAATCTACGTTTCATTAACAAAATTGTTTTTACGATAGCGGCTTGTTAAACCTCTGATCAATGGTTCTATACCAAGTGGGAGAAAAACAGATCCTCCATCTTGGATCCAACTTGAAACGTATCCACATTACCTTTATATCTGGATTTACATTTTGACAAGTTTTATTTCAGAACATTTATAAAGAAGTCAACAGTTGAAAACATTAGGTAGATCACAATTTGAAATTTGACAATTCTGAACAAACCAACAAAATAATTCAGGAATTAATTAGTTCAAACATATTCCATATTCCCTATGGTTATTCGAAGGTCCCGGTATCACTGAAAACGAATGTAAATCCATAATTGCTCAACCACCTGTGCCAGTGGAATCATCTGAATTAACATCTCATCATCTATCCAAACAAAGAAAAGCAGTTGCAGTCCTCATCATAGCAGATACAGCACACATCAAAAGACATATGGCGTTTCCGCACTCAGTTGAGTGCATCTGAACTGGCCCTCATCATACGATATTATCATTCATCGTAAGCAATCTGAATATAGAATCTGGATGAAAAACACAGCTCACAGTGTGCACAGAACCATACTCAGTAGCTCTGGGGCAGCATGCCAAATTTGGAATATGAGGAAACTGCAACCATGAACATTTTTCAGATAATGAATCAACAGTTTCCTGTCGCCTATCTATCATATTGACCAGAAGTCAATAATTAAAACAGTTGTTTACTAATCTGACGGATGTTACTTCAATTCAGGTTTAGGTCAAGGATCTATTTTCTTGGAGGGGTGAAATGCAAACCCTAATCCGTATACTATAAATGTAAATGCAGTCCACTTTACTCACTAAAATGTAACAATGAGCAATCATTGAAAAAAAAAAACTTAAACATGAAGCAGTTACAAATAATAAGATTACAAGTTTCATGCTTTCATCACCTTCAATACACATTAATATATTATAAATAATGTTGAAAAGTGCCAACAGCAATACAAGGAAACATATAATCCTCAAGAATACCTTGCTTTGTCCTCCATCTTCAGCAAACACAGTGAAATAATATGTATCCTTTTTCTCTCTGTCCAACATTACATTGCCCACTTCTATTAGACCAGTGGCAGAGTTTATGATGAAGCTTGAGTCAAACCATCATAAGAACAAGAGAATGGTTATCAACAAATATTCATATAATATAGCTTTAGGTAATACAAATATTATAATATTACATGTATTAGTTACATGTTACATGAAGTTACAGAAAATTAATAATGTATACATATTACATCATGCAATATTAAGATACTTTAAATAAAAATACTTGTGGTAAATAAACAAGGCATATTTTCTAAATTATACAGAACACATTTAAAGGAACCTGTGATCCATAATATTAAAATTTCAATTCAAACAGCTGGAGGCTACACAGCCCACTTTGAAGTTAAATCAGGAATAAGACGGGGGCACATACTATCCCTCCTATTGTTCATTACATAGAGGACTATATATGAAAGTTAGTCAACCCATCAGAAACAAAGGAGATCAACAAGCTTCTAATTGCAGATGATCAGGCACTAATACATGGAAAAATAGAGGACCTACAAGAACACTTAAATAGACTCACCAGCATAGGCACAAAAATACAAAATGAAAATCAACATCAACAAAACAGAAGTTATGAATATCACCAACATGACTATAGACAACTAAAACAAGTAGAAGAATGTAAATACTTAGGAAGTTTACTGACAAATGACAAACAGCATAAATAGACTCAAGATGAAACAAAGCTAAATTATTGGACAGCTATCACTACTATATACCAACAAGGAGATAACTAGAGGCAAAACAGGCATTGTACAATACAATCTTCATCCCAATGCCATGTTACCAATGCCAGTCCTGGATCCTAGATGCAAAAACAATAAGAAAAACAACAACTAACGAGATTAAATGTATTAGACATATGACAGGAAATAGCCTGAGAGATATGATCAGAAATGAAGAACTGAGAAGAAAGCTAGGAATAACACCCGTCATAGAATATATAAAGAAACAACAGATAAAATGGTTTGGCCATGTAATAAAGCAGAAGGATAAAAAACACAACATAATGAGACTTCAACAAACATTGCGAGAACACCTGATCTAAGGGCACACCACACAAAAAAATGGAATAAAAACTAGGAAAAGAACAGCAGCAGAGGCAAACAGAAAAGCAAAAGACTGTATATTATATCTCCCCTCGATACTGAAAGGCAATGGAGGAAGGAAGGATGAAGACCCCATTCAGCATCACAGGCCAAGACATACCAGAATTAGAATATGCAGGTGGCATAGCTCTACTTTCAAGTAGCCACAGAGTATTAAAATTTGTCATGACTTGCTTAAAAGTACAGGAGATCTAAATCTCAATACAAAGAAAACAAAGTCATAACAAATAACACCAACAAAACTTCAGAGACAACAACTGTAAACAAGAATCTGGAAACTGTCAGAAAGTTTCACTATCTAAGGTCAGTCATCACCAACAATGGAGACTGTCTAGCAAAGCTGAAGAAGAGATTGACAACACATTTCACAAAAACTATACTATACTATATGGTTCAGAAGGTCGATAGATAGATAGATGGACATTATATTTCATTTTCAGCTTTTCATTTTCATAAATATAATATTTAAAAGAATTTTTGGTAAGGTTACATCTAAATTTAGCAGAAGCAAGTGTTTACACTTTTCAGTATTTTGTGGTGGGAAGAGTGTTCGTGCACAAGTAACTGATGAATAAGGCAATGTGTGTCACCATTTTTCTTTTAAGTTCTGATTTACTAGAATGTTACTAACACTAAAATGTTTACACTTTCTTGTGGTGTCATAAAATAAATTGCTTTAAATGACTCACTTGGATCAAAACAATTAGTTGTACTAAACAGTCTTCTCCTTATTTGGTTTTTTCCTAAAAATGTTTATTCCTCTGTAAACAAGCAATTATAAAATAAACATTTTTCTTATTTGACAGCACTAAAGATGGTTGATGCATTCTGTAATAGTTTACAGAGACGATGAGGTGTTTGCACCTTTCAATGGTATATTTAACTTCTCCACTCCATCATTTTCATAATTAGGTGTACCTTTTCCTCTGACTTATCCTCTCTTTACATGAATGACTAAGCTATCCCCTAGATCAGATTAGTGAAGAATTGGAGGCAGAATTAGATCTGATTTATGACTGATGTCAGCATAGAGCAATGAGATGCAGGCTTCTGGAGCAACAAAACATCAACATTATAATTTAGTTATTTTGTAATTGATGTTTTAGTTGATTAGTGCTTGCTCATATTATTAAATATTGTACAATTTGTAAATTTCTATCAAATGCAACAATTAACTTTCTCAACTCAACATGAATCTCCTTTAAAAGACTCACTTTCAGATCATACTTCTGGCAATAGTCACACATACTATACATCGATAATACCAGGAGCAAAAAGTGGTGCCTCATAATCTACACCTGGGAACTGGCATAACAAATCAGTCAGTGGCTAACACACCTTGTACTGTCCTTGTTGAGCAAGAACACAGTCTCCAACTTTCTCAGTTCATTCTTTGTAGAGTAGCTCAAACCTAACTAGTGAGTTAAATGCAAGCAACTACACTTACCTGGCATCTGACCCCCCTATACTGTATGATACAACTCCATAGTTATGATTATTTTCATTCTCATCTGCATCTGTTGCCTGAGATAACACATAATATTTATTAATGTAACCAAAAGAGGCATACAATTATATTTTTGTAATAAGTGTCCAGATTTAATAATATGACAAATGCTCTATCAGACAAGTAATATTAAAATTCATATTTTTAACTTTAAAAAAGATAAAAGGGATAACAACTATACACATGATATATAAGGAAAGCTAAAAAGGATAAGATACAGAAAATTGTAGACAAATTTTATCCCCTGATTATGTTCACACCATTTTCTTGTTAATTAGCAAATAAATCTCCTCCAAAAAATGTCTGAAAAAAACACATGTCTAGAATAAAGTCATTAGAATTTCACATAAAATATTCTTAAACACATCTAAATAAAATTATTTCATAAAATGTTTATACTCTCGATTTACATTTATTATTCTTATACAACAGCTGATAATCTGGATTCAGGGGGTAAACAAATAAAGTATATGGCAGCTTTCAACAACCGGTACAACACAAATTTTAGAGGATAGAAAATTGCAGCTCCCCACAACATATGTTGACAAATGTGGAGTGGATGAGATAAGAGTTATTGAGTTATTTGCGGGTCATCATCATTGCACTCTGAACACGTCCATAGGTGCTCAGAACCCCTCCTCAGCAACTCCTGCATGTGTCCAGCGACTGACGACTCCAGTTCTATGTTGGTTGATAAGTCTTCTTATACGGCCACTAAGTTTCTCATTTCTGGCTGTGCCCATCTTAACTCCCATTTCCATCATCCGAAGAAGTGACGTGGATCTGTGTTTGTTGAAGTCCTGTGCTCTTCCCACATCTCGGAGGGCATTGATGATGTCCGCCCGATCCATTGGTTGCCCATCCTCAATGACAGCACAGCTAGCCAACCTGTCCGCTCTTTCATTTCCCCGTACTCCAGGGACACAGACAAAGGTGACTTTACATATTTTGGATTTATGCAACGACTCTACCCATTGCATGCGTATAGAGCACGCCTCCACTTTTTTAATCATGCTCATCGAATCACTCAGTATACATGTGTGGGTGTAGTCTTGTGACTCTAACCATTTGAATGCCTTGGTCACTGCCATCACCTCCATTGTCATACTACTCGTAATCATGACGTATGCACCACTGTCTTCTTTGACTATTCTGCCTGCCAAGCATGCTGTAAATGCCCATGCACTTCTTTGGTGTCGTCTTATAGATCTGTCTGTATAGATGACAGCATCTTTCTCATCGGTGTTATCACAGATGAGACCGTTGACCTCAGCATTAACCACTAGCGGGTTCTGTTCCCTACTTTTCCTGTCGAGTGTGACAATACACGAGAAAGTCCCCTTGAACGACGTAGGCACCGGTATCCACTCCTCACCAATGCTGATATTGGTAAGCCCATAGACCTGTTTGATGACATCTTCTGCTTGGCCCACCCATGATTTGCCTCTTTTTAGCCTGGCACCTTTCCTTGTGTTGAGCACGTGGTGCAATGGATGCTCTTTATCTGTACTAATCTTCAGGTATGCTCGTTCTCTCCAGATCTTGATTCTGTCATCCATGGTTGGAAAGTCAAGAAGATACCTCATTGCTACACAGGGAGTGTCCCTTGTACATCCCAAGATAATGCGTATGGCTTCATTTTGTATTTTCTCCAACCTATTAATTTGAGTCGTACTGATAGTAAGAATTGCCAGGGCATACTCGATTGGTGCAAGGACTAGTCCCTGGAACAGAAGAGTAAGTAGCCTCTGCTTGATGTTAGCAGCTGCCATGACCTTCAAGGCGGCTAATCCTTTGTGGGATTTTGCTATCACATGGTCGACGTGGTCCCGAAAACACAGGCTGCGATCAAACTTAACTCCGAGGTATATCATCAACTTGTCCCTGGTTACCTCATAAGCTCCCATTCGTACTACCAGTGTGGTCGTATTAACGATATGATTGTTAAGGGAGAACCATGAAACTGATGCTTTATTAGGATTAACCAAGGCACCTGAAACCCCACACCAGGAAGAAATGTGATCGAGTTCGTCTTGCATTGTGGAGGCGATTCCCCGTCTGTCTCTTCCCTGTCAATATACCAGAATATCATCAGCAAAAGTCATAGTTCTTCCCCTCCCATCCAGCTGTTGCTCCATGATCGTTATTGTGTACACGTTAAATAGAACTGGTGACAATGGTGAGCCTTGTGGTAGCCCTGGACAAATGGATGTTGGCTCGGAACACCAATTTCCACATCTGAGTATCACCTTCCTCTGAAACAGTGCCGCGGCGATCCATCTAATGAGGAAGGGATGCACCGCCAGTTTGAGGAGCATATACATGAGATATTCAAATGGTACCCTGTTGTATGCATCCTCCAGATCTATAGCAGCAGCACATGTCTCCTCTCATCTGTGGAAGCCTTCGAAGGCGTCATAGGCAAAGACTACCGCATTGAGCCATGTCTCTTTGTTATATCTATAACCTCCGAGTGTGGGTGGGAATGCACGTTTCTGTTCAAGGTGACAGGTGAGGACATGGGGAACTATTTTCTCCAGCAGCTTGCCCACAGTGTTCTGCATTGTGATGATTCTGTAGGCACTGATCTGAGAATGGTCCTTGTTTGGCTTCGGTAGCGGTAGTAAGTAGCTGTGTAGCCACTCCTCCTTAATCTGGCCACTCCGAATGCTGGCATTAAACTCATTGGCCAATTTTGTCAAGTCGTCGTCAGCTAAATCGCCTATGTCGTCGTACCGAACACCATCTGGACCAGGAGCAGTGTTGTATGAACATTTAAGTGTCATGCGAATGGTATCGGTTGCGATTGTGAGATCTTCTTCCAGCACTACATCCTTTCACAATTTTGACAGCGATCCCCTTTATCCTCATTCTTACAGCTTCATTTCTTTGGTTCATCTGCTCAATGTAGCGGGCAAGTAGGACCTTCCCTTTGCTCTCATCAGATTTGTGCAATATCTGGCCTGTACTCTGGAAGTCTGGTATGCCTCTGTGTCGTGTTTCATGCTGTGATGAAGGCGCCAGAATGTGGCTAGCGATTTTTCTGAGCACAATTTTTTACATAATAATAATAATAATAATAAGGATAAGATAAGAATCATATGCAAAGAAGCTTGTCTATGATATAATGGATGGTCCAACATTTTTTTGTTTAGAAGAAGAAACTTCATTTACAGAAATGATATCAACTTCGATGTGCATAACTTTGATAAACATATTGCGTGACCATGAATGATGCAATATGGCCACATATATATTTCTATAGAGATCTAAATATGTAACTTCAGAGTCAAGTGATACCCAGCCAACTGAAGATGGGTGTGTAAGATGCGGCACAAGTTTAGGGGGAAAATTAGGACACACAGGCATATACTGCCATGTAACCAGCTCATCATTGAAGACTGTATGTCTGTCCTGTCTGTCTGTCTGTCCTGTCTGTCTGTCCTGTCCTGTCTGTTTGTCCTGTCTGTCTGTCCTGTCTGTCCTGTCCTGTCCTGTCTGTTTGTCCTGTCTGTCTGTCCTGTCTGTCCTGTCCTGTCCTGTCCGGCTGTCTGCCCTGTCTCTCTGTCTGTCTGTCCTGTCTGTCTGTCATGTCATGTCTGTCTGTCCTGTCTGTCTGTCCTGCCTGTCTGTCCTGCCTGTCTGTCTGTCTGTCCTGTCTGTCCTGTCTGTCTGTCCTGCCTGTCTGTCTGTCCTGTCTGTCCTGCCAGCCTGTCTCTCTCTCTCTCTCCCTATCTATCTATCTATCTATCTATCTATCTATCTATCTATCTATCTATCTATCTATCTATCTATCTATCTATCTATCTATCTATCTATCTATCTATCTATCTATCTATCTATCTATCTATCTATCTATCTATCTATCTATCTATCTATCTATCTATCTATCTATCTATCTATCTATCTATCTATCTATCTATCTATCTATCTATCTATCTATCTATCTATCTATCTATCTATCTATCTATCTATCTATCTATCTATCTATCTATCTATCTATCTATCTATCTATCTATCTATCTATCTATCTATCTATCTATCTATCTATCTATCTATCTATCTATCTATCTATCTATCTATCTATCTATCTATCTATCTATCTATCTATCTATCTATCTATCTATCTATCTATCTATCTATCTATCTATCTATCTATCTATCTATCTATCTATCTATCTATCTATCTATCTATCTATCTATCTATCTATCTATCTATCTATCTATCTATCTATCTATCTATCTATCTATCTATCTATCTATCTATCTATCTATCTATCTATCTATCTATCTATCTATCTATCTATCTATCTATCTATCTATCTATCTATCTATCTATCTATCTATCTATCTATCTATCTATCTATCTATCTATCTATCTATCTATCTATCTATCTATCTATCTATCTATCTATCTATCTATCTACCTCCTATATATCTATCTATCTATACCCTATCCTATCCTATCCTATCCGTCTGTCTGTCTGTCTGTCTGTCTGTCTGTCTGTCTGTCTGTCTATCTATCTATTGTCCTTTAGAGCCAAAGATGGCACATAGGGCAGAACCAGATTCTCAAAAACAGAAACCTTGTTGCCAAAATGGCACACCTGTTTCCATAACAATAGTTTTTACAATGACAGCTTGTTAGTTGCCTCTTACGACATGCTTGGAAGGTCGCAGTGTCACTATTCTTTACTCATAATGAGACCACACACACAGGAATATATCACTGAAGACTGCTTGAACTAAAATTCAGATAAGAGAGGGAGTATCTAGGTCTACGCCCTATGGGCCGGCTACAGCTTGAAAGGTCAATAGATAGATAGACAGATTAATAGTCAAAACATTACATTTGACATTGGACAAGAAAACAGAACAGAAAATTGAAGCCTTTGAAATGTGGATTTATAGAAGAATTGGTAGAATTGGATGGAAAAAAAGGAGAACAAAAGATGAAGTTTTAAAACAACTAAAAATTAAAAGAGAACCACTAAACACAATTAGAACAAGACAAATGAAATTTTTGGGGCATGTTAAAGAACAACAGCCTACTAAAAGTAATATTGGAAGGGATAATACAGGGTAATAGAGGCAGAGGCAGACCAAAACTAACATGGATGAGTAACATCTAAAGAAGGACAAGTCAGCCTATGACAACCTGCACCATCAAAGCAAGAGACAGAGTGGGATGGCACTCCATGGTAGCAAACCTTTGATGCGGAGGCAGCACTCGATGATGATGATGATTAAAAGTCAGGGAATCAACTTCTTAGCAACATGGAGCAATATAAAGTTTTCTGTTAAGATCTTCTCCATAATTGATTCCAACCATGTGAGAGAGTTGGGAGCTGTGATAGCTCAGTGGTTAGTGAACTGGACTACAAAGAACAAGAGGTAGGGTTCGATCCCAACCGACGGCTTCCGGGTTCACCCAGCCTTTAATGGGTACCGGATTTTTTTCTGGGAAAGTAAAGCAGCACAGCATAATACCGACCACATTACTCCAAAAATCATGTGCTGAATGTCTGTAAAATTTATGATCACTAACACCATATTCCCTATACGCCACTTGGCGTGATGGGGGTACTTGACTTTTTTTTTTACTATGTGAGAGAGTTGATGAATTGTTCAACAACAGTTCTAACCACAAATGTATTCCACATTTTTTGGTATTTTGCTCGTGACAGCATACCCTGACTGCTTGTCATCTTGAACAAACACTCAACCCTGACAAAGACTAAAAAAATAGTGTTCAACCTAAACAATGCTCAACAAAGGCCAGAAGAACCATTTTGAGGGTCTCAATAACAGATTATCCAAGGTAAACACTAAATTTGATGCAAACACATTGCTCAATTTGTCAACCACAGTGCTGGTTGCAGAGCGATCCATACATAAGGTTTGAAAATGGAGCACAGAGGCTGACCATTGAGTAGATAGCATTATATCACATGACACATAGACTCAGCACACTTGTGAACATAACCTTCTGATTTTCATACAAAATATGTCAAGTGATCAAGACACAGGAACTTTCTGATAGCCCCTCATAAAAGGAGAAACAGAACTAAGAGCATTTTAATATGCTAAATAATATAAATGTGGCTGCAGTAAAACTGGAAATTAAGGCACTATTAGTTACAAAAAACAAATTCATAAATATCGATTAATGGGGAAAATAATAAATATATATGTTCAGTTAACCAACAAACAATACTGGATTATATTGCAAGCATAACACCACAAGAAAGCACTTGATTATCAAAAATCTATTCTTCTTCTTAGAATGTATCCATTATGTAGGCAAGGATGTGTTGTGTCACTAGTTTTTTCACCATTAGATGCTAGATATGGGATCCCACTACCTGGAGACCAGGGATTGGTAAAACCATGATAAAACAACAGGTATGAAGAGAAAAATTCAAACTGTCTGTTGCAGGATTTGAACCTGGGAACCTTCCTGTCCAGAGGCTGACATTTTACCTCTAGACCACCCAGTCTTCATTAAATGTAAAGAGAAGGCATATAATGTTGCAAAAGTATACATATTTTAAACTCACAATACTAAACTACATAATTTCTTGAGACACTAAATGTCATACTCACATACAATTTGAACCAAATTAACTTTTACCTACTTCTTTTATTATAAAATAAAATGGGCATTCCTGGTGGTTGCTCCTACTTTAGCAGGTATATGGTATGACTTTCAAAAGTGAATAAGTTTCTTAATTTGCACCACCAAGCTTTAAACCTATCTTCGGGTAAGCAACACACAACTACTACATTAATACATACTTCCCTGACAGTAAAAGAAATTCTGTATATCCAAAAACAACAACTAATTTACAAGACAAATGAGGCCAAAGACAAGCTCACATCAAAGCTTCATACATTTCATCAGGTCACGTGTCCTTTGCAGATTATTGCATTCACCACAGCCCATCTGAAAGAATCTCTTTCTCTAGCTAGATCTCCAACTTCTTATATTGTCATGTTCAAGGTCTCCTCGATGTCTTGAAACCACCTTCTTCTTGGTCTGCCCCTGATGCATTGCCCTGGAACCATGCCTTCCATTATTGTTCTTTCCAGTCAACTGTGTCTTTTTATGTGGCTATAGTATTTTATCTTTCTCCGTAGAATGGTGTTTATAAACAAGTTCTTTTAAATGTTTAAGTTTTTTAATATCTCTTTGATGCTCTTTTTCATTATCCAAGGTTTCTTTATGATTTTTCTGTAACATTTTATTTCGAATGAATCAATTTTCTTCCTTGCTGTTTGTGAGATTGTCTGTGATTCACAACCATATATTGCTATTGGGAAAATGCATGTGGCTGTTATGATTACTCAGCAGTCAGCAATCAATAATTTGCCACTGTTTTCTGAATGGTCCTGGCCACTATTACCTTAGGTTCCTGTCATGCCCTGAGCTCAATACCAAGCTGCTCTAGCTCCTGTCTTTGAGACCATTGTCGAGTGAATTGATCCTCCACCCTTTCAGCCAACAGCTGTGTGTACTACAGATGGAAGAATTCCTTCCTTAACTTGTTCTGCATAGTTTAGCTGGCCATCCAAAGCCACTGCCTTGAGTGTGGTTTCATACATACAGCATCTCTACATGCTGTATTACGACATAAATAACAAGCTTGAAGTTTTCAAACACTGATATCTGATTTAAAGAACTGACTACACTACAGAGCATTCCTAACACAAACTTCATCTATCTAACTATCTTTCATTCGCCTGAAGTGTTGTATATACCTGCAATGTCATTTCCTGTATAAATGGGAGATGGTCCCAGTAGTCCAGTTTACTAACCACTGAGCTATCGAGGCTCCTTCATAATACACTATAATAACTGATAAGACAGTCCAAAAAAGTCTAAACAAAATGAATAGAGCTACCAACAAATGTTCTGAAAACAACAGATCAAGAGACAAGCATTATAAAGATGGATAGATGAAATATAAACATTAATAAATGCAGCAGCTGAGGAAGACAAGCAATAAGCAAAAGACCTAGAATATCACTCCTCCTAATACTGAAAGAAGAACAAAGCATGCTGCATTCATGACAGATATATAGGTGTCTAGTTTATCTCAACAGATAATGCAAAATATGCATAATAATGAAAAGTATTTACATCCTTACACATTCAGTTTATGAATTTATGCTATGGCACAACCATTATAATTTTATAGTTAGATATAAACGCATATGTATGTAAGCCATGATTTACAATCGAGGGGTAATTGTAATGTGTTCTGCTGGTTACATACAAATGCAAAACCATATTTTTAAAAAAACTGATAGTGCTGTTTAAATACCATATTACAGTTTTATCACTATCAACAGATAAAGGTAAACAAACTAATTAGCACAAAACAAACTTACATTGATTACTAAAACAGGAGTTCCTGGAGCTGAATTCTCATATACAGAGCCATAAAATGTAGAGTTTGTGAAAATAGGACTGTTGTCATTGATATTGGTGATATAGACTGTCACAGTGGCAGTATTCTTTAGGGAGCTGTTAGTTGTATCTTTCGCTTCAATCTGATCAAATGTGGAGAATCTTAATATGAGTATTTTTTTTTTTTAAATAATGAAAACATAGATAAATACAGTGTCATTTGCAAACTAGAGATTGCTTGTATTCTTTTTTCAAGAAAGGAAAATATTCACATATGGATAAATAAAAAGCTGAGATCATACAAGTTATTTTTCACAACCTTTTCATCATTATTGATTCTTTCTTAAGTTCACGCTATAAAGGGTTAAGCTTTCATCAACACAGTTCATGGTCCTGTTTATTTGTCAACATATATTTTTATCCCACTTTATACACATTTGGTAATTTGCACCGTTTTATGACAGCAGAGGATCTTTATAACAATTTCTGCCATGAAATATTGATCTGAAGAAATTTAGCTTTGATTCTAACAGCACCAACTACTAATCAGCTCTTAAAAATGTTATTGCAAATTTGACGCGACCACCGAAGTCCAGTGTTATAAGACAAACCAAATAATATATACAAAATTAACACAGCTATGAACCAAATATTCCCTTTCCAGCACTGCTTTGTCATTTTCAGGGGAAACTTTGGCTCTTTTTTGGACTATCTGGCCTACTGACCACTTATGTAACCAACAGGCACTTTGGTCCTGGTCACTTCCTTTTTCGGTCATTCCTTCCAATGGTCCTTTTCACATAGATTTGCCTTGAGTGTGTTTTTGTATTTTTATTTGTTATATTGTACCCAATGAAGGCTTTTACCAAAACTTCATAATTTATCTTGTCTCTCCTTAGGTTTAGTTGTTTAATACCATTTTATATTTTTTTGTCTTGCAAATTTCACAATTTAAAATGTATTTAAATACACAAACGCATGCCAGCACACACGCACATGCCCAAATCCCAACCATCTCAAGCAAAATGCCTTTGTAGGGTATATATGTTGTTTGTGTTGTTGCTTTAGGAACAGCATTGTAGGATATATAATCCTGTCATATAAGTCCCAGGGTTCTTTTGTATTGCAGATGGATTGCACTGAGTTGATGTTCTTGTTGAGCACATGTTGTCATGCATTTTTAAAGCAATGTGTACCTGTGAAATATGCTTACTGTGCGTTTTTGTTTTTTATACTTATAAGCAAGCCTACTTTCAGTTTCCATACTTTAATTTCATATTTGGCGTGTGATGTAGCTGCTATGATGGGGACTGCTGCTACCTTCCTTTGTTTGGATCCTTCAATGATATGAGATGTTAATTCGGATGATTCCACTGGCACAGGTGGTTGAGCAATTAAGGATTTTAATTCATTTGCACTGATACCGGGGTCTTCAACTAACCATAACTTTATTTTCATACTAAACATTTCTTTTTTTGTAATAATAAAAAGTGCATTACTAAATCCACCCAATATTATTTGTTTTTGCTCAAACAAATTTTTTTTAATGCCATTTTTCACATTCTAGCAACCGTTGTTTGTGTACATAAAATTGATGTAAATTAAACATCAAACAAAAGGGAATTTTCTGGTTAAATTCTCTTACCTTAATTCAGGACACTCTTGCATTTAAATTTGAACATAATTGACATACAAAGAAAAATGAAGGAACACTTTCTTACACCATTTTCCATATATTGAAAAAGACAAAGAAGAACAACTTGATCGTGTCCAGCTCTATGGTGTATAGAAAATAGTGTATAGGAATTAAAGCTCACATTTTTGTTCAATCAGCATATTTTGGGTAATGTGGTCAACATTATGTCAGCAATGTCTTCCTTTTCCAAAACAATTTATGACAAATATTTAAGTTTGGGTGAACCCATACACCTGCAAAACATGGACATTTACTGTTTATCTTGAAATAGTAATGCAGGCTCTGGATGATAATACAGAAAAATCTTGTGCATTTTTTTTATAAAATGAGGAAGTGCACAACAAAATCCAGTGGTACATAGGACTGATTAAAGATTGCTGTCATCAGTAAAGAAATGAAAATTAAAATAGTGTATGGACATGATCTACAGAACTTGCTAACACTATTCTACTGGGCACAGTACCCGGCAAAAAAAAGATAAGGCAGATAAATAAAGAAGTAGGAAGACAGCATCAAAGAATAGATATGAATGACATCTAAAAATTTGAAATCCTTATCAAGAGTGCTCCAATGACGTCCAAGATTATGGGACTAATGATGATGAACCTAGAAGCTGCCGATCAAGATTTTGTTCTCATTAAACCAGTTAAAAAACCATTGCTCTGTGGCAGCTCTCCATATAAGAAAGGAAATGTGGATTTTAATTTAGTTCATTGACCAGAACTGGTCATATGATGATCTAGCTATCTATCTATTGATCTTTCGAGCCATAGCCAGTCCATAGGGCATAGACCAAGATACTCTATCTCTTATCTGAATTTTTGTTCTAGCAGTTTTCAATTCTTGTAAAGATATTTTATCAAATCTCGCCATTTATCTCTGTTCTGTGCAAGCAGCTCTATCTCATTGAGGGAGCTGATTCCTGCTGATCTTGCCTCTCTGATCAATGTTTTTCTCAGTGTCTCTCTGGGTCTTCCCCTTTTCCTCTTACCTGTTGTTTCCCACATGAGGGCTTGCTTTGCTATTCGGTTATTATCTCTTCTCATCACATGTCCAACATATAACCATATGATGATACAACAGTCAAAATGGTAAATATATATGGGAGGCTATTGGAACCTTCCAGAACTTTGCTAGAAAAAATTACAGGCATAATTATTTAAATTTGGCCTCCATCACCTTCAAAATAGTCCCTTTGGAAATGTACACAGTGATTCCAGCACCTCTAGTATGAGTAAAAGGCACCTTAATGAAAGTCTTTATCCTAAAGACCGTCCAATGCCACCTGAGATCCCATTATGATGTCATCATCATCTACAGTGTGGCAAGGCAGCGCTTCTTCATATTCAATTTAAGTTTAGTGAACTGTGTAAACCAAACAGGACAATTCCAATATATAAAACAAGGAGTCAGAGAAGACTTCCACCGGTGTTCTGTCACCAGATTTGTTTTCACTTTACAGCGAAAATATTATGAGATCTATATGGCCTTAAAATGAAAGTCAAATTAAAGAGAAACAAACAAAAAACTAATTGAGCAACACAAATAGATATAACAGCGTTAAATCAGAAAGATGTTAAAGAAACATATACTGTACAAGTAAAGAACACATATCAGAAGCTGCTAGAAGAAGGGATTGAGCAGTACAGAAGGGAAAATCCTGAGGAAATAGTCACAACAAAATGGCAATGCATAAAAAACAGCATACAAGAATCCTGCAACACCTTACCCAAAAATGAAAGTAACAAAAAACAAAAATGGATAACTGACAAAATCTTAGAAAAAATTGAAGAAAGAAGACTAGCAAAAAACAAGGATATTGACAATGAAATACGAAGAATGTGCAAAAAGGCAAAAGAAAACTAGCTCAACCAAAGATGTTTAGAAGTCGAAACTATGGAAAGTAAACAAAACTTAAGAGAGATGCACACAGAAATAAAGAGAATGACTAATAAAGACAAAAAATATGCAGGAAGTGGATGTATTGCAAACAAAGAGGGAAGAATGCTAACAGACAACAAATATATAATAGATAGATGGCAGGAATTTATAATAGAATTATTTCATGATGAAAGGGACAAAAAGACATTTATAAAATGTACATACAATATACAGACCTGACAATATACAGATAGAGATGATACAGGCACTAGAAAATTTTGGCACTGAAGTGATCACAGACATATGCAATGACATATACCATACAGGATACATACCAAATGATTTAACAACATCAACTTTCATTGCATTGCCTAAAAAGAATGGTGCAGTTGAATGCAGTGATTTTAGAACAATAAGCCTAATGAGCCAAGTAACAAAAATTTTACTAAAAGTTATACAGGGAAGGATTCAGAATAAAATCAATACTGAATTAGATGAGCAACAATTTGGATTCAGGAAAAGCAGTGGCACAAAAGAAGCCATATTTAGCATGAGAACACTGATTGAAAAGTACATAGAAGTAAACAAACCACTATATGCTTGCTTCATAGACTACACCAGAGCTTTCGATAGAATACACCATAATCAACTTATAGACTGCCTAAAGGATATAAATCTAGACGCCACAGACACACGACTAATATGTAATTTGTACTGGGAGCAAACAGCAATATTAAATATAACAAGGAGAACTCTACACCCATGGATATAAAAAGAGGAGTAAGACAAGGATGCATCCTATCACTAAGCTTGTTCAATCTATACACTGAGCAAATCTTTAAAAACATCATAGAGATGTCAGGCTTAAACATTAATGGAAAGATAATCAATAACCTAAGATATGCTGATGATACTGTTCTACTAGCAGAAAATCCTAAAGATCTACAACAATTACTTAATGATATAAACATGACAAGCAAAAAATATTGATTAGATATGAATATCAAATAGACTAAAACTATGATCATAAACAAAGAAAATTCTCAAGACCTACAAATAAATATCACAGTTGAAGGTAAACATCTGGAGACAGTTCAGAGCTACAACTACCTTGGACATACTATTACCAATGATGGAAAATGTAAAATTGAAATAAACAAAAGAATAAGTATGTCAAAAAGTAATTTTAATGCCATGAAAAATATACTAACAACAAAACAAATAACAGCAGGGCTGAAACTAAGAATAGCATAATGCTACATCTTCTCAATATTCCTGTCTGGTGCAGAAACACGGACATTAGACAAGAAAGCAGAACAGAAAATTGAAGCCTTTGAAATGTGGATTTATAGAAGAATAGGTAGAATTGGATGGATAGAAAAGAAAACAAATGATGAAGTTTTAAAACAACTAAAAATAAAAAGAGAACTACTAAATACAATTAAGACAAGACAAATGAAATTTTTGGGGCACATTAAAAGACAAAACAGCCTACTAAAAGTAATATTGGAAGGGGAAATACAAGGTAAAAGAGGCAGAGGCAGACCAAGACTAACATGGACAAATAACATCAAAAGATGGACAAGTCAACCTATGACAACCTGCACCATCAAAGCAAGAAATAGTGTGGAATGGCGATCCATGGTAGCCAACCTTCATTGCGGCGATGGCACTCGATGATTATGATGATATAGCCTTTGGAGTCTTGAGGGATGGTTGGTAGCAAACAATCATGATAAGTCAGTAGTTTGGTAAAGCATTAGTGTCTCATACTGGGTGCTGCTTTACTGAACATCTTTTCTCATGGCTGAATTTGCCAATCCTGGACAGACAGATCCATCCATAGAACGAGCAAGGTGTACCAACAGTACCCAACCTTGTCTCCTTTCTCTTGTGCCTTTTGTCTTCTGAATTTGACATCAGCACTGTCTCGAAAGTTGCTGTGCCATTTTTTATGTTTGCACTCCATGTGCTACAATCTGCAGCCACGTTTTCCCATTTCATTTCACTTATAGAAAATTCCCTTAAGGAAGCTCTGCAAACATCCTTATATCTCAGCACTTGTCTACCCTTTGGTCTCTTTCCGTCCTTAAGTTCGCCATACAATATTTGTTTGGGAATACAATTGTTTGCCATTCTTCTTACATGGCCCAGCCACCTTAGTCTATGGATCCTAAGTGTTGTCAAGATCGATGGGAGTTTGGCTCTTTGTAAGTCATTAGAGTTAGTTACTTTGTCCTGCTATTTGATGTTCATAATCTTGCAAAGGCAACATACATGAAAGCTGTTTAACCTCTTCTCCTGCCCTGCATAAGTAGTCCAAGTTTCTGATCCGTGATGTTTCAAACATCATATTGATCACAGAGCAGGCCATAAATAAGGTTGGAAAATGGCATTTATAAGCTGATCATGCCTATACAGCAAGATGTTATGTGACACATGAATTTGGCACCAATGATCTTCAGATTATCATGTAAATGTGTCAAATGATCATGTCATATTAATTACAGCCCTGCAACTTTTTGATAAACCTCCATACCTGCATGTTTTAAAACTTTTGCACCACCGAATACTTACAAATTGGATTGTGTGCAAAATTCTATGATTCAGAAGTCTCATTTAGGCAAGTTAAAGCAAAACACAACATTCAATTACCTTTGTATATATTTCAAACTTTCAGCCAAGACTGATTACATTTTTAATATCTAAGTGTGTTTATATATTCCCCACCCTTCTCCCATGTGGCACTTGGAAAAGCATTTCTCAGAAATTAACTATTCAAATCTCATGAAACCTGGCATACATGAACACTGTTATGTCATGAACAGTTTTATATCCATACTTCTAAATATAAATCTCTTCCTCTTCTTCAGCCTTCACCTACCTATAAAGTTTCCATGGATGTATTTCATCACTAGTTTGTAAAGTTGCAATATTTGTGCCTTGGCCTGATTCATTCTGTCCCTAGCATTGGTAGATTTTTTTTTGTTTTACAATTTTGCTTGGTCAGTGACTATTTTGACCTACTTTTTTAAACTTGAAACTGTAAAGGGTTCTTTAAACATGTGCATTGTACAAATGAGATCTCCTAATTTTCATCATAATCAACAACCTACTGGCACAGTCAGTCTGCATATGCCTTGAGAAATGCTGAGATGAGCTGTGGAGCCTATATGGGGACGTCCCAACTGTATTGAAAATGATTCTATGAACAGAATCATCACTATCATGTATCATACTGGCTGGCATATGTGATCATGTTATTCTATAATTTTCTGTCCACCGTGCATCTTATCAATTCTGTTGTTGACTGTTTTCCATCCACGACACTAAGCATTCCAGTATCTTCTCTCTTTGTCATCCATGATCTCACTTTCCCTGTATTTTATTGTAACCAAATATTCCAACTTTCCTATTCTTATGATGTTCCAGAAAAATGCTGATTCTTTCTTTCTGATATTTTTAAAGAGCTTCCTGTGTTGGCCTCTTTGAGAATTTCCTTGGTCTTTTTAGCTGTTCAGGGAACTCTCCGCATTCTTATGAGAAATCCCATATCTGTGACCTCTAATCATCTTTTCATTTGTTTATCTACTGTTTATAATTCACTTTCATAGGTCAGAATTGGCTCTATATAACACCAATGAACTCTCTTTCTCAGTCTATTGACTTAGACTTATTGTGGAAAAAACTTTTTAATTACAAAATTATGGAGAACCATTAATAAATTACCTCAAGTGTAAGATTGTGGCGCTTCTCATAGTCTAGGAGTGTTGAGTTCTTTACTCTAATCCAAATATCACCTGTTGACTGTACCTTTGTGGGAGTTACTTCAAAGGAGTCCTTGTAGTTGGTGACACTGACATCAAAAAGGGCATTGGTTCCCTACATGGGAAGAGATCAAACATTAGCAGCATCACACTTTAATAGTTGGTGTTTCATGCACCTTTTATATTATTTAAATTAACACTTCAAATTATTAAAAGCTTGACTAAATCTTTTTTTCTTCTCAACTATGTTGTTATCTGTACCACTTCTTTCCTCTCAGTCTATTTCAGTTTTTCTCACATTCAATTTTTGACATTATAGAGGGTTTCCTTCCTTTTAATTCACTGTGGTAGTAATGAGGTTAAAGTGCTCACCTATTGACCAGGTGGATAAAGGCTCAACTTGTGAATGTGACATATTTTAAAAAAATTTTTTTTGGACAAACACAGCTTCTGCATTTGCCCAACTTCTGAAAATGAGCACTAGACATTTTCTTTGGGAAATTTGGGTGTCAATGCATGATACGGACTACATCACTCTTAAAATTTACAGATCGTCATAAAAAAAAAATATGAACACCAACAACATATTTCCCATCCAGCGCAAGGCATGATAGACACCTTTACCTTTTCTTTTTTATTATTAACTTACTCTTAAGTATGAGGGACTATCAGAATAGTATGTTCCCGGATAGTAATTACCAAGTCATAACCATAAGACATATCCACGTGCAAATCTGAAGGTCAGTGCTTCCAAATATCCAGAGTCTGTGTATCATTTGACATCATGTTCTCTACATGTGTAGCTTCTATATGTCATTTTTGTCAACCTTGTGAATGGACTCCTCTGTGGCCAGTAAAAAGGTCAACAAATTCAAGCAATGACTTTGCATCAAATTTTACAAGAAGCTTGGCAAATCTGCTACAGAGACCCTCAACAAGAATCTTCCAGAATAGGAAAAATTTTCATGTCAGGCAAAGGTTAAGAGTCTGTTCAAGATAACAAGTGCTCGGGTCATATTGTCTACTTCAGAAAATGTGGAAAAAATGTGTGAACTGCTCCATGAGGACCTTCAATGAACAGACGAGTCCATCATTTCTCTGATGTGGTTGGAATCAGTTTTGGAATCTGTCAAAATCTCTAACAGAAGCCTCAACATGCATTGTGATGCAGCAAAATCCACTCCTAGGCTCTGGATACTTAATTAAAAAATAGAAAATGTGGTCTTGGTGACTTCAGGCCCTTCCACTACAATGACTGTTGTTTTAATACTGAATTGGACTTGTTTTAACTCTGAATTGGATTTTCGTTTTAACTATGAATTTTAGGTGTAAATCCAAATTTCAAACACCCATGATAATCCCAGAGTTGTAAGTTTTGTTTGTTATTAGCCATCTCTTGCAACTCATGGTACATGTCAAGACACCTTTGTCTTTAATCAAGCGTCAAGAGCCTGGGATGAACTTTACAGCCATGCGATGCATATTCAGGCTCTCTGTCAGGATGTCCTGAAAGACTCCATAACTGATTTAAACTATGTGAAAAAGCTGACAGTCTATTGGGTGAAGGTCCTCATGAATCAGTTCATTAATCTCTCTACATTTTCTGAAAGGACACTCTGAGTGCTCACCATCTTAAACAGCCATGCCACTGGTCTTGAAACAATGTACAACTTAGAGAAAGTTCACCAAAGAAACATTCTGAAGTCTGGGATTTGCCAAGCTTTACAAAACATTGTATATAAACATACTGTTTGAATTGCTTGAATTTATCAACCAATGTACTGACTGCAGAAAGGACCATACAAGGTTTGAAAATGGTACATAGAAGCTGATAATGTGTATGCAGAGCTAAGTGACACTCAGATTGGCACACTTTGGGGCATTGATTTTCATATTTGTCAAGTACATTGACACAAATATGTCAAGTGTGTATATCACAGGAATTACAATCGGGGGGGGGGGGGGGGGGGGTTGTTGTTCTCTACTAAATCAAAGTATCAACCAAGCATCCAAAATTAATACTGAACAATACATTGTAATTATACTTAACCTGATCTTCTTTAAACTACTATATATCAAAACACCAACCAACCACCCAAATAGATTTTTGGACACAACATTCTAAGTACAAACACATACCTGATCTTTATCTGTGACATTAATTTGTGTACCCAAATTAATCATCACTCCTGGTTGTGTGTTTTCTTCTACATTAACATTGTATGATGGCTGAGAGAACTCTGGGGAGTTGTCATTGATATCCTTGATGGTTATAACAACTGAAGTTGTGGCTGTATAATTGCTGCCAGGAGCTTGGGGATGTTGGTTGTCTTCAGTTGCCTGAAACATTTCATAACTTGACAATAATGGCAACCCTATTTACTTCACTTGCATTTATTAATTTTTGTCAATGGCTTTAGAATCAATACAAATATGATAAATCTATGTTAAACCACAGCTGCATTATTATTCACAAGTACATTTTTTGTACAGCAGAACTTACCATCACTAATCACATATCATAGCTTGCAGAGTCTTCAATTCTTGGATTTAATAGTATTCACAATGCTTTTCAAGGCTTCTGAAAGACATTGTTGCTTTAGCTATTTGATTCTAATTTCTTTACTTGTATCCCCTTCCTGATCAATGTAACTTCCAAGATAGATAAAATGATCGATCTCTTCCACTGGTTTGTTTTCCATGTATATTCTATCTTCTGTTGGAATTAAGTTTTCATGACTTTAGTCTTTTGATGATTGATCTCAAGCCCAATTTTGCTGGCTGTTGATGATAGTTCATTTGTGTTTTCCTGCATCGTTTTTATCTGACTGCTGATGAGGGCTATGTCATCAGCAAAGTTGAGGTTCTTCAAATGGTCTACTGAATATAGTAGACTGAGGAAATTCCATTGGCACATAAATACAACAGTACAGATAAAACTATATGGACCACTGCAAGAATTGCAAAAGACAGTAACATTTATACAGGAAATGACATTGCAGGTATATACAATACTTCAGGCAAACGAAAGATAGTTAGATAGATGAAGTTTGTGTTAGGGATGCTCTGTAGTGTAGTCAGTTCTTTAAATTAGATATCAGTGTTTGAAAACTTCAAGCTTTTTATTTATCTCGTAACACAGCTTGTAAGGATGCTGTATGTATGAAACCACACTCAAGGCAGTGGCTTTGGATGGCCAGCTAAACTATGCAGAACAAATTAAGGAAGGAATTCTTCCTTCTGTAGTACATACAGCTGCTGGCTGAAAGGGTGGAGGATCAACTCACTCGACAATGGTCTCAAAGACAGGAGCTAGAGCAGCTTGCTATTGAGCTCAGGGCATGACAGGAACCTAAGGTAATAGTGGCCAGGACCATTCAGAAAACAGTGGCAAATTATTGATTGCTGACTGCTGAGTAATCATAACAGCCACATGCATTTTCCCAATAGCAATATATGTGGAAGTACCCACAGCTACCAAGACTAAAGAAGGCATAGCAGGTCTTGAGTGAAAAAAAAAATATGTACTCCTTTTTTTTATTTTAAAACTAAAGCTCCAGAACTTTCTAAAAGAATATGACATTGATGTGTGCTGCATCCAGAAAATCCATTTCACTAGCGCACACAGATTTGCATATAAAAAAAAAGTAAAGGTTCCCTCCACACCATACTAGGCGTATGGAGAATTGTAAAGATTTACAAAGTTTATAAAACATGCATGTCAACAGAGCATCTTACTGTGATGAAATCTCTTTCTTTCTTTACTTCGAAGGAGATACACATTTCAGGTTCTAGTCTTTTTGGCAGCTTCAATTATTGACATTTGATGCTGTTGTAATGTTGCTTTGATATTGTTTATCAATCTTACTCTGGGTCTGCCTCTTGCTATTCTCCCTTCTTCTCCTTTAATATATTGATTTGCATGGTAACAAATAGTGATAGAGTGATGAAACAGTTACTAAATTATTCACCCTATCCACTAGCACAGCAAACTATTGTGGAGAACTATAGTTTTCTTTTATGACTGAATATGTTGCACGGGCAGTTGCTAGACTGTGCTGCTGCAGAATTTTTACATATATTTTCTGCAAATGTAACTCTTTGTTTCACATATTATTTTTTGTTTCTCTATAAATTTGATAAAGAGTACGATTCCAACAATTATTCTGATGTTATTATTTTTCATTTTGTCTTTTCCAATGACATTAAAGTTATCTTCTTAGACATCTAATTTCACATGCATATTATTTTTCTTTCGTGTGCCATAGACGAACCAAGTTTCACTTTGATAACAGAGGAAGAGTAGAGATATAGAATTCCTGATTTGTTGTCATTCTAATGTTTGAGTTGGCAATATGCCAATGATTTGACCTTCTTGTATCTGTTTTAACTTCTCTATTGAGTGTTCCATCCTTTGTGAAATGCTTTTCCAGGGGTTTGAATGTAAAGGCATATTTAAACATTGTTACTACTCTATTCTATATATGAAATCAGTTTCATTGCAGTTGGAGTATCCCCATACCAGCTTCAGCACCAATCACAACATTTCTCAAAGCATATGCAGACATACTGTTCCTATAAGGTGTTGATTGTAGACACGCCTGCTTCTTCCACAAGGAATTCCAGATCAACCAGAGCTATTTTCCACATTTAAACTCATCAGTCTCTCAATACTATTCAAATCAAACGTACTATCTACCCTTAAATATGCATGTGAGGGCTGGAAAACAACAAGAGACATAAAAACAAAGTTGAAAGCATTAGAAAATAAATGTCTAAGGAAAAAACTTTGTATAGTGTGGAACGAATTCAAAACAAACGAAGAAATTAGAGAAATCGCCAATCAACCACTAATATCTTCAGTAATCAAGAAAAGACAATGGTCATATGTTGGGCATGTGATGAGGAGATAAACACCAAATAACAAAGGAAATCCTCTAGTGGGAAGCAACAGGTAAGAGGAAAAGAGGCCAACCCAGAGAGACACTGAGAAGAACATTGATCAGAGAGGTAAGAACAGTAGGAATCGGCTCCCTCAATGAGATAGAGCTGCTTGCACAGAACAGATAAAAATGGCTAGATTTGATAAAATATCTTTAGAAGGTTTGAAAACTGGTAGAATAAAAATTTAGATAAGAGAAAGAGTATCTAGGTCTATGCACCTATGGGCCGGTTACAGCTCGAAAGGTCAATAGATAGATAGATAGTCTCTCAATATATACATCCATGTCCCACACATCCTCTTCCTCCTCTATTAAAGAATGAAGAACAAACTTGGTGTTGTCCTCTTTGTAGAGTCAGGCCACTCTCACTTCCTGTGCTATCAGTGAGCTTATTAGCACTGTTACTACTGATGCGAATGTTAAGTGAAAGATGTGATCTACATATCATCATAGTTTCTGTCCTTAATGTATTTTTCATGTTGTACCTTTCAAAGGTTTAATGAAATATGATTTTGCAGTTTATCTTAAATTTCATCTATTAAAATTTGATCATCTGCAATTTAATCAAAGCAATTCATTACTGACTAATGTTTGGAGTATGTTTTATGTATTAAATTTACTTTTTAATTATTTAATTTTCACAGTTTGTTTCTGATATAATTCTTTTCATATATAATGTAAACATCCATTAATTTAAATTATGACGTCTTCATTTTCAGAAAAAAAAAACATGTTTGAGATATAATGATTTACCATAATTTTGAGAACACATGTTCCAAGATTATGAGGTCCCTCACGGTCTAGATCAGCTTTGGCCTGATCAATCCAGATTTTGGTTCAATTGTAAAAAGACCTATGCAGTCTTCTGAAGCGGAGAGAAGAAAAACAAAATAACAAATGATGTACATTTGCAAACAAAATTTTGCACAAATCAATTTGTATTTACATCCTTTTATCTATTAACCATTAATTATGGTATGTATAATTAACTAGAGGGGCTTTACAAATTGTATACCCTGATAATAACTAGTCAAATGTTCACATAAATCCTCTCCAAAACAGGATCAAACTACAAATACATAACATTCAGTTAGAATAAAACTATCAAACCTAAAATAAAAACATAGCTGCTAAGAAAATGCAGCTCATACTCCAAACTTTACTTGAAATCAGAATCTGGAATTAAGACATTGAAGAATAACTTATGAACACAATTTCTTTAACTATCGATTTAAAAAAAGGCACACAACAAAGTGAGACTATCTGAGAATCCTTCCTCAGATATAAAAAAGTAATTGTATGCAGATACCAATTAAAATGAGTCAGAGACACAACCAAACCAATTAAAATGAATCAGAGACACAACCAAACCAATTAAAATGAATCAGAGACACAACCAAGTCCATGATCAATCATCATCATCATCATCGAGTGTCGTCGCTGCAAAGAAGGTTGGCTACCATGGATCGCCATTCCACTCTGTTTCTTGCTTTGATGGTGCAGGTTGTCATAGATTGACTTGTCCATCTTTTGATGTTACTTGTCCATGTTAGTCTTGGTCTGTCTCTGCCTCTCTTACCTTGTATTTTCCCTTCCAATATTACTTTTAGTAGGTTGTGTTTTTTAACGTGCTCCAAAAATTTCATTTGTCTTGTCTTAATTGTATTTAGTAGTCCTCTTTTTATTTTTAGTTGTTTTAAAACTTCATCGTTTGTTTTCTTTTCTTTCCATTCAATTCTACCTATTCTTCTATAAATCCACATTTCAAAGGCTTCAATTTTCTGTTCTGTTTTCTTGTCTAATGTCCATGTTTCAGCACCATACAGGAATATTGAGAAGATGTAACATTTTGCTATTTTTAGTTTCCATGACCAAATATTTATTAAAACTTAGAGCATGAACATGCACACCCTATACCTAGGGTAAATTAAATTTATAAAGAAAAAAGCAAAGAAGCATTTATTTAAAAAGCCAATAGGCCTTATATTCAAAATTTCTCTTCTTATTAACAAAAAATGTATTGAAAATGGTAAAGTTAGAAAGTTGTTAATAAACTTAACATATTAGACAAAGTTCTGAGAAGGAAGATATAGAATTAAAAGCTAGGGTCAGATGCCCCCATGTAGTTGCCATGTGGTTAGAGGTCCTGAAATTATTATATAAATGAAAGTATTGGATTAATTAATTTGTTTAAAGTCATCATCTAAAATTAAAAACAAGAACACAGTGTTCATGATATAGAAAACAAACCAATCACTTCATAATTCATTGGAAAATGAGAGTATGCCTATGTGAAATAAGCTGAAAAAGGATGGTATCATCATGTACTCCTTGAAAATTTGAAAACAGAGTTAAGTACTTAATATTCAATTTAAAATTAAACATCAGGTCTTACATATATGCAATATTTTGTAAATCTGTTCTTCTTTCATGTGTTTTCATCTTTTATCCATTAGTTCTAGTATTTCTCCTGTCATCCATTTCTTCTTGTTGATTCTCTTAGTGACTGGAATTACTTCTTTTGATGTTTCTTGAATTGGCTGTTTGAGCATTTCCCACTGGTCCTCAATGTTCTATATTTTCTCAATATCATTATATTTATTTTGTACTACCATGTTATACTTATCACTTATCTGTCTATCTACTCCAA
The DNA here is from genome assembly GCA_032433765.1 of Megaustenia siamemsis. Taxonomy (NCBI): domain Eukaryota; kingdom Metazoa; phylum Mollusca; class Gastropoda; order Stylommatophora; family Ariophantidae; genus Megaustenia; species Megaustenia siamemsis. The sequence goes on from JAVIAB010000073.1 coordinate 47,778,470, forward strand.
GTATATCTAGTTGTAATTTCATATTTCTTGGGGATTTCTGTGTCTTCTGTAGTTGTATTCTAATTTTTTTCAACCACTGGTACATGATCACTATTGCAGTCTGTTTCTGGTCTTGTTTTAATAGATATTAGGTCATTCCTGAATCTTCTTTGTACCAGTATACAATTGATTTTATTGTGTACTTTGTTGTCTGGGCTTTGTCATGTCCATAGTTGTCTAGCATGTTGTTTAAACCAGGTGTTACCTATAATCATTTAATGTGTCTGCATACGCCTGTATACTAAGTGATTCGATGAGCATTCAAAAAGTGGAGGTGAGTTCTGTACGCAGGTAATGGGTCGAGTCATTACAGAAGTCAACAATTTGCAGAGCCACCTTTGTCTATTCCCTGGACATGCGGTAGTACGAGGCAATGAAAGAGCAGACAGATCGACTGTTCTGTCATTGACGACAGTCAATCAATAGATCATGCAGATGTCATTAACGCTCTCCGAGAAGGAAGGGCACAGGACTTCGACAACCATGAGTCCATGTCTCTCCATTGGATGAAGGAGATGGAAATAAAGATAGGTGCATCCAAAAATGAGAGACTTAGTGGGAGCATAAGAGGAAAAAAAACGCAAAATCAGTTGCTGGACGCTAAGAGACATGCTGAATACGGGATTTGAGCACCTATGGACATGTTCGGAGTGCAATGTTGAAAACCTACAAATAACTAATACATGTGTTTTTGCCAAATCTATCAATCTCTGTCATTTGTCTGCCCTAGGCCATGTCCTCCAGTCACATTTTACACTTTAGCTGTTCATACCTTCGTGTTGAAATCCCCTAATAGATTAATTATTTCGTGGGATTTACACTGTTCCATGACCATCTCTAGCTCGTTGTAAAAAGTGTCAATTTCTTCTTCTTCACTGTTACTTGTTGGTGCATAAACTTTAATTATTATTGGAGGACAAAGTGGCCTACACCCACCTCCCTGGAAGAGAAACTCTATGGGGCAATTGAATCACTGAAACCGACAGCTGCCTTCATAAGAGAGTCTGGAGTCTTAGTCTGAATGAGCCATCATCGAAGAAGAAGAATATCCATTAGTCTACCTTCTCAATTTTGGTAGCATAATTGTATCTGATACTGGCCAATATCCTTTCACTGTTTTGCATCTTCTCTATCTAACAAGAAGCAATCTAATCTTTCGTGTGTGGTTCCTTCAGAGTAAATTACATTTCAACTATTGCGTTGCACTAAACCTCTTTTCCATATCATTTCATAGTTCCGGAATGTTCAATTTCATTCTCTTCAGTTCTTGACTGATGTTTTCTAGCTTCCCAACCTGGAATGCTGACCTAATTTTCCAGGTTCCTATTGATACAGTCTCTTTATTTTTAATATTGAATACAGCAGCTTGATGAGGATCGGGTGTCATTTGTAGCACATGATGCTCCCTACTAGACGAGGTGGCTGTGGAGTCCCCCATTAACATAATTAGCTGTAGATAATGAATTGTTTTTGACATAATTTTTCTTGGCAATTAAAAAAGGTAATTTGCCATTTCATTTTGGCAGTGACTGAACTAGTCAGAGATCACAACCATTGCCTCTACAAGTGAGATCCTCTGTCTGTCATCACAGAGTGGGGACATAACTGGCACTTATTAACTGCTCCCACAACACCATCCACCACCTGCTCCAATGGTTTCATGTAACCCTGATAGGGGGACTAAACGGATACTCCACCTTGCCCAAGGGTGTCCTGTAGATTAGCGGAGGACACCCCACACTGCTAACCACTACATATATATATATTATAAGTGATAGCCTTTTCTCTCTTGCAGAATGTTCTGTTTGGCCCTTGGAAACAAAAGGTTGGACCATACTGTTATAGAAAATGCATATTTTAACATGAAATGCATCATATTTGTTAAACAGTTATTTTAATAAAAAAAAACATATCTTACCATCGGTAATGTTAAACAGCACATCATTGGGAATACCTCTGTCACCATCTGAAGCCATTACTGTGAACACAATTGTATCCTTCATATGGAAATGTGGAGAAAGAAATATAAAACATAATTTTAGAGATCAATGTAAATATATATATATATATATATATATATATATATATATATATATATATATATATATGTATATATATATATATATAATATATATATATATATATATATATATATATATATATATAAGGAATGTAAATGTAATATTACCATAAATCCCATGATATTATATTTCAAACTAGAAAAGAAACAGATTTTTAACAATTTTATCATTAACAATAGCATAGGTAAAGAGTGGCTTGAAAATCAAAAACTTCAAGAGACGACAAATATGGCAAGAAAAGAAAAGACATACAAATATAGACAGTTATACTACAAGTGCATATATATCATATATCAGGGGTTTTTCTAATGAATGGCCTATAAAACCAAATCACTTTTTTTTTAATTTGTCAGCTCATTTTTATCAAAACTACATATTATTTGTTGATGGGATGTACATTTTTTGTAGTTACCAGATCTGTTTTGTTGGAGAAAAAAACTATTATACAATGTGTATGTGTGTATATTTATTTATATATACTAAAGTCCTAGTTCAGGGTCATAAATTAAAATGATTTCCCCTTAGTTGGCACCACAACTATAGTGGTTCTCACATACTAAAATTTATCTCTATCAATTCTATTCTTTGTATATTCACCAATGCTCATCAATTCATCACTACTAATCTTGGTTATTTGGTTATGAAAGGTCCCGGTATCACTGCAAACGAATTAAAATCCATAATTGCTCAACCGCCCGTGCCAGCGTAATCATCCGAATTAATATCTCATCTCCCAAACAAAGAAAGGTAACTGTAGTCCCCATCGTAGCAGTCTTAGCACACGCCAAAAGACATAAGGCGAAACCGCGCAGAAAGTTAATACAGCCAACTGTTCCCTGTCATACGATATCATCATTCATCGTAAACAATTGGAATATCGAAACATGATCAAAATGGATGAGACACACAGCACACGGTGTGCACAGAGCACTTAACTCAGTAGCTCCTGCAACAAGCCGGACTTGGAATATGAGGAAACTGCAACAAGGAACACTTTCATACATAGCCTCTATGGTTCCTGCCGCCTATCCACCATATACCGGAAGTTCACGTCCTCCTTCAAAATGATGATCGTCATATTTTTTTTAATGTATAGTAAGCCTGATGATGTTAGGCCATCGTTGTAGAATCTACTAATCATACTAATGAAATGCAATTTATTTTATTTTGGGGTTTGGGCTATGTGAGGATAAAGTCAAGCCATGTTTCCTAATCCTAACTCCAAAACCAAACTCAAATTAATTAATTTAAATAAAGCAGTAATAATTGTATTCATATTACATTATTTATATATAGTGAATAGTGAGGTATGAAATTTCACGACAGAGTCAGACTAGGGCGTGACTCACATTTCCAGCATTTTCCCAAACGCTGCTTTGAAAAGGTTCTCCTGCGAAATAAGGAGGGGTATCTTGTACATCCATAATTGTAATGAAAACATTAGCACTGTCATGGCTTCCAGCCTTGTCCTACCAAAAAACATCAAAATAAAATATTATCATTTTATAAGATAGCTTTCATTATTATTATTCAACAAACAATCATTCCAACACCGTCAAAATCTCGAATACTGCTGCTGTCTGTTGTGACATTAGACCAAATGTTAACACCAAGTGAAAACGAGCTACTGGAATAAGTAATTATTTAGTACAATAAACATTCCAATAGACAAACAGAAAGCTGCAAGACAGGAAAACCAAGATGCAAAACACATGCCTTTAGCACCAGAGGAGCATCAGATGACCATCTTTACCCCAACTGAATTAGATGTTGCCTTCAAAGGATTGAAGCTCAAAAGTTCCACTGGTAAAGATGGAATCACCAACGAAATGCTCCTAAATCTGGGACAGAAAACCAAGGGCCAGCTTCTAAGGATAATAAATGCTAGCTGGAAGAGAAGTCATGTGCCGGCAATCTGGAAAGAAGCTATTAAGGTGCCCATCCTCAAGCGTGGAAAAGACCCACTAGACTCAAGTAGCTATAGACCAATTAGCCTACTGAGCTCCTGAGTAAACTCATGGAAAGGCTGGTTAACACAAGACTTATGTGGCATTTGGAGACAAAACAACAAATCGTACCACAACAAAGTGGCTTCCGTCAGTACAGTTCAACTGAAGACCTGATCACCTACATTGCACAGGAAATAGAGGAAGCTCTACAAGAAAAGAAATACACACTGGCAGTGTGGGTCGACATGGAGAAGGCTTTTGATAGGGTTTGGCGAGACGGTTTAAAGAACAAGCTTTTTAGACTTGGCATCCAGGGTCGTTTATTCAATTGGGTCTCTCAATATCTTCAGGATAGAACAGCCAGAGTACAAGTTCAAGGTCAACTAAGTAAGAAGGTCTCAATCGAACAAGGTGTCCCACAAGGCGGAGTCTTGTCTCCAACACTCTTTTTTAATTTTCATAAATGACATTGTAATGAACATTCCACCAAGAATACACTCAGCAATATACGCAGATAATCTGGCGTTATGGGCTCGCGAGGAAAGTATGTCGGTGGCTGGACCCAGGATGCAAGATGCACTAGGTGAACTTGAAAAATGGATGAACACCTGGTTCTTACCAATCAACGAAAAAAAAAACTACATATACAATTTTCAGCCTATCAAGAAGCACACTCTCTGCAAACTTGAAGATAAAACACCATACACTACCTATTGACTAAAACCAAACATATCTTGGCATCACCATGAATCACAGAATGACTTGGAAAAATCAGATAGACAGAGCAAGAAAAAAAAGGCCAGAAAACGAACTAATATTATGAAGAAATTGGCAGGAACGGACTGGGGAGCAGACAGCAATATCTTGAAAAGACTATACGAAGGAAGAGTCAGACCAGTTCTAAAGTATGGAGTCACAGTCTGGGCTATGGCTTCCAAATCACACCTTAGCAAACTTAACAAAACACAGAACCAAGCTGCCCGTATCATCACTGGTGCTATGAAATCTACACCTATCAAGACTCTAGAAACAGTAATAGGTTTACAACCCTTAGATGACAGATGGATCACTAAAGTATTGCAACAAGCGAAGAAATATAGAAGGCTCCTTAGCCACCCCATGCACCAAAGAATAACTGGTTTCAGAATTGTACGACTAAAGAGGAGCAGCTTCACTGCAATTGCCAATGAACTAACTACTGGAGACCCAGTACTTTCCCAAACAATGCCAAAACCCTTGGGCCCATCTTATATGTCTCCTCATGGGAAACATAAAATACCAGAACTTAAGGAAAATATAACAGGAATCATGAAAAAAGGCACCCAGTCAGACACAGAAAGAAAACAAGTAGAAGAAAAACACATATACGATACCTACCCACAAGACTCTTGGTCCCACATATACACAGGTGGCTCTGCTACAAATACCACCAGAAATGGAGGGGGATTTGTGTTCTTGATGCTGAATAACCAGGGCGAGATCACCAAGTCAATAGCTACTGGAAAATTCTCAAACAAGTTTAAAGCAGAAAATGAAGCCCTCAGAGATGTTGCAACACTGGCTACTCAAATATGGAAAATGGATTGCATAGTAACTTCCTCATGTTTTGGAAAGCTGCTTTTGCCTGAGCCATTCTGCATCTCACCTCTTTTGTACATCTTCCGTCTGAGGTTAACAAAGTTCCCAAATATTTAAATTCATTTACCTGTTTTAATATTGTTCCACTTGTTTTTATTTTGCACTGAGGTGATGTCTTTTTCTTTGTTGTTACCATTACCTCTGTCTTTTTGCTATTAAGGCTGAGTCCTTTATTTTTGCTTTATTTCACTATAATGTCCAACATTTCTTGCAACTCATTTTAACTCTTAGCGATTAAGACTGTATCATCAGCATTCCTTAGATTATTTATATTATGACATCCAATTGTTATTCCAGACATGCCCCTTATGGATTTTAAAATAATCTCGCTATAAATATTAAACAAATCTGGTGACAGCACACAACCTTGTCTAACACCTTGTTTTATTTCTTGAAACATTCCCAATTGGTTTCCAGTTCTTATGGCCGCTGTTTGTTGCCAGTACTTGTTCTTTATTATTCATAGATCTTTGCTGTCTATGTTTATGCTTTATAAAATTTTGATTATTTCTTTGTGCTTTACTTTGTCAAATGCTTTAGTATAATCTATGAAATATAGGTATAGATCTGTTTTCACCTCTATGGTTCTTTCTACTAAAGATCTTATGATATATATGGCATTTCGTCTTTCTTTAGTAGAAAGACGAAATAAGAAGTTAGTATGACAAGATGATAATGCAAAGTGCCTAACAAATAATTAGTTTCCTTTGGGTGGACAAAAGAAGTCAATACTTTATTAAAAAAATAAAGCTTTCTTTTGTCTTCTGCTGCCACATTGTGGACTGACTGGTCGCGCCAAGCCCAACCCTCAGTTTTGGCCTCCCAGAATAGAGCTCAGTTAGCCATCCCCTTGTAAGACCATACCGACAAAAATGTTCACAATTAATATACGTATTAATGAACAACAATTGGAAATAGTTTTAGATATCATGGTTCATTGCTAGCATACAAAGAAAGAATGGTTACAAAATAGGTCAAAAGAAAACTGAAAAAAAGCTATGAATACAATAAAACAAGTAAACTACATAACATATTGCAATGAATTTAGATTATGGGAAATTATAGGTTCTTGTATTTTTCTCATAGTCACGCATGGGTTGAAACGTGGACTATCGACAGATTTGCCACCAAAAAAAAAAAAAAAACACCTTCACTACTAATGTTACTGAAGATTACTCAGAGACCCATTACATGAAAACAGTATAAATGGGTCCATTTTACAAAAAGGTAATATTCCAAAGAACCAATTACTAAAATAGACAAGAAAAATTTTTGCCAATAAAATGGCAGATAGTATGAAGAATAAATTTATGAAATGGTATTGTATTATATGAGTTAAGCAGACGAGAGAGACAAAGAAGAGGGTGGATGCAGTGTGTCTGGAACAGAACGATAATGACAACCTCATTCATTCAACGGGTTCTGTCTTCATATTGATGGTTGGCTACCATTTTACTCTGTTTCTTGTCTTGATAGTGCATGTTGTCATGTGTTCACCCGCCCATATTTTGATGCTATCAGTATATTGTGTATAATTTGGTGCAGAAACATGGACATTAGACAAGAAAACAGAATAGAAAATTGAAGCCTTTGAAATGTGGATATATAGAAGAATAGGTAGAATTGGATGGAAAGAAAAAAAAAAGATGAAGTCTTAAAACAACTAAAAATGAAAAGAGAACTACTAAACACAATTAGAACAAGATAAATGCAATTTTTGGACCATGTTAAAAGACACAACAGCCTACTAAAAGTAATCGTGGAGGGGAAAATACAAGGTAAAAAAAGGCAGACCAAGACTAACATGGACGAGTAACATCAAAAGATGGACAAACCAGCCTATGACAACCAGCACCATAAAATGTAAGAATAGACAGAGCAGAATGGCGCTCCATGGTAGCCAACCTTCGTTGCGGAGAAAGAACTCGATGATGATGATGATCAGCCTATTGCCTATATTAGTCTTGGTTTGACTATGCCTCGCCTACCTTGTGCTTTCCCTCCAAGATGACTTTCAGTAAGATATTGTGTTTCTTCACATGTCACAAAGATGACAACTTCAGTATTTATAATAGAACAGGGAACAAGCAAATATTTGCAGTGCTGCGGTAAAGCCTGTAGCGGGGAGCAAGTAGTGGCGTGTAACATACACTTTTAGAAGTCTAGTTCCAGATGATAATGGTAATGATGATGAGATTATCATAAGCAATGCATGACTTCATTGCAAGACAAAACGTTGAAGATTTCGATAATTACCGGTAACGGATTATATGTATTATAATGTATGCTAATGTTCTACATAAAATGGATAGCTTGGTGTCATGGCATGGAAAACAGTCAACAACAGAACTGATACGTTGCACTGTAGATAGAAGATTGTGAGAGGACATGATCACCTACGCCAACCGGTATGGCACATGATGATGATGATTGTTCTACATGTAGTTATCTGGCATCTTCGTCTTAAGTAGGAAACGTCTTACATCTAATACTCTACTAGGCTATTCTATCAGGAAAAAAACAGTAAGAACGTTTATTTGTCAGTATTTCATTTTATGTACATTTTTATGTGTATAAACGTGTAATAGGAAGACCCAGGGAGACACTGAGAAGAAAATTGATGAGAGAGGCAAGAGCAGCAGGATTCGGCTCCCTCAATGAGATAGAGCTGCTTGCACAGAACAGAGACAAATGGCGAGATTTGATAAAACATCTTTAAAAGAATTGAAAACTGCTAGAACAAAAATTCAGATAAGAGAAGGAGTATCTTGGTCTACGCTACGCCCTATGGGCCGGCTGCGACTCGAAAGGTCAATAGATAGATAGAAACATGTAATCGTGACGTAATATAAATTCTGAAAACTATTCCAAGGTTATTATTTTATATTACCTTTGCTTTTAGAGTTGCTTTTTAGAGTTTAGTGCTATGATATATTCTGTTTTGAGTCTTTTTTTTAATTTTATTTTCTACTTTTGGAGGAGCATGTCAATGAAAGAATTAATCCATTGTTAGTCAGTTCGTTAAACGTCGGTCTATTATTGGTAGAGAAGGTTTTTTTTTCAATCCAGGGCTCAATAAACGGAAAGTGTTAATTCACCAATACTGCAAAACAGTTGTTTTTGTTGTTTCCATGCGCTAGCTTTATGTCTCTAGCGAAGTAACAGTAAGTAAAGTAAAGTACCCGTCACACCAAGTGGCGTATGGGGAATATGGTGTTAGTGACTCTATATTTTACAGACCTTCAGCACATGATTTTTGGGGCAATGTGGTCGGTATTACGCCCGTGCCGCTTCACTTTCCCATTAAAAAATCCAATACCCATTTAAGGCTGGGTGAACCCGGAAGCCGTCGGTTGGGATCGAACCCTACCCCTTGTCCGTTGTAGTCCAGTTCACTAACCACTGAGCTATCGCGGCTCCCTCGAAGTAACAGAGGGATTGAATTTTGCTTAATTATTACTTTTTCCTAGTTTTTTTTTTCCCTCACCGTCAGTCATGTGCTCAGGTGTCCCTCGCCATGTAGGCAAATATATTATTCGTCGACTTCAGAGGACACTTTTTCGATACATTTTTCTGGCACATAATGAGAAGAGGAAAGTTGGAATACTTGGTTACAACTGGCAAAATAAAAAGAAAGAGAGGTCGCGGACGACAAAGAGAGAAAATACTGGATAGCTTGGTGTCATGGCATAGAAAACAGTCAACAACAGAACTGATATGATGCACTGTAGATAGAAGATTGTTGAAGAACATGATTGCCTACGCCAACCGGCATGGAACATATTAATGATATATGTAAGATTTTTACGTCTAGTAACGGTATTTCTCCTATTATTATTTGGTTATTGCCAAATACATTAATTTTCATGATGTTGGTCCTATCTATTTATTTTCAATCCCAGCTGATAATAGAAACAAGAAAAAGAGTTCTTAAATGTTATGTAGAGCCCATCTTAACATATGAATGTGAATCATGGATAATAGTAACACGATAACTAAGATGACTTCACAAAACGCCAGGCCCTCATATAATAACTCTTTCTTTTATTGCAGATACTGATGGAAAGAAGTAGTTGGGAGAGAGAGAAAGAGAGATGAGGAGGGAAAGAGTGAGGGTGGGAGAGATAAAGAAGATTGTGATAAAGAGAAGATGAAATAAATATAACAGTTTCAGAAGGGATGAAGAGTAATGTAAAACTGAAAGTGATTGAAATACATCGACTAGTTCAAACATGTTCTTTCAGATAGAGAGAGAGAGAGAGGCGTAGTAGAGAAGAAGATAAATTGAGAAATAGTCAGAGAGTGAGTGAGACCGAAAAATCATCTGTGGCACACTTACCGTTGCATTAACCGTGTACTGGTAAAACGTGACTTTCTCAAAATCCAAGCCATTCACCAAGATTAGACTGCCATTTTTGGGGTCCATTATAAACTTGTTCGTATCTTTTGTCTGTGTTTGGAAACATAGTATTAATTTGTGTATTTGTTTCGGTAAATAAGAGAACGTAGGTGATACAACAGTTATTTTTATTTAATATGCATATAATCATACAATTAGCTAGCTTCACATTAACCATGCTGAATTATCAGCAGCAACGAGCACAATTACAAGAGCGTTTTAAACACAGAAAACTGATAAATCTATGATGAACAGTTTTAATTTATTTACGATTTACATGGTAAAACTACAGCCAATGCGCGCGCTCAATCTCTCTCTCTCTCACACACACACACATACACACACACTCACACAAGCACATATAAATCCGTAATACATGTATTTAAAAACATTAACTCCTCAATAACTAAACAAAAAAGTAATAGAAAATCAATTTTTGTTTATGATTTTGTAAATGATTTTTTTTTAAATAAGACATGTCCCAATTATTTTGTCCTCTTAAAATACATGAAGATTTTAATATTGGTTAACACTTATATTGTCTATTGTTCCATGTATGATGCAAATCTTGTGCCCTTATGAAATTAAAACTGTTCTTCCTTTAATTTGTTTGTCTCCCTCCCCCCCCCCTTTTTTAAAATTAAATTCTGGCCTCTCACCCTTTCTCTGATCGTTAACCACGTTATGGATGGCCTCGGTATCATTGCAAACAAATTAGAATCCATAATTGCTCAACCGCCCGTGCCAGTGGAATCATCCGAATTATTATCTCATCTCGCAAATAAAGAAAGATAGCTGCAGTCCCCAGCATAGCAGTCTCAGAACACGCCAAAAGACATAAGGCGAAACCGCACTGAAAGTGAACACAGCTATCTGTTCCCTGTCGTACGATATCATCATTCATCGTAAGCAATCGGAATATCGAACCACGATTAAAATGGATTAAGCGCATAGCTCACGGTGTGCACAGAGCACTTAACTCAGTAACTCCGGCAGCAAGCCGAACTTGGAAAATGAGGAAACTGCAATAAGGAACACTTTTCAGACAGAGCCTTTAAGGGTTTCAGCCCCCTATCCACCATACTGACCGGACGTTCACGTCCTCCGGAACATGTTGATTGTTATATATTTTATTTTTTTATGTATAGCGCTCGATGATGTTAGAACATCGTTTTTGTCTTCAAATCCGAACATACGAAACACAGTCGTCAGTTTATCCTCATCGCACATCTAACAACAGACCGTTAGCATTCAGATCTCCCTCGCGATGTGAATTTGTGTTAACCACATAATGTATTGTAGAACAATCAAGTTATTATCTCTTGGAGTTCAGTTCTTTGTCTGGAGTGTGTATAAAATATAAATGCTACTAGCGAGAGTGCAATAATTTATACAGACATTTGTATTTTAATCATATTAAATTATTGTTTTATATAATTTAAATTGTGCGTAAACAAGCGTATTCACTACCTATATTCGTTAAATACGTGTCTGTAATTTTTTTTTAATCATACACCATATGAAAGAATCAATATTCTATATAGATCATACTACAACTAAGCATTAGAAGACTAATGAATATACGATAAAAGTACGTTAAAACAGTACATATTTTTTATTGATTAAAATAAGGCCACCAACCTGAACGCTTGGCTGTTAACACATATGTGGAATACAAGAAAATAAAGAGTGAAAGATTCTGATTATACTAGTGTCAACACTTCATATTAAGAAAAATAACTTTACTACAACATTTTTACAAACACGTCATTAAATACTCCGAAGCTACTAATTCTGGCTTGATTTAGAACGCGTTCTAATACTGTAATTCTAAACCACATTCAGCTTTTATGAACAATTTGCTTATTTGTAGCTACGACTTTAGGTTTTACTTCAGAAATATTTCAAGTCTTGGATCCTTATATCAAGTTCTACAACCCTCTAGCTTATTTAGTGTCTATTCATAATTTACGTTATCTTAACTCCGTCACTTGCTAACATATGATCCATTCATATCATATGATATAGGCTTCTAACAGACTTAATTATTTTCATGTGGAAAGTATAGCAAGCAAATACAAAAGAGGAGTACGTGTTCGATCCCTCTTTGGAACATCTACTGTTCTTTTTTTCTGTTATTGATTATTTGTGATTTTTGTCTGAGTGTTGTAAACATACCTCTTCCCCTGAAATGATCCGCTAAACTAAATACCCCTGCAGTTATTGCCCCGCTTAAAGAACAGGCCATTTGCCTACATTGAGCCACTTCGATTGGGGTTTATTGTTATTCGGAATCGTTCTCACCGCACCAAAAATGATAGATGTGAATGGTTCCAAAATGATAGAAGTTACTTTACCACTGGAATACTCATGACACTAAATTGACCGTGGTTTATTCTCAAGGTGGTGGTTTATTCCGTGCTCTCAAGGTACTAAGATGATGGCGTGACCTGTATTTAACAGTGCTTACTGCACCCACTCCAAGAAGATTAGGATAAAGAGAAGATGAAATAAGATACTGGGAGTATTTTTATATATTTTAAAAATGTATTTCAGGGAGAATCTTAATCAAACTGGCTTATTATCAAGGACGTGTTAACATCAACTGTTCCAGGGATTCAACTGTGGCCGTCCATATTTCTGTATGTTCAATTAGTGTTGACTCTTCCTTGTGACTTGTGATCAGTTAATTACCACATGAGCAGAATTCGATGTTACAAAACATGACAAGTGAATAATAGAAGTCAAACTCCTGAAATAAAATAATTCATGAATTTAGGGCTGGTCAAAATTGTGACATCCTCCGTCATTTATTGATGACGTACATGACAATAAAAAATCCAGTAGGATCTCAAGTACCAAACCTTCTGGCGTAAGTGCTCATGTCTCTCCATAATTTTCGATCTCTACAGTATTTATCATTTATGTTGTTTACCTTCTGCCAAAGCCATTCTCTTAAGCTGTCTGCTATCGTTTCTCTTTCCTTCCCTCTATCTCTTTGTCCTCAATTTTCCCAGTTGTTAAAATATATTCCAGCTGTTCCCTTCTCATTACATGGCCAAAAAATGATGATTTTTTTCTTCCTAAAAATGGACATTATAATATATATATAATAGCTCTCATTTTGCTTTGATCTCTTTCAGAACATTTTCATTACTCTTTTTAGCTGTCCATGGTGTTCTCAACATTCAAGTCTCGTACTTTACCTATATTATTTTTTTAAATTTATGATTATTAGTTTGATTAATCGAATTCATCTCCCACAACTTAAAGTCTGTGCTTAAATTATATTTCATTATAAGATGCAGCAAATCCAAATAATTTAGCAAATAATTTTGCAATGAATGAAAGGTCATGCTTACAATTAACGTGTAGGTTACAACATCATTTATATCTGGATCCACCGCTTGGATCTTTATATCGATTAATGAGTTCTTGGTCGTGTTCTGAGGAAACAATAATAACAGTAAGACAACTGAACAGTTTACATCATAAATGTGAAAGAATACACATCTTAAACTCAAACTAACAGAATACGAAATTCGTGACACGAAACATCAGTACATTTGGTGCTAATGATATTCCTTTCAAATATTAATCGTAAGATGCTTACAACTGTTTTCCACTGGCATTTCATTTGTAATGTGGTGCTGCTCAATCGAAAATAATAACATGGATATGATTCCTAAAGAGTTGATTCAAGTTTAGTTTGAGAATATATTTTAAAAATTGGTGCTTACAAATTAGTGATTTATATGAGGATGGGGGAAAAACTTTGTTCTCCACCAGAAATAGTCAAATTAGACACACTTTTAATATTTCATCACAATTAAATGAGCACTTATCTGCTAAAAAACAATTTTCACAATTATCAATTTAATTAATTAATTTAATTAATTTAATTAACAATTATCACAAGAAGACATTTAATTTTAAAAAATTAAACTTTTCTTTTATCAAAAATGAAATTGCTCACAACAAATAGTATGTAGGGTACTAACAGAATCGCTGTATAATTTCATATATTTACTTTAACATTTCTAAGGCAGCAACTAAAGTGCCACTTTTAAACTGAAATGAGCTACAGCGAAGAAGCTGTATATGATCTGTGTTTCTTGTTTTGCTCTATAATAATGTGCTGGAATGAAGTTGTCTGTATTATTGTTTGATGTCATTATCTGTCAAGGTAAATGATATCCTCTAACACATTGTCTCTCAGCCTTTTTTCTTCCATGGCCCACTTTCAACCTTGTTTTCTTCTTGTGCCACCACCCCACCCCATCCCTTTTCTTCCCTACTATCCATCCGTGAAAAAGATAAATATTTAAACGTTTTGTTCGCAAATAGACTGTTATATATATATATATATATATATATATATATATATATATATATATATATATATATATAGATATATACATAGATATATACATATATATATATATATATATATATATATATATATATATAGATATATATGATGTGAGTCGTGTTCTTGATGACCAGATACAAGTTTTATTTTAAAATATTCGGTTCGTTTGTTGTGCGGAATAGTCAAAGACCACCGCTCTCCATTATCACATGAGATTTCTTTATTAGAGGATTGAATAGCTCATCCGACTGAGGCCTTATTCTACTATTAAGAAGAAAGAAAGCCATGAAAAATAATTTTGCGTTTCCAAAAGTTGTAGAAACGCTTCAGAAATTGAGCTCTTTATCTAGATATTGAGATTTTTTTTTACTGAAAGTTACTTTAAATTCCATGTCACTTCATTTGACACATTTCATGTGAACAGCCTAACTTGAACATATTGTCGCGGACGCGTGGGATTTGGCCGACAGGTTGGCGGGGTATGCCATTACGCAGGAAACCTTAAAACTGGACACGTTTGACATTGCGAGCGGTTTAAACGAGCACTTCTCACAGGATGGCGACAAAGAAGCTGATGAGAATCTACACGTTAAAAAAATGGTGGGACACGGCGCCATGAGGGGCGAAAGCAGGAAAAAATATCTTCTGTGGCAAAGTAGACAACACGTTCAATCAATGCGGGACATGCATAATCAGTAGACGGACACCTCGATGGTTCCTGGAACGGGCGGCAGAGCGGATATGGGGACTGCGATGATGCCAGTCCGGACTAAAGAATATAAGCGCTTCAGGCAAAGGGACATCATTGTCAGTAGCATTCACAGAAAATGGATCAATTACCTAGAATGTCAGCAGCATCATATATGAATTCACTATTGTTCCACTTTTTTGTGTGCCTTGCGGTGATGTCTTTTTCTTTGTTGTTACCATTACTTGTGTATTTTTGCTATTAAGGCTGAGTCCTTTATTTTTTGCTTCCCTTTAATATAATGTCTAACATTTCTTGTAACTCATTTTTATTCTTAGATATTAAGACTATCATCAGTATACCTTAGATTATTTATATTATGACCTTCGATTGTTATCGCAGGCATTACCCTTATGGATATTAAGATAATCTCACTATACATATTAAATAAATCTGGTGACAGCACACAGCCTTGCCTAACACCCTGTTTTATTTGTTGAAACATTCCCAAGTGATTTCCAGTTCTTATGGCCGCTGTTTGTTGCCAGTACGTGTTCTTTATTATTCTTAGATCTTTGCTGTCTACGTATATGCCTTCTAAAATTTTGATTATTTCTTTGATCCTATTAGTGACTTATATTGCGAGGTTCCGGGCCTACCGGCGGTAGCCCTAAACGATTTAGCTAATTGCAAAAGACAAAGTAAATTTATTATAATATTCATAATTAATTTACACATTTTCCAATAGTCATTTCACATTTGGTAGGCCAATATGATTTATTTGTCTTGGTTTGTATTTCCTAGCGCTGGGTCTATCTGGCCACTACTAAGCAATCGCGAATTGAAAGTGAAAGTGCGCTGTAAACCGCTATCAAATTGCGGAAACGTCCCCATCTACTCTCTTCCACAAATAGGCTAAACTTGTAAAATTAGGCTAAAGATAAGCAGACAAGATGCCGCCATGAGGTAACGGTTTCTGCCTTTTTGAGAAGCCGTTTCTTTTACGTAAACGTGAATGTAGTAGATATATATATATATATATATATATATATATATATATATATATATATATATATATATATATAACTTAGTTGTAACTTCATACACCGTATTAATGTTACGACGTAATTGATTTTCTACGATATAGAAACTAAGGATTCTCCAGACAGTACAGTAGAACCGTCATTGAAGCGAAGAAAAGGAGAAGATGAGTTGACATACAGACAGTTATTACAACATACTAAATTGAGTGTTCGTGGAGGTAATGAGTTGACATACAGACAGTTTATTACAACATACTAGATTGAATGCTCTTGGAAGTAATGAGTTGACATACAGACAGTTTATTACAACATACTAGATTGAATGCTCGAGGAAAGTAATGAGTTGACATACAGACAGTTTATTACAACATACTAGATTGAATGCTTGTGGAAGTAATGAGTTGACATACAGACAACAGGAGCAGCACATGTCTTATCTCGTCTGTAGAAGCCTTCGAATGTGTCATAGACGAAGACTGCCGCATTGAGCCTTGTCTATTTGTTATATATAACCTCCTAGTGTGAGTGGGAATGCGCGTGTCTGTTCAAGGTGACAGGTGGGTATGAGAGGGAAACTATTTTCTCCAGCAGCTTGCCCGCAGTGTTCTGCATTGTGATGATTCTGTAGGCACTAATCTGAGAGCGGTCCTTGTTTACTTTCGGCAGCGGTAGTAAGTAGCGTGTTGCCTCTCCTCCTTAATCTGGCGACTCTGAATGCTGGCATTAAACTTTTTGGCCAGTTTTTTTTTAAATCGTCGTCAGCTAAATCACCTATATCGTCGTACGTAACACCATCTGGACCAGAAACAGTGATGTGTGACCTTTTAAGTGTTGGGCAAATGGCATCGGTAGTGATCAACCAGATTTTCGGAATGACATCGGATCTTCTAGCAGCTCTCAAAGAACTTGTCTACGTATAAAAAAAAAACTCTAAATGAGACACTGAATAAATTACTTCAATCTTATAATAGTCACTTCGATCAAATGCGGTAAAAAAAAAGCTAAGCGTCATATATTCAGCAGAGGTCTTTGTTTTCTCAAACAAATCAGTTCATGAAACTCTCTCTGCCATATACAAAAAAACAATTATATGAAATAATTCTTGAAGTTTTTAAACTGGCGACATTATAGTGGCAGTATAAGCTACATCAGCATCTATAGAAAGAACTTTTTCCATGGTAAAGAGAATCAAATCTTATTGTCGATCAGCTCAGACACAAGAACGCTTATCAGGTTTGGCATTAATGGCCATTGAAAATTCGTTTCTGCAGAAACATCGGAACCAACCCAACAGTAGCTTCAATGACAAAGTCATCGAGACATCTTCATCCCCAACAAGACGTATTGAATTTATATATAAATCATCAAGTACCGGGCCTGCTGGCGTAGGTGATCATGTCTTTCCACAACTTTCGATCTCGGCAGCTATTTATCATTTTTGTTGTTGACCTTCTGCCAAGCCATTCTCTTAAGCTGTCTGTTATTTTTTTCTCTTTGCTTCCCTCTATCTCTTCGTCCCTCAATTTGTCCAGTTGTTACAATATATTCCAGTTGTCCTCTTATAATTACATGGCCAAAAAAATGATGCTTGTTTCTTCATAATATTGGAAATTAGCTCTCTTTTTGCTTTGACATCTGTCAGAACATCTTCGTTACTCTTCTTAGCTGTCCATGGTACTCTCAATATTCTTCTGTAAAACCACATTTCTACAGACTCCAGTGATTTTCTTGTCTGTTGTCCTATTGTTCATGATTCGCATCCATATGTTAAGACTGGCTCTATATAACATTTAAGAACTCTTTCTCTAGTTTCTATTATCAGAAATGGATTGCATAGTATCTTCCTTATTTTTTTTGGAAAGCTGTTTTTGCCTGAGCCATTCTGCATCTCACCTCTTTTGACCATCTTCCGTCTGAGGTTAACAAAGTTCCCAAATATTTAAATTCATTTACCTATTTTAATATTGTTCCACTTGTCTTTATTTTGCACTGAGGGGATGTCTTTTGGCGATTCATGATTGTACAAAGAAGTTACGACGGTGGTTTTCTGTTGCCTTCCGTCGGTTTGTTTACGGTTGGCTCCGCTAGCCTTTGACTAAAAAGTCTCACCCACAAGGCAGTGGGGTTGTTTTACTTCGGGGTACCCTCCCTTAGCCTTTTACACTCCCGAGCTTACCTGCAAGGCAGCAGGGCAGCCATTATATATAAATAGACAAGAACTTTAATTACAATAATGTCATTAGCTAAAATTACTACTGGTTGGCCTACTGAATATATTGTAGACTTATATGTATTAATTTATTATGCCAGTGGTAGCCCAAATCCTAAAATCAGTATACGCCACTGGATCCTCTACGTTCTTTTACACACCTTGTGTTGATTGAAGAGAAGAGGACGGTTAAGTTGGTATGACGAACAAACTCAAACATCTGTAACAGGGCCAGGGGAATTTAAGAAAGGCATTTTTTTTTAAAAGAAGAAAAAAGTGGTATGGTAACAGCTTTACGTGGTAATTAACAAAACAACAGTCGACGTTTCGGCCAAGTAGGCCTTCAGCTGGAAGAACAGTTAGGGAATTTAAGAAACCATTGTGGCTCGCCGGCCATATCAATAAGATATAAGATCAGAAGCTTACTTCTGTAAGGAAGAAAATACCATCCCGCGGTATTATTTAAGTAACAAGATCAGAAGCTTACTTCTGTGAGGAAGAAGATACCATCCCGCGGCATTATTTAAGTAACAAGATCAGAAGCTTCCTTCTATAAGGAAGAAGATACCATCCCGCAGGATTATTTAAGTAACAAGATCAGAAGCTTACTTCTGTGAGGAAGAAGATACCATCCCGCGGTATTATTTAAGTAACAAGATCAGAAGCTTCCTTCTATAAGGAAGAAGATACCATCCCGCAGGATTATTTAAGTAACAAGATCAGAAGCTTACTTCTGTGAGGAAGAAGATACCATCCCGCGGCGTTATTTAAGTAACAAGATCAGAAGCTTACTTCTGTGAGGAAGAAGATACCATCCCGCGGTATTATTTAAGTAACAAGATCAGAAGCTTACTTCTGTGAGGAAGAAGATACCATCCCGCGGTATTATTTAAGTAGCATGATCAGAAGCTTACTTCTATGAGGAAGAAGATACCATCCCGCGGTATTATTTAAGTAGCAAGATCAGAAGCTTACTTCTGTGAGGAAGAAGATACCATCCCGCGGTATTATTTAAGTTACAAGATCAGAAGCTTACTTCTATGAGGAAGAAGATACCATCCCGCGGTATTATTTAAGTAACAAAATCAGAAGCTTACTTCTATGAGAAAGAAGATACCATCCCGCGGCATTATTTAAGTAACAAGATCAGAAGCTTACTTCTGTGAGGAAGAAGATACCATACCGCGGCATTATTTAAGTAACAAGATCAGAAGCTTACTTCTGTGAGGAAGAAGATACCATCCCGCGGTATTATTTAAGTAACAAGATCAGAAACTTACTTCTATGAGGAAGAAGATACCATCCCCGCGGCATTATTTAAGTAACAAGATCAGAAGCTTACTTCTGTGAGGAAGAAGATACCATCCCACGGCATTATTTAAGTAACAAGATCAGAAACTTACTTCTGTGAGGAAGAAGATACCATCCCGCGGCATTATTTAAGTAACAAGATCAGAAGCTTACTTCTATGAGGAAGAAGATACCATCCCGCGGCATTATTTAAGTAACAAGATCAGAAGCTTACTTCTATGAGGAAGAAGATACCATCCCACGGCATTATTTAAGTAACAAGATCATAAGCTTACTTCTGTGAGGAAGAAGATACCATCCCACGGCATTATTTAAGTAATAAGATCAGAAGCTTACTTCTGTGAGGAAGAAGATACCATCCCGCGGCATTATTTAAGTAACAAGATCATAAGTTTACTTCTGTGAGGAAGAAGATACCATCCCGCGGCATTATTTAAGTAACAAGATCAGAAGCTTACTTCTGTGAGGAAGAAGATACCATCCCGCGGCATTATTTAAGTAACAAGATCAGAAGCTTACTTCTGTGAGGAAGAAGACACCATCCCACGGCATTATTTAAGTAACAAGATCAGAAGCTTACTTCTATGAGGAAGAAGATACCATCCCCGCGGCATTATTTAAGTAACAAGATCAGAAGCTTACTTCTGTGAGGAAGAAGATACCATCCCCGCGGCGTTATTTAAGTAACAAGATCAGAAGCTTACTTCTATGAGGAAGGAGATACCATCCCTCGGTATTATTTAAGTAGCAAGATCAGAAGCTTACTTCTATGAGGAAGAAGATACCATCCCGTGGTATTATTTAAGTAACAAGATCAGAAGCTTACTTCTATGAGGAAGAAGATACCATCCCGCGGTATTATTTAAGTAACAAGATCAGAAGCTTACTTCTATGAGGAAGAAGATACCATCCCGCGGTATTATTTAAGTAACAAGATCAGAAGCTTACTTCTGTGAGGAAGAAGATACCATCCCACGGCATTATTTAAGTAACAAGATCATAAGCTTACTTCTGTGAGGAAGAAGATACCATCCCACGGCATTATTTAAGTAACATAATCAGAAGCTTACTTCTATGAGGAAGAAGATACCATCCCCGCGGCATTATTTAAGTAACAAGATCAGAAGCTTACTTCTGTGAGGAAGAAGATACCATCCCCGCGGTATTATTTAAGTAGCAAGATCAGAAGCTTACTTCTATGAGGAAGGAGATACCATCCCGCGGTATTATTTAAGTAACAAGATCAGAAGCTTACTTCTGTGAGGAAGAAAATACCATCCCGCGGTATTATTTAAGTAACAAGATCAGAAGCTTACTTCTATGAGGAAGAAGATACCATCCCGCGGTATTATTTAAGTAACAAGATCAGAAGCTTACTTCTATGAGGAAGAAGATACCATCCCGCGGTATTATTTAAGTAACAAGATCAGAAGCTTACTTCTATGAGGAAGAAGATACCATCCCGCGGTATTATTTAAGTAACAAGATCAGAAGCTTACTTCTGTGAGGAAGAAGATACCATCCCACGGCATTATTTAAGTAACAAGATCAGAAGCTTACTTCTATAAGGAAGAAGATACCATCCCGCGGCGTTATTTAAGTAACAAGATCAGAAGCTTACTTCTATAAGGAAGAAGATACCATCCCGCGGTATTATTTAAGTAACAAGATCAGAAGCTTACTTCTATAAGGAAGAAGATACCATCCCACGGCATTATTTAAGTAACAAGATCAGAAGCTTACTTCTGTGAGGAAGAAGATACCATCCCGCGGCGTTATTTAAGTAACAAGATCAGAAGCTTACTTCTATAAGGAAGAAGATACCATCCCGCGGTATTATTTAAGTAACAAGATCAGAAGCTTACTTCTGTGAGGAAGAAGATACCATACCGCGGCATTATTTAAGTAACAAGATCAGAAGCTTACTTCTGTGAGGAAGAAAATACCATCCCGCGGCGTTATTTAAGTAACAAGATCAGAAGCTTACTTCTATGAGGAAGAAGATACCATCCCGCGGCATTATTTAAGTAACAAGATCAGAAGCTTACTTCTATGAGGAAGAAGATACCATCCCGCGGCATTATTTAAGTAACAAGATCAGAAGCTTACTTCTATGAGGAAGAAGATACCATCCCCGTGGCATTATTTAAGTTACAAGAAATTATTTCACTGCGGTAAGTTGGAGGGTGGGGTGGGGGGGGGGGAGAAAGAAAAAACAGTACAGATCAGCAGAGTTTAAATTATAATTCTTCTTCATACTTTTCAATTCCCTGTGGAGCATAGGTGTGTGTTTTTTGCCATTCTTTTAAGATCATTCTGTCTTCCCCATCATCATCATCTCTGCTTCCATCTGTCTCCTCCAAGAATATTTTTGGTCTTCCTCTTTGTCTTTCCCCCTGGGAATTCGAAAAAGGGCCATTGTGGTAATACTCTCAGTTGGCTTCCTCAATGTGTGTCGTATCCAGCTCCATCGTCTTCGTTGTTTCTCTGTATCCACTGGTATTTGACAGGTACTTTTCCATAATTCTATGTTAGTGATTTTGTCTTGCCATTTCCATCCTATTATTCTGCGCAAGCATCCATTAATGAAGGTTTGTATCTTTTGATTGTAATTTTTGTTGTTCTCCATGTTTCACGGCCATATAATAGGACTGACTGAACATTCAGAGAGAAACAATCAACATTTTTCGGTCACATCATGAGATGAGGAAAGTTGTAATACTTGGTTACAACTGGCAAAAAAGAGAGATCGCGAACGACAATGAGAGAAAATACTAGATAGCTTGGTGTCATGGCATGGCAAACAGTTAACAACAGAACTGATACGATGCACTGTAGATAGAAGATTGTGGAAGGACATGCTCGCCTACGCCAACCGGTATGGCACATGATGATGACGGGCATTGGAGTAGACAATTGTTGTATTTAACCTAATCTCTTTGGATTTCCATATGTTACCTAACCCTAAAGCTACATGGGTGTTATCAGATAATAGAATGGAATTATAATTAAGGAATATAAATGGACGAACAAAGAAGAAAATATTTGATTTAAATTTACCGAGCATGTCAACGTAACACATGAGATGGAATACTCAAATCTAGGCATTTGGGAAGTTCGAAATTTTAAAAGAATTTATAACCGATAATAGTGAAGAAGATAGATCATGTTACATTTATTGCGTGCATGGGTGGCGTAAGTTTAAATAAAGATTAGACGTGCATTATATGTTCACAATATAAATCATAGAGAAAGAAAGTGGACTTAACCATTGCAATAATGTATAGAAAAAAATCTCTGAGCAGATACTACCTTAATCTCCAGTCCCATATTAGGACTTGTAATGGTGGATTATTGTACTTTCTTCAGGAAATTATAGGTGTAAAGATGAAAAAATAATAGATGGAAAATACAATCTTTAAAACTGGTGTATTAGTGTTTGTATATTATCCAGGACATGTATCAGTCCAGATGAGTGATGGATTGAGAAGAAAAGAAAGAACCCATCACGCCGGGATGTATGCCATTTAGGGAATAAGATGTAAGTGCCTGTATTGTTAAAAATATTGTCAAAACTTTGGGTACTGTTATTGAGTTATTGAGTTATTTGCGGGTCATCATCATTGCACTCCGAACATGTCCATAGGTGCTCAGATCCCCTCCTCAGCAATTCCCTCAGTGTCCAGCGACTGACGACTCCAGTTCTATGTTGGTTGATAAGTCTTCTTACACGGCCACCAAGTTTCTCATTTCTGGCTGTGCCCATCTTAACTCCCATTTCCATCATCCTGTTATTATTTGTCAGAACAAAAATCATGTACCTGTTAAGGCTGGGTGAACCTAGTAACCAGTCACTTGAGAGATCTAACTCGATTTCTTGTCTTCAGTAGATCAGACTGTGCACTAATCTACCGCTGTATCTAATTATAATTGATAGCCTGCATCAAAACTACCTACAAAGAAGGGTTAATTATGAACAATTGTAAACATAGACCCGGTAAATGTCTTTGTGACAAAATTTAGCATTCAGTCATTTATCTCACAAACAATCAATAAAACTATTTTGCAAATTACAAATAAATTTTTAAAAAGCTTTAAAGAAACACTTTAAGCACAAACGATGAAAAAAAAAAAACTACACGTCCGTGTGTTTGTTTGTGTCGAAAAATAACAGAAGAGAAAGAGAAATGTTGAGAAGTAGCCCAAACCTACCTCCAGGACATTCACTGAGTAAGGCTGATTCTGTAGCACGGGCGGCTCATTCACATCTCTCACGTACACGTACACCCTTTGAGTCACCATAATACCAGTAACCTACAGATAGAAGAAAAGTCTTGTACATGTGCTAACTGTTAACTTGCAAGCTACAAATAATGTTCCTATGACAGGAAATTAAATCAAACAAAATATAGTATTTGTTCTTTGTTTGCTCATAGAAGAACTATCACAAGTTTACAGAAGGCTTGCTTTGATTACACAATATGTTAGAGTACAGGTGAGTACATTCAGATATGTGGTTCATACAGGGGATAGAACAATCTATATAAAAATATTAATTCTTCTGTCTTCTTATCCACATCTTCTTTTACTCATTTCTATATTTCTTCTTATACTCTTTCTGGTGTCAATGGAATAAAGAGGTTTAACTCTCGGTCACCTGACAACCTCATTTATTTAATGTTGTGTTTATTTGATGCTATGCCTGTATCTTACTCTGGATGTGTCTCATGCTTCATTTTCATCTTCTGATGTATTGAATTGTATGGATTAATAGGACATTGTCTCCAAGCGATTACACATGGCTTTATGGATCTTACAAGTTTTTTTTTTTCCTGGGCGTATCAATTATTTAAAATCGAAAGGCGCTTAAATGAGCATATAATCTGTCAGATAATGGTAACATGTGGAGAATGTATATATATTTGTATAAAGTGACATGATAACGTTTGCAATTAATCCATTACAAAGTTAGGAGAACAACGATGCAAGGGAGAAGAGGAGAGACCTCTTGACTGATAATTGTCTTTTTATGTCCATTCTGCAGCTGGACCTCACATTCCAATATTAGCAAGATCAGCCATGAGAGAAGTTGCAGTTACTATAGAAGATCAATATTTGCGTTTCCGATGCCATCTATCAGTGAATACCTTAGTGCTTTAAGGTAAGACCACGCCTATTTCTTTACTATTGTCCTTAAGTATTGTCAGTTGACATTGTGTTTTATAACATTTGACATGGGTGTCTTCATACACATTTTTTGCTCAATTGGAGAATTTTGTGGCTGAAGATTACACAAAAATAGCATTTGCCAGTTAAATGTTCAAAACAAAAAAACTTGAAATATTTCACATTATAAAAAAAGTAAAGAGCCCTGTCACGTCAAGTGGCGTATAGGGAATATGGTGTTAGCGACCATTATTTTTATAGGCCTTCGGCAGATGATCTTTAAGGTAACGTGATCGGTATTACGCCCGAGCCGCTCTACTTTCCCAGAAAAAATCTGGTACTCATTTAAGGCTGGGTGAACCAGAAGCCGTCGGTTGGGAACGAAAGAAACAATCAACATTTTTAGGGCACATCATGAGAAGAGTAAAGTTTGAAAATATTTCACATTGTTCTAAGTAATTACTACCTCAGCAAGACATAACACAACCTAATCACTCTCTGTGATCTATTTTATGACATGAAACGTTGTTTGTGAGAACCTTGTGTACATTTTCACAAATGAGAGTAGCACATAGCAAAAACTTAAGGGGAAATAAAACAAAATGTGTTGTAGGATCATCTGTGGAAATCACTGTTACAAAGGTGCAGTAGTTAACGTGCGCAGCTTCAACATTTGATCTTCTTCGTGCGAAGTTCATGTTGATGGTCGTTTAGACTGTAATTTCCGATTGTGCAAGATTTAAGGGTTTTGTTTCTTTATTGCGTTTGCTAGCTTTTTACATCTGACGAAGTCCCTAGAGACTAGGAACTAAATTTTGCATGTTAATCCATTTTTCTCTGGCAGCCATATGCACAAGGGTCCCTTGCCGAACAGGCAAATAACTCTGTCTTCGGAAGTACTCGTATTTTTTTCCGTCTAGGAGTAATTGACGTTTCAAGTCGGGTCTCGCTGCTGAGATCAGGGGTGATTGCTGCAGAGAGTAATCATAAATAAAAATCTCAACTGGTGCAGCCGGGATTTGAACCCACAACCTCTCTGTCTCGAGGCCGGCTCCTAGCCTCGATTGATTATCAACAAGAATTCAGGAATAGCTGGAATATATTGTAACAACTGGGAAAATTGAGGGACGAAGATATAGAGGGAAGCAAAGAGAAAAGATACTAGACAGCTTAAGAAAATGGCTTGGCGAAAGTCAATAACAGAAGTAATAAATAACTGTCGAGATTAAAAGTTGTGGAGAGACAAAATCACCGACGCCAACAAGCACGGTACTTGATGATGATGATCAACAAGAATGAACTCGACCATAATTCTTTGTCTATTCCTTCTCGTACAAATAAGTAAACCATTTCTATTTATCAAAAAATTATCTTTACCTTATTTATTAAAATAAAAAGACAGTGTCCTTTCTAATTAAGTAAACCGATTTTATATTTATAGTTTGGTATATTTATTGGTAGTTTATTATATTTGAAATGAAATAACTGGGTTTAAAGCAAAGTTTAGCTTGTAAAGGTAATTATTGGATAAATATCATCACGGTGAGCACATAAGGTCATTATTCGTTTCTACTTTACGTCAGCGTTCACTGTTACGTTTTTTTTTTTTTGCTGGAAACATGGTTAATGCTATCTTTCCAATGCAGATAAGTGTATCGATAGGAAGTTCCACTGTTGGGATCTTCGCCGGTGAAGCATATTACGTGCATGTGATCTGAAATCCTCTACAGTGTGCGAAATAGTGTGTTCTGTGTTGATTGCAGTATACGTCATCATTGGTATACCGGTCAATATAGCGGGTAGGCGGCAAGAACAATTGAGGCTCAGTCTGAAAAAATGTTCCTTATTGCAGTTTCCTCATATTCCAAGTCCGGCTTGCTTTCGGAGCTACTGAGTTTAGTGCTCAGTGTACACCGTGAGATGTGCGTTTCATCCGGATTACGTTTAGATATTCCGATTGCTTACGATGAATGATGATATCGTATCACAGGAAACAGATGGATGTGTAAACTTTTAGAAAGACGGGCCAAGGTGGTAGCGGGTTTACCAATACGAGTGTCAATTTCTGTATCTAAAGATAGTCTGTCGCTGATGATGGACCCCAGGTAGTTATACTGCCGCACGATATCAAGTTTATAGTTGTCGATAGAGATTTCAGGTGTTGCTTCGACGTCCTGAACGAGTATGTTAGTTTTCTGCAAACTTATTGTTAGACCAAAGTCTCGGCAGGCATGTGCCAAGCGATTGTACCATGCTCATGAGTTCTTCCTAACTTTGCGTGACAAGTGCAGCGTCGTTAGCAAATAACAGATCTCTAATAGAGATGTGTCTGACCTTAGACCTTGCCTTTAGTCTTGAGATATTGAACAATCGACCTTCGGATCTAGTATGCAGATAGACTCCTCCATTCGCATGTGAGAATGCATGTTTTAACAGAACAGCGAAGAAGATTCCAAATAGAGTTGGAGCGAGAACGCATCCCTGCTTGACACCGCTGCGTATGCCGAAGGGTTGTGATGTGCTGCCGTCGTATTGGCTGCTGCCCTTCATGTCCTCATGAAACTATTTGACTAGCGTCGGTAGAGTATGTGGGCAGCCTATTTTGGAAAGTATTTTGAAAAGACCCTCTCTGCTGACAAGGTCAAATGCCTTTGTAAGGTCGATGAAGGAGATGAAGAGAGGCTTTTTCTGCTCTCCAGATTTTTCCTGAAGTGACGTAAAGAGAAAATCATGTCTGCAGTTGATCTTTCGGATATAAAGCCGCATTGCGATTCAGGATATACGCGTTCTGCGAGTTTTGTAGCCTTCCTAAGATGACTCTGGCGAAGGTCTTTCCGATAATGCTGAGTATAAGATACCTATGTAGTTGTTGCAGTCGCTTCTATCTCCTTTATTTTTGTAGAAAGTTACAATCACGGAGTCTCTTATATTTTGAGGAATGGCTTTCTCTTTCCAGCATTGATGTAGTACTTCAAGCAGGGGATGTAATAAAGCACTTTTGCAGGATTTAATCAGATCAGGAGGGATCCCATCTTGTCCTGGAGCCTTGCCTGTGGCTAAGCTATATATGGCCTTGCTAAGTTCCTCTACAGTTGGTTCAATGTCCAACTCTTCCATAGGTGGGAGACATTGTATAGCGTCAAGGGCGTTTGGTGTAACAGTGTTTTCTATTGAATAAAGTGAAGAATAATGTTCCACCCATCTTTCCATCTGTTTGCCTCTGTCTGTTATTTTCTCCCCAGTGGATGACTTTAGTGGGGCAATAGTGTATTTTGTTGGTCCAAGGGCTTTCTTTATGCCATCATACATTACTTTTAGGTTCCCAGTTTGAGATGCAGTCTGGATGCTGTCGCTAAGCTGGAGCCAGTACTCATTAGCACAGCGTCGAGATGTTTGCTGGACTTTGTTTCTGGTCATTTTAGTAGCCTGCATGGTATTAGCATTAGGTGCGCGCTTGTGATCTAAGAAGGCCGTGCGTTTAGCTTCGATTATGGGTGTCATAACATGGGAGTTGGCTTCAAACCAATCGTAAGACTTAAGTGTCATTTTTCCAAAGATGTTAATCGCGTTGTTGTAGACGACGTTGCGGAGATGCTCCCATTTGTCCACAGCGCTGGTGTAGTGTTCATAAGCGCTTAGCAACTCCTTGAGGATCTTGTTGAACTGCTCGACCAATCCAGAATGTGTTAGCTTGCTAGTGTCTATGTGAGGTCTCTTTTTTGGCTGCCTGGCATAGTGGAACCTCATGGGCAGTAGCTTGAGTTTGCAGCAGACTAGAGAATGATCCGAGTCACAGTCTGCACTGTGTTATGACCGTGTGTGAATTACAGATTTGAGGAAAGGGCGTCTGACAAGTATCAAGTCCAGCTGGTGCCAGTGTATCGATCGTGGGTGCCTCCAAGATAAATAATCAGGTTTACTTCGAAAATATTGTATTAATCGTATTCTGTTCTCAAGAAGTGAGAAAGAGAGTTAATTAGTGCTATATGGAGCCTATTCTAAATTATGGAAGCTAACCATGTTCAGTATCAAACAAATGAAAAGACGATTAGGTATCACAGAGATGGGATTTCTCTGAAGAATGTAGAGAGTTCCCTGGACAGTTAAAAAGACCAACGAGGAAATTCTCAAGCAGGCCAATACAAAGAAGGAACTCCTAAAAAAACACCAGAAAGAAACAATCAACATTTTCGGGCACATCATGAGAAGAGGAAAGTTTTAATACTTGGTTACAACTGGCAAAATACAGGGAAAGAGAGATGGCGGACGACAAAAAGAGAAGATAGCAGATAGCTTGGTGTCATGGCTTGGAAAACAGTGAACATCAGAATTGATATGATGCACTGTCAATAGAAAATTGTGGAAGGACATGATTGTCTACGCCAACTGGAATGGCACATGATGATTCTCAGACATGTGTCAAGATCAAACAGAAGATTGTATGTATGCCGCCGGTGGTATACTTTTAATATATTCAACCTAGAAACAACAATAAGAACATTTTCATTTCTCGATTTCCTTTGTAGTGAGGGTCAAGACAAACAGAACACTCACAGAAGTAAACAATAATAACAACTAAGTAAACAATAATAAAAACTAAGTAAACAATAATAAAAACTAAGTAAACAATAATAACAACTATGTAAACAATAATAAAAACTAAGTAAACAATAATAACAACTATGTAAACAATAATAAAAACTAAGTAAACAATAATAACAACTATGTAAACAATAATAAAAACTAAGTAAACAATAATAAAAACTAAGCAAACAATAATAAAAACTATGTAAACAATAATAAAAACTAAGTAAACAATAATAAAAACTAAGTAAACAATAATAACAACTAAGTAAACAATAATAACAACTATGTAAACAATAATAAAAACTAAGTAAACAATAATAAAAACTAAGTAAACAATAATAACAACTATGTAAACAATAATAACAACTATGTAAACAATAATAAAAACTAAGTAAACAATAATAAAAACTAAGTAAACAATAATAAAAACTAAGCAAACAATAATAAAAACTAAGTAAACAATAATAAAAACTAAGTAAACAATAATAAAAACTAAGTAAACAATAATAACAACTATGTAAACAATAATAAAAACTAAGTAAACAATAATAAAAACTAAGTAAACAATAAAAAAAAATAAGTAAACAATAATAAAAACTAAGTAAACAATAATAAAAACTATGTAAACAATAATAAAAACTATGTAAACAATAATAAAAACTAAGTAAACAATAATAAAAACTATGTAAACAATAATAAAAACTAAGTAAACAATAATAAAAACTAAGTAAACAATAATAAAAACTAAGTAAACAATAATAAAAACTAAGTAAACAATAATAAAAACTATGTAAACAATAATAAAAACTAAGTAAACAATAAAAAAAACTAAGTAAACAATAATAAAAACTATGTAAACAATAATAAAAACTAAGTAAACAATAATAAAAACTAAGTATACAATAATAAAAACTAAGTAAACAATAATAAAAACTATGTCCAGATTAGGATTTATATCTCCCCTATCTATTAACAGTTGTTTCAGAACAAAATCGCGTCATCTTCGCCAACACAGCAAGCCTGAACGCTGGAATGTATATTTCCAAAAAGTTATTGAGTTATTTGCAGGTCACCATCATTACACTTCGAACATGACCATAGGTGCTCAGATTGAGTTATTGAGTTATTTGCAGGTCATCATCATTACACTTCGAACATGACCATAGGTGCTCAGATTGAGTTATTGAGTTATTTGCAGGTCATCATCATTACACTTCGAACATGACCATAGGTGCTCAGATCCCCTCCTCAGCATGTCCCGCAGTGTCCAGCGACTGACGACTCCAGTTCTGTGTTATTTGATAAGTCTATTTCCAAGAAGTGTTTCTAGGTAATTGTAAATCAGAATGTTCCTTGTTTTTCCAGCTGCCTTTTTCAAATATTCAACGTTTTTGAGTCCACTGTCTTGAAAATAATTTTTGAGTAGTGCAAAAACGTTTCCAAATATATTTATGTCGGAACTGTGGTTGGACCACTTCATTTGTCACATTCTCCTGTTGCAGCCTTGCTATGATGGTAGGAGTTGTATGTTTGTGATAATTTTTATGTCACAATTTGCATCTTGTGGAACCTGCGTTGTAGGTGTCCCAATAGAGTATCGAGAAAATTCCTGTAAAAATACAAAATGAGGTGGAAACTCTTGCTGACACCCCTCCGCAAAATTTTAATTACTGACCGTGTTTATAGGTTGATATCGTACAGATGTTACAGAGTCTTTATTCCGACTATTTATTTGAGCAGGATAAGAGCAAACAGAATATTCAACTGAAAAAAATTGCATTTTCCTCACGATAAATTCTGATGTTATGGCACCAGTTCTGTATTTTTTTTGTTTTGTGAATTTGTGTTAGCTATTTTGATAAAGTTACCTTCTCTCTCTCTCTCTCTCTCTCTCTCTCTCTCTCTCTCTCTCTCTCTCTCTCTCTCTCTCTCTCTCTCTTTCTCTCTCTCTACCTCTCTCTGTATATGATTTATCCTGTGTAGTTGCAGGTTGACAGTAGTAATAGATACATCTGAGCTTCCCTTCTCTATCATGCTCGGTCGCATGTTTTCTAGACTCTGCACTAACGAAGCTCGAATGGTTAGGGCGAGACGCCGACGCTACTTTGTGTCTAAAATTATTGACTTCTCACCATCTTCTTTTCGCTCGATTCCATCACCTACTTTTAATATATTCAAAACTCTGTAGAAAGACCGTACAGGAATGTTTAAGATTTTAGACATGTTGAAATAAGTTTAGTTTACCTCATGTCAAAGTGTGAAATTAGCATGTGCTTTTTCAATGTGTCCATTGTCTCTCACGTGCATTTGGAATGATAAAATGACTTAGCGCTAATTTACTCTTACCTTTGGTGCTCACTTATGAGAAGAGCAAATGAGGGGCAGGAAATGTGTATTTAAGGGTCAGGATTTCTAGCTCAGCAGTAAAACTGTCGTTTTCTTTTTAAAATTTCACTCTCTTTTTCTCTTCCTCTGTGTATTTATGTGTGTGTGTGTGTGTGTGTGTGTGTTGTGTGCGTGCGCGTGTATCTATGTATGTACGCGCGCGTGCGTGTGCGTCTGGGTTACTGCTCAGACAATTTTTATGAAGAATCTTTATCACTAAATTCTGGGCTTTTAAAATGTACAACCAACCAATACAAACACATACAAATAATACAAAACAATAACCATTAGAAATAATGACACAAATACACTTACACTACTGTCACTATCTGTGCCCGAGAAATAACTCGTAAACTTTCTAGTTGCATCCTGTGATTAGAATAACATAAGTAGTTACAATTTGAGACCGAAACATTCAATGAAGGTACGGCGTTGTCTGAAATGAAATAGTTAGAGTTTATACTTTTATTTAAACATGAGACAGATGTAGGGAGAAACATAAAGAAGATACGATTAAAAAACTT
The DNA here is from genome assembly GCA_032433765.1 of Megaustenia siamemsis. NCBI lineage: Eukaryota > Metazoa > Mollusca > Gastropoda > Stylommatophora > Ariophantidae > Megaustenia > Megaustenia siamemsis. The sequence continues at coordinate 47,810,861 of JAVIAB010000073.1, forward strand.
GGACGCTGATCAAGCTATTACACAGACAAAAGAAATGGACAAATAAAAATAAGCGTACATAAATATGCTCGATATAAAGCAATCTATATGATATGTCATGAAATGACAAACAAACATGTAGTTGTCAGAAGTAATATACAACAGACTATATTAATATAACTAAAGAAGAGATTGAAGCCAAGGGTGATTTTGGAATAGAAATTATAGCAAAAATATATAATTATATCTACAACAGCGGATATATACCAGACTAGCTGCTCAAATCAATATTCATAGCCCAACCAAAGAAATCTGGTGCGATTGAATGCGATGATCATCACACAATAAGCCTTATGAGTCACATGACTAAGAGATTACTAAGAATCATCATGCGAAGAGTGCGAAACAATATCAGTCCAGAAATTAGCGATGAACAGTGTGGTTTTGTTGGAGGTAAAGGAACAAGCAATGCCATTTATATCATAAGATCTTTAGTAGAAAGAGCCATTGCGGTGAAAACTGATCTATACCTATATTTCATAGATTATACCAAATCATTTGACAAAGTAAAGCACCAAGAAATAATCAGTTTTAGAAGACATAAACGCAGACAGAAAAGATCTAAGAATAATAACGAACATGTACTGGCAACAGACAGCGGCCATAAGAACTGGAAACCATTTGGGAATGTTTCAAGAAATTTAGCAGGGTGTTAGGCAATGTTGTGTGCTGTCACCAGATTTGTTTAATATTTATAGGGAGATTATTTTAAGATCCATAGGAGCATGCATGGAATAACAATCAGAGTTTATAATATAAATCATCTAAGGAATGCTGATGATACAGTCTTAATCGCTAAGAGTGAAAATGCGTTACAGTAATGTTAGACACTATAGCGAAAGAAAGCAACAATAAAGGAGCCTTAATAGCAGAAAGACAGAAGTAATGGTAACAACAAAGAAAAAGACATCACCGCAATGCACAAAAAAAAAAAAGAGGAACAATAGTGAATTCATATATAATATGTTATATGTTAGATAAATATAAATATGTAGATTGATTCTAAAAACCATGAACAATTTTGTCTCTGAAATATCTTCAGTTGCGTCGATAAAAAGCGTCCGTACGGAAAGAGTTAAAACAGGTAAATGAATTTAAATATCTGGGAACATTGTTAATCTAAGATGGTAGATGTACAGCAGAGGTCAGATGAAGGATGGCTTAGGCAAAAGCAGCTTTAAAAAAAATGAGGAAGATACTATGCAATCCATTTTTTACAACAGAAACAAGAAAAAGGGTTCTTAAATGTTATATAGAGCCAGTCTTAACATATGGATGTGAATCAATGGCCATTAGGACAACAAACAAGGAAATCACTGGAGTCTGTAGAAATGTGGTTTTACAGAAGAATGTTGAGAATACCATGGACAGCTAAGAAGAGTAATGAAAACGTTCTGAAAGAGGACAAAGCAAAAAGAGAGCTAATTTCCAATATTAGGAAGAAACAATCATCATTTTTTTGGCCACGTAATGAGAAGAGAACAGCTGGAGTATATTGTAATAACTGGGAAAATTGAGGGACGAAGAGATAGAGGGAAGCAAAGAGAAAAGATACCAGACAGCTTAAAAGAATGGCTTGGCAGAAAGTCAATAACAGAAATGATAAAGAACTGTCGAGATAGAAAGTTGTGGAGAGACATGATCACCTAAGTCAGGCCCGGTACTCGATGATATATATATATATATATATATCACATCATCATCATCATGTGTCATACCGGTTGGCGTAGGCGATCATGTCCTTGTCACAAACTTCGATCCGCAGTGCATCGTATCAGATCTGTTGTTGACTGTTTTGCATGCCATGACACCAAGCTATCCAGTATGTTCTCTCTTTGTCGTTACAGGAACGTAACACCAGTGTTCATTGCGAGCAAGAGACACTTCAGCTGAATAAAATACTTTCTTGGGTTTTGCAGTCCGGGCACTTATGGGCGAGCATACAAAGCGTAGGAAGACGTAGAGATCATTAGATGGAAGAAATCGCCAAGATAAACTCAAATTATAAACCTGCAGAAATGGAGAAAATGAGTAAAACAATATAATCTTTTTGCGAAAAAAAAATGAGAAAAGTGGTGGTTTGGAATATTTGTAGCAGTTTTGATAGGAAGATGGGCTTCTGAGAAAGGCTACAAGTAACAATAGTGCCTATTTGGAATAAAGAACTTAGATACTGCCCTAAACAAGAATGTACTGTACACACTAGATTAGTCTCAAGAACGTTAGAGTTGTTGCCTAAAGGACAAACAAGAAATAGAACAACAATCGCGATCCCCTAAAGGCGAGTTCTCTCATCTATGCTCTCCTGTACACACACAACAGTGACATCATTGAGAATAGGCACGGTAACTTGAATTAGGTTCACAAATTTCCTAAACGCTGGTAAGTTATAGTCCGTTCACATTCGTTTGCCGAGATGTTATGATTTATAATTCAAAAAGTTCTTGATGATTTCACATGATTTTTGGCATACGGTGTTAAAATGTCCATGTCACGAGAACATATGTGTTACTCGATGTCTAGCTATAACGGTTTTCTTAAAGCGGCGAATTCCTTTGATCTTTGCCCATGTAACTATTATTTTGACCCTAATCAAAATGTTTTACAGTAATCTAGTGCAACGATGACCCATAGGCGTGTCCATAAAATTTTACTTGGTGGCAAGTATACAAATTTTAAATTATATATAGAACTTTTGTTCGTAGAGTCAATTTGATATAGTTCCATGCTCTTGGTGTGAGTTTCCCAAATGTTGTCGCTGCCTTTCAAATACGTACATTTAGTTCCTCATCTAAGGAAAGTGTGGCTGTAATAGTGGATCCAAGATAGCTGAATTTCTGTACTGACTCAAGCAGGCTTCCATTCAAAGTAATGGTTGTTGGTTTGCTTATAACATATTTTTGATTGCTTGGGTGGTCTTGAACAATAAACTGTTTAACAAATCAACTAGGAAATTTTGCAAATCAAACTATTTATCTGTAGACTTAATCAGAGTAATGATCATTCAGAATCAGACGAGTCAAATAGGTCGATTACTGCTTTCGGCTGAACAAACAACAAACCATCCTTTTTCCAATATTCCTCTTCTTGTCGTAACACATGATCCTCACATTTTACCCAGTAGTCTTTATTTATATTTGATAGAGCCTGATTTGTAAGTGTCTCAACATCGCATAATTTGAAAGTTTTATTTGTATATGCTACGTGTCCTTTAACTTTTGCCCAAACTAGTTCTATAGGATTTAAGTGTGCATGATATGGAGGTAGTCTCAAACATCTATGGCCATGTTCTTGAATTAACTTGTCTATTTTAAATATCTTTGTACGTTGTGTCTGTTTTACAAGGCTAAGCAATTCGGGTTTCAAGTAGCTGTCGTTAACTTGTATGTGTTCTTTTATGAGCCACGTTTTGATTGCATCTTTTGTACTTGATGATGTTGGGATTCTATCTTCTACGTTAACTACGTTATGGTATGAAGCATTGTCCATTATCAGACAAGAAGGTCGATCTAATATTGGAAGGATACTTTTCTCGATCCAGTCTTTAAATATGTGCCCATTCATTTCGGAGTGGTAGTCTCTATTGTCTATGGATTTTGAAATGAAAACGAGATGAGCATTCTGCAACAACCCATTATATCTGCTACCTGCATGTGCAACTATCAAACGTTGCCCTTTACTGCTTGGTACTGATCTTTTAATACTTCCATCTGCTAGCTGCCATTCCTTTTCATTTGTATGATGAGCGTTGATCCAAGTTTCATCTAAATAAACAATATCATAATCATTTTCGCGCATTTCCTTCACTTCACGTAAATACTTGCTTCTAAGAGCTACTAGATGTGGCTTCTCACAAATAATGTTTTTTCCACCAGCATACTTTCTAAAGGTGAAGCCTGCACTTCTTAATATTTTCCATAATGAAGTTTTTGATATTTCAATGTCGTTGTTAGTTTTCAGCCAAAGCTTCAACTTTCTAAGTGTCACTTCTTCGTTTATATCAAACATTCGACAGATTTCTCTTTTTGCTAGGTCCTTATCAAAACTGTCTAACGTTTCTTTCCTTCCTTGCTTTCTTGCATTTGTTGGCAATAAATATCCGCTTCCTTTAACTATTCGATCAAATGAACGTTTACACAAACCTAAAATATGCATTGTTCTCTTCTCAGGGTTTGATAAAGAACAATAAAGATGTCCCTTTTTACGTTCTCTGCAGAAGTATTGATAAATCTTTATAGCAATGTTATGCTCAGTAAAATATTTTGCCTTTATATTCATTCTCACATAGATTTGCAGAAGATAATATGGATAGTGCCGCCTCCTTTCTGTAAATATTGAGATTTGCCTCTGAATTATGACTCGAACTCGAGTCTACGGCCGTGATTTTGACGTCACATAATTTCCGGTTTCGGCTAAAATGTCATTTTGTGCTAAACGGGAAATTTCATATGTAACATTTCTTTATAAACATTTATAGTGGAAACATAACTATTTTAGGACGGTGCGCATTCAGCCGTGAAGGTCATGCCGATATGCTAAAGAATCAGCTGTGAGATGTAAGCATCTACTTAATCCCGCCGGTGTTTATAATATCGATTAACTTTTTTTTAATATAGGTTAAATAAGGCATCTTTGAAACTGGATCACATTTCTTTGATAAAAAAATATTTTTATAGCGACATTAGTATTCTAAACCACACTTCAAAAGATCAATGCAAATGAACAATAAGTTTTTGAAAAAAATAAATTAATGTCTAGGCAAACGAATCTGAACGGACTATAATCATTTGAACTTAGTAAAACATACAACACGCTAACGTGCAGACGCGTTACTCATAGACACTGCCAGAAATTTGGTACAAAACAGTGGATGGTCAATAATATTAAAGAGGAAAAACACTATACACACTATCTTTTTTTAAGAATTATTAATTCCTTTGTGATAATCTTTAATGCAAGCACTTTAAAAAAATGAAAGAGGAATATTAAGAAGAGAGTACTATTAAAAAAGAACAAGATGATTTAAAAAAAGAGGCGACAAAACAAAGCTGTCTTTCTATAAAATGGAGGAAGAAAAATTAAAATTAGAACAAAATCTATTTATCTATTTATTGACCTTTTGAGCCGTAGCCGGCCCATAGGGCGTTGAAGAAGATAATCCTTCTCTTATCTGAATTTGTTTTTCTAGCAGTTTTCTATTCTTTTAAGGATATTTTATTAAATATCGCCATTTGTCTCTGTTCTGTGCAAGCAGTTCTGTCTCATTGAGGGAGCCAATTCCTGCTGCTCTTGTCTCTCTCATCAATGTTCTTCTCAGTGTCTCTCTGGATCTTCCTCTTTTCCTCTTACCTGTTGTTTCCCACATGAGGGCTTGATTTGCTATTCGATTATTATCTCTTCTCCTCACATGTCCAACAATGACCATCGTCTTTTCTTGATTACTGAAGATATTAGTGGTTGATTGGCGATTTCTCTAATTTCCTCGTTTGTTTTGAATTCTTTCCACGCTATACCAAATATTTTCCTTAGACATTTATTTTCGAATGCGTTCAACTTTGTTTCTATATCTCTTGTTGTTTTCCAGCTTTCACGCGCAAATGTAAGGGTTGATAGTACATTTGATTTGAATAGTCTGTTTTGTATTTGTGCTGATGAGAACAAAAAATTGTTATATAAATTTTAGCTAAGTAAGACCAAATGTTGAATCTAGAAAACAGAGCTGAAGTGATTTCCGTTAAACTCTAAACGAATTATTATCAACTAGATTAGAAGAATGCTGAATACGGTTATATATGCATTAAATATGTGCAACATGTATATCAAGCTACTGATATAACAACAAAACTTAAGTTTTTAAGAGCCTGTATTTTTTCATAGAAATGCATCGATTTGAAACCTAAAAAGGTAATCTGATGTCTCCGAATCCAAGTGTTACAGAAGAATATTAACAATGCTTTGAGAAAAGAACAAACATGTATATTTTGCAAGAACTGAAAATTCCAGAAGCTGGTTCATAAAGAACATAAAAACATGGTAAATAAAATATTTCTGAAATTTAAAACAGCATAATGACCTAGAGAAGATAATTGTGGAGGGCATAGTTCCTGGTAAACGAGAGAGAGAGAGGAAGACCTAGAAGAAAGTATGTGCAAGACATCACAGACGAGGTGGAATTAGCTGCAGCAGAAGCTGGACATCTTGAGAATGAGAAAGAAAGCTTCAGAGTATGTCATGAAGGCCAAGTTTCAACAGGAACAAGCCAAATGATGACGATGATGTCTGTGGAACACGATGGATACATAGCATTTTACATATTGGGAAACATTTAAATAGAGTAGATGGGAACAAGCACTTGGCCATATTAGAAGATTATGCAATATCTAAGCGATTGCCGGATTAAACGTGCAGTCATCATCATCATCATCATCATCAAGTACCAGGCCTACTAGCGTAGGTGAACATGTCTCTCCACAACTTTCGATCTCGGCAGTTCTTTATCATTTCTGTTGTTGACCTTCTACCAAGCCATTCTCTTAAGCTGTCTGGTATTTTCTCTCTTTGCTTCCGTGTATCTCTTCGTCCCTCAATTTTTCCGGTTGTTACAATATATTCCAGTTGTTCTCTTCTCATTACATGGCCAACAAATGATGATTGTTTCTTCCTAATATTGGAAATTAGCTCTCTTTTTGCTTTGACCTCTTTCCGAACATTTTCATTACTCTTCTTAGCTGTCCATGGTATTCACAACATTTTTCTGTAAAACCACATTTCTACAGACTCCAGTGATTTTTTTGTTTGTTGTCCTATTGTCCATGATTCACTTCAATATGTTAAGACTGGCTCTACATAACATTTAAGGACTCTTTTTCTTGTTTCTATTGTCAAAAATGGATTGCATAGTATCTTCCTCATTTTCTGGAAAGCTGCTTTTGCCTGAGCCATTCTGCATCTCACCTTTTTTGTACATCTTCCGTCTGAGGTTAACAAAGTTCTCAAATATTTAAATCCATTTGCCTGCTTTAATATTGTTCCATTTGTCTTTATTCTGCACTGAGGTGATGTATATTTCTTTGTTGTTATCATTACTTCTGTCTTTTTGCTATTAAGGCTGAGTCCTTTATTTTTGCTTTCTTTCACTATAATGTCCAACATTTCTTGTAACTCATTTTCACTCTTAGCGATTAATGCTGTATCATTAGCATACCTTAGATTATTTATATTATGACCTCCAATTGTTATTCCAGGCATGCCCCTTATGGATCTTAAAATAATCTCACTATAAATATTAAACAAATCTGGTGACAGCACACAACCTTGTCGAACACCCTGTTTTATTTCTTGAAACATTCCCAATTGGTTTCCAGTTCTTATGGCCGCCGTTTGTTGCCGGTACATGTTCTTTATTATTCTTAGATCTTTGCTGTCTATGTTTATGCTTTCTAAAATTTTGATTATTTCTTGGTGCTTTACTTTGTCAAATGCTTTGGTTTAATCTATGAAACATAGGTATAAATCTGAATTCACCTCTATGGCTCTTTCTACTAAAGATCTCATGATACATATATGGCATTACTTGTTCCTTTATCTCTAACAAAACCACACTGTTCATCGCTAATTTCTGGACCGAGTTTGTTTCGCACTCGTCGCAAGATGATTCTTAGTAATATCTTAGTCATGTGACTCAAAAGGCTTATTGTGCGATGATCATCGCATTCAATCGCACCAGATTTCTTTGGTAGGGCTATGAATATTAATTTGAGCAGCTCGTCTGGAATATATCCGCTGTTGTAGATATCATTCAATATTTTTGTTATAATTTCTATTCCAAAATCACCCATGGCTTCATTCTCTTTAGTTATATTATCTGGTCCAGGAGCTTTTTCTGCTTTCATATTGAAACGTGCTGTAGTGGGGCTAAAGATAAATAATGAATTGACCAATCTACTCTAATTAAGGACAGAAATGTGACAGGCCTGTCGATAGCACTACTCTTGTTCTTCTTCTTCTTCTTTCCTTCCTCATCTGCCCTTTCAGCGTCGAGGGGAGATATAATTTGCGGTCTTTTGCTCTTCTGTTCGCCTCTGCTGCTGTTATGTTTCCTAGTGCTTCTAATATCCCATCCATCAACCTTTTTTGTGGTCGACCCTTGGGTCTGGTGTTCTCACAACGTTTGCAGAAGGCTCGTTGTGTTGTGTTTTGATCTTTCTGACTTGTCACGTGGCCAAACCATTGTATCTGTTGTTTCCTTATATATTCTATGGCGGGGGCTAATCCTAGCTTTTTTCTCAGTTCTTCATTTCTGATCTTATCTCTCAGACTGTTTCTTATCATTCGTCTAACACATTTAATGTCAGTGGAGGTTATTTTTCTTATTGTTCTTGCATCTAGGGTCTAGGTCTGGCATTGGTAACACAACGTTGGGATGAAGATTGTATTGTATAGTGCTCGTTTTGCCTCCAGATTTATTTCCTTGTTGGACAATTGTTCTCTGCTGTTTAAGAATCATCGTTTGTGACTAAACTTCCTAGGTATTTGAATTCCTCTGCTTGTTTTATTTGCCTGCCTTCTATAGTTATGTTGATGCTCTGTATATTTGTGGCGACATTCATGACTTCTGTTTTACTCCATTTAAACGTTTTAAATTAAAATGAAAGCTTCGTGTGTGCATGTGTTTGTGTGTGTGTGTGTGTATGTGAATATTATGAAAAGAAGTCATTGGAGAATATAAAATAAACTCTGTGAATGAGGAAGACTTGCGAAATGGACTACTTTTTTTGCAGATGATCACATTTTAATACACTCGTAAGAACAAAAAATGAGGATAAATTTCACAAAATAATTTACACTTAATCTAGCTTGTGAACTATACTATATGTAAATTACTGTAAATGAACTCACAAAATGCATATTCTATGAAGTAAAAACAAATATCCTGGCCTATGTAGTATTCACGTGAAAGACATTAAACTGAAATAAGTGAAGGGATTCTAGGACCCGATTACTTTTATCATGGGGACTAGAAGATTTGTTAAAAAAAATAGGGAAACATGATGCTTTCCATCAATGCACAGGTGGACAAACTGTATTGTTATGTTTATAATTTTGAGTAAATAAAAAATACATAATACATAATACATAATTACCCTGGTTTTCTACATCACTTTGATGTGTTATAATTAAGAAATAGTAACAATGATAGCTATCTATTCAGATGTAGTTGAGTAACAAAGTAATCATCAACTTACATTTTCATAATTTAGTTGCATTGTTAGAATAATGTCAGCGTTCATGAAATCTGTTCCCTGACTGGTTACATTCACGTCGACGTAGTTGTTTTGTGATGTAATTTTCGGGTTGTTTCCTCCAATTAGTGTCAGGTTGCCAATAGTTGTGTTTATAGCATGGTCCTCATACACATACACGGTTTTAGAGTTGCTGGGAACGAATTGTAATGGCTGTTGTCCCGTTACCAAGTTGGCAAGATCTGAAATAGAAGATTGATGAATCAATAGTTGCAATTTTTGTAGCAATAATTGTTGTAGCAGCATTCGTTTGTTGTGTTAGTTGTTGTTGAACTAGTTACTAAATTAGTTGTAATTGTAGTAGTAGTTAGTTGTAGTAATAGTAGTTGATGTATTATTAGTTGTAATTGTTGTAGTAGTTAGTTGTAGTAATAGTAGTTGATGTATTATTAGTTGTAATTGTTGTAGTAGTTAGTTGTATTAATAGTAGTTGATGTATTAGTTGTATTGGTAGTAGTAATTAGTTGTAGTAATAGTAGTTGATGTATTAGTTGTAATGGTAGTAGTAATTAGTTGTAGTAATAGTAGTTGATGTATTAGTTGTAATGGTAGTAGTAATTAGTTGTAGTAATAGTAGTTGATGTATTAGTTGTATACATCCTAGCGAGTCAACATAAACTAACTCTAAAACCGCAAGGGAAACACTCAGCAAAAGAGTTTGTAAACAATATGAGAATTATTGCACATAAACCACACAGGAAAAATGTGTGCAGTTTCTTTTAAATAAGTCTTATAATAATATAATGAACCTCAACTACCTTAAGCGCCCATGGATTTCAGGAAAGGAGGGATGTTATCTTTGCTTTAAGACAACTCACTAAGATACAATTTGAATATAATATTTGTTATAACTATTTGTCGCCCGAAAAGACATTCGACAGAGTATATAGACTACGTATTCAGCCCTACCCTATCCGGGGAGATACTTGTCTTCATAGAAAAATACAGATACACAATTTGTTCCCGAGTTATGTTATAACCCTATGCTATAGTCATGAGTACACCTGCGTGAAAGACATCGACAATGATAGCTATCATTTTAGATTGCTGAGTTAGCTGTGTGCTCCAGAATTTGATTTCTCGTGGCAAGGCGCTGTGCCGATGAGTATGGGTTCGATCCTGCTTCGGACCATCTATTGTTCTTTTTTTGTTTTTTTCTGTTGTTGATTATTTATGATTTTTCTTCCGAGTGCTGTAAACATACCACTTCCCATGACATGATTCCCGGATCTATCGCCTGGGAAGTTTCCCTCCATAATAATATTCATGTATATGTATGTGTCTCCTAGAAAGACTAAGTCAATGGCAGTTATTAAAGGAATACGGAGCAAACGACCATCATATCAATGTGTGGAAGATTAATGAAACAGAGGAAGCAAATAAGAACCAACGCTGGCTACTCAGATTTACCATTAGGTCCGGAGTACTAGAACTGTGTGTACTATTACCACGGTCATTCAGCACACAGACCAGACGTGTAAAATATCTAACGTAAATAAAGATAACATTAACGAGCTTCTTTGCAGAGAAGACATACCGACATTAGGAAACGAACTAAAGCATCAAGCAACGTTAAAATTATCTGGCCAGAACAAGAAAAGGTTACAAAGCGATAGTTAGACTTTAGAACGGAATGGCTTCACTGCAGACGGGGCATTCCCCTATCTGCTCAGCCCCCTTTCCAGCAATCAAAAAAGTGTCCATCCCGATCGTTTATACTATTCCATTGAACTAATTGTGTTATAGGAAAATGGCGTGTCGTTACGTTCACACTGTTTTATTGAATGCGCCGCACTCTGTACAAATAGCGCACAGCTCTTTAATGTCATAGTTAGTAAAGACAAGACATAAGTCATGACTATAGACAAGGCAATAGAAGAAATCGTTGACGAAAGCAAACAACACAAGCGGTAGCAAGAAGTTTTACATCTTAGAAGGAATCAGTATAGGACCATATTAAAAACAGCAGATAAAATTTTATTAACATGAAACACCGTCACTACTAAACAATAACTCCACCACTCCTTAATCAAAGAGCAAAAACACTTGAAAGTAGCCAGTGGGAGATAAGATTTAGAAGAAGATGTATTAGTTTAATAACGGACATCGCAATGAGTACCATTCACGTATTCATGAAATAACAGACATCGCGATGAGAACCATTCATGTATTCATGAAATAGCGGACCTCGCGATGAGTACCATTCATGTATTAATGAAATAACAAACAGCATTCATGTATTAACTCTTTCCGGACGTTTCGCCGCATAGTGCGTCACTTTCAATTTCATTAGTGTGAACCGTCATCAAGACATATTCTTTTTTACATGTTTTGTATCAACTTGGTATTGGTGAAATCTAGTTCCTTGTTCAATTATCTAAAATTTCGTATATAATATGTTATATGTTTATTATATATAAATATGTAGATTGATTTTTAAAAGCATGACAAATTGTGTCTCTGAAATCGTTTCTGTTACATTGATAAAAAGCCTCCGTACGGAGAGAGTTAATGAAACAGCGGACCTCCCGATGAGCTCCATTCATGATGAACATTATAAAACAAGATTGAGCAACCAGTGGCTCATGGACCAGAATAGACCTGCCACAAAATTATGACCGGTGAGTTTATTAAAAATTACTATACCCTCCACTGTCTGTGCTAAAACAATAAGATAAATAAAAAGCAACACACAAAGGCACAATATTTTTTTCCAATTACTAATAACAAATTATAACTTGGTTGAGTGTCGACAAAAAACGAAATTATTTAGACATACCTTTAATAGTGGGAAGATCAATGTCTTTGATAATGATACACTTTGGTGATAGTAATATTTTTAACTTTCGACTTTTCTACGAGATGAAAGGATGATGTAGCTTTGTCTTTAGTGTTGGGATGGATTAAGGATCGTAACTGTTGTCGGTGTTAATATTTCAGTAAAGATAGCAGCGACAGTTAGATCAAGAAATTTTTAAGCAACAGCAGTCTTTTCTATTTTTTAAAATGTAAAATAAACACAAAACAGTATAAAGCAGCTAAACTATTAGAGAGACGAGACAAACTACGACGTTTCGACAAAAGCCTTCATCAGATACAAAACACAAACTATTCTAAAATAAATATTGAAATCAAAACACGAAAGCTAAACACAGAAACATTGATCTGAAATTCTTCTCTCTCTCTCTTTCTCTCATTCCGCTCCCTTATGTCTTCCATTTTCCATCACATGCTATGATTTCTACGTAACAATAGTATGTGCATGAAAATTGAGTAATATGTTTGTGTGTATGTATCCGAGTATATATAGAAAGAACAGTAGAAACAGAAACTTTACAGTAATTTATGTAATCTCTGTATTAGTCTAGTTTAGTTTAGTCGACATATAGTTTATATTAGTCTAGTTTAATTTAGTTAACATATATTTTAGTTTGTATTAGTCTAGTTTAGTTTAGTCGACATATAGTTTGTATTAGTCTAGTTTAGCGGACAGATTTTTTTTTTTTTTTTTGGGGGGGGGGGATTTTGGTGCGCATGGTGCGTCCAAGATGGCGGCGTATCTTCACTAGACCGTTGTCAATGAAGCTTATTTGTCTTTATGTGAGCTTCTAAAGGGCTGAAATCAATCGCCGACGGTGCCTCCACGTGCCGTAGAACTGACTGACTGGAGTTGGCCAGTCTATAACTTGGAAACGGGTTCTGGACCGTGCAAGTGAGTGAGTGCACGTGAGTCTAGACCATCCACAGCATCGACGTTCAGCGATCATATCAATCATGACGACAGTAAGTATTCAGATGAAGCCCAAAAGACTACAACGAAGGAGGAATACTAGAAGTGGTAAAAGAGGTGGTTTGAAATTGTCGAAGTGTGAGAGGCTAGCCCTAAAGTATGTGCACGTTACATATTGGAATTGTGCATCTATAAATCAACGACGTCCCGTTCTTGATAAGCCACTGTGCGGCACCGATATAATGATTTTGCAAGAAACACTTCTTCGTGATAGGACGGTTAGTGCCTCTGGATTTCATTGTTTCTACAATAGAAGACTCCTTGGACAGGCCATCCTTGTGCGAAACAACATGGTAGCAGCTGAGGTTGATATGTCTGCGTGGGACAATGCAGAATTGCAGGTACATGCAGTTAAGGTGCAGACCTCAGTTTCTATTTGTGGTTGTAAATGTATACGCTTGTAATGGGAAGGTGGACTCAACAATGTCGGAATCTCTTCGCATTCGAGGAGGAGAACGTCATTTTCTGGGGAGACTTTAATGCTAGAGGAAACCAGTGGGCTAACGTCATAACCAACAAGCAGGGGGAAGGCCTAGAGAACGCATTGGTGTCGGTCGATTTAGTGTGCTTGAATGATGGAAGGACAACCAGAATGGCCACTCGAACAGGGGACTCTGATAGTGTCATAGACCTGGCACTGGTGTCTTCCATCTTCGCACCGGTTTGCAGGTGGAGTGTATTGTGATTCCACGGAAGTGATCACTATCCATGTGTCCTCCTAACTGAGAAAGGCAGAAATAGAAGTCAGAAATAGAAGTCAGAAAAGGAAACTTCACACATTCCACGTGGAACGCTGAAGTCGAGGAAGCGTGGCGGAACAAGAGACTAACGGTCAAGACATGGCAGAAAGCCAGAAGGAATGGAAGAACACAATCTGAGCTCTTTGAGCGTCTGAAAGAAGAGGTCGACCAAAAAATGATGCACTTTAAACTATGCACTATACAGGCTAAAGATGCCTAGTGGGATGATTTCTGCAAAAAAGTGTGCTCAGAAAAATCGCTAGCCACATTCTGGCGCTTTCAGCAGAGCATGAATGGCACAACACGACACAGAGGCATACAGGACTTCCAGAGCACAGGCCAGATACGGCACAAATCTGATGAGAGCAAAGGGAAGGCCCTGCAAAAGAAAAGAGTCTGTAAGAATGAGGATACGGAGGTCCCTTTCAGAATTGTGAGGATGTAGTGCTGGGAGACGATCTCACAATCACAACTGATACCATTCATACAACACTTAAAAGGTCACACAACACTGCTCCTGGCCCAGATGGTGTTCGGTACGGCGACATATGCGATTTAGCTGACGACAACTTGCAAAAACTGGCCAAAGAGTTTAATGCCAGCATTCGGAGTGGCCAGATTAAGGAGGAGTGGCTTCACAGTTACTTACTACCGCTACCGAAGCCAAACAAGGACCATTCTCAGATAAGTGCCTACAGAATCATCACGATGCAGAACACCGCGGGCAGGCTACTGGAGAAAATAGTTGCCCGTGTCCACACCTGTCACCTTGAACAGAAAGGCGCATTCCCACCCACACAAGGAGGTTATAAATATAACAAAGAGACATGGCTCAATGCGGCAGTCTTCGCCTATGACGTCTTCGAAGGCTTCCACAGACGGGAGGAAACATGTGCTGCTGCTATAGATCTGGAGGATAAATACAATAGAGTAACGTTTGGATACCTCAACCAATCAGGAAGATTGGGGACGATCAAAGGCTAAGGAAAGCGAACCTGAATAAAATGCTGGCTGAAATCGGATTCACTGGGCCACTGGCGCAGAACACAGTGCAACGTATTAACGGGTGTTCTGTCAGAGTGGATCTGGCGGACTCTAAATGTGATGTTATGTCTGTGGGGGCGATCAACACACTTAACCTGACAGCTGACTTCATGTGGGAGTCTTGAATCCTAGTCTGATTGAGTCCTGATCGCAGAAAGAGAGAGAGGGGGGGGGGATACCTCATGCATATGCTCCACAAACAGGCGGTGCTGCCCTTCCTCATTAGATGGATCGCTGCAGCACTGTTTCAAAGGAAGGTGATACTCAAATGTGGAAGTTGGTCATCCGAGTCAATATCCATTTGCCCCGGGTTGCCACAAGACTCACCATTGTCAGCAGTTCTATTTAACGTGTACACAATAACGGTCACGGAACAACAGCTGGGTGGTAGGGGAAGAACTATGACTTTTGCTGATGATATTCTGGTATATCGACAGGGAAGAGACAGATGTCAAATCGCCTCCACAATGCAAGACAAACTCGATCGCATCTCTTTGTGGTGTGGAGTATCAGGTACATTGGTTAATCCTAATAAAGCATCAGTTTCATGGTTCTCACTTAACAATCATATCGTTAACACGGAAACACCGGTGGTACGAATGGGAGCTGATGATGTGACCAGGGACAGGGTGATGACGTATCTCGGAGTTAAGTTTGATCGCAGCCTTTGTTTTCGAGACCACATCGATCATGTGATAACAGAATCCCGCAGAGGATAACAGCCTTGAAGGTCATGGCAGCTGCTAACATCGAGCAGAGGCTACTTACTCTCCTGTTCCAGGGACTAGTCCTTGCACCAATCGAGCATGCCCTGGCAGTTCTTACAGTCAGTAAGACGCAAATTGACAAGCTGGAGAAAATACAGAATAAAGCTATGCGCATTATCTTGGGGTGTACGAGGGACACTCCCTGTGTAGCAATGAGGTATCTTCTCGACTTTCCAACCATGTATGACAGGATCAAGATCTGGATGGCACGAGCATACCTGAAGATTAGTGCAGATAAAGAGCATCCATTGCATCATGAGCTCGAAACAAGGAAGGGCGTCAGGCTAAAAAAGAGGCAAATCATTGGTGGACCGAGAAGAAGATGTCATCAAGTAGGTCTGTGGGCTTACTAACATCAACGCTGCCGAAGAGTGGATACCAGTGCTTACGTCATTCAAGGTGACATTCTCGTGTATTGTCACACTCGACAGGAAATGTGGTGAACAGAACTCAGTCATGGTCAATGCGGAGGTCAACGGTCTCATCTGCGATAACACCGATGAGAAAGATGCAGTCATCTATACAGACGGATCTGTAATACGACATCAAAGAAGAGCATGGGCATTTATAGCACGCTCGGCAGGCAGAATAGTCAAGGAAGACAGCGGTGCATACGCTATGGCCACGAGTAGGATGACGATGGAGATGATGGCAGTGACCAAGGCATTCATCTGGTTAGAGTCACAAGACTACACCCACGCCTGTATCCTAAGTGATTCGATGAGCATGACACGAAAATTTGAGGCAGGATATGTACGTAGGCAATGGGTAGAGTCATTGCAGAAGTCAAAAATACGTAAAGTCATCTTTGTCTACGTCCCAGGACATGCTGGAGTACGGGGAAATGAAAGAGCGGACAGGTTGTCTAGCTGTGCTATTGTTGAGGACGGTCAACCAATGGTTAGGGCGGACATATCAATGCCCTCTGGGAAGTGGGAAGGACATAGGACTTCGATAACCTTGAATCCACGTCACTCCTTCGAATGAAAGAGATGGTAGTTAAGATGGGCACAGCCAGAAACGAGAAACTTAGTGGGCGTGTAAGAAGACTAATCAACCAACACAGAAATGGAGTCGTCAGTCGCTGGACACTTCGAGACTTGCTGAGGAGGGGATCTGAGCACCTATGGACATGTTCAGAGTGGAATGATGATGACCCCCAAATAACTCAATAACTCAATTAAACATCTAGTCGATCCAGAATGCTTAGTGGGAAAAACATATATATCTATAATCAACAATTTACATTAATAAGATGTTTACATACGCTTCGATAAATGCTGGGACGGGCGGTGGAACGGATATGGGGATGCCCCGACCGCAGTGAAACTGATTTCATGAATAGAATGGTTGTATCAAATGTGGAAAAAGTAGCAAGAACAAATGACGAACTAACTTTTGCATTCGAATCAATAATGAAAGTTAGATAAAGTTGAGCGCAGTAATTATCGCTCTTTGATGATGGTATGAAAGCAATAAATCAATGCTATTTTGAATCATTTACTTTTTTTTAAAATCATTACTATTTTGAATCATTAGCTATTTTGAATCACTGCTGTTTTGAATCATTGCTATTTTTAATAATTGCTATATTGAATCATTGCTTTTTTGAGCTATATTGAATCACTGCTATTTTGAATCATTTGCTATTTTGAATCATTAGCTATTTTGAATCACTGCTGTTTTGAATCATTGCTATTTTTAATAATTGCTATATTGAATCATTGCTTTTTTGAGCTATATTGAATCACTGCTATTTTGAATCATTTGCTATTTTGAATTATTGCTATTTTGAATCATTGTTATTTTGAATCACTGCTGTTTTAAATCATTGCTATTTTTAATGATTGCTATATTGAATCATTGCTATTTTGAATCGCTGCTATATTGAATCACTGCTATTTTGAATCATTTGCTATTTTGAATTATTGCTATTTTGAATCATTGTTATTTTTAATCACTGCTATATTGAATCACTGCTATTTTGAATCATTGCTATATTGAATCATTGCTATTTTGAATCATTGCTATTTTGAATCATTCTTGTTTTGAATCATTGCTGTTTTGAATCATTGTTGTTTTGAATCATTGTTGTTTTAAATCATTGCTGTTTTGAATCATTGTTGTTTTGAATCACTCCTATTTTGAATCACTGCTATTTTGAATCATTGCTATTTTGAATCATTGCTATTTTAAATCATTGTTGTTTTGAATCATTGTTGTTTTGAATCACTCCTGTTTTGAATCACTGCTATTTTGAATCATTGCTATTTTGAATCATTGCTGTTTTGAATCATTGCTATTTTGAATCATTGCTATTTTGAATCATTGCTATTTTGAATCACTGCTGTTTTGAATCATTGCTGTTTTGAATCATTGCTGTTTTGAATCATTGCTATTTTGAATCATTGCTGTTTTGAATCATTGCTGTTTTGAATCATTGCTATTTTGAAACATTGCTATTTTGAATCATTGCTATTTTGAATCAATGCTATTTTGAATCATTGCTATTTTGAATCATTGCTATTTTGAATCATTGCTATTTTGAATCATTGCTGTTTTGAATCAATGCTATTTTGAATCATTGCTATTTTGAATCATTGCTATATCGAATCATTGTTGTTTTGAATCATTGCTATATTGAATCATTGCTATACTGAACCATTGCTATATTGAATCATTGCTATATTGAATCATTGCTATTTGAATCATTGTTGTTTTGAATCATTGCTATATTGAATCATTGCAATATTGAATCATTGCTATATTGAATCATTGCTATATTGAATCATTGCTATTTTGAATCATTGCTATATTGAATCATTGCTATATTGAATCATTGCTATATTGAATCATTGCTATATTGAATCATTGCTATATTGAATCATTGCTGTTTTGAATCATTGCTGTTTTGAATCATTGCTGTTTTGAATCATTGCTATTTTGAATCATTGCTGTTTTGAATCATTGCTGTTTTTAATCATTGCTATTTTGAATCATTGCTATTTTGAATCATTGCTATTTTGAATCAATGCTATTTTGAATCATTGCTATTTTGAATCATTGCTATTTTGAATCATTGCTATTTGAATCATTGCTGTTTTGAATCAATGCTATTTTGAATCATTGCTATATTGAATCATTGCTATACTGAATCATTGCTATATTGAATCATTGCTATATTGAATCATTGCTATTTGAATCATTGTTGTTTTGAATCATTGCTATATTGAATCATTGCAATATTGAATCATTGCTATATTGAATCATTGCTATATTGAATCATTGCAATATTGAATCATTGCTATATTGAATCATTGCTATTTTGAATCATTGCTATATTGAATCATTGCTATATTGAATCATTGCTATATTGAATCATTGCTATTTTGAATCACTGCTATATTGAATCATTGCTATATTGAATCATTGCTATATTGAATCATTGCTATATTGAATCATTGTTGTTTCAAACGTGAGGTTAATGGTACCTTGATCACGGTCAGGAATAAAAAAGACTAGAGCCGCTGTGACGAGCCATGTAAGAAACGACTAAGGAGCTTAGAATCAAGTTCTTCGCTTGTGCTACGGAGTTTGTGCATCTGAACCGAAACCATCTTCAGTGCCTTCCCTTCTGCGTGGCGGATGTGCTTTATAAGTGAAGAACATGTTGATGAAGAGATCTAAGCACTATTGATTTGTTCGTTGTGCAATGTAGATCTGTTAATTAAACTAAGCCAATGCATCATTGCCATTTAACGTATGGACAGAACAACAAAGTCAGTTTATGAAGATTAAGTTATTCCAAAATTCTAAATGTTTAAGAAACAGATTCGGAGAATGACTCAATGGATGAACTGCTTTCAGTAAAAAAAGTAAGTAAGTAAAGTACCCCCCGTCACGCCAAGTGGCGTATAGGGAAATATGGTGTTAGTGACCCTATATTTTACAGACCTTCAGCACATGATTTTTGGGGTAATGTGGTCGGTATTACGCCCGTGCTGCTTTTACTTTCCCAGAAAAAATCCGGACACCCAACTGCTTTCAGTAGATGGTTATATTTCCATAAGTAAAAAATTAAGATGAGTGAAAATACATATCTGTGTGTGTGTTGAATGTTTGTTCCTGCTGAAGGCCTATTGAGCTGAAACGTCTTTCTAAATTGTGTCGTCCACTTATTACGTAAAGTCACTAAAGCTTTAACCATACCATTTTTTTTATTTTTCCTTCCAATTTGCTTTACTGCAGCTTCGCATTTCTATGCATTTCTTTGCTTTGACGCTAATGTTCTGAGACTTGTTTAGTGACAATAACATTCATTTTCTTGTTAACAACATACCAATACTTAGATATGAAAAGATGAGAAATGAAAAAACACTAAAGTTTAAAGTAACTGAATAGTGATTGTTAAGCATGGGAATATTAAAAAACTTACTCATCAATAGGACACAGGTGACTAGAATATCTCTCCATTTTGTGCCGGCCTGCGGACCCATGATTAACGTATACAGGAAAGCTGAGGATTAGAAATATTCGCAGATAAAATTTGAACAAGTCAGTTTCAATATAAATGTTTAAAATGTTGCAATTTAATTTTATACTCGCGTAAGGGAAAAAATAAATAAATAACGACGCACGCACATATATATATATATATATATATATATATATATATATATATATATATATATATATATATATATATATATATATATATACACACACACACACACATACACACACACACACACTCACACCAGTGAAAGTTGTTTTTTTTCCAGCCGGAACAAATTACCGTAAACTTTTATGAATTTAACCGACTCAAGATACATATTCTTAAGATAATTCAAAACTAGTTGCTGGACTCGTATTATATGACTAAGCGACTACCGCAATTATAATAACCAATTGATATTGGCGATAAATTTGTAATAAAGGTAGGTTACTGTGCACAATGATCGACACTCATTGGAAGTTCAAACAGTGACAGAACCATTGCAATAAAACATAAATCACAACAAACATACAATAAAGAGTCTGGCTAATTGAAGAAAGGAAGCGGCCTTTTTAACATTAAGGCTGTTCGAGCAATGAACAGTTGGAGTTTTGAAAGAGTGAATTTAGACAAAATAATACATAATTAATCATTACATGTGAATCATTCATTTGATCCTACATTTTTTGACAGCTTGAAACAACGAATAGAGTATTGCCACCTGTCTATAGAGGATTAACATATGTCAAAAAGGACAATGTTACTTTCGGTGAGACTGAAGTGCAGAGTTTGTCAGAGGCCTAGAATGTTAGAAAGATTGTAATGAGTTTCCATGAATTCCTGACAGAACAGACAGAGATGAAATTTGCACGCTTGCAACTAAATCGAACTCTGAAGCGCATCACTTTTGCTTCTGTCGAATGTGAGCGTTACTCTCCCAGATGAACGTAGTTCTCACACCGACAAGAGCTTCTCCTTAAATAAAGACTGAATACACTTTGATCAAACTTGTCGGTTATTCCTTACTTAAACTAATCATATTTCCTTGTGACAAAAAAGCTGGAGGGCAAACAGGGTTGTTTTCCGGTTGTATCCAAGATGGAGAAATTATTTTTCTCCGGCTTGGTATAGAACCGTTGATCAGAGGTTTAACAAGCCGCTATCGTAAAAACGATTTTGTTAATGAAACGTAGACCTGACGGCTCCCTCATTGAGATTGAGTTGAGCTGCTTGCACAGAACAGAGACAAATGGGAGATTTGATAAAATATCTTTAAAAGAATTGAAAACGGCTAGAACAAATTTCAGATAAGAGAAGGAGTATCTTGGTCTACGTCCTATGGGCCGGCTACGGCTGGAAAGGTCAATAGATAAATAGATAGAAACAGGATGGACGGAAGTTATAAAATATATTTTTTTTTAATTCTTGGCACAGTAAGATGTAATAAGAATTTCATTACATAAACATAATGAGTGAATCAGAACCCTTAACTAATAACGTTAACAAGCAAAAGAGAGAGAAAACATCAGAAGTATAAAACTATTTATTGTATTAATAAACTTTCCTTCTAAACTGTTACTTTCCAACATGCCATGACCTAGGTATGACGGTCTCTCTCTCTCTCTCTCTCTTTTTCTTCCAATATACATACATATATATATATATATATATATATATATATACATATATATATACGCGGTTGGTTGTATTGTTAGACGAACCAAAAACAAACAAAGAAAATATATATAGCTAATTTTTCCACATTTTAAGTTACAGCAAAATATTGTTATTTTTATATTATATAAATATTATTGGGATTGTAAATAAATATAATTAGTATTAAATTAAATTGCGTATTCTTAGAAATTGAGTAACTGAGTTATTTGAAGGTATCATCATTGCATTCCGAAAATGTCCATTGTCGCTCAGATCCACTACTCAGCAAGCCACTAAGTTTCTCGTTTCTGACTGTGCCTATATTAACTCAGATCTCTTCCATCCGAAGGAGTGGACTCATGGTTGTCGAAATCCTGTGCCTTTCCCGCATCTCGGAGGTCGTTGATGATGTCCGCCCTATCCATTGCTTGACCGTCTACAACGACAGCACAGCTGGCCAACCTGTCCGCTATTTCATTTCCCCGTACTCCAGCATGTCCAGACACGTAGACAAAGATGATTCTACATATTTTTGACTTCTGCAACGACTCTACCCATTGCTTGCGTGCATATCCCGCCTCAACTTTTCATATCATACTCATCGAATCACTAAGTATGCAGGCGTGGGTAAAGTCTTGTGACTCTAACCAGATGAATGCTTTGGTCACTGCCTTCACCTCCACCAACATGCTACTCGTGGTCATAACGTATGCACCACTGTCTTCTTTGACTATTCTGCCTTCCGAGCGTGTTGTAAATGCCCATGCACTTCTTTCGTGTTGTATTACGGATCCGTCTATATGGATGATTGCATCTTTCTCATCGGTGTTATCCCAGAAGAGACCGTTGACCTCCACATTGACCACGACTGAGTTCTGCTCTCTACATTTCCTGTCGAGTGTGACAATACATGAGGATGTACTCCTGAATGAGGTAAGCACCAGTATCCACTCTTCGCCAGCGTTGATATTGGTAAGCCCACAGACCTGTTTGATGACATCTTCTGCGCTGCCCACCCATGATTTTCCTCTTTTTTACCATGACACCTTTCCCTGTGGTGAGCTCATGATGCAATGGATGCTCTTTATCTGATCTTATCTTCAGGTATCCTCGTGCTCTCCAGATCTTGATTCTGTCATCCAAGGTTTGTAAAGTCAAAAAGATACGTCATAGCTCCACAGGGAGTGTCCCTCGTACACCCCAAGATAATTCGCATGGCTTCATTCTGTATTTTCTCCAGCCTGTCAATATGCGTCGTACTGACAGTAAGAATTACTAGAGAATACTCGATTGGTGCGAGCATTAGTCCCTGAAACAGAAGGGTAAGCAGCCTCTGCTCGATGTTGACACCTGTCATGTCCTTAAAGGTGGCTAATCTTTTGCTAGCTTTTGTTGTCACACTTTCTTATTCTTGGAAATAAAACTAAAAAAACAACAACTAAAGAATCACTCAGTTGTATAGTTAATGGTAAATGGTAAATGGTAAATGTGTTAGGGACTTGTGAGAGTCGAAGGCTAGGGAAGTAAAACGAAAGAGAACTTTAGAGTAGAGGGAGCGAACTCTAACGCAGTCAGCGGTGTTTAGTATCCATTTTCCTGGCAACGATTACAACTCAACGTTGGTTTCTAACGTAAATACATCATGCCTTCTTGTGAACACTTCATAGGACAGTCGAGACGGGACTAGGAACAAACTGGCAGATCACTATCTACATGTCATTCGACTCAGGCAAGCAGGCAAAAGAAAAGACGCAGGAAAAGAAGGCGACACCTTTCTACATAAACGATCTTGTTCGTTCTACAGCCTAATATGTACTACTGTAAGCCCAATATTGGCAAAATCCGCCTTGAGAGAAGCTCTCAGTAAAACTATACATAGAAGTCACTATTGAGGGTCAACATCTGCCTGCTTCCAAACGTCTGTGAAGATATATATATATATATATATATACTTAGTCTTGTCGGCTATGATGAGTTGCAGAGAGGTGTCATGTTTAACTTTCTGGACATTACTAGTTCTCTAGCTTTTGTTCTTGTCATCTTACGAGATATTTATTTAGTGACTGATTCCGTTTATTCACATTTTCTAAGATCGTCCTGTAGAGTTGTAGCCAGATATTTGCATATAGTATATTCTTTCTGAAAGTTGGTTAGTTTATATTTTTGTCACAGAAGCATTTAATTATTGTATATTCTGTAATAAAAGCATAACGAGAAGTAATAAAGCAAAAACACAGGAAGCTTACACAGAGGTAAACAAAGAAGTAAGAAGATGCATTAAAAGGGATAAGAAGAAATATATAGATGAACTAGCTAAAGAGGCAGAGGAAGCAGGAAATAAAGGGAATATGAAAGAACTGTACAACAGCACGAAGAAATTAAGTGGAAAATGCAAACAGATCAATGTCTTTATTAAAGATAAGAAAGGAAATCTGCTTAGTAATATAAGTGAATAAAGGGAGAGATGGAAAGAGCAGTTTGAAGAGCTTTTGAACAGACCCGGCTCAAATAATCCTCCATAGATACTACCAGCAGAAGAAGAGTTGCACGTTAACTGTGGAAAACCAAGCAAAGAAGAAATAATGAAAGCCATCAAGCTATTAAAAATGGTAAAGCCACAGTACCAGATGAAAATCCTTCGGAAGCCGTCAAAGCAAATATTAACACCTCTACCAAGATGTTTACAATCTATTAGATAAAATTTGGGAGAGGGAAGAACTACATAAAGACTGGAAAGAATGTTATATGATCAAGCTACCAAAGAAAGGAAGTTTACAGGAGTGCACAAATTATATGGGAATTATGCTACTATCGGTACCAGGAAAATGGGAAGGAATGATTTGGAAGTTGCTGAGTCATTACGGAATCCCTATAAAGTTTATTAACCTGATAAAAACAATGTATGAAGGAATGAAATGTAGTGTGGTGCATGAAGGACAGCTTACAGGAGCATTTGAAATGAGAACAGGAGTAAGGCTGGGATGCCTTCTGTCTCCATTTCTCTTTCTATTGGCCATAGATTGGATTATGAAAATAACTCAAAATAAAAGAAATGAAATCCAGTGGTCACTGACGACATAGCTCTCCTATCACACAGCCATCAACAGATGTAGGACAACATGAACATACTTGATGAAAGATCACAACACCTGGGATTGAAAATTAATAAAGATAAGACCAAGATTATGAAAATTAATGCAGTTGGCAATAACCAAATAAAATTAGGAGAAATACCTCTACTAGACGTATAATCTTACAAATATCTGGGTAGTAATATAGATAAAGAAGGAGGAACAAAAAATGATACCAAAATAAGGATATCAAAAGCATGAGGAGCTTTTGTTGCACTGGGAAATATATGGAAGTCCAACGAAATTAGGTTCAATACAAAAATAAAAATTTTCAACTCCAATGTTAAGTCAGTCCTATTATATGGGTGTGAAACATGGAGAACAAAACAAATGACAATCATGAAGATACAGACTTGCATTAATGGATGCTTATGCAGAATAAAAGGATGGAAATGACACGATAAATTCACTAACATAGAATTATGAAAATGTACCAGTCAAATACCAGTGGATAAAGAGATACAGCGAAGATGAAGGCGCTGGACAGGACACACACTGCGGAAGCCAACTGAGAGTATTACACAACAGACCCTTTTTTGGAATCGCCAGGGGAAAAGACAAAGAGGAAGACCAAGTAATTCTTGGAGAAGACAGATAGAAGCAGAGATGAAGATGATGGGGAAGACATGGAATGATCTTAAAAGAATGGCAAGAAACAGAACGACCTGGAAAGTGTTTGTTGAAGACCTATGCTCCACAGGGAGCTGAAAATAGAAGAAGAAGATATTCTGCAAGATCATTTAAATAAAATTTCGTTCCTACTGTTTTATTATAATTGTATTTCTTACTCTATTCTTACGTTAACACTGCATAGCAGAACACCGTATTCGGGGTGATCAAGAGCAACGTATTCTAAATGTAAAATTATATTTAATTAATTAATAATTGCCTTTGTCATAATTATAATCCTAGTAAAAGCTTGTCAAATCATTGGACAGTTATCACCACTATTGTCCAACAAGGAAATAACTTTAGAGGCAAAATGGGCACTATTCAATACAATCTTCATCCCAACGTTGTGCTACCAATGACAGACCTAGACCGTAGATGCAAGAACAATAAGAAAAATAACCTCTACTGAGATGAAATGTGTCGGACGAATGACAGGAAACAGTCTGAGAGATAAGATCAGAAATGAAGAACAGAGAAAAAAGATAGGAAATGCCCCCGCCATAGAATATATAAAGAAAAAATACATAAATTGGTTTGGCCACGTGACAAGGCAGAGTAATCAAAACACAACACAACGAGCCCTCATTAAAGGCTGCGAGAATACCAGGCCTAAAGGTCGGCCACGAAAAAAATGGAATGGATGGTATATTAGAAGCACTAGGAAGCATAACAGCAGCAGAGGCGAACAGAAGAGCAAAAGACCGCAAATTATATCTCCCCTCGATGCTGAAAGGCAAATGAGGAAGGAAAGCTGAATAATAAGATATCTTAATTTACAAAGGTTATAACTCGACATCTCAAATGATAACAACACTATTTATTTGTTAGTCATGCACGCACTGACTACTTCTGATATATAATCACTGAATTAATGCAAGATTTTAAACTAATAATGGAATCATTGTTAGATTAAAACTCATCATTGAGACAAATTCATTAAAGATCATAATATTTTAAGTCGTGAAGCTCTGATGTATATACCTTTGTATATCGTTGCCAACGACCTTAACAGGAAATATATATTTATGGCAATTCTATTTTTTCAATACTTATATATGTCTCTTGAGAAGATTAAGGTTCTGAGAGTTTAAGAAACGTGCCCCTGTCCATTCCGTCTGGAAAACGTTTTGATTTGCTGTCTATAAATGCTGTAAGATCAAAAATAACAAAGCATATTGCCCCAAGTTTCAAGGTTGCACACTAAAGACACGCCCATGAAGTAATTCCTGGTTACACGCTGGAGAGTGAGTGATATGGGTGGGGCACACAAAATCAGCCATAAATCCGCGCAGAAGGAGCATGCCATTCTTAGCAGAAATCTATCTAATAGAACAAAAAAGATAGGTCTGGTAAGATTGCTTTTATTTGCCAGAAATCTATGAATACAAACAACCCCTACCTTGCAGACCGATTAGGAAAAACTAACAACCCGGGAGGGAATTCTGGGTATATTTATATTGTAGACAGCAAGCTACAAACCAAAGTTTCATATTTACTTTATGTGAAAGAAGAAGAATGTGTAAAAGAGTATAGCTAATCATTGCCTTGTTCTCCTATTCTCAACAGTTGCTTTTTTCTAAGTTTATTATCTTCTTCTTCTACTGCGTTTTCTCTACCTCTAGTGCTCTTCATGGTCAGAGTTTAAAAAGGACATTATTTGGCACCTGTATACTTTATTTTGTGGTCTACAGCAAACTGTGGTATCTGCACCTTTCGGCTCAACACATCCGACTTCAGCGTGACATTTCTGGGTACAAGGCTGCTTTCCTCTTAGATCCCTACTCTCGTGACCGGACTGGGTAGTCTGTTTCTAGCATCGGCACTGCGTGATCATGATGATAGCACCTGATTAGTTATGGTTCACTTATCGTAACACTAGCTGTCAATTATGAGCCATCTTTACATTTTACTGGCATTTTTATCAGTTTATTTTATATTTTGATCCCCCTTCTTTGATCACTCTTCTTACTTTACCTTCTTTATGTTTTCTTACAACAAATCTTCTTGAAATGTATTGTGATCATGGTAGAGAATCGATTAATAAAGTCGAGTGAAGTTCGCTTTTCTTGCAGCGGTATACCAGGGCTTAAAACACAACTTCCGATCAACATGATCGTCCAGCATTTGATCAGGAACGAAAGGTTTCCGTGGAACAAGCACTGGCTGGTTGGGCTACTCCCCTCGGATGAACTTCGAAAGTGAAGAGGATAATTAAATTTAATGTTTATCTACTTCGATGCAACTTTGAATGGTGCACAAATTAACAAGAGGCATTAAATGACCTGATGAAGAGTAAAATACATTAATAATCATTAAATATAAACACAACTATAATGCCTATAAATAATAATGCTTAACTGGTAAAAATGATCGCTATTAAGATGCAAATATTTACCTGTCCTCTAGCTAAGTGTGTAGTTCTCTAGGAAGAAGAAATCCATCTGGGCTGTGCTATCAAGTGCCCAAGACTGGCGTGTACTCTTTGTTTTTGTCAGTTTATCTGTGACCAATGAAAATCTGTTAAATAATCTATAAACGGATGAAGTATGCTTAACATTTGGAGCTGATACAATCATACTAATGCAACATACAAACATAGCTACGGGTGTTAATATTTATTGTTAAAAATAACAATATGAGCATTACATTATTTATTTAATTCATATAATATGTTTGTATACATGCTTCTTTAATACTAATATTCTAATAGAAGGAAAATTATTACACTCTAAAGCAACATCATCATCGAGTGTCTTCTCCGCAACGAAGGTTGGCTACCATGGAGCGCCATTCTGTTCTGTCTCTTGCTTTGATGATGCAGGTTGTCATAGGCTGATTTGTCAATCTTTTGATGTTACTCGTCCATGTTAGTCTTGGTCTGCCTCTGCCTCTTTTACCTTGTATTTTCCCCTCCAGGATTACTTTTAGTAGGCTGTTGTGTCTCTTAACATGGCCCAAAAATCGCATTTGTCTTGTTTGAATTGTGTTTAGTAGTTCCTTTTTCATTTTTAGTTGTTTTAAGACTTCATCGTTTGTTTTCTTTTCCTTCCATCCAATTCTACCTATTCTTCTACATATCCACATTTCAAAGGCTTCAATTCTCTGTGCTGTTTTCTTGTCTATTGAGTTTGTTTCTGCACCATATAGGAATATTGAGAAGATGTAACATTTAAATAACACCCTAAATACAATATGAAAAATGAATGTTTCGGTTTTGGCTTTGGTGAAGTTTTGAATTAATTCTACTACTTTCGAACAAGACACATAAAGGGACACAATAACCTGCTGAAGTCTCACCTTGAACTTGAAAATACAATGTTAATGAAGTAGAGATACAGTCTAGAGTGGACTGACTACATCAACAGATAGGCGGGAGAACTTATAACAGCGTGTAGGACCAAGGAGAAAGGGAGGAAATATATAAATATATATTACGTAATAAGTGGATGACTCAAATTAGAACAACGTTTCGGCTCAATAGGTCTTCAACAAGGAACCAATTCTCACCATTTTTATGTAAATCCACATTTCAAAGGGTTTAATTTTCTGCTGTTTTCTTGTGTGATGTCCATCTGTGTCCTGGTTCAACTAACACTGGCCCTGGGTAAAGTTGCGACCAACTCAGTATACATGATAACATCGTTAGTAGACAGAGAGAGAACGAGTGCAGAGAAAACTACAATTATGAGAAAAACTGCCAGAAGTGCAAAGAAGGTTACATTCATGGGAGTGGGACTAGAGGCAGTGGATCACTTTAAATGCATGGGAAGCTATATTTCATCAAATAGTTAGATTGAAAAAAGAGATATCTAGTAGAATAGGCATATGAGCCAGACATTCAATAGACTTAGAAACATTTAGCGTTCAACTAGTCTCCATCTTAGCACTATGCCTAGAATTTTCAAGTCAAATGTACGATCTATACTCTTATATGCAGTAGAAACGTGGATTATGATCCATAAGATGAGAAAGTCAACTAAGAGATTCTGAAGGTCGCTGTCTTAAGAAGATATTAAACATCCTTTAGTATCAATATATTACGAACAAAGAATTTGCCAGAAAATCAGACATTTACAATATGAAACAAGAAATGAAATGAGGACCCCTAAAAATAAATAGGTCACTTTCTACGGATGAAACGAACCAGACATCCGCACTTAGTACTAACATGGACACCAGCTGGCAAGCAAAGAAGAGGCAAACCCTTGGGTACAAGGGGACGAACCATATATGATGAATAAAAGAGACTGGCAAGTGCTGTCAAGAGTTGCCCATACTTGCTCCAGACTGGACTGGGTGGAGATAACTTGTGAGTGTCCTATGATTGGAAGATCTCTGGTGAGTGCCCTATAATTGGGAGATCTCTTTTGAGTGCCCTATGATTGGGAGATCTCTTGTGAGTGCCGTATGATTGGGATATCTCTTGTGAGTGCCCTATGATTGGGAGATCTCTTGTGAGTGTCCTATGATTGGGAGATAACTTGTGAGTGCCCAATGATTGTGAGATCTCTTGTGAGTGCCCTATGATTGGGAGATCTCTTGCGAGTGCCCTATGATCGGGAGATCTCTTGTGAGTGTCCTATGATTGGGAGATCTCTTGCGAGTGTCCCATGATTGGGAGATCTCTTGCGAGTGCCTTATGATTGGGAGATCTCTTGCGAGTGCCTTATGATTGGGAGATCTCTTGCGAGCGCCCTATGACTGGGAGATCTCTTGCGAGTGTCTTATGCTTCGACGTGAGTTCAGAGAATTAAGAAGAAAAAGATCTGATATTTACAGAAGAATGCTAAGAATACAATGAACAGCAATGAAGACTATTGAGGACGTTCGAAAAGAAATCAAAGATAAAAAAGCAGATTATTTTATTATATCTTCCATCTAATGTTATTACTGTGCCCAAATATTTGACGCGTTACACTTGTCTCGTATTTTTTTCGGGATTTTTTTTTATGCTGCATGATGGTGAATGTTTCTTCGATATGACCATTACTTCTTTTTTCTTACTATTCAGACTGAGTACTTTTTTGTTGCTTTCTTGTACTATTATGCCTATCATTTCTTGTAGTTCATTTTCTCTCTCTGCTATTAAGACTGTGTCATCCGCATATCGCAAATTATTTATGTTGTGGTATGTACACTCACAGAAACACGCAAATATAATTCAAAGGTTTAACAAGCGGGTATGTAACTTAGCAAAGGTTCACGAGAAGTAGTGTTTTATTGACATCTCTCCCAACCATATTTGAGGTATAACATGAAGTGACATATGAGAGAATGTGATCAGCCATTGTTCAATAACACAACTTGTATTAGAAGTAAAAAATGTATTAAAATACCTACAAGTATTGTCATGTGTGATGTACGCAGAATGACATGTGTAATCTCTTATGAGATAACGAACTGAGATAACTGTACAATCACCTCGACTAACACGGACATTTTTTACCTAAGGCGTTGTTCTACCATGTAAGGCTAATTTAAGGCTTTGGGAGATAAGAGATTTCCCTGAATTAGTTTATTAGTCACAATTTCGAGTTTCAATAAGCTCTGCGCAAATCCCGAACTGAAACGCGGGGAATTATCATTTTGTGCTGTACTGAACTAACTGCTTGACAAGGACTGTATTTAATCATGAACTTAGAGAAGAATAATGCTTTCCAGCAATAAAATTCGAGATTTCTCGTGAGACATGTCCGTCTGGTTAAATAAGTAGAGGGTGTTTATATTCCCGTCTGGTTGTATTAATTACTGTGATTGCGTTTCAGAAAATGTGCGCCCAGTCACTGTCAGATAAGATATCGTGTTCGTCATTCATGAAACAAAGGAAATGGAGAAACTAAAATATCCAATCATCCAGTAGCCTACCATAAATATAGTATGATAATTGGAAAAGCTGTATCGAAATGTTAAACGCTATATTGTGGGGGGAGAAATCACAAAAGAAAGGAAAAAAGAGCTCTCTTTTCTAAGTACCACTAAGGGATTCGTTCAATCTCATGTGCCATTGTTATTTCACTGCATTTACCTCAGATCGGCATTTATTGCACAAACTAACATTTATAAGATAACAACCTTTTGCGGACTAACAGTTAGAAAAGAACAAAAAGTGTGCGCTCTTATTGTCAGTGAGACCTGAATACACAGCGCAAGAGACATAGTCCTTGGTACTATAATTGACAGAGACTCTTCATCAACTTCAGTCCGGAAACAAGCTAATTCTGTCCGGCCTGGTGATCTCAACAACAAAATAATAATAAGTCAAGTCATCCTTCAACCCCCCCCCTCCCCCCAAAACAAAGGGAAAAAAAGTAATAAAATCGGATCAGTCGGGACAAGCAGTGAAAGATTCGGCTGGATCGTGCAACATTTGGGTTTTTTTTTTTTTTTTTGTCCTTCTCAGAATGAATAACGCAGGAAAAAAACAAACAGTAGTAACACTTCCACATTACAACAATCCACATCCTTATTCTATTTTGCTGGAAGAAGGTGTGCACACAAAAATCGCCGTTCTCCATAAGTGGTGGACACTGATTTCATCCACAGGAGAATGTTTCCTAAAGTGGTTTCCGTCGAGGGTAAATAAGAGCTATAACGTGCAGTCTCTATCCTTCAGTCCCAAAGAAACCCTCAGACTGACTCTAGGAATGGAATAGATGCTGTAACGAAGGGGAATTGGAGATTAAAGAGTTCTATTCTAATGTTACATGCAAGTATCAGCGACGAGAGGACGGTTGGAGAAAAAAAGATATCACTTCATGGGAATGTTTGTTAGTAATTGAAAGAATTCACATCACTTTAATACCAGCAAACCCGTAGTTCTCAGTCCTTCTCAATAGATGACATCACCTATACATCCTGATTGTTTACATAGATCTCTGGTCAAATGCCTCACTGTTTCCATAGCTCGCTATTTACAAACACTTCTGATCTTCCCTTTGAATTACTTCCATCACTGGAGGACACGCGAGCCTACAGAACACCTTCAACAGAACATGTTCTTGAACCTACGGCCCACTCTAGAGAACGCTCGGAGTCAGTTCTTCCTATGGTAATGTCGTTTATTTTTTTTGCCTTTATTCTCATCCCAGCAATTTTTCTATTCTCTTTTTTACTCTCTCCATTCATTTTCGTCTCTCCTTATCTTTTACTGCTCTATCATTCTCTATTTCTCTTGCTCTGTGGCATCATTTTGTCATGTTATTTTGTGTCATCGACCCCCTTCCCCCTTCGCGTCTCAACATCCAAATTATCATAAAGTTGAAAGGAAGTGAACCAATTATAATAAGTGGACATTGAAGAAGATTATAAAACTAGTAGCCCCTTTGTGTGTGTGTGTGTGTGTGGGGGGGGGGGGGGGGGGGCGAGTTCCGAGATGCCTAAAGTAAAAATCAAAGTATGCACGAGGGTTGATAACGTCACGCGAGACATACCAGATTGAATCAGGAAGTAGAGGGCGTTTTTTTCCCGTCTAATTTTATAAAGTACCGTCGACCCTATATTTTACAGACCTTCAGCACATGATTTTTGGGGTAATGTGGTCGGTATTACGCCCGTGCTGCTTTTACTTTCCCAGAAAAAATCCGGTACCCATTTAAGGCTGGGTGAACCCGGAGCCGTCGGTTGGGATCGAACCCTACCCCTTGTCCGTAGTAGTCCAGTTCACTAACCACTGAGCTATCGCGGCTTTTTTTTTTTTTTTTTTTTTTTTTTTTTTTTTTTTTACCGTCACTGCACTATCACCGTGTACTGATTGTGTAGACAAGCCAACGATGCCGCATTTAAATATGTCAACAGTGATAACACAATGAAAAATGAACACGATTTTAGAGTAGATAAAACACTATTGCTTTCAGTCGAGTGTTTTTTATAAAGTCTGCATTACTACTACTGTATTTTAAATGTCAAGATACATTACAAAACAAATACCTAAGAATGATACTTTATATACAATGGAATTATGAGTAGTGCAAACAAAAAAAGGAAAGAAAATTACAATACAATCAATAATCGTATATAAGAAAAATGACAATGCAATCAATAATCATATATATAATCAGGAAGATAATGTATACATATATCAGCCAATTGATGGAGGGAAGTAGCCAGAGAATCATGAAGCAAGAATTCAATGGGAAACAGCAACAGAAAATTTAAAAAGAGGCCGACCTCGGGAGACACCACAAAGAAAATGATAATGGAGGCAAAAGATAGAAGACGTTGATTCCCTTGCTCAGATTGAAAAGCTCGCCAAGAGGAGGACATATATCGAGGTAGCCTGCAAGACCACGTGTAACCTTTTACAACACTGGAAGAATGTATGAGGAAAACAAAAGAATTCATTAAAATAAGTATAATGGCGGTTAGTAACGGAGCTGAATTAGTCCATCATGTTAGAACATGGGAAGAAATTTAATTAATGTGATGGTGGTACAGAAAACTGATAAACAGATCAATGGTAGTGATGATGATGATATAGTAAAGTGATGGGAATGATTCGAAACGAAACCCTATAATTTGCTGTAACTTAATGCGATTCATTTAGCTTTGAGGTTATGGTGTTTGTTTTAGGTTCAGCAATGCCAGATTCTGGCATACATATATCTGGGCAGTAATGTAGATAAAGAGGGAGGAACAGAAAATGATACCAAAATAATGATATCAAAAGAAAGAGGAGCTTTCATTGCACTGGGAAACATATGGAAATCCAAAGAAATTTGGTTAAATACAAAAATAAAAATTTTGAACTCAAATGTTAAGGCGGTCCTATTATATGGCTGTGAAACATGGAGAACAACAAAATTGACAATCACGAAGATACAGACTTTCATTAATGAATGCTTACGCAGAATAAAAGGATGGAAATGGCAGGACAAAATCACTAACATAGAATTTTGGAAATGTACCAGTCAAACACCAGTGGATAAAGAGATACAGCCAAGGCGATGGCGCTTGATAGGACACACACTGCGGAAGCCAACTGAGAGTGTTACACAACAGGCCCTTTTTTGGAATCCCCAAGGGAAAAGACAAAGAGGAAGACCAATGAATTCTTGGAGAAGACAGATAGAAGCAGATATGAAGATGATTGGGGAAGATATGGAATGATCTTAAAAGAATTGCAAAAAAAAAACAGAACGACTTGGAAAGTGTTTGTTGAAGACCTATGCTCCACTGGGAGCTAAAAAGGTAGAAGAAGAAGAAGAATGCCAGATTCAAATCCCAATAGATCGGAATGCCAATGGACACTGTCTAGTGCAGTCTTGATAGCCCTACGTACAAAAACAATATTGGAGAATAAGACTTAATCTAAAGCTTTTGTTTTTCCCCCATTTCTTTTTATACACCTTCGGATATTGATGGAGATAAAAGATCAAGTTCTTACCATTCCGGCAGCCCCAAACATTGTCAATTGATGATATTACAGCGTTTCTAAAATGTTGCCATTCAAACTTATTCTAGATCTGCCACGGACTTTTCTCCCATCTCCTCTTGTTGTATGTTTTGTATGGTATATAATACATGGGCATACAAAGCAAACCAATTCGTCTCTTGTCGCTGTATGCAGTTTAAAATTGATTGAACGTTTAAACTCTATCTATCTATCTATCTATCTATCTATCTATCTATCTATCTATCTATCTATCTATCTATCTATCTATCTATCTATCTATCTATCTATCTATCTATCTATCTATCTATCTATCTATCTATCTATCTATCTATCTATCTATCTATCTATCTATCTATCTATCTACTATACTACCTACCTACCTACCTACCTACCTACCTACCTACCTACCTACCTACCTACCTACCTACCTACCTACCTACCTACCTACCTACCTACCTACCTACCTACCTACCTACCTACCTACCTACCTACCTACCTACCTACCTACCTACCTACCTACCTACCTACCTACCTACCTACCTACCTACCTACCTACCTACCTACCTACCTACCTACCTACCTACCTACCTACCTACCTACCTACCTACCTACCTACCTACCTACCTACCTACCTACCTACCTACCTATCTATCTATCTATCTATCTATCTATCTATCTTTATCTGTCCATCTATCTGTCTGTCTATCTACCTCTCTCTTATATAATCATTTCTAGTTTAGTCAAATGTGTCAGTGCGCCACAGCCAAATAGAAAAAAAAAGTAAAGAAGCGCTGAACATCACACGCATGATATATTTGTTGATACTTTCATGAATATTGCTAGTAAACTACATACAAAAATATGAGACAATGGTATGTTTACAGTACTCGGAAAAGTAAATAAATAAACAACAGAAAAGACAGAGAAGAATAGACAGCTCGAAATAGGATTCAACACCAATTTCTCCACACAGTTCCTTGCCACGTGTCTACTTTTTAAACGTTTGTATTACAGACACACACACACACACACACATATATATATTTATATATATATATATATATATATATATATATATATATATATATATATATATACATATATATGGTGCATGACTGGAATAAAAATTTTACGTTATGCTATTAATAATTAATAAGGTATGTTGATGATACAGTCTTAATTGCTAAGAGTGCAAAATGAGCTGCAAGAAATTTTAGACATATAGTGAAGGAAAGCAAAATGAAAGGACTCAGCCTTAATAGCAAAAAGACAGTGTTGGTAGCAACAAAGAAAAAGACATCACCTAAATGTACAGTAAAGACAACGTGGAACAACATTAAAACAGGTAAATGAATTTAGGGGGCCTCGATAGCACAGTGGTTAGTGAACTGGACTACAAAGGACAAGGGGTAGGGTTTGATCCCAACCAACGGCTTCCTGGTTCACCCAGCCTTTAATGGGTACCGGATTTTTTAATGGGAAAGTAAAGCGGTACGGGCGTAATACCGACCACATTGCCCCAAAAATTATGTGCCGAAGGTCTGTAAAATTTATAGTCACTAACACCATATTCCCTATACGCCACTTGGCGTGACGGGGGCTCTTTATTTTTTTTTAAATGAATTTAAATACCTGGGAACAATGATAACCTCCAATGGTAGATGAACAATATGTAACCGTTATTGTAACGTTTGATTGTAACGGGCTAGTTTGTACCCGCACACATTCTAATGAATACAGCTTTCAAGCTGTCACTATCCTTCAGCACCCTCAACTGTTGTCTTGTAGCGCCTGACACTGTTGAGCTGTGCAGCTGAATGTATGACGAGCTATAGTCCGTTCAGAAATTCATAATCACACCTGAATTAGTTTTGCATGATAACCGCTTGTTATTTTGCTTTCAAAATTTGCATGCAATCTTAGAATATTGATGACGTTATAGATATATTTTTTGCTCTGAGAAATTTGATCTAGTCTAAAAGTTTTCTTCTTTAGGCTATATTAAATTCACCTTGTTCGAATTTGACACCATTTTAGGATATGCACATTAATTTGGTGCGGTCGTTCACGTAAAATAGTTTGGCTATTGCAGAAACACTAACTTCAGGAAAATCCCGTGCACAAAACTGAATTGTTATTTAACGACATGACGCACAACGGCCTTGGCATTAATTACCGAAGGGAAGGCGTATCTTTATTAATTTTGTGAAGACTCAGTAGACAATTTGTCGACTTTAAATACCAACATTTATATCTTAATTACAATTAGTTTGAAATTCAAATTTATAACTATGCAAAAGGTTACTTTTTTACTATATCAGCACTTCCTTAGGGAATCCAAGATGGGGCATTTATACTGTGTTATTCCTGACCCAGAGAGACGAACGCAACTCGCGCTTGGTCCTAATAGATCGTCATTTTCTCGTTGGATTAAACAAGACTCAGAGTGCACTCATGTCAATCAAGGAAGGAAAAGAAAAGTCGACAGCTTTGACATGGATGTCATAAAACGTGAGATATTGAAAATGTTTGCTAATAATGTACTTATTATTCTCAGGAATTTGAAATTAAAATTGCATGCAGACTGCAATATTCACATTTCTAAAAGTACTCTTTATCTACCATTGCTCGAAGCAAATACCTGAGACAGATCCGTGAGCGACGGAGTGAACGGTATGATATTGTATATTTGGACGAATTATGAGTCAACACACACCACACCTATGCTAAAGAATGGCAGTCAGTAAATGGCAAACTCAAAAGAACAATTCCGAGCAGCAAAGGCCAACGCATTATATTAACGCATGCTGGAAGCACTGAAAACGGCCTTGTCCATGATGCGGGACTTATTTTCCAATCAAAAAGTACCGACGGTAGGGACTACCATACTGAAATGAATGGAAACATTTTCAGGCACTGGTTGGAGGACGATCTTTTACCAATCCTGGAGAGACCTTCATGCATAGTCATGGATAATGGATCATACCACAATGTCGTATCAGAGGAAGACAAAGTGCCTACTGCATCAAATACAAAGGAGCAAATTAGGACATGGCTTGCGAATGAAAATGTCAAATTGACGACACATATTTAAAACCCGAATTGTTACAACTTGTGAAGAATACGAATAAGAAAAAGGTGTACCATGTTGACAAAATCATCGAGAAATACGGCCACACCTCTCTTCGACTCCCTGCATATCATGCGCACCTTAATCCAATCGAACGTGTCTGGGCTCTCGTCAAAGGACAAGTTGCAGAACAGAACAGGACGTTTAAAATGTGTGATGTTGAAGTTCTGACGCGCGAGTCTCTCTCAAAAATAGACATTCCGTTCTGGAAGAAGTGTGTTGAACATGTGCTGCGGGTGGAAGATGAGTACTGGAAACGAGATGGATTACTATTTGTCCAGCCAGTAATGATTATCAACCTCTTGGAATCGTCAGATTCGGAATGATTAAAATTAAGATGAATTCAATTCCAGCTGCAGTTAGGACGTTCTGGGGTCTAATGGTGACCGAACGACAAGACTAATTGTAACCAATTGAATTCATGTTTGCAAATACACATAACGAACAACACCCACAATTAAGCACTATGTAGATACGCCTCTGACAAGAATTGCAGTAAACTGGAAAATTTAACACGATTACTGTAAACTCTAAAATTTGAATCAACTTGTGTGATATCGTCATAAAAGATCAAAGGAATTCGCTGATGTGCAAAATCTGTTGTGTTTGTGGATAAAAAATACCAAAATCTTTGCGTCATCAATATTCTAAGATTGCATGCAAATTTTGAAACCAAAATAACAAGCGGTTATCACGCAAAACTAATTCAGGAGTGATTATGAATTTCTGAGCGTACTATAGTTCTCCCTTGCTCTCGTTGTATTGAATTGGCCTCTGTTCGACAGCTGCCGCGGCGCGTTAAAGAATTCAGCCCTCGCGCCCCTGACATCGAAGGCACCCTCCGCCGGTTGCTGATTTCGGCGACTCCTCCAGTCACCGTGTAGGTCAGCCCCTTGACTGACACCGACGTCTAGAACTGCCTAGGGATGCAGATCAGCCCCTTGTTGCTGTCTAGAGGTCATTGCTACCCATGACCATAAGACCGTGTTCACCCTTGCCAGGCATGGTACTTGATAATGATGATGGTGATGATTATATATATGTAAGCAAGTGACATTCTCGCTGGCGTAGGTGATCATGTCTCTTCACAACTCTCGATCTTGACAGTTATGTATCATTTCTCTTGTTGACATTCTTCCAAGACATTCTTTTGAGATGTCTGATATCTTTTCTCTTTGCTTCCCTCTACCTCTACCTCTTCGTCCCTTAATTTTCCCAGTTGTCACAATATATTCCATCTGCTCCCTTCTCATT
The DNA here is from genome assembly GCA_032433765.1 of Megaustenia siamemsis. NCBI lineage: Eukaryota > Metazoa > Mollusca > Gastropoda > Stylommatophora > Ariophantidae > Megaustenia > Megaustenia siamemsis. The sequence goes on from JAVIAB010000073.1 coordinate 47,850,272, forward strand.
ACATGGCCAAAAAATGAGGATTGCTTCTTCCTAACATTGGAATATTTTGAATTGATCCATTTTTGACCTTATACAAAAAATAGTCATTATTCAAAACATGTAGTTCAGAACTACGACTACCTGGGACACACTATAACCAGCGATGGAAAATGTACAACTGAAATAAACAAAAGAATAGGAATGGCAAAAAGTAATTTTAATGTCATGAAAAATATACTAACATCAAAACAAATAAAACCAGGGCTAAAACTAAGAATAGCAAAATGTGATATCTTCTCGACTTTACTATATGGTGCAGAAACATGGGCATTAGACAAGAAAACAGAACAGAAAATTTAAACCTTTGAAATTTGGATATATAGAAGGATAGGTAGAATTGGATGGAAAGAAAAGAAAACAAACGATGAAGTCTTAAAACAACTAAAAATGAAAAGAGAACTACTAAATACAATTCAAACAAGACAAATGCGATTTTTGAGCCATGTTAAAAGACACAACAGCCTACTAAAAGTAATTTTGGAAGGGAAAATACAAGGTAAAAGAGGCAGACCAAGACTAATGTGAACGAGTAATATCAAAAGATGGACAAATCAGCTTATACCCTGCACAATCAAAGTTTGAGACAGAGCAGAATGGCGCTCCATGGTAGACAACCTTCGTTGCGGAGATGGCACGTGATGATAATGATGATGATCAAAACAATTATTCTCTTGAACTGACTTCCATCTTTGTTTTCCTCTTTCTATTATTTTTTTTTTTCATTTTCTTTTTTCAGGCTGTCAATACACATTAAAGTCTTACCTTTTTTTATTGAAAATAAGAAGAAAGAAAGAATCCCGTCATGCCACCTTTAAACGTATAGGAATCGCGGTGCTGGTGTCCATATACAGACCTTCCTCAGGTTTTTTTTAGTATATGGTCCGTTTTAAGCCAGTGCCGTCATCTTTTCCAGAAAAATCTTAGTCTTTCTCGTTACAAAACAAACAAAAAAAAAATAAGGGTCTGTGTGGTCGAAAAGGAAGAAGTCGGTCTCTGGACATTAGGACTGGAAGGTCCCGGGCTCAAATCTCGCCACAGACAGTGGTGGTTGTTAACTTCAAATATGTGGTTTCCTTGTGGCGTTACATTACCCAACATCGACAAAACAGAAGTCATGAATGTCGCCAGAAATAAACAGAACATCAACATAACTATAGAAGGCAGGAAACTAAAACAAGTAGAGGAAGTCAAATACCTAGGAAGTTTAGTGACAAACGATAATTCACAAACAGCAGAGATAGAATCAAGATGTAACAAAGCTTGTCAAATCATTGGACAGTTATCAACACTATTGTCCAACAAGGAAATAACTCTAGAGACAAAAAGAGCACTAAACAATACAATCTTCATCCCAACGTTGTGCAACCAATGCCAGACTTGGACCCTAGATGCAAGAACAATAAGAAAAATAACCTCTACTGAGATTAAATGTGTTAGATGAATGAAAGGAAACAGTCTGAGAGATAAGATCAGAAATGAAGAATTGAGAAAAAAGCTAGGAATAGCCCCCGCCATAGAATATATAAACAACAGATAAAATAGTTTGGCCACGTGACAAGGCAGAAAGTTCAAAACACAACACAACGAGCCTTCAGCAAACGTTGTGAGAATACCAGACCCAATGGTCGATGACGAAAAAGATGGATGGATGGAATATTAGAAACACTAGGAAACATAACAGCAGCAGAGGCGAACAGAAGAGCAAAAGACCGCAAATTATATCTCTCATCGACGCTGAAAGGCAGAGGAGGAAGGAAAGCAGAAAAAAGTTACATTCCCCTGGTTAGTGAGATCTGATGTCTATCCCTCTCGAAAAACCGGAGGTCTCGTGTGTCTTGGCAATTAAAAGGCGAAAAGAGTAGGTCAAAAATGACCGCCGCCCGAACTAAAATACCGAAGACGGATGTGTCGGGCCGAAAGGAACAGATATTGCGGATTTACTGTAAAGTAGAAACACAACACATTCATTCCCACTTAATGGATGAGCACTAAGAAGAAAATGACCAAAAAAAAAAGATAATTGTTTACTACACCTTATGATCGAAATGCACTGATTTATTTTTACGATTCGCTCTTTGTAGAACGTTCTCTTAACTTGTTATTGCTGTTCATGGTGTTCTCAAATTTCTGCTGCAGGAGTCATATCTTTTTTAGCGTTCGCCAGCTTTTACCTCTGACGAAGTCCCCAGAGACTAGGAACTGAACTTTTGCATGTTAATTCGTTTTTCCCTGACAGGGGTCCCTCGCCGCACAGGCAGTTAACTCCGTCTTCAGAGGTACTTATACTTTTTTCCTTCCATGAGTAATTGACGTTTCAAACCGGGTTTCGCTGCTGAGACCAGGGGTGGTTGCCGCAGAGAGAAATCATAAATACAAATCCCAACTGGTGCCAGCCGGGAATTTGAACCCACAACCTCTCTGTCTCGAGGCCGGCGTCTTGCCTCGAGACCAACCAGTCCCCAATCCATATCTTGATGACCTTCAAAGATGTTCTTGTCTGTTGTCCTGCTACCCAGGTTCTACATCAATTTGTCAAGACTGGTGCCACATACAATTTAAGAACTCTCTTCTCATTATTTGTCTCATTTGGAATGAACATTTGCCTTAACTTTCTGCTCCTCATTTCTGTTGTACACCTTCATCTGAAGTTCATATTGTTCCCAGATATTTGAATTAATTGACCACTTATATTATTTATTTCACATTTACTTTTACTGTGCATTTATAAGATTTATTTTTCTTAGTTGTGAACAGAAGCTGATCTCTTTCTGTCTTTTTGTTCTTGGAGCAATACTTCGCATTTAGCACTCCAACATGACTTAATGCATGTTATTGTGTCTCTTTGTTTGTAAAACAAACAAAAATAATATACCTTGTTCAAAATGCATCTGAATTAATTAAAAACATCGCTAAAGCGAAAAAAGAAAAAAAAACATATATACATAATATTGTATATATATATATATATATATATATATATATATATATATATATATATATTATATATATATATATGCGTGTGTCATTTTTGTGTGTGTGTGTATATATATATATATATATATATATATATGCATTCGCCCGCTTTTAGCTTTTGGCGAAGTCCTAGAGTCAAGGAACTGAATTTTTCATTGTTCATGTTAATCCTTTTTTTTCCCGGTAGCCGTGTGCATAGGGATCCTTCGCCGCACAGGCAGATAACTCCGTCTTTGGAGGTATATCATATTATATACGTGTGAAAGCTGGAAAACAACAAGAGATATAGAAACAAAGTTGAACGCATTCGAAAATAAATGTCTAAGGAAAATACTTGGTATAGCGTGGAACGAATTCAAAACAAACGAGGAAATTAGAGAAATCGCCAATCAGTCACTAATATCTTCAGTAATAAAGAAAAGACGATGGTCATATGTTTGACATGTGATGAGAAGAAATAATAACCGAATAGCAAAGCAAGCCCTCATATGGGAAACAACAGGTAAGAGGAAAAAAGTCGGACCCAGAGAGAAACTGAGAAAAACATTGATGAGAGAGGCAAGAGCAGCAGGATTCGGCTCCCTCGATGAGATAGAACTGCTTGCATAGAACAGAGACAAATGGCGATATTTGATAAAATATCTTTAAAAGAATTGAAAACTGCTAGAACAAAAATTCAGATAAGAGAAGGAGTATCTTGGTCTACGCCCTATGGGCCGGCTACGGCTCGAAAGGTCAATAGATAGATAGATAGATAGATAGATAGATAGATAGATAGATAGATAGATAGATAGATAGATAGATAGATAGATAGATAGATAGATAGATAGATAGATAGATAGATAGATAGATAGATAGATAGATAGATAGATAGATAGATAGATAGATAGATAGATAGATAGATAGATAGATAGATAGATAGATAGATAGATAGATAGATAGATAGATAGATAGATAGATAGATAGATAGATAGATAGATAGATAGATAGATAGATAGATAGATAGATAGATAGATAGATAGATAGATAGATAGATAGATAGATAGATAGATAGATAGATAGATAGATAGATAGATAGATAGATAGATAGATAGATAGATAGATAGATAGATAGATAGATAGATAGATAGATAGATAGATAGATAGATAGATAGATAGATAGATAGATAGATAGATAGATAGATAGATAGATATATGTATATGTATATGTATATAAATATATATATATATACCTAGGTTAGCAGGCACGGTACTTGATGATGATAATGATATATATATGTATGTATATATATATATATATATATATATATATATATATCACGTGCCTGCTGGCGTAGGTGCTCATGTTCACAATATATTCCAGCTGTTCCCTTTTCATTAAATGGCCAAAAATGAGTGGTTACAATTCGCAAAATACAGGGAAAAACAGATCACGTGGTACAAAGAGAGTAGTTACTGGAAATAGTAGACAGCCCGAGGCAGGATGGAACCCGCCACTCCTGCGGCAAGGTGGGGTGGTGGGGGTAAGATAGTGAAAAAGTGAGAAAGTAAGCGTAATCTTGACAACTTAAAACAAAGCATGACAGAAAATGAATAACAGACTTATATAAACAAATGTAAAGACGGAAAGTTGTGGAAAGACATGATCGTCCACACCAGCATGCTTTGTAGGCCTACTTGATGATGATGAAAGACACGCGTTATGTTGTGAAAAGTCAAGGTTGCCATTATGTCTGCACTGATTTTGTGCGCGATTCCTCTTTCAGCTCGTATTTTCCGATACAAGATCTCAAATAAACTTGCACCAGCATTGGTTTGTTATTGATGCTATCATAAATGTTAGGACCTTGCTTTTTCAGTTATTTAACAACAAGGTATGCCCCCCCCCCCAAAAAAAAAAAAAAAAATTGCAAAAAGCAAAGTACCCCGTCACGTAAGGGTGGGTGAACCCGGAAGCCGTCGATCATAATCGAACTCGACCTCTTGTCCTTTGTAGTCCAGTTCCCTAACCACTGAGCTATCGGTATTGCCAAGGTATGGAACAGGCAAATAATTGCAATGCTGCGGTAAAGCTGGTAGCAAGGAGCCAGTGGTGGGGTGTGATAAACACTCCAAGGCTGTTGTTGATGGATTGCCACGAGTTGATATGAGCATGTTTGCCCTTTGACTCATAAGATGTGGCGGGTCGTAATGGTTTTCTTGACATTCCCGGCTCTTACTGGAGGTTGGAGGTCGTCTGTCCCAGGCTACGCTGGGAAACTACTAGTCCAGCCCAGAGGTACTGCAATACTGGGTCCTCAATCAGTAACAGCCACCACTACAGGGAACACGTCGATCCTAGTTTCTGTTAGCCAGTCTGTTTTGACGCAGACCCTTACTGGGGGAGACCACGAGGAGGTAGAACTACTAGGTCTTGGTCGGCTGATGGTGCGCCGCCCCTGCTATTGCGACCGCAGGTTGCAGGCGCTTATGCTCCCCTACTCCAAGGTATGGAACAGACAAATAATTGCAATGCTGCGGCAAAGCTGGTAGCAAGGAGCCAGTGGTGGGGTGTGATAAACACTCCAAGGTATGGTGATAGCCTTACAAGGAAAGAACACAACACAATACTGACGTTTCGGCCTGTGGCCTTCTTCAGAATTCTTTTTATGGTACATTTTCTCTATTTCTATTTTATATATCTCGACGCTCATCCTACCTCTCCTCATGTAGCATACATTTCTCTCTTCTCTCTCCTTTCTTATTTCAATATCCTACTTTCCTCTCCCTCCACTCGATCATCTAACATGTAGTTATAGATAATTGTGCTTCACCGTTTGTTGTCGTTGTCCCTGTATTCTGAAGAAGGCCACAGGCCGAAACGTCAGATTTGCGCTGTGTTCCTTCCTTGTAAAGCTGTCACCATACCTTGGAGTGTTTATCACACCTCACCACTGGCTCCTGGCCCAGGTATGCCCAGAGTGAGTTTATTTGGCGCATGGTCTCTGACACGACACTGTTTCCAACAGATCACACTGTCAACCGAAACTGCCAAGCTTATCTCGCTCCTTGATAGATTATTTCACTGCTTTTCATTGGTCAGCGATAAATTTACAAAACCGAAGAACACACGTCAGTCTTAGGCACTTGATAACACAGCCCAGATGGATTTCTGCTTTTCAGAGAGCCACACATCTGACTAGGAGACAGGTAAATGTTTGTATCGTCATAAAGACAATTGTACGAGGAAATCTTGTGTATCCTGTGTGTTTTTATACTGTTGTTTTTTGTTTTATTTTGCTTTTTTTCATCTGATTCTTCTTCCCTCTAGTTAAATGTTTGCTATTATAAAGTTTCATTGAATTAGATAAGCATTAAAATTAATTACTAAGATACTACACTTTTCTGATATTTTAAGCCATCCCATAGCATGACCTCTTTTTGGCAGTGTAACGGGGTCTCCTTTTAACTTCAGAAAATGATCTAAGGGGAGTGCCCAGTGGAGGTCATCATAGTTACCAAAAGGGAAAAAAATTGTCTTGAAAATTCGAAAGTGAAGACAATGTTGGTGTGCTTCTGCGACAGCAAAGGATTTATTCACAAAGAATTTATTCCAGAGGGACAGACTATCACTGCCAAAGTTTATTGAAGTATTTTAAAACGTCAATTGAAACTGATTCTCCAAGTTCGACCCGAGTATTCAACACCCGGCAGTTGTTGTTGTTTTCCCTTTGTCAAGGTAATGCACCGGCTCCCCAAGCGGTAGATGCTAGACACTAGGAAACATAGCAGCAGCAGAGGCTAACAGGAGAACAAAAGACCGCAAATTGTAACTCTCCTCGACGCTGAAAGGCAAATCGGAAGGAGGAAAAAAGAAGAAGGAATAAACTGGTTCTCTGGCAATAATAGAAACGGACTAATCCACAATGAGAACAAACAAAATGGAAATATCCCACTACAAGATATTAGGACATTCTAGGAAAGTGTGAACAGTAGGAATCAGTCAATAAATATATCAAAGATGAGAATAATGCAAGCTATAGACCTAATGAAGTTAAAAAACTGCACATCATGACTCCTCTCTGCATCACATTACAGTACAAACAGGAGAACAAAAGGAAAATAAGAAGACTAAGTGTTAAATCGCTCTCTCTCTCTCTCTCTCTCTCTCTCTCGCTCTCTCTTGCTTTTTCTCTCTATCTCTTATACCTGTTCAACATATACGCTAAGAACATCATGAGAAATGTCAGAGACGATGACATATTTGTGAAGTCCAACCATTTCACAATAAATGGCAACGTAACTTCAGAACTCGAAACACTGATGACAGCCCTTTCATACAGTACAAAGGGATTAAAATAGATTACTGTTGAAAAAAAAAAAACACACACACACAATGAAAAGCAAAACCACTATCAAAATATTTTTTAAAAGGTAATGTCCATTGACAAAGTGAAAAACCAACTCAAAATCATCTACAGTGAAGAACTTGAAATTGTAACACAAAATTATTAATGTCTTGGTATCTTTAATAATTACAAATGAGACTGCCAGAGAGAGATCAAAAGAAGATTAGCAATAGTAACACACAAATTAAATGCAATGAAGAATATATGCACAAAACCAGAAAGGCTGTACAATTAAAATTGCTGAGTGCATGTATCTTCTCGATTGCAAATTATGGTTGAGAATTATAGACAATTTCGCAATCAGCAAAAAGAGAATCGATTCTTTTGAAACAAAAAGCTACAGAAAAATCCTTAAGATGATACCTTCAATAATGAAAGAGCAATGAAGACATTAAAAGTCTTAAACATTGAAAATGACAGGTATATAACTACCATTGAACAAAGTCAATTGTAATACTACAGCCACGTCAAAAGACACAGCGGGCTGGAAATGTCAATAATGGAAGGTAAAGTTCCAGGAAGACAAGATAGGGGTAGACCCAGACGGTGGTTTCAAGACATCAAGGAGACCTTGAACACGACAAAATAATATTATACAAGAAAAGACATTTATTTTCCTACTATTCATTACCTAACTAAAGTGCTAGAACTTATAGCTCGTTTCAAATCACGTGCCCAACTTCAAAACGCTATTACTCAGTAACCGTTTGTTAAAAACTGTTGAAATTTTCCAAATGTTATTAGAATGCAAAAGACCCTTTAAATGTATATTTAACAAATATCTTGCAGCTGCAGTTTTCTTAAAGCGGCGAATTTCTTTGATGTTTGTCAAAATTGTAAATTGTGAACCCCTAAATAATAGAAATTACCGTAGTTGCTGGTCTATGATTAATTTTCACTAGGTAAAGGCGTGGCCGTAATGGGGAAATAACCTAATAAGACAAAACACCAGGAGAATTATTGTCTTCTCAGTTCGAGGACGGACGATAATATCAAGGTATACCTGTATGTCCAATTTTCATAGTTGTGTGGTCCTAATAAGGACCGCTTGTTGAACTAATTTAAGGTAATATAGGGGCCAACATTGTGGGTGCTATATAATTTCATTCTGAATCAGACGAGTCTAAAAGATTAATAACTGTTTGGGGTTGAACATTCCACAAACCATATTTTTCCAATATTCCTCTTCCTGTTTTAAGACGTGGTCTTCACATTTAGCCCAATAATCTTTGTCTATATTTAATAAAGCGAGATTAGCAAGAGTCTTTACATCGCATATTTTGAATGTTGTATTTCCATCTGCCACTTGTCCTTTTAATTTTGCCCAGATTAGTTCTATTGGATTTAAATGAGCATGGTAAGGTGGCAGCCTCAAACTTATATGACCGTGCTCTTGGATAATCTTATCTATTTGAAAAATCTTTGTCCTTTGTTTTTGCTTTACTAGAGATAGTAATTCAGGTTTTAAGTACATGTTATTAAATTGTATGTGCTCCTTTGTGAGCCATATCTTAATAGCATCTTTTGTACTGGATGACGTCGGGACTTTATCTTCAAGTGCAACAATGTTGTGGTACGCTGCATTGTCCATTATTAGGCAAGATGGTCGATCTAGTGATGGGAGAACAGAATTTTCAATCCAATGTCTAAATATGTGACCATTCATCTCAGAGTGATAATCCCGATTGTCTATGGATTTTGAAAGAAAAATGAGCTCTGCATTCTGTATTAGTCCATGTTGTCGACTACCTGCAAGAGCAATTATCAAGCGCTGTCCTTTGCTGCTAGGTATTAATCTCTTAATCTTTCCATCTGATGACTGCCATTCCCTTTGGTTAGTGTGGTGAGCATTGATCCATGTTTCATCCAAGTACACATTATCATAACCTTGCTTGCGCACCTCTTTTACTTCACGTAAGTACTTGCTTCTCATGACTACTATATGTGGCTTCTCACAGATGATGTTTCGTCCATTGGAATACTTTCTGAATGTAAAGCCTGCAACTCTCACATTCCTCCATAATGTAGACTTTGATATTTCAATACTGTTGTTCTTTTTCAGCGATACTTTTAATTTTCTTATTGTAACAGTTTCATTCATACCCAACATTTTGCGAATTTCACTTCTAATAAGTTCACTGTCGAAATTATCCAACATTTTTGCTCTTCCTTGTGATTTTGTATATTTTGAACATTGATGGTCACGTGCTTGAATCCAGCGATTAAATGACCGTTTAGATAAATCCAAAATGTGTCTTGTCCTATTCTCAGGGTTTTCTAAAGAATGAAATTATCTTCCTCGTTTAGCCTCTTTGCAAAAATAGTAATACATTTTTATTGCGATGTTTTGTAAACTGCAGAATTTCATTTTAAGACTCATGATAAATGTTATCGTTCCACGTCTCCCCCTCTGAAAGAACGGAAATGGAACACACAATTTCTCGTGTTTTTTACAAGTGTCTAATTGTGTCAAAAAACCACGGCGAAAGCGTGCAAGCACGTCAATTTTACCGTGTATGGATTTTTACTCGCTATTTTTAACTTAAAATACTGTAAACATTAAGTTTTGACTACATCAATGGGTCGTTATAAATTTATATAAATCAAATAAGCAACAATAATAACCAAATGTTTTTTTTTTAATGAAATTAATTCCCTGTTGGGTTCTAATCATTATAACTTTACATGCAAATTTTGAACAACTTACAACAAGCGGTTAGAAAGCTATCGATTTTAAAAGTTGGGCACGAGTTATGAAACAAGCTATAGTAAAATTCTGGTCACAAAAACCGGACGCCATCTTTACTAGAAACTGAAACTAAAATTTCAAGGAAACGAAAATGAAACTAAAACCATTGTCTTAGTGGCATGAGATTTGTTGTGTATGTGTTTATGTGTTTTCATGGTTGAAAATTATGATTGAACGTGTGCCTTGACACACTTTTGCCACATTCGTTCGCTTCTTATTAAACTGATAAGTGTGTATTGTATTATTTGTGTCCATTGTTTTATTCAAAATATGGGGCCTCAATATCTGTATCGATTTCGTAAAGGGTGGCTAAGTGAATTGCTGCTGAATCATTGGATCTTAGAAATTCTGAGAAATGTAAAGCTAGATGTAGACAAATGCCCGGCTACTAAGCATTGTGATCTTCTTTGTCCCTGTAAAGCGAAGAGGCATCCGTCGGTTTTATTTTCTTTTTCACGAAAACTGGACAATTTTGTTTCAAATAACATGGACTCTGAGAAGTTGCAGCTGAAGCGTTGTCTCTTCATATTGTTTCATTTATCAACAAGAGCAAGAAACGATCTCGAAGAACTGTATCTACATATATTCTCGGACAGTTTCATTGCAAAGTTGAGCTGCATTGCTCGAAAAGCTCTACTATAGTAAAGTTTGTGTTGGCATTTCTCACTTAGAGAAAGAAAAAAAAAACTCTTCTTAACAATATAGGGACTGGTCATCCAGTATTTTAATTGATGAATCAAACTATATTAGTGTCACTAAACTGCTAACAATTTCTGTTGTATATTTCAGTCGGAAAACGTAGAATCTACTTGTTAGGTATTGACTAAACTTGACATCTGTGATGCTAAGTCTATTGCTGCTGCTGTTAGGGAAACACTTGGTAGTAAAGGTTTAAACATGACCAAATATGACAGGAATTAGTCACTGACATAAATAATGAGGAGCCGCGATAGCTCAGTGGTTAGTGAACTGGACTACCACGAACAAGGGGTAGGGTTCGATCCCAATCGACGGCTTCAGCGTTCACCCAGCCTTAAATGGGTACCGGATTTTTTTCTGGGAAAGTAAAGCAGTACGGGCGTAATACTGACCACATTAGCCCAAAAATCATGTGCTGAAGGTCTGTAAAATATAGGGTCACTAACACCATATTTCCCAATACGCCACTTGGCTTGACAGGGGTACTTTACTTTTTTTTTTTTATAAATAAATGACGTGTACGCTAAACTGCACAGTCAAATCTCAGAGTTTACAATGATCCATTGCGTGTGTCACTCTCACCAACTGACTTACGATGATCCGTTGCGTGTGTCAATTTCTCCAACTGGCTTATAATAATCCGTTGCTTGTTTTACACTATATATATATATATATATATATATATATATATATATATATATATATATATATATACGTATAATGTTAATCTTAGATGGTATTATATATATATATATATATATATATATATATATATATATATATATATATATATATATAACCCATTTACAAAAGATAAGGTGACAGAAACACCAAACAAATTAACTATAGTAATGCAAGAGAGAATTTGGGTTGCGCAGCAGTATATTATTCTCTTCCTCCCTTCCTCCCCCCCCCCAAAAAAAAAAACAAACAAACAAAAAAACAGAAAAATAAAAAAAAAAAACTGATACTGCGCACGCGCAATTTCAACATAGAACATTCATTCAAACTCCGGGTCGGTTTTATTTTGAATTCTGCTTTCAGATTATGGAAGGTTCACCAGTAAGGTCGTTCGAAGTACGAGGCTCCACTATAATTGTTATATCTCCACAATTACAATTTAACATCGCTCTCTAGTATCATCACTCACAATTTGACAACATTTTCTGGTATCATCATTCACAATTTGACAACATTCTCTAGTATTATCACTCACAATTTGACAACATTCTCTGGTATCATCATTCACAATTTGACAACATTCTCTAGTATCATCACTCACAATTTGACAACATTCTCTAGTATTATCACTCACAATTTAACAGCGCTCTCTAGTATCATCACTCACAATTTGACAACATTCTCTAGTATCATCACTCACAATTTAACAACATTCTCTAGTATCATCACTCACAATTTAACAACATTCTCTAGTATCATCACTCACAATTTGACAACATTCTCTAGTATTATCACTCACAATTTAACAGCGCTCTCTAGTATCATCACTCACAATTTGACAACATTCTCTAGTATCATCACTCACAATTTAACAGCGCTCTCTAGTATCATCACTCACATTTTAACAGCATTCTCTAGTATCATCACTCACAATTTGACAACATTCTCTAGTATCATCACTCACAATTTAACAGCATTCTCTAGTATCATCACTCACAATTTAACAGCGCTCTCTAATATCATCACTCACAATTTAACAGCGTTCTCTAGTATCATCACTCACAATTTAACAACATTCTCTAGTATCAACACTCACAATGTAACAGCGTTCTCTAGTATCATCACTCACAATGTAACAGCATTCTCTAGTATCAACACTCACAATGTAACAACGTTCTCTAGTATCAACACTCACAATTTGACAACATTCTCTAGTATCATCACTCACAATTTAACAACATTCTCTAGTATCAACACTCACAATTTAACAACATTCTCTAGTATCATCACTCACAATGTAACAGCGTTCTCTAGTATCAATCATTACTCACAATTATGGAGCTTTGTTTTGTAAAATGAATTTTACCAGAACTCTATTATCCCATTTTTAAAAAAAACTTGAAAAATCGTGAAATATAAGGCTCTAGGTTCTTACATTTATCGTATGGTTATTTTATTTTATCATATTATATTACATTGCTATATTTATCAAATAAAAATTGAAAACATCCAGTAATAAGTAAGTCAGTTACCAGTTTCAGCAATGTTGCCCTTTTAAGAAAACATTTTAAGTCAAACTAATGTATTAATTTTTTTTTCAAAATTGGGCTAATATCATTGGCTGCGTCATCTTCATGAGTTTATTGACAGCAAACTAAATAGTTTATTCCTTTCTTTTGTCGGTTGCATGCGGTCTCATAAGAAAAAGAATTGGTGTATGGTAAGAATTGAAAGACGAAGTCTTAAAACAACTAAAAATGAAAAGAGAACTACTTAGCACAATTCAAACAAGACAACTGCGATTTTGAGCCATGTTAAAAGACACAACAGCATACTAAAAGTAATCCTGGAGGGGAAAATACAAAGTAAAAGAGACCGAGGCAGTCTAAGACTAACATGGACGAAAGATGGGCAAACCAGCCTATGACAACCTGCACCATCAAAGCAAGAGACAGAGCAGGGTGTTGCCAGTGGTCTGTAACGTTCATTCAGACGTACAATAGTATTATGGTGGCAATTCATCCTACTAGCAATTGCCCTCTAGTTCATTCCGGTCTCCAACAAACCAATGACCCGCTAGCTCATTCCGGTCTCCAACAAACCAATGGCCCGCTAGCTCATTCCGGTCTCCAACAAACCAATGGCTCGCTAGGTCATTCCGGTCTCCAACAAACCAATGGCTCGCTAGCTCATTCCGGTCTCCAACAAACCAATGGCTCGCTAGCTCATTCCGGTCTCCAACAAACCAATGGCTCGCTAGCTCATTCCGGTCTCCAACAAACCAATGGCTCGCTAGCTCATTCCGGTCTCCAACAAACCAATGGCTCGCTAGCTCATTCCGGTCTCCAACAAACCAATGGCCCGCTAGCTGATTCCCATCTGCAGCAAACCAATGGCTCAGTAGTGGTTGTTTTCAGATAGTAGTGGAAACCACATGTACTGGGTGTTATGTCTGAGCGGCCTTTTTGTACCGAGTATACAGGCACAACGTGTACACATGGTCAGGGTCAGAGCAATCGTGTTGCACGTGTAGCTTTCATTGTTTTCATGTAGTCTGTACAAAAACCCATGGGTTGAATCGCGCACTTTCCATTCCAGTGGCTATTAGCTTCCTACTTCATGACAAACACCGGAAAATCTAGTCCCACACGTATATTATTTACATTTGATACTGTTCCTTATCTCCACCCGAAGGTGTATAAAAAGAAATGAAAAAAGAAAGCTTTAGATTTAGTCTTATTCTCCAATATTGTTTTTATACGTAGGGCTATCAAGACTGCACTAGACAGTGTTCACTGGCATTTTGATGTATTGGGATTTGAATCTGGTATTGCTGAACCTAAAACAAACACCATAACCTCAAAGCTAAATGAATCGCATTAAGTTACAGCGTATTATAGGGTTTCGTTTCGAATCATTCCCATCACTTTTACGACATCATCATCATCACTACCATTGATCTGTTTATCAGTTTTCTGTGCCACCATCACATTAATTAAATTTCTTCCCATGTTCTAACATGATGGACTAATTCAGCTCCGTTACTAACCGTCATTATACTTATTTTAATGAATTCTTTTGTTTTCCTCATACATTCTTTCAGTGTTGTAAAAGGTTACACGTGGTCTTGCAGGCTACCTCGATATATGTCCTCCTCTTGGTGAGCTTTTCAATCTGAGCATGGGAATCAACGTCTTCTATCTTTTGCCTTCATTATCATTTTCTTTGTGGTGTCTCCCGAGGTCGGCCTCTTTTTAAATTTCCTGCTGCTGCTTCCCATTGAATTCTTGCTTCATGATTCTCTGGCTACTTCCCTCCACCAATTGGCCGATATATGCCTACATTATCTTCATGATTATATCTACGATTATTGATTGCATTGTAATTTTTCTTTCTTTCCTTTTTTTATGTTTACACTACTCATAAATCCATTCTATTTTATATAAAGTATCATTCTTAGGTATTTGTTTTGTAATGTATCTTGACATTTAAAATAAGAAAATCTAGAATTGTCATAAATATATATTTCCTGTTATGGTCGTTGGCAACGATATACAATGTATGTACACCAGAGCTTCACGACCTAACATATTATAATTTTTAATGAATTTGTCTCAATGATAAATTTTAATCTAACATTGAATCCATTATTAGTTTAAATCTTGCATTAATTTAGTGATTATATATCAGAAGTAGTCATTGCGTGCATGTGAAACAAATAAATAATGTGTTATCATTTGAGATGTTTAGTTATAACCTTTGTAAATTAAGATATAATTATGACAAAGGCAATTATTAATTAATTAAATATAATTTACATTTAGAATACGTTGCTCTTGATCACCCCGAACACGGTGTTCTGCTATGTAGTGTTAACGTAAGAATAGAGTAATAAATATAAATTATTATATAAACTGTAGGAACAATATTTTATTTAAATGATCTTACAGAATATACAATAATTAAATGCTGCTGTGACAAAAATATAAACTAACCAACCTACAGAAAGAATATACAGCATGCAAAATATCTGGCTACAACTCTACAGGACGATTTTAGAAAATGTGAATAAACGGAATCAGTCAGTAAAGAAATGTGTGTATAAATATATATATATCTTTACAGACGATAGGAAGCAGGCAGATGTTGACCTTCAATAGCGACTTCTATGTGCTGTTTTACTGAGGAGCTTCTCTCATGGCTGATATTACCAATATTGGACCTACAGCAGGTCCGGCTGTAGAACGAACAAGACCGTTTCATGTAGAAGGGTGTCACCTTTTCCTGTGTGTTTTTTTTTTCTTTTTTTTTTTTGCCTGCTTGCCTGAGTCGAATAACATGTAGATAGTGATGTGCCAGTTTGTTCCTCGTCTCGACTCTCCTATGAAGTGTTCACAAGAAGGCGTGATGTATTTACGTTAGAAACCAACGTTGAGTTGCAGTCTTTGCTAGGAAAAGGAATAATACACCGCTGACTGCGTTAGAGTTGTCTCCCTCTACTCTAAAGTTCTCTTTCATTAAACTCCCCTAGCTTCGACTCTCACAAGTTCATAACACATTTACAATTAACTCTACAACTGATTTACAATTTAGTTGTTGTTGTTTTTTTTTTTTAAGTTTTATTTCTAGAAATAAGACCATGTGAAAACAAAAGCTCGCACAGGATTAGCCGTCTTTAGGGAAGACGGCTGCTAACATCGACCAGAGGCTACTTACACTTCTGTTCCAGGGACTAGTCCTCGCACCAATAGAGTATGCCCTGACAGTTCTTACAGTCAGTAAGACGCAAATTGACAGGTTGGAGAAAATACAGAATGAAGCCATGCGCATTATCTTGGGTGTACGAGGGACACTCCCTGTGGAGCAATGAGGTATCTTCTTGACTTTACAAATCTTGGATGACAGAATCAAGATCTGGAGAGCACGAGGATACCTGAGAATAAGATCAGATAAAGAGCATCCGTTGCATCATGAGCTCAACACAGGGAAAGGTGTCAGGTTAAAAAGAGGAAAATCATGGTGGGCAGTGCAGAAGATGTCACCAAACAGGTCCGTGGGCTTACCAATATCAACGCTGGCGAGAAGTGGATACTGGTGCTTACCTCATTCAGGAGTACATCCTCATGTATTGTCACATTCGACAGGAAATGTAGAGAGTAGAACTCAGTCGTGGTCAATGCGGAGGTCAACGGTCTCTTCTGGGATAACGCCGATGAGAAAGATGCAGTCATCTATACAGACGGATCTATAATGCAACACCGAAGAAGTGCATGTGCATTTACAACACGCTCGGTAGGCAGAATAGTCAAAGATGACAGTGGTGCATACGTCATGACCACGAGTAACATGGCGATGGAGGTTATGGCAGTGACCAGGGCATTCATATGGGTAGAGTCATAAGACTACACCCACGCCAGCATACTGAGTGATTTTATGAGCATGATATGAAAAGTGGAAGCGGACTCTGTACGCAGGCGATGGGTAGAGTCATTGCAGAAGGGAAAAGTATATAGAGTCATCTTTGTCTACGTGTCTGGACATGCGGGAGTACGGGGAAATGAAAGACCGGACATGTTGGCCAGCTGTGCTGTCGTTGAAGACGGTCAAGCAATGGATAGGGCGGACATCATCAACGACCTCCGAGATGTGGGAAGGGCACAGGACTTTGACAACCATGAGTCCACTCCTTCGGATCGATGAGATCTGAGTTAAGATAGGCACAGCCAGAAACGCGAAACTTAGTGGCTTGCTGAAGAATGGATCTGAGCAACAATGGACATGTTCGGAATGCAATAATGATAACCTTCAAATAAAACAGTAACTAAATTTCTAGGAATACGTTATTTAAGTTAATACTAATTATATTTTTTACAATGTCCTAATAATATCTATTTAATATAAAAATAACAATATTTTTCTGTAACTTAAACTGTGGAAACATTAACTATATACATTTTCTTTGTTTGTTTTTGGTTCGTCTAACAATACAACCGACCACGTGTATGTATATATGTATGTATATATATATATATATATATATATATATATATATATATATATATATAGAGAGAGAGAGAGAGAGAGAGAGAGAGAGACCGTCATGGCTAGGTCATGACATGTTGAAAAGTAACAGTTTGGAAGGAAAGTTTATTAACACATGAAATAGTTTTAAACTGCTGATGTTTTCTCTCTCTATCTCTCTCATCTGCCTGTTAACGTTACTAGTTAAGTGTTCTGATTCACTCATTATGTTTATGTAAAGAAATTCGTATTACATCTTACTGTGCCAAGAATTTAAAAAAAATATTTTATAATTTCCGTCCATCCTGTTTGTTCTCCTAATGTCCAGCTTTTTTTGTCACAAGAAAATATGGTTAGTTTAAGTAAGGAATAATAAACAAGTTTAATCAAAGTGTATTCAGTCTTTATTTAAGTAGAAGCTCATGTCAGTGTGAGAACTACGTTCATCTGGGAGAGTTACGCTCACATTCGACAGAAGCAAAAGTGATGCTCTTCAGAGTTCTATTTAGTTGCAAAAGTGCAACTTTCCTCTCTGTCAGGAATTCATGAAAACTCATTACATACAATCTCTGTAAGATTCTAAGTCTGTAACTATTCCACTTCAGTTTCACCGAAAGTAACATTGTCCTTTTTGGCATGTGTGTATCCTCTATAGACAGTTGGCGATACTCTCTATTCGTTGTTTCAAGCTGTCAAAAAATGTAGGATCAAATGAATGATTCACATGTAATGATTAATCATGTATTATTTTGTCTAAATTCCCTCTTTCAAAACTCGAACTGTTCATTGCTTGAACAGCCTTAATGTTAAAAAAGCCGCTTCCTTTCTTCAATTAGCCAGACTCTTTATGGTATGTTTGGTGTGATTTATGTTTTATTGCAATGGTTCTGTCACTGTTTGAACTTCCAGTGAGTGTCGATCATTGTGCACAGTAACCTACCTTTATTACAAATGTATCACCAATATCAATTGGTTATTATAATTGCGGTAGTCACTGAATCATATAATACGAGTCCAGCAACTAGTTTTGAATTATCTTCAGAATATGTATCTTGAGTCAGTTAAATTCATAAAAGTTTACGGTAATTTGTTCCGGCTGGAAAAAACAAACAACTTTCACTCATGTGTGTGTGTGTGTGTGTGATTGTGTGTATGGGTGTGTGTATGCGTGCGTGCGTGCGTCGTTGTTTATTTATTTTCCCTTACGCGACTATAAAATTAAATTGCAACATTTTAAACATTTATATTGAAATTGACTAGTTCAAAGGTTATCTGCGAATGTTTCTAATCCTCAGGTTTCTTGTACACGTTAATCATGGGCCAGCAGGCCAGCACAAAATGGAGAGATATTCTAGTCACCTGTGTTCTATTGATGAGTAAGTTTTGAATTATCCCATCTTTTACAATCACTATTCAGCTACTTTAAACTTTAGTGTTTTCTCATTTCTCATCTTTTCATATCTAAGTATTAGTATGTTGTTAACAATAAAAGAAATGTTATTGTCACTAAACAAGTCTCAGAACATTAGCGTCAAATCAAAGAAATGCATAGAAATGCGAAGCTGCAGTAAAGCTAATTAGAAGGAAAAATGAAAAAAAAATAGAGAAAAAAACGGTATGGTAACGGTATGGCTTTACGTAATAAGTGGACGACACAATTTAGAAAGACGTTTCAGCTCAATAGGCCTTCAGCAGGAACAACCATTCAACACACACACAGATATGTATTTTCACTCATCTTAATTTTTTACTTATGGAAATGTAACCATCTACTGAAAGCAGTCCATCCATTGAGTCATGCTCTGAGTCTGTTTCTTAAACACTTAAGATTTTGGAATAACTTAATCTTCATAAACTGACTTTGTTGTTCTGTCCATACATTAAATGGCAATGATAATTTAGTTTAGTTTAACTAACAGATCTACATTGCACAACGAACAAATCAATCGTGATTAGATCTCTTCATCAGCATGTTCTTCAAAATAAAGCACACCCGCCAATCCGAAGTGAAGGCGCTGAAGATGGTTTCAGTTCAGATGCACAAACTCCGTACCACAAGCGAAGAACTTGATTCTAAACCCCTTAGTCATTTCTTGCATGGCTCGTCACAGCTGCTCTAGTCTTTTTTATTCCTGACTGTGATCAAGGTACCATTAACCTCACGTTTGAAACAGCAAATGATTCAAAACAGCAAAGATTTAAAACAGCAATGATTTAAAATAGCAATGATTCAAAACAACAATGATTCAAAATAGCAATGATTCAAAACAGCAATGATTTAAAATAGCAATGATTCAAAACAGCAATGATTTAAAATAGCAATGATTTAAAATAGCAATGATTCAAAACAGCAATGATTTAAAATAGCAATGATTCAAAACAGCAATGATTCAAAACAGCAATGATTTAAAATAGCAATGATTTAAAATAGCAATGATTCAAAACAGCAATGATTTAAAATAGCAATGATTCATAACAGCAATGATTCAAAACAGCAATGATTTAAAATAGCAATGATTCAAAACAGCAATGATTTAAAATAGCAATGATTCAAAACAGCAATGATTCAAAACAGCAATGATTTAAAATAGCAATGATTCAAAACAACAATGATTCAAAACAGCAATGATTCAAAACAACAATGATTCAAAATAGCAATGATTCAAAATAGCAATGATTCAAAACAGCAATGATTCAAAACAACAATGATTCAAAATAGCAATGATTCAAAATAGCAATGATTCAAAATAGCAATGATTCAAAACAACAATGATTCAAAACAGCAATGATTCAAAACAACAATGATTCAAAACAGCAATGATTCAAAACAACAATGATTCAAAATAGCAATGATTCAAAATAGTAATGATTCAAAATAGCAATGATTCAAAATAGCAATGATTCAAAATAGCAATGATTCAAAATAGCAATGATTCAAAATAGCAGTGATTCAAAGTAGCAAATTATTCAAAATAGCAATGATTCAAAATAGCAATGATTCAAAATAGCAATGATTCAAAATAGCAATGATTCAAAATAGCAGTGATTCAAAATAGCAAATGATTCAAAATAGCAGTGATTCAAAATAGCAACGATTCAAAATAGCAGTGATTCAAAATAGCAATGATTCAAAATAGCAATGATTAAAAATAGCAATGATTCAAAATAGCAAATGATTCAAAATAACAGTGATTCAAAACAACAATGATTCAAAATAGCAATGATTCAAAATAGCAATGATTCAAAATAGCAGTGATTCAAAATAGCAAATGATTCAAAATAGTAGTGATTCAAAACAACAATGATTCAAAATAGCAATGATTCAAAATAGCAGTGATTCAAAATAGCAATGATTCAAAATAGCAGTGATTCAAAATAGCAAATGATTCAAAATAGCTAATGATTCAAAATAGCAAATGATTCAAAATAGCTAATGATTCAAAATAGCAATGATTAAAAAAAGGAAATGATTCAAAATAATATTGATTTATTGCTTTCATACCATCATCACAGAGCAATGATAACTGCGCCCAACTTTATCTAACTTTCATTCTTGATTTAAATGCAAAAGCTAGTTCGTCATTTGTCCCTGCTACTCTTTCCACGCTTGATACAACCATTCTATTCATGAAATCAGTTTCACTGCGGTCGGGGCATCCCCATATCCGTTCCATCGACCGTCCTGTAAACATCTTGGTAGGGTTCGATTCCAACCGACGGCTCCGGTTCACCCAGCTTTTAATGGGTACCGGATTTTTTTTCTGGGAAATTAAAGCGGCATGGGCGTAATGCCGACCACATTACCCCAAAAATGATGTGCCGAAGGTCTGTAAAAATTTATGGTCACTAACACCATATTCCCTATGCGCCACTTGGCGTGACGGGGGTACTTTACTTTTTTTTTACTTTATGTAAACATTTTATTAATGTAACTGGTTATCTGGTTATGGTAGGCCTCGGTATCACTGCAAACGAATTAAAATCCATAATTGCTCAACCGCCCGTGCCAGTGGAATCATCCGAATTGCTAACACATCTCCCAAGAAAAGAAAGGTAGCTGTAGTCCCCACCATAGCAGTCTCAGCACACGCCAAAAGACATAAGGCGAAACCGCACAGAGAGTGAACACGGCCAACTGTTCCTGTCATACGATATCAGCATTCATCGTAAGCAATTGAAATATCGGAGCATGATCAAAACGGATGAAACAAACAGCTCACGGTGTGCACATAGCACTTAACTCAGTAGCTCCTGCAACAAGCCGGACTTGGAATATGAGGAAACTGCAACAAGGAACACTTTTCAGACATAGCCTTCAATGGTTCCTGCCGCCTATCCATCACATTGCCGGAAGATCACGTCCTCCTGAAAATGATGAACGTCATAGTATTTAAATGTATAGCGCCTGATGATGTTAGGACATCGTGTTTAACTCCAACTCCGAACATACAAAACACAGTTCGTCGTCAGATTATCCCCGATGCACACCAAACGCAAAATCGCAAGATTAGCGCATGGTCGGTCTTGGGACACACGATGATCCATTATGATGACGTAGCACGCACAAAATGTCTGCGCCCATGTATTCATGATTACTCTAGTGAATGCAGACTACAACGAACGAAACATGGTACAAACTTCCCAAAGACGCTGACTTGACTGACTTGACGGAGCCCACCACATTAATGCGTTGGAACTTGTAAATAACTTGCGGCAAACATCTCCATCAAATGGTCACTGAACAGCACTTAGTGTGACGTAAAACGCAGATCAACATTAGACGTTGGAAGGCGCATTCACAACACTTGAATTGTCAAAACGGAGCATTGCCGTGCGTGCAACGCCAATTCAATGGCGCAGATATGACAATTAGAACATCATTTCGACTGGAATGCAGAAAATTGGAACGGAAACCCGAAGTTGATAAGAATCCAAAGCAATTTTCGCAGCGATAGAGAGAACGTGACTCAATTCCGCCATCTTGGAAACGGAAGTCAATTAATGTAAATTGTTGGATTATAGATATGTATGTTATTCCCACAAAGCATTCTGGATCGACTAGATGTTTAATTGAGTTATTGAGTTATTTGCGGATCATCATCATTCCACTCTGAACATGTCCATAGGTGCTCAGATCCCCTCCCCAGCAAGTCTCGCAGTATCCAGCGACTGACGACTCCAGTTCTGTGTTGGTTGATTAGTCTTCTTACACGCCCACTAAGTTTCTCGTTTCTGGTTGTGCCCATCTTAACTCCCATCTCTTTCATCCGAAGGAGTGACGTGGACTCATGGTTGTCGAAGTCCTGTGTCCTTTCCACTTCCCAGAGGGCATTGATGATGTCCGCCCAATCAATTGGTTGACCGTCCTCAACAATAGCACAGCTAGCCAACCTGTCCGCTCTTTCATTTTCCCATCCTCCCGCATGTCCTGGGACGTAGACAAAGGTGACCTTTCATATTTTTGACTTTTGCAATGACTTTACCCATTGCATACGTAAAAAAAAAGTAGTACAGTACCCCCGTCTCTCCAAGTGGCGTATAAGGAATATGGTGTTAGTGAGCATATATTTTACAGACCTTCGGCACATGATTTTTGGGGTAATGTGGTCGGTATTACGCCCGTGCCGCTTTACTTTCCAAGAAAAAAAATCTGATACCCATTTAAGGCTGGGTGAACTGGTAGCCGTCGGTTTGGATCGAACCCTACCTCTTGTACTTTGTAGTCCAGTTCACTAACCACTGAGCTATCGCGGCTCCCCATTGTATACGTACAGATGTTTAATACACCGCTCTAACTGTTTTTAGCAATTGCCCCTGCATTCCATGATTTCCAAATCACTTTTTGAGTTTACTTTAACTACTTTACCAAAAGCGTTTGTTTTACTTTGAAATGCTGATTGTAATTTTTTAATAATGTGCAATAGCTATTTCACTTCATTATCTAGCGTAGACTAACACTTACAAATCTGTGGACTAAACTAAACTAGACTAAAGCAAAATATATGTTGACTAAACTAAACTAAAGTGGACTACTACAAAAACATGTCGAATAAACTAAACTAGAATGGTAAAAAATATTTCCACTAAACTAGACTAATACAAACTATATGTCGACTAAACTAAATTAGACTAATACAGAGATTACATAAATTAATGTAACGTTTATGTTTCTACTGTTCTTACTATATATACTCGAATATATACACACAAACATATTACTCAATTTTCATGCACATACTATTGTTACGTAGAAATCATATCATGTGATGGAAAATGGAAGACATAGGGAATTGGAATGAGAGAAAGAGAGAGAGAGAGAGAGAGAGAGAGAAGAGAGAGAGAGAAGAGAGAGACAGAGAGAGGAGAATTTTAGATCGATGTTTCTGTGTTTAGCTTTCGTGTTTTGATTTCAATATTTATTTTAGAATAGTTTGTGTTTTGTACCTGATGAAGGCTTTTGCCGAAACGTCGTAGTTTGTCTCGTCTCTCTAATAGTTTAGCTGCTTTGTATTTACTGTTTTGTGTTTTTTTTTTACATTTAAAAAAATAGAAAAGACTGCTGTTGCTTAAGAATTTCTTGATCTAACTGTCGCTGCTATCTTTACTGAAATTTAACACCGACAACAGTTACGATCCTTAATCCATCCCAACACTAAAGACAAAGCTACATCATCCTTTCATCTCGTAGAAAAGTCGAAAATTAAAAATATTAATATCACCAAAGTGTATCATTATAAAAGACATTGATCTTCTCACTATTAAAGGTATGTCTAAATAATTTCGTTTTTTTTTTATCGACACCCTACCAAGTTATAATTATTTATTAGTAATTGGGGAAAAAATGTGCTTTGTGTGTTGCTTTTTAATTATTTATTTTTTTTAGCACAGACAAAGAAGGGTATAGTAATTTTTATAAACTCACCGGTCATAATTTTGTGGCAGGTCTGTTCTGGTCCATGAGCCACTGGTTGCTCAATATTGTTTTATAATTTGCATCATGAATGGTACTCATCGCGAGGTCCGTTTTTTCATTAATACATAAATGGTACTCATCGCGATGTCCGTTATTTCATTAATACATGAATAGTTCTCATCGCGATGTCCGTTATTTCATTAATACATGAATAGTTCTCATCGCGAGGTCCGTTATTTCATTAATACATGAATGGTACTCATCGCGATGTCCGTTATTTCATTAATACACGAATGGTACTCATCACGATGACCGTTATTTTATTAATACATGAATGGTTCTTGTCGCGATGACCATTATTTCATTAATACGTGAATGGTGCTCATCGCGATGTCCGTTATTTCATTAATACGTGAATGGTGCTCATCGCGATGTCCGTTATTTCATTAATACGTGAATGGTGCTCATCGCGATGTCCGTTATTTCATTAATACGTGAATGGTACTCATCGCGATGATCATTATTTCATTAATACGTGAATGGTACTCATCGCGATGATCATTATTTCATTAATACGTGAATGGTGCTCATCGCGATGTCATTATTTCATTAATACGTGAATGGTGCTCATCGCGATGTCCGTTATTTCATTAATACGTGAATGGTGCTCATCGCGATGTCCATTATTTCATTAATACGTGAATGGTGCTCATCGCGATGTCCATTATTTCATTAATACGTGAATGGTGCTCATCGCGATGTCCATTATTTCATTAATACGTGAATGGTGCTCATCGCGATGTCCGTTATTTCATTAATACACGAATGGTACTCATCGCTTTCTATTACCTTTTAGCTCCCAGTGGAGCATAGGTCTTCAACAAACACTTTCCAAGTCGTTCTGTTTTTTGCCATTCTTTTAAGATCATTCCATGTCTTCCCCATCATCTTCATCTCTGCCTGTATCTGTCTTCTCCAAGAATTCTTTGGTCTTCCTATTTGTCTTTTCCCCTGGGGATTCCAAAAAAGGGCCTGTTGTGTAATACTCTCAGTTGGCTTCCGTAGTGTCTGTCCTATCCATCGCCATCGTCTTCGCTGTATCTCTTTATCCACTGGTATTTGACCGGTACATTTCCATAATTCCACGTTAGTGACTTTGTCCTGCCATTTCCATCCCTTAATTCTACGCAAGCATCCATTAATGAAAGTCTGTACCTTCGTGATTGTCAATTTTGTCATTCTCCATGTTTCAGAGCGATATAATAGGACCGACTTAACATTTGAGTTGCAAATTTTTATTTTTGTATTTAGCCTAATTTCTTTGGATTTCCATATGTTTCCCAGTGCAATGAAAGCTCCTCTTGCTTTTGATATCCTTATTTTGGTATCATTTTCTGCTCCTCCCTCTTTATATATACTACTGCCCAGATATATATAAGATTGTACGTCTAGTAGAGGTATTTCTCCTAGTTTTATTTGGTTATTGCCAACTGCATTAATTCTCATAATGTTGGTCTTATCTCTATTAATCTTTAGTCCTAGCTGTTGTGATCTCTCATCTAATATACTCATTTTATCCTGCATCTGTTGATGGCTGTGTGATAGGAGAGCTATGTCATCAGCAAAGTCTAAATCATCAAGTTGTTTGGTCAGTGACCACTGGATCCCATTTCTGTTGTTTTGAGTTATTTTACATAATCCAATCTATGGCCAGTAGAAAGAGAAATGGAGACAGGAGGCATCCTTGCCTTACTCCTGTTCTTATTTCAAATGCTTCTGTAAGTTGTCCTTCATGCACCACACTACATTTTGTTCCTTCATACATTGTTTTTATCAGGTTAATAAACTTTATGGGGATTCCGTAATGACTCAGCAAATTCCAAAGCATTCTTCTGTCTAAACTATCAAATGCCTTTTCGTAATCTATGAATCCAATATAAAGTGGGGATTTTAGTTCTAAACTTTGTTCAACTATTATACGTAGGGTAGTTATTTGATCAGCACATGATCTGTTCTTCCTAAAACCTGCTTGTTCATCTCTCAAGTGTTTCTCTATAGCCTCTTTTAGTCTCTCCAGAATGATTCTGCCTAATATTTTTCCTGGCACTGATAGTAGCATAATTCCCCTATAATTTGTGCACTCCTGTAAACTTCCTTTCTTTGGTAGTTTGATCATATAACCTTCTCTCCAGTCTTTAGGTATTTCTTCCCTCTCCCAAATTTTATCCAATAGATCATGTAACATCTTGGTAGAGGTGTTAATATCTGCTTTGATGGCTTCCGAAGGAATTTCATCTGGTCCTGTGGCTTTACCATCTTTTAATAGTTTGATGGCTTTCATTATTTCTTCTTTGCTTGGTTTTCCGCAGTTAACATGTAACTCTTCTTCTGCTGGTAGTATATCTGGAGGATTATTTGAGCCGGGTCTGTTCAAAGGTTCTTCAAAGTGTTCTTTCCATCTCTCCATTTATTCCCTTATATTACTAAACAGATTTCCTTTCTTGTCTTTGATAAAGGCGTTGATCTGTTTGTATTTTCCACCTAATTTCTTTGTGCTGTTGTACAGTTCTTTCATATTCCCTTTATTTGCTGCTTCTTCTGCCTCTTTAGCTAGTTCATCTATATATTTCCTCTTATCCCTTTTAATGCATCTTCTCACTTCTTTGTTCACCTAGACTTGTTCATGTTTGTGAAGTTTTTTCGGCTTATTTTTTTTTTTACAATATGGGATAGCCAGTCCCATGCCTAACCCTCCTTTCTCGCCTCTTACGAACATGCCTGGTAGGGTACAGCACCGCTATTCTTACTCCCCTTTCGGGCCCCGACAGCGCACGGTACTCATCGCGATGTCCATTATTTCATTAATACGTGAATGGTGCTCATCGCGATGTCCATTATTTCATTAATACGTGAATGGTGCACAACGCGATGTCCGTTATTTCATTAATACATGAATGGTTCTCATCGCGATGTCTGTTATTTCATTAATACATGAATGGTTCTCATCGCGATGTTTGTTATTTCATTAATACATGAATGGTTCTCATCGCGATGTCCGTTATTTCATTAATACATGAATGGTGCACTACGCGATGTCCTTTATTTCATTAATACATGAATGGTTCTCATTGCGATGTCCGTTATTTCATTAATACATGAATGGTTCTCATCGCGAGGTCCGTTATTTCATTAATACATGAATGGTGCACTACGCGATGTCCTTTATTTCATTAATACATGAATGGTTCTCATCGCGATGTCCTTTATTTCATTAATACATGAATGGTTCTCATCGCAATGTCCGTTATTTCATTAATACATGAATGGTGCACAACGCGATGTCCGTTATTTCATTAATACATGAATGGTTCTCATCGCGATGTCCGTTATTTCATTAATACATGAATGGTTCTCATCGCGATGTCTGTTATTTCATTAATACATGAATGGTTCTCATCGCGATGTCCGTTATTTCATTAATACATGAATGGTGCACAACGCGATGTCCGTTATTTCATTAATACATCTTCTTCTAGATCTTATCTCCCACTGGCTACTTTCAAGTGTCTTTGCTCTTTGCTTAAGGAGTAGTGGAGTTATTGTTTAGTAGTGACGGTGTTTCATGTTAATAATATTTTATCTGCTGTTTTTAATATGGTCCTATACTGATTCCTTCTAGGATGTAAAACTTCTTGCTACCGCTTGTGTTGTTTGCTCTCGTCAACGATTTCTTCTATTGCCTTGTCTATAGCCATGACTTATGTCTTGTCTTTACTAACTATGACATTAAGGAGCTTTACGCATTTGTACAGAGTGCGGCGCGTTCAATAAAACCGTGTGAACGTAACTACCCGCCATATTCACATAACACAATTAGTTTAATGAAATAGTATAAAGATCGGGATGGACACTTTTTTGGTTGCTGCAAAGGGGGCTGAGCCCATAGGGGAATGCCCCGTCTGCAGTGAAGCCATTCCGTTCTTAAGTCTAACTATCGCTTTGTAACCTTTTCTTGTTCTGGCCAGATACTTTTAACGTTGCTTGATGCTTTAGTTCGTTTCCTAATGTCGGTATATCTTCTCTGAAAAGAAGCTCGTTAATGTTATCTTTATTTACGTTAAATATCTTACAAGTGTGGTCTGTGTGCTGAATGATCGTGGTAATAGTACACACAGTTCTAGTACTCCGGATCCAATGGTAATTCTGAGTAGCCAGCGTTGGTTCTTATTTGCTTCCTCTGTTTCATTAACCTTCCACACATTGTTATGATGGTCGTTTGCTCCGTATTCCTTTAATAACTGCCATTGACTTAGTCTTTCTAGGAGACACATAACAATAAATGAATATTATTATGGAGGGAAACTTCCCAGGCGATAGATCCGCGAATCATGTCATGAGAAGAGGTATGTTTACATCACTCGGAAGAAAAATTACAAATAATCAACAGAAAAAAAAACAAAGATCAATAGATGGTCCGAAGCAGGAGCGAACTCATACTTCTCGGCACAGCGCCTTGCCACGAGAAATCAAACTCTAGAGCACATTGCTAACACAGCTATCTAAAAAACATAGCTATCATTGTCGATGTTCTTCACGCAGGTGTAATCATGACTATAGCAGAGGGTTACAACATAACTCGGAACAAATTGTGTATCTGTATTTTTCTATTAAGACAAGTATCTCCCCGGATAGGGTAGGGCTGAATACGTAGTCTTTATACTCTGTCGAATGTCTTTTCGGGCGACAAATAGTTATAACAAATATTATATTCAATTGTATCTTAGTGAGTTGTCTTAAAGCAAAGATAACTTTCCTCTTTCCCTGAAATCCATGGGCGCTTAAGATAGTTGAGGTTCATTTGATTATTATAAGACTTATTTAAAAGAAACTGCTCACATTTTTCCTGTGTGGTTTATGTGCAATAATTCTCATATTGTTTACAAACTCTTTTGCTGAGTGTTTCCCTTGCGGTTTTAGAGTTAGTTTATGTTGACTCGCTAGGTTGTATACAACTAATACATCAACTACTATTACTACAACTAATTACTACTACAATTACAACTAATACATCAACTACTATTACTACAACTAATTACTACTACAATTACAACTAATACATCAACTACTATTACTACAAATAATACTACTACAATACAAAATAATACATCAACTACTATTACTACAACAAATTACTACTACAATTACAACTAATACATCAACTACTATTACTACAAATAACTACTACTACAATTACAACTAATAATACATCAACTACTATTACTATAAACTAATTACTACAACAATTACAACTAATACATCAACTACTATTACTACAAATAACTACTACTACAATTACAACTAATAATACATCAACTACTATTACTATAACAAATTACTACTTGAATTACAACTAATTTAGTAACTAGTTCAACAACAACTAACACAACAAACGAATGCTGCTACAACAATTATTGCTACAAAAATTGCAACTATTGATTCATCAATCTTCTATTTCAGATCTTCCCAACTTGGTAACGGGACAACAGCCATTACAATTCGTTCCCAGCAACTCTAAAACCGTGTATGTGTATGAGGACCATGCTATAAACACAACTATTGGCAACCTGACACTAATTGGAGGAAACAACCCGAAAATTACATCACAAAACAACTACGTCGACGTGAATGTAACCAGTCAGGGAACAGATTTCATGAACGCTGACATTATTCTAACAATGCAACTAAATTATGAAAATGTAAGTTGATGATTACTTTGTTACTCAACTACATCTGAATAGATAGCTATCATTGTTACTATTTCTTAATTATAACACATCAAAGTGATGTAGAAAACCAGGGTAATTATGTATTTTTTATTTACTCAAAATTATAAACATAACAATACAGTTTGTCCATCTGTGCATTGATGGAAAGCATCACGTTTCATATTTTGTTATCAAATCTCTAGTCCCCATGATAAAAGTAATCGTGTCCTAGAATCTCTTCACTTATTTCAGAGTTTAATGTTTTTCACGTGAATACTACATAGGCCAGGATTTTGTTTTTACTTCATAGAATATGCATTTTGTGAGTTCATTTACAGTAATTTACAAATCGTATATTTCACAAGCTAGATTAATTGTAAATTATTTTGTGAAATTTATCCTCATTTTTTGTTCTTACGTGGTGATCGTCTGCAAAAAAGTAGTCCTTTCGGAAGTCTCCTTCATTCACAGAGTTTATATTCTCTAATGACTTCTCTTCATAATATACACACACACACACACACACACACACGCACACACATGAAGCTTTTATTTTCATTTAAAACATTTAACAGGATAAATCGATATCGATAGGTCTGTCTCATTCCTGTCGTTAATTAGAGTAGATAGGTCAGTTCATTATATGTTTAGCCCCAATACAGCACGTTTAATTCGGCAATCGCTTAGGTATTGCATAATCTTTTAATATGGACAAGAGTTTGTTCCCATCTACTCTATTTAAATATGTTTCCCAATATGTAAAATGCTATGTATCCATCGTGTTCCACAGACATCATCGTCATCATTTGGCTTGTTCCTGTTGAAACTTGGCCTTCATGACATACTCTGAAGCTTTCTTTATCATTCTCAAGATGTCCAGCATTTGCTGCAGTAATTCCATCTCGTCTGTGATGTCTTGCACATACTTTCTTCTAGGTCTTCCTCTCTCGTTTACCAGGAACTATGCCCTCCAGAATTATCTTCTCTAGGTCATTATGCTGTTTTAAATTTCAGAAATATTTTATTTACCGTTTTTATATTCTTTATGAACCAGCTTCTGGAATTTTCAGTTCTTGCAAAATCGACATGTTTGTTCTTTTCTCAAAGCGTTGTTAATATTCTTCTGTAACACTTGGATTCGGAGACATCAGATTACTTTTTTAGGTTTCAAATCGATGCATTTCTATGAAAAAATACAGGCTTTTAAAAACGTAAGTTTTTTTGTTACATCAGTAGTTTGATATAAATGCTGCACATATTTAATGCACATATAACCATATTCAGCCTTCTTCTAATCTCGTTGATAATAATTCGTTTAGAATGTAACGGAAATCACTACAGCTCTGTTTTTCTAGATTCAACATTTGGTCTTACTTAGCTGAAATTTTATATAACAATATTTTGTTTCATCAGCACAAACACAAAACAGACTATTCAAATCAAATGTACTATCAACCCTTACGTATGCGTGTGAAAGCTGGAAAACAACAAGAGACATAGAAACAAAGTTGAACGCATTCGAAAATAAATGTCTAAGGAAAATACTTGGTATAGCGTGGAACGAATTCAAAACAAACGAGGAAATTAGAGAAATCGCCAATCAACCACTAATATCTTTTCAGTAATGAAGAAAAGACGATGGTCATATGTTGGGCTTGTGATGAGAAGATGATAATAACCGAACAGCAAAGCAAGCCATCATATGGGAAACAACAGGTAAGAGGAAAAGAGGAAGACCCAGAGAGACACTGAGAAGAACATTGATGAGAGAGGCAAGAGCAGCAGGATTCGGCTCCCTCAATTAGATAGAACTGCTTGCACAGAACAGAGACAAATGACGAGATTTGATAAAATATCTTTAAAAGAATTGAAAACTGCTAGAACAAAAATTAGATAAAATGAGTATCTTGGTCTACGCCCTATGGGCTGGCTACGGCTCGTAAGGTCAATAGATTGGATGGATGGATGGATGGAGATGGGTGGATATTACTTCTGACAACTACATGTTTGTTTGTCATTTCATGACATATCATATAGATTGCTTTATATCGAGCATATTTATGTACGCTTATTTTATTTGTCCATTTCTTTTGTGTGTGTAATAGCTTGATCAGCGTCCATGTTTTTTAATCGTATCTTCTTTACGTTTCTCCCTACATCTGTCTCATATTTAAATAAAAGTATAAACTCTATTTCATTACAGACAACGCCGTACCTTCATTGAATGTGTCGGTCTCAAATTGTAACTACTTATGTTATTCTAATTACAGGATGCAACTAGAAAGTTTACGTGTTTTTTCTCGGGTACAGATAGTGACAGTAGTGTAAGTGTATTTGTGTCATTATTTCTAATGGTTATTGTTTTGTATTATTTTATATGTGTTTGTATTGGTTGGTTGTACATTTTAAAAGCCCAGAATTTAGTGATAAAGATTCTTCATAAAAATTGTCTGAGCAGTAACCCAGACACACACACACGCGCGCGCACATACATAGATACACGAGCACGCACACACACACACACACACACACACATAAATGCACAGAGGAAGAGAAAAAGAGAGTGAAATTTGTAAAAGAAAACGACAGTTTTACTGCTGAGCTAGAAATCCTGACCCTTAAATACACATTTCCTGCCCCTCAATTGCTCTTCTCATAAGTGAGCACCAAGGTAAAAGTAAATTAGCGCTAAGTCATTTTATCATTCCTAATGCACGTGGGAGACAATGGACACATTGAAAAAGCACATGCTAATTTCACATTTTGACATAAAGTAAACCAAATTTATTCCAGCATGTCTAAAATCTTAAACATTTCTGTGCGGTCTTTCTACGGAGTTTTGAATATATTAAAAGTAGGTAATGGAATCGAGCGAAAAGAAGATGGTGAGAAGTCAATAATTTTAGACACAAAGTAGCGTCGGCGTCTCGCCCTAACCATTCGAGCTTCGTTAGTGCAGAGTCTAGAAAACATGCGACCAGCATGATAGAGAAGAGAAGCTCAGATCTATCTATTACTACTGTCAACCTGCAACTACACAGGATGAATCATATACAGAGAGAGAGAGAGAGAGAGAGAGAGAGAGAAGAGAGAGAGAGAGAGAGATAACTATGAGAGATAACACAAACAAACAAGAAAGAGATCCAGAAAGAGAGAGAGAGAAGATTAACTTTATCAAAATAACTTTCAAAATTCACAACAACTTAATATCATAACTGGTTGCATAACGTCAGAATTCTAGGGAGGCTATTGCCATTTTTTTCAGTTGAATATTCTGTTTTCTCTTATCCTGCTCAAAATAAATACTCGGAATAAAGACTCTGTAACATCTGTACGATATCAACCTATAAACACGGTCAGTAATTAAAATTTTGCGCAGGGGTGTCAGCAAGAGGTGCACCTATTTTGTTTTTTACAGAAATTTTCTCGATACTCTATTGGGACACCTACAACGCAGGTTCCAAAATGTGTTAATTGTGACATAAAAATGACCACAAGCAAACAACTCCTACCATCATAGCAAGGCTGCAACAGGAGAATGTGACAAATGAAGTGGTACAACCACAGTTCCGACATAAATATAATTGGAAACGTTTTTGCACTACTCAAAAATTATTTTCAAGACAGTGGACTCAAAGACGTTGAACATTTGAAAAAGGCAGCTGGAAAAACAATGAACATTCTGATTTACAATTACCTAGAAACACTTCTTGGAAATAGGCTTATCAAATAACACAGAACTGGAGTCGCCATTCGCTGGACACTGCGGGACTTGCTGAGGAGGGGATCTGAGCACCTATGGTCATGTTCGAAGTGTAATGATGATGACCCGCAAATAACTCAATAACTCAATCTGAGCACCTATGGTCATGTTCGAAGTGTATTGATGATGACCTGCAAATAACTCAATCTGAGCACCTATGGTCATGTTCGAAGTGTAATGATGATGACCTGCAAATAACTCAATAACTAAATACCTCAGATTCAGCCTTTGTTCGAAGATGACGCGATTTTGTTCTGAAACAACTGTAATAGATGGGGCATATAAATCAATCTGACATAGTTTTTATTATGGTTACCTAGTTTAATGATGTTTACTTAGTTTTTATAATTACTTAGTTTTTATTATTGTTTATACTTTTTATTATGTTCAGTTTTTATTTGTTTACTTAGTTTTATTATTGTTTATTAGTTTTTATTATTGTTACTAGTTGTTAATACTAGTTTTTATCTGTTACTTAGTTTTTATTATTGTTACTTAGTTTTATTATGTTACTTAGTGTTATTATTGTTTACTTAGTTTTTATTATTGTTTACTTAGTTTTATTGTTTACTTAGTTTTATCTATTAGTTTTTATTATTGTTTACTTAGTTTTTATTGTTTACTTAGTTTTATTATGTTTACATAGTTTTATTATTGTTTACTTAGTTTTTATTATTGTTTACTTAGTTTTTATTATTGTTTACATATTTTTTATTATTGTTACTTAGTTTATCATTGTTTGCTTAGTTTGTATTATTGTTTACTTAGTTTTTATTATTGTTTACTTAGTTTTTATCATTCTTTACTTAGTTGTATCATTGTTTACTATTTTTATTATTACTTAGTTTTTATCATTGTTTACTTAGTTTGTATATGTTTACTTAGTTTTTATCATTGTTTACTTAGTTTTTATTATTGTTTACTTAGTTTTTATCATTGTTTACTTAGTTTTTATTATTGTTTACTTAGTTTTTGTTATTGTTTACTTAGTTTATTATGTTTACTTAGTTTTATTATGTTTACTTAGTTTTATTATTGTTTACTTCTGTGAGTGTTCGTCTGTCTTTACTCTCACAAAGGAAATCGAGAA
Organism: Megaustenia siamemsis; assembly: GCA_032433765.1. Taxonomy (NCBI): domain Eukaryota; kingdom Metazoa; phylum Mollusca; class Gastropoda; order Stylommatophora; family Ariophantidae; genus Megaustenia; species Megaustenia siamemsis. Next base: position 47,885,353 of record JAVIAB010000073.1, read on the forward strand.
ATGAAAATGTTCTTATTGTTTATAGGTTGAATATATTAAAAGTATACCACTGGCGGCATCTTCTTCTGTTTGATCTTGACAAATGTCTGAGAATCATCATGTGCCATTCCAGTTGGCGTAGACGATCATGTCCTTCCACAATTTTTTATTGACAGTTCATCATATCAATTCTGATGTTCACTGTTTTCCAAGCCATGACACCAAGCTATCTGCTATCTTCTCTCTCTGTCGTCCGCCATCTCTCTTTCCCTGTAATTTGCCAGGTGTAACCAAGTATTACAACTTTCCTCTTCTCATGATGTGACCGAAAAAAATGTTGATTGTTTCTTTCTGATGTTTTTTTTAGAAGTTCCTTCTTTGTATTGGCCTGTTTGAGAATTTCCTCGTTGGTCTTTTTAACTGTCCAGGAACTCTCAACATTCTTCAGAGAAATCCCATCTCTATGATCCCTAATCTTCTTTTCATTTGTTTGATACTGTCCATGGTTAGCTTCCATAATTTAGAATAGGCTCCATATAGCACTAATTAACTCTTTTTCTCACTTCTTGAGAACAAAATACGATTAATACAATATTTTCGAAGTAAACCTGATTATTTATCTTGGAGGCACCCACGATCGAAACACTGGCACCAGCTGGACTTGATACTTGTCAGACGCCCTTTCCTCAAATCTGTAATTAACACACGGTCATACCACAGTGCAGACTGCCACTCGGATCATTCTCTAGACTGCTGCAAACTCAAGCTACTGACCAGGAGGTTCCACTATGCCAAGCAGCCAAAGAAAAGACCTCGCCTAGACACTAGCAAGCTAACACATTCTGGATTGGTCGAGCAGTTCAACAAGACCCTCAAGGAGTCGCAAAGCGCTCTTGAATACAACACCAGCGCTGTCGAAAAATGGGAGCATCTCCGCAATGTCATCTACATCAACGCGGTTAGCATCTTTGGAAAAATGACTCTTCAGTCTCACGATTGGTTTGAAGCCAACTCCTATGTTATGACTCCCGTAATCGAAGCTAAACGCGTGGCCTTCTTAGATCACAAGCGCGCACCTAATGCAAATACTCTGCAGGCTATTAAAATTACCAGAAACAAAATCCAGCAAACAGCTCGACGCTGTGCTAATGAGTACTGGCTCCAGCTTAGAGACAGCATCCAGACTGCATCTCAAACTGGAAACCTAAAAGTAATGTAAGATGGCACAAAGAAAGCCTTTGGACCAACAAAATACACTATTGCCTCACTAAAGTCATCCACTGGGGAGAAAATAACAGATAGAGGCAAAAAGATGGAACGATGGGTGGAACATTATTCTTCACTTTTTCAATAGAAAACACTGTTATACCAAACGCCCTTGACGCTATACAATGTCTCCCACTTATGGAAGAGTTGGACATTGAACCAACCGTAGAGGAACTTAGCAAGGCCAGAGATAGCTTGGCCACAGGCAAGGCTCCAGTACAAGATGGGATCCCTCCCGATCTGATTAAATCCTGCAAAAGTGCTTTAATACATCCCCTGCTTCAAGTACTACATCAATGCTGGAAAGAGAAAGCCATTCCTCAAGATATGAGAGACTCCGTGATTGTAACTCTCTACAAAAATAAAGGAGATAGAAGCGACTGCAAAAACTACAGAGGCATCTCCTTACTCAGCATTGCCGGCAAGACCTTCGCCAGAGTCATCTTAGGAAGGCTACAAAAACTCGCAGAACGCGTATAACCTGAATCGCAATGCGACTTTAGATCCGGAAGATCAACTGCAGACATGATTTTCTCCTTACGCCTACTTCAAGAAAAATCTTGAGAGCAGAAAACGCCTCTCTTCATCGCCGTTATCGACCTTACAAAGGTATTTGATCTTGTCAGCAGAGAAAGTCTATTGAAAATACTTTCCAAAATAGGCTGCCCACATACTCTACTGTCGCTAGTAAAATCGTTTCATGAGGACATGAAGGGCACCATCCAATACGACGGCAGCACATCACAACCCTTCGGCATACGCAGCGGTGTAAAGCAGGGATGCGTTCTTGCTCCAACTCTATTTGTAATCTTCTTCGCTGTTCTGTTAAAACATGCATTCTCACATGCGAATGAAGGAATATATCTGCATACTAGATCCGATGGTCGATTGTTCAATATCTCAAGACTAAAGGCAAGGTCTAAGGTCAGACATATCTCTATTAGAGATCTGTTATTTGCTGACGACGCTGCACTTGTCACACAAAGTCAGGAAGAACTCCAGAGCATGGTACATCGCTTTTCACATGCCTGCCGAGACTTCGCTCTAACAATAAGTTTGCAGAAAACTAACATACTAGGTCAGGACGTCGAAGCAGCACCTGAAATCTCTATCGACAACTATAAACTTGATATCGTGCGGCAGTATAACTACCTGGGGTCCATCATCAGCGACAGACTATCTTTAGATACAGAAATTGACACTAGAATTGGTAAACCCGCTACCACCTTGCCCGTCGTTCTAGGAGTGTCTGGCAAAACAGCAAACTGACAATTAAAACAAAAGCCGCAGTGTGCAATGCCTACATAATTAGTATCCTCCTGTATGGCAGCGAATCTTGGACAACCTATGTAAAGCAGGAGAGAAGGCTAAATCGATTCCATATTCGATGTCTACGCCGTATTCTTGGTATCACCTGGAAGGATAAAGTGACAAACGTGGAGACCTGAATCGCACAGGCCTACCGAATATCTACACAAGCTAAAACAACGTAGGTTACGCTGGCTTGGCCATGTACACCGTATGAAAGATGGCCGCATACCGAAAGATATACTCTACGGACAACTTGCAGATGGTAAAAGAACTAAGGGGCACCCAAAACTTCGATTTGTAGATGTGTGTAAACGCGACATGAAGACTCTGAACATAAACCCTGCAGCATGGGAAGACATTGCTGCAGACCGCAATCTCTGGAAACACACTCTAAAGGTTCACCTCAAAGAAGAAGTAGACAGATTCATGGAGAAATAGATTACACGACGAAAGAAAAGAAACGAAAAAATAACATTTCTAGGGGAGCTGAAAAATCTATAGTCAACTGTGACTGACTGAGGCTACTACTACTACTAAACCCGTTCTCACATAGCAGTGTCACAATTTTATCACTGTCAAGTGATATCTTTTGGACTGTTCTTTGTTATGTTTTAGAAAAAAGAATACTATCTGGTAAAACCAAAAAACTGAAAAGATTAGATGAATCCCTCTTTGTGTTGACTGCATTTTATTTTTTTTCTCAGATTAAAATAAGCGTAAAATAGAATGTTGTAATTATGGTTATGGAAGACCCCGGTATCACTGCAAAGGAATTAAAATCCATAATTGCTAAGCCGACCGTGCCAGTGGAATCATCCGAATTAACATCGTATCTCCAAACAAAGAAAGGCAGCTGCAGTCCCCATCATATCAGTCTCAGCACACTCCAAAAGTCATAAGGCGAAACCGCACAGAAAGTTTACACAACCATCTGTTCCCTGTCATACGATATCATCATTCATCGTAGGCAATCGGAATATCGAAACACAATCCGGATGAAACACACATCTCACGGTGTACACAGAGCACTAAACTCAGTAGCTCCGAAAGCAAGCCGGACTTGGAATATGAGGAAACTGCAATAAGGAACATTTTTCAGACTGAGCCTCATTTGTTCTTGCCGCCTACCCGCCATATTGACCGGTATACCAATGATGACGTATTGTGGGAAAGCTTAGAGTAAAATTAAAAACAACAAAACGAGCCTCAGTTAACATCAAGTTAAATTTAGATTTACTAAAATCAGACAAGAAGCTGCAAGACAAATATAAAAGCACAATTAAGAACCTGTACAATGCAATAGAGAAGATACAAAGCATTGATGAACAGAGGGAAATGCTAAAAGAATCAATGCAACAAACATCAAAAGAGTTCATACAACCAGTGAGGACAATTTCAAGAAAGAAATGGATGACAGATGACATTTTGCAGCTAATGGATACAAGAAGAAGACGTAAAGAAAATAAAGATGAGTATAAGAGATTACATAAAGAAATTGTAGTAAAATGCAATGAAGCAAAAGAAGCATGGCTTAGAAAGAGAAGCAAAGAGATTGAATTGCAACAAAAAGAAGATGCTAAAGCTATATACAAACAAATTGAGGAATTAACGGAATAAAAACGCAATCAAAAAATGGATGTCTAAGATCAAAGGATGGAGAAAAGTTGATTGATCAAGAAAACATAAGGGAACGATGGACAGAATACATTAAAAATCTTTATAATGGTGAACGAACGGAAGTAAATATTAAGGATAATGGAGAGGGACCAGAAATACTCAGAAAGAAGTGGAAGATGCTTGAGCAATATGAAAGCAGCAAAGCTCCTGGACCAGATAATATAACTAAAGAAGAGATTGAAGCCATGGGTGATTTTGGAATAGAAATAATAAAAAAAATATTGAATGATATCTGCAACAGTGGATATATACCAGACGACATACTCAAATCAATATTCATAGCCCTACCAAAGAAATCTGGTGTGATTGAATGCGATGATCATCGCACAATAAGCCTAATCATATGACTAAGATATTACTAAGAATCATCATGCAAAGAGTGCGAAACAAAATCACTCCAGAAATTAGCGATGAACAGTGTGGTTCTGTTAGAAATAAAGGAACAAGCAATGCCATTTATACCATAAGATCTTTAGTAGAAAGAGCGATAGAAGTGAAAACAGACCTATACCTATGTTTCATAGATTACACCAAGGCATTTGATAAAGTAAAGCACCTAGAAATAATCAAAATTTTAGAAAGCATAAACGTAGACAGCAAAGATCTAAGAATAATAAAGAACATGTACTTGCAACAAACAGCGGCCATACGAACTGGAAACCAATTGGGAATGTTTCAAGAAATAAAACAGGGTGTTAGACAGGGTTATGTGCTGTCACCAGATTTGTTTAATATTTATAGAGTGATTATTTTAAGATCCATAAGGGGCATACCTGGAATAACAATTGGAGGTCATAATATAAATAATCTAAGGTATGCTGTTTATACAGTCTTAATCGCTAAGAGTAAAAATGAGTTACAAGAAATGTTGGACATTATAGTGAAGAAAAGCAAAAATAAAAGCTCAGCCTTAATTGCAAAAAGACAGAGGTAATGGTAACAACAAAGAAAAAGACATCACCTCAGTGCAAAATAAAGACAAGTGGAACAATATTAAAACAGGTAAATGGATTTAAATATTTGAGAACTTTGTTAACCTCAGACGGAAGATGTACGAAAGAGGTGAGATGCAGAATGGCTCAGGCAAAAGCAGCTTTAAAAAGATGAGGAAAATACTATGCAATCCATTTTGGACAATAGAAACAAGAAAAAGAGTTTTTAAATGTTATGTAGAGCCAGTCTTAACATATGGATGCGAAACATGGACAATATGACAACAGACAAGAAAATCACTGGAGTCTGTAGAAATGTGGTTTTACAGAAGAATGTTGAGAATACCATGGACAGCTAAGAAGAGTAATGAAAACGTTCTGAAAGAGGTCAAAGCAAAAAGAGAGCTAATTTCCAATATTAGGAAGAAACAATCGTCATTTTTTGGCCATGTAATGAGAAGAGAACAACTGGAATATATTGTAACAACCGGAAAAATGAGGAACGAAGAGATAGAGGGAAGCAAAGAGAAAAAAATAACAGACAGCCAAAGAGAATGGATTGGCAGAAGGTCAACAACAGAAATGAAAAAATAGCTGCCGAGATCGAAAATTGTGGAGAGACATGATCACCTACGCCAGTAGGCCCGGTACTTGATGATGATATACATTGTTCTATCCCCTGTATGAACCACATATCTGAATGTACTCACCTGTACTCTAACATATTGTGTAATCAAAGCAAGCCTTCTGTAAACTTGTGATAGTTCTTCTATGAGCAAACAAAGAACAAATACTATATTTTGTTTGATTTAATTTCCTGTCATAGGAAACATTATTTGTAGCTTGCAAGTTAACAGTTAGCACATGTACAAGACTTTTCTTCTATCTGTAGGTTACTGGTATTATGGTAACTCAAAGAGTGTACGTGTACGTGAGAGATGTGAATGAGCCACCCGTGCTACAGAATCAGCCTTACTCAGTGAATGTCCTGGAGGTAGGTTTGGGCTACTTCTCAAAATTTTTCTTTCTCTTCTGTTGTTTTTCGACACAAACAAACACACGGACGTGTAGTTTTTTTCTCATCGTTTGTGCTTAAAGTGTTTCTTTAAAACTTTTTAAAAATGTATTTGTAATTTGCAAAATAGTTTTATTGATTGTTTGTGAGATAAATGACTGAATGCTAAATTTTGTCACAAAAACATTTATCAGGTCTATGTTTACAATTGTTCATAATTAACCCATTCTTTGTAGGTAGTTTTGATGCAGTAAGTAGAAAGTAAAGTACCCCTGTCACGCCAAGTGGCGTATAGGGAAATATGGTGTTAGTGACCCTATATTTTACAGACCTTCAGCACATGATTTTTGGGGTAATGTGGTCGGTATTATCCCGTGCTGCTTTACTTTCCCAGAAAAAAAATCCGGTACCCATTTAAGGCTGGGTGAACCCGGAGCCGTCGGTTGAGATCGAACCCTACCCCTTGTCCTTTGTTGTCAAGTTCACTAACCACTGAACTATCGCGGCTCCCTAGTTTTGATGCAGGCTATCAATTATAATTAGATACAGCGGTAGATTAGTGCACAATCCGATCTACTGAAGACAAGAAATCGAGTTAGATCCCTCGAGTGACCGGTTTCTAGGTTCACCCAGCCTTAATAGGTACAGGATTTTTGTTCTGACAAATAATAACAGTACCCAAAGTTTTGACAATATTTTTAACAATACAGGCACTAACATCTTATTCCCTAAATGGTATACATCCAGGCGTGATGGGTTCTTTCTTTTCTTCTCAATCCATCACTCATCTGGACTGATACATGTCCTGGATAATATACAAACACTAATCCGCCAGTTTTGAAGATTGTATTTTCCAACTATTATTTTTTCATCTGTACATCTATAATTTCCTGAAGAAAGTACAATAATCACCATTACAAGTCCTAATATGGGACTGGAGATTAAGGTAGTATCGGCTCAGACATTTTTTTTCTATACATTATTGCAATGGTTAAGTCCACTTTCTTTCTTTATGATTTATATTGTCAACATATCATGCACGTCTCATCTTTATTTAAACTTACGCCACCCATGCACGCAATAAATGTAACATGATATATCTTCTTCACTATTATTGGTTATAAATTCTTTTAAAATTTCGAACTTCCCAAATGCCTAGATTTGAGCATTCCATCTCATGTGTTACGTTGACATGCTCGGTAAAATTAAATCAAATATTTTCTTCTTTGTTCGTCCATTTATATTCCTTAATTACAATTCCGTTCTATGATCTGATAGCATCCGTGTAGCTTTAGGGCTAGGTAACATATGGAAATCCAAAGAAATTAGGTTAAATACAACAATTGTCTACTCCAATGCCCATCATCATCATCATCATGTGCCATACCAGTTGGCATAGGCGATCATGTCCTTCCACAATCTTTTATCTACAGTGCATCGTATCAGTTTAAAAAAAAAAACTACATATACAATTTTTAGCCTATCAAGAAACACACTCTCTACAAACTTGAAGATAAAAGACCATACACTCCCTATTGACCAAAACCCAACATATCTTGGCGTCACCATGAATTGCAGAATGACTTGGAAAAATCAGATAGACAGAGCAAGGGAAAAAGCCAGAAAACGAACAAATGTTATGAAGAAATTGGCAGGAACGGACTGGGGGGGGGGGGGGGGTCAGACTGCAATATTTGAAAAGACTATAAGTAGGAAAAGTCAGACCAGTTCTAGAGTATGGAGTCACAGCCTGGGCTATGGCTTCCAAATCACACCTTAGCAAAATTAACAGAACACAGAACCAAGCTGCCCGTATCATCACTGGTGCTATGAAATCTACACCTATCAAGACTCTAGAAACAGTAACAGGTTTACAACCCTTAGATGACAGACAGGTCACTAAAGTATTGCAACAAGCGAAGAAATATAAAAAGGCTCCTTAGTTACCCAATGCACCAAAGAATAACTGGTTCCGGAATTGTACGACTAAAGAGGAGCAACTTCACTGCAATTGCCAATGAACTAACTACTGGAGACCCAGTATTTCCCAAACAATATCGAAACCCTTGGGCACATCTGATATGTTTCCTCATAGAAAGCATAAAGTACCAAAACTTAAAGAAAATATAACAGGAATCATGAAAAAAGGCACCCAATCAGACACAGAAAGAAAACAGACGCAGAAAAACACATACACGATACCTACCCACAGGACTCTTGGAACCACATATACACAGATGGCTCTGCTACAAATGCCACCAGAAATGAAGGGGGAGGTGTGTTCTTGACGCTGAATAATCAGGACGAGATCACCAAGTCAATAGCTACTGGAAAATTCTCAAACAACTTTAAAGCAGAAACTGAGGCCATCAGAGATGCTGCAACACTGGCTACTCAACACAAAAATAACATGCACAATAAATTGGTGATTCTGACTGATGCACTGTCAGTATTATCAGCTCTAAAAAGCCCCAAGAACAATGAACTAGATGACTTGAGAACAACCCTGGACCAACTATGCAATAACTTCCAGAGTAGTCATTCAGTGGATACATCACACTGTAATATACACAGGAACGAACGCGCAGACAAATTAGCTAAAGACGGAGGGAGATTACCACAAGAGTACCATCCGCTTAGTTATGATGAAGCCAAATCCATCCTCAAGGGTCAGTTCCATGAAAAATGGAAACAAGAACACCCAAAGCATAACGAGAGTGACGGATACCACCAACTACCAAGGAGGGATCAAGTCATCATACTTCGTCTACGCACTGGCCACAATAGAATGAGAAATCACATGTTCACCAAATTCAAAATAGGTATAACCAGCCTATGCCATTGTACACTGGACAATATGACTACAAAACATGTTCTACAGGATTGCCCCAGTACACAGACCTGAGAAGAGCAATGTGGTCCACGCCCACCTCCCTGGAAGAGAAACTATATGGAGCAATCGATTCGCTTAAACAGACAGCTGACTTCATGAGAGAGTCTGAAATCCTACTCTGATTGAGTCTTGATCGGAGAGAGAGAGAGAGAGAGAGAGAGAGAGAGAGTATCAGTTTTTTTGTTGACTGTTTTCCATGCCATGACACCAAGCTATCCAGTATTTTCTCTCTTTGTCGTCCGCGATCTCTCTTTTCTTTTATTTTGCCAGTTGTAACCACGTATTCCAACTTTCCTCTTCTCATGATGTTTCCGAAAAATGTTGATTGTTTCTTTCTGAATGTTCAGTCAGTCCTATTATATGGTTGTGAAACATGAACAACAAAAGTGACAATCATGAAGATACAGACCTTCATTAATGGATGCTTGCACAGAATAATAGGATGGAAATGGCAAGACAAAATCACTAACATAGAATTAAGGAAAAGTACCAGTCAAATACCAGTGGATACAGAGAAACAACGAAGACGATGGCGCTGGATAGGACACACATTGAGGAAGCCAACTGAGAGTATTACACCAATGGCCCTTTTTCGAATCCCCAGGGGGAAAGACAAAGAGGAAGACCAAAAATATTCTTGGAGGAGACAGATTGAAGCAGAGATGAAGATGATGGGGAAGACAGAATGATCTTAACAGAATGGCAAGAAACAGCACCTATGCTCCACAGGGAATTAAAAAGTATGAAGAATTATAATTTCAACTCTGCTGATCTGTACTGTTTTTTCTTCCCCCCCCCCCCCCCCCCCACCCTCCAACTTACCGCAGTGAAATAATTTCTTGTAACTTAAATAATGCCGCGGGATGGTATCTTCTTCCTCACAGAAGTAAGCTTCTGATCTTGTTACTTAAATAATGCCGCGGGATGGTATCTTCTTCCTCACAGAAGTAAGCTTCTGATCTTGTTACTTAAATAATGCCGCGGGATGGTATCTTCTTCCTCACAGAAGTAAGCTTCTGATCTTGTTACTTAAATAATGCCGCGGGATGGTATCTTCTTCCTCACAGAAGTAAGCTTCTGATCTTGTTACTTAAATAATGCCGCGGGATGGTATCTTCTTCCTCACAGAAGTAAGCTTCTGATCTTGTTACTTAAATAATGCCGCGGGATGGTAACTTCTTCCTCACAGAAGTAAGCTTCTGATCTTGTTACTTAAATAATGCCGCGGGGATGGTATCTTCTTCCTCACAGAAGTAAGCTTCTGATCTTGTTACTTAAATAATGCCGCGGGATGGTATCTTCTTCCTCACAGAAGTAAGCTTCTGATCTTGTTACTTAAATAATGCCGCGGGATGGTATCTTCTTCCTCACAGAAGTAAGCTTCTGATCTTGTTACTTAAATAATGCCGCGGGGATGGTATCTTCTTCCTCACAGAAGTAAGCTTCTGATCTTGTTACTTAAATAATGCCGCGGGATGGTATCTTCTTCCTCACAGAAGTAAGCTTCTGATCTTGTTACTTAAATAATGCCGCAGGACGGTATCTTCTTCCTCACAGAAGTAAGCTTCTGATCTTGTTACTTAAATAATGCCGCGGGATGGTATCTTCTTCCTCACAGAAGTAAGCTTCTGATCTTGCTACTTAAATAATACCGCGGGATGGTATCTTCTTCCTCACAGAAGTAAGCTTCTGATCTTGTTACTTAAATAATGCCGCGGGATGGTATCTTCTTCCTCACAGAAGTAAGCTTCTGATCTTGCTACTTAAATAATACCGCGGGATGGTATCTTCTTCCTCACAGAAGTAAGCTTCTGATCTTGTTACTTAAATAATGCCGCAGGACGGTATCTTCTTCCTCACAGAAGTAAGCTTCTGATCTTGTTACTTAAATAATACCGCGGGATGGTATCTTCTCCCTCACAGAAGTAAGCTTCTGATCTTGTTACTTAAATAATGCCGCAGGATGGTATCTTCTTCCTCATAGAAGTAAGCTTCTGATCTTGTTACTTAAATAATGCCGTGGGATGGTATCTTCTTCCTCACAGAAGTAAGCTTCTGATCTTGTTACTTAAATAATGCCGTGGGATGGTATCTTCTTCCTCAAATAAGTAAGCTTCTGTTCTTGTATCTTGTTGATATTGCCTGCGAGCCACAACGGTTTCGTAAATTCCGGAACTATTCTTCCAGCTGAAGGCCTACTTGGCCGAAACGTCGGCTTTTGTTTTGTTAATTACCACGTAAAGCTGTTACCATACCACTTGTTTCTTCTTTAAAAAAAAAATGCCTTTCATAAATTCCCCTGGCCCTGTTACAGATGTTTGAGTTTGTTCGTCATAGCAACCTAACCTCTTCTCTTCAATCAATGCAAGATGTGTGTGAAAGAACGTAGAGGATCCAGTGGCGTATACTGGTTTCAGGATTTGGGCTACCACTGACATAATAAATTAATACATATAAGCCTACAATATATTCAGTAAGCCAACCAGTAGTAATTTTTGCTAATGACATTTTTGTAATTAAATTTCTTGTCTATTTATATATAAATTCAATACGTCTTGTTGGGGAGGAAAATGTCTCGATGACTTTGTCATTGAAGATACTGTTGGGTTTGTTTCGCTGTTTCTGCAGAAACAATTTTTCAATGGCCATTAATGCCAAATCTGATAAGCGTTCTTGTGTCTGAGTTGATTAACAATAATATTTGATTCTCTTTACCGTGGTAAAAGTTCTTTCTACAGATGCTGATGTAGCTTATACTGTCTCTATAAAGTCACCAATTTAAAACTTCAAGTATTATTTCATATAAATGGTTTTGGTATATGCAGAGAGAGTTTCATGAACTGATGTGTTTGAGAAATCAAAGACCTCTGCTGAATATATGACGCGTAGCTTTTTTTTTAACCACATTTGATCGATTTGATATAAGATTGAAGTAATTTATTCAGTGTCTCATTTGAGAAATTTTTTTTTTTTTTGTACGTAGAAAAATTCTTTAAGAGTTGGGAGAAAATCCGATGTCATTCAGAAGATCAGGTTGATCACAACCGATGCAATTCGCCCAAAACTTAAAAGGTCACACATCACTGCTTCTGGTCCAGATGGTGTTCGGTACGACGACATATGCGATTTAGCTGACGACTTGAAAAAAATTATTGCCAAAGAGTTTAATGAACATTCAGAGTCGCCAGATTAAGGAGGAGAGACAACACGGCTACTTACTACCGCTGCCGAAAGCAAACAAGGACCGCTCTCAGATTAGTGCCTACAGAATCATCACAATGCAAAACACTGCGGGCAAGCTACTGGAGAAAATAGTTTCCCGTATACTCACCTGTCACCTTGAACAGACACGCGCATTCCATCCCACACTAGGAGGTTATATATAACAAAATAGACATGGCTCAATGCGGCAGTCTTCGCCTATGACGCATTCGAAGGCTTCTACAGACGAGAGAAGACATGTGCTGCTCCTGTAGTCTGTATGTCAACCTATCACCTCCACAAGCATTCAATCTAGTATGTTGTAATAAACTGTCTGTATGTCAACTCATTACCTCCACAAGCATTCAATCTAGTATGTTGTAATAAACTGTCTGTATGTCAACTCATCACCTCCACAAGCATTCAATCTAGTATGTTGTAATAAACTGTCTGTATGTCAACTCATCACCTCCACGAGCATTCAATCTAGTATGTTGTAATAAACTGTCTGTATGTCAACCTATCACCTCCACGAGCATTCAATCTAGTATGTTGTAATAAACTGTCTGTATGTCAACCTATCACCTCCACGAGCATTCAATCTAGTATGTTGTAATAAACTGTCTGTATGTCAACTGATTACTTCCACGAGCATTCAATCTAGTATGTTGTAATAAACTGTCTGTATGTCAACTGATTACTTCCACGAGCATTCAATCTAGTATGTTGTAATAAACTGTCTGTATGTCAACTCATCACCTCCACGAGCATTCAATCTAGTATGTTGTAATAAACTGTCTGTATGTCAACTCATTACTTCGACGAGCATTCAATCTAGTATGTTGTAATAAACTGTCTGTATGTCAACTGATTACTTCCACGAGCATTCAATCTAGTATGTTGTAATAAACTGTCTGTATGTCAACTGATTACTTCCACGAGCATTCAATCTAGTATGTTGTAATAAACTGTCTGTATGTCAACTCATCACCTCCACGAGCATTCAATCTAGTATGTTGTAATAAACTGTCTGTATGTCAACTCATTACTTCGACGAGCATTCAATCTAGTATGTTGTAATAAACTGTCTGTATGTCAACTCATCACCTCCACGAGCATTCAATATAGTATGTTGTAATAAACTGTCTGTATGTCAACTCATTACCTCCACGAGCATTCAATCTAGTATGTTGTAATAAACTGTCTGTATGTCAACTCATTACTTCCACGAGCATTCAATCTAGTATGTTGTAATAAACTGTCTGTATGTCAACTGATTACTTCCACGAGCATTCAATCTAGTATGTTGTAATAAACTGTCTGTATGTCAACCTATCACCTTCACAAGCATTCAATCTAGTATGTTGTAATAAACTGTCTGTATGTCAACTCATCACCTCCACAAGCATTCAATCTAGTATGTTGTAATAAACTGTCAGTATGTCAACCTATCACCTTCACAAGCATTCAATCTAGTATGTTGTAATAAACTGTCTGTATGTCAACTCATCACCTCCACAAGCATTCAATCTAGTATGTTGTAATAAACTGTCAGTATGTCAACCTATCACCTTCACAAGCATTCAATCTAGTATGTTGTAATAACTGTCTGTATGTCAACTCATCACCTCCACAAGCATTCAATCTAGTATGTTGTAATAAACTGTCTGTATGTCAACTCATTACTTCCACAAGCATTCAATCTAGTATGTTGTAATAAACTGTCTGTATGTCAACTCATTACTTCCACAAGCATTCAATCTAGTATGTTGTAATAAACTGTCTGTATGTCAACTGATTACTTCCACGAGCATTCAATCTAGTATGTTGTAATAAACTGTCTGTATGTCAACTCATCTTCTTCTCTTCGTTTCAATGACGGTGCTGCTGTACTGTCTGAAGAACGCTTAGTTTCTACACCAAAGAAAATCAATTACGTCGTAACTCTAATACGGTTTATGAAGTTACAACTAAGTTATCTATCTGCTTCTATAATCTACTACATCCACGTTTACATAAAAGGAACAGTTTCTCAAAAAGGCAGAAACCGTTTCCTCACTGAGGCATCTTGTCTTTACTGTTTAATTTTACAATGGAATTTAGCCTATTTGTGGAAGAGAGTAGATGGGGACGTTTCCGCAATTTGATAACGGTTTCCATCGCTCTTTCACTTTCATTTCGCGATTGCTTAGTAGTGGCCAGATAGACCCAGCGCTAGGAAATACAAACCAAGACAAATAAATCATATTGGCCTACCAAATGTGAAATGAACTGTTGGAAAATGTGTAACTTAATTATGAATATTATAATGAACTTACTTTTACCGCCGGTAGGCCCGGTACCTCGCAATATAAGTCACTAAGAGGATCAAAGAAATAATCACAATTTTATAAGGCATAAACGTAGACAGCAAAGATCAAAGAATAATAAAGAACATGTACTGGCAACAAACAGTGGCCATAAGAACTGGAAATCAAATGGGAATGTTTAAACAAATCTATCTATCTTTCGTTCGCCCGTCTATATCTGTAATGTCGTTTCCTGTATAAATGTTACTGCCTTTTGTAATTCTTGCAGTGGCACATATAGTTTTGTCTGTAGTGTTGCATCTATGGGCCAATGGATTCTCCTCAGTCTACTATATTCAGTGCAGTCTTGAAGTATGTGTTCAGCAGTCTGGGGCGCCTCAACACATGTACAAGTAGTTGAGGTGCCGATCTTGAATTTTGTATACATGTGACTATGGAGTCGATTGTGTCCTGTTCTGAGGCGTATAATGATAACTTATTCATATCTATTCATATTATGAAAGGCATCCTGATTTGGGGCTTGTGGTCCTCTGATTGATTTGATTATCTATTTCAACCGGTGCATCTACTTGTGTGCCTGTTGAACCTTCTTTTGCCAACTGATCTGCTTTCTCATTTCCTGGTATTCCACAGTGAGATGGGATCCACTGCAGGGCAACCCTGTGGTGCTTGCAAAGTTCAGTCAATAAGGTCTACAGATGTGGTAATTTTCTGGATTGTAATGCCTGGAGTACTGATCTTGCATCTGTCAAAAACATTACAGGCTGTGGGCTAAGATTACTGTTCATCAGTTTTTCTATTGCCAACTTTATTGCTTGTATTTCTGCATCATAATTTTGACAATATTTCCCTGCTGCTATTTTATTCATATCCCTAGTGTTATTTGGATACTCTATATATGCACCTGTTCCCCCATTCTTTGCTGCATTCTGTGCTTATCCATCTGTGTACACACGAATCGACTGTTCTTGTGGGTATTCTTCATCAAGAAAACTTATAATTATTGTTTTACGCTGTAGACTAATCTGTTCTTCTTTGCCGACTATTCCTTTCACTTCTGTCCGTATTTGTAATAGATAATTCTGATTCCTCTGTCCAGGGAGTCTGTTCTGGTATGGGTAGTAGGGGGTTAACAACTCTTGGCATGTCTGGTGTTTGTCTACTAATACGCTTGGCTTGATGGATAAAACTGCTTCTCTTAAGTCGTCCCAATGCAAGATTTTGGAATCGGTTCTTCATTGGATGTCTGGGCATACATGCAAATTGTTATGCCTGTATCAGCACCTTTGTGTCCCTCCGTTCTCTCAGTTCTGGTATCCTATACAATTTTTCTATCTCCAATATTGGTGTTGATTTCATTGCTCCTGTGATGGCCCTAAGTGCCTGGTTTTGTACTTTATCCAGTTCTTGCAGTGTGGTGTTTGATGCTGAGCACCATGCGGATTATCCATATTTTAAATGTGGGCGTATACTCTGTTGGTAAACGTTACTGAGTATTTTCCCACTCGCACCCCATGTGGTTTCACACAACTTTCTTAGAATAGCGAATTTCCTCCTTGCTTTTTGGGTTGCCTTATTTTTCTGCTGTTTCCAAGATAGTTTGTTATCAAATGTAACTCTGAGATATGTAGCTTGTATGTCTTCTTCCACAATCTCATTGTTTATGTAGATGGCTCCTGCTTTTGTTTTGGGATGAGAGTGAAAAGTGTAGTACTGCATTTGTCTGTATTGATGCTGATACACCATCTATTTGTCCATGAATTCAGTGCATTCATAGCTCTTTGTAGCAATTTGGAAGCCACTGTTGCATACTCCTCTGTGCACCAGTTACCAAGTCATCTGCATACATTGCCACTTTGATGCCATGTGGTAGTTCAGTAACTAGGTCATTGATGTAGATTAGAAAAAGTGTTGGAGGTAGTACCCCTCCCTGGGGGACGCCCTGGCACAGTAAGACCTTACTCTTAAGACCATCCAGCTGCACTCTGACCCTCCTATTATGCAGGTATGCTTTGACCCATTTGTACATCCTGCCATTTACTCCATAATTTCTCAGTTTCTTCAAAAAGTCCTTCCTTCCATACCTTAGCAAATGCTTTATTTAAGTCTATCCATGCTGCTAGTACCAGTTTCTTTTCTTGAAATGCATCCTCAATTTCCTGGGAAAGATAGGTTGCCTGATCTTCGGTAGAGTAACACTGTCTAAAGCCTGCTTGTTGTGGGACAAGGAGCCTTTCACTTTCCAGGTACCACTGCAGTCTGAGATTGATTATACGTTCCATTGTTTTACACAAACAGCTTGTAAGGCTGATTGGTCTATAGCTGGATGTCGTTGAACCATCTTTTCCTGGCCTTAGTAATGGTATTATAATTGTTTCTCTCCATGCCTGTAGCACTCCACCGGTGATCCAGCAAATGTTGTAGAACTGCATTCGTTTTGCTTTAGATGCAGTTCCCAAGTTCTTAATCATTTCATTGGACACACCATCACTGCCTGGTGACTATTTCATTTTTAATTTGGATATTGCCAGCTCTAGCTATCTTTGTGTAATGGGTATTTCCATGACTATGTGCGGTCTCTTCTTGTCTTGCATTTTGTTGTTTTAAACGGGTCTCTTGCCGTTTCTCTAGGCTAATTTCAATATTGTCATTTGCAAAGGAGTCTGCGAAATGATTTTCTGCATGTTTACCTGTTAGAATGTTTCCATCCTTCTTCAGTGTAATTTTGGTGTTCCTGTCTGTATCCTCATCATTCAGTTGTTTTACAAGCTTCCACACTTTTCTTGTGTCTCGCTCAAGATTCAAGAACTATGTTTTCTCTTTCAATCTTCTCCGTTTGTCTTCTTGTAGTTTAGCTCATTGAAATTTGGCTTTAGCATGTTGATAGTTATTGTGGTGTTCCTGATAGGGGCTATTTTCTGCTTCCTTTCGAGATATTTCCATGTCATTGTGAAGTTGCTCTAGTTCACTACTCCAGTATGGTTTGTAGAGTTTCCGTGCTCCTCTAGGTATTGTTTCACTGGCAGCTTGTATTATTAGTCTACTGAATTCATCAACTATTTTGTTGATGTCTCTGTCTGTATTTAGATCTTTAGTCAGTACACTTGTGTAATGTTGATACATGTTCCAGTCTGCCTTTTTGTAATTCCATCTGGTAATAAAAAACAGAATAGCTCAGACCAAAATAGCATTTCAGAAAATGAAAAATATCTTATGCAACAAATCTATGTCAATAAAAATGAGAAAGAGAGTTCATTGGTGCTATATAGAACCAATTCTGATCTATGGAAGCGAATCATGGACAGTAGACAAACAAATGAAAAGACGATTAGAGGTCACAGAGCTGGGATTTTTCAGAAGAATGTTGAAAGTTCCCTGGGCAGCTAAAAAGACCAATGAGGCAAGTTCTCAAATAGGCCAACACAAAAAGAGAGCTCTTAAAAAACATCAGAAAGAAGCAATCAACATTTTTCGGGCACATCTTGAGAAGAGGAAAGTTGGAATACTTGGTTACAACTGGCAAAATAAAAGAAAAGAGAGATCGCGGACGAGAAAGAGAGAAAATACTGGATAGCTTGGTGTCATGGCATGGAAAACAGTCAACAACAGAACTGATACGATGCACTGTGGATAGAAGATTGTGGAGTGACATGACCGCCTACGCCAACCAGTATGGCACATGATGATGATCTGGAGAGAGTGCTGCTCTCCTTGACAGCCTCATTTTGCAACACTAAAAAGACTGGTCGGTGGTATCTGCCTCCAAGTTGTTTCTCAGCAATACGTGTGATATTCCAAACCAGGTTTAGTGAATGGAAAGCAAGGTCTGGTGTAGTTATGGTATGCCATGGTCTGGAATAGAATGTTGCTTGATCTGGTGTCTGGTTTAATAGTATAAGCCCATTGTTGTCCTGCCAATTTTCAAGTTCTTCATCTCTCTTGTCCATATGTTCATAGCCCCAGCTCTGTGAATGGTTGTTAAGTCTCCACATACAATCATTCTTTATTTTAATGGAATTGTGTCTAGTGTCAGTGGGCGGTCGCTCGGACAGTAGTAGTTAAGTAAATGAAAGTCCGTATTTTCTGTCCTGAGGTGCAGTATCTAATATTCAGCCACGTCCATACACACTTCAATTTAACATGCACTGATGTTGTCCTTTACAAGTGTCAATATTCCGCCCTTTTGTCTTCCTAATGGCGTTAGTGAGTGGCATCCTGATTGTTGTAGTGCACCTTTTCGTTGGTTGCCTCCGACGTCAGCACTTAAACTAGGGTAATGCCTGCGATAACAATCGGAGGCCATAATATAAATAATCTAAGGCATGCTGATGATAGTCTTGATAGCTAAGTGTGATAATTAATTACAATAAATGTTAGACATTATAGTGAAGGGAAGCAAAAATAAAGGACTCAGCTTTAATATAGAAAAATACACAAATAATGGTAACAACAAAGAAAATGACATCACTGCAATGCACACAAAATAGTGGAACAATAGTGAATTCATATATAATGCTGCTGACATTCTAGGTAATTGATCCATTTTCTGTGAATGCTGTTTACATTCTAGATAGTTGATCCATTTTATGTGAATGCTGCTGACGTTCTAGATAGTTGATCCATTTTATGTGAATGCTGCTGACATTCTAGATAGTTGATCCATTTTCTGTGAATGCTGCTGACATTATAGATAGTTGATCCATTTTCTGTGAATGCTGCTGACATTCTAGTTAGTTGATCCATTGTATGTGAATGCTGCTGACATTCTAGATAGCTGATCCATTTTCTGTGAATGCTGCTGGCATTCTAGGTAGTTGATCCATATCTGTGAATGCTGCTGACATTCTAGGTAATTGATCCACTTTCTGTGAATGCTACTGACATTCTAAGTAATTGATCCATTTTCTGTGAATGCTGCTGGCATTCTAGGTAGTTGATCCATATCTGTGAATGCTGCTGACATTCTAAATAATTGATCCATTTTCTGTGAATGCTGCTGACATTCTAGGTAGTTGATCCATTTTCTGTGAATGCTAATGACATTCTAGGTAGTTGAGCCATTTTCTGTGAATGCTGCTAACATTCTATGTAGTTGATCCGTTTTCTGTGAATGCTGCTGGCATTCTATGTAGTTGATCCGTTTTCTGTGAATGCTGCTGGCATTCTATGTAGTTGATCCGTTTTATGTGAATGCTGCTGGCATTCTATGTAGTTGATCCATTTTCTGTGAATGCTGCTGGCATTCTATGTAGTTGATCCATTTTCTGTGAATGCTGCTGAAATTCTAGGTAGTTGACCCATTTTCTGTGAGTGCTGCTGACAATAATGTCCCTTTGCCTGAAGCGCTTATATTATATAGTCTTTAGTCCGGACTGGCAGTCCGGACTGGCAGTCCGGACATTCCCATATCCGCTCTGCCACCCGTTCCAGCAACCATCGATGTGTTCGTCTACTGATTGCTCCTGTCCTGCATTGATTGAACGTGTTGTCTACTTTGCCACTGAATATATTTTTCCTGCCCTCGCCCCTCATGGCGCCGTGTTCCACCATTCTTTTAACGTGTGGGTTATCCTCAGCTTCCCTGTCGCCATCCTGTGATAAGTGCTCGTTTAAACCCCTCGCAATGTCAAACATGTCCAATTTTAAGGTTTCCTGCGTAATGACAGACCCCGCCAACCTGTCAGCCATCTTATTGCAACGAACTCCCGCGCGTCCGCGACAATATATGTTGAAGTTAGGCTGTTGACGTGAAGCACTCATAGAGCTGCTGTGTAGCATGGACTCTAAAGTAACTTTCAGTAAAAAAAAAATCTCAATATCTAGATAGAGCTCAATTTCTGAAACATTTCTACAACTTTGGGAAAAAAACAACATTATTTTTCTTGGCTTTCTTTCTTCTTAATGGTAGAATAAGGCCTCAGTCGGGTGAGCTATTCAATCCTCTATTTTTTTTTTATAGTAAGGAAATCTCATGCAATAATAGAGAGCGGTGGTCTTTGACTATTCCCCACAACAAACGAAACGAATATTTAAAAATAAAACGTGTATCTGGTCATCCAGAACAGGAGTCACACCATATATATATAACAATCTATTTGCGAAAAAAAATGTTAAAATATTTAACTTTTTCACGGATAGATAGTGGGGAAGAAAAGAGGTGGGGGGGGGGGCAAAAGAAGAAAACAAGGTTGAAAGTGGGCCATGGAAGAAAAAAAGCTGAGATACACTGTGTTAGAGGATATCATTTACCTTGACAGATAATGGCATCAAACAATAATACAGACAACTTCATTCCAGCACATTATTATAGAGCAAAACAAGAAATACAGATCATATACAGCTGCTTCGCTGTAGCTCACTTCAGTTTAAAAGTGGCACCTTAGTTGCTGCCTTAGAAATGTTAAAGTAAATATATGAAATTATACAACGATTCTGTTAGTTCTCCACATACTATTTGTTGTGAGTAATTTCATTTTTGATAAAAGAAAAGTTTAATTAAAAAAATTAAATGGCTTCTTGTGATAAAAATTGTTTTTTAGCAGATAAGTGCTCATTTAATTGTGATGAAATATTAAAAGTGTGTCTAATTTGACTATTTCTGGTGGAGAACAAAGTTTTTTCCCCGATCCTCATATAAATCACTAATTTGTAAGCACCAATTTTTAAAATATATTCTCAAACTAAACTTGAATCAAATCTTTAGGAATCATATCCATGTTATTATTTTCGATTGAGCAGCACCACATTACAAATAAAATGCCAGTGGAAAACAGTTGTAAGCATCTTACGATTTATGTTTGAAAGGAATATCATTAGCACCAAATGTACTGATGTTTCGTGTCACGAATTTCGTATTCTGTTAGTTTGAGTTTAAGATGTGTATTCTTTCACATTTATGATATAAACTGTTCAGTTGTCTTACTGTTATTATTGTTTCCTCAGAACACGACCAATAACTCATTAATCGATATAAAGATCCAAGCGGTGGATCCAGATTTAAATGATGTTGTGACCTACATGTTAATTGTAAGCATGACCTTTCATTCATTGCAAAATTACTGTCTTACACGTAAATGCTAACTCTATTTGGATTTGCTGCATCTTATAATGAAATCTAATTTAAACACAGACTTTAAGTTGTGGGAGATGAATTCGATTAATCAAACTAACAATCATAAATTTAAAAAAAATATAGGTAAAGTACGAGACTTGAATGTTGAGAATACCATGGACAGCTAAGAAGAGTAATGAAAACGTTCTGAAAGAGATCAAAGCAAAATGATAGCTAATTTCCATTTTTAGGAAAAAACAATCATCATTTTTTGGCCATGTAATGAGAAGGGAATAACTAGAATATATTTTAACAACTGGGAAAATTGAGGACAAAGAGATAGAGGGTAGCAAAGAGAAACGATAGCAGACAGCTTAAGAGAATGGCTTGGCAGAAGGTCAACAACGGAAATTATAAATACTGTCGAGATCGAAAATTATGGAGAGACATGATCACTTACGCCAGAAGGTTTGGTACTTGAGATCCTACTGGATATTTTATTGTCATGTACGTCATCAATAAATGACGGAGGATGTCATAGATTTGACCAGCCCTAAATTCATGAATTATTTTATTTCAGGAGTTTGACTTCTATTATTCACTTGTCATGTTTTGTAACGTCGAATTCTGTTCATGTGGTATTTAACTGATCACAAGTCACAAGGAAGAGTCAACACTAATTGAACATACAGAAATGGGGACAGCCACATTTGAATCCCTGGAACAGTTGATGTTAACACGGCATTGATAATAAGCCAGTTTGATTAAGATTCTCCCTAAAATAGATTTTTAAAATATATAAAAATATCCCCAGTGTTTTCTTGGGGTGGGTGTAGTAAGCACTGTCAAATGGATATCACGTCATCATCTTAGTACCTTGAGAGCACGTCAGATTGAAATAGAGTATAGCAGTGATAAGTTGAATGAAGGCAAAAAGGGGGAGTTAGATAGGAAACAAATGGGAGATAAAGAAGGGGAGTGACAGGTGTTCAAGTGCTCGTGGTAGTTAGGTGAACACAGCAAGAGTCAGGAGTGACAGGTGTTCAAGTGCTCGTGGTAGTTAGGTGAACACAGCAAGAGTCAGGAGTGACAGGTGTTCAAGTGCTCGTGGTAGTTAGGTGAACACAGCAAGAGTCAGGAGTGACAGGTGTTCAAGTGCTCGTGGTAGTTAGGTGAACAGAGCAAGAGTCAGGAGTGACAGGTGTTCAAGTGCTCGTGGTAGTTAGGTGAACACAGCAAGAGTCAGGAGTGACAGGTGTTCAAGTGCTCGTGGTAGTTAGGTGAACACAGCAAGAGTCAGGAGTGACAAGTGTTCAAGTGCTCGTGGTAGTTAGGTGAACACAGCAAGAGTCAGGAGTGACAGGTGTTCAAGTGCTCGTGGTAGTTAGGTGAACACAGCAAGAGTCACGAGGAGCAGAAGAAAGGCGAGAGAATTAGGTGAACAAAGAATAGGTTAAGGGGCAAAGTAGATTATTCGCAACCGGGCAGTGGTTCAGTGCGGGCGTCTGTAGTCAAGATACAGCCGATACCGTGAACTAGGGGGTTAGTTGGACAATCGGTGAGTAAGTTAGTTAGGGAGTAACCGTCGAGTCGGTAAGATGTGAATTCCAGGAGACGTGATATTAGAGGTGATTTGTTGTGACACTAGAGTAATATAGTCATAATAGCGCGAATTAGCAGACAGAAGTTAATGTTACAACTATTTGCAAGGACTTTAGTAGATCATGTGTGATTGCAACATTATGAGACTTAGTGTAGGTAGTGACGAGACATTAGCAGAGCTAGTAGAGCTCCAACAGGTGCAGAGACTTTATTTAGATCATGAGTGATCTCTCCATTATGAGACTTTGTGTAAGTCGCAGTTAGATCGTTGTAGAGAGTTAGAGCTACAATCATGTGCAGAGACTTTATTTAGATCATGTGTGATCGTCCCATTATGAGACTTAGTATAAGTCGTGAAGAGACATTAATAGAGCTTGTAGAGCTATTATCACGTGCAGAGACTTTATTTAGATCATGTGTGATCGTCCCATTATGAGACTTAGTATAAGTCGTGAAGAGACATTAATAGAGCTTGTAGGGCTATTATCACGTGCAGAGACTTTATTTAGATCATGTATGATCGCCCCATTATGAAACTTAGTATAAGTCGTGAAGAGACATTAATAGAGCTTGTAGAGCTATCATCACGTGCAGAGACTTATTTAGATCATGTGTGATCGTCTCATTATGAGACTTAGTATAAGTCGTGAGGAGACATTAATAGAGCTCGTAGAGCTATCATCATGTGCAGAGACTTTATTGAGATCCTGTGTGATCGTCCCATTATGATACTTAGTATAAGTCGTGAAGAGACATTAGTAGAGGTAGTTAAAGCTACAACCAGGTGCAGAGATTTTAAGTAGATCAGGTATGATCGCAACACTATGAGACTGATGATCAGTCTGAAGAGTCATGTGTAGAGCTGTTACGGTGTTGGTAATGATTTGCGGAATGCTAGCTGAATTGCGATCCCTAGTGACGAACGAATGCTGGGGTCGCTCTGAACTAAAGAAATCACAACGCGAAGTCAATGGAGAATCGATCAACGGGATAATGGGCGAGGCCGAGATGAAGAGGTGTTCTACCAGTGCAGGCCAGAGTCCACAAATGAGGGCTTAGGTCCTTACGAGCCATCACGTGAGCTGCAGATTGCTAAGTAGTGGCACATTGAACAGGAAGGAGACCTGTGCAAGCGGGGTTTCATATTGGTTGAGTCAAGGCGGCGGTAACAAGGCAGAACGACCCGTCTTTACTTCATGTAGGCTATCAGCCTGCTGTATGTCATCAACCTGTGAATCCTCAGCTAGCCAGTACAACTGGTGGGGGTTGGCCAACGCTGTCATGGCTAGCTTCAGTGCTTGAGTCAAGGTAGCTGTGTCATAGGGCGGTCGAACAACGGAAGGTTTGAACCTGAACCTGAACCTCGGGATGAAGCACGATCTCGATAACAGCATCAGTGTTATTATCAATGTGAATATCAACTCTCAAGGGCAACAACAAGAACAAGAGCTGGTATTGGTTCCAGCTAGGGTCGAGTACGTGATGTGCTCGATATAAGTCGAAGTGTCCAGCGGCCAGCCACAAATTGAGCTCAAAGGGAAATAAATCAATCAAGTCCATCCATCATCAGTCAGTTCAAAAATGTTCAAATGCAACATCAAATTACAATCAAAGTGAAGGTGAAAGAACTCTTTTACAAGATGGAATAAACCTCAGTCAATTTAGTGTCATGAGCACTCCAGTGGTAAAGTAACTTCTATCATTTTGGTACCATTCAATTCAATAATTTTGGTACCATTCAATTCTATCATTTTGGTACCATTCAATTCAATCATTTTGGTACCATTCAATTCAATCATTTTGGTACCATTCAATTCTATCATTTTGGTACCATTCAATTCAATCATTTTGGTACCATTCAATTCTATCATTTTTTTATGTCGTGAGAACAAACTCCGAATAACAATAAACCCCTATCGAAGTGGCTCAATGTAGGCAAATGGCCTGTTCTTTAAGCGGGGCAATAACTGTAGGGGTATTTAGTTTAGCGCATCATTTCAGGGGAAGAGGTATGTTTACAACACTCACAAAAAAATCACAAATAATCAATAACAGAAAAAAAGAAGAGTAGATGTTCCGAAGCAGGGTCGAATCCGTACACCTCTTTTGCATTTGCTTGCTATACTTTCCACATGAAAATAATTAAGTCTGTTAGAGGCCTATAGCATATGATATGAATGGACCATATGTTAGCAAATGACGGAGTTAAGATAACATAAATTATGAATAGATACTAAGTAAGCTAGAGGGTTGTAGAACTTGATATAAGGATCCAAGACTTGAAATATTTCTGAAGTAAAACCTAAAGTCGTAGCTACAAATAAGCAAATTGTTTATAAAAGAGATGGTTTATATATGGTTTAGAATTACAGTATTAGAGCGCGTTCTAAATCAAGCCAGAATTAGTAGCTTCAGGGTATTTAATGACGTGTTTATAAAAAATATTAATTAAGCTTTAGAGTATTTGGGAGCCGTTATAGCTCAGTGGTTAGTGAACTGGACTAGAAAGGACAAGGGGTAGGGTTCGATCCCAACCGACGGCTTCCGGGTTCACCCAGCCTTAAATGGGTACCTGATTTTATTCTGGGAAAGTAAAGCAGCACGGGCGTAATACTGACCACATTACACCAAAAATCATGTGCTGAAGGTCTGTAAAATTATGGTCACTAACACCATATTCCCTCTACGCCACTTGGCGTGACGGGTGCTCTTTACTTTTTTTTTTTTTTTTTTTACTTTAGAGTATTTAATGACGTGTTTATAAAAAATATTAATTAAGCTTTAGAGTATTTAATGACGTGTTTATAAAAATATAAAGTAAGCCTCAGAGTATACAATGACGGTGTTTATACAAATATAAAGTTGTAGTAAAGTAATTTTTCTTAATATGAAGTGTTGACACTAGTACAATCAGAACCTTTCACTCTTTATTTTCTTGTATTCCACATATGTGTTAACAGCCAAGCGTTCAGGTGGGTGGCCTTATTTTAATCAATAAAAAACTATGTACTGTTTTAACGTATTTTTATTGTATATTCATTAGTCTTCTAATGCTTAGTTGTAGTATGATCTATAATATTGATTCTTTCATATGGTGTATGATTTTTTTTTTTAAATTACAGACACGTGTTTAACGAATACATGTAGTGAATACGCTTGTTTATGCACAATTTAACATATAAAACAATAATTTAATTTAATTAAAATACAAATTTCTGTATATATTATTGCATTATGGATAGAAGCATTTATATTTTATACACACTCCAGACAAAGAACTGAACTCCAAGAGATAACTTGATTGTTCTACCATACATTACGTGGTTAACACAAATTCACATTGCAAGGGAGATCTGAGTGCTTACGGTCTGTTGTTAGATGTGCGATGAAGATAAACTGATTAACTCTGTTTCGTATGTTCGGATTTGAAGACAAAAACGATGTTCTAACATCATCGAGCGCTATACATAAAAAAATAAAATATGAGAATCAACATTTTCCGGGGACGTGAACTTCCGGTCAATATGGCGGATCGGGGGCTGGAACCCTGGCTCTTAAAGGCTCTGTCTGAAAAGTGTTCCTTATTGCAGTTTCCCCATATTCCAAGTTCGGCTTGCTGCCAGAGCGACTGAGTTAAGAGCTCTGTGCAAGTAGTATACAATGGCTCTTAGAGGCCCCTTTTCTGCGCGTTCAACGCAGAAAAAAGTATGCATTTTTCTCTATATAAATAGTCTACACGCAGATTTTTACCTTATATAAATAGTCTACACGCAGTTTTTCCTTATATGAGAGTCTACCCGCCCATTTTTGTTCCGGTCGTGGTGACCTCTCGTGGCGGCGTCGGGTGACCTCTCGTTGACCTCTCGTTGACCTCTCGTGGCGGTGGTGGTGGTGTTGTGGTGACCTCCCGCGGCGGTGGTGAAGGGGTGGTGGTGGTATCATAAATCTATTATATTCTTTGTACTTTCAATGGTGCCGTAACGTTCATAAATCTATTCTTTCTTTATACTCTCAGGCAATAAAAAACAGTGACAAGTTTATTTATTTATTTATTGTTTTATTCGTATATATTGAACAATCGATAACACAGAGTTTTGACAAAAATGTATTCTTTAACTAATGTACATTATACTCATATTTAATATATAGAAAACAAAGTAGTTTATTTACAAGCAGTAATACATGATAGTGTTAAATGGATAAAGGGGAGGTGGTCACATCAGAATGGAAGTTTATTGTTTTATTCGTATATATTGAACAATCGATAACACATGGTTTTGACAAAAATGTATTCTTTAACTAATGTACATTATACTCATATTTAATATATAGAAAACAAAGTAGTTTATTTACAAACAGTAATACATGATAGTGTTAAATGGATAAAGGGGAGGTGGTCACGTTGTCAGAATGGACCTGTCGCTTGATGTAGAAATAGGAGAGTGAGTTCCGATGTTGTGTATATGTGTATACCGACCCCTTGTATGTTTTAAACCCTATGTTTTTACCACCCCCGGCTTGTTTTTTGGTTAGGACCTCTGTAAAAGTATCCTTATCTAAATTGTTGTGACGTTTATTAAGGCCCTTGGTGCTAACTTTAGCATAATCCCCAAAACAGTAATAGGTCTTGCTACACAAGGAAATCATACCATTCCCCGAATATTCCAACTTGAACTGACCAGGAGTCCGTTTGTCGTATAACTGTCTCGTCTTACAATCTGAACAGTCATACTTTACGCCCCTGTGTTGAATGAAATCGGCCCGATGGACTTCACAAGTCTCTGAAGGGAACCATTTGTCGTACTGTGAGAAAAACTCATCTACCTTATCGGTTTTAACGACCTCTTCTAACGATGACTCGCTGAGGGCCAAGTACAGGCTATCGGTATCCATCTCAAAGAGTTGAAAGTTGGACCTAGCTACAAACTTATCGAGGAAGTCATAATAAAATTCCAACATCCGCAATTTGGCGTACTGGTAGACGAAAAAAACCAATCTGCGAAGGAAGATTCCACATGATACCTCTTTTGCCCATCGATACCTCGTACAGGTCCTCACCAATAGATGTCATATTTTTAAATCGTGGGTTATTTACCAACTTGGTTGTATCAGCCCCCTCTTTAACATAGGAGACGTCCACGTGTTTCGCCATATTCGTCAAGGTCTTCCCGTAGGCCGAGTTTCCTAAGAGCTTCATCGTGTCGCTTACTATAGATTGACTTGGATCTAAATCACCAGCCCGACGCGCCTCTGTGACCTTGTCCCCAAACTCCTTAAAACAACTAATGGGTAGGTACTCTACCACCTGATAAATTTTTGTTACCTCTAGCCCATGCTCTAAATACCACTTTAACAGGGGTGTGGCCAACAGAATCTTTGTTCCACTATAACTGCCCACGAGAGTACGTCTGGGGGTACGTAATAGTTTGTTTTTGGTGGCGTACTCCCGCATAAAGGGACCGATATCATCTAGACCTACATCTACATTTTTAAAGATGGGGGTCATCTCACTAAAATGCTCCTTTAACTTATCGGGAACGTGAATGTCGCACTCGACGAGCCCAAAAAACGACTCGTCTGAAACTGAATCTATAATGGCTTTATCAGTGATTGGTTTATATTTACCAAAAGATGGTTTAGAACCACGTAGGTTCTCATCTATAAAGACCTGAATAGCTGGCGTTGTTTTCTTTAACCGTTGCCACTCACACTCCCACATAACGACTACACGAACACGGTCGAGGCTCTTTAAATAAGCCGTTATTTCACAGGTTTTTGCGTACAAATCAGCCAACTGTATATTATTCACCGGATTGACTTCTCGATCCCTGGTGATGTCACAGTTTGGATGACCGTGAAAGAGACAGCCATGGAACTGATACACGGTCCTACTGGATTTATCCCACCCATCCACTCTAATCTTGCGCTCACCCAAAGCGATCTCGCGAGCATTAAACTGGGTTCTCAAATGAACCTGGTTTTTGGTGGGCAATCCAAGTCAGATACTCTCTGCACTGACGCGTGTAGTAGTTCATTTTAAGGGGTTTATACCCATCTTCAGCCTTGCGTATGACCGTATAATCGGTGGGCATCTTTTGCATAAGTGCCCATAGATAAAGGGCGTTGGCATCATAACCTTTAATGGATTTGACCAGTTTCCGCCCCTAATAAAGGTTTTATCCTTCTCGTGGTACCGATGAAAGATAATAGAGGGGCCTCCGACAATATTCTGTCTTATGGTATGATGCAAATCGGCTTCCTTTTTTGCAATCAGGGAAAAACCCACATCCCTGGAGAGAGTTTTAAATAGATACCTGAGAGTTATTCCGGGGACCGAAATCGCATTCTTAAACATATCGATGTCTAATTTCCTATAAAACCAAAACTGTTGTGCTAAGGTCTCTAAGAAATTGGACTACATCTTTATTATTATACCAAACTAAAAAGTCCCTAAGGGTCGTCATTTTATTGTCCTTCCAGACCTTTTTACATAGAGCATACTCCTCCTCGGAAATATTACAATTTTTTAGTTTCGAAAAGAACGCTTCGTATGGGGGTAACTCCCTCTCATTCAACTTATTTAAATCGGTTACGTACTCGTAACAGAAAACACCCCTTGTCTCCTCTACTTTATAGGCTGCCAAGTACTTGCTATAACTAAACCCAGGGGCTAAATAATTTATCTAGGAACTTTAACTTTTCTGTTGCGAGACACATGACATTATTATTTCGTTTAACTATAAAATTTATTTCACCAAGTCGGTTTTCTTCTTCTTCTATCCGCTCCTCCTCATCATCCTGTATCACACTTTCCTGCTCGTGCTCCTCATCCTCTCACTCGTCTTCCTGATCGCTGTCCTCAATGTAGTTGCCACCCTTTCCAGATGTTTCAGGTACGGAGACGGCAGCGAAGTAATGTATTAAATACGGCTTTATTAAATTTATGTCGTACTTGCCCGAGTTGAAACTTATCACCGGGAGCTGTTTCATGTAAGCTTTTAGACGACCTCTTGGGTCAGATTTCTTCCGATCACGCCTTTGCGCACATCCGGCCAGCTTTTCAAACAATTCTCTGTAATCCTCTTTTAAAATTTTATACGCCTCCTTCGAGATAGATTTTAGATACTTAATCATTTTATTTACTATTTTCTGAGGATCTCCCTCGCTGACAAAACAGACAGGATCTTCAAACCCAGGAACGTTAGACGCCACAGATATAGATAGAGGGACATGTTTTGCTAAAAAATGTGTACTAGCAGAGGTACCTTTGGTGGTGGGCAAGTTGGTATTATCAAAATAACATTCCATATCAAAGGTGGCCCTAAAGGGATACACGAAACCGCCGGGTACGTCAATACCCTCTTCCTCTATTACATCCCCAATAGTCTCGCTAGGTGTATAAATTCCACCTCTAAAATAATCTTTAGGTTTACCACCATCACATGTTTGGGCATGCCTGGCCATCTTACCATAGCAAACCCATAATTTCCCACACTGTGGACAAGAGAAAGCACTAGCTGCTTTATTAATATTACTAATGTACATGAAATGGTTCTTGTGAAACAAGACCCGCATAGTATCATCATGTGATCCCCTGCTTCAGAGTTTTGGACAGAGGGCCTCTTCGTCATTGAATTCAAATACATCAATGTTTATATTGAAACATTCTTCCAAGTGTGGTAGTTGTTGTAACGTCACACCTGGAAAAGTGTCCACGAAAAGAGTTGTCCCAGTGCAAGTGCCACTGACTCACGAGATGACGAGTAGTCAATTCTAGATTGTCGATATCACTTCCTTTAAATAACGCCAAACAGCGGAAAAAACAGAGATTGTCATTATAAGAAATAGAACTATGCTTCTTTTTTTTGCAGTGTGTAAATGTACCTATTGTTAGTAATATAAGATGGTAATTCCTCTAGGCAACATCCAATGGGGAAGTCACGTATGTGGAATAAATAGAAACTAGTTGCTGGAATACTCTCCACCATCCACTTAGTATCAGGTCTGTTGATCATGGCAATGTCTACAGGGTTCTGTTCGTTTAGAGAATCAACGAAGCTGTTGAAATCTCCAAGATTATTGATTAATTGGGGAAATTCGAGAACAGCCGAGTTGTTGAGGGAAGAGTGGAAGAAACGTAGATCACCGGTGTCTCTGTGCCTAAGGATCAGGTGGTGACCATAGTTAATTTTTAATCGGGTTGTCTGACTGTCGAACATATCCCCTAAAAGAACAGACCAGTCTGTGATGAATGGAATATCAGGGGAATGGAAAAAAGTATATGTTGAAACTGTCTTGTTGATAGTTGCGTGGGTGTTTATAGCTGCCCAGTTTTGCTCATATACAGCCCGTACATCCTCAGGCAGTGTTGCTAATGGATCATCATCTTTGAATTTTTTACTTGGAATTGAATGTTCTGCATCTATCTTTCGTTTGTTTGTTGTAGAAGAGGTCGATGGTGAAGTGGGTGATGTTGTTTCAGTTGCTGATGATGTTGTTGATGGTAAAGTGGGTGTTGTATCAGGAACCATTGATGAAGCTGGTGTTGTTGTAGAATGTTTTAGTCTTCTATGGCTGACTCGTATACGTACGTTGACAAAGGGGACAAGCATGGCGTATAAGGCGATGTGCGGCCCGTATATGCTGAAGCATAGCGTGGCGCCATTTAAACCTTTTTGGACACCACGAACACTGATGTTCTCCAGGCGCTACTTCATTGTTAGAAACCATCTGGAGAAAAAAAAATAAAATAAAATAAAATAAAAAATAAAAATAAATAACCCTTTGTCAATGATACTTTACATTTCTAGGTTTAAACATGTTAATAACATCGAATTGTGAGACATAAAATACTTAGTTTAATCATCCAATAAACGAGGGAATTCAACAATACTTAGCATACCTACATTAAACACCTTGAATAACCTATTATCGATAACCCTTAACATACTTTAAGAGAAAAACAAAAATTTAATAACCTATTATCGATAACATTTAACATACTTTAATAGAAAACAATCCAACTTATAACGCAAAATATAGTCTCAATCATCTACACTGAATATAACCTATTATCGATAACCCTTAACATACTTTAAGAGAAAACAAAAATTTAATAACCTATTATCGATAACCCTTAACATACTTTAAGAGAAAACAATCCAACTTATAACGCAAAATATAGTCTCAATCATCTACACTGAATATAACCTATTATCGATAACACTTAACATACTTTAAGAGAAAACAATCAAACTTACAGTGTAAAATATAGTCTCCGCTAGAATGAACAGTAACTTTCCTTGAAGCAACCAAACTTATGACACAAATTCTCACATGAGACTAGTTTAAATATATCCTGGTACAAGATTTTAGCCAATCAGCGAGTGACTATGAAAACATCGACTGATATCTCGATTAACCAATCAGAGAAGAGTATTAGTATAGGAGGCGGGGCAAAGAAATGACTGACAGCTAGATTAACCAATCAGAGAAGTGGGTGAATACTGACCTCATTTCCCGGTTGACAGGCCGTCGACTCTGGTTCATCGGTGGGGTCGGCAAATAGGGGTGGTGGCGGTAAAATTTCATCATCCTCCGCGTTATATGTAGTGGCTGTGGGTTCAGTGGTGGGGTCAAGTAATGCGGGTGGTGAGTTAGTTGAACTGACAGGGGAGGGTAGTGCAGAGTCAGCTCCTTCCCAATTAATGTATTCCTTTATTCGTTGGGCTAAATGTTCCCCACACAAGAAGACTACATCCTCTTTCGTGAACTCATGGTATAAAATATCATTTATTTGCGCGCTAAGGCGTTCCTCAAACTCTAGAAGACACGAGTGAGGCATCAACCAGGGTCGTATAGTGGTGCAAGAGCCTTGCAACGTAACACCAAAGTAGGAATTAAAGCGATCAATCGTTGGTTGAGTCACCAGGATACCTATACCCTTCATAAACCGATTCGACATAAATTTGAACGGCGTCCCATTATAACGAGTGGACCCAAACAACAATACCAAGCAGACTTAATCGATTTAAGACATTTGAAAAAACACAATGATGGGTACTCCTATTTGGTTTCTTGTGTGGATGTTTTCAGTAAATTAGCGTGGGCCGTCCCAATACGAACAAAAACGGGGAAATCATTAGTGGAGGCTGTTGGTAAAATATTTATCGATGGGAAACCTGCGAGTCTTCAAACCGACAAGGGGTCAGAGTTTCTGAACAAAACATTTCAGAAATTTCTCGAAGACAACAATATTCACTTTTTCACCACCCAGAATGAAGATATTAAGGCTGCTGTTGTGGAACGTTTTAACAGGACTCTGAAACAAAGGCTGTGGAGATTTTTTACGAAATCCAATCGACTTTGTTATGTACATGTGCTACCCGCCCTACTTCGAAGTTATAATCATTCGTACCACAGAAGTATAAAAATGGCACCGGTCGACGTTAGCAGAGACAATCAAGAACAAGTGTGGAACACGTTGTATAGCAAACACAACTTGAAATTTGAAAGACCCCTGTATAAGGCTGGTGATCGAGTTAGAATGGTCCTGGGCAGAGCTAATTTTAAAAAGGGTTATGCCCCAGCTTGGACGGAGGAACTCTTTACCATCAGTCGAGTAACTGAAACAAAACCCGTTACATATGTGCTGAAAGACGATAAGGGTGATGAAATAGAGGGGTCATTTTACACACAAGAAATTCAAAAGGTTGGAGACAAGAATGAGTACATGGTCGAGAGGGTTATAACCCAACGTCGCACGTCATTGGGACGAAAAGAGAGTTTAGTCAAGTGGTTTGGTTATGGTTCCTCATTCAACAGTTGGATACCGACCAAGGACATTGTCAGATACAAAAACTAGAGATGGTGGAAGAAGGTGAATCGTTTGAAGATCCTGTTTTGCGAACCCTGAGCTCTGGTGGGGAGAGAACCTCGCTCTGGCCAGTATTTGGGAAACTATTCCCCCGTTTAGAGATTGTCTTTATGTGTCAAATGCTTGTTATATATGCCGTTGTCGCGGTCTCGCTGTTCAATCTGTCCACTGAAAAGCCAGACGCGAAGGACGGAAAACTGTGGATAGCCCTACTGAGCAGTTGTTTAGGTTACATGCTCCCGAATCCAAAGTTGGAGACGAGAAGGTGAATAGAGGAAAATGAGTTTTTATGTCACGTTACCCAGCAATGCTTCTATGGATATTTTTAAGGAAAATAATCCCGGCCACTTTTTCGTCAAGCTTCCTCAGACCATTGATATTACAACACAATATGAGATTGCGCTGGTCGAGATACAGTTTCCGCTAAATTATTTCAATGTAATAGAGGGTGATGTCTGGATTCGGTACGAATCTCTTGCTAACGATGATATTTGCGACGCTAGATTTTATTTCAACGTGACATTGGAGCCTGGGTTATATACGAAACCCGATGCATTCATCGGCGCGTTGAATGCGTCGATCATAAAAGCGGAGGATGAGTCGAACGGGGATGTGAAAGGGAAAAAAATGAGATTCATTTACGCAAAAGAGGTGAATAAAGCCATCTTGAAACTTTACGAAAAAGGAGTCAGTGTTACCATAAGCGACACTTTGAAAAACATGTTAGCCTTCCCCACGAGCTCAATAGCAGACACGGCTCCCGATATCTTCAGCGTGGGTGAAATGGACTTGGAAAGTGTTGCAAAAAATGTCTACGTCTACTGCGATCTCGTTTCACCCAGACCCGTCGGGGATGTGATGGTACCTCTCCTCAGGAGCGTGCCTGTTCTCAATAGAAATCACACCTCGGTGTTTCAGATCTACGATAAGCCTCACTACCTACCCCTGAGTAGATTTTCCTTCGATACCGTGGAAATCCTTTTAGCCAACGAACACGGAAAAACCATTCCATTCACCAGCGGGACGTCGGTGCTAACGGTACACTTTCGAGTGAAGAAACATCTCGAGCTGGTATAATGGTGAGACATACACCCTTTCACCGCAATGCCAGGTTATACGAAGACTTTTATTGCTGTCAGGCGGGTGATGGGATGCCAGTGTTTATAGGAGGTCGAAATCAACGAGGACGAGGAATCGGTAGTTTCTTTGGTGGAATCGGGAGGGCTATTTTACCTTGGCTAAAAACAGGGGGTAAAGCCTTACTCAGAGAAGGCGTGGGGACCGGTCTGCAGGTCGCGCAGGACGCCCTAGCTGGCAGAAATATCGGCGATGCTTTCAAATCACGAGCTAAGGATGCCGGCATGCGGTTATTAGACGGGGCCGTAGACCACCTGACGGGTAACAACCAATCAGGAAGTGGTTTACGACGACGAATCAGAAAGCGAATCGGGAAGGCAGCCCCACCTGGCCAACCCGTTACGAAGAGAATAAAACCATCAGCTAGACTGTTCCCCCTTCATTCCACAAACAAGAGGCGAACTAAGCTGTCGGTACCAAAGGATATATTTGATTAATGATGTCTCTCATTCACCCCAAGTCATGTGAATGTCTTCATTCTGGTTTGGATTTATTTAGCGTTCCACCAACTCAGACTGCTGTAGACTCGGGCCAATTTACTGAAATTCGACCTCTTGCCTCGTTAGCGCATGGGGCT
Source organism: Megaustenia siamemsis (assembly GCA_032433765.1). Classification (NCBI taxonomy): domain Eukaryota; kingdom Metazoa; phylum Mollusca; class Gastropoda; order Stylommatophora; family Ariophantidae; genus Megaustenia; species Megaustenia siamemsis. Next base: position 47,921,179 of record JAVIAB010000073.1, read on the forward strand.
CCCATAGAGTTTTTCATGTCTGGAAACACTGAAGAGTATCTAGATCTTTTCAACACGTTTTTACATCTGCGGGCCAGGATCACCCTCCCCAATGGTGAAAGTTTACCATTGGATGCCGAGGTAGGACCAGTCAACAATTATCTTCACAGTCTATTTTCTCAAGTCGATGTTTCTCTGAATGATACATTGATTACACCATCTGAGAATACCTATCCATTTAGAGCAGTGTTCGAGACTTTACTAAACTATGGGGAGGATGCGAAAACGGGGCACTTGACGGCTGCTCTGTTCTACAAAGATACAGCAGGACACCACGATGATATGCAGGCTAACGAGGGATTTAAAATACGACGTGCTTTGACTTCGGATAGTAAAGAGGTTGAAATGATGGGTCGTTTGCATTCTGATCTCTTTGTGCAGGACCGTTACATGTTAAACAGAGTGGATGTAAAGATTAAACTCATACCCTCTAAGGACGTGTTCAACATCATGGCTCAGGATAAGTCTGTGGGTTATAAGAGTGTAATCACTTATGCTGCCCTCGTGGTCAGGAAAGCCAAGCTAAACCCAGCAATTTCTCTGGCCCACGAAAAAGCGCTTTTAAGTGGGAATGCACGGTACCCAATCAAGCGGGTTACCCTGAAAACATTTGCCATTGCTCGTGGGATGTATTCCCACAACCAAGACAATTTATTCCTATCTCAAACGCCAACACGTATAGTGATAGGTCTGATTACCGCCGGTGGTTTTAATGGAGTTTATAACATTAACCCATTCAATTTTCAACACTTTGGTTTGACTTATATGAACCTGATGGTTGACGGGAGATGTGTATCCGGAAAGCCCCTAGCTATGGATTTTGAAAACAATCACTATGCGCGAGCCTTTTTTGGTACAAATTTGGCCATGGGTTTGATTGGTAGAGATGCTGGCAATGGTATTGATTATCATCAGTTCAAGGATGGCTTTTGTCTATTTGGTTTTGACCTCTCACCCAGTCTGCTAGATGGAACCCAGTTTGAGCTAGCCACGAGTGGACCCTTGTCGATAGAGCTCAAATTCGCCGCTCCCACGACAACTCCCCTACAGGTTATTGTCTACGCCGAGTTGGATTCAGTACTGGAAGTGTCCAAGACAAGACAGGTTCTAACAGACTACGCTATTTGAGAAAATGAACACGGGGGATATTTACAGTCTCTTGATGTCCGATGTTTTTGTTCGACGTTGCGCCCTTGTTAGTGTCATCCCACGAAACCACTTACCGCCCATCATCGATCAAACCAAGACTGCAGCCTTTGTCGTAAACACCGACCCTGCCCACAAACCTGGTGAACACTGGGTGGCCATCTTTTACAATGGCCTCGGACAAATAGAGTATTTTGATTCCTACGGTTTACCTCCCAGGCACATTGATATTTTAAACTTTATCGAGAGGAATTCACATGTTCCATTCGTCTACAACTCACGAGTGTTACAAGACTTGTTTAGCAACACGTGTGGTCTATATTGTGTTTATTATATAATTTTAAAGTGTCGTGGTGCGAGCATTAACAGAATTCTCATGCCATTTTCAACGAAACAACATATTAACGACCGTATCATTTATCGGTTGATGACGCCCTGGATCCATCAACTGAGTGGAACAAACTTCCCATGACTCATCAAAGATGGCGGCTCTCTGAACATGTCTCAACACGTCCGATGACGTATTGCATCAGTTACTATAAATAGAACGTATTCCATTGGTTACTATAATTAGGCTGGCCACGCCCCACTTGTTACAGGGTATAAAGGTCAGCCGTTCTCAGTGCTGCTACATACAGAAAGTCAGAGCCCTGCTACCAAGTCGTGTGATTCAAACATGGAATCGGCTAGCGTTAATATGTCAGCTTCATTTGATGTATGTGATCAACGTATTTTCATGTCTCGTAGAAATGAGAATATAATTCCACTGTCCAAAGATGGTGTTAAGGCAGTCTCAGTTTCTGCTTTTCATAACAGACCATTGATAAACATAAGGTCATATTGTGGTGAGAGTCTTCTTAAGTTTCCTACCAGAACTGAAATAACACTCTCGAGAGATGAATTTATCACGCTATTTGATATGCGAGATGACATTTTAGCAACTTATGATAACATCAACTATACTACGCCTCTTGTTGAGCAACCGAAAGAACCAAGAGATATGTATGCCTCGAGTGATTCAATTTCCACTCAGTCGCCAATTACCTACGCCGTCTTTGATCAAGGCTTTGTCAAAATGGAGGGTGGCTGTGTTTTGAACTCTAATCAACCTTCGTATTCACCAGTGTTTGATAACCATTTAGCCCAAACAGACAGTTCCAACAAAGCGAGGAAGCCGAGACGAGTAAAATTAATAAATTCTGCAGTGGGACAGTGACATTTTTATTACTTATACATGACTATGTTGTAATTTGTGTACTTTTTTCAGATGATTTGAATTCATATTTGCACTATTGAAATCATCATTGTTCAATTATAAACATTTGAATGTGTAACATGTGTTGTCCACGTTGATGTATTGAAATAAATTTATGTTTCATTGTGAAAATAAACATTATAAAAAGAGCATATTTGTTTGATTTTTTATTTGAGTTGTTTTAATTTATTTAATTTTAAATTATTTTTGTTAAATTAAAATAAATGACAGTATAGAATCTATGAAATAAGGTTCTACTTACGGTTTGTAAAGAAAATTTACTTGTACAGCCAAGCACACTCTTGCTTGAGTTACAGCCAAGACACTCGTTGAAACTGCTTCAGAGAGTGAGAATAAAATCCTGGCTGCTTGGATCTACTTATATACAGTTCTAACCTCTTTGATCGATCAAGTACTCTCTAGTTCAAACATATTAATTTCCCCCTAAACATCTCACATTAAAACAACCGCCCAGTAAAATTCCCCTGATAAGTGGTATTCTAATCTTCAGATGATAAAAAGTCATTAACGTAGCCCTGGCCAGTCTGGCACTCAAACATTCAATCAAAACTTTTCACAGCGAAACACGGTCTTTGAACACGAAACGGCGCCAAGATATTAATTACCCCCAAGCGTCTCACATTAAAACATCGGTATCGTAAAATTCCCTTGATAAATGACACTCCTGATGAACACTTACCGGCTACGGAGATTTCACCACGGGAGGCGGATTCTTTGATGTAAACGCGGTCCGTCTACCGGGAACTCTTTGATCGCGCTTAACGTTAAACGTGGCCCCCTCGCTGCGCGTCTTCGCTGCGCGTCTACCGAGCTCTTTGATCTTGCGGCCCCTTGCTGCGCGTCTTCGCGGCTGCGCGTCTACCGGTAACTCTTTGATCTCGCTTAACGTTAAACGCCGTGTAGTTACTAAGTTCGGTAATGTACCTTCGTGTAGCGTGTGTAACGGCCTAAGTTGTTACCTTTAATTCTAAATGAAGTTTTTAAAACAATAAATAAACTTGTCACTGTTTTTTATTGCCTGAGAGTATAAAGAAAGAATAGATTTATGAACGTTACGGCACCATTGAAAGTACAAAGAATATAATAGATTTATGATACCACCACCACCCCTTCACCACCGCCGCGGGAGGTCACCACAACACCACCACCACCGCCACGAGAGGTCAACAAGAGGTCAACGAGAGGTTACCCGACGCCGCCACGAGAGGTCACCACGACCGGAACAAAAATGGGCGGGTAGACTCTCATATAAGGAAAAACTGCGTGTAGACTATTTATATAAGGTAAAAATCTGCGTGTAGACTATTTATATAGAGAAAAATGCATACTTTTTTCTGCGTTGAACGCGCAGAAAGGGGCCTCTAAGAGCCATTGTATACTACTTGTGCACACCGTAAGCTGTGCGTTTCATCCATTTTAATCGTGGTTCGATATTCCGATTGCTTACGATGAATGATTATATCGTATGACGGGGAACAGCTAGCTGTGTTCACTTTCAGTGCGGTTTCGCCTTATGTCTTTTTGCATGTGCTGAGACTGCTATGCTGGGGACTGTAACTACCTTTCTTTATTTGGGAGATGAGATATTAATTCGGATGACTCCACTGGCACGGGTGGTTGAGCAATTATAGATTTTTAATTCGTTTACAGTGATACCGAGGCCTTCCATAATGTGGTTAATGATCAGAGAAAGGGTGAGAGGCCAGAATTTTTTTTTTAAAAGGGGGAGTGGGGGGGGGGGAAATTAAAGGAAGAACTGTTTAAATTTCATAAGTGCACACGATTTGCATCATACATGGAAAAATAAACAATATGGGCGTTAACCAATATTAAAATCTTCATGTGTTTTAAGAGGACATGAAAAAAAAAAGAACTACTTAACACAAATATAAAACAACTGAAATTTGTTGGGCATATGAAGAGACACATTACATTACTAACTGTCAAAAAAGGTAGAAGGCAGACGAGGCAGAGGCAGACCAAGACTAAAGTGGACAAGATGACATCAAAAGGTGGACAGGTGAACGTAAGACAACATGCACCAGCAAGACAACAGACAGAGTTAAATGGCTCTCCATGGTAGTAAACCTTCGACGTGGAGACGGCACCCAATGAATGAATGTTAACACTGTATGCTTTAATTTTCTAGAAGTTAAAAAATTAAAGGCGCAATTAACAAAAATAATTGGGACATGTCTTATTAAAAAAATCATTTACAAAATCATAAACAAAAATTGATTTTCTATTACTTTTTTGTTTAGTTAATGAGGAGTTAATGTTTTTAAATATTAAGGATATATATGTGCTCGTGTGTGTGTGTGTGTGTGTGTGTGTGTGTGTGTGTGTGTGTGTGTGTGTGTGGGTGTGTGTGAGCGCATTGGCTGTAGTTTTACCATGTAAATCGTAAAAAATTAAAACTGTTCATCATAGATTTATCTGTTTTCTGTGTTTAGAACGTTGTGCTTATTGCTACCGAGAATTCAGCATGGTTAACGTGTAGCCTAGCTAATTGTATGATTATATGCATATAAAAAAAATACAGTTGTATCACCTGTGTCCTCTTATTTACCGAAACAAATACACAAATTAATACTATGTTTCCTAACACAGACAAAAGATACGAACAAGTTTATGATGGACCCCAAAAATGGCAGTCTCATCTTGGTGAATGACTTGGATTTTGAGAACGTCACGTTTTACCAGTACACGGTTAAGGCAACGGTAAGTGTGGCACAGGATGATATTTCGGTCTCACTCACTCTCTGACTATTTCTCAATTTACCTTCTTCTCTACTACGTCTCTCTCTCTCTCTCTCTGAAAGAACATGTTTGAACTAATCGATATATTTCAATCACTTTCAATTTTACATAACACTTCATCCTTCTGAAACTGTTATATTTATTTCATCTTCTCTTTATCACAATCTTCTTTATCTCTTCCACCCTCACTCTTTCCCTCCTTATCTCTCTTTCTGTCTCTCCCAACTACTTCTTTCCATCGGTATCTGCAATAAAAGAGTTATTATATGAGGGCCTGACGTTTTGTGAAGTCATCTCAGTTATCGTGTTACTATTGTCCATGATTCACATCCATATGTTAAGACGAGCTCTACATAACATTTAAGAACTTTCTTGTTTCTATTATCACAACAGCTGGGACTGAAAATAAATAGATAGGACCAACGTCATGAAAATTAATGTATTTGACAATAACCAAATAATAATAGGAGAAATACATTTACTAGACGTAAAGATCTTACATATATCATTAATATGGGCCATGCCGGTTGGCGTAGGCGATCATGTTCTTCAACAATCTTCTATCTACAGTGCATAGTATCAGTTCTATTGTTGACTGTTTGCCATGCCATGACACCAAGCTATCTAGTATTTTCTCTTTTTGTCGTCCGCGATCTCTCTTTCCTTGTATTTTGCCAGTTGTAACCAAGTATTCCAACTTTCCTCTTCTCATTATGTGCCAGAAAAATGTCTCGAAAAAGTGTCCTCTGAAGTTGGCGAATTTATGCCTACATGGCGAGAGACACCTGAGCACATGGCTAACGGTGAGGGAAAAAAACCAGGAAAAAGTTTTAATTCGCGCAAAATTCAATCCCTCTCTTACTTCGCTAGAGACATAAAGCTGGCGCATGGAAACAGCAACAACAACTGTTTTGCAGTATTTGTGAATTAACACTTTCCATGTATTGAGCCCTGGATTGAAAAAAAACAAAACCTTCTCTACCAATAAGAGACTGACGTTTAACGAACTGACTAACAATGGATTCATTCTTTCATTGACATGCTCCTCCAAAAGTAGAAAAATAAATTTTAAAAAAACTCAAAACAGAATATATCATAGCACTAAACTTTAAAAAGCAACTTTAAAAGCAAAGCTAAGATAAAATAGTTATCTTGGAATACTTTTCGGAATTTATATTACGCCACGATTACATGTTTAAACACATAAAATGTACATAAAATGAAATACTGACAAATAAACATTCTTGCTGTTTTTTTTTCCTGATAGAATAGCCTAGTAGAGTATTAGATGTAAGACGTTTCCTTCTTAAGATGAAGATGCCAGATAACTACATGTAGAACAATCATCATCATCAGGTGCCATACCGGTTGGCGTAGGTGATCATGTCCTTTCACAATCTTCTATCTACCGTGCGTCGTATCAGTTCTGTTGTTGACTGTTTTCCATGCCATGACATCAAGCTATCCATTTTATGTAGAATATTAGCATACGTTATAATACATATATCCGTTATCGGTAATTATCGAAATCTTCAACGTTTTGTCATGCATTGCTTATGATAATCTCATCAACATAACTATTATCATCTAGAACTAGACTTCTAAAAGCGTATGTTACATCCCACTACTTGCTCCCCACTACAAGCTTTACCGCAGCGCTACAAATATTTGCTTGTTCCCCGTTCTATTATAAATACTGAAGTTGTCATCTGTGTGACATGTGAAGAAACACAATATCTTACTGAAAGCCATCTTGGAGGGAATATTCCTGTATGGTGCAAAAACATGGACATTAGACCAGAAAACAGAACAGAAAATTGAAGCCTTTGAAAAGTGGATTTATAGAATAGGTAGAATTGGATGGAAAGAAAAGAAAACAAACGAGGAAGTTTTAAAACAACTAAAAATGAAAAGAGAACTACTAAACATAATTAGAGCAAGACAGGTGAAATGTGTGGGCCATGTTAAGACACAACAGCCTAATAAAAGTAATATTGGAAGGGAAAATACAAGGTAAAAGAGGCAGAGGCAGACCAAGACTAACATGGACGAGTAACATCAAAAAATGGATAAGTCAGCCTATGACAACCTGCACCCTCAAAGCAAGAGACAGAGTGGAATGGCGCTCCATGGTAGCCAACCTTCGATGTGGAGACGGCACTCAATGATGATGATTATGATGAACATATGACAACATGCACCATCAAGACAAGAAACTGAGTAAAATGGTAGCCAACCATCAATGTGAAGAGAGAACCCGTTGAATGAATGAAGTTGTCATTATCGTTCTGTTCCAGACACACTGCATCCACCCTCTTCTTTGTCTATCACTCTCGTCTACTTAACTCTTTTAACACAATACCATTCATAAATTTATTCTTATTACTATCTGCTATTTTATTGGCAAACATTTCTCTTGTCTGTTTTAGTAATTGGTTCTTTGGAATATTATCTTTTTGTAAAATGGACACATTTATACTGTTTTCATGTAATGGGTCTCTGAGTATTTTTCCGTAACACTAACTGTCAAGGGCTTTACTGATTAATCCAGTCTTTTTTGTAGCAAATCTGTCGATAGTCCACGTTTAAACCCATGTGTGACTATGAGAAAAATACAAGCTCTTAGAAACCTATACTTTTCCATAATCTAAATTCCTTGCAATATGTTATGCAGTTTACTTGTTTTATTTTATTCATAGCTATTTTTCCGTTTTCTTTTGACCTATCTTGTAGCCTTTCTTTGTATACTACCAATGAACCATGATATATAAAAACTATTTCCAATTGTTGTTCATTAATACATATATCAATTGTGAACATTTTGGTCGGTATTGTCTTACAAGGGGATCACTGACTTGAGCTCTATTCTGGGAGGCCAAAAATAATGATTGGGCTTGGCACGGCGAGTCAGTCCACAAAGTGACATAAGCAGAAGACAAAAGAAAGCTCAATTTTTTAAAATAAAGTATTGACTTCTTTTGTCCATCGAAATGCAACTAATTATTTGCTAGGCACTTTGCATTATCATCTTATTTTATACCAACTTCTTATTTCGTCTTTGTTATTATAGCAATTCATATTCTTATTTATGCTGTTGAGTACGAATATGTCTGTCTTCTTATATAAAGAAAACTAATCACTTGACTTTTCAACAATTTTCACATGAACGTTTCAAACACGTAAAAACACAGTGCTCTAAGTAATGGCGATTCCATGTCAGTGAACTTCGTTTTTATAAGAATGATGTTTTCTTTTATTAATAGACAAACGTGTCTCATATATAAAAAAAAGATCTGTTTGATTTGCTACTTTAACCGCTTTCCGGATGATGCTTAACGGAAAAAACATCACCCTCTTATTTTTTTTTCACAAACACAAATAAAACCTTTAATGTAAAATCTTTATTATTGGAATGAATGCCGAACAGGATGATATTACTTTTATTAAAATACTACTTTTCTTCCGATACAATCACTTGAACTGTCGGTGGAAAATTTTATATTCTGCGATTTTGTCTTAAATCAATACAATTTTTGTTCAGATATGAAGAGCGAAAATATCTTTATAAACACATTTACTCATTAGAAACCATGATAATTACTTATTCCAGTAGCTCTTTTTCACTTGGTGTTAACATTTGGTCTAATGTCACAGCAGACAGCAGCAGTATTCGAAATTTTGACGGTGGTGGAATGATTGTTTGTTGAACAATAATAATGAAAGCTATCTTATAAAATGATAATCTTTTATTTTGATATTTTTTTCCGTAGGACAAGGCTGGAAGCCATGACAGTGCTAATGTTTTCATTACAATTATAGACGTACAAGATACCCCTCCTTATTTCACAGGAGAACCTTTTCAAAGCAGCGTTTGGGAAAATGCTGGAAATGTGAGTCGCGTCCCGGTCTGACTGTCATGAAATTTCATACCTCACTATATATAAATAATGTAATATGAATACAATTATTACTGCTTTATTTTAATTAATTAATTTGAGTTTGGTTTTGCAGTTAGGATTAGGAAACATGACTTGACTTTATCCTCACATAGCCCAAACCCCAAATTGAAATTGCATTTTTTCATTAGTAAATGAGTTTAGTGATGAATGATGAACATTGATGATTGAATATACTTTATATACATAGAATATAGAATTGATAGAGATAAATTTTAGTATGTGAGAACTCTATAGTTGTGGTGCCAACTAAGGGGAAGTCATTTTAATTTATGACCCTGAACTAGGACTTTGATATATATATATACACACACACACACATTGTATAATAGTTTTTTTTTCAACAAAACAGATCCGGTTTACATCCCATCAACAAATATGTAGTTTTGACAAAAATGAGCTACTAAATTTAAAAAAAAGTGCTATGATTTAACTCTTTCAGGACCAGAACAGGAAACAGGAATTTTCAGATTTGGACCAGAAAACTTGATTTTTTTTCCTGTTTCCAGAAATTTTACCATATACCTTTTTCATTTGACTACTTCACACAGTAATTAAGATAAATGTGGCATGTGTTATATATCACTGGAAAGGGAAATGGATACAGAAAATGAAAATAGCAATATATTTCTGATATGTCATTATTTAAAGGAATAGTTATATTTAAAAAAAAAGAAATATTCAAGGTAGATAATTTTAAATTTAAAATATTGTATTTCACTTACCCATTTCCATCCAGATATGTGTTGCTATCCATTTGTCTTGAAATATTACACAACATAATCCAAATTCCTCGAAAATACAGTTTATTTGATGAATTTATGTCCACAAATAACAAAATTATGCACATTTTTATAAATGATCCCAGAATAAAAATTTTCAAATTTTTTTCACATCACAACAATATTATTTACAAGTCAAGTTTGTTATTTTTATTGACACATGTACTTATTGTGTGTGATATTCCCTAAAGCATGTTTTAGCGCACAGATGTGGCTTATCCGGACAACCTGTACAATAATAGCTGCTTCGTTTTCTTACTTTCCGCTGCTCCGAACAATGAACACACTGCAGGTCTTTCCCATCAAAATCAATGAGATGGATGGCACCCTGATATCTCTGCGGCTTCGTGTTCCATTTTTTCCCCCGGCTTGGATAAATCAACTTGAAGAAGGTTGTTAGGAATAGGTGTCTCTGCTCCTACTATGCTACACAAATCATAAATAAGCAGCTCCTTGAAATCTGCAAAAGGCATAGGCTTTTCAGTGTTAGGGCGGCTCAAGTTATATAAAATATGAGCATTGAGTTGTGTGATCTCAATTATCCACATAAATATTTTCTTCCACCACTTGACTGTCTTCCTTGTGTGGTTCCCATAATATGAGATCATCTGGTCTACTCTGTCACATCCATTCATTGAGTGGTTGTAGCTATGGATGGGTGATGGCTTCCTGACTTGACTCCTACCTTCATTTCTGATCTCAAATGTGACACTTCCATGTGTTGTCACCAATTGGCAGGGCTTTTTGGATTTTTTTATCCCTCCAGCTGACACACATAACTTGCTCCTCATAATTGATGAACCACTTTGCTCATTCACTGATATTTTTTTATTTTTGACTTCTGCTGGAAATCCGCGTCTGTTTGAATTTAGCGTTCCAGTGTAGTTGTGATTTTTCTGCCGCAGAAATTGAACAAGTGGCAGGGAAGTATAATACCGGTCAGCAAACAAATGATGATGATCTGTGATGCCTTCCAGTAACTTGTCGAAAACTTTGACAGCATGTGAAGAATGTGGGTCTGTTTCAGGCCTGTAAGCTGTGTCCGTACCAAAATATACCATGAGGTTGAAAACGTATCCGGTGATTGAGTCGCAAAGTCCGTATGATTTGATATGATATTTTTTTGGCTTACTGGCATTGCACTGCTTGTACTTAAATCTTCCCTTGTAGCCTATAACCATCTCATCAATGCAGATATTTTCAAACGGATAAAACGCTTCTTGAAATTCATCGATCAATGAATTGATAAAAGGCTCAATTTTACATTTTCCAGCCCCATCAGGAACAGCCGCATGAAGCATAGATTGATAAATCAGTAAAAATCATGTCCGACTAAACATGCACCTAAACCAAGGACTACTTTTAAATGATTGAATGGACCAGTAATCCTTTATAGAATTTTTTGGATTCATTCCCATGGCAATCATGACTGCCAGAAACTGAAAAAAAGTATTACGGTCCAGCGGTGTCCATTTAGCAAAACTGGAATACCTGCGTGCAGGAGTACTCAATTCCATTTTTTGCTGAGCATAACTGTTGATATTTTGAATCAGACTATCAACAATTGTGTCAGTCAACAGGCTCAGAAAATACTTGGAAGGTGAAGCATTTTCTGGAAGATCTAACTTACATCCAGAATTTATATTTTGGAAGCTAGATTTTCCTATGGTATCGCCATCTCTGGCTTCATGCCACCCATCAGCAGGCTTCCTAGCCACATCTGTCCTGTCAGCTTTGGCTGACAGAATAGTATCAGCTTCATCGTCAGAATCACTGCCACTAAATTCCTCTGAGTCACTGATAGTGCTGGACTGGAGGCATCGACCAGCTAAACCTAAACAAGAGTTAGCGAGTCTTGGTTTCTTGCCACTCGACTTACCACTACGATTATCATGACTATCACCACAAAAACTCTCGTCTGAATCTGAATAGTCCATTTCTGATTCACTAAATAACAATGTTTCGAACATAGATCTCGCTTGTTCTGCACTATATCGTTTTGGGCGAGATGTACTGCAAGAACTACCAGCAGTGGGCGTGGCCATTTTGTGATAGAAATTTCAGAAAATAAACAATGAATATAAATCAATAATTTTTAAATCCAAACGTCTAACCACGCTTTCAAACGACGGGAAGATCAAGGAAAAATAACTCTCACGACCGGAAATCAAGTATTGGTTGAAACAAAAACGAAATTCGGTGAAAACGAAACAAATATTCAGCTACATCCAAAATGTCCGACATATCGGTGTTGTCCAAAGGGATGACGTCGAGGACTCGGCATCGGACCTGAAAGAGTTAAAGGCCTATCATTAGAAAAAAAAACCCTGATATATGATATATATGCACATATAGTATAACTGTCTTTATTTGTACATCTTTTCTTTTCTTGCCATATTTGACATCTCTTGAAGTTTTTGATTTTCATGCCACTCTTTACCTATGCTATAAGTAAGTAAAGTAACCCCCATCACACCAAGTGGCATATAGGGAATGTGGTGTTAGTGATCATAAATTTTACAGACCTTCGTCACATGATTTTTGGGGTAATGTGGTCTGTATTATGCCCGTGTCGCTTTACTTTCCATCCAAGAAAAAAAATCTGGTACCCATTAAAGGCTGGGTGAACCGGAAGCCATCGGTTGGGATCGAACCCTACCTCTTGTCCTTAGTAGTCCAGTTCACTAATCACTGAGCTATCGCAGCTCCCTACCTATGCTATAGGTAATGATAAAATTGTTAAAAATCTTTTTTTTTTCTAGGTTGAACATATAATATCATGGGATTTATGGTAATATTACATTTCCATTCCTTATATGTATATATATTACATTGATCTCTAAAATATGTTTTAAATTTCTTTCTCCACATTTCCATATGAAGAATACAAATGTGATCACATTAAAGGCTTCAGATGGTGACAGAGGTGTGCCCAATGATGTGCTGTTTAACATTACCTATGGTAAGATGTGTTTTTTAAAATTAAAATAACTGATTAACAAATATGATGCATTTCATGTTAAAATATGCATTTTCTATAACAGTGTGGTCCAATCTTTTGTTTCCAAGGGCCAAACAGAACATTCTGCAAGAGAGCAAAGGCTATCTATCACTTATAATATATTGAGTTATTTGCGGGTCATCATCATTGCACTCCGAACATGTCCATAGGTGCTCAGATGCCCTCCTCAGCAATTCTCTCAGTGTCCAGCGACTGACGACTCCAGTTCTATGTTGGTTGATAAGTCTTCTTACACGGCCACTAAGTGTCTCATTTCTGGCTGTGCCCAACTCAACTCCCATTTCCATCATCCGAAGAAGTGACATGGATCTGTGTTTGTCGAAGTCATGTGCTCTTCCCACATCTCGGAGGGCATTGATGATGTCCGCCCAATCCATTGGTTGCCTGTCCTCAACGACAGCGCAGCTAGCCAACCTGTCCGCCCTTTCATTTCCCCGTACTCCCGCATGTCCAGGGACATAGACAAAGGTGACCTTACGTATTTTAGATTTCTGCAACGACTCTACCAATTGCATGCGTACAGAGCCTGCCTCCACTTTTTTTATCATGCTCATCGAATCACTCAATATACATGCGTGGGTGTAGTCTTGTGACTCTAACCATTTGAATGCCTTGGTCACTGCCATCGCCTCCATTGTCATGCTACTCGTGGTCATTACTTATGCACCACTGTCTTCCTTGACTATTCTGCCTGCTGAGCGTGTTGTAAATGCCCATGCACTTCTTTGGTGTCGTCTTACAGATCCGTCTGTATAGATGACTGCATCTTTCTCATCGGTGTTATCGCAGATGAGACTGTTGACCTCAGCATTAACCACGACCGGGTTCTGTTCCCTGCTTTTCCTGTCGAGTGTGACAATACACAAGAAAGTCCCCTTGAATGACGTAGGCACCGGTATCCACTCCTCACCAACGCTGATATTGGTAAGCCCACAAACCTGTTTGATGACATCTTCTGCTCGGCCCACCCATGATTTGCCTCTTTTTAGCCTGTCACCTTTCTCTGTGTTGAGCACGTGGTGCAATGGATGCTCTGTATCTGTACTAATCTTCAGGTATGCTCGTGCTCTCCAGATCTTGATTCTGTCATCCATGGTTGGAAAGTCAAGAAGATACCTCATTGCTACACAGTGAGTGTCCCTCGTACATCCCAGGATATTGCGCATGGCTTCATTTTGTATTTTCTCCAGCCTATCAATTTGAGTCGTACTGACAGTAAGAATTGCCAGGGCATATTCGATAGGTGCGAGGACTAATCCCTGGAACAGAAGAGTAAGTAGCCTCTGCTCGATGTTGGCAGCTGCCATGACCTTTAAGGCGGCTAATCCTTGCGGGATTTTGTTATCACATGGTCGACATGGTCCCGAAAACACAGGCTGCGATCAAACTTAACTCCAAGGTATGTCATCAACTTGTCCCTGGTCACCTCATAAGCTCCCATTCGTACTACCAGTGTGGTCGTATGAACGATATGATTGTTAAGGGAGAACCATGAAACTGATGCTTTATTAGGATTAACCACGGCACCTGATACCCCACACCAGGAAGAAATGCGATTAAGTTCGTCTTGAATTGTGGAGGCGATTTCCCGTCTGTCTCTTTCCTGTCGATATACCAGAATATCATCAGCAAAAGTCATAGTTCTTCCCCTCCCATCCAGCTGTTGTTCCGTGATCGTTATTGTGTACACGTTAAATAGAACTGGTGACAATGGTGAGCCTTGTGGCAGCCCTGGGCAAATGGGTGTTGGCTCGGAAGACCAACTTCCACATCTGAGTACTTATAATATATATATATAGCATAGGACACCCTACACTGCTAACCACTACATATACATATATATATATATACACATATATGTATATATATATATATATGTGTATATATATATATATATATATATATATATATATATATATATATATATATATATATATATATATATATATATATATATATATATATATATATATATATATATATGTATGTATATGTATATATATATATGTATGTATATGTGTATATGTGTGTATATATATGTATATATATATATATATATATATATATATATATATATATATATATATACACACACATATATATGTATATGTAGTGGTTAGCAGTGTAGGGTGTCCTACGCTAATCTACAGGACACCCTTGGGCAAGGTGGAGTACCCATTTAGTCCCCATATCAGGGTTACGTGAAGCCATTGGAGCAGGTGGTGGATGGTGTTGTGGGAGCAGTTAATAAGTGCCAGTTATGTCCCCACTCTGTGATGACAGACAGAGGATCTCACTTATAGAGGCAATGGTTGTGATCTTTACTAGTTCAGTCACTGCCAAAATGAAATAGCAAATTACCTTTTTAATTGCCATGGAGAATTATGTCAAAAACAATTCAATATTTACAGCTAAGTATGTTAATGTGGGACTCCAGCCAATTCATCTAGTGGGGTGCATCATGTGCTACAGTTGACACCCGATCGTCATCAAATTGCTCTATTCAATATAAAAAATAAAGAGACTGTATCAATAGGAAGTTGGAAAATTAGGTCATCATTCCAGGTTGGGAAGCTAGAAAACATCAGTCAAGAAATGAAGAGAATGAAATTGAACATTCCAGAACTATGAAATGATATGGAAAAGAAGTTTAGTGCAACGCAATAGCTGAAATGTAATTTACTCTGAAGGAACCACACACGAAAGATTAGATTGCCTTATGTTAGATAGAGAAAGGTGCAAAACAGTGATAGGATATTGGCCAGTATCAGATAAAATTATGCTAGTAAAATTGAGAGGTAGACTAATGGATATAAACATAATTCTTCTTCTTCGAACATGGCTCATTCAGACTAAGACTCCAGACTCTCTTATGAAGGCAGCTGTCTGTTTCAGTGATTAGGTTGCCCCTTAGAGTTTCTCTTCCAGGGAGGTGGGTGTAGGCCACATTGTCCTCCAATAATAATTCAAGTTTATGCACCAACAAGTAACAGTGAAGAAGAAGACATTGACACTTTTTACAACGTGCTAGAGATAGTCATGGAACATTGTAAATCCCAAGAAATAACTAATCTATAAGGGAATTTCAACAAAAAGGTAGGAAAAGCTAAAGTGCAAAATGTGACTGAAGGACATGGCCTAGGACAGACAAATGACAGAAGCAAAAGATTGATAGATTGGGCAAAGACACATGAAATTAGTTATTTGTAGGTTATCATCATTGCACTCAGAACATGTCCTTAGTTGATCAGATCCCCTCATCAGCATGCCCCTCAGCGTCCAGTGACTGATGATTCCAGTTTTGTGTTTTTTTAAATATTTAATAAGTCCTCTTATGTTCCCACTAAGCTTCTTATTTCTGGATGTACCTATCTTTATTTCCATCTCCTTCATCCAATGGAGAGACATGGACTCATGGTTGTCGAATTCGTGTGCCATTCCTTCTGGGAGAGCGTTAATGACATCTGCATGATCTATTGGTTAACTGTCGTCAATGACAGAACAGTCAATCTGTCTGCTCTTTCATTGCCTCGTACTACTGCATGTCCAGGGACATAGACAAAGGTGGCTCTGCAAATTGTTGACTTCTGTAATGACTTGACCCATTACCTGCTTACAGAATTCACCTCCACTTTTTTGTATGCTCATCGAATCACTTAGTATACAGATGTATACAGACACATTAATTGATTGTAGGTAACACCTGGTTTAAACAACACGCTAGACAACTATGGACATGACAAAGCCCAGATAACAAAGTACACAATCAAATCGATTGTATACTGGTACAAAGAAGATTCAGGAATGACCTAATATCTATTAAAACAAGACCAGGAACAGTTAAAGTATTATGTACAGTTAAGTTTCCATGTACCAGTGGTTGGAAAAATGAGAATAAAACTACAGAAGACACAAAAATCCCCAAGAAATATGAAATTACAACTAGATATACTTAGAGTAGACAGACAGATAAGTGATAAGTATAACATGGTAATACAAAATAAATATAATGATATTGAGAAAATAAAGAACATTGAGGGCCAGTGGGAGATGCTCAAACAGTTAATTCAAGTAACATCAAAATAAGTAATTCCAGTCACTTAGAGAATCAACAAGAAGAAATGGATGTCAGGAGAAATACTAGAACTAATGGATAAAAGATTAAAACATATGAATGAAGAACAGACTACAAAATATTGCATATATGTAAGACCTGATGTTTAATTTTAAATTGAATATTGAGTAAGTACTTAACTCTGCTTTCAAATTTTCAAGGAGTACATGATGATACCATCCTTTTTCTGCATATTTCACATAGGCATACTCTCATTTTCCAATGAATTATGAAGTGATTGGTTTTTTATCTATATCATGAACACAATGTTCTTGTTTTTAATTTTAGATGATGACTTTAAACAAATTAATTAATCCAATACTTTCATTTATATAATAATTTCAGGACCTCTAACCACATGGCAACTGCATTGGGGCATCTGACCCTAGCTTTTAATTCTATATCTTCCTTCCCAAAACTTTGTCTAATATGTTAAGTTTATTAAAAGCTTTCTAACTTTACCATTATCAATAATTTTTTTTTAATAAGAAGGGAAATTTTAAATATAAGACCTATTGGCTTTTTAAATAAATGCTTCTTTGCTTTTTTCTTTATAAATTTAATTTACCCTAGGTATGGAGTATGCATGTTCATGCTCTGAGTTTTAATAAATTTTTAAGCATGGACTTGGTTGTGTCTCTGATTCATTTTAATTGGTCTCAGCATACAATCACTTTTTTATATCTGAGGAAGGATTCTCAGATAGTCTCACTTTGTTGTGTGCCTTTTTTTAAATCGATAGTTAAAGAAATTGTGTTCATAAGTTATTCTTCAATGTCTAATTCCAGATTCTGATTTCAAGTAAAGTTTGGAGTCTTCTACCTTTTAGCTCCCAGTGGAGCATAGGTCTTCGACAAACATTTTCCAAGTCGTTCTGTTTTTGCAATTCTTTTAAGATCATTCCATGTCTTCCCCATCATCTTCATCTCTGCTTCGATCTGTCTTCTCCAAGAATTCCTTGGTCTTCCTCTTTGTCTTTTCCCCTGGGGATTCCAAAAAAGGGCCTGTTGTGTAATACTCTCAGTTGGCTTCCGTAGTGTGTGTCCTGTCCATCGCCATCGTCTTCGCTGTATCTTTTTATCCACTGGTACTTGACCGGTACACTTCCATAATGTTGTGTGCCTTTTTTTAAATCGATAGTTAAAGAAATTGTGTTCATAAGTTATTCTTCAATGTCTTAATTGGAGAATCTGATTTCAAGTAAAGTTTGGAGTATGAGCTGCATTTTCTTAGCAGCTTTGTTTTTATTTTAGGTTTAATAGTTTTATTCTAACTGGATATTATGTATTGTAGTTTGACCCTGTTTTGGAGAGGATTTATGTAAACATTTGACTAGTTATTATCAGGGTATACAATTTGTAAAGCCGCTCTAGTTAATTATACATACCATAATTAATGGTTAATAGATAAAAGGATGTAAATACAAATTGATTTGTGCACAATTTTGTTTGCAAATGTACATCATTTGTTGTTTTGTTTTTCTTCTCTCCACTTCAGAAGACTGCATAGGTCTTTTTACAATTGAACCAAAATCTGGATTGATCAGGCCCAAAGCTGATCTAGACCGTGAGGGACCTCATAATCTTGGAAACATGTGTTCTCAAAATTATGGTAAATCATCATATCTCAAACATGTTTTTTTTTCTGAAAATGAAGACATCATGATTTAAATTAATGGATGTTAACATTATATATGAAAAGAATTATGTCTGAAACAAACTGTGAAAATTAAATAATCAAAAAGTAAATTTAATGCATAAAACATACTCCAAACATTAGTCAGTAATGAATTGCTTTGATTAAATTGCAGATGATCAAATTTTATTGGTCGTTTCAAAATATTTTGAAGGTGTTTAAAATTCCATATCTCTGCAACCAATTGATTGATAATGCTGAAATTTTGCATATGGTCTTGTGATTTTTTGGTCCCAGAAGTACATTCATTTCCTCACCAACAAACGTATAGTTTTAAATATTCTTTATTTGAAGTATACAAATTTAAGGCATTTTGGTCAAACCATATATTTGGAGGAATTACCGCTTCATATGAGTGAACACCCACGGACTTGTCTTCTTGAACGTAATGCGCGCCAATTTCCCTGTTTTAAGCACTAAAAACACATAAAACGCGTCATAGTTATAATTTTATATCCGGTGCATCCCATTTCCTGTCGTTTTGTTGTGATTTATGTGCAACGGCGTATCCTAATTATTGGGTAATTTCGTTAAATTTGTGATCTGTTAGTCAATGGGTATAAAAGTAAAGTTCCTTACATTGCAATCAGTGGCAATAAAGGTGTATAAATATTTTTTGCATAGAAGCTAAGCGTGGAAAACTGTATCGAAACATCTCAAAGCCAGAAAAGAGAACTATTCACGCATTGGGTATAAGCAAACGCTTTTTCAAACAAGTGCTTAAAGCTAACGGAGTGTCCAGTTCAATCAAGACTAGGACGCTAGGAAGAAAGAAAGTAGTAGATAGTTTTGACAAGGAAGTGATTAGAAGAGCAATTTGTAAAATGTTTGATTCCAAAGAAACTGTGACTTTAAGAAAACTGAAAATTCGACTGAGAGCAGAAAATGACATTGTTGTGTCGAAAACAACATTATGGAGAACTGTTAGAAGCATCGGTTTTACGTTTAGAAAGTACGATAGTGGTAGAAATGTCATCTGCGAGAAGCCGCACTTAGTTTCTATGAGGAGTAAATATTTACGTGAATTACGGGAATGCGTAACCAAGGTTATGATATTGTATTTCTAGATGAATCTTGGATAAATTCTCACCACACAAGTGCAAAGGAATGGCAGTTATCAGATGGAAGTATTAAAAGATGTGTACCCACTGGAAAAGGACAGCGTATTATAATGGCACATGCAGGCAGCCGAAAAGAAGGGTTGGTGAAAAATGCAGAACTTATATTCACCTCTAATTATACTGACAACAGGGACTATCACACCGAGATGAATGGCCATATATTTAGAGAGTGGATTGAAAATACTCTTCTTCCAATTCTAGACAGACCATCCTGTCTGGTAATGGACAACGCGTCGTACCACAACGCTGTGGCAGAAGAAGACACAATTCCTACATCTACCAGTACAAAAGATGTTATAAAGATTTGGCTAAGAAAGGAAGGAATTCCATTTAACGAGGGATTTTTGAAACCTGAATTACTGTCACTTGTTAAGAAATCGCAAAAGACCAAAGTATTCCAAATAGACAAAATCATTCAACAGCATGGTCATACGTGCTTGAGACTGCCCCCTTATCATCCACAATTAAACCCCATTGAACTCGTTTGGGCAAAAATTAAAGGCAGGTGGCAGCTGAGAATACAAGTTTTAAACTATGCGATATAAAAGGACTGACATATGCTGCTCTATCACAGATTGACAAAGATTTTGGTGCAAATGTGAAGATCATGTCTTAAAAGAAGAAAATGACTATTGGAAAAAAGATGGACTATCGTTCGTTCAGCCCAGATTAGTAATCAATATGTTAGACTCCTCTGATTCAGAATAAATGAAATAATAATGGACGTTTTTATATGTCCGCATGATCAATCTTTAGCTAAAGTTGATAACGTTTTGAAAATGTAAAGATTCTTGATATGTGTACTGCAGGCATGCAAAGAAACTAAATCACTTTCATATGTCTTGTTTACGTAAATAATGAAAGTCACATGGAAAGACATAAAACGAACAATGTAGCTCTTTACAGTGAAGAGGATCCCGTGCTTACATCGGACTCTTTAGTCACATGCGTACCCATAAACAATAACTTTGCTTGATATGTCATGCTCGTTATCGCTCGCAACGGATAATTAATTTTTTAAAATGTATTCTTTGTTGTATATTGTTTAAATAGTTTTCATTAATGGAACTGTTTATACGCTGATTTGTTTTAGACCGTCTGTAAAGGCTATAACATTGACATTCTCATAGTATTTTAAAGAAAGTAAACAATAGAAAGTAAACAGTTGATAAACGCCTCCAACTTTCAAGTTGTGTAGAGACGCCTATGTCGAGAAGCTGATTTCCATTAATGTACGGTAAATTATTTTCTCCAGGAGCAAAAAGATCCGTAAATTCACTGAGATCAAAGGAAAGTGCTGCTTCATGATGAAGCATACTTCCTACATCATTAAATTTGTGAAATCGGTGGGACCTTGGAAAAACAAGGCCAGATGCAAAAATCAAGTTTGTAAGTGCAGGGAAAGAGGAGATATTTCATGTTAATCGTGAACATTTAGATTTGAAACGACCAATAATAGATGAAATTTAAGATAAACTGCAAAATCATACTTCATTAAGCCTTTGAAAGGTACAACATGAAAAATACATTAAGGACAGAAACTATGATGATATGTAGATCACATCTTTCACTTAACATTTGCATCAGTAGTAACAGTGCTAATAAGCTCACTGATAGCACTGGAAGTGAGAGTGGCCTGACTCTACAAAGAGGACAATACCAAGTTTGTTCTTCATTCTTTAATAGAAGAGGAGGAGGGTGGGTGGGACAATGATGTATATATTGAGAGACTATCTATCTATCTATGACCTTTCGAGCCGTATCCGGCCCATAGGGCATAGACCTAGATACTCTTTCTCTTATCTAAATTTTATTGTAGCAGTTTTCAATCCTTGTAAAGATCTTTTATCGTCTCGCCATTTGTCTCTGTTCTGTGCAAGCAACTCTATCTCATTGAGGGAGCTGATTCCTGCTGCTCTTGCCTATCTGATCAATGTTCTTCTCAGTGTCTCTCTGGGTCGGCCTCTTTTCCTCTTACCTGTTGTTTCCCACATGAGGGTTGCTTTGTTATTCAGTGTTATCTCCTCATCATATATCAACATATGACCATTGTCTTTTCTTTATTACTGAAGATATTAGTAGTTAATTGGCGATTTCTCTAATTTTCTCGTTTGTTTTGAATTCATTCACGCTATACCAAGTATTTTCCTTAGACATTTTTTTTCGAATGCGTTCAACTTTGTTTCTGTGTCTCTTGTTGTTTTCCAGTTCTCACACGCATACGTAAGAGTAGATAGTACGTTTGATTTAATTAGTATTGAGAGACTGATGAGTTTAAATGTGGAAAAGAGCTCTGGTTGATCTGGAATTCCTTGTGGAAAAAGCAGGCGTGTCTACAATCAATACCTTATAGGAACAGTATGTGTGCATATGCTTTGAGAAATGTTGTGATTGGGTCTGAAGCTGGTATGGGGATACTCCAACTGCAATGAAACTGATTTCATATATAGAATCTATCTATCTATTGACCTTTCGAGCCGTAACCGGCCCATAGGCGTAGACCAGATACACCTTCTCCTATATGAATTTTTGTTCTAGCAGTTTTCTTTTAAAGATATTTTATCAAATCTCGCCATCTGTCTCTGTTCTGTGCAAGCAACTCTATCTCATTGAGGGAGCCGACTCCTGCTGCTCTTGCCTCTCTCATCAATGTTCTTCTCAGTGTCTCCCTGGGTCTTCCTCTTTTTCTTTTACCTGTTGTTTCCCATATGAGGCTTGCTTTGCTATTCGATTATTATCTCTTCTCATCACATGTCCAACGTATGACCATCGTCTTTTCTTTATTACTGAAGATATTAGTGGTTGATTGGCGATTTCTCTAATTTCCTCGTTCGTTTTGAATTCGTTCCATGCTATACCAAGTATTTTCCTTCGACATTTACTTTCGAATGCGTTCAACTTTGTTTCTATATCTCTTGTTGTTTTCCAGCTTTCACACGCATACGTAAGGGTTGATAGTACATTTGATTTGAATAGCCTAAGTTTTGTGTTGTGCTAATGAGTTTTGATTTCCACAACTTTTCAAGGCTTCTGAAAGACATTGCTGCTTTAGCTATTCTGATTCTAATTTCTTTGCTCATATCCCCTTCTCGATCAATGTGACTTCCAAGATAGATAAAGTGATCGATCTCTTCTACTGGTTTGTTTTCCATGTATATTTTGTCACTTGTTGGAATTAAACTTTTCATGACTTTAGTCTTTTCATGATTGACCTCAAGCCCAGTTTTGCTGGCTATTGATGATAGTTCATTTGTGTTTTCCTGCATCGTTTTTATCTGACTGCTGATGAGAACTATGTAATAGTTCATATAGATAGAGTAGTAATAATGTTTAAATATGCCTTTACATTCAAACCCCTGGAAAAGCATTTCACAAAGGATGGAACACTCAATAGAGAAGTTAAAACAGATACTAGAAGGTCAAATTATTGGCATATTGCCAACTCAAACATTAGAATGACAACAAATCAGGAATTCTATATTTCTACCCTTCCTCTGTTATCAAAGTAAAACTTGGTTCATATCTATGGCACTCGACTCGAAAGAAAAATAATACGCATGTGAAATTAGATGTTTAAGAAGATAACTTTAATGTCATTAGAAAAGACAAAATGAAAATAACATCAGAATAATTGTTGGAATCATACTCTTTATCAAATTTATAGAGAAACAAAAAATAATATGTGAAACAAAGAGTTACATTTGCAGAAAATATATGTAAAAATTCTGCAGCAGCACAGTCTAGCAACTGCCCATGCAACATATTTGGTCATAAAAGAAAACTATAGTTCTCCACAATAGTTTGCTGTGCTAGTGGATAGGGTGAATAATTTAGTAACTGTTTCATCACTCTATCACTATTTGTTACCATGCAAATCAATATATTAAAGGAGAAGAAGGGAGAATAGCAAGAGGCAGACCCAGAGTAAGATTGATAAACAATATCAAAGCAACATTACAACAGCATCAAATGTCAATAATTGAAGCTGCCAAAAAGACTAGAACCAGAAATGTGTATCTCCTTCGAAGTAAAGAAAGAAAGAGATTTCATCACAGTAAGATGCCCTGTTGACATGCATGTTTTATAAACTTTGTAAATCTTTACAATTCTCCATACGCCTAGTATGGTGTGGAGGGAACCTTTACTTTTTTTTTATATGCAAATCTGTGTGCGCTAGTGAAATGGATTTTCTGGATGCAGCACACATCAATGTCATATCTTTTAGAAAGTTCTGGAGCTTTAGTTTTAAAATAAAAAAAGAGTACATATTTTTTTTTTCACTCAAGACCTGCTATGCCTTCTTTAGTCTTGGTAACTGTGGATACTTCTACATATATTGCTATTGGGAAAATGTATGTGGCTGTTATGATTACTCAGCAATCAGCAATCAATAATTTGCCACTGTTTTCTGAATGGTCCTGGCCACTATTACCTTAGGTTCCTGTCATGCCCTGAGCTCAATACCAAGCTGCTCTAGCTCCTGTCTTTGAGACCATTGTCGAGTGAGTTGATCCTCCACCCTTTCAGCCAACAGCTGAGTGTACTACAGAAGAAGAATTCCTTCCTTAACTTGTTCTGCATAGTTTAGCTGGCCATCCAAAGCCCCACTGCCTTGAGTGTGGTTTCATACATACAGCATCCTTACAAGCTGTGTTACGAGATAAATAAAAAACTTGAAGTTTTCAAACACTGATATCTGATTTAAAGAACTGACTACATTACAGAGCATTCCTAACACAAACTTCATCTATCTAACTATCTTTCATTCGCCTGAAGTATTGTATATACCTGCAATGTCATTTCCTGTATAAATGTTACTGTCTTTTGCAATTCTTGCAGTGGTCCATATAGTTTTATCTGTACTGTTGTATTTATGTGCCAATGGAATTTCCTCAGTCTACTATATTCAGTAGACCATTTGGAGAACCTCAACTTTGCTGATGACATAGTCCTCATCAGCAGTCAGATAAAAACGATGCAGGAAAACGCAAATGAACTATCATCAACAGCCAGCAAAATTAGGCTTGAGATCAATCATGAAAAGACTAAAGTCATAAAAAGTTTAATTCCAACAGAAGACACATGGAAAACAAACAGTGGAAGAGATCAATCACTTTATCTATCTTGGAAGTCACATTATTCGGGTGTGGATACAAGTAAAGAAATTAGAATCAAATAGCTATAGCAACAATGTCTTTCAGAAGCCTTGAAAAGTTGTGGAAATCAAAACTTATCAGCACAAACACAAAACTTAGACTATTCAAATCAAACGTACTATCAACCCTTATGTATGAATGTGAAAGCTGGAAAACAACAAGAGACATATAAACAAAGTTGAACCCATTCGAAAATAAATGTCTAAAGAAAATACTTGGTATAGTGTATCTTTTTCTTTTGATGCATTATGTTGAGATCATCTTTTTTTATCTTCTGTGGTTGTTTCTGATGAGTTTGGGTTTCTAAATGTGATCTTACTTACTGTGGGGAATTCTGGTTATGGGGAACTGACATTATCCATGATTAGGATGTCTCAAGTGAGTGACTCCATAATGACCTAGAGTCTTTTGAATATCATTTACTGTATTGCATAGATGTCCACTTTCTAGTTCTACGTCACTTGGACTTACATCTTCCGACTTCAGCAGTTAGATTTCTTCTCTGGATGCCTCCTCCCATAGGTATATTGCCTTTCCAGGCTTTTGGACTTTGCCTGCCCTAATTTTCCTGTGGGGCTTTGTTGCCTTAGTCTTTGTTTTGGTAGATACTTCCACAAGGCAGTGGTGATTTGACATTGTATATGACTTTCATGTAGATGAACTTTTATATGATGCTATTCTTGACTGTCTAGCTCTGTCTGCTTGGGCTTTCTTGCAATGCAATTGTGGTTCTTGAGGATGTTCCACAAGTCATGAGTGCTTCCAGTGAAATGTATGTATCCCTTATGGTAACATTGTGCCATTCACACCCTCTATCTTGCTATCGTCTGTGAGAAGAGACAGAGAAAGAAAAAAGAGATGAAGAAAGAAAAAATAAAACATTGTGATGATTCTTTGGTGGTATTATCAATAATAAGTTGTTGCCGGTTAAACATGCATATGTGAAACAGAAACCTGGGATAGTCTAGTCTGGCAAAAAACACCACAAGTCATCAAATAATCCTTCTGGAATACCAATATCACACAAATATATCTTTCACTCAGGTAGAAGAATCACACTACATTTCCATTTAAAAGAAATGAGCATTTTTGTGTCAGATCATTTGACAAGTGACCTAACTGTCCCACAATTTTTTCAAAGCTTTCAACATATAAAGTAGCATTGTGGATACAATAAATTCAGAGAATTGAAGACTCTGCAAGCTATGATGTGTGATTAGTGATAGTAAGTTCTGCTGTACAAAAAATATACTTGTGAATAATAATGCAGCTGCGGTTTAACATAGATTTATCATATTTGTATTGATTCTAAAGCCATTGACAAAAATTAATAAGTGCAAGTGAAGTAAATAGGGTTGCCATTATTGTCAAGTTATGAAATATTTCAGGCAACTGAAGACAACCAACATCCCCAAGCTCCTGGCAGCAATTATACAGCCACAACTTCAGTTGTTATAACCATCAAGGATATCAATGACAACTCCCCAGAGTTCTCTCAGCCATCATACAATGTTAATGTAGAAGAAAACACACAACCAGGAGTGATAATTAATTTGGGTACACAAATTAATGTCACAGATAAAGATCAGGTATGTGTTTGTAGTTAGAATATTGTGTCCAAAAATCTATTTGGGTGGTTGGTTGGTGTTTGATATATAGTAGTTTCAAGAAGATCAGGTAAGTGTTGTAGTTAGAATATTGTGTCCAAAAATCTATTTGGGTGGTTGGTGTGTTGATATATAGTAGTTTAAAGAAGATCAGGTAAGTATAATTACAATGTATTGTTCAGTATTAATTTTGGATGCTTGGTTGATACTTTGATTTAGTAGAGAACACCCCCCCCCCCCTGATTGTAATCCCTGTGATGTACCCACTTGACATATTTGTGTCAATGCACTTGACAGATATGAAAATCAATGCCCCTAAGTGTGCCAATCTGAATGTCACTTAGCTCTGTATTCACATTATCAGCTTCTACATGCCTTTTCAAACCTTGTATGGTCCTTTCTGCAGTTAGTACATTGATTGATAAATTCAAGCAATTCAAACAGTATGTTTATATACAATGTTTTGTAAAGCTTGGCAAATCCCAGACTTCAGAATGTTTCTTTGGTGAACTTTCTCTAAGTTGTACATTGTTTCAAGACCAGTGGCATGGCTGATTAAGATGGTGAGCACTCAGAGTGTCCTTTCAGAAAATGTGGAGAAATTAATGAACTGATTCATGAGGACCTTCACCCAATAGACTGTCAGTTTTTTCACATAGTTTAAATCAGTTATGGAGTCTTTCAGGAGATCCTGACAGAGAGCTTGAACATGCATCGCATGGCTGTAAAGTTCATCTCAGGCCTTTGACACTTGATTAAAGACAAAGGTGTCTTGACATGTACCATGAGTTGCAAGAGATGGCTAATAACAAACAAAACTTACATCTCTGGGATTATCATGGGTGCTTGAAATTTGGATTTACACCTAAAATTCATAGTTAAAACGAAAATCCAATTCAGTATTAAAACAACAGTCATTGTAGTGGAAGGGCCTGAAGTCACCAAGACCACATTTTCTATTTTTTAATTAAGTATCCAGAGCCTGGGAGTGGATTTGCTGCATCACAATGCATGTTGAGGCTTCTGTTAGAGATTTAGACAGATTCCAAAACTGATTCCAACCACATCAGAGAAATGATGGACTCGTCTGTTCATTGAAGGTCCTCTTGGAGCAGTTCCCCAATTTTTTCCACATTTTCTGAAGTAGACAAGATGACCCGAGCACTTGTTATCTTGAACAGACTCTTAACCTTTGCCTGACATGAAAATTTTTCCTATTCTGGAAGATTCTTGTTGAGGGTCTCTGTAGCAGATTTGCCAAGCTTCTTGTAAAATTTGATGCAAAGTCATTGCTTGAATTTGTTGACCTTTTTACTGGCCACAGAGGAGTCCATTCACAAGGTTGACAAAAATGACATATAGAAGCTACACATGTAGAGAACATGATGTCAAATGATACACAGACTCTGGATATTTGGAAGCACTGACCTTCAGATTTGCACGTGGATATGTCTTATGGTTATGACTTGGTAATTACTATCCGGGAACATACTATTCTGATAGTCCCTCTTACTTAAGAGTAAGTTAATAATAAAAAAGAAAAGGTAAAGGTGTCTATCATGCCTTGCGCTGGATGGGAAATATGTTGTTGGTGTTCATATTTTTTTTATGACGATCTGTAAATTTTAAGAGTGATGTAGTCCGTATCATGCATTGACACCCTAATTTCCCAAGAAAATGTCTAGTGCTCATTTTCAGAAGTTGGGCAAATGCAGAAGCTGTGTTTGTCCAAAAAAATTTTTTTTAATATGTCACGTCACAAGTTGAGCCTGGATCCACCTGGTCAATAGGTGAGCACTTTAACCTCATCACTACCACAGTGAATTAAAAGGAAGGAAACCTCTATAATGTCAAAAATTGAATGTGAGAAAAACTGAAATAGACTGAGAGGAAAGAAGTGGTACAGATAACAACATAGTTGAGAAGAAAAAAAGGTTTAGTCAAGCTTTTAATAATTTGAAGTGGTAATTTAAATAATATAAAAGGTGCATGAAACATCAACTATTAAAGTGTGATACTGCTAATGTTTGATCTCTTCCCATGTAGGGAACCATGCCCTTTTTGATGTCAGTGTCACCAACTACAAGGACTCCTTGAAGTAACGCCCACAAAGGTACAGTCAACAGGTGATATATGGATTAGAGTAAAGAACTCAACACTCCTAGACTATGAGAAGCGCCACAATCTTACACTTGAGGTAATTTATTAATGGTTCTCCACAATTTTGTAAGAATATCAAATAAATATTCATGTTAAAGTTTTTGTTTTCATCTTATTTATCATTTTCCAAGTTTCCTTTTTTAATTCCATTCCTCTAGGTACACTTGTTTTTAATGCTCATTTGGTTTAAGTACTTTGCTGAGCCACGTAATGTCATACTCTACTCTTTTTTTTTTCATCTTTTACCTTTGGTTATGAACCAACAAGGTAGTCAGTGGCTACTTTCTGTGCGATCATAAATATAAAACACCTTTTTAAGCTATGGGAGCCATGGAGGAGCAGTGGTTTGTGAATTGGTCTGTTGAAAAAAGGCCAGTAGTTGTTAAATCCCATTCTTCAATTGTTAAGCATCTCTGGGTCCTTTCTTTCTTTAATTCTTGTGTCGCGCCCAAGTGTTTTCAACTTAGGATTGTTGCTGGGCCACTTCAGTATTGTCACATTTTCATTTTCAATCATGCTTTGGTGGTATGAGCTGCATGCTTTGGGACATTGTCATATCATAAAATGTGCAGCCTTCATAATACATAACCTATATAAATGGCAAGTGCCCTTCTAGAATGTCAATGTATCTTTATTTCATAAGAATTCCTGTGAAAACATATAGTAGGATGGCTCCTGTCCCAAAAGATTAAATTTCTGGGTATGTTTCAGTCTGGTATGCAGACATTACATAATCTTTAGTTAAAATATTTATTTGAGCAGAATAAGATAAATCTGAAAATTCATCTGAAAAATCACATTGCTCTATGACAAATTTTGGTGTTCATGGCACCAATTCAAGTGCATCTGTTTGTGAATTTCCCTGGATAGTGGTGATGAAACTTTCCATGTTTTTAGTTTAATTCATCCTATGTCAACCTGGTTGACATCATCATCATCATCATTAAGTACCATACCTGCTGGCATAGGTGATCATGTCTCTCCACAACTTTCAATCTCGACAATTATCATTTTTGTTGTTGACCTTCTGCTAAGCCATTCTCTTAGGCTGTCTGGTATCTTTTCTCTTTGCCTTCCTCTATCACTTCATCCTTCAATTTTACCTGGTTGACAGTAGCTGTAAATTCTTTATATGTTTTCCCTCTCATCCCTCCTGAGGTGCTGTATATTTTTTTACACAGAACAACTTGGACAAGTCGCTGATGGTCCTTTACATCAAAAATATTTGGTTTCAATTCTTTTACTCATAACTCTGTAGACAATCTACTCAAGAATGTTGAAGGTTTTGGAAATATTGGAACAAGTTTGTTTACTCTTCATTCCAAAAAACTATGAAATTGACATACACTGACTTTCTATCAGTTTTCGGCCACCAGCATTATAGATTGTCATTTGCTCTTTTATCAAACACTTTATTTTCATTGTATTTTTTCTTTTGATAGTGTTTGCTCACTTGAGTAAAGTGCAGATTTGAAGTAGAACATGCATATTTAATTAAACTCCAGTATATTGTGCTCAGCAATAAGACTGAAATGATTATTTTTGCAAAATACTGTAAAAGGGTCAATAATGATGAAAAGTTTGTGAAAAACAACTTGTATGATAACGGTTTTAATTTATCCTCATGTGACTATTTTTCTTTCTTGAAAAAGAATAAAAACAAAGTTTGAGAATGACACTGTATTTATGTATTTTTTTTTATTATTTAAAAAAATACTCATATTAATATTGTTCTCCACATTCTTTCAGATTGAAGCGAAAGATACAATTAATAGCTCCCTAAGGAATACTGCCACTGTGACAGTCTATATCACCAATATCAATGACAATAATCCTATTTTCACAAACTCTACATTTTATGGCTCTGTATATGAGAATTCAGCTCCAGGAACTCCTGTTTTAGTAATCAATGTAAGTTTGTTTTGTGCTAATTAGTTTGTTTACTATCTGTTGATAGTGATAAACTGTTATATAATATTGAAATAGCACCTTCAGTTTTTTTTTTAAATATAGTTTTGCATTTGGATGAACCAAATAGAACACATTACAATTATCCTTCAGTTTTAAACCTGTGCTTACATGCATATGTGCTTATATCTAACTATAAAGTAGTAATGGTTATCCCATAACATAAATTCATAAATTGCACGTGTAAGGATGTTAATGCTTTTCATTCTTCTTCTTCTTTCTTTTCTCTTTTCACTGATACCTAAAAGGTGTCGTGGTTTATATCATTTGTCATGAGCTGCTCGAATTGTCTGAATTAGTGATTTTCCTTTGTTGTTACATGTCTCTGTCACTGCATCTATCCATCTTCTTCTGGTCTTCCTCTGGTCTTTTTCCATGCATTCTCGAGAAGAACGCCCTTGATGGTGATTGGTGAGGATTCATTCTGACCAGGTGGCCAAACCATTTAAGTTGTTGTTGTTCTATATATTCTTGGCAGGGTTTTGTTCCTACCATTTTTCTTATGGTTTCATTTGGTATTCTATCTCTTCTTGTGTTGTTTGATACTTTTCTCAAGCATCGCATCTCACATGTATTGATCTTTCTTAATTGTGATTTAGAAAGGGTCCATGTTTGACTTTCATAGCACAAAGTTGATATGAAAATGCTATTTATCATTTGTTGTTTAGCTGGCATAGAAATGTTTGGATGTCTTAGCAATGGTGAAAGCTGGTATGCTTTTCATTATCATGCATATTTTGCATCATATGTTGAGAGAAACTAGACACCTATATATCTGTCATAAATGCAGTATGCTTTTTTTTTAAGCATTGAGAGGAGAGATAATTTTATTATAATATTAAATTTTTTGCTTACTTACTGGTTGGCTTCTTCTGCTGCCAAATGTATTAATGTTTCTAATATTTTGTCTATCCATCTGTATTATGTTTGTCTCTTGATCTGTTGTTTTCACATCTGTTGATAGTGGTGATCATTTTGTTTAGACATTTTTTTGTCTGTCTTGTCGCATTGTCAAACCACATAATTTATTATTTCTTTTTATATTCTACTGTGGGGTGATTCATGTCTTCTTAGTTCTTTTCTTCTAATTTTGTCTCTCAGGCTGAACTTTCATCCTGTCTCTGGTATATTTTATTTTGGTGGGATTTATTTTATTGATTATTCTAGAATCTAGTGTCCAAGTCTGACATTAATATATCAGCACTGAGATGAAGATTGTGTAGGAAATGCACTGCAGGGAATTTTAAATAATATATCAGTATCTGAGAGCTTCAAGTTTTTACTAACTATGTAACAGCCCCCATACTCATGAATGTCTATATAAATATGCTATAACATCTTGTAGAGTGGGGGATGTTTGCACATAGCAAACTGTCACATTCCAAAAATGTGTATCCTGAGGTGGTAATTTTTATGATGGTATCGTAATCTATAATAGCATTTAGTGAGTTTAAAAATTATGTAGTTTAGTATTGTGAGTTTAACATTTTTTCTTGTGAATCATTTGTGTAGCTGTTATTTCTTTCAGCATTTTCATACACAGTTTGGAAGTTTAAAATGTGAATTTAAAATTTAAACATAACTTCTCAGAAAGAGCATTTATAATTTTAGTTTAAACATTTGCTACGTTGTTAAAAAACTGGAGATTTCATTTTTCTTTAAAACTGTAAGCCGCATTTGAGTAAATTAATAAATATTGTGTTATCTCAGGCAACAGATGCAGATGAGAATGAAAATAAACATAACTATGGTGTTGTAACATACAGTACAGGGGGGTCAGATGCCAGGTAAGTGTAGTTGCTTGCAGTTAACTCACTAGTTAGGTTTGAGGCACTCTACAAAGAATGAACTGAGAAAGTTGGAGACTGTGTTCTTGCTCAACAAGGCCAGTATAAGGTGTGTTAGCCACTGACTGATTTGTTGTGCCAGTTCCCAGGTGTAGATTATGAGGCACCACTTTTTGCTCCTGATATTATCATTGTATAGCATGTGGACTATTGCCAGAAGTATGATCTGAAAGTGGTTCTTTTATAGGACATTCATATTGAGTTGAGAAAGTTAATTGTTGCATTTGATAGAAATTTACAAATTGTGCAATATTTAATAATATGAGCAAGCACTAATCAACTAAAACATTAATTACAGAATAACTAAATTAGAATGTTGATGTTTTGTTGCACCAGAAGCCTGCTTCTCATTGCTCTATGCTGATATCAGTCATAAATCAGATCCTATTCTGTCTTCAGTTCCTCACTCACCTGATCTAGAAGACAACTTAATCAATCTAGTAAGAAGAAGAGAAATCAGATGAAGAAGGTAAACCTGGTTAAAAAAATAATGGAGTGGAGAAGCTGAATATGCCAGTGAAAGGTGCAAATATCTCATCATCACTGTTGACTGACATTATGCAATAAACATTTTTAGTGTAATCAAATAAGAAGACTGTTAATATTATAATTACTTGTTTAAAGTGGAATAAGCTTTTTCAAAGAAAACATAAGAAAGTCCTCTGATTGTTTTAATCCAAATGTGTCAAATTTCTTTAAGCAAATTCAGTTTATGAGTCCACAAGAAAGTGTAATATTTTTGTATTAGCAAAATTCTAGTAGATCAGAACTTATATGAAGAAATATGAAAAACATTACCTTATTCATCAGTTTCTTGTTGTACAGAGACACTTTACCCACCACAAAATGCTGTAAAATGTAAATATGAAGGTACTTGCCTCTGCTAAATTTAGGTATAACATTTTTAAAAATCTGATAAAGATTATATTTATGAAATGATAAGTTAACTAAGATTCATAATCTGAAGAGCACACATAAGATTAGCACTTTCACTTAAACAGACTGCTGACTTCATGAGAGAGTATTATGCTCTTAAAAAAAACTTCATGATCAGCCTCTCTTTCAAATCTTGCAGTTATGTTTAGATGAGTACTGAATTTAAAATATTGTATAAAAACATGCAGCAAATTAATTATTAAACTATTTTTTTTAAAACTTAGCAAGTGCCTCTAAATTGATTGAAAACTCACAACATTAAAAAATTCTGGATGTTCATTCAACATGTAAAAAGTAAATTACCACGTGCTATCTTTTAGAGAAACTTATATATTAAAAGTGGTTTCAGTTGGGCAAAATCTGAATTAATAATGAACAGAGCTAGCTACTTTTCTAAAGTTAAAATTATTTATTATTTATTTTAACAGCAAAAATAAATAGCAAATAAGCAACGACTCATAAACTTAACATATTCAGTTTTAAATATTGTTAATAAGAAATAACAAAATCTTAGTTTTAATGTAAATGTTTATAATTGAATTGTAACTTAATGGAAATGTAAGTTTGGTAATTGTTAACAGACAAAAATTAATTTCATAATATATTGCAGCTTTAAGTTATAGTATCAGTCTTTAACAAAAAGGATTGTAATATTGTTAATCTTTACTTAAGATCTGCTAGGCATCTCCATTGTTGTTAGTGATTGGCCTTAGGTACTTAAACTTTCTGACAGTTTCCAGATTGTTGTTTACAATTGTTATTTATGAAGTTTTGTAGGTGTTATTTGTCATGATCTTGATTTCTTTATATTGATGAATAGATTGTGCATTTCCCTGTACTTCTGAGCTTATTGTGACTCATTTATCCTCATGGCTACATGAAAGAAGAGCTGTGTCATTTGCATATTCTGATTCTGGTATAGCTTGGCTTGTGATGCTGAATGGGTTGGAATTTTAATATTGTGGATCTTCTCCTGGGTTCTTCTTAATGTGTTCTGTATAATTTAGTAAATATATCTTGTTTATTTATTAGTATTTTCATGTACAGGATATTAGTATTGCATTACATAAGATATACACTTCATAACTGTAACTTCACACATGTAATATTGTAATATTTGTATTACCTGAAGCTATATTATATGAATATTTGTTGATAATCATTCTCTTGTTCTTATGACGGTTTGACTCAAGCTTCATCATACACTCTACCACTGGTCTAATAAAAGTGGGCCAAGTACTGTTGGACAGGGAGAAAAAGGCAACATATTATTTCACTGTGTTTGCTGAAGATGGAGGACAAAGCAAGGTATTCTTTCTGCTTGAGGATTGCACATTTCCTTGTGTTGCTGTTGGCACTTTTCAACATTATTTATAGTATATTAATGTGTATAGAAGGTGATGAAAGCATGTGACTTGTAATCTTATTATTTGTAACTGCTTCAGGTTTTAGTTGTTTTTTCAATGGTTATTACATTTCAGAGAGTATAAAGAGGACATCATTTACATTTATAATATACAGATTAAGGTTTGCATTTCGCCTCTCTAAGAAAATAAATCCTTGGCTGAATCCTAAACCTGATTTGAACTAACATCCATCAGATTGGTAAACAACTGTTTTTACTAATTAATTCCTGAATTATTTTGCTAGCTTGTTCAGAATTATCAAATTAAAAAATTATGACCCACCTAATGTCAACTGTAGACTTCTTTAAATATTATGAGATACAATTTTTCAAAATATCAGTCTAATTATAGAGATAACATTGAACAGTGACAAATTCTTTTAATGAGAGCATACTAATATTTCAGTATAATAATGTTGACAAGTCATGAATAATTATCTCAAATTAAAGAGTTAATTATTCTACAACTCCATCACCAGTGTTTGACTTAGAGATTAAACATTTATATAACACAATGTTTAGCATGATAAAATTAATGTATTTGTTTAATTATTTTGTTAACCCACTACAACAAATCATGTAGTTTGTGCACTTGTGTAATACAGACTCACAAAGTCTAGATTCTGAATGTCTCTTTTGATGTCCAGGAAAGCTTTATGTGTATTTCCAAAATCTGATATACACCATCATCTGCCAACGTTGTCTCAAAATGTATTTTGACCAAACAGGCTGGTGCCTAGGAGGTAGAATCTATGAACACATATAACATCAAACAAACCCATCAAGATCAGCTCTTTGTTGTGGGGATGGGGCTTAACAGTCACAGGGACTGAAAACCTAGACTGGCCAGACCTTCCTACACCCGAGCAAGACCACAGTCTGCTCCAGCAAGTATAAGTGCTGAAGATGGAGGCAACCAGCCAAAAGGTGCACCACAACAATTAGGATGTCACACACTCACTCCAATGGGAAAAGACAGTAAAATTTATACATAGAACAACATTGCAGATATGGACGATAATTCAGGCGAATAAAAGATAGATAGATAGATAACATCAAACTTGATTCTGGCAATCATGTCTCCTCTCAGTTCAGATTGTCAGGCCTTAATACCTTTGATGACTTCTGGGTTATTGGCATCATCTCTTGTTCTCTGACATCAGTCAATTCACATTAGAGAACTTGCTCATAGCCCATTTTGTACTCTTCAATCGAGAGGATTAAGTCTTTCCAAACCACTAACCGACACAATGGCTCCACTTATTTCTGCTGAATAGTGGCCGTGTGGCCATACTATTTCTTGTGCCTAATTTCATTATTTGTGGACATAAATGCATCAAGTAAAGTGTATTTTGAAGAACTTTGGATTAGTTTGTGTATAATTTCAAGAAGAATGGATAGCAACATGCTTCTAGAGGTACATGAAATTTTGAAATGAAAATTATTTGCCTTTGAATATTTGTATACTATTTATAATAAATAATATATTTTTTCCTTCAGATATCACCAATATAATGCTATTTTAATTTTCTTCAACCATTGTCCTTTACGGTGATGTAAAACATGTACAACATTTAATTATATTATTGCGTGAAATAGTAAAATGAAAAAAAAAAGACACGTGATGGAATTTTTCTGAATTGAAAATTGATCTGGTCTGAAACTAAATAAAACCTAAAGTCCACCAAAGTCTGGAAAGAGTTACTCTTTTCACTCATCACTGGTCTCTCCATTTCTTTCCTATATTCTATCCCTATTCCTCCCTGCTTTATCTTTATCACCTCTCGTACCTCTTCTTTCCCCCTTGCCACCCCTATCCTCTCTCTCTTTTCCTCTCCTCCTCATTTTCTTCATATCCTATGGAATACCTCCTTTAATTTTTCCAATTTTGTACTGTTTGTTTCCTTTGGTTTAATTAAATCCTATTAGCACTATTGTCTATTAATCTTTTAACCAGACTCTACATAAATCTTGGTCACCATATTTCTTAGATGTTTCATTGTGTTTTCTGACTTGGATTTATGTATTTAATTTGTATAGTTTGTTACACCTAATGAAGAATTTTGCTGAAGTTAGTTTGTCTTGCCATTTTATTAGTTTATCTGCTCCATACCATTTATGTTTATTTTATATCTATCTATCTTTCGTTCGCCTGAAGCATTGTCTATATCTGCAATGTCGTTTCCTGTATAAATGTTACTGTCTTTTGTAATTCTTGCAGTGGCCCATATAGTTTTGTCTGTAGTGTTGTATCTATGGGCCAATGGATTTTCCTCAGTCTACTATATTCAGTGCAGTCTTGAAGTATGTGTTCAGCAGTCTGGGGCGCCTGTCCACATGTACAAGTAGTTGAGGTGCCGATCTTGAATTTTGTATACATGTGACTATGGAGTCGATTGTGTCCTGTTCTGAGACGTATAATGATAACTTGTTCATATCTATTCATATTATAAAAGGCATCCTGATTTGGGGCTTGTGGTCCTCTGATTGATTTGATTATCTGTTTCTTATGATGGTATGTAACAGGTGTATCTAGTTGTGTGCCTGTTGAACCTTCCTTTGCCAACTGATCTGCTTTCTCATTTCCTGGTATTCCACAGTGAGATGGGATCCACTGCAGGGCAACCCTGTGGTGCTTGCAGAGTTCAGTCAATAAGGTCTGCAGATGTGGTAATTTTCTGGATTGTAGTGCCTGGAGTACTGATCTTGCATCTGTCAAAAACACTACAGGCTGCGGGCTAAGATTAATGTTCAGCAGTTTTTCTATTGCTAACTTTATTGCTTGTATTTCTGCATCATAATTGTGACAATATTTCCCTGTTGCTATTTTATTCATATCCCTAGTGTTATTTGGGTATTCTATATATGCACCTGCTCCCCCATTTTTTACTGCATTCTGTGTTTATTTTATATATTACTTTGTTAGTTTAGTCACATGAACAGCAGCTAAAATATTTTAATTAAGAAAATACAATCATCATCATGTGCCATACCGGTTGACGTAGGCGATCATGTCCCTCCACAATCTTCTATCCACAGTGCATCGTATCAGTTCTGTTGT
This sequence comes from Megaustenia siamemsis, assembly GCA_032433765.1. Taxonomy (NCBI): domain Eukaryota; kingdom Metazoa; phylum Mollusca; class Gastropoda; order Stylommatophora; family Ariophantidae; genus Megaustenia; species Megaustenia siamemsis. The sequence goes on from JAVIAB010000073.1 coordinate 47,959,230, forward strand.
TGACTGTTTTCCATGCCATGACACCAAGCGATCCAGTATTTTCTCTCTTTGTCGTCTGCAATCTCTCTTTCCTTTATTTTGCCAGTTGTAACCAAGTATTCTAACTTTCCTCTTCTCATGATGTGCCCAAAAAATATTGATTGCTTCTTTCTGATGTTTTTTAAGAGCCCCCTTTTTGTGTTGGCCTCTTTGAGAACTTCCTCATTGGTCTTTTTAGCTGTCCAGGGAACTTTCAACATTCTTCTGAGAAATCCCATCTTTGTGGCCTCTAATCGTCTTTTCATTTGTTTGTCTACTGTCCATGATTCGCTTCCATAGGTCAGAATTGGTTCTATATAACACAGATGAACTCTCTTTCTCATTTTTATTGACATAGATTTGTTGCATAAGATATTTTTCATTTTCTGAAATGCTATTTTGGCCTGAGCTATTCTGCTTTTTATTTCTGTGTTGCATCTCCCATCTGATGTTATTATTGTGCCCAAGTATTTGACGCATTGCACTTGTTTCAGATTTGTCTCGTTTATTTTTATGCTGCATGATGGTGATGATTGTTTCTTCGATATAACCATTACTTCTGTTTTCTTACTATTCAGACTGAGACCTTTCTTGTTGCTTTCTTTTACTATTATGTCTAGAATAGATAGTTTAAAAAAGCATATCATAGAAAGGAGGCAGATCTATATGACCTTTGGTCAGTAAGTAAGGATCAGCTATCCATACAGAGATAGGTACAAATATTTAATATCATGCAGAGCCACTGTAAAGCTGGGTGAAACATTGTAAATAAAAATACAATTTTATAAAGCAGCATTACTGAAAATAATGAAATACTAACGAAGGCCTGTGGCCAAAACATTTATAATTTTGTACTGTCTTCTTTTCAGCAAAGCTGCTGTATAATATTTTATATTTATTTAACTGCCTTAAGCTGATCACAACCACACTTTATCTCTTCAATATACACGCTAGAGAAACATTCTGTATTACAAGAGAATGGTTCATGAGGTGGGGATTACTATGTCTCTGCAATAGTAGGATCTATTGATATAGAAGACCTAGTAATGCACTGTCGTTTAGAGCAAACAAACTTTCAGCCACTCCACCAGGAATGATGAGATAATAAAAAAGCCATCACAGGTCACCACATTAATGAAGCCTGAAGATAATGGCTCCTATTGACCCTGTGGCATTAAACTTAATCAACACAACATTATTGTGAATAGAAATTGAAAGGTCAAACATCTAGAGGTGTTGCAGCTTTCACCTCCATCCCTGACATTCACTCTTAGTGATAACTCAACTGAAATCAATCATTTCTGCTTTAAATTTTGCTCTGTCTTAGGTGTAAATAAAGGCACTGTATAAACCTAATATTTTGACTAAGAATTTGTTCCCGTACATTAAAATGTTGAGTTAATTTGAATTTCCTTCTAGTTTATGATTTTCTTTCTAGTTAATGATTTTATAGTATTTTATTTATTTTTATAAACAATTATTTGAATAAATAATTCATGCGTCTCTTTGAAAATACAAGGCAAGTGTTCCTGTTGAAATCAAGATATTAGACACAAATGATGAAACACCCACATTTGTCACAAATTATTATCAGACATCCCTGAAGGAAGAGGGATGGGATATGGTTCCACCAATCACAATTCTTGTAAGTTTCAAGATAAATACGCTATGCAAGTACTTAGTTTATAATTGAAATATACAATGTATTTTGAATTGACCATGTATGTTGAAGCAGATAGATTTCTGTTATATTTGTCAACATTGTGGCCTTGTTGCTGTAATGACATATTATTTAAGATATTGTCTAGATCTTTTACAAATATTCTTTGAACTAACATGCTTTGTGTCTAACACGCATGAGTTTCTGTAGTGATCTTCCAAAGATACTTATTGGTCAGATCTTTTTCACTGAATCTGTATTTCATTAACAAATTTGTTATGTTTGTAAATAATAAATAGCATATTCCATGAAGGAAAATCCCTAGGAAGAAATGTTTGATACTTTTTCATGATAAATTATAATTTTAGATTTGTTAGGAGGGGGCGGGAGTGAAAAGAAAATACATCACACTCAGATGGTATGAGAAATGATTGAGGACATCTCATGTCAAGTTAGACACAATGTCGCCATGCAGCATCTGAAATATGCTTGAGAGCAGTTACCCATGTCAACTCCATTAGAATGTCTAGTTGTTAATGGGCTGAAGCACATTTTTGGGATATTCTAATAGTGATCATATTGTCACCGGTGCCAGTGTTAGACTTCGATAACGGTTCTCCGTCACTGACACAGTGAGTCTACACCATCTTTCTTTCCTTGCTCATGGAGTGATAAAGTAGTCAGTAGTTAACACACTCTTTGTCATCTTGTAGGATAACAACAAAGTTAATTCACCCTGCATGGTCTGTTGTCATTCTTTCTCTGTTCTACTCTATTCATCTCTGTCTTCGTTCTTCTCCACAAGGCTATTAATGTACTTGATGCTAATAAAGTAAGATTTTAAGAAAGTAAAACGTTACCAGAGGGAGCCGCGATAGCTCAGTGGTTAGTGAACTGGACTACCACGGACAAGGGGTAGGGTTCGATCCCAACCGACGGCTTCTGGGTTCAGCCAGCCTTAAATGGGTACCGGATTTTTTTCTGGGAAAGTAAAGCAGCATGGGTGTAATACTGACCACATTACCCAAAAATCATGTGCTGAAGGTCTGTAAAATATAGGGTCACTAACACCATATTTCCCTATACGCCACTTGGCGTGACGGGGGTACTTTACTTTTTTTTTTTACCAAAACGTTACCAGCAGTTCATTATATGTGCATTATATAAAATCGTTATTTCCCTCTAGAGTAGAGAACTCTCCTAATCACAACATAGCAAAACTCACCATTAACACACATACCTAATGAATTTCAAGATATTGAGTAAAATATATAATGATAGTGTGGTGGCTACTTGAAGCCAGTCAGGTAATAGGAGAGGAAATTGCATAAAAAGAGTCCAGTTTCAGGTGTAATATGCGTAATATATTCTTGATCACCATTGGCATTGCACAAATTAATTTGGGGCAACTAATTTGATCAGACACCACAAACACTGGATTTCAAGACGAAATATAATTTACAAAGACATTTAAATGGAACTTTTGACACAGAGCAAAAAGTTTTTTTCTCATAGCTTCAGATATTTGAAAACAAACACTTTTACACTCAAGTATCTTAATATCATCATCAAATACCATGCCCTGCTGTAATTGATGCTTATACCTCTCCACAACTTTCTATCTCTGTAGTTGATTATTTCTCTTGTCAATTTCTTGCCAAATTATTCTCATAAACTGTTTGACATAATTTTTCTCTATTTCACTCTATCACTTCTATAAATTTTTCTTGTTTTCTCAGTATATTTTAGTTGTTCCCTTTGTACATGGCAAAAAGTTGGTAGTAAGCTTTCTATGGCGTCTTTCAAAATGTCTTTATTACTCATTTTAGTTGTCCGTGGTATTCTAAATATTTATCGGTAAAATATTTCTGGTCTGTTGTCCAATAGTGTTTCATATGTCAAGACTGGCTCCACACAAGAGTTCTTTTTGTTGTCTACATTGTCTAAATGAGTTACATATCTATTTCATTCTTTAAAATGCACTTCACTTCTGTTGAACATATACAATCAGAAGTTAAAATCATTCCAAAATATTTTAATTTATTGATCTGTTTTACTACTATTCCATTTACTTGTATGCACATTCCAAAGAAGTATTTATATAGAGTTAGAGTAGCTACTACCATGTTAAAATAATCTTAGAGCTGTTCAAGTGATTTATTAATTTTTTACTACAGCTTCTACTTTACTAAATATTCAAGTGCTGTTGTACTATTTGCAGGCCACAGATAATGATGAAAAGAACAATAAAAATTCTGAGATACTTTACAAAATTGACTCCACTATACCACCTGGTCTGGTTTCACATTTTAAGTTAGTATTGTTGTTTTATTATTGTCATCCTAAATAGAATAAAAGATTCAATAGATACAGTAATGCGTGAGGAACAGGCTGGGTTTAGAAAAGGGAGAAGCTGCCTGGACCACATTTTCACTCTACGACTTATAATTGAGGAACACATTGAAAAGCAAAAACCTTTTGTACTAAACTTCATTGACTTCAAAAAAGCATTTTGCAGTATTCATAGAGATTCTTTGTGGAAAATTCTGAAGCAATATGGCTTACCATAAAAAAATCATAAATATTATCAAAGACATGTATGATGGTTACACATGTGCAGTTCGAACAGAGGAAGGACTGAGCGACTGTTTCCCAATAGAAACGGGTTAAACAAGGATGTATTTTATCACCCTTGTTATTTGGAATTGTTATGGACTTCATAATGAAGAAATGCTGCACTGGTAATAAAGGCATCGAATGGATACAAGGAGACCATTTGGAGGACCTCAACTTTGCTGATGACATAGTTCTCATCAGCAGTCAGATAAAAACGATGCAGGAAAACACAAATGAACTATCATCAATAGCCTGCAAAATTGGGCTTGAGATCAATCATGAAAAGACTAAAGTCATGAAAAGTTTAATTCCAACAGACGACAAAATATACATGGAAAACAAACCAGTAGAAGAGATCGATTACTATACCTATCTTGGAAGTCACATTGATCGAGAAGGGGATCAAAGCAAAGAAATTAGAATCAGAATAGCTAAAGCAGCAATGTCTTTCAGAAGGCTTGAAAAGTTGTGGAAATCAAAACTCATCAGCACAAACACAAAACTTAGACTATTCAAATAAAATGTACTATCAACCCTTACATATGCATGTGAAAGCTGGATAACAACAAGAGACATAGAAACAAAGTTGAACGCATTCGAAAATAAATGTCTAAGGAAAATACTTGGTATAGCATGGAACGAATTCAAAACAAACGAGGAAATTAGAGAAATCGCCAATCAACCACTAATATCTTCAGTAATAAAGAGAAGACGATGGTCATATGTTGGACATGTGATGAGAAGAGATAATAACCGAATAGCAAAGCAAGCCCTCATATGGGAAACAACAGGTAAGAGAAAAGAGGAAGACCCAGAGAGACACTGAGAAGAACATTGATGAGAGAGGCAAGAGCAGCAGGATTTGGCTCCCTCAATGAGATAGAGCTGCTTGCACAGAACAGAGATAAATGGCAAGATTTGATAAAATATCTTTAAAAGAATTGAAAACTGCTAGAACAAAAATTCAGATAAGAGGCGGAGTATCTTGGTCTACACACTATGGGCCGGCTACGGCTCTAAAGGTCAATAGATAGATTATTGTACTGCATCTTTTTTTCTTTTGGTAATGACTTTCAAGAAGATTATATCAGTAATATTATTTGATTGTTGCACCACCAAAGTATTTGTCTTTTATAGTGTTTTTGTTGTGACTTATTGCATTTGGAGTACCTGATAGTTTCAATGACATCTGTGCTTATTGCCAACACTAAACTAAAGTATATAACTATTTCATTCATATATAAATTACTGCTTTTTCTTCTTTAATTCTTATATAGGTACATTGATTTATCTCAAAACCTACATTTTTCACGGGCTTCTTTTGTATTCATATTGTCTTTGTGTTAGAGCCTCTCTCACATGACTTTGGCATTGTTCTTTGTGTTAGTTTTAATTTTTTTCTCAATAACACAAGAAGATCTCATCACAGTTCACAATCTCTGTAGCACTATCTATCTATTTATTCTATCTATTGACCTTTCTGTAGCCCTGGCAAGGGTTATAAGGCTAATATCAGCAAACTGGTTATTTGTTGTGAAAGGTGATAGCAATTTTACTTGTATTTTTCTAAATTTGTTTCACAGTGCATATAGCATATTCTATTCAATTTTCAACTGCCAAGGTTTTTTTCCTTGCTCAACCTTCTGATTATAAGATGAATACTTTATCAATTACAAACCATACTATTCCTTACTTAACTACATTGGTGAAGGTTACACAGCTCCTCCAAAAAGTCAACATTGTTCTCTTGTTGTTTCCTTTAAGCTTTCCTGCACAAATACTTTTATTTTTATATTTATTCAAGTTGTAATATCGTTATAGAATTATGTTTGGGTCATCATCATCACTGCATTTTAAGCATGTCCATAGGTGCTCATATCCCCTCCTCAGCAAGTCTTGCAGTTTCCAGCGACTGATGATTCCAGTTCTGTATTGGTTGATAAGTCTTCTTATACGCCCACTAAGTTTCTCGTTTATGGCTGTGCCCATCTTAACACTCATCACTTTCATCCGAAAGAGTGACATGGACTCATGGTTATTGAAGTCCTGTGCCCTTCCCACATCTTGGAAGGCATTGATGATGTTCGCCCAATCCATTAGTTGACCGTCCTCAACAATAGTGCAGCTAGCCAATCTGTATGCTCTTTTATTTCCCCATACTCCCACATGTCCTGGGATGTAGACAAAGGTGACCTTACATATTTTTGACTTCTGCAATGACTCTACCCATTGCATGCATACAGAGCCCGCCTCCACTTTTTTATCATGCTCATTGAATCACTCACTATACAGACGTAAGTGTAATCTTGTGACTCTAACCAGGTGAATGCCCTGATCACTGCCATCATCTCCATCGTCATGCTACTCTAATTTAATAATTTATGTGTGGTAATTGAGTGATCAGTAACATGTTCTAGTGTGAAAACTAAAGATTGGTCTTATTATTAAATTGTAGTAATTTCACTTGTTGCATTTGATGCAAACTATTTACCAAAGAGTTTTTATAGAAAATATATTAGATAACTAAGCTTACTGCATTATTTACACATTAGTGACACCTTCTCTACAAGCATTGATTGACTGTAACTCAAGTAATGTATAATTTCTTCACATTTCTTTATAATTTAATCTACTATCTATTGGTTAGTTCATAATAAGTATGTTTAACTCTTCAATACCAAAGTGTAAATCAAGCAGAGATCAGTTTAATTTTATACTTTTTTGGCCTTCATGGTTTCTGTGCATCAATTTGAAAATAAATTGCTACATTTATATGTTATGGTATTAGAAACTAATTTTTTTATGGTACAGATAGATCTTGTTAAATTTGTTAGGTAATTTTTCCTTTGAGATTTTCAGATCTCTTAATAATGCCAAACATGAACATGGATATTTAGAGGCACAAAATACAATGAAAGAAGCGAATCCAGGGAATTTCTTGAGAAGTTAATACAATTACAATGCATAAAAAAGTGCTGTATAAATATCACTACATAGGGAAACATTGGAAAGAGTTTTCAGGCAGTGGTTATTTTTTTATTTCAAAGAAAAGTGGGGAAAAAAATGTTTATTATTACTCAAATGTATTCAAATCAATCTTAAATTAGGAGCTATTCATTAGACCAGTGCAGTTTGTTTATTTTGTGTTTGTGTTAGGTGTTTGTAGTTTCTATTGAGCTTTCGAGCCGTAGCCAGCCCATAGGGCATAGACCAAGATACTCCTTCTCTTATCTGAATTTTTGTTCTAGCAATTTTCAATTCTTTTAAAGATATTTTATTAAATCTCGCCATTTGTCTCTGTTCTGTGCAAGCAGCTCTATCTCATTAAGGGGGCCGATTCTTGTTGCTCTTGCCTCTCTCATCAATGTCCTTCTCAGTGTCTCTCTGGGTCTTCCTCTTTTCCTCTTACCTGTTGTTCTTACATGAGGGCTTGCTTTGCTATTCGGTTATTATCTCTTCTCATCACATGTCCAACATATGACCATCGTCTTTTCTTTATTACTGAAGATATTAGTGGTTAGTTGGCAATTTCTCTAATTTCCTTGTTTGTTTTGAATTCATTCTACGCTATACCAAGTATTTTCCTTAGACATTTATTTTCGAATGCGTTCAACTTTGTTTCTATGTCTCTTGTTGTTTTCCAGCTTTCACATGCATATGTAAGGGTAGATAGTACATTTTATTTGAATAGTCTAAGTTTTGTGTTTGTGCTGATGAGTTTTGATTTCCACAACTTTTCAAGCCTTCTGAAAGACATTGCTGCTTTAGCTATTCTGATTCTAATTTCTTTACCTGTATCCCTTTCTCAATCAATGTGACTTCCAAGATAGATAAAGTGATTGATCTCTTCCACTTGTTTGTTTTCCATGTATATTTTGTCAGCTGTTGGAATTAAGCTTTGTAATTTACACACACAAAAAAAGTTAATTGTGTAAATGGATAATTTTAAAAAAAGTTTATGTTTGTCAATGGATTTGTTTATCAAACAGAGATATGTAAATGGACTGTTCTCTCAGGTAACAATCTTTCATTTCTTTTTCCTTCACAACCATGATGAAAACAGCTTGTCTTCTACAACTGGCAGTCTGGGTGTCTTTAAGCCATTGCTTTATGAAAACATCACATTTCAACCAGGATATGAAGGAAATATAACTCTAATTGTTGAGGCCAGAGACAGAGGAAATCCAGCGAAACATTCCACTATCTCAGTTGTTGTCATCTTGCAGGTCTCTAATTGTTCAGTTTTGTCCAATGTGAATTATTGGTATTGTTCTCTATTAATTCATTTAATACTAGTCTATATTATATTATAGAGAGTGCATATGATGGTTAGTCAAAAAGTTTTGCCTTTTACTAAGAAATTTCTAAGATAGATGAGAATGATATGTATCATTGTAAAGATGTATTATTGGTTGAAATTTCCTGCCATCACTTGGTGCCCACAGAATACTGTGAAAGAAAAATTGAGAATGTTATTACTGAACTAGAGATGTCATTCAGGACCCAGTTTTAAGGAATTCTACAATCAAGGTACTACTCTAGGGTATCAGGAATGTAAAGAAGCGATGAGAAAAGCACATTTCCTTAAGGAGTAAATACATAGAGAAGAACCAGAGTTTACACCAATTTTCAGGTACATTCCTTTTGACTGAGCCATGATGTCACTTGATACATAGCTGTATCAGTTTTCCTGTATCAGTTTTCCTCCATTTTCTCTTTCACGTGGCACCCCCCGCATACCATGTACCCTTGCAAAATTTCAGCCAATAGTTATTTTCATAATAATATATAGTATTCCTGTCTGCCTAAATAATTTGTAAAGGACTAACTTTTTGATGACCCTTGTACTACTATAGCAGCTGCTGTGACCAAATTTAAATAATTTATGCACAAATTAAGCTGCAAATTATATAATTTGAAATCAATTTTGGCAAATATTGTTTTAATGTTTATATGTTTGGAAAATGTGTGTCCTGTCGCCAGATTTATTTAATATGTATAGTGAGATTATTTTAAGATACATAAGGAACATGTCTGAAGTAACATTTGGAGGTCATAATATAAATAACCTCAGATAAGTTGATGATACAGTATTAATTGCTATGAGTGAAAATGAGTTACAAAAAATGTTAGACATCATAGTGAAGGAAAGCAAAAATAAAGGACTCAGCCTCAATAGCAAAAAGACAGAAGTAATGGTCGCAACAAAGAAAAATACATCACCACAATGCACATTAAAGACAAGTGGAAAGATATTAAAACAGGTAAATGAATTTAAATATCTCGGGATAAAGTTAACTTTAGATGGTAGAGGTACAACTGAGGTGAGATGCAGAATAGCTAAAACAAAAGCACCTGTCAAAAAAGTGTGGAAGATACTGTGCAATCCATTTTTGACAATAGAAACAAGAAAAAGAGTTCTTAAATGTTATGTAGAACCAATCTTAACATGTGAATCATGGACAATAGGACAACGAGAAAGTCACTGGAGTGTAGAAATGTGGTTTTACAGAAGAATGTTGAGAATACTGTTTTCAGCTAAAAAGAGTAAAGAAAATGTTCTGAAAGTGGCCAAACCAAAAAGGGAGCTAATTTACAATATTAAGAAGGAGTAATGAACATTTGCGATTGTTTCTCCATTATTTTGGCTCTGAGACAGAGATAGATATAAGGTGTAACAAAGCATGTCAAGTTATAGGCCAAGTATCAACAATATTGAAAAACAAAGCAATAACTACGGAAGCAAAAAGGGCAATATACAAATAAATTTTTCTACCAACTCTGTGCTATCAGTGCCAGAATGGACGCTGGACTCTAGAACAATAAGAAAGATAACGACCACCGAAATGAAATTTGTCAGAAGAATGACAGGAAACAGCTTAAGGGACAGAGTAAGAAACACTAACCTGAGGAAGAAACTCGAAATTGAACCAGCCATCGAATACATAAAGAAACAACAGATAAGTTGGTTTGGCCACATAACAAGACAAAAAGAACTAACAATGATTCAAAGAGCCATAAACAAACGCTATGAAAACACCAGATTAAGAGGAAGACCGAGAAAGAGATGGATAAAGGGAATACTAGAGTCACTAGGAGGAATAACATCAGAAGAGGCCAACGAAGAGCAAAGAATCACAGATTGTTTCTCCCCTCGACGCCAACGGCAACAGAGGAAGGATAGAAGAAAAAGAAGAAGAAGAATGAACATTTTTTGGCCATGTAATGAGAAGGGAATAGCTGGAATATAATTGTGACAACTGGGAAAATTGAGGGATGAAGAGATAGATGAAGCAAAGAGAAAAGATACCAGATGGATTAAAAAGACAGAAGATCAATAACAGAAATGAAAAATAACAGACGAGATCGAGAGTTGTGGAGAGAAATGATCACATTCGCCAGCAGTCATGATACTTGATAATGATGATATTTATCAAAAGATAGAAAGAATGTGTTTTTAAATGCATATTTTTATATTTGCGGGATAGTCATTAAATAACAGGAATTTTATGAATTTTTTTTTTAGAAAGATACTTACAGAAATTGTTTTGTGCATATTTCAACATTGTCCTACTCTACAACGTTTCTTGGTTAAACTGACCACAAATGTGTCAGATGTCCTCTAGAATAAAAGCTTTTTGGTGTGGCCATTGCACCCCATCAATTACCTCATTCATCACCAGACAGCTGCCTTGGAACCCATCTTCTTTATACTGTCCTATACTTGAGGTCATTGTAAACAATTTTATATGCAGCACCATGACTCATGTTGAATTCTACAGCAATTTCTTCAATTTTCACTAATGAATCTGCTGTTTTGCTATCTCATTTGCCATGCTATCTGGTCTTCAACTTTACTGTTAATTACTGATATTTTGTCTTCCATTAAAAAATTTTTCCACTCATTTATGTACTCTCCCCTTACTCAAACTATTGTTTCCACACTAACCCAACATTCTGTAGATTTCAGGTTTCACACTCTGATGCCTCATTGCTCGTCCACATTGCAAGTTGCAAGTGAGGCCTATATTTTGTATGAATTATCGTTCTGCCACATAAGAAGGTGAATCACAAGAGAAGATACCTGAAGCATGATAGCAAAAGTGGGAGCAAATTTTAAAAACCTGGACAAAATATGAAAGTAAAAAATACTAAGCAGAAAAACTAAACTTAGAATATTCAACTCAGACATATTGTCAACCATTACCTACACATGTGAAAGCTGGAAAACAACAAAAGAGATTGAGAGAAAACTAAATGCTTTTAAAAACAACTGCCTAAGAAGCATATATATATTTTTATTGCCTTTAGTGTCTTGACAGACTGTTGGTAGGAAGCAATTATGATATGTCAGTAGTTTGGTAAAATAACCACAGTGTTATATAATAGTGTTTTATGCTGGATGTTGTTTTTGCTGAACAGCTTCTCTTGTGGCTGAATCTGTCAATATTGAATAGACAGATCTGACCACAGAATAAACAAGATGTATTCGTGGCACCTGGCCTCATCTCCTATTTCCTGTACCTGAATTTGATATCAACACTTCTTTGAATGTTGCTGTGCCATTTTTTATTTTTGTTCTCCATGCACCACGATCAGCAACCAGATCTTCCCAGTTTCTTTCAGTGATAGAGAATTCCCTTAAAGAAGCTTGGCAAGCATCCTTTATCTCAGGACTGGTCTGCCCTTCGGTCTCTTCCATCCCTAAGTTCACCATACAATATTTGTTTGGGAATACAATTGTTAGCCATTCTTCTTACATGACCCAGCCACCTTAGTCTCAGACTCCTAAGTGTTGCTATGATGGATGGGAGTTTAGCTTGTTGTAAGATATTAAAGTTGGTTACTTTGTCCTGCCATTTAATGTTCATAATCTTTCAAAGGTAATGCACATACAAGCTATTTAACCTTTTCTTCTGCCCTGCATAGGTAGTGCAAGTTTCTGATCCATATAGAAATGTACTAAGCACACAACTTTGTTAAATGTGAATCCTTGTCCTGAGTGTTAGTTTAATGTTGGTCAATGCTCTATTTTTAAGCTTACCAAATGTCAAAGCTGTCGATGGGATGAGTTAAATACTAATATAGAGATAAGATAAATGGCCACACAACCAACAATCTCATCTACAATTAGGAGAAGAAGGTGGACATACGTCAGGCATGTATTGAGAAGAGACAACAAAAGAATTTCAAAACAGGCACTTGTATGGTAAACATCAGGATAAAGAAAAAGAGGAAGACCTAGAAAAACTGATAAGACAAGCGAATTTGACATACATAGACATTTTTTAATAAGATTAAACATCTTGCTCAGAATAAAGATGGGTGGTGAAAAGCAGTAGAAACCTTTTATGACATATAGCAGTGCAGGAAGGATCATGATGGCATGAAGAGGTAGTATTGCATGGAAGAACTGATGAAACATAGGTTGTAATCAGTGCTGTACAGGCACTATCAATATGCAAGGTCTTGCCATCTGCTGAACTAGCTTTAGTTACTAATATACTTTGAATGCAGTAAATATTTTTATAAATACTATAAAACTGACTTCTATATTTTTCATTTTCACTTGAGAGTGTTGATATCTATAACCGTAGTCTGTGTACAAGTGTTGCATATACCATCAATTTTTTTATATAGGTTATTTATTAATAATATTTGTCTTATTTCAGGATATCAACAACTACCCACCTGTTTGTGTGCAAAAAATGTACCCTAGTTCAGTTCTAGAAAACAGCACCAAATGTAAGCAGTTAAACATGTTTCACTAACAACCTCTCTAGAAAACAAATGCAAATCTTGTACACATTTTTTTAACCAATTTTTGTGATAAATTACTGTATTTTCCTCAATCATACCAAATTATAAACACAATATATTATATGAGAAAAAAAAATGTGTTTTCTCTGAACATAATTTTCAAGTTCAGGGCCTGCTGGCGTAGGTGATCATGTCTCTCCACAACTTTCGATTCCGACAGTTATTTATCATTTCTGTTGTTGACCTTCTGCTAAGCCAATCTTTTCAGCAGTCTGGTATCTTTTTTCTTTGCTTCTCTCTATCTCTTCGTCCATCAATTTTCCCAGTTGTTACAATATATTCCAGCTGTTCTCTTCTCATTACATGACCAAAAAATTTTTTACCTCTTTCAGAACATTTTCATTACTCTTCTTAGCTGTCCATGGTATTCTCAACATTCTTCTCTAAAACCACATTTCTACAGACTCCAGTGATTTCCTTGTCTGTTGTCCTATTGTCCATGATTCACATCCATATGTTAAGACTGGCTCTACATAACATTTAAGAACTCTTTTTCTTGTTTCTATTGTCAAAAATGGATTGCACAGTATCTTCATCATTTTTTGGAAAGCTTTTGCCTGAACCATTCTGCATCTCACCTCTGTTATACATCTTCCATCTGAGGTTAACAAAGTTCCCAAATATTTAAATTCATTTACCTGTTTTAATATTGTATTATGTATTCCACTTGTCTTTATTGTGCACTGAGGTGATGTCTTTTTCTTTGTTGTTACCATTACTTCTGTCTTTTTGCTATTAAAGCTGAGTCCTTTATTTTCGCTTTCTTTCACTATGTCTAACATTTCTTGTAACTCATTTTCACTTATAGCGATTAAGACTGTATCATCAGCATACCTTAGATTATCTATATTATGACCTCTGATTGTTATTCCAAGCATACCCCTTATGGATCTTAAAATAATCTCACTATACATATTAAACAAATCTGGTGACAGCACACAACCTAGCCTAACACCCTGTTTTATTTGTTGAAACATTCCCAATTGATTTCCAGTTCTTATGGCTGCTGTTTGTTGCCAGTACATGTTCTTTATTATTCTTAGATCTTTGCTGTCTAAAATTTTGATTATTTCTTGGTGCTTTACTTTGTCAAATGCTTTGGTATAATCTATGAAACATAATTATAGATCTGTTTTCACCTGTTTATGGCATTGCTCGTTCCTTTACCTCTAACAAAACCACACTGTTCATCACTAATTTCTGACTAATTTTATTTCGCACTCTTCGCATAATAATATTGTTAGTAATATTTTAGTCATGTGACTCATAAGGCTTATTGTGCGATGATCATTACATTCAATCGCACCAGATTTCTTTGGTAGGGCTATAAATATTGATTTGAGCTGGCTGTCTGGTATATAACCGCTTTTGTAGATATCGTTCAATGTTTTTGTTATTATTTCTATTCCAAAATCACCCTTGGCTTCAATCTCTTCTTTAGTTACATTATCTGGTCCAGGAGCTTTTCTGCTTTCATATTGCGCAAGGCGTCTTCCACTTCTTCTTTAAGTATTTCTGGTCCTTCTCCATTATCCTTAATATTTACTTATGTTCGTTCATCATCATAAAGATCTTTAATGTATTCTGTCCATCATTCCCTTATGCTTTCTTGTTCAATCAACAGTTCTCTTTGCTTTGATCTTAAACATCCGGTTTTTGATTGTGTTTTTCTTCCTGTTAATTCTTCAATTTGTTTGTATATAGCTTTGGCATCTCCTTTTTGTTGCATTTCAATCTCTTTGCATCTCTCTTTTAGCCATGCATTTTTTGCTTCATTGCATTTTATTACAATTTCTTTGTTTAATCTCTTATACTCATCTTTATTTTCTTTATTTCTTCTTCTTGTATCCATTAGCTGCAAAATGTCATCTGTCATCCATTTCTTTCTTGAATTTGTCCTTACTGGGGGTATAAACTCTTTTATGTTTGTTGCATCTTTTAGCATTTCCCACTGTTCATCAATGCTTTGTATCTTCTCTATTGCATTGTACAGGTTCTGAATTATGTTTTTATATTTGTCTTGTGACTTCTTGTCTGATTTGAGAAAATGTAAATTTAATTTGATGTTAACTGATGCTCATTTTGCTGCTTTTAATTTTACTCTAAGCTTTCCCACAACTGGCACATGATCACTATTGCAATCTGCTCTTGGTCTAGTCTTCACACACACCAGACTGTTTCTAAATCTATTGTTTATCATTATGTAATCAATTTGATTGTGTGCGTTGTATCCTGGGCTTTTCCATGTCCACAGACATCTTGGATGTTGCTTAAACCAAGTATTTCCTATCATCATGGTGTGTGTTCTTGCCCAGTCAATAAGTTTGTCACCTCTTTCATTTCTCTTGCCTAAGCCATAATTACCAACTACTTCCTCAACTCTTTCCTTTCCTACTTTTGCGTTGAGATCCCCTAGAACTATGGTGTTTTCCTGTGGTTTGCATTCACGAAGTGCCGTATTTAACTTATAAAATTTATCAACTGTTTCCTCTAGACTGTCTGCTGTTGGTGCATAAACTTGTATGAGATTTATATCTATTGGCTTTCCATTCAATTTCACTTAAAGGACTCTGTCAGTTATTGGGTAAAAGCCTCTCACTGTTCTTGCTCTTTCTGCATCCAAGATGATACCTACTCCTCTTTGGTGTTCAGTACCTCCAGAATTGATTATTTTATTTTCGTCAGAATATATCTCCCTGATTCATTGTATCTCGTTTTGCAAAGTCTCAATAAGTGTAAACCCATTCTTTTCATTTCCTGTTTGATGTTTTCCAGTTTTCCCTTCTGCCTGAGTGTTCTCACATTCCAAGTACCTATCTTTAGTCTGTTTTATCTTTATTTTGCTTACAGTAGCTTGATGACAATCGGGTATCACCTGTAGCACATGATGTCTTCTACCAAACGAGGGTTTTCCATTGGAATCCCCCTTAAAGTTGTCGTGATTTATATTTTTTATTGTGGCAATTCATGATTGTACAAAGAAATTATGATGGTGGTTTTCTGTTTCCTTCCATCGATTTGTTTACGGTTGGTTCCGCTAGCCTTTGACTAAAAAGTCTCACCCACAAGGCAGTGGGGTTGTTTTACTTCAGGGTACCCTCCCTTAGCCTTTTACTCTCCCAGGCATACCTGCAAGGCAGCAGGGCAGCCGCAGGTTGTACTGTTTACTGCATACAGTAGCAGGTAAAATTACCCGACCTGATGATTCTTTGAACATACCAAATTTTAAAGGTGATAATTTTCCTTATAAACACCCCTTTACATTTTTTACCTTCAAAAGCATGAACTGAGTAATAAATATTCACTTGAATGAGGTCTCAGAATGCAAGTACAGAATTGCAGTGATAGCCAACATCTTCATTGTCATGCTTGAAGCAGATAACATTTAAACTCCACTTGCTCAATAAGCCTTGTTAGACCACATTCTAGCCAAGAGTTCTTACTTTGAATTTAACAATCTAGTCACAAATCTTTCACATGTCACCATTTCATCCTCATCAACATGAAGACTAAGAATCTGGTTAATTTTAAAATTAGCACACCTATAGCATTATTTGCTTACAGAATTGGTAAGGATAATTATGACCTGCTGATGTTTCTTAATTATATTCAAAGATATATATAATCTTGATTCCTTGAATAAAGTATGAATTTATGTGATTTTAAAATTACAGACAACAGTAGTTAGCAGCTTTACTTTCATGATAGATAATGCAAAATATCTTGACATCGTGATTCAATATAAACCTTTTACATGAAAACAAAGCACGGAAACTTGTAACTTTCTGGATTAATTATTAAATTCTAATCTAATCTATTGGCCTTTCGAGCCGTAACCGGCCCATAGGGCGCAGACCAAGATACACCTTCTCCTATATGAATCTCTGTTCCAGCAGTCTTCTTTTAAAGATATTTTATCAAATCTCGCCATCTGTCTCTGTTCTGTGCAAGCAGTTCTATCTCATTGAGGGAGCCGATTCCTGCTGCTCTTGCCTCTCTCATCAATGTTCTTCTCAGTGTCTCCCTGGGTCTTCCTCTTTTTCTTTTACCTGTTGTTTCCCATATGAGGGCTTGCTTTGCTATTCGATTATTATCTCTTCTCATCACATGTCCAACGTATGACCATCGTCTTTTCTTTATTACTGAAGATATTAGTGGTTGATTGGCGATTTCTCTAATTTCCTCGTTTGTTTTGAATTCGTTCCATTCTATACCAAGTATTTTCCTTAGACATTTATTTTCGAATGCGTTCAACTTTGTTTCTATATCTCTTGTTGTTTTCCAGCTTTCACACGCATACGTAAGGGTTGATAGTACATTTTATTTGAATAGCCTAAGTTTTGTGTTTGTGCTAATGAGTTTTGATTTCCACAACTTTTCAAGGCTTCTGAAAGACATTGCTGCTTTAGCCAGTCTGATTCTAATTTCTTTGCTCGTATCCCCTTCTCGATCAATGTGACTTCCAAGATAGATAAAGTGATCGATCTCTTCTACTGGTTTGTTTTCCATGTATATTTTGTCACTTGTTGGAATTAAACTTTTCATGACTTTAGTCTTTTCATGATTGACCTCAAGCCCAATTTTGCTGGCTATTGATGATAGTTCATTTGTGTTTTCCTGCATCGTTTTTATCTGACTGCTGATGAGAACTATGTCATCAGCAAAGTCGAGGTCCTCCAAATGGTCTCCTTGTATCCATTCGATGCCTTTATTACCAGTGCAGCATTTCTTCATTATGAAGTCCATAACAATTCCAAATAACAAGGGCGATAAAATACATCCTTGTTTAACCCCAGTTTCTATTGGGAAACATTCGCTCAGTCCTTCCTCTGTTCGAACTGCACATGTGTAACCATCATACATGTCTTTGATAATATTTATGATTTTTGATGGTAAACCATATTGCTTCAGAATTTTCCACAAAGAATCTCTATGAATACTATCAAATGCTTTTTTGAAGATTTTTTTGATTTTCTTAATTATTAAATTAAAAGTAAATAATTAATGCAAGAAGGGAAATTGGAAAATCTGATTCTCTCTCTCTCTCTCTCTCTCTCTGCGATTCAGACTCAATCAGAGTAGGACGTCCAGACTCTCATACGAAGACAGCTGTCTGTTTAAGCCTGTTCGATCCACTCCGATTGAGTACCCGTTAAAATGTTGCACTGTGTTCTGCGCCAGTGGCCCAGTGCATCCGATTTCAGCCAGCATTTTTTTCAGGTTTGCTTTCCTTAGCCTTTGATTGTCCCCAATCTTCCTGCAAGGCAGCAGTTGATCTTTTCTGTCGGGGGATTCTGCCCTTAGATGGTCGGCCTTCCCAGGTTTACGAGCACCATCTGCCCGAGTCACTAGAGGTGACTAAACACAGACATGCGACTTGTAATATGAGGAAACTGCAACAAGGAACACCTTTCATGCATAACCTTCATTTGTTCCCGCCGCCCATCCCCATATACCTGTAAGTCACGTCCTCTTGAAAATGATGATCATCGTAGCACTTGATGATGTTAGGCCATCGTTGATGACTCCAATTCCGAACACATAGACACACAGTCAGTTGTCAAATTATCCTCGTCGCACATCAAACAGCAGACTGTAAGATTTGCGCACGGCCGGTTTAGGGAACCAAGACGAACAATCTGATTCAAGAAGCAGAATGCATAAATATAGATATCTTAGGCATATCAGAGACAAGATGGAAAGAATGTGGGTACATAGAGGATGAAAAATATACATTTATATACTCAGGAAACACAAGAGAACATCAAAGTGGGGTAGGAATACTGATGAAAAGAGAGCTATAAAAATATATAAGTACCAACTGGACATACAGTGATAGGATTATACTACTCAAGTTGAAAGCAAAGCCATTCGACATAGCAATAATACAGAAATATACACCTACTCAAGACTATACAGATGAACAAATATTGGCATACTATGAAGACCTAAATAAAGTTATGAAGCAAGTGAAATCTTCAGACATCTTGATTGTAATGGGTGACATGAACACTAAAGTAGGAAAAGGTAGATATAAAACCATCATAGGAAATCATGGTTCAGGAAAAAGAAATGACAGAGGAGAAAGATTAATACAATTCTGTGAAGAAAACAGGCTGATAATATGTAACACCTACTTTGAGCAAGAGAAAATGAAACTATACACATGGAAAAGCCCTGGAGATAAGAAGAGGAATCAAATAGATTACATAATGATAAAAGAAAGGTTCCGTAACAGTGTAAAGAAAGCCAAAACCTACCCAGGAGCGGATATTAATTCAGATCACAATCCTGTAATGATTAAAATGAAAATCAAACTAAAGAGAAACAAGCAAAAGTCTAATTTATCAACAAATCCACTATATATATAACAGCTTTAAATCAAAAAGATATTAAAGATACCTATACAATACAAGTAAAGAACACATAGCAGAAGCTGCTAGAAGAAGGAATTGAGCAATACAGAAGAGAAAATCCTGATGAAAAAGTAGCAACCAAATGGCAATGCATAAAGAAAAGCATACAAGAAACCTGTGACACCTTACCCAAAAGAGAAAAGAACAAAAAACAAAAATAGATAACTAACACAATCTTAGAAAAAAAATGGAAGAAAGGAGACAAGCGAAGAACACTGCCCAATACAATAAAATAGATAATGAAATACGCAAAATGTGCAGAAAGGCAAAAGAAGACTTGCTCAGCCAAAAATGTATAGAAATAGAAACTATAGAAAGCAAACAAGACTTAAGTTAAGACATTTTATAACTGGTTTCTTGTCCCTTTGATCATGAAATAGTTCTGTTATATTGGTTATTCTCTATTGGTTATTGGTTATGGAAGGCCTCGGCATCACAGCAAACGAATTAAAATCCATAATTGCTCAACCGCCCGTGCCAGTGGAATCATCCGAATTACCAACTCATCTCCCAAACAAAGAAAGGTAACTGTAGTCCCCATCGTAGCAGTCTCAGCACACGCCAAAAGACATAAGGCGAAACCGCGCAGAAAGTGAACACAGCCAACTGTTCCCTGTCATACGATATCATCATTCATCGTAAACAAGCGGGATATCGAAGCAGGATCAAAACGGATGAGACACACAGCTCACGGTGTGCACAGAGCACTTAACTCAGTAGCTCCTGCAACAAGCCGGACTTGGAATATGAGGAAACTGCAACAAGGAACACTTTTCAGACATAGCCTTCAATGGTTCCTGCCGCCTATCCACCATATACCATGGGAGTTCACGTCCTCCCGAAAATGATGATCGTCATAGCACTTGATGATGTTAGGCCGTCATTGATGACTCCAATTCCAAACATATAGACACACAGTGGTGGTAATTTGTCATTTCCAATCCAACAGAAGCCACATGACCTGTAGTTAGTAAAACCACAGAGAGAATATGATTTTGTGACCTTCACTGATTCACTCTTAGATGTGAATGTGTAGTTTACACAAGAGGAGAAGTTTTCAACTACAGGGATTCCATTTAAGGCAATTCTGGGATAGCAAGGCAAGTATCCTTTATAGCAGCAGAACTGTTCTAATTGACTAATAAAAATAAAAAAGCCACAGAAGGTGGATGCATTGCAGACAAAAAAGGAAAAATTCTAACAGACAATAAAGATATTATAGATAGATGGCAGGAATATATAACAGAACTATTTCATGATCAAAGGGACAAGAAACCAGTTACAAAATGTACATCAGGCTATAAAATCTTAAAATCTGAGGTGGGAAAAGCTATAAAAACAATGAAAAAGGGAAAAGCAGCAGGACCTGACAGCATACAGATAGAGATGATACAGGCACTAGAAGATTTTGGCATTGAAATGATTACAGACATATGCAACGACATATACCACACAGAATACATACTAAATGAACTAAAAACATCAACTTTCATTGCATTGCCTAAAAAGAATGGTGCAGTTGAATGCAGTGACTTTAGAACAATAAGCCTAATGAGCCATGTTACAAAAATCTTGCTAAAAGTTATACAAGGAAGGATTCAGAATAAAATCAATACTAAATTAGATGAGCAGCAATTTGGATTTAGGAAAAATAGTGGGACAAAAGAAGCCATATTCTGCATGAGAACATTAATCGAAAAGTACACAGAAGTAAACAAACCAATATATGCCTCCTTCATAGACTACACCAAAGCTTTTGATAGAGTACACCACAAACAACTTATAGAATGCCTAAAAGAGATACATCTAGATGACATGGACACACGACTAATATGTAATCTATACTGGGAGCAAACAGCAATAATAAAATATAACAAAGAGAACTCTACACCCATTGATATAAAAAGAGGAGTAAGACAGGGATGCATCCTATCACCAAGCTTGTTCAATCTATACTCTGAGCAAATCTTTAAAAACATAGAAATGCCAGACCTACAAATTAATGGAAAAATAATCAATAACCTAAGATATGCTGATGATACTGTACTACTAGTAGAAAATCCTAAAGATCTACAACAATTACTTAATGAAATAAACATGACAAACAAAAAAATATGGACTAGATATGAATATCAAAAAGACTAAAACTATGATAATAAACAAAAGAAATACTCAAAACCCACAAATGGATATCAAAATTGAAGGAATAGAACTGGAGACAGTTCAGAATTACAACTACCTTGGACATATTATAACCAGTGGTGGAAAATGTACAACTGAAATAAACAAAAGAAAAGGAATGGCAAAAAGTAATTTTAATGCCATGAAGAACACATTTTTGATTCTTTAATTCAAGATTAGTGAAGAAATAAATGAAATAACATAGCATCCAAAAATCTCATCTATAATCAAGAAAAGAAGGTGATCATATGTATATGAAAGTGATCTCAAAGCAAGTCCTCAAAAGGGAACCAAGGGGTAAAAGAAAAAGAGGTCGACCTAGAGAAGCACTAAAAAAAACACTGAGGTGAGAAGCAGCAACAGCAGGTATCAACTCCCTTGTTGAAGGTGAGAGGGTCACCCAGAACAGGGACATGTGGCAAGACACTATGCAGGTCCTGTGCAAGGTCTGACACCTGATGGCAAAGATCGTCAGACATGGAGAGTCTAGAATTTCTGCTTTATGTGCAGTCTTCAGCTTGAGAGGACAATCATCATCATCAAGTACCGGGCCTACTTTAATAGGTGATCATGTCTCTCCACAACTTTCGATCTCGACAGCTATTTATCATTTCTGTTGTTGACCTTCTGCCAAGCCATTCTCTTAAGCTGTCTGTTATTTTTTCTCTTTGCTTCCCTCTATCTCTTCGTCCCTCACTTTTTCCCAGTTGTTACAATATATTCCAGTTGTTCTCTTTCATTACATGGCCAAAAAATGATTATTGTTTCTTCCTAATGTTGGAAATTAGCTCTCTTTTTGCTTTGACCTCTCTCAGAACATGTTCATTACTCTTCTTAGCTGTATTGAGAGGACAATAGATAGATACAAATGAACACACATGCAACCAAAGTTCAATCATATTAAAAAAAAGTAAAGTACCCCCATCACACCAAGTGGCGTATAGGGAATATGGTGTTAGTGACCATAAATTTTACAGACCTTCGGCACATGATTTTTGGGGTAATGTGGTAGGTATTACACCCATGCCACTTTACTTTCCCAGAAAAATTCTGGTACCCATTTAAGGCTGGGTGAACCTGGAAACCCAAACCCTACCCCTTGTCCTTTGTAGTCCAGTTCACTAACCACTGAGCTATCGCGGCTCCCTAGTTCATTCATATGTATGTTTATATATATGTGTACACACTCATGCAGACTTCCTGACAGAAATACATTTATTTAGATATTCATACACATGCGCATTTATATATATGCGAACACACACATACATGTGTGCATACAGACACACACATGCACACAAACACAGAGACACACATGACAAGAAAAGTAAAGATGCATAATTGAAGACACAGCAAAAGCACAAATGTCAACCTCATCATCCAGCTACATTTGTTCTATATGTGGATGAACTGTCATTCTATAATGGGGATATTCAGTCATAGCAAATGTGTTCACTCATGAGTAACCTACCTTGGCACATTAATTTATTTCCTGAGATAGAAAGGCTATTATTATTATTATTTTACCCTAGAGTGCTGTTAAATTACTTTTGATCACACAACTGCAGAACATAGTTAAATTTCATGAATACACACATAATGTAACTGAATACAGTATTTATAGAACCATTTATCTTACAGATCAAAAATTGTTAGTATATAATGCAAGTAAAGTCTGTTATTCAAATGGATATTTTTACTATTTTTGTTTTGTTTTGGTTGTGTAGGTTTAGTTTTAGTAGGTTTCTCTTGAATCTTTCAGTGAAAAGATTATTCTCTTAACTTTGACCTTAATCAGATGGATTATATAGTTGCTGTTACTCTCCTGTATTGATTTTCATACTATGTTATGCATATTTTTACAGCAACCGTGATCAGTCAGGTGAATGCTACAGATAAAGATGGTACTGCACCAAACAATGTGATCACATATAGCATAGACCAAGACAGTCTTGACAAGTTTGTCATCAACAGCGCCACTGGATTATTGTCTTTGAGAGGCGTACTAAACAGAGAAGAGAAATCTTCATATAATGTTACAGTCACTGTAACCGATAATGGTGAAAGCCATCTGTCTGGATCATGTTTGGTGATTGTGAATGTCGTGGATGTCAATGATGAGCCTCCAGTGTTTGTAAAGGTATATGAATGTGATATTGAGTATATTCTTCTTCCTGTTTTACTTCTATTTTTTTCAGTTTCTGTAGAGCACATGTCTTTAAAAAATTTTTTCCCGCCATCTTGTCTGGTGCCATTTTCTTAAGGTCATTCTATCTTTTCTTTCTTGTTCATCTTCCCGCTACTTTTCTCCAAGTATTTTATGACCCTCTCCTTTGTCTTCTCCTTTGGGGATTTCAGAAAAGGGCTTATCATGTAATACTAGCAGTTAGCATCCACATTATGTTCATTCCAGGTCCATATTTTTTTGTCACATCTCTTTTTCTCCTGATGTTTTGTCTGGTACTTTCCCATAGTTCTGTTTATAATTTTGTAATACCATATCCATCTTTTTATTCAGCTTAAACATCCATTAATGAAAGTCTCTATCTTCATAAGTTTAATTTTTGTTATTTTTTATTTTTCATGGCCAAACAATAGGACTGATTTAATATTGGGAATTAAAATTAGTTAGCAAATTGCAATTAAAAAAGGGCAATCTCATTGATTTCAACAACTGGTGAGGCCTGATTCTTCTGTCAGTTACCTCTAAAGTGCTCTGCTTGAACCATGTCTGCTGTCCCATCTGCCTCCCGCTGTGGTTGAGACTCAACCTTCGACAAGATTACTGCTAGAACCATGGATTGGTGAGGTAGGCTTGGGCAGGAAAGGCCAGGAGACATATCAAGTCTTGTGTTGTGCAACACTGCCCCATTTGGACACCAGGCTGCCTAGCAGAAATTAACAGAAGATTGACTGTTGCTTCACACAGATTATTGAGAATAAAACATTTTAGGTAAGATATCAACTTTTTTTATTGGACTGAAGCATCTCAGGGCCTGTATTTTTCCACTTTTAACTTATGGATGTGAAACATGAACGCTAACTTAGGTATCTGAAATGAAAATGTCATATTCTGAAGTAAAATTCTACAGATGTTGAAAAAAAAAAAACAACATAAGTATCTTAAGAAAACAGAAAATAAATAAAAAACTGGCTGGTGAACTTCATTTAGCAAAAATAAAAAAATAATAAAAAGCCTACATATTTTAGTCATATCAAATATTCACTTAGTCTTGAGTTAATAATAAATAGAAGGTGTTGTTCTTGATAAACTGAGAGAAGGTGATCCAAAAGACTTGAAAAGAGTTACCAAGAACTCCTTACTCAAGAAGAAAAAGCAGCTAACTAAATGAAAAACATTCTGAATGGCAGTAAAAGAAGCTATGCCTTCCCCTGGTCACACTACATGATGGTGTATTAGTATGTTATTTATGTTCAAGTATTGTATTAACATGTCTGTGCTTTAATAATATATTACAATTAATATAATTAATAATATAATATAATTATTATTTTAGAAACAAGCATATTTTGTTCCCTTATTACAACTAACTAGTCTCCACATCATAATTTGCCTACTCACCTGTCTTATAAAACTTCAGCAGTTTTTAGCAAATTTTACAACAAAGAGTAATCACTAGTAATTTGCATGTGCATTTTAATAGTGAACATTAATCATAATTAACTCTTTCAGGACCAGAACAGGAAACAGGAATTTTCAGATTTGGACCAGAAAAACTCGACTTTTTTTCCTGTTTCCAGAAATTTTACCATATACCTTTTTCATTTGACTACTTCACACAATAATTGAGATAAATGTGGCATGTGTTATATATCACTGGAAAGGGAAATGGATACAGAAAATGAAAATAGCAATATATTTATGATATGTCAAAATTTAAAGGAATAGTTATATTTTTTTTTTTATATTCAAGGTAGATAATTTTAAATTTAAAATATTGTATTTCACTTACCAATTTCCATCCAGATATGTGTTGCTATCCATTTGTCTTGAAATATTACACAACATAATCCAAATTCCTCGAAAATACAGTTTATTTGATGAATTTATGTCCACAAATAACAAAATTATGCACATTTTTATAAATGATCTCAGAATAAAAAATTTTCAAATTTTTTTACATCACAACAATATTATTTACAAGTCAAGTTTATTAATTTTATTGGCACATATGTACTTATTGTGTGTGATATTCCCTAAAGCATGTTTTAGCGCACAGATGTGGCTTATCCGGACAACCTGTACAATAATAGCTGCTTCGTTTTCTTACTTTCCACTGCTCAGAACAATGAACACACTGCAGGTCTTTCCCATCAAAATCAATGAGATGGATGGCACCCTGATATCTCTGCGGCTTCATGTTCCATTTTTTCCCCGGCTTGGATAAATCAACTTGAAGAAGGTTGTTAGGAATAGGTGTCTCTGCTCCTACTATGCTACACAAATCATAAATAAGCTGCTCCTTGAAATCTGCAAAAGGCATAGGCTTTTCAGTGTTAGGGCGGCTCAAGTTATATAAAAGATGAGCATTGAGTTGTGTGATCTCAATTATCCACATAAATATTTTCTTCCACCACTTGACTGTCTTCCTTGTGTAGTTCCCATAATATGAGATCATCTGGTATACTCTGTCACATCCATTCATTGAGTGGTTGTAGCTATGGATGGGTGATGGCTTCCTGACTTGACTCCTACCTTCATTTCTGACCTCATATGTGACACTTCCATGTGTTGTCACCAATTGGCAGGGCTTTTTGGATTTTTTATCCCTCCAGCTGACACACATAACTTGCTCCTCATTATTGATGAACCACTTTGCCTCATTCACTGATATTTTTTTATTTTTGACTTCTGCTGGAAATCCGTGTCTGTTAGAATTTAGCGTTCCAGTGTAGTTGTGATATTTCTGCCGCAGAAATTGAACAAGTGGCAGGGAAGTATAATACCGGTCAGAAAACAAATGATGATGATCTGTGATGCCTTCCAATAACTTGTCGAAAACTTTGACAGCATGTGATGAATGTGGGTCTGTTTCAGGCCTGTAAGCTGTGTCCGTACCAAAATATACCAGGAGGTTGAAAACGTATCCGGTGATTGAGTCGCAAAGTCCATATGATTTGATATGATATTTTTTTGGCTTACTGGCATTGTACTGCTTGTACTTAAATATTCCCTTGTAGCCTATAACCATCTCATCAATGCAGATATTTTCAAACAGATAAAACGCTTCTTGAAATTTTTCGATCAATGAATTGATGAACGGCTCAATTTTACATTTTCCAGCCGCATCAGGACCAGCTGCATGAAGCATAGATTGATAAATGAGTACAAATCTGGTCCGACTAAACATGCACCTAAACCAAGGACTACTTTTAAATGATTGAATGGACCAGTAATCCTTTATAGAATTTTTTGCGTTCATTCCCATGGTAATCAGGACTGCCAGAAACTGAAAAAAAGTATTAAGGTCCAGCGGTGTCCATTTAGCAAAACTGGAATACCTGCGTGCAGGAGTACTCAATTCCATTTTTTGCTGAGCATAATTGTTGATATTTTGAATCAGACTATCAACAATTGTGTCAGTCAACAGGCTCAGAAAATACTTGGAAGGTGAAGCATTTTCTGGAAGATCTAACTTACATCCAGAATTTATATTTTGGAAGCTAGATTTTCCTATGGTATCTCCATCTCTGGCTTCATGCCACCCATCAGCAGGCTTCCTAGCCACATCTGTCCTGTCACTGTCAGCTTTGGCTGACAGAATAGTATCAGTTTCATCGTCAGAATCACTGCCACTAAATTCCTCTGAGTCACTGATAGTGCTGGACTGGAGGCGTCGACCAGCTAAACCTAAACAAGAGAGTCTTGGTTTCTTACCACTCGACTTACCACTACGATTATCATGACTATCACCACAAAAACTAAAACTCTCGTCTGAATCTTCTGAATAGTCTATTTCTGATTCACTAAATAACAATGTTTCGAACATAGATCTCGCTTGTTCTGCACTATATCATTTCGGGCGAGATGTACTGCAAGAACTACCAGCAGTGGGCGTGGCCATTTTGTGATAGAAATTTCAGAAAAAAAACAATGAATATCAATGAATAATTTTTAAAGATCCAAACGTCAACCCACACTGTCGTAAACGGAAAGATCAAGGAAAATAACTCTCACGACCGGAAATCAAGTATTGGTTGAAACAAAAACGAAATTCGGTGAAAACGAAACAAATATTCAGCTATATCCAAAATATCCAACATATCGGTGTTGTCCAAAAGGATAACGCCGAGGACTCGGCACTGGACCTGAAAGAGTTAACTTTTGAACAAATCATAGAAACTAGTATTTTAGATCTGTAAAAAAAAAATGTCATATTACATATTAAACTTGACAATTTAAGGTGTTTTCTTTTTAAGAACTGAAGTATGCCATAAGTAGATTTTTATATTCCTTGTCAAATGCATAAAAGAGAAGGATTCAGGAAAAACAGTGGGACAAAAGAAGCCATATTCAGCATGAATACATTAATTGAAAAGTACACAGAAGTAAACAAACCAATATACGCCTGCTTTATAGACTACACCAAAGCTTTTGATAGAATACACCATAACCAACTCATAGACTGCCTAAAGGATATAAATCTAGATGACACAGATATACGACTAATATGTAATTTGTACTGGGAGCAAACAGCAACAATAAGATATAACAAGAACTCTACACCCATGGACATAAAAAGAGGAGTAAGACAAGGATGCATCCTATCACCAAGCTTGTTCAATCTATACACTGAGCAAATCTTTAAAAACATCTCAGAGATACAAGGCCTAAACATTAATGGAAAGATAATCAATAACCTAAGATATGCTGATGATACTGTTCTACTAGCAGAAAACCCTAAAGACCTACAACAATTGCGTAATGTAATAAACATAACAAGCAAAAAATATTGACTAGAAATGAATATCAAAAAGACTAATACTATGATCATAAACATTGAAAATTCTCAAGACCTACAATTAAATATCACAGTTGAGGGAATACATCTGGAGACAGTCCAGAGCTGCAACTACCTGGGACATACTATAACCAATGATGGAAAATGCAAAACTGAAATAAACAAAAGAATAGATATGGCAAAAAGTAATGTTAATGCCATGAAAAATATACTAACAACAAAACAAATATCAGCAGGGCTGAAACTAAGAATGGCAAAATGTTACGTCTTCTCAATATTCCTGTATGGTGCAGAAACATGAACATTAGACAAAAAAACAGAACAGAAAATTGAAGCCTTTGAAATGTGGATTTATAGAAGAATAGATAGAATTGGATGGAAACAAAAGATAACAAACGATGAAGTTTTAAAACAACTGAAAATAAAAAGAGAACTACTAAATACAATTAAGACAAGACAAATGAAATTTTTGGGGCATGTTAAAATACACAACAGCCTACTAAAAGTAATATTGGAAGGAAAAATACAAGGTAAAAGAGGCAGAGGCAGACCAAGACTAACATGGACGAGTAACATCAAAAGATGGGCAAGTCAATCTATGTTAACCTGCACCATCAAAGCAAGAAACAGAGTAGAATGGCAATCCACGGTAGCCAACCTTCGTTGCGGAGAAGGCACGCGATGATGATGATAAAAGAATATATTTATGAGTATAGCATTTGTTCATTTTTTCTGCAGAAATCCTACACAAATATGTTCAAAGAGAATATTTCGGGACTACAAGTTCAGACTAGTGCCACTGACCAGGATTTGAATAACCATCTAGTCTATGATGTTGATTGGGAGAAATGTAATGCTAAAGATTCATTGGGTCAGAATGCCAGTGTTTCTGTTTTGAAGGTAATTTTTTTTTTTCTGTTTACCAGCTTTCGCCTCTGGCAAAGTTCCTAGAGACTAGGAACTGAATTTTTGCATGTTAATACATTTTTTTCCCTGGCAGCCGTGTGCACAGGGGTCCCTTGCCTCACAGGTAGATAACTCTGACTTCAGAGGTATTCATATTTTTTTCCATTAATTGACATTGCAAGTCAGGCCTCACTGTTGAGACCAGGCGTGGTTGCCGTAGAGAGAAATCATAAATAAAAATCCCAACTAGTGCAGCTGGGATTTTAACTCACAACTCTCTGCCTCGAGACCAATTAGTCCCCCAAAAAGTAATATTTAAAATAATCTTTGGAGTTAATTTGTTCATTGTTATAAAGCTGCAGAAAGTGTAATGTAGGGAAAGTTGTGCTTTTCAGTCCAACACATCTGACTTCAGCACTGCATTTTTGCTTACTGGGTTGCCTTCCCTTTTTTAAGCTTTACTCGCTTGGCCAGACTAGACTGGTTAGTCTGTTACTAGTGGCGAAGTGAAGGAGTGGGTCCCAGTCTTTTTGACCTGTCAAGCTTGAGTGCTCCCTTGGTAGCATTACTACAACTAGATCAGCTCTTGAGGATATGGTTACTCTTGCTCCTCTACCAATCTGTGGTGGAGACACATCAGAGGAGCAAATTTGAATAGATGATATACTAATAAAGTTTTAACTCTTTCCGTACGGAAACTTTTTATCAACGCAACAGAAGAGATTTCAGAGACAAAATTTGTCATGGTTTTAAGAATCAATCTACATATTTGTATTTATCTAACATATAACAATGTTTAGATAATTGAACAAGGTATTACATTTCACCAATATCCAAATGATACAAACATTTAAAAAGAATATGGTGTGATGGCGTTCATACTAATCAAATTGAACGTGGCGCACTATGCGACGAAACGTACGCTGCTGAAATCGGCATGGTGCACAGTGGGGCGAAACGTACGGAAAGAGTTAATGCCTAAAACCTCATTTCATAGTAGAACAAATATTGAGTTATAATGTTGCATGGTGTCAGATCTGAACGGTCATTGGTGAGGCCATTAGAACTGACTCAAGCCAGGATTACAATTATTGTCTTTATCAGGTCATGTATACTGAAGAAGAAGGTAATATAAATTAGTTTTGCAATTTATGGATATCAAATTTTCTAATTAAGAGCTAAGAGTAGGGTAACTATACCACTATGTTCACAGATAACAACATAAATAACTACTACAAAATTGTCTTCACTCATATTTTTTGTAATATAGAAACTTGTATCAGTTTGTCCAATCTATTTATTAATTTAAAGTTTTAAATTGATTATTTAAGATAATATTAACAAAGTCGTTTACATTTCTTAAAAACTAAAAATGTGATGGTTATAATTTGATATCACTAATATAAAAATGTAATCACTGGTCAAAATGCACTTCATTTTTTAAACATATATGTTCTTTACAGAACTGGATAACCATTGACACGACAAGTGGTGAACTGTTTTTGAAGCCCTAGACAGAGAGACTGTTTCAGAGTTTGTTCTTGAGATTGTTGTGAATGATGTTAATGCTGAAGAAAACGTCCCTCAGAAAGATACAGGTACATTTTAATAATAATCTTTTTATTTCTTGAGATTAATTACCTTAGTTATTTTGATCCTAAATAATTTGCAATGCTTTCACTTACTCTAATGCTCACAGACTGGCTAGCTAACAATAGTTGTTAACTATTCATTATTTATTCTTTATTTAAAATTTTTTTTTTTTCAGTTTACAAAAGTGTAGCAAAAAGTTGGCCATTTCTTCGTCAGAAATATTTGCCCAGGGCTACAAAACAGCACAAGATAAAACTTTTTTATATTATAATTGATAATGAGATTGACGATATGGGAAAGTTAGAATAAAATAGTAACAAAGCAATTGAAAGACATCTACAACAGCAGATATATACTGGATGATCTATTAAAATCTATATTGAAGCTCTACCAAAGAAGCTTGGTGTGATAGAATGTGAGGATCTCAGTACAATAAGCCTTATGAGTTCATGACCAAGACTTATGAGCCACATGACTAAGACATTGCTATGATTCATTATGTGAAGCGTTAAAAACAAAATCAGACCTAAAATTAGAGATGAACTATGTGGTAAAAACAAAATCAGACCTAAAATTAGAGATGAACTATGTGAACGTGTTGGAGGTAAAGGTACAACATCATATACATGGTAAGATATTTGTAGAAAGAGCCTTAGAAGTGAAAACAGATCTATACTTATATTTTATAAACTACACCAAAGCATTTGACAAAGTACTTCTTCTTCTTTCCATCCTTGTTTCCCTTCAGCATCAAGAGGAGATATAGTTTGCAGTGTTTTTCTCTTCTGTTGGCCTCCGCTGCTTCTATGTTTCCTAGACTCACCTAGTGTTTGAAATATTCCATCAATCCATCTTTTTCATGGTCTTGTTCGTGCTGCTTTTAAGTCTTATGTTCTTACAGCGTATATTAAAGGCTCATTGTGTGGCCAAACTATTTTATCTGATGTTTCTTTATGTATTCTATGGCGGGAATTATTCCTAGCTTTTTTCTCAATTCTTAATTTTTTATCTTATCTCTCAGGCTGTTTACTGTCATTCGTCTAATACATCTCATCTTGGTTGTGGTTATTTTAATTATTGTTCTTGAGTCTACGGTCCACGTCTGGCACTGGTAGCACAACATTGGAATGAAGATTGTATTGTAGAATGCCTGTTTTGCCTTGAGGTATTTTTTCATTGTTGAACAATAGTGGTGATAGTCGTCCCATAATTTGACAAGCTTTGTTGCGTGTGGAGTCTTATTTCTACTGCTTGTGAATTATCATTTGTCACTAGACTTCCTAGATATTTAAATTCCTCCACTTGTTTTAATTGTCTGCCCTCTATCATTATGTTGATATTCTGTTTGTTTTTTAGTGATATTTATGACTTCTGTTGCTTTTCATTTTGTATTGGTTGCTTGAGTCTTTTAAGTGTTCTTGCAGGTCTTCTATTTTTCCATGCATTAGTGCCTGATTGTCAGCGAATAGAAACTTGTTATTCTCCTCTGTCTCCGTTGGGTTGGCGAACTTGCATTTGTTTCATGAGAGGAGAGAAATAACAATGTGATTTTGAAATGATTATTTCAGCATGAATTAATATACAGGTCACTTTCATATTTTATAAACATAAATGTTAGATTGTATTGCTATGTTTAAATGGATGCTATATTAACAAATTAATTTGTGTAAACTTGTAAATTAATAATAAAAAATATTGAAAAAGTGAGCCTGCTGCATTCAATCCGGAATCCAACATCTAGAAAACTAACCGTTGGACAGTGATCATGCCTAAAATACTTTCATCCCATTGGAAAACAGTGAGTGTGAGTACCTTTGGCCTTTCTCTGTAACGTCCTAACGATGTAGAAAAAAATTGGTTTTGACTTTTTGCAACTTCCAGAAGTGACCATTATACAATTTTTGAAACATTTTATTTGTAGATAAAAAAAACGTGAAGTTTACAAAACATGGTCTTTACTCATAACAATTGGATGTACGGCTTGTATTTTAAAAACATATAAAATCCATATTAAATATGATTAGTTCAAATAATATGAATGGTATGCATTTCTTCTGAGTTGAGTACTTTTTGTGTGATTCTGTTGTCTCAAAATACAATGGATTATGTCTCTGTGTAAAGATCATGTCAGAGGTTCATTTATTTCTTTCTTCCATTTTACATTAATGTGTGTGTGTGTTGTAAAACAATATATTTTTCTTTTTAATAAATATTTGCACTGTTCTTTATTAGAGTGAAACCAGGCTTTATGTAACTAGAATTATTATATTTTGTTAAACCCTATATTATGACCTGTTCGTAAAATTTACAAACTTAAAAAATACAAATTCTTGGAAATCAACAGATTCTATCTATCTATCTATTGACCTTTCGAGCCATAGCCGGCCCATAGGGCGTAGACCAAGATACTCCTTCTCTTATCTGAATTTTGTTCTAGCAGTTTTCAATTCTTTTAAAGATATTTTATCAAACCTCGCCATTTGTCTCTGTTCTGTGCAAGCAGCTCTATCTCATTGAGGGAGCCGATTCCTGCTGCAATTGCCTCTCTCAGCAATGTTCTTCTCAGAGTCTCTCTGGGTCTTCCTCTTTTTCTCTTACCTGTTGATTCCCACATGAGGGCTTGCTTTGCTATTTGGTTATTATCTCTTCTCATCACATGTCCAACATATGACCATCGTCTTTTCTTTATTACTGAAGATATTAGTGGTTGATTGGCGATTTCTCTAATTTCCTCGTTTGTTTTGAATTCGTTCCATGCTATACCAAGTATTTTCCTTAGACATTTATTTTCGAATGTGTTCAACAGATTGCAGCTGTCAAATATTTCCCCCCTCTGTATACCTTCCTAATTATTGCTTCTGGTGACCCCTGAGTGTTGGATTTGTTTCCTTTGATGCTGGATATTTTTTAGTCAAACACCACATGCACTTTTTAAAAATTAGAAGGTGTCATAAGAATGTGGCTGCTTTTTTTGTAAATTTCGCCAATTTTCAAGAAGATAGTGTTTTTTTCCTTATGTTGGGAAATCTCTTTGGCTGTCGGCACGACATCAAATAAATGTTTCTAATGTGAGATAGTCAGCAAATGATAAGAGGAAGCCAAACATGTGGCTCGAATGATGGACTGACAGCTAACGCGTGAAGAGACAATGTAGTCATGGCACAATGCAGTAAAATTTCAGGCCATAGATCAAACATATACCAGGAAAGGATTGCAGCATCTGATTCCCATGTCTCTCCAAGAGTAAATACACAACTGTGTAGCAAGTGTTCAAAGAAAATATTATTTTAGAGCTTCAAATGTAACATTTAGTGTTTGTAATTTTTTCGAAGGTTTCGTGAAAATGATCCTCAATGATAGGTGTCATAATCTAGGGTTTTTAAACTAGAGCTTATGTTATCTCATTTTATTTTTCATAAGCATGTATAAGCCGCATTTAATTTATTATTGTATTTTATATTTTATTGTATCCTTTTCCACAGCTACTGTTACAATTACTGTACAAGATGTCAATGATGAACCCCTGTATTCACCGGTCATAGTTTTTATAATGCCTCTATACGAGAAAACATGCCCCTACAAGTGATATCAAGTTTGACAATCAGCGAACTCTAGAGGTTTCTGATGCTGATGAGAAGGTACATTTTGTTTTTATTGATATAGTTAAGATGATCTTCTTTTATTGATCAAGTTAAAATCTTGTTTTATTGATTTAGTTAATAATATCTTGTTTTATTGATCTAACTAAGAAGATCTTGTTTTATTGATCAAGCTAAAATCTTGTTTTATTTATTTAGTTAATAATTGTTTTATTGATCTAGCTAAGATCATCTTGTTTTATTGATCCAGTTAAGATCATCTCATTTTATTGATCTAGTTAAGATCTTGTTTTATTGTAAAATAAACATAAAATTGTATAAAATAGCTAATCTGATAGAGAGACTAGACAAACTACGACATTTCAGCAAAAGCCTTCATCAGGTACAACATATAAACTATTTTAAAATAGTAAACACAGAAATCCAAAACATGAAAGCTGAACACAGTAACATTGATCTGAAAAATGGTAGAAAGAAATGGTGGCCAGAATTTTCATAGTTGTTGGTCACATGATTAATAGATAATATGGCTGGTAAGATCTATTTGGACCAAAAAGAGTCAAAAGGTGACAAATTGTAAAGGGAGTCTTATGACATAAGGATAGATGAAAGGAAGGGTCCCATAGGGTGAGATGAAAGAGTGAAAAGAGGAAGAGCAGAGATGACAAGAATGCCAAGAGGAAGAAGAGCAGGAGAGGTGATAAAGATAATTCAGGGAGGAATAAAGATAGGACACAGGAAAGAATGGGAGAGGAGACCAGTGATTAGAGAAAAGTGTGAAAACAGTTGAAACCTCTCAGATGGAGAGTCGGTTCTTCAACGCGAACAGACTCCGGATATCAGAGGAACAAGAAACGATGCAGGTAACCTGAAGTCACCGGAGGTAAGAAGGCCTGAAGATTTGAAATGGGTGGAGACATTGTTTTATTGAGCTAGTTAAATCTTGTTTTAATCATTCACATTCTTAATTAATGGGATCTGTACAAGTAATACTGGTATATAAATTTCAAAATACACATTCACCTGATACTTTTGTCATGCATGAATCAGTCATTGTTGATTTTTCAGAAGCTAAACATTACCGATTACATATATTACTTAAATTGGGGAATTGTTTTTCAGAACAACATTGAAAAGGTGAATGTTCCTTAGCGAAATCTTTTAAGGAGTTAAGTTCTGACTACATGCTAAACAATTCTTATGAACTGTTAAGCTAGGATTAGATCATTATTTGTCAATATTTTAATTAAATTAATGAACATTGGCTGCAGGGTGAAAACAGTAATTTTGAAGTTTGCTGCTGACTCACAATACTACATTTGCCATAAGACCTTCATCAGGGACTTCTAAAGAGACATTCACCATAACAGTACTGAATTCATCAGCTCTAGACTATGAGAAGACACAGAACTTTACCCTTAAGGTATGGGCTGCATTTTGAAATCAGTGATTTAACTCATTTAGATACTTTGCCTTCATATTTCCTTGGTAATAGTTCTAAAAGAGATTTTGTAGAATCATCTTTTGTAAAGTTAAATGTCATGTACTCAGCATGTTGTGAATAGACAGGGTCTTCAGCTGGTTATTTTTCTGTAAATTTGAGTTTATCGCAGTTGATACATGCCATATTCTATACTATACAAAACATATATTAAAAGAGGAAATAAAAAAAAGAGAGCCCATGGCATTCCCAGATTAAAATGTACTGGCAACATCTGAGAAATGGTAGCATAGACAGCGACATCAACTGACAATGACTTAGGCTGCCAGAAGGGCAAGGACTAGTACTTTGTTTCTCCCTCTGCACCCGAAGGGGTATAAGAGGAAGTGAAGATAGATAGATATATATACATACCATTATGATATTTGTATTATCAAGGAAAACCAAACATAAAGCAATATGCAATATATACATGAACTTTACACATAATAGTTTCTTATTTTCTTCTGTGTTCAGATTCAACAAATTGTGTTCCCTACTTCCCCATACCTGCTCCTTAACCCTTCCCAGCATCTGATTGTTCCTGTAAGGTATTGATTGTAGATACTGGCTAATGATATTGATTGTAGATACATCTGCTCCTGTGTGCCCCACAGTCTTTTTTTCACAAGTCAAGTGAAATATTCGACCACAGCATTTGTATATGAGACAGCAGTTGTAATTTCATAAATCTTGTTTTGTATTTTAGTAGCCACATTTGCACCAGCTGAATTATTAATTGAAATAGTAAGTAAATATGGTTAAACTCTGGTACAGTAATCTTATAAGTCACATGACCAAAATATTAATAACTATCATGCAAAGAGTGAGAAAGATAATCAAACCAGATGTTGGTGAGGAACATTATGAATTTGTTGGAGGTAAAAATTTGTTAAACGCTGTATACAGTATAAGAATGTTTGTAGGAAAAGCTGTAGAAGTGAAAATATATCTGCGCTTATGTTTTGCAGACAGCATGAAGGCATTTGACAAAATAAAGCATCAAGAAACAGTAAAGCATGAGTGTTGACATCAAAGATTAAGATTTTAAGATCATCAAAGATCTGTACAGTGGCTTCTCATGTGCAGTTCGCAAAGAGACAGGTTTGAGTGAATGGTTCCAGATTGATACCAGAGTGAAACCAAGGATGCATTGTATCTCCCTTGTTATTTGAAATTACCAGCAACTTCATAATGCAAAAGTGTTGTATAAAGGCATTGGATGGACACTCAGATCTCAATTGGGGTACCTTAATTTTGTGGATAACATAGTCCTTATCAATAGCATTGTGAACATGATGCAAGAAAAAAACAAATGTCCTGTCATCAATGGATAGTAAAATATGACTTGAGATCAAACAAGAAAAGGTAAAAGTAATGAAAAATCAAATTCACTCAGAAGACAATATATACCTTGAAGGAAAAGCAGTGGAAGAAGTAGATTTGTATATTTTGGAAGCTGCATAAATCAAGAAGGAGGACAAGGAAAGAGATTTGTCAGAATAGCAAAGGCAGCAATGACTTTCAGAAACCTCGATAAAATGTGAAAGTCAAAATTAAAAAGCATAAAGAATCTCAAGATTTTCAAATCAAATGCATTATCCACCCTTACTTATGTATGGGAGAGCTGGAAAACAACTAAAGAAATTTGAAAACAAATGCCTTAATAAAAATACCTTGTACACCATAAAATGAATTCAAGATTAACGCAGAAATAAGAGAAAGAGAATCTCAAAGCAAGCTCGCAAATGGGAACTAGAAAGTAAAAGAAAAATAGGCTAACCTAGAGAAACTCTAAAAAAGAACATTGAGGTGAGAGACAATAACAGCAGGCATCAGCTCTCTTACCAATATTGAGTAACTTGCCAAGAACAGAGCCATGTGGTGAGATACAATGTGGTTCATGTGCATGGTCTGACATTTGATAACAAAAATCGTTGGACACAAGAGTCTAGAATTTTGTCCTATGTGTCATCTTCCACTTAAAAGGACATTAGATGGATAAATCATTATTAGTGTTTATTTTTATATACTGAAAATAAGACAAAATAAAAACCATCAGTTTGTTTCTAATGAAATTTATTTTATATAACGTCATGACAATAAACGGTTTACATACAAAATTTCAACACTTTAAACAAAACGGTTATTAAATTATAGCATTTTTAATAGGGATATAAGTTTTGAAACAGGCTATAACTTTGTTTACTAGTTGAGCTTTTGTTACCAGGTTCTTGCCATAGATCCCAAACACCCAAATATGAACAATACAGCAACCATTTTGGTGAATATCATCAATGAAAATGACAATATCCCAGAGTTCCACAGTGGTCCATATGCAGCTCAAGTATCTGAAAACAGTACAAATGGGACATCTGTTTATACAGTAAATGTAAGTTAAGACGTCTTTTGTATTTTAACTGTTTACTTTACAGATATTTATTGCACTGAAATAATACTATTTCTTGAGAATTAGACACTGAGTAGTTGAATGAATTATATGAGAATGCACTAATAATGATTTGCTGTTGCCGTGTTTCATCGTTCTTTTGTGAGGTACAAAATTAAATGGTCCAGGATAGTACTAGAGTATATAAAATATATGGAGGTCTCAAACCTTCAGAAATTAATATGGACCTACTGTTAATATTTTTTAACATTGTTTAATATTCAGGAGTCTGGAAAAATGTGAAAGCTTTAATGGCACATGAATTGAAACATTAATCTTGAACAAGGGAAACATGCTGAAGTTATTTTAACAAGGACATAGCTGATCAAAACAATATTTGTATGAGGACACATTGTCTAAAATGGTTATGATGTTGTATATGCTTTTCTATCTATCTATCTTTCGTTCGCCTGAAGCATTGTCTATATCTGCAATGTCGTTTCCTGTATAAATGTTACTGTCTTTTGTAATTCTTGCAGTGGCCCATATAGTTTTGTCTGTAGTGTTGTATCTATGGGCCAATGGATTTTCCTCAGTCTACTATATTCAGTGCAGTCTTGAAGTATGTGTTCAGCAGTCTGGGGCGCCTGTCCACATGTACAAGTAGTTGAGGTGCCGATCTTGAATTTTGTATACATGTGACTATGGAGTCGATTGTGTCCTGTTCTGAGACGTATAATGATAACTTGTTCATATCTATTCATATTATAAAAGGCATCCTGATTTGGGGCTTGTGGTCCTCTGATGATTTGATTATCTGTTTCTTATGATGGTATGTAACAGGTGTATCTAGTTGTGTGCCTGTTGAACCTTCCTTTGCCAACTGATCTGCTTTCTCATTTCCTGGTATTCCACAGTGAGATGGGATCCACTGCAGGGCAACCCTGTGGTGCTTGCAGAGTTCAGTCAATAAGGTCTGCAGATGTGGTAATTTTCTGGATTGTAGTGCCTGGAGTACTGATCTTGCATCTGTCAAAAACACTACAGGCTGCGGGCTAAGATTAATGTTCAGCAGTTTTCTATTGCTAACTTTATTGCTTGTATTTCTGCATCATAATTGTGACAATATTTCCCTGTTGCTATTTTATTCATATCCCTAGTGTTATTTGGGTATTCTATATATGCACCTGCTCCCCCATTTTTTACTGCATTCTGTGCTGATCCATCTGTATACACACGAATCCATAGGTCTTGTGGGTATTCTTCATCCAGGAAACTGAGAGTTATTGTTTTTCGCTGTAGACTATTCTGTCCTCTTTATCAACTATTCCTTTCACTTCTGTCCGTATTTGAACTGATAATCCAGATTCTCTGTCCAGGGAGTCTGTTCTGGTATGGGCAGTAGGGGTTAACAGCTCTTGGCATGTCTGGTGTTTGTCTACTAATACGCTTGGCTTGGTGGATAAAACTGCTTCTCTTAAGTCGTCCCAATGCAAGATTTTGGAATCGGTCCTTCATTGGATGTCTCGGCATGCAAGCAAATTTTTCTGCCTGTATCAGCACCTTTGTGTCCCTCCGTTCTCTCAGTGCTGGTATCCTCCACAATTTCTCCATCTCTAATATTGGTGTTGATTTCATTGCTCCTGTGATGACCCTAAGTGCCTGGTTTTGTACTTTATCCAGTTCTTGAAGTGTGGTGTTTGATGCTGAACACCATGCAGATGATCCATATTCTAAATGTGGGCGTATACTCTGTTGGTAAACTTTACTGAGTATTTTCCACTCGCACCCCACGTAGTTCCACACAGCTTTCTTAGAATAGCCAATTTTCTCCTTGCTTTTTGGGTTGCCTTATTTATCTGCTGTTTCCAAGATAGTTTGTTATCAAATGTAACTCCGAGATACGTAGCCTGTATGTCTTCTTTCACAGGCTCATTGTTTATATAGATGGCTCCTGCTTTTGTTTTGGGGAAAGAGTGAAAAGTGTAGTACTGCATTTGTCTGTATTGATGCTGATACACCATCTATTTGTCCATGAATTCAGTGCATTCATAGCTCTTTGTAACAATTTGGAGGCCACTGTTGCATACTCCTCTGTGCACCACATTACCAAGTCATCTGCATACATTGCCACTTTGATACCATGTGGTAGTTCAGTAACTAGGTCATTGATGTAGATCAGAAAAAGTGTTGGAGATAGTACCCCTCCCTGTGGAACGCCCTGGCGCAGTAAGACCTTCTTACTCTTAAGACCATCCAGTTGCACTCTGGCTCTCTGTTATGCAGGTATGCTTTGACCCATTTGTACATCCTGCCATTTACTCCATAATTTCTCAGTTTCTTCAAAAGCCCTTCCTTCCATACCTTATCAAATGCTTTCTTTAGGTCTATCCATGCTGCTAGTACCAGTTTCTTTTCTTGAAACGCATCCTCAATTTCCTGGGAAAGATAGGTTGCCTGATCTTCGGTAGAGTAACACTGTCTAAAGCCTGCTTGTTGTGGGACAAGGAGATTTTCACTTTCCAGGTACCACTGCAGTCTGAGATTGATTATACGTTTCATTGTTTTACACAAACAGCTTGTAAGGCTGATTGGTCTATAGCTGGATGTCATTGAACCATCTTTTCCTGGCTTTAGTAATGGTATCATAATTGCTTCTCTCCATGCCTGTGGCACTTTACCTGTGATCCAGCAAATGTTGTAGATCTGCAGTAGTTTTGCTTTAGCTGCAGTTCCCAAGTTCTTAATCATTTCATTAGACACTCCATCACTACCTGGTGACTTTTTCATTTTTAATTTGGATATTGCCAGCTCTAGCTCTCTTTGTGTAATGGGTATTTCCATGACTTCATGTGCAGTCTCTTCTTGTCTTGCATTTTGTTGTTTTAGACGGGTCTCTTGACGTTTCTCTAGGCTAATTTCAATATTGTTGTCATTTGCAAAGGAGTCTGCAAAGTGATTTGCTGCATGTTTACCTGTTAGAATGTTTCCATCCTTCTTCAGTGTAATTTTTGTGTTCCCTTCTGTACCCTCATCATTCAGCTGTTTTACAAGCTTCCACACTTTTCTTGTGTCTCGTTCTAGATTCATGTACTCTGTTTTCTCTTTCCAACTTCTCCGTCTGGCTTGTAGTTTAGCCCATTGAAATTTGGCTTTAGCATGCTGATAGTTATTGTGGTGTTCCTGGCAGGGGTTATTTTCTGCTTGTTTTCGAGATGTTTCCATGTCATTGTGCAGTTGCTCTAGTTCACTATTCCAGTATGGTTTGTAGTGTTTCCGTGCCCCTCTGGGTATTGTTTCACTGGCAGCTTGTATTATTAGTCTACTGAATTCATCAACTATTTTGTTGATGTCTCTGTCTGTATTTAGATCTTTAGTCAGTACACTGGTGTAATGTTGATACATTTTCCAGTCTGCCTTTTTGTAATTCCATCTGGAGAGAGTGCTGCTCTCCCTGACGGCCTCATTTGCACCACTAAAAAGACAGGTCGGTGGTCGCTGCCTCCAAGTTGTTTCCCAACAATACGTGTGATATTCCAATCCAGGTCTGGTGAATGGAAAGCAAGGTCTGGTGTAGATGTGGTATGCCATGATCTGGAATAGAATGTTGGTGGATCTGTTGCCTGGTTTAATAGTATAAGCCCATTGTCATCCTGCCAATTTTCAAGTTCTTCACCTCTCTTGTCCATATCTTCATAGCCCCAGCTCTGTGAATGGCTGTTAAAGTCTCCACATACAATTATTCTTTCTTTTAATGTAATTGTGTCTAGTGCTAGTGGGCGGTCACTCGGACAGTAGTAGTTTAGTAGATGGAAGTCTGTATTTCCTGTCCTGAGGTGCAGTATTTGATATTCCGCCCCATCCATATACACTTCAATCTGACATGCATTAATGTTGTTCCTTACAAGAGTCAGTATTCCGCCCTTTTGTCTGTTTTCCTGTCAGATCGGTAGCACTGGTATCCCCTAATCTTCAAGGCTATGTCGTTGTTTAGATGGGTTTCCTGCAAACAGCATATGCTTACTTGTTCTTCATGCAGGATATTTTCTAATTCTATCTTTTTACTGTACCCATCTCTTTTGCTGTTGATGCCTTCAGCATTCCAGTGCATTATTTTGAGTGGTCTTATTTGGGTTGGCCAGTAACTCTATTCTCTCGCCCCCTGACTCCACAGAGCGATTGAGAAGGACATCCAGTAATATAGGTTGGGCCCTTTCGAGGCTGAGGGCCCGGCGCTGCACCTGCCTGAGTGTCCATCACAGGGCGAGTGCCATATCGATTTGCAGTTATAGGCATGCTTCCCATTGGCGTGAGTGCGTGGCATCCTGATTTTTGTAGTGCGCCTTTTGGCTGGTTGCCTCCGACTTCAGCACTTAAAATTGCTAGAGCAGACTGTGGTCTTGCACGGGTGTAGGAAGGCCTGGCCAGTCTTGGTTTTCAGTCCCTGGTGACTGTTAAGCCCCATCCCCACGACAAGGAGCTGGCCTTGATGGGGGTATATGCTTTTAACAAAGTTAGTTTAGTTTAGTTTAGTCGACGGGTCATCCTCATTGCACACCAGACCATAAGTTCTCATATCTTCTCCCCAGTATGTCCCTGAGTATGTAGAATCTAATGACTCCAGTTCTGTGTTGATTTGTTATTCACAGTTGATATTCGTGCAGTCTGGATATAGTTGTAGATTCATGTTCATTGACTAAATCATCAGCACAACCTGCCTCTCTAAGGACATTCATAATGTCAACCCGTCCATTTCACTGCCACCATCAATGACAGCTGTTCCAGCCAGACTGTCAGCTTGTTTGATTCCTCTC
This sequence comes from Megaustenia siamemsis, assembly GCA_032433765.1. Lineage (NCBI taxonomy): Eukaryota > Metazoa > Mollusca > Gastropoda > Stylommatophora > Ariophantidae > Megaustenia > Megaustenia siamemsis. The sequence continues at coordinate 48,002,705 of JAVIAB010000073.1, forward strand.
ACACTGTAGTGTCGAGAAATAAAGATGAGACAGATCCCATTCAGATCTGAGTTCTTTAGTGACTCCATCTACTGCTCTCATGTCAAGCCTCCTTCAATTTTCCTGATCATACTCATTGATTTATTCAGAAAGCACACTTGATTAAAAGATTGTGTTTCTAGCCAGGCCATTGCTTCAGTTACATGAGCTCCAAGGTCAAACTACTGGTAGTTACAGTGAAAGCATCACTTTCTTCCTTTACTCTTCTTTCTCTGACCTGGACTGTGAAAGCCTATGAGCTCCAACTGTGCTGAACAACAAATCCACCAGTGTAAATGTCTGCCGCATCCTGAAGTGAATTTTCATAGATCTAGGCAAGCACCTCTGCCTCCATGACTGCAGTGTTTTGTTGCCTGCTTTATCTGTTCAAAGATATGCAAATAAAAAAGAATGTATAGCACATTGCTGCACCCCTATCTCTCTTCCTCTGGTTCAATGTCCCCAAGTGGACAAATCCGTTGAACAATGTCCTCAGCCCATGGCATCTATGATCTTTCTCTTTTGAGCCAGGTTTTCTTTCTCCTGCCAATTTCACTATGTAGTGGATGCACATCAGCACTGATTTTGGAGTAAGCATGCGTTCGCAACATATTTATTCTGCCTGCGATGGAGGAAAAATCAAGGAGATACTGCATTTCCCTGCAAGGTGTGACTTTCATGCATGAAAGTATGATGCGCATCGCCTTATTTTGTATTCATAATTTTGGGAAGGTAAAAATAATTTAGGTCTGTTTAATGTGAGATGGGGTGCTTGCTTCCTGATCAGAAGAATTTGGGTTCAATTCCTAGAAGTGGCATATTTTTTTCAGACCAGAAGCCTTGGAGTTCACACATTTTCTGAAAATAGGTACCACAGATTTTTCTGGAAAGTAAAGATGGCTTGGTGTGATTCCAAACACATCACCCAAAAATGTGCTTTTGTAATGGAAAAATATGGTCACTAACACCATATTCCCCAAATGCCTTTCAAAGCATTGAGGGCACCTTTACTAACTTTTTAATGCTGAGCAAATACTAGAATATGAGCACCAAATTCTTGTGCTCTTTTACTTCTAATTTCTTGTAATACTTATGTTTCTTCTACTTTTTAAAACTGTGTAATTGTTAATTAGTGTTTAATAATATTCTGTACAGAAACATTTTATTGTATCATACTGAAGAACTTTCTGTCACAATTAGTGAATCCTTTTATGTCAGTGATCTAACAACAATAACACAACACCTTAGATTTGACTTGAAGGAAACAGTATATTTAGAATTTTAACTTTATCTTTTTGTATATTTTGTGTATTTATGTGTGTATCTTCTATGTGAGCACATATTTTCATATGTGATAAATTAAATAAGTCACAAGATAATGTAATTTATGTACATTTATGGCTCAGTTTTGTATTTTTAAAAATCTTTAAATACAGATATATATAATATCACTATTTTGTGCTATATTTTTTGGATGATTAGGCAAAGGACAATGATTTGAATGAGTATGGGCTGGTTTCGTATTCTCTACTCAACAATGTACAACAGTAAGTTAATTTTTTAAAGTAATGTCTATAATTAGAGATTTTAAAACTTGACCTGATTAATGTTGATGTAATGATGAAATAGCAGTTAAGCTAGCTTTAGTAGCATGCATATATTATATCATCATCATCGAGTGCCGTCTCCGCAATGAAGGTTGGCTACCATGGAGTGCCATTCTGCTCTGTCTCTTGCTTTGATGGTGCAGGTTGTCATAGGCATATTTGTCCATCTTTTGATGTTACTCGTCCATGTTAGTCTTGGTCTGCCTCTGCCTCTTTTACCTTGTATTTTCCCCTACAGGATTACTTTTAGTAGGCTGTTGTGTCTTTAAACATGGCCCAAAAATCGCATTTGTCTTGTTTGAATTGTTCTTAGTAGTTCTCTTTTCATTTTTAGTTCTTTTAAGACTTCATCGTTTGTTTTCTTTTCCTTCCATCCAACTCTACCTATTCTTCTATATATCCACATTTCAAAGGCTTCAATTCTCTGTTCTGTTTTCTTGTCTAATGTCCATGTTTCTGCACCATATAGGAATATTGAGAAGATGTAACATTTTGCTATTCTTAGTTTTATCTATCTATTAACCTTTCGAGCCATAGCCGGCCCATAGGGCGTAGACCAAGATACTCCTTCTCTTATCTGAATTTTTGTTCTAGCAGTTTTCAGTTCTTTTAAAGATATTTTATCAGATCTCGCCATTTGTCTCTGTTCTGTGCAAGCAGCTCTATCTCATTGAGGGAGCCGAATCCTGCTGCTCTTGCCTCTCTCATCAATGTTCTTCTCAGTGTCTCTCTGGGTCTTCCTCTTTTTCTCTTACCTGTTGTTTCCCACATGAGGGCTTGCTTTGCTATTGGTTATTATCTCTTCTCATCACATGTCCAACATATGATCATCATCTTTTCTTTATTGCTGAAGATATTAGTGGTTGATTGGCGATTTCTCTAATTTCCTCATTTGTTTTGAATTTGTTCCACGTTATACTAAGTATTTTCCTTAGACATTTATTTTCGAATGCGTTCAACTTTGTTTCTATATCTCTTGTTGTTTTCCAGCTTTCACATGCATATGTAAGGGTTGAAAGTACATTTGATTTGAATAGCCTAAGTTTTGTGTTTGTGCTGATGAGTTTTGATTTTTCCACAACTTTTCAAGGCTTCTGAAAGACATTGCTGCATTAGCTATTCTGATTCTAATTTCTTTGCTTGTATCCCCTTCTCGATCAATCTGACTTTCAAGATAGGTAAAGTGATCGATCTCTTCTACAGGTTTGTTTTCCATGTATACGAGATCAATCATGAAAAGACTAAAGTAATGAAAAGTTTAATTCCAACAGACGACAAAATATACATTCTTAGTTTTAGCCCTGGTGTTATTTGTTTTGATGTTAGTATGTTCTTCGTGACATTAAAATTACTTTTTGCCATTCCTATTCTTTTGTTTATTTCAGTTGTACATTTTCCATCACTGGTTATAGTATTTCCAAGGTATTGTAGTTCTGAACTGTTTCCAGGTCTATTCCTTCAATTTTGGTATCCATTTGTGGGTTTTGAGTATTTTCTTTGTTTATGATCATAGTTTTAGTCTTTTTGATATTCATATCTAGTCCATATTTTTTGCTTGTCATGTTTATTTCATTAAGCAATTTTTGTAGATCTTTAGGATTTTCTGCTAGTAGTACAGTATCACGGTTGGCTTACCACGGCAACAGCCGGGGTTCGTACCCTGGCGAGGACACCTGGGTTTTACTAATTCCCTAAAAATTAGTGGGAGCCGCGATAGCTCAGTGGTTAGTGAACTGGACTACTACGGACAAGAGGTAGGGTTCGATCCCAACCGACGGCTCCGGGTTCACCCAGCCTTAAATGGGTACCGGATTTTTCTGGGAAAGTAAAGCAGCACGGGCGTAATACCGACCACATTACCCCAAAAATCATGTGCTGAAGGTCTGTAAAATATAGGGTCACTAACACCATATTTCCCTATACGCCGCCACTTGGCGTGACGGGGGGTACTTTACTTTTACTTTTAGTACAGTATCATCAGCATATCTTAGGTTATTGATTATCTTTCCATTAATTTGTAGGCTTGACATCTCTATGATATTTTGAAAGATTGCTCAGTTTATAGATTGAACAAGCTTGGTGATAGGATACATCCCTGTCTTACTCCTCTTTTTATATCAATGGGTATAGAGTTCTCTTTGTTATATTTTATTATTGCTGTTTGCTCCCAGTATAGATTACATATTAGTCATATGTCCATGTCATCTAGATGTATTGCTTTTTCGGTTGGGATCGAACCCTACCCCTTGTCCGTGGTAGTCCAGTTCAATACCACTGAGCTATCGCGGCTCCCTTGTTTGTGGTGTACTCTATCAAAAGCTTTGGTGTAGTCTATGAAGCAGGCATATATTGGTTTGTTTACTTCTGTGTACTTTTCGATTAATGTTCACATGCAGAATATGGCTTCTCTAGTCCCGCTATTTTTCCTAAATCCAAATTGCTGCTCATCTAATTCAGTATTGATTTTATTCTGAATCCTTCCTTGTATAACTTTTAGCAATATTTTTGTAAATGGCTCATTAGGCTTATTGTTCTAAGGTCACTGCATTCAACTGCACCATTCTTTTTAGGCAATGCAATGAAAGTTGATGTTTTTTAGTTCATTTGGTATGTATCCTGTGTGGTATATGTCATTGCATATGTCTGTAATCACTTCAATGCCAAAATCTTCTAGTGCCTGTATCATCTCTATCTGTATGCTGTCAGGTCTGCTGCTTTTCCCTTTTTCATTGTTTTTATAGCTTTTTCGACCTCAGATTTTAAGATTTTATAGCCTAATGTACATTTTATAACTGGTTTCTTGTCCCTTTGATCCTGAAATAGTTCTGTTATATATTCCTGCCATCTATCTATAATATCCTTATTGTCTGTTAGCAATTTTCCTTTATATAAATATTATATACTGGACAATATTTTGGGTTTACTAAAGTTAATCAATCATTTCGTTTTCCAACCCATATATGCATAAGTAAGGGTGAATAATACATTTCATTTTTAAAAAACTAAGAATTGTTGATGTGCTTAGTAATTTTGATTTCCATATTTTATCAATGTTCTGAAAGCCATGCTGCCTTTGCTGTTCTGATTTAAATTAATTTGTATGTTTTTCCTTGATTAATTTTCAAGATCTACAAAATGATCTACTTCTTTCACTGCTTTTTCTTCCCGATATATATTTTCTTCTACCCAGATATATGTAAGATTGTACGTCTAGTAGAGGTATTTCTCCTAATTTTATTTGGTTATTGCCAACTGCATTAATTCTCATAATGTTGGTATATCTCTATTAATTTTCAGTCCTAGCTGTTGTGATCTTTCATCAAGTATGCTAATTTTATCCTGCATCTGTTGATGGCTGTGTGATAGGAGAGCTATGTCATCAGCAGGGTCTCAATCTTCAAGTTACTTGGTCAGTGACCACTGGATTCCATTTCTGTTGTTTTGAGTTATTTTCATAATCCAATCTATAGCCAGAAGAAAGAGAAATGGAAACAGAAGGCATCCTTGCCTTACTCCTGTTCTTATTTCAAATACTTCTGTAAGCTGCCCTTCATGCACCACACTACATTTCATTTCTTCATACATTGTTTTTATCAGGTTAATAAACTTTATGGGGATTCCGTAATGACTCAGCAACTTCCAAAACATTCCTCTGTCTAAAACTATCAAATGCTTCTTCATAATCTATGAATCCAATATAAAGTAGGGACTGTAGTTCTAAACTTTGTTCAACTATTATATGTAGAGTAGTTATTTCATCTGAGGTGCGCGTGGCCGTGTGGCTAAAACCACTGTTCCGCTGGCTGAAAGCTGACGTACGGTGTTCGAAGCCCGCAGTAGACAGAAAGGATTTTTTCTATCGGGGGTGAAATAAAAATCCTGAGTCGCACACGTTGTGGTGACTGCTTTGACCAAGCAGCCTTTATCCCTCTGGTTCTATCGTTGCCCCCCGACATACACCAGCAATGGTACTATGTGTCGTAAAGATAGTTTTTTTTTTTTTTTAGATAGTTATTTCATCAGCACATGATCTGTTCTTCACAAAACCTGCTTGTTCATCTCTCAAATGTTTCTCTTTGGCCTCTTTTGGTCTCTCCAGAATGATTCTGTCTAATGTTTTTCCTGGCACTGATAGTAGCATAATTCCCCTATAATTTGTGCACTCCTGTAAACTTTCTTTCTTTGGTAGTTTGATCATATAACCTTCTTTCCAGTCTTTAGGTATTTCTTCCTTCTTCCAAATTTTATCTAATAGATTATGTAACATCTTGGCAGAGGTGTTAATATCTGCTTTGATAGCTTCCGAAGGAATTTCACCTGGTCCTGTGGCTTTACCATTTTTTAATAGCTTGATGGCCAAACATGTGGCTCGAATGATGGACTGACAGCCAATGTGTAAAAAGACAATGTAGCCATGGCCACATTGTCTTGTGGCCAAACCATTTATCTGTTGTTTCTTTATATAATCTATGGTGGGAGTTATTGCTAGCTTTTTCTCAGTTCTTCATTTCTGATTTTCTTTCTCAGGCCATTTCCTGTCATTCATCTAACACATTTCATCTCAGTAGAGGTTATTTTTCTTATTGTTCTTGTGTCAGTGGTCCTGGACTGATACTGGTAGAACAACGTTGGAAGGAAGATTGTATTGTAGAGTGCCCATTTTGCCTATAGAGTTATTTCCTTGTTGGACAATAGTGGTGATTGCTGTCCAATGATTTGACAAGCTTTGTTGCATCTTGAGTCTATTTCTGCTGTTTGTGAATTGTTGTTTGTCACTAGACTTTCTAGGTAATTAAATTCCTCTACTTGTCTTGGTTGTCTGCTGTAGTTATGTTTATATTCTTTTCTCTTTTGCGATATTCATGACTTCTCTTTTTCCATGTATTAGTGCTTGATCGTCTGCAAATATGAGCTCATTGATCTCCTCTGTCTCTGATGGGTTGGCTGACTTGCTTATGTAGTCCATGTATGTAATAAACAGTAGGGGGGATAGTACACACCTATGTCTTACACCTGATCTAACTTCAAAGTGGTTGTGTAATCTGCTGCTGTTCTGACTGTGCAGCTGCTGTTGATGTAAAGACTTTTAATTAGGTGGTTAGATGTTGGCTTATTCCGTATGTTGTTAGCATCTCTGGCAGTTGTTCTCTGTTTACTTGGTCAATACTTTTTCCTGGTCAATGAAAGTCATGTACAAATTTTGATTGTCTTCTGTGGTCTTTTCTACTAGCTGTTTTAAAGTGACGAGAGCCTCAGTACATCCTCTGTTTTTTTCGGAACCTCATTTGAGAATCGTTTAACTGTAGTTCTATTATTAGTCTCAGCCTTTTTTCCACAATTTTTGTGTATAACTTTCCAACATGGTTGAGAAGCGATATATATATTGATTGCAGTCTCTTGCTGCCTTTCTTTTTCCATATTTATTTGAGGATCATCTGTTGTCCGTCTTCTGGGGATTTTGTTGATGCCATGCTGCATTGAATATTCTCAATGAATATGCTTCTCCTGCTACTGTTATTATTTCTATTGGTATATTATCTATCCCCAGTACTTTATTTCTTGGTGCATGTTCTATTATTTCTTTGATTTCCTCTTTCCTGATGTTGGGTTTAGTATTTGTGCATTCTTGCATGGTTTTTGTTATGTTATTGATATTTGGTGCCATGTTTAACAGGTCTTCAAAATATTCTTTCTATTTTTGTTCCATCTCTTCACTTGTTTCCATCTTCTTGTCACTGCTTTAAAAATAACATTAAAATAGGTGACAGTTAAAGAAATGTATTTTTTTTCAATGTTTGTTGTCTCTACCACAGGTTTAGAATCGACACAGTTTCAGGAGTAGTGTTTACCAACAAAGAATTAGATAGAGAAAAGCAAGATACATATACATTGTCTGTCAGAGCAAGTGATATTGGAAATTTTGCCAGCACTACTCAGCTTGTCATTAATGTCAGTGATATCAATGACAACTTTCCACAATTTACAGGGAAACAAATATCAAGAACAATATCTGAAAATGTGCACTTTTTTTCACAACCTTTTCTTGTTGAGGTAGGTGTTATTTGAATGCGATATCAAGCTAACTTATCACCTTGGTGAAAGAACCATTTGCTATTTATTTGTAGGGGAGGCAGAAGTGAAAATATATTTTTTTTTATTTGAGGGAAGAATTACTTGAATTACAAAGAACCTAAAGACTTAAAGCATTTAGTTTTGGGGGAACTTTTCTTAACTCTTAAGCTCATTCTAGACTTATTTTTTTATTTTATTGGTAAAGTTTGAACGAAAATTAAATTTCAGTTTTCAAAAATTCTATGTGCTTTTTTTATTTTACTAAATTTACTTTTTTAATATTGGTAAATATGGTATATTTTATATATCACTGGAAGAGAAAGTGGATGCACAACAAGAAAATAACAGTAAATTGCTGATATGTGATTATTTGAAGGAATATATATGTTAAAAGAAAATAACAAATATTCCAGAGTAGATAGTTTGAAATTCAAAATATAACTCACCTTTTTTTTTTTTCATATTTAAAGGTGTTATATCCATTTTTCTTGCAGTTGTGCACAAAGGTTTTCCAAGTTTTTCAGGAAAGTTTCTTTGAAGCACCTATATCAGTAAAAAATTGAAATTATGTACATTTTTGTTAATGACTTTAGAATCAATACAAATATTATAAATGTATGTCACTTCACAGTTTTTATTATTTTCTGGTCTATTCTTTTTTTTTTTTTTTTTTTTTTTTACTCATCATCAATTCTATTTTATTATTTTCAAGTTTATTTTTTTGTGCAGCTGAAATTCGTAATTCTAGTGCAGAAAAATACCTATTCTCTTCTCTGAATTAGCTGTATCATCATCACCATTACTTGATGTTTTAAAGACACTGATAGTCTTTATTTAACATTTATCAGCAAACTGACAATTTCTAAGCAATAAGCCTGCTAGCCAGATTATAATGGTTTCTTGTATACTGCTGAACCTACTGACCTTACCATCACTAAAACTATTATCATAATCTACATCTCTATCTGAATCCAAATACAAACCATAGAACTTCTGCAGTTTCATCCATGCAATCCACCAGATTTAGACTTTTCATGCATGTGGTGCTTAATTAGTACAGATGACTAAAGATCCTTAACATTCCATGCTTGATTCATGCTCTGGATATAAGCCATGTTTTCCTTCCTTCCTTCCTTCCTTCCTTCCTTCCTTCCTTCCTTCCTTCCTTCCTTCCTTCCTTCCTTCCTTCCTTCCTTCCTTCCTTCCTTCCTTCCTTCCTTTCCTTCCTTCCTTTCATGACCATCACCTGTGAGAATGATTACTATTTTTCTTGAGTCTCATAGGCTATTTAATTTCTACCTATGCTGGTTGTTTATAGAAGTATATAATCAGCAAATATTAATATTCTTCCTATCAAGGTTGGATATTGGCTGTGTGTATGTTTAAGACCACATTTGATAGTGGGAAACCTTGTAACATGTCAGGTCACATCAATAAGATTTGAAATTGAAAATATTTGTGTTATTTTGTAATGACTGTGTATGAGGGTAGAGAGACTGGGTGGTCTAGAGGTAAGACATTGACTTCTAAACAAAAAAAATCCTGGATTCAAATCCCATCACAGTTGGTAAGATTTTTTTCAATCTATCAAAGACATATATATTTGGCCAAATGGTGCAGATTTTGTAGCTTGCTGTAAATTAGTGACATAGCACATTTATGCCCACTTAATGGGTGAATACTGAAGGAAAAGAAGTATATGCAAGAATTTATTTAGACCAGATAGCTGTATCAATAACTTATTTCTGATCCAACAGGCCACTGATGATGATGCACCAGGAAACAACAGTAAATTGGTGTATTCATTATTATCATCTCAACCACCAAGGCTGATCAATAACTTTACAATCAATCCTGACACAAGTGAAATAACTCTGAGCTCATTTCTGGACTATGAAAGTCTGAATCACAATCCAGTTATTGTCCTTCATATTCAGGCTAAAGATCAAGGAAGCCCACCAAAGTCAAATACAACTGTTGTGACTGTTAATGTCACTGATGTAAATGACATGAGCCCAATATTTAATCATTCAACCTACACTATAAACATTCCAGAGAATTTTCAGTCAGGTTTGTATGTTAGAAGTTTATGTCACTATTTTAGGTGCAGTATTTGATTTATTCTGTTGTGAGTGTTTTTTTTCCTGGATTGTCAGAAATGCTGTACGGCAAGGTTCTAAAGCTCACATATTGTGTGTGTGTGTTTTTTTTTTAACTTTCACAGATGTTTTGACTGATGTAAAATATGCAAGTGTCCTGACAGAACACTTGCAATAAAAGTTGTTATTTATCTTGACCAATTTTCTCTATAAGCATAGTGTGTTTACCAAAAAAGATGGTTAAAAAATGATAAAGCTTTACTCTCAGGCCAAAGATAATACATGGAGCAAAAGTTATAGTTATCCACATTTAACTATTTTCTTCTATTTCTTGTAGGCCTTGGTTGTTTCTTAGTAGGAAAATACTATGCAATCCATTTTTGACAATAGACACAAGAAAAAGTGTTCTTAAATGTTACGTAGAGCCAGTCTTAACATATGGATGCGAGTCATGGACAATAGGACAACAGACAAGAAAATCAATGGAGTCTGTAGAAATGTGTTTTACAGAAGAATGTTGAGAATACCATGGACAGCTAAGAAGAGTAATGAAGAGGTTCCGAGAGAGGTCATAGCAAAAAGAGAGCTAATTTCCAATATTAGGAAGAAACAATCATCATTTTTTGGCCATGTAATGAGAAGAGAACAACTTGAATATATTGTAACAACTGGAAAAATTGAGGGACGAAGAGATAGAGGGAAGCAAAGAGAAAAAATAACAGACAGCTTAAGAGAATGGCTTGGCAGAAGGTCAACAACAGAAATGATAAATAGCTGCCAAGATCGAAAGTTGTGGAGAGACATGATCACCTACGCCAGTAGGCCCGGTACTTGATGATGATGATTAGATTCTTCCCTAGTAATTGTTCTGTGTAATGTTTCTCCTGGTCTTGTTTTTTTTTTATCAGATTTTGTCAACAGGAATGCCTTTTGGGAAAGTCTTTCTTCATTTATTCTGAACACATGTCTAATGTATTTCCATAGCCCAAGTTTTAATAAACCAATTTACACTACAAACACCCCAGAAAATAGTAATTTAGGTTTATACAGTTTTAACTGGTTATGTCTCATTTTGATGAGCAAATTTTGATTGTCTCTTTTGTAAATTTGTATTGGTTTCTGAGAAGTAGTAGGGCAAGGTACTAATGTCCTCATATAATGTATGTTTGCTTTTACAACTGTCATTATGGGGAATGTGGCAGATGTGTGATGAATCAATAACTTAAGATATGCTGATGATACTGTTCTACTAGCAGAAAATCCTAAAGACCTACAATTGCTTAATGTGATAAACATAACAAGCAAAAAATATGGCCTAGAAATGAATATCAAAAAGACTAAAACTATGATCATAAACAAAGAATATTCTCATGACCTACAATTAAATATCACAGTTGAGGAATACATCTGGAGACAGTCCAGAGCTACAACTACCTGGGACATACTATAACCAATGATGGAAAATGCAAAATTGAAATAAACAAAAGAATAGGTATGGCAAAAGTAATTTTAATGCCATGAAAAAATATACTAACAACAAAACAAATATCAGCAGGGCTGAAACTAAGAATGGCAAAATGTTACATCTTCTCAATATTCCTGTATGGTGCAGAAACATAGACATTAGACAAGAAAACAGAACAGAAAATTGAAACCTTTGAAATGTGAATTTATAGAAGAATAGGTAGAATTGGATGGAAAAAAAAGATAACAAACGAAGAAGTTTTAAACAACTGAAAATAAAAAGAGAACTACTAAATACAATTAAGACAAGACAAATGAAATTTTTGGGGCATGTTAAAAGACACAACAGCCTACTAAAAGTAATATTGGAAGGAAAAATACAAGTAAAAGAGGCAGAGGTAGACCAAGACTAACATGGACGAGTAACATCAAAGATGGACAAGTCAGTCTATGACAGCCTGCACTATCAAAGCAAGAAACAGAGTAGAATGGCGATCCAGGGTAGCCAATCTTCATTGCGGAGAAGGCACTCGATGATGATGTATGTGCCCTGACAGAGCATATTAAAATAAAATTTTGTTTTTCTCAACACATTGTATCCACAGACAGACGTAATACATACTTTAAAAAAAAATTAGCAAAAAGTTAAATTCTTTTTTTAACTCTTACTGTATGGAAACATTTTATCGATGCAGCGGAAGAGATTTCGGAGACAAAATTGTTCATGGTTTTAAGAATCAATCTACATATTTATATTTATCTAACATATAACATATTATATTTGAATGTTTAGATAATTGAACAAGGAATTATATTTCACCAATATCAAGATGATACAAGACATGTAAAAATAATATGGTTTGATGGTGTTCACACTAATCAAATGAGCGTGGCGCACTATGCGGCGAAACTTATGTTGCCGAAATCGGCATATATATTTGAGGATATATTTGATTTGAAATCCTGAGCTTTGTTTTTGTGCCTAGTAATTTTGATTTCCATATTTCAAGGTTTCTGAAAGATATTGCTGCCTTTTTCTAATCTGATTCTAATTTCTTTCTTTGTGCCGCCTTCTTGATCTATGCAGCTCCCAAGATATACAAAGTGACCCACTTTTTCACTGTTTTTCCTTCAAGGTATATATTTTCATGTGAGTGAATCTGATTTTTTGTTACTTTTACCTTTTCTTGTTTGATCTCAAATCATATTTTACTAACCATTGATGATGTGGCATTAATTTTTTCTTGAATCATGTTCACAATGCTATTGATAAGGACTATGTCTTCCACAAAATCAAGGTCGTACAGTTGAAATCCAAGTGTCCATCCAATGCCTCTGTTATCTATACAGCATTTTTGCATTATGAAGTTGATCATCATCATCATCATCGAGTGCCTTCTCCGCAACGAAGGTTGGCTACCATGGATCGCCATTCTACTCTGTTTCTTGCTTTGATGGTGCAGGCTGTCATAGATTGACTTGTCCATCTTTTGATGTTACTCGTCCATGTTAGTCTTGGTCTACCTCTGCCTCTTTTACCTTGTATTTTTCCTTCCAATATTACTTTTAGTAGGATGTTGTATCTTTTAACATTCCCCAAAAATTTCATTTGTCTTGTCTTGATTGTATTTAGTAGTTCTCTTTTTATTTTCAGTTGTTTTAAAACTTCATCGTTTGTTATCTTTTCTTTCCATCCAATTCTACCTATTCTTCTATAAATCCACATTTCAAAGGCTTCAATTTTCTGTTCTGTTTTCTTGTCTAATGTCCATGTTTCTGCACCATACAGGAATATTGAGATGATGTAACATTTTGCCATTGTAGTTAGAACTTCTCTCCATGGCTTTCTTTGGAGTGTTACATGATGAGGCTCCAATCTCTTTCACGGTGGTCTGCCATACTCGTCTTTCGTGTTCTGAATATGCCTCATGTGTACCACACACTTGTTGATGGCAATTATAAATAACAGGTGAGATAAAATACATCCTTGCATCCTTCACTCCAGTATCACTCTGTAATCATTCACTCTATCTTGCCTTTGTGTGAACTGCATATGAGAAGCCATGATACAGATCTTTGATGATCTTAATAAGTTTTGGTGGCATTCTATACTGTCTGAGTATGTTACACAATGAGTCTCTATGTATGCTGTTGAAAGTCTTTTGAAATAAATGAAATTTAGAAGAAGTGGTTTCTGTTTTTCTATATGTTCTTTTAATATAATTCTTAGGGTGAAAAAAAAATATGATCAAGGCAGCTTCTTCCTTTATAAATCCTGCCTGTTCTTTGTGCATAACAGAGTCCATAGCTTCTTTGATTCTGTTCATGATGATCTTACAGAATACTTTAGACTTTAGAGGCAACTGATAGAAGAGTCAAGCCTGTTAATATAATTTTAAAAAAAACAAAACAGAAGCTATAGCAATAGGAACACTGTGATTGTCATTAATTATTATATGTTTATGATAAGTTTCAACACTAAAGCATACAAATAAGATGCTCAGTTCATATGCAAAAGTATGAAAATAAAAATGTTTGCGTTCTCAATGATTCTTTATCTACTGACTTTTTTTTAAAAACAATAAATTTCTCCTTTGTTCATACATTTTTGTTTATATTATTTACTTACTAACATGAAGCTAAAATCTTCCATGATTGTTTTAATATTGTTCTTAAACCATCATATTTAAAATATTATTACAGAAATAAAACATTCTTTAACACAATTGTTTTATTTTTAATTAATTATTATTTTTGAGCATATTAAAGTTGACATTGTAAAAACATAAGTGATCATGTAATATATAAATTAATATAGTAGGTAATAATTAATTCTAAGATTTTGAATTGATGTTACAGTTGCCTTATTTTTTCTTCTTTTTTTGTCTTCATAAGGAAAGAGAGTGTTTCATGTAACTGCAGTTGATGGTGATGCCAGTAAAATCTACAATGAAGTGAGTTACATGATTGATACACTCAGTGGCTCCACATTTGATATCAATAAAAGCACAGGAGAGATCACCCTCAAAAAGAAACTTGACTATGAGACAGAACAGATCTATCAGATCATAGTAACTGCAATGGATCATGGCAATCCTGTCCTCACTAGCACAGCTATTGTTCAAGTGCATGTGACTGACATCAATGATGTAAAACCACAGTTTAACCAGGTTAATGTTATTTTTTTTTTACCTTGTACATTTATTCTAATTTTTTTTTAGTAAGGTACGATAAAATACATATGTTTCTCTTCTACTTATTCACCGCCTCACAAGACGTCTTACAGTACCTGTGCTGAAAGTAGTCAATAGCTTAATGCTATGAGCACTATCCCCTTCTTGCTTGGCCAGATCCCTAGTCATGTTTTGCTCTACCATTTGTCTGGTCACTTTCTTTTCATATTCTTTGTTGGCATGTTAAAACCTTAATGTAGAAAGCAAGATTAATTGTTTGAATTTTTTATATTTTTTTTTATTTTTATAACTCTTTATTTCGTTTTTAAAATCAATACATTTCATTTTACAACAAACAAATTCATTTATGTGATTTGATCATGATGAATGATGATACATGTTGTGATTAAAAATTAAGTAATGCATTCACACCACACGACAAAGGTTTTAAAAACAGGAGCGCCAGAGGCGCCAATACAGTTTATCCCCTGACGTCTGTGTCGGCGGCTTCAAAGATAAGTTTCTTTATGCCTGGAGTCTATTGTCTGCCGCCACTGAATGTTGCACAACGAGGTGACAATAGCCTCGAGCGCCCCAACGTCTGTGTTCTGGGATCTCGTCGCTGTATTGATATTTTGCTTTGATGTCGGGTGTTTATCCCTTGTCGCAAACACGTGTGGCAAACAAGGGAGATAAAAGACTTGAAAGGTGTGTCTGGAAAATCATTCATTCACATTCTTCCATTCATTCTTGCAAATTAAATTTTATTGTTTAAAAATGGACATAGATTTTTTGTTATAAATAAGTAGAAACAAGTTGGCGTTAAAAGTTTTAGATTGGTAAACGGTAGCATTTCTGCAAGCCCACACCAAATTCCTATATTCCGATAATAGAATTAGGGATTTAGTGTAGGATTGTTGTGTTGTTGTTTTTGGCAGTGTGTTGAGCAGGATAGATCTGTATATGTCTACTTTCTGTGTAGTGTGTGTTTTTAGTGTGTGTTGTAACTCCGTTCTTGCTGGTATGATTGTGCTGCATTTGTAGAATATGTGTTCTTCTGTTTCTTGTATGTTTCGCCTGCAAAGTTGGCATTTTGCTGCCTGTCCTGTGGGTGTCATGCTGTATATGAGTCTGTATGTGACTTCCCTTGCTTTGGGAGCGATGTGTGGGTTGTGAAGGTTTGAGAAAGTGCTGGTGTAGTCTGTGAGAAAGTATTTTTGGCCTCTCTTGATTCTGAGCTGTAATGGAGGTGCTTGCTGTTTAATGAGGTGTTTGTAGATGGTGTTTGTCTTTTGATGTAATAGATTGTCGTGTCCTTGGATGGCTTGAATGCAAGTTTTGTAGAATGTGGGTGTGGGACCGAAATGGTGAGGTGTTGAATTGTTAGGTTTTCTGAATTTGAGTAATCTCAGTCCCATGTAATAGTGTGCGAAAATATGATTGTCTGGTTGTTGGATGATGCGGCTCACAAGGCTTATCCTGAGAGTTTTAATTTTTGTGTGTATGTCCTGTAGTGAAATACCTCCTTGTTTTTTGTGTTGTATGCTGTGTAAAGTGCTTCCAAAAACAAAATGTCTTATCAGTTTTCTTATGTCTGTTATTGTTTGCTGAGGTGGATTAAAGACTGTAGCTATGTATATTAGTTTTGGGATGATGTAAGTGTTTACAATGATTGTCCTACCAAAAAATTGTTTGAATTTGAGGTACAAATTTCTTCTGTGCAATTTCCTTTTGATAAAAAAAAAATCAATTTGAACTTGATGTTGCTCTTGGACTTTCTTTGGTTAAGGTGATTGTGGATTTAAATGTTTCCATTGGCAATCTTATTATTAGTTTCTGTGACATAGGATGTACATGACATTTCATCACCTGTAGTGACATTTGAAAGAGAGCTGAGGTCATTTTCAGCATGTGTTTTCAGGCCTAAGCAAATGCTAAATCATTGCTTGGTCAACACTCAGATGTCTAGGCACAAAATTTGTATGCAGTACACTCCCTTTATTACAATTTTGTAACAGCTTCTATGACTGATTTCCACAAGTACACTACTTCATCCATGTTTTGGCAGCAATTTTCATAGATAATGTGATACATTCTCTCAATCATATCTGCCACTGTACTGGAAACTGGTCAACCTGCGTGCATGTCATCAAGTATTGACTTTTTACCTCCCTTAATCTGGACATACCAGTCAGATGTTTTGTAATGTCTCATAGCCTGTTCACTAAAAGCTGTCTTCAACATTTCATAGCATTCTGCAGCCATTTTTCCAAACTTCTAGCAAATTCTTATGCAAACATGCTGCTCACAGAAATCACTATATCTCAAATCACAGAGAGCACCTACCACATATAAAACACATGTGGATGTGATTGCATTACTTACCATTACATAAAGAATACTCATTTTCATCACACTGTTCATACATCATATGATGGGGAGGATTATGATATGATACAAGTGACATGTCATAGCTACACTTCATTCAAGCACTGAAAATTCAGTCTGGAATTCTCTAGCTACATCTCATACACACACATACACATAATGCTTTTTTTCAGCTGAAACTATCTACAATGTGTTCTGGTAAACTTTTAAGACTTTGAAGTTCCCTAGATACATATTTTATAAGTTATTTGAAACTCATCATCAAGTACTGGCCTGCTGACGAAGGTGATCATGTCTCTCCACAACTTTCGATCTTGACAAATATTTATCATTTCTGTTGTTGACCTTCTGCCAAGCCATTCTCTTAAGCTGTCTGGTATCTTTTCGTCCCTCAATTTTCCAAGTTGTTACAATATATTCCAACTGTTCCCTTCTCATTACATGGCTAAAAAATGATGATTGTTTCTTCATAATATTGGACATTTGCTCTCTTTTTGCTTTGGCCTCTTTCAGAATGTTTTCATTACTCTTCTTAGATGTTCATGGTATTCTCAACATTCTTCTGTAAAACCACATTTCTACAGACTCCAGTGATTTTCTTATCTTTTGTCATATTGTCCATGATTCACATCCATATGTTAAGACTGGCTGTACATAACATTTAAGAACTCTTTTTCTTGTTTCTATTATCAAAAATGGATTGCATAGTATCTTCCTCATTTTTTGGAAAGCCCGCTTTTGCCTGAGCCATTCTGCATCTCACCTCTGTTGTACATCTACCGTCTGAGGTTAACAAAGTTCCCAAATATTTAAATTCTGTTTTAATATTGTTCCACATGTCTTTATTGTGCACTGAGGTGATGTCTTTTTCTTTGTTGTTATCATTACTTCTGTCTTTTAGCTATTAAGGCTGGGTCCTCTATTTGTAACTAAAAGTACCAAAAGTTTACATTCTTAAACTTGGTTTTGACAATTGTAGGTACATCAGAGTTTCACAGCTCTAATATAATATAATTTTTCTGGTTTTGTGATTGGAATTATTTCATCCTGGGAAACTTTTTATTATAAAAAAGGATATATATAATTTGTTTGTAAATGATCTAGTACATTTTCTTTATATATTCCAAATTTGCATTTGCATCACAAAAAACAGTATTACATTTTTTAAAAACTAATGTATACAAAACAAAAGACAAATTTCCATTTATTTCACAGAAACAAATGCAGACCTCTTTGGTTGAGCACCAGAATGTTACTTATAATTGTTCTGCAAATGACAAAGACCAAAATAACAGCTTAGAATACAGTATTCAATGGAACATGTCTCTGGATGGGATGGACAAGGAACAGGATCAGTAAGCATAAGCGAACTCAAGGTAAATGGTTTTTCTGTTTTTTTAACAAATATTTTCATCATTGTTAAAATGTACAGTTATCACTTACATCAGGTTATGTGTCAATTATTTAATGTTTAAAATAAACATGATATATTGTAAAAAAGACAGTACTATTTTCTGATATAATATTGTGTTATAACAACTTTAGAATTTCTTGACTAGTATTATTTATTATAGATAAGATATTGAATATAATTTTAATTATTATTATTATTAGATAACACTTTGTATTGTGTATCGATCGACTGTCCTTTCAATGGAAAAATACACCAAAGGTAGAAAGCCAAGACTCTCCATGCCTAACAATCATGCTATTTAATGACAGACCTTGCACCTCCTTTGTGACTTGTCGTACATCCATGTTCTAGGTGAACCTCTCAACCTTATCAAGGGAAATGATAATGCTTTTGTATATGGTTATATAGAAAGAGACACATGCGCACACTCACACACACGCCCTTTTTTCAGAACGTTGCATTCACCACAGCCCATCTGAAAGAATCTGTTTCTGTAGTCAGATCTCCCACTTCTTCCATGACTTCCATTATTCGTTCATTCCAGCCCACTGTGTCTTTTGATATGGTCTTTGTATTTATTTAAATTTCCTCTGTAGAATGGTGTTTATATGCTAGTTCTTTTTAATGATTTAGTCTTTTAATATATTTTCATTGGTCTTTTTCATTATCCAATGTTATATTAAAGATTGGACTTCCGTTTCCATGATGGCGGAACTAAGTCACGTCCTCTCGATCGCTGCAGAAATTGCTTTGGAATCAGATCAATTTTGGCTTTCCGTTGCAATTTTCTGCATTCGAAAGTCGAAATGGTGTTCTACTTATCATATCTGCGCCAATGAATTGGCGTTGCACGCACGGCAATACTCCATTTTGACAAATCAAGTGTTGTGAATGCGACCTTCCACCATCTAGTGTTGATCTGCGTTTTACGTCACACTGAGTGCTGTTCAAAGACCGTTGATGGAGTTGTTGCCACAAGTTATTTACAATTTCCAACGCATTATTGTGGTGGGCTCCGTCAAGTCAGCCGAAGTTTTATCTCTTTGGTGAATTTGCACCGTGTTTCGTTCGTTGTAGACTGCATTCACTAGAGTAATCATGAATCCATGGGCGCAGCCATTTTGTGCGTGCTACGTCATCATATTGTTTCATCGTGTTTCCCATGACCGACCATGCATTAATCTTGCAATCTGTTGTTTGGTGTGCAACGGGGATAATCTGACGACGAACTGTGTTTTGTATGTTCGGAGTTGGAGTCAAACACGATGTCCTAACATCATCAGGCGCTATACATTTAAATACTATGACGATTATCATTTTCAGGAGGACGTGAACTTCCGGGCAATATGATGGATAGGCGGCAGGAACCATTGAAGGCTATGTCTGAAAAGTGTTCCTTGTTGCAGTTTCCTCATATTCCAAGTCCGGCTTGTTGCAGGAGCTACTGAGTTAAGTGCTCTGTGCACACCGTGAGCTGTGCGTTTCATCCGTTTTGATCATGTTCCGATATTTCAATTGTTTACGATGAATGCTGATATCGTATGACAGGGAACAGTTGGCCGTGTTCACTTTCTGTGCGGTTTCGCCTTATGTCTTTTAGCGTGTACTGAGACTGCTATGATGGGGACTACAGCTACCTTTCTTTGTTTGGAAGATGAGTTAGTAATTCGGATGATTCCACTGCCACGGGCGGTTGAGCAATTATGGATTTTAATTCATCTGCAGTGATACCGGGGCCTTCCATAACCAAGTTAAAGATTTTTCTGTAGCTTTTTGTTTCAAATTAATTTATTTTACTTTTCACTGTTTGAGAATTTGTTCATGTTTCACAATTGTGTATTGCTATTAAGAAGATACATGGTAATATGCCCTCAGTAATTAAAATTTTGCTGCTTTGCTGGCATTGTACCACATGATCTTCATGGCATTCATTTAATTTTTGTGTTGCTAATGCTAATCTGTATCAGGTCTACATTTCATTAACAACACAAATGAACTATCATCAATAGCCAGCAAAATTGGGCTTGAGATCAATTATGAAAAGACTAAAGTCATGAAAAGTTTAATTCCAACAGACGACAAATTATACATGGAAAACAAACCAGTGGAAGAGATTGATCACTTTATCTATCATGGAAGTCACATTGATCGAGCAGGGGATACAAGCAAAGAAATTAGAATCAGAATAGCTAAAGCAGCAATGTCTTTCAGAAGCCTTGAAAAGTTGTGGAAATCAAACTCATCAGCACAAACACAAAACTTAGACTATTCAAATCAAATGTACTAACAACCCTTACGTATGCGTGTGAAAGCTGGAAAACAACAAGAAATATAGAAACAAAGTTGAACGCATTCGAAAATAAATGTCTAAGGAAAATACTTGGTTTAGCGTGGAACGAATTCAAAACAAACGAAGAAATTAGAGAAATCGCCAATCAACCACTAATATCTTCAGTAATAAAGAAAAGACGATGGTCATATGTTGGACATGTGATGAGAAGAGGTAATAAACGAATAGCAAAGTAAGCCCTCATGTGAGAAACAACAGGTGGGAGAAAAAGAGGAAGACCCAGAGAGACACTGAGAAGAACATTGATGAGAGAGGCAAGAGCAGCAGGATTCGGCTCCCTCAATGAGTTATAGCTGCTTGCACAGAACAGAGACAAATGGCGAAATTTGATAAAATATCTTTAATTTAAAAGAATTGAAAACTGCTAGAACAGAAATTCAGATAAGAGAAGGAGTATCTTGGTCTACGCCCTATGGGCCGGCTATGGCTCGAAAGGTCAATAGATAGAATGCTAATCTTTTTTCGATCTCTTTCTGGCTGTCTCCATTATTAGTTACTACAATCCCCAATTATTCATAGTTTGAAGTTCTTCCCTGTTGATGATGATTTTGGGTTGTCTTTTGCTTTATCATATATACAAATCTTATGTGTGTACCAACACTGTTGAAACCTGATATTTATATGGTTTTCTCCTGGTACAGCTTAAAATTCATATAACTTTTTTAAGTAAAACCTTCCAAGACCAAGCATTTTCCACACTTCAAGTAACATGTCAGAGTGTTGGGTCAAAAAGTGTAAATAATATAGCTTGCCATAACCTAGTGGCACAACACTTCTTCGCCTACTTAAGATCATTTTGAGGGCAGACAGATGATGAAGAGTAGTCATTGAGTGAATGCAGAAGAAGAAGAAAATCTTCAAGCATCTTCTAGAGAAGAAAAATGAAAAAGAACCTAACATCATGTTTTATGAAAGATGGTTTGAGTTTGCCCGATGACTAAAGTATTCTAGAGTATCGTGGTAGACCAAAATATTCCTCTTCATCATCCGCTCACACGTAGTGGACATGTCTGCATTGTGTTGTGGTTTGCAGTACAATTGTTAAATTTGTGCCTTTCGGCCCAACACATCCGACTTCAGCACGACATTTTTGAGTACCGGGTTGTCTTCCCTCTTCGATCCATGCATGCTTGGCCAGACTAGACAGGTTAGTCTGTTATTGGAGGCACCACGGAGAGGTGGAGCAGGGTCTGGTTGGTTTTGGTTCACCGATCCTGGCACAAGCCATCAGCTGTGGGTCACTGACAACTTCCAGCTCTGGTGCTGGGAGGCACGCCTTCGCCTCCACTTGAGTTTCAAACAATATAATGTTATTCTCACCATCATCCACTTACATCATCAGCTTTGTTTAGAATAGCTTAAGTGCTGTGCAGTTAATTTTTTTTTATATTTTTGGTATTTCATGTACATTTAATATTTTTATAGTTTTTTGTAGTACGATTTAGAAGGCTAAAATTAACAGTCATCAGCAATTTGGAACAGATTAATCCAATTTATATTATTTCTTTTTGCAATATTATTTGACATTTATACTAAACACAATTTGAGTAGCATCCTGGAATGGATTGTGTGCTAATAGTTGAGCTCCAATGTATATATGCATGCATTTGTCTATACTTATATAGTATCCATATATATTCTTTACAGAATTGGATTAATATTAACAAGAAAACTGGTGAAGTTAGGTCTTTGAAAATACTAGACAGAGAGAAGGTTTCACAGTTTGTTCTGCAACTTGTTGTGGAAGATATTTATGCAGAAGAAAACTCCCCTCAAACAGACACAGGTATGCATCTAACTTTCATCTTGATGCTTTTTGACTGATCATTTACCATTTCCATTAGCAGCGCTAAATAGTATATTTAAACATTTTTCTATTCAGTCACAAATCCACATTTATTAAATAAACTATTCACGAGTATTTAGTTTAAATTGCATATTCTGCTTACAGTGTTTACAAATATTCTTACCTATACATAACATCTGTATTTTTTTTAGTTTTAGGTGAACGTTTACACCAGACCTTAAAAAATAATACATTTGGAAAAAAAAATGTACATATCAGTTTTAAGTGTTAATCTATAATAATAATAATAAATGAATATTATTTTACTCCTTCACAAGAAACTTGATCAAATAAGGTATCCACCCAGAAACGGACAAAAGATGAGGGCACTAACATGCATTCTTTAGAGAGGCATATCTCTTGATCATCACGCAATAAGCCTTATGAGTCACATTACTAAGATATTACTAAGAATCATCATGTGAAGAGTGCGAAAAAAAATCAGTCCAGAAATTAGCGATGAACAGTGTGGTTTTATTGGAGGTAAAGGAATGAGCAATGCCATATAAATCATAAGATCTTTAGTAGAAAGAGCCATAGAGGTGAAAACAGATCAATACCTATGTTCAATAGATTATACCAAAGCATTTGACAAAGTAAAGCACCAAGAAATAATCAAAATTTTTGAAAGCATAAACTTAGACAGCAAAGATCTAAGAATAATAAAGAACATGTACTGGCAACAAACAGCGGCCATAAGAACTGGAAACCAATTGCGAATGTTTTAACAAATAAAACAGGGTTTTAGACAAGGTTATGTGCTGTCACCAGATTTGTTTAATATGTATAGGGAGATTATTTTAAGATCCATAAGGGCATGCCTGGAATAACAATTTGAGGTCATAATATAAATAATCTAAGGTATGCTGATGATACAGTCTTAATCGCTAAGAGTGATAATGAGTTACAAGAAATGTTGGACATTATAGTGAAAGAAAGCAAAAATAAAGGACTCTGTCATAATAGCAAAAAGCAAGAAGTAATGGTAACAACAAAGAAAAAAACATCACCTCAGTGCAAAATAAAGACAAGTGAAACAATTATTAAAACAGGTAAATGAATTTAAATATTTGAGAACTTTGTTAACCTCAGACGGAAGATGTACAAAAGAGATGAGATGCAGAATGGCTCAGGCAAAAGCAGCTTTCCAGAAAATGAGGAAAATACTATGCAATCTATTTTTGACAATAGAAACAAGAAAAAGAGTTCTTGAATGTTATGTAGAGCCAGTCTTAACATGTGGATGTGAATCATGGACAATAGGACAACAGACAAGAAAATCACTGGAGTCTGTAGAAATGTGGTTTTAGAGAAGAATGTTGAGAATACCATGGACAGCTAAGAAGAGTAATGAAAATGTTCTGAAAGAGGTAAAAGCAAAAAGAGAGCTAATTTCCAATATTAGGAAGAAACAATTATTTGGCCATGTAATGAGAAGAGAACAACTGGAATATATTGTAACAAATGGAATAATTGAGGGACGAAGAGATAGAGGGAAGTAAAAAGAAAAAATATCAGACAGCTTAAGAGAATGGCTTGGCAGAAAAGGTCAACAACAGAAATGATAAATAACTGTCGAGATCGAAAGTTGTGGAGAGACATGATCACCTACGCCAGCAGGCCCGGTACTTGATGATGATGATCTCTAGATCCACTGCGCCTACACACTTAATTTATATTAGTTTTTTAAAGTAAAATGTATGTGGAATTTGAATATACAAGCAGGGTGAGTTGCTCAATTTTGGTGAGGGAGCCAATCTTGCCTCTTGCATTAATGTTCATTTTAGTGTTTCTCTATGTCTGCCCCTTGTTCATTCATTCTCTGGTTCCCATTTGAAGGCCTGTTTTGAGATTGATTTAGAAATAAGTAAATTTTAAAAAATTTGCTTTTTTTATTATTTTTTCATAAGAAAGATTTGAAAATCTTTAGATGTTTTTGTCCTTGTATAATATTTATATCTAAAGAAAAAAGTCATACTAATAGAAGAATATTTAAAAAAAAAAAAAAATATATATATATATCTAGTAATTTATTAACTTCATTTACTGTTTTATTTATTATATTGTTATTCCAAGTAGTTCAGTTTTGTCTGGTGCAGTTCAAGCTGGGAACCACTGTTACCCTGGCATCATTCTTATGAAAATGCAGATCAAGTCTCAAAATAAATATTGACTACATTTTCCAGAATACAACCAAAAAAACTCTAAAGAATAAAACTGATTGAAAGCATGCTATCTAGAAAAGTCTTGGCAATAATTATTGCTTACATCCCTTACAAATTGAATGGTATTGTTTCAAAGTGAAGACGAATGTACTCATCTGCAGTGAAGTTTTATGATGGATGAAAATATGTTTCAGTATGCTCACTCTCTCATCCACTCAGATCGTAAGGTTGAAAAGGGTTCAAATAAGGGCCTATAGGTAGTTCTCGGATGCACCGGAGATACACCTATCTGTTCAGTGAGGTACTTACTTGACTTACCAAGTAAGCATTAGACTGTGACATACATCTGCTCAGGTCCAGGCTTATTTGAATGTGGTAAGGAACATAAATCATCGCTTACATTCAGAATTGGGTGCGGCCAAGGGCAGGTGCTTCAGGCGTGGAAAACCCTGGGTGGCAGAGGCGGAGGTGTCCATAAAGAGAGTATGTGATCTGAGTGACATTAGGGGTGGCAAAGATTGGATAGAAGTAACAGTGGAGAAAAGGAGGCTAACCAAAGTAATCATTCAGCTCGGCAGGGAGTGTCACAATTGGGTTTATGGAGCTACTGAGGTCATTATAAGGGAATCCATCGAAAAAGTGTCCTCACCTCAGGATCCCTTCATCTGCATGGATGGTTCTGTGTCCCATGGACAGCACAGTGGTTGGGTTTTGTGGCATACCAACATGGCAGAGAAGTGTCTAGGAAATCTGGCAGTTGTAGTATTATGTGTCCAGCATGAGAATGGAGATAGAAGCAACAACGACGGCAATAACATGGTTTATTACACAGAACATGGTGTGAACATTATCACACAGTATTTTTTAACTGATTCGCAAAGAATGCTACTGAAGACTTATAGATGGTGTCTGCAGCAGGAGTGGATGCAGCTCTTAGATGAGTCTGAACTGACCATAATAGCCTGGTTGTACATGGCAAATAAATATCCAATAGGCTCTGGCACAGAGTGTGGCCTTACTGTTGACAAAGAAAACTTCACTAAGTTTGTTTTTCATTTCTTAAGAGAAGAGGAGGGGAGAAGAATGGGTGGAACAATGATGTATATATTGAGAGACTGCAAAGTCTAAAGGTCGAAAAAAGATCTGGTTGATCCTGAATGCTTTGTGGAAAAAGCAGATGTATCTGTAATCAACACCTAATAATAAAAAAAAAGTACCCCCGTCACGCTAAGTGGCATATAGGGAATATGATGTTAGTGACCATAAATTTTACTGACCTTCGGCAAATGATTTTTGGGGTAATGTGGTCGGTATTACGCCCGCGCCACTTCACTTTCCCAGAAAAAAAATCCGGTACCCATTAAAGGCTGGGTGAACCCGGAAACCGTCGGTTGGGATCGAACCCTACCCCTTGTCCTTTGTAGTCCAGTTCACTAACCACTAAGCCATCGCGGCTCCCAATCAACACCTAATGGGAGCAATCAATCTCCTTACACTTTGAGAAATGCTGGGACAGGTGGTGGAGTGGATATGGGGATGCCCTGATGGCATTGAAACTGATTCCATGAATAGATTAGAATAGAATGCATCAGAAGAAGAAAATATCTCCCTTTGATGCTTAAAAGCAAATGAGAAAGGAAAGAAAAAGAAGTTGGTAAAATTTGTAAAGTAAAAGTAAAGCAAAGGTTCCCTCCATGCCTTGCTAGGCGTATGAGGAATATAGTGTTAGTGACCATATTTTTCTATGACCACGGCACATTTTTGGGTGATGTGGTCGGTATCACACCAGGCCACCTTTACTTCCCAGAAAAATCTCTGGTACCAATTTGCAGAGGCTGGGTGAACCCCAGAGCCTTGTCAGGGCCGAAAAAAAATTCACCACTGCTGGGAATCGAACAAAGATTTGTCCATATCTTTATTGTTTCTGTCATATGTTGGTTTGTGGCATTGTATTATCATATTTTCAGTAAATCATTTTCTTAGTATTGCTCACATTAAAAAGCTATTAATTGGTTTCCAGCTTTGCAATACGAATTGGACATATGTAAGTCTTGCAATGAGAAGAAATAACCAGAGAATCACAGAGCAAGCACTCAAATGGGAACCAACCATATGAAACACTGAGTAGAACGCTGACAAGAGAAGCAAAAATAGCAGGCATTGACTCTTGCTGAGATTTAAAAGCTTGCCCCAAATAGAGATTATGGCATAGTACACTGCAGGTTCTCTATATGTCTGACAATACAGTATGAATTTTGAGTGTTGATTTAGTTTTCTCCATTCCTTGTATGAGGCAATAATTGAGAATACACTACCTCATGTAGTGTAATGCCAGGTATTGCCAGTTGCATTTTTGGTTCTGTCTCTCTGCTTCTGCTTTTTTTTTTTTTTTTTTTTTTTTGTAGTATGGAGACCTTGTGATTTCTTATTTCCTCTGTTATTTAAGTTTTTTTTCACGTTTTAGAAACCCAGTTTATTTCCTGCATTATTTTATAGTTAGTATTATCTGCATCTTATTTTACCTTGTTATTCATCTGCATATAATATAATATTAGCATTGTATATGAAGTTCTGTTGTAATTTTTCCCCAGCTACTGTTACAATTACTGTACTTGATGTCAATGATGAACCCCCTGTATTCACTGGTCATAGCTTTTATAATGCCTCTATACGAGAAAACATGCCCCCTACAAGTGATATCAAGTTTGATAATCAGCAAACTCTAGAGGTTTCTGATGCTGATGAGAAGGTAGATTTTGTTTTTATTGATCAAGTTAAAATCTTGTTTTATTGATTTAGTTAATAATATCGTGTTTTATTGATCTTGTTAAGAAGATCTTGTTTTATTGACCTAGTTAAGTTTTAGTTTTATTGATCTAATTAAGAACTTATTATTTTTATCTAGTTAAGGGAATCTTATGTCTTCTCAACATTCCTATATGGTGCAGAAACATGGACATTAGACAAGAAAACAGAACAGAAAATTGAAGCCTTTGAAATGTGGATATATAGAAGAATAGGTAGAATTGGGTGGAAAGAAAAAAAACAAATGATGAAGTCTTAAAACAACTAAAAATGAAAATAGAACTACTAAATACAATTCAAACAAGACAAATGTGATTTTTGGGCTATGTTAAAAGACACAACAGCCTACTAAAAGTAATCTTGGAGGGGAAAATACAAGGTAAAAGAGGCAGACCAAGACTAACATGGACGAGTAACATCAAAAGATGGACAAGTCAGCCTATGACAACCTGCTCAATCAAAGCAAGAGACAGAGCAGAATGGCGCTCCATAGTAGCCAACGTTCGTTGCGGTGATGGCATTTGATGATGATGAAGGGAATCTCATTTTATTGATCAAGTTAATATTTTATTTTAATCATTTGATTTTTTAAGAAATGAGATATGTACTAGTAATACCATTATATAAATTTTCATATTTTACTTAAAAAGGTGAAGTGCTCTTCAGAACAACATTAAAAAGGTGAGAATGTCCATTAGCGAAATCTTTAAAGGAGTTAGATTCCGACTGCATGCTAAACAAGGCTTATGAACTGTTAAGCTAGGATTATGATCATTATGTTTTAATATTTTAATTAAATTAATGAACATTACATTGGCTGCAGGGTGAATACAGTCATTTTGAGGTTTGGCTGCTGACTCACAATACTACATTTGCCATAAGACCTTCATCAGGGACTTCTAAAGAGACATTCACCATAACAGTACTGAATTCATCAGCTCTAGACTATGAGAAGACACAGAACTTTACCCTTAAGGTAAGTGCTGTATTTTGAAATTTAGATACTTTGCCTTCATATTCCATTTGATAGTAACTCTCAAAGAGATTTTGTAGAGTCATGCTTTAGGGAAGTTAAATGTCATGTACACAAAATGTTGTGTAGAGAGTCAGGGTCTTCAGCTGATAGTGATTATTTTTTATGTAAATGTTTAGCTTGCCACCGTTGATACATGTCATATTCTACACCATACAAAATATATATTCAAAGAGGAGATGGAAGGAGATATATACATACCTTTATGACTTTTGTATAATTAAGGAAAAACTAAATAGAAAAAAATATGCAATATATACAATGCCAATTTTATACATAACAGTTTCTTATTTTCTTCTGAATTCTGATAACAAACTTGCGTTCTCTACAAAGTTTTTTTAACAAGTCAAGTGAATTTCTGTGGCCTCTAATCGTCTTTTCATCTGTTTGCCTACTGTCCATGATTCGCTTCCATAGGTCAGAATGGGCTCTCTATAGCACAGATGAACTCTCTTTCTCATTTCTATTGACATAGACTTGTTGCATAAGATGTTTTTCATTTTCTGAAATACCATTTTGGTCAGAGCTATTCTGCTTTTTATTTCTTTGGTGCATCTTTCATCTGATGTTATTATTGTGCCCAAATATTTGGCTATAGGAATAAGCATGAATATACAATATAATATCAAATAATACAAACATGCTAGACAACAGTAAAGCTGAGTCAGTAAGCAAGAATCTTCTTCCTCTTTTCTCTTTTCA
Source organism: Megaustenia siamemsis (assembly GCA_032433765.1). Classification (NCBI taxonomy): domain Eukaryota; kingdom Metazoa; phylum Mollusca; class Gastropoda; order Stylommatophora; family Ariophantidae; genus Megaustenia; species Megaustenia siamemsis. The sequence continues at coordinate 48,031,841 of JAVIAB010000073.1, forward strand.
CTGATACCTAAAAGGTGTTGTGGTTTATATCATTTGTCATTCTTGAGCTGCTCGAACTGTCTGAATTAGTCATTTTCCTTTGTTGTTACATGTCTCTGTCACTGCATCTATCCATCTTCTTCTGGGTCTTCCTCTTGGTCTTTTCCCATGCATTCTCAAGAATGAACGCCCTTGATGGTGATTGGTGAGGATTCATTCTGACCAGGTGGCCAAACCATTTAAGTTGTTGTTGTTCTATATATTCTTGGCAGGGTTTTGTTCCTACCATTTTTCTTATGGTTTCATTTGGTATTCTATCTCTTCTTGTGTTGTTTGTTACTTTTCTCAAGCATCACATCTCACATGTATTGATCTTTCTTAATTGTGATTTAGAAAGGGTCCATGTTTTACCTTCATAGCACAAAGTTGGTATGAAAATGCTATTTATTATTTGTTGTTTAGCTGGCATAGAAATGTTTGGATGTCTTAGCAATGGTGAAAGCTGGTATGTAACAGCATTTGCTTTTTGTATTCTCATGTCAATTTTCGGCCCAGTAAGCCTTCAGCCGAAACATTAAAATTATTGTTTATTATATTGTTTTAAATTTTATTGTTCATGCTGAAGGCTTACTGGGCCGACACGTAGTTCTACTTTTGTTTTGTTTCTCACCTATGTAAAACTGTTATCATACCACTTTTTCATTTTTTAAAAATTCATTTTCATTCTTATTGTCAGCTTCATAGCAGCTTTGTATTTCTATGCTTCTTGGTGCATTTTTATGCATTTACCCCTGGTCTTTCAGTACCTTCTTGTTTGTTTACTATTCGCCCATGATTCCTTTATATATGTAAGGATTGGCTCTATGTAACATTAGAGTACTGTTTTTCTTACTTATGTTGTTAAATATATGTTGCTCGAAATACTTTTCATTTTATGAAGTGCTGCCTTTTGAGATATTCTGCAAAAATGCATCTTCCATTTGAAGTTATTATAAGGCCAGATATTTGAATTAGTTGGGTTGCTTCAAAGCTGTCTTCTTTTCTGATAGTTGTTTATGGTAAATTGTGATGTCTTTTTGTTTGCAGGCCCAAAATATCTGCCATCAGCAAGGTATTTCGGGGTTTTGGATTGCTGCTCCTGTTTAATCCCTACTCACTTAGTTAAATCTGTTTGCAGGCCCATTATTTGAAGTTTTAGTTGAGTGTTCATTTCCCTACTATGATTCACTAATCCTGATGCAAGCAGTTAGAACTATGAGTTGCTGAATTCTTCCAGCCCACATTTTAGGCCCTTCATTAAAACTATTTTATTATATCTGCTTTTCATTAAAAAAAAAATTTTTAGTGTTCCTGCTATTGTAAGCATTTTTTTTTATAGTTACCCAAAATGGTTTATAAATTATTTAGCTCTGAACTAATTTTATATATTAGTTAAGCATTGATTAAGAAAGATCAATACATGTGAGATGCAATGCTTGAGAAAAGTAACAAACAATACAAGAAGAAATAGAATACCAAATGAAACCATAAGAAAAATGGTAAGAACAAAACCCTGCCAAGAATATATAGAACAACAACAACTTAAATGGTTTGGCCACCTGGTCAGAATGAATCCTCACCAATCACCATCAAGATCTTTCTTCTCGAGAATGCATGGAAAAAGACCAAGAGGAAGACCCAGAAGAAGATGGATAGATGCAGTGACAGAGACATGTAACAACAAAGGAAAGTCACCAGGGTAGTACTCTGGGAACGTGAGGAATGCCGCCTCGCATCATGAGTTTCAGTGCTTGAAGCGACACTATCCAGAGGTCTCTGAACACTTCTGGATAGGCGGCCGAGCACATATGGGTGAAATCTCACTCGCTAGATGCCGAGTCAAGTCTCGTACTTTACCTTTACCTTTAATTGTTGTTACCAGGTTCTTGCAATTGATCCCAAAAACCCAAATATGAAAAACACAGCAACCGTTTGGTGAATATCATCAATGAAAATGACAATATCCCTGAGTTTATTGGTGGCCCTTATACAGGCTACGTATTTGAAGACAGTATACCTGGAACATCTGTTTGTGCAGTAACTGTAAGTTATGTTGTGTTTGTATTTTAACTTTTCTAGATAATTATTGCATGAAAATAATATTTTTCCGGGAGAATTAGACACTGAATAGCTGAATGAATGATATGACAATGCATTAATAATGATTTTCTGCTGCTGTGTTTCATCATCCATTTGTGAAGTACAAAGGTAAATGGTCTGAGATGTTCTTCTTCTTCTTCTTCTTCTTCTACCTTTTTTAGCTCCCAGTGGAGCATAGGTCTTCAACAAACACTGTCCATGTCGTTCTGTCTTTTGCCATTCTCCTAAGATCATTCCATGTCTTCCCCATCATCTTCATCTCTGCTTCTATCTGTCTTCTCCAAGAATTCCTTTGTCTTCCTCTTTGTCTTTTCCCCTGGGGATTCCAAAAAAGGGCCTGTTGTGTAATACTCTCAGTTGGCTTCTGTAGTGTGTGTCCTATCCAGCGCCATCGTCTTCGCTGTATCTCTTTATCCACTGGTTTTTGACTGGTACATTTCCATAATTCTATGTTAGTGATTTTGTCCTGCCATTTCCATCCTTTTATCCTGCGTAAGCATCCATTAATGAAAGTCTGTATCTTCATGATTGTCAATTTTGTTGTTCTCCATGTTTCACAGCCATATAATAGGACCGCCTTAACATTTGAGTTGAAAATGTTTATTTTTGTATTTAACCTAATTTCTTTGGATTTCCAGATGTTTCCCAGTGCAATGAAAGCTCCTCTTGCTTTTGATATCCTTATTTTGGTATCATTTTCTGTTCCTCCCTCTTTATCTATATTACTGCCCAGATATATGAAAGATTGTACATCTAATAGAGGTAATTCTCCTAGTTTTATTTGGTTATTGCCAACTGTATTTATTCTCATAATGTTGGTCATATCTCTGTTAATCTTCAGTCCTAGCTGTTGTGATCTCTCATCAAGTATGCTCATTTTATCCTGCATCTGTTGATGGCTTTGTGATAGGAGAGCTATGTCATCAGCAAAGTCTAAATCATCAAGTTGTTTGGTCAGTGACCACTGGATTCCATTTCTGTTGTTTTGAGTTATTTTCATAATCCAATCTATGGCCAGTAGAAAGAGAAATGGAGACAGAAGGCATCCCTGCCTTACTCCTGTTCTTATTTTAATGCTTCTGTAATCTGTCCTTCATGCACCACACTACATTTCGTTCCTTCATACATTGTTTTTATCAGGTTAATAAACTTTATGGGGATTCCGTATTGACTCAGCAACTTCCAAAGCATTCTTCTGTCTAAACTATCAAATGCCTTTTCATAATCAATGAATCTAATATAAAGTGGGGATTTTAGTTCAACAACTTTGTTCAACGATTATACGTAGAGTAGTTATTTGATCAGCACATGATCTGTTCTTCCTAAAACCTGCTTGTTTATCTCTTAAATGTTTCTCTATGGCCTCTTTTAGTCTCTCCAGAATGATTCTGTCTAATGTTTTTCCTGGCACTGATAGTAGCATAATTCACCTATAATTTGTGCACTCCTGTAAACTTCCTTTCTTTGGTAGTTTGATGATATAACCTTCTCTCTAGTCTTTAGGTATTTCTTCCCTCTCCCAAATTTTATCCAATAGATCATGTAACATCTTGGTAGAGGTGTTAATATCTGCTTTGATGGCTTCTGAAGGAATTTCATCTGGTCCTGTGGCTTTACCATCTTTTAATACTTTGATGGCTTTCATTATTTCTTCTATGCTTGGTTTTCCACAGTTAACGTGTAACTCTTTTTGTGCTGGTAGTATATCTGGAGGATTATTTGAGCCGGGTCTATTCAAAAGTTCTTCTAAGTGTTCTTTCCATCTCTCCATTTGTTCTCTTATATTACTAAGCAGATTTCCTTTCTTATCTTTAATAAAGGCATTGATCTGTGTGTATTTTCCACTTAATTTCTTTGTGCTGTTGTACAGTTCTTTCATATTCCCTTTATTTGCTGCTTCTTCTGCCTCTTTAGCTAGTTCATCTATATATTTCCTCTTATCCCTTTTAATGCATCTTCTCACTTCTTTGTTCACCTCTGTGTAAGCTTCTTGTGTCTTGGCTTTATTACTTCTCGTTTTGCTTTTATTTATGTCTGCTTTCTTGTTCTTTCTTTCTTTAATTTTTTCCAGGGTCTCTACTGTCATCCATGCCTTATTCTGGCGTTCTCTTTTCCCTAGTGTTTCTTCGCATGTCTCTTTCCATATATCTTTTACCTGTTTCCAATGATCTTCTATATTTATTGTTTTTTCTAGTTGTTGGAGGACTTGGTATTTGTTTGATATTGTGACTGCAAATTTATCTTTAATTCCTTGTTCTTTAAGGAACACTACATTGAAATACTTTCAACCCTTATTCGTTGTAGTATACCTTTTTAGTTTAATTTTAAGTTTAGCTATCAGAAAATGATGATCATAAGCTATATCTGCCCCTCTATATACTTTTACATCCTGTAAGGATGATTTAAACTTATTATTAATACATATGTGATCAATTTGATTTTCCGTTCTATGATCTGGTGACACCCATGTAGCTTTGTGTATTCTTTTATGTTGGAATATCGTTCCTCCTAGGCTCACTTGATTAAGGGTGCAGAAATTCACAAATATCTCTCCATTCTTGTTTATATCTCCAAGTCCATGTTTTCCCATAATCTCTTCGAAGCCTCTGTTGTCTGATCCTACTTTAGCATTTAGGTCTCCCATCAAGATTATAATATCCTTTGCTTGACTTGCATCCATCTGCCATTGTAGCTGTTTATAGAAATCATCTTTAACTAAGTCATCTTTATCGTTGGTTGGTGCATAGCACTGGATAATGTGTAATTTTATTTTGTTTTTGGTTGTTTTAAATGTTGCTCTCATTAGTCTCAGTCCTACTGCTTCCCATTCTATTAGTGTCTTCTGTGCATTCCTTGATAGCATTATAGCTACCCCTTCACTATGTTGTGCTCCAGGTTCCTGGTGTCCTGATGATAAAATGATCTCTCCCGTATTTAGTTTTATTTTACCCGTTCCTGGCCATCTTGTTTCACACATTCCCAGAATATCTATCTTGTAGTTTGACATTTCTGCTGCTACCTGTGCAGCTTTTCCTTGTTCGTTTAGAGTACGAACATTCCAGGTGCCAATTCTGGAGGATTTCCTGGTAGACAAAGGGTGAGTCGGCAACCCGGACTCCTTGCGGCTTTCTCCGGCTTGCGTCATATGTCTCTTAGACAAAGAGCCCTTCTCTTTCCTGGATGGTGGATTAATTTTTTCTTTCTTTGACTTGTCCATGTTTGTGAAGTTTTTTCGGCTTATGTTTTTTTTACAGTATGGGATAGCCAGTCCCATGCCCAACCCTCCTTTCTCGCCTGGTCCGAGATGTTAGTAGAGTAAATACAATATATGGGGTCTCAAACCTTCATAAAATTATATGGGCCTTCTGTCCTTAACATTTTCAACAGCCTGGAACAATGTGAAATCTTCTATGAAACAATGATTTTAGTCAAGGGAAACTTGCTGAAGTTATTTGAACAAGGACATATCAGATCAAAACAATATTTGGATGAGGACATATTGTCTAAAACAGTTATGTTGCTGTAGAAACTTTGGACAAAATGAGATACTGGAACATCAGCATGTGTACTTTTGGTCATCTTCTGAAAGAGAGCACTTGATAATTGTACTAGTTGTATTGAAATAAGTTTTTTTTAATTAAGCAAATATCAATGTTCTTACACTTATAGGTGATACAGATAAGCATTCCATTGTTGCACTATCAGTGGCAGACATACACTCAAGAACAAGCTGAAAAATAGCCATCACCGAAATTAAATGTGTTAAATGTATAAAAGGAACAACCCGAGAGGTAAATTCAGAAGTGAAGAACTAAGAAAGGAGCTAAGAATAAATCTTGATCTTTCCTCTGCCATTAGACAGCACATAGGGCTTGTAGAGTCTGCCTCTTTTGTTAGAGTTCATTTTAGTGTTTCTCGAGGTTGTCCTCTTTTCCTCTGGCCTGGTGTTTCCTATTTGAGAGTCTGTTTTGTAATTCTCTGGTTGTTTCATGTCCATCTACTTTCTTAATAGTAGACAAGATAAATGGTTGCATGTGTTGCATGAATAATACCAACTTTTAAATACATAAAGAGATGATAAAATGGTTTGGCTATGAGATGAGGAGAAAAAGATCTTAATATGACACACAACAAGCCATCAACAAAGGCTCTGAGAATACTAGATAAAAAGATGGCCACTAAAATAATGGATTGGTAAAGTATTAGAAATGCTAGGAATCAACAGCAGGAGAAGCCAAAAGAAGAGTTAAATAGCACAAGTTGAATCTTTCCACAATGCTGAATAAAGATGAGAAAGGATTTAGGATGAAGTTAGTGATCCAGAATAATTTTAGCAAGATTAAATTGAGTCTGTTTAATGCTGAGCAAATGCCAGAATATGAGTGCTGAATTCTTGGTTGCATAATTCTGTTTAAACTATTTAAAACTCTAAATTTGTATATATGTTTTAATTGTTAAAACATTTTCCACATTGTTTGCACATAGACATTTTATTGCATTATGCTGAAAAACTTTCTATCATGATTCGTTAAATGTTTCCCTTTATATCAGTGATCTGACAATAATAACATACCTTAGATCTGAGTTTAAGGAAACAATCTGTTTAGAATGTTATCTTTACCTTTTTGTATGTGTGTACATGTGTGTGTGCATGCATGCATGTGCTTTTTTGTAATTAATAAATGTCTTATACTACTTATATGATGTCACAATATTATGCTATTTTATTTTGGGTGATTAGGCAGGAGACAATGACCTGAATGAGTATGGGCTGGTTTCTTATTCCTTACTCAACAGTCAACAAGAGTAAGTTAATTTTGTGAAGTAATGTCTATAATTAGAGATTTAAAAACTTGACCTGATTAATCTTAATGCATCTTCCAGTTGGTGTGGTTAGCCAAGATGACCACCTAGTTAAATCAGGTTTGGGACTGTGACATTTTTGCTGCAGTGTGTTTTCAAGCATCGGTTGCATTCATCATGAAGTCACAATGGTTTTGGTGCAAGCACTCTGAGATTCATGCTGCAGGCAATTGACCATTGATTGAAATGGAAAGGTACCAGACACCTTTTTGCTCTGGGATGGGATGTATGATCTATGTTCGACTGCAGATTCACCACCAGCTGGACTGTGGTTGCAATGAATATTTCACTGAAGTAGATGCCTGACTTCCTTTCCTGGGATATTGATTCTTGGGGCACTCATACTGATCACGAAGTCTACATGGATTTGATACAAACGCATGAAGGTTTTACTGCCCATGATGACTGTTACAGTGACCCAAAAGTGTGCATCATGAACTGTGTTCCTTTTTTTCAGAATGTGACATGTTCACTAAAACATTATGAATGATCAGAATAAACACATTGTTTGTTGCTGGAGTGAGAGCTAAGCAGATATGGGTTTGCACTGCCTACATTGATGCCATTCTGTTCTAAAGTCTAAAATCTATCTTGATACAATGAAGAAAGGCTGGATATGTAACAGAATACAGTGATGTATTAAAATAAACAATCACTTTTAATTAATTAATGGGAAAAGTAATAAATCAACATTCCTGGAACTGCTGATGATGGGAATCTAATGCACTGTGAACTGAAAAGAGAGTTCATAAAATTGAATATCCTTTAATTTGTCTGAAAAAATTTATTCTAGGGTTTCACAGTAGAATCCTTGATTATTTGGAATTTTTGAAGTTTTGAAAGGAGGTAAATACATGGTAAACGAGGCAGACAAAGACTAAAGTTTACTGACTCCGATAGTAGAATACACTTAATTCCATATGACATCAGCTCAGTCAGTTGTCCAACCACTGTTGTCACAGTGAGTGCAAAAAGTCCAGGGTTCAAAACTTGCAAGTGAATTGAAAGTCCTGCACCAAACAGCAAAAGATAGCCTGATATTTTGTGTTTTACAATCAGTCTAAAGTAATGCAAATGTAATTGCTCAAGTCCACAGAACATTCATTCCACTTGCAATAAAAAACTAAAAACATGTCTAATTACCTTGGATTCACAGTCACTGATAATCTCACATGTAGTGATGCAAATAATGACTGGTGTAGCAACCACAGTCCAAGCCACGATAGCACAGAGAGAGGGATAAACCATCACACAGAATATAAATTCAAGGGTAGCCATAAGTGCTCTACTTTACACCAACAGATCATTGACTGAAGGCCTCACAGATTAAAAAAATGAATGCATTTCACATGTTATATCTGAGATGTATTAGAATACTTGGAATCTCTTGTAGGGATTAACATGTAACATGCAGATATTGCTTAATATTGGGATTCCCAGAATGGTCATTAGCGTCCATCATTGGTCTGAAAATGTTATACATGAACACAGCTGACTAGAAAGAGCTTATCAATAAAGTTACAACTGAAGGTAATCAATAAATGTTGCCTTGAGAACTGATTTAATCAAAATTAACTCTTTCCCTTCCTGATTACTTTGCTGTTTTAATCTGAATTATCTGACTTAGATTTGTCACCTACGCAATGTTATCAATGTAAAAATTCTGCTAAAATACTATTTTAAAAAAAAACGTCATATACCAAATTAAAGAAGGAATATTACACACGATGGAAATAATATTTGTATGACATAAAATCAATTGGGTAAGTAAGTATTTTTTTTTAAATAAAGAAAGATGAAAATTAAAGTTGAAAAATTGAAAATGTTACTCGCAAAATTATAAATCCATATATATATATATATATATATATATATATATATATATATATAACTATAATATACACAAACTTTTTATTTATGTTTGCACAAATTTTATTATTTCTGCATATTTGCTGCTCATTAAATAATTTCCAAGAACTAACTACATCATATGTGCCACGCCCTGAAGCCATTTTGTGAATAATAAATATTACAAAAATGTATTTTTTTGGTGCATCCACTTCAAAATAGCAGTAAATATCTAACTTGAGGTTTTTCACAAAATAAACCAGATGTTCAGAAAAGGGAGAACTCTCCTATACTTGAAAATTAGTCTAAATAATGAATTAAATTGAAACAAGCCCTTCAGACATTATCGCAAAGGAAACGGGAAGAGCGTATAGTGGAAAACGTAGGATAGGACATGATGCTGCAACGGACTGAGCGTTACTGGGAAGGGAAAGTGTTGAACAATAATAATAAATTCCTTCTCTTGACAAGTGTGAATGAAGGAACATTAACTGCAGATAAAATTCCTATGCAAGCACTAAAATGCTAACAACACACCAATCTAATTCTTCAATAAATAACACATTCATGAAGTATTTTCTTCCACAATTTATCATTCAATATAAATAAATCTTAAAAACATGATAAGCAGTTGTTTTTTTTTTCTCAATGGTCAATATGGGTTTGATCACTACTGTCAAAAAAGTTTTTTTTTTCTGTTTTTTTTTTTTTTTACAAACTGACCTAAACACCTCATGGTGATTGCATTAAGCATTCAGCCTTTATTCTCCAACCCCATAGAAAACTGCCTGCATACTCAAGAAATTGAATAAAAATTAACAATATTTTCTAGTCTGTAAAATAGGTGGCAGTTAAAGAAATTTATTTATTTTTAATGTTTGTTGTCTCTACCACAGGTTTAGAATCAACACAAGTTCAGGAGTAGTGTTTACCAACAAAACATTAGATAGAGAAAAGCAAGAAACATATACATTGTCTGTCAGAGCAAGTGATATTGGAAATTTTGCCAGCACCACTCAGCTTGTCATTAGTGTCAGTGATATCAATGACAACTTTCCACAATTTACAGGGAAACAAATATCAAGAACAATATCTGAAAATGTGCACTTTTTTTCACAACCTTTTCTTGTTGAGGTAGGTGTTATTTGAATGCGATATCAAGCTAACTTATCACCTTGGTGAAAGAACCATTTGCTATTTATTTGTAGGGGAGGCAGAAGTGAAAATATATTTTTTTTTAATTTGAGGGAAGAATTACTTGAATTACAAAGAACCTAAAGACTTAAAGCATTTAGTTTTGGGGGAACTTTTCTTAACTCTTAAGCTCATTCTAGACTTATTTTTTTATTTTATTGGTAAAGTTTGAACGAAAATTAAATTTCAGTTTTCAAAAAATTCTATGTGCTTTTTTTATTTTACTAAATTTACTTTTTTAATATTGGTAAATATGGTATATTTTATATATCACTGGAAGAGAAAGTGGATGCACAACAAGAAAATAACAGTAAATTGCTGATATGTGATTATTTGAAGGAATATATATGTTAAAAGAAAATAACAAATATTCCAGAGTAGATAGTTTGAAATTCAAAATATAACTCACCTTTTTTTTTTCATATTTAAAGGTGTTATATCCATTTTTCTTGCAGTTGTGCACAAAGGTTTTCCAAGTTTTTCAGGAAAGTTTCTTTGAAGCACCTATATCAGTAAAAAATTGAAATTATGTACATTTTTGTTAATGACTTTAGAATCAATACAAATATTATAAATGTATGTCACTTCACAGTTTTATTATTTTCTGGTCTATTCTTTTTTTTTTTTTTTTTTACTCATCATCAATTCTATTTTATTATTTTCAAGTTTATTTTTTGTGCAGCTGAAATTCGTAATTCTAGTGCAGAAAAATACCTATTCTCTTCTCTGAATTAGCTGTATCATCATCACCATTACTTGATGTTTTAAAGACACTGATAGTCTTTATTTAACATTTATCAGCAAACTGACAATTTCTAAGCAATAAGCCTGCTAGCCAGATCATAATGGTTTCTTGTATACTGCTGAACCTACTGACCTTACCATCACTAAAACTATTGTCATAATCTACATCTCTATCTGAATCCAAATACAAACCATAGAACTTCTGCAGTTTCATCCATGCAATCCACCAGATTTAGACCTTGCATGCATGTGGTGCTTAATTAGTACAGATGACTAAAGATCCTTAACATTCCATGCTTGATTCATGCTCTGGATATAAGCCATGTTTTCCTTCCTTCCTTCCTTCCTTCCTTTCATGACCATCACCTGTGAGAATGATTACTATTTTTCTTGAGTCTCATAGACCATTTAATTTCTACCTATGCTGGTTGTTTATAGAAGTATATAATCAGCAAATATTAATATTCTTCCTATCAAGGTTGGATATTGGCTGTGTGTATGTTTAAGACCACATTTGATAGTGGGAAACCTTGTAACATGTCAGGTCACATCAATAAGATTTGAAATTGAAAATATTTGTGTTATTTTGTAATGACTGTGTATGAGGGTAGAGAGACTGGGTGGTCTAGAGGTAAGACATTGACTTCTAAACAAAAAAAATCCTGGATTCAAATCCCATCACAGTTGGTAAGATTTTTTTCAATCTATCAAAGACATATATATTTGGCCAAATGGTGCAGATTTTGTAGCTTGCTGTAAATTAGTGACATAGCACATTTATGCCCACTTAATGGGTGAATACTGAAGGAAAAGAAGTATATGCAAGAATTTATTTAGACCAGATAGCTGTATCAATAACTTATTTCTGATCCAACAGGCCACTGATGATGATGCACCAGGAAACAACAGTAAATTGGTGTATTCATTATTATCATCTGAACCACCAAGGCTGATCAATAACTTTACAATCAATCCTGACACAAGTGAAATAACTCTGAGCTCATTTCTGGACTATGAAAGTCTGAATCACAATCCAGTTATTGTCCTTCATATTCAGGCTAAAGATCAAGGAAGCCCACCAAAGTCAAATACAACTGTTGTGACTGTTAATGTCACTGATGTAAATGACATGAGCCCAATATTTAATCATTCAACCTACACTATAAACATTCCAGAGAATTTTCAGTCAGGTTTGTATGTTAGAAGTTTATGTCACTATTTTAGGTGCAGTATTTGATTTATTCTGTTGTGAGTGTTTTTTTTCCTGGATTGTCAGAAATGCTGTACGGCAAGGTTCTAAAGCTCACATATTGTGTGTGTGTGTTGTTTTTTTTAACTTTCACAGATGTTTTGACTGATGTAAAATATGCAAGTGTCCTGACAGAACACTTGCAATAAAAGTTGTTATTTATCTTGACCAATTTTCTCCATAAGCATAGTGTGTTTACCAAAAAAGATGGTTAAAAATGATAAAGCTTTACTCTCAGGCCAAAGATAATACATGGAGCAAAAGTTATAGTTATCCACATTTAACTATTTTCTTCTATTTCTTGTAGGCCTTGGTTGTTTCTTAGTAGGAAAATACTATGCAATCCATTTTTGACAATAGACACAAGAAAAAGTGTTCTTAAATGTTACGTAGAGCCAGTCTTAACATATGGATGCGAGTCATGGACAATAGGACAACAGACAAGAAAATCACTGGAGTCTGTAGAAATGTGGTTTTACAGAAGAATGTTGAGAATACCATGGACAGCTAAGAAGAGTAATGAAGAGGTTCCGAGAGAGGTCAAAGCAAAAAGAGAGCTAATTTCCAATATTAGGAAGAAACAATCATCATTTTTTGGCCATGTAATGAGAAGAGAACAACTTGAATATATTGTAATAACTGGAAAAATTGAGGGACGAAGAGATAGAGGGAAGCAAAGAGAAAAAATAACAGACAGCTTAAGAGAATGGCTTGGCAGAAGGTCAACAACAGAAATGATAAATAGCTGCCAAGATCGAAAGTTGTGGAGAGACATGATCACCTACGCCAGTAGGCCTGGTACTTGATGATGATGATTAGATCCTTCCCTAGTAATTGTTCTGTGTAATGTTTCTCTTGGTCTTGTTTTTTTTTTATCAGATTTTGTCAACAGGAATGCCTTTTGGGAAAGTCTTTCTTCATTTATTCTGAACACATGTCTAATGTATTTCCATAGCCCAAGTTTTAATAAACCAATTTACACTACAAACACCCCAGAAAATAGTAATTTAGGTTTATACAGTTTTAACTGGTTATGTCTCATTTTGATGAGCAAATTTTGATTGTCTCTTTTGTAAATTTGTATTGGTTTCTGAGAAGTAGTAGGGCAAGGTACTAATGTCCTCATATAATGTATGTGTGCTTTTACAACTGTCATTATGGGGAATGTGGCAGATGTGTGATGAATCAATAACTTAAGATATGCTGATGATACTGTTCTACTAGCAGAAAATCCTAAAGACCTACAACAATTGCTTAATGTGATAAACATGACAAGCAAAAAATATGGCCTAGAAATGAATATCAAAAAGACTAAAACTATGATCATAAACAAAGAATATTCTCAAGACCTACAATTAAATATCACAGTTGAGGGAATACATCTGGAGACAGTCCAGAGCTACAACTACCTGGGACATACTATAACCAATGATGGAAAATGCAAAATTGAAATAAACAAAAGTATAGGTATGGCAAAAAGTAATTTTAATGCCATGAAAAATATACTAACAACAAAACAAATATCAGCAGGGCTGAAACTAAGAATGGCAAAATGTTACATCTTCTCAATATTCCTGTATGGTGCAGAAACATAGACATTAGACAAGAAAACAGAACAGAAAATTGAAGCCTTTGAAATGTGAATTTATAGAAGAATATGTAGAATTGGATGGAAAAAAAAAGATAACAAACGATGAAGTTTTAAAACAACTGAAAATAAAAAGAGAACTACTAAATACAATTAAGACAAATGAAATTTTTGGGGCATGTTAAAAGACACAACAGCCTACTAAAAGTAATATTGGAAGGAAAAATACAAGGTAAAAGAGGCAGAGGCAGACCAAGACTAACATGGACGAGTAACATCAAAAGATGGACAAGTCAATCTATGACAGCCTGCACCATCAAAGCAAGAAACAGAGTAGAATGGCGATCCATGGTAGCCAATCTTCATTGCGGAGAAGGCACTCGATGATGTATGTGCCCTGACAGAGCATATTAAAATAAAATTTTGTTTTTCTCAACACATTGTATCCACAGACAGATGTAATACATACTTTAAAAAAAATTTGCAAAAAGTTAAATTCTTTTTTTTAACTCTTACTGTATGGAAACATTTTATCGATGCAGCGGAAGAGATGTCGGAGACAAAATTGTTCGTGGTTTTAAGAATCAATCTACATATTTATATTTATCTAACATATAACATATATATTTGAATGTTTAGATAATTGAACAAGGAATTATATTTCACCAATATCAAGATGATACAAGACATGTAAAAATAATATGGTTTGATGGTGTTCACACTAATCAAATTGAGCATGGCGCACTATGCGGCGAAACTTATGTTGCCGAAATCGGCATATATATTTGAGGATATATTTGATTTGAAAATCCTGAGCTTTGTTTTTGTGCCTAGTAATTTTGATTTCCATATTTCAAGGTTTCTGAAAGATATTGCTGCCTTTTTCTAATCTGATTCTAATTTCTTTCTTTGTGCCGCCTTCTTGATCTATGCAGCTCCCAAGATATACAAAGTGACCCACTTTTTCCACTGTTTTTCCTTCAAGGTATATATTTTCATGTGAGTGAATCTGATTTTTTGTTACTTTTACCTTTTCTTGTTTGATCTCAAATCATATTTTACTAACCATTGATGATGTGGCATTAATTTTTTCTTGAATCATCTTCACAATGCTATTGATAAGGACTATGTCTTCCACAAAATCAAGGTCGTACAGTTGAAATCCAAGTGTCCATCCAATGCCTCTGTTATCTATACAGCATTTTTGCATTATGAAGTTGATCATCATCATCATCATCGAGTGCCTTCTCCGCAACGAAGGTTGGCTACCATGGATCGCCATTCTACTCTGTTTCTTGCTTTGATGGTGCAGGCTGTCATAGATTGACTTGTCCATCTTTTGATGTTACTCGTCCATGTTAGTCTTGGTCTACCTCTGCCTCTTTTACCTTGTATTTTTCCTTCCAATATTACTTTTAGTAGGATGTTGTATCTTTTAACATGCCCCAAAAATTTCATTTGTCTTGTCTTGATTGTATTTAGTAGTTCTCTTTTTATTTTCAGTTGTTTTAAAACTTCATCGTTTGTTATCTTTTCTTTCCATCCAATTCTACCTATTCTTCTATAAATCCACATTTCAAAGGCTTCAATTTTCTGTTCTGTTTTCTTGTCTAATGTCCATGTTTCTGCACCATACAGGAATATTGAGATGATGTAACATTTTGCCATTGTAGTTAGAACTTCTCTCCATGGCTTTCTTTGGAGTGTTACATGATGAGGCTCCAATCTCTTTCACGGTGGTCTGCCATACTCGTCTTTCGTGTTCTGAATATGCCTCATGTGTACCACACACTTGTTGATGGCAATTATAAATAACAGGTGAGATAAAATACATCCTTGCATCCTTCACTCCAGTATCACTCTGTAATCATTCACTCTATCTTGCCTTTGTGTGAACTGCATATGAGAAGCCATGATACAGATCTTTGATGATCTTAATAAGTTTTGGTGGCATTCTATACTGTCTGAGTATGTTACACAATGAGTCTCTATGTATGCTGTTGAAAGTCTTTTTGAAATAAATGAAATTTAGAAGAAGTGGTTTCTGTTTTTCTATATGTTTTTTTAATATAATTCTTAGGGTGAAAAAAAAATATGATCAAGGCAGCTTCTTCCTTTATAAATCCTGCCTGTTCTTCGTGCATAACAGAGTCCAAAGCTTCTTTGATTCTGTTCATGATGATCTTACAGAATACTTTAGACTTTAGAGGCAACTGATAGAAGAGTCAAGCCTGTTAATATAATTTAAAAAAAACAAAACAGAAGCTATAGCAATAGGAACACAGTTGTCTGTGATTGTCATTAATTATTATATGTTTATGATAAGTTTCAACACTAAAGCATACAAATAAGATGCTCAGTTCATATGCAAAAGTATGAGAATAAAAATGTTTGCGTTCTCAATGATTCTTTATCTACTGACTTTTTTTAAAAACAATAAATTTCTCCTTTGTTCATACATTTTTGTTTATATTATTTACTTACTAACATGAAGCTAAAATCTTCCATGATTGTTTTAATTGTTCTTAAAACCATCATATTTAAAATATTATTACAGAAATAAAACATTCTTTGACACAATTGTTTTATTTTTAATTAATTATTATTTTTTGAGCATATTAAAGTTGACATTGTAAAAACATAAGTGATCATGTAATATGTAAATTATATAGTAGGTAAATAATTAATTCTAAGATTTTGAATTGATGTTACAGTTGCCTTATTTTTTCTTCTTTTTTTGTCTTCATAAGGAAAGAGAGTGATTCATGTAACTGCAGTTGATGGTGATGCCAGTAAAATCTACAATGAAGTGAGTTACATGATTGATACACTCAGTGGCTCCACATTTGATATCAATAAAAGCACAGGAGAGATCACCCTCAAAAAGAAACTTGACTATGAGACAGAACAGATCTATCAGATCATAGTAACTGCAATGGATCATGGCAATCCTGTCCTCACTAGCACAGCTATTGTTCAAGTGCATGTGGCTGATGTCAATGATGTAAAACCACAGTTTAACCAGGTTAATGTTATTTTTTTTTCATTGTACTTTCATTCTAATTTTTTTTAGTAAGTTATGATAAAATACAAGCTGTCTGGTATCTCTTCTACTTATTTACCGCCTCACAAGATGTCTTACAGCACCTGTGCTGAAAGTAGTCAATAGCTTAATGCTATGAGTACTATCCCTTCTAGCTTGGCCAGATCCCTTGTCATGTTTTACTCTGCCATTTTTCTGATCACTATCTTTTCATATTCTTTGTTGACATGTTAAAACCTTAATGTAGAAAACAAAATTAATTGTTTGAATTTGAGATACAAATTTCTTCTGTGCATTTTCCTTTTGATAAAAAAAATCAATATGAACTTGATGTTGCTCTTGGACTTTCTTTGATTAAGGTGATTGTGGATTTAAATGTTTCCATTGGCAATCTTATTATTAGTTTCTGTGACATAGGATGTACATGACATTTCATCACCTGTAGTGACATTTTAAAGAAAGCTGAGGTCATTTTCAGCATGTGTTTTCAGGCCTAAGCAAATGCTAAATCATTGCTTGGTCAACACTCAGATGTCTAGGCACAAAAATTTAATGCAGTGCACTCCCTTCATTGCAATTTAGTAACAACTTCTATGATTGATTTCCACAAGTGCACTACTTCATCCATGCAATTTTCATAGATAATGTGATACATTCTCTCAATTATATCTGCCACTGTACTGGAAACTGTTCAACCTGCGTGCATGTCATCAAGCATTGACTTTTTACCTCCCTTAATCTGGACATACCAATCAGATGTTTTGTAATGTCTCATAGCCTGTTCACCAAAAGCCATCTTCAACATTTCATAGCATTCTGCAGCCATTTTTCCAGACTTCTAGCAAATTCTGATGCAAACATGCTGCTCACAGAAATCACTATATCTCAAATCACAGAGAGCACCTACCACATATAAAACACATGTGGATGTGATTGCATTACTTACCATTACATTAAGAATACTTATTTTCATCACACTGCTCATACATCATATGATGGGGAGGATCATGATATGATACAAGTGACATGTCATAGCTACACTCCATTCAAGCGCTGAAAATTCAGTCTGGAATTCTCTAGCTACATCTCATACACACACATACACATAATGCTTTTTTTCAGCTGAAACTATCTACAATGTGTTCTGGTAAACTTTTAAGACTTTGAAGGTTCCTAGATACATATTTTATAAATTATTTGAAACTCATCAAGTACTGGGCTTGCTGGCATAGGTGATCATGTCTCTCCACAACTTTCGATCTTGACAAATATTTATCATTTCTGTTGTTGACCTTCTGCCAAGCCATTCTCTTAAGCTGTCTGGTATATTTTCTCTTTGCTTCACTCTATCTCTCTTCGTCCCTCAATTTTCCAAGTTGTTACAATATATTTCAGCTGTTCCCTTCTCGTTACATGGCCAAAAAATGATTATTGTTTCTTCATAATATCTGACATTAGCTCTCTTTTTGCTTTGGCCTCTTTCAGAACATTTTCATTACTCTTCTTAGATGTTCATGGTATTCTCAACATTCTTCTGTAAAACCACATTTCTACAGACTCCAGTGATTTTCTTGTCTGTTGTCCTATTGTCCATGATTCACATCCATATGTTAAGACTAGCTCTACATAACATTTAATAACTATTTTTCTTGTTTCGATTGTCAAAAATGGATTGCATAGTATCTTCCTCATTCTTTGGAAAGCTGCTTTTGCCTGAGCCATTCTGCATTTCACCTCTATTGTACATCTACCATCTGAGGTAAACAAAGTTTCCAAATATTTAAATTCATCTACCTGTTTCAATATTGTTCCACTTGTCTTTATTGTGCACTAAGGTGATGTCTTTTTCTTTGTTGTTACGATTACTTCTGTCTTTTTGCTATTAAGGCTGGGTCCTTTTTTTGAAACTAAAAGTACCAAAAGTTTACATTCTTAAGCTTGGTTTTGACAATTGTAGGTACATTAGAGTTTCACAGCTCTAATATAATTTGATTTTTCTGGTTTTGTGATTGGAATTATTTCATCCCAGGAAACTTTGTCTATAAAAAAGGAACTGTATCACAAAAAACAGTATTACATTAAAAAAAAAACTAATTTATACAAAACAAAAGACTAAAGTATGTATATTTGTATTTATATTTTTTTTTTCACAGAAACAAATGCAGACCTCTTTGTTTGAACACCAGAATGTCACTTATAATTGTTCTGCAAATGACAAAGACCAAAATAACAGCTTAGAATACAGTATTCAATGGAACATGTCTCTTGCATTAGATGGACAAGGAACAGGATCAGTAAACATAAGTGAACTCAAGGTAAATGGTTTTTCTTTTTTTTTTAACAAATATTTTCATCATCATCATCATAATCCTTTTGAGCCGTAGCTGGCTCATAGGGCATAGACCAAGATACTCCTTCTCTTATCTGAATTTTTGTTCTAGCAGTTTTCAATTCCCTGTGTGTTACCGGGACCTCATTATGAGTGAGGTAAAGAATAGTGACCTTCCAGGCATGTCGTAAGAGGCGACTGAGGAGGTTGATCGATGGCTTGACAAGCTGTCATTGTAAAAAGTATTGTTATGGAAACAGCGCCATAGATTTTAGAGCAGTGATCTCTGCAATATGTGCCATTTTGGCACTCAAGGTTTCTGTTTTTGAGATTGTGGTTCTGCTCTATGTGTCGTCTTCGGCTCGAGAGGACAATAGAGAGAGAGAGTTTTCAATTCTTTTAAAGATATTTTATCAAATCTCGCCATTTGTCTTTGTTCTGTGCAAGCAGCTCTATCTCATTGAGGGAGCCGATTCCTGCTGCTCTTGCCTCTCTCATCAATGTTCTTCTCAGTGTCTCTCTGGGTCTTCCTCTTTTTCTCTTACCTGTTGTTTCCCACATGAGGGCTTGCTTTGCTATTTGGTTATTATCTCTTCTCATCACATGTCCAACATATGACCATCGTCTTTTATTTATTACTGAAGATATTAGTGGTTGATTGGCGATTTCTCTAATTTCCTCGTTTGTTTTGAATTTGTTCCATGCTATACCAAGTATTTTACTTAGACATTTATTTTCGAATTGCGCTCAACTTTGTTTCTATATCTCTTGTTGTTTTCCAGCTTTCACACGCATATGTAAGGGTTGATAGTACATTTGATTTGAGTTGTCTATGTTGTGTGTTTGTGCTGATGAGTTTTGATTTCCACAACTTTTCAAGGCTTCTGAAAGACATTGCTGCTTTAGCTATATATATATATATATATATATATATATATATATATATATATATATAAATATTTGTAGCAGTGTTAAAATGTAGTTATCACTTACATCAGGTTTTGTGTCAAATATTTAATGTTTAAAATAAATACGATATATTGTAAAATAGACCGCACTATTTTCTAATATAATACTGTGTTATAACAACTTTAGAAATTTCTTGACTAGTATTGTTTATTATAGATAGGATATTGAATACACTTTTTATTATTACTATTATTAGATAGCCATAGATTTTAGAAGCAGTGATCTCTGCAATATGTGCTATTTTGGCACGCAAGGTTTCTGCTTTTGAGATTGTGGTTCTGCCATATGTGCCGTCTTCGGCTCGAGAGGACAATAGAGAGAGAGAGAGTTTTCAATTCTTTTAAAGATATTTTATCAAATTTCGCCATTTGTCTCTGTTCTGTGCAAGCAGCTCTATCTCATTGAGGGAGCCGATTCCTGCTGCTCTTGCCTCTCTCATCAATGTTCTTCTCAGTGTCTCTCTGGGTCTTCCTCTTTTTCTCTTACCTGTTGTTTCCCACATGAGGGCTTGCTTTGCTATTTGGTTATTATCTCTTCTCATCACATGTCCAACATATGACCATCGTCTTTTATTTATTACTGAAGATATTAGTGGTTGATTGGCGATTTCTCTAATTTCCTTGTTTGTTTTGAATTTGTTCCATGCTATACCAAGTATTTTACTTAGACATTTATTTTCGAATTGCGCTCAACTTTGTTTCTATATCTCTTGTTGTTTTCCAGCTTTCACACGCATATGTAAGGGTTGATAGTACATTTGATTTGAGTTGTCTATGTTGTGTGTTTGTGCTGATGAGTTTTGATTTCCACAACTTTTCAAGGCTTCTGAAAGACATTGCTGCTTTAGCTATATATATATATATATATATATATATATATATATATATATATATATATATAAATATTTGTAGCAGTGTTAAAATGTAGTTATCACTTACATCAGGTTTTGTGTCAAATATTGGTAATTTCCTAGTTTGCTCAGATAAACTCGAGAGTGATCTCCTCTTGAATTAGTTGCTTAGAAACACAGTGGTTCTCAATTCTCAACGTTACTTGTCCAAGATTAATGTTATTGATTATTCAAATTATTGTATTAGTAGTAGTAGGCCTACGCTATTAGTTTAGTTAATTAGTCTTTCCTCTGTACACACATTCTTATAATATATCACATAATTATTATTATTACTATCTCAAATTATTTTTGATAATTATCATAACCACTATGGCGACAGGCGTCTTTTATTACACGTTATCTATATGTTTAACACTAAAGCTAAACCTAATCCCTAAACCCCTAAATGTAATCATTTCGGAGTATCTGTTGATTGTGCGTTGGGTCCAGGGGTTAGGTTTAGCTTTAGTGTTAAATATTTATAAATATATTATAACGTGTGACAAAAACGACGCCACTCGGCCTAATTATGATCTTCTGATCGAAGGGAATTCGAGCCTATATATATAGGCGGATAATTAGTAAGAAGAAGCATAAGAAAGGATAGGGGTTCAGCCAATTATTAATTAACATCTCGATTTGGACGCAGACGCTGACCCGAACGCCACGCTGACCCAAACGCCAGTGTGAGTGACACATGCCAGCGTAATGACCCCAACGCCAAGAATGCGTAGAACCACTGTATTTTGGCAGACATATTTTAGGGGACATCACTCTTCCATCATCATCTGATCAAACTAGGAAATTACCCAAATATTTAATGTTTAAAATAAATACGATATATTGTAAAATAGACAGCACTATTTTCTGATATAATATTGTGTTATAACAACTTTAGAAATTTCTTGACTAGTATTGTTTATTATAGATAGGATATTGAATACACTTTTTATTATTACTATTATTAGATAGCCATAGATTTTAGAAGCAGTGATCTCTGCAATATGTGCTATTTTGGCACGCAAGGTTTCTGCTTTTGAGATTGTGGTTCTGCCATATGTGCCGTCTTCGGCTCGACAGGATAATAGATAGATAGATAGATAGATTATTAGATAACACTTTGTATTGTGTATCTATCTACTGTCCTTTCAATGGAAAAAAAACACCAAAGGTAGAATGCCAAGACTCTCCATACCTGACAATCGTGCTATTTAATGTCAGACCTTGCACCTCCATTGTGACTTGTCGCACATCCATGTTCTAGGTGAAACTCTCAACCATATCAAGGGAAATGATAATGCTTTTGTATATGTGTATATAGAGACACACATGCACACACTCTTACACATGCCCTTTGCAGAATGTTGCATTCACCACAGCCCATCTGAAAGAATCTGTTTCTGTAGAGATCTCCCACTTCTTCTATGACTTCCATTATTTGTTCATTCCAGCCCACTGTGTCTTTTGACATGGTCTTTATATTTATTTAAATTTCCTCTGTAGAATGGTGTTTATATGCCAGTTCTTTTTAATGATTTAGTCTTTTAATAAGGGAACGTTCCCTTACGGATCAGACTGCACTATCAAATCTCCGGACAACTGTCTGAACGGAACCTGTGAACAGTTAACCGGGGTCTGCATCTCGTATGTCGATGATTACCACGTTAAGAAGAGTCTGCTGACTACAACAAACACAAGCATATGGATACCTTTCACGATTGCTGCTCTTCTACCTCCTCTTCTGCTTCTCTTGAATTGAGCCATGGCTCAGTTCTAAGTGTATATCCGTGCTAGTCGTAGCTCATATCTTAATGGGTGTCTGCGATAGCCATGGCTGATATCTTAGTGGGTGAATGTGCTGGCCATGGCTCATATCTTAGTGTGTGTCTGGGCTGGCCATGATTCATATCTTAGTGTGTGTCTGTGCTGGCCATGGTTCATATCTTAGTGTATATCCATGCTAGCCATGGCTCATATCTTGGTGGGTGTCTGTGCTGGCCAGGGTTCATATCTTAGTGTGTGTCTGTGCTTGCCATGGCTCATATCTTAATGTGTTTCTGTGCTAGACATGGTTCATATCTTGGTGTGTTTCCGTGAAGCCATGGCTCATATCTTAATGTGTTTCTGTGCTAACCATGGCTCATATCTTAGTGTGTTTCTGTGCTAGTCATGGCTCATATCTTAGCTTGTGTGTGTGTGTGCTAGCCATGGCTCATATCTTGGTGTGTGTCATGTTAGTCATATCTCATATCTTGGTGTGTGTCCATGTTAATCATGTCTCATATCTTTATGTGTGTCTGTGTTTAGTCATATCTCATAACTTAGTGTGTATCTGTGTTAGTCATGTGTCATATCTTTGTGTGTGCATGTCTGTGTTAGTGATATCTCATATCTTTGTGTGCATGTTTATGTTAGTTATATCTCATATCTTTGTGTGTGCATGTCTGTGTTTGTCACATCTCATATCCTTGTGTGTGCATGGCTATGTTAGTCATGTTTCATATCTTTGTGTGTGCATATCTATGTCAGTCATATCTCATATCTTTGTGTGCATGTCTATGTTAGGCATGTGTCATATCTTTGTGTGTGCATATCTATGTTAGTCATATTCATATCTTTGTGTGCATGTCTATGTTAGTCATATTTCATATCTTTGTGTGTATGTCTGTGTTAATCATATCTCATATCTTGATGTGTGTCAGTGTTAGTCATGCCTCATATCGTTGTGTACATGTCTGCGTTAGTTACAGCTCATATCTTTGTGTGTGCATGTCAGTGTTAGTCACCTCTAGTGACTCGGCAGATGGTGTGCGTAAACCTGGGAGGGCAGACCATCTAAGGGCAGAATCCCCCTACAGAAAAGACAATCTGCTGCCTTGCAAGAAGATTGGGGACAGTCAAAGGCTAAGGAAAGCAAACCTGAATAAAATGCTGGCTGAAATCGGATGCACTGGGCCACTGCCGCAGAACACAGGGCAACGTTTTAACGGGTGTTCAATCAGAGTGGATCTGGCAGACTCTAATTGTGATGTTCTGTCTGTGGGGTCGATCAACACACTTAACCAGACAGCTGACTTCATGTGAGAGTCTGGAATCCTACTCTGATTGAGTCCTGATCACAGAGAGAGAGAGAGAGAGTCTTTTAATACGAGGGGAGGTCAAAAAGTAATGCACACCAATTTTTTTCTTGGAAACTATCCGGGCAAAATGTGTGAAATTTTCACAGATTGTAGCTGAACATCCCCTTTACACTATCTATTTTTCAACATAATCTCCGTCCAAGCGTATTGCCTTACGCCAACGCGAAACTAGGTCATGAATGCCTCGTTTGTACCAAGTTTTGTCCTGCTCGCGTAGCCATTTTTTAACTGCACGGATCACATCCTCATCATTGTCAAAGTGTGTCCCACGCAGGAATTTTTTGAGTGTCCAAACAGATGGAAATCTGAGGGAGCCAGATCAGGGCTGTAAGGAGGATGGGGCAGTACAGTCCAACCAAATTTGTTGATTGCTTCCCGTGTTACCAGATTTGTGTGAGGGCGTGCATTGTCATGTTGAAGCAACAAATCTGCAGATGGCTTATTAGGCCGAACTCTGTGGAACCGATTTTTGAGTTTTGTCAGTGTATTGATGTAAGCTGTCAAGTTGATTGTCTCACCTCTTGTCATTACATCAAAGAGAATCACACCATCAATGTCCCAGAAGACAGTGATCATCACCTTTCCGGCTGATGGAGATGTTTTGAATTTTTGTCTTTTTGGTGACTGCGGATGATTCCATTCCATTGACTGCATTTTTGTTTCAGGCTCATAATAATGTGCCCACGTTTCGTCACCGGTAACAATTTTGACAAAAACATTTCTCCTTCAACACCGAAACGCTCCAACAATTCAGAACAGAATGTTTTCCTTTGAACTCTGTAATCATTTGTTAGGCACCGAGGAACCCATCGAGCGCAAATCTTTGAATATCCGAGAGTTTTAAAAATTGCGATTGCACTTCCCTTGCTGACTGTAAGCTGCAATGCCAATTGCTGACTAGTGATACGCCTATCCTTACGAATAATGGCATCAGCCCGGTTTAACATGTCTGTGCTGGTAGCCGAGGCAACACGTCCAGAACGCGGTAAATCATGCAGCTCCACTCGTACACTTTCTGCAGCTTTAATTCTCTGAACCCAGCGACTAACTGTGCTCCTATCGACTGCAGAACATTTGTACACTGCACACAGTCGTTTATGAATGTTTGCCACAGTTTCTTTTTCCGCAACCAGAAATTCTATGACAATTCGCTGTTTGTAACGGACATTGTTGACAAGCTCCATTTTAACGGTTCATAGATTGCGTAATATTTATCAGAATGCTGTGCAATTTGGTGCACCTAATTGGAACATGTCATATTCCAAGTGTGCAAAATTTCATATTCCTATCTTTATTATTAGCCGAGAAAAAAATTGGTGTGCATTACTTTTTGACCTCCCCTCGTATATTTTCATTGGTCTTTTCATTATCCAATGTACATTAAAGATTTTTCTGTAGCATTTTGTTTCAAATTAATTGATTTTACTTTTCGCTGTTTGCAAATTTGTTCATGATTCACAACTGTGTGTTGTTATCAGGAAGGTACATGGTAATATGCTCTCAGTAATTTTAATTTTGCTGCTTTGCTGGCATTGTACCACATGATCTTCATGGCATTAATTAATTTTGTTTTGCTAATGCTAATCTTCTTTCTACCTCTTTCTGGCTGTCTCCATTATTAGTTACTACAATCCCCAAATATTCATAGTTTGAAGTTCTTCCCTGTTGATGATGATTTTGGGTTGTCTTTTTGCTTTATCATATAAATCTGATGTGTGTAACAACACTGTTGAAACCTGATATTTATATGCTTTTCTCCTGGTACAGCTTAAAATTCATATAACTTTTTTAAGTAAAACATTCTAAGACCAAGCATTTTCCACACTCCAAGTAACATGTCAGAGTGTTGGGTCAAAAGTTTAAATAATACAGCTTGCCATAACCTAGTGGCACAACACTTCTTCGCCTACTTAAGATCATTTTGAGGGCAGACAGATGATGAAAACTAGTCATTGGGTGAATGCAGAAGAATAAGAAAATCTTCAAGTGTCTTCTAGAGAAGAAAAATGAGAAAGAACCTAACATCATGTTTTATGAAAGATGGCTTGAGTTTCAAACAATATAATGTTATTCTCACCATCATCCACTTACATCATCAGCTTTCTTTAGTATAGCTTAGGTGCTGTGCAGTTAATTTTTTTTACATTTTTGGTATTTCATGTACATTTAATATTTTTATAGTTTTTTGTAGTATGATTTCTATTGTCCTTTCGAGCCAAAGACGGCACATAGGACAGAACCACAATCTTAAAAACAGCAACCTTGCGTGCCAAAATGTCACATATTGCAGAGATCACTGCTTCCAAAATCTATGACTCTGTTTCCATAACAGTGCTTTTTACAATGACAGCTTGTCAAGCCATCGATCAACCTCCTTAGTCGCCTCTTACGACATGCCTGGAAGATCACAGTGTCACTATTCAGTATGATTTAGTAGGTTTAAATTAACAGTCATCAGCTATTTGGAACAGATTAATCCAATTTATATTATTTCTTTTTGCAATATCATTTGACATTTGTACTAAACACAATTTTAATATCCTCCTGGAATGGATTGTGTGCTAATAGTGGGGCTCCAATGTATATGTGCATGCATTTGTCTATACTGATATAGTATCCATATATATTCTTTACAGAATTGGATTACTATTAACAATAAAACTGGAGAAGTTAGGTCTTTGAAAATACTAGACAGAGAGAAGGTTTCACAGTTTGTTCTGCAACTTGTTGTAGAAGATATTTATGCTGAAGAAAACTCCCCTCAAACAGACACAGGTATGCATCTAACTTTCATTTTGATGCTTTTTGACTGATCATTTACCAATTCCATTAACAGCGCTAAATAGTATATTTAAACATTTTTCTGTTCAGTCACAAATCCACATTTATTAAATAAACTATTCACGAGTATTTAGTTTAAATTGCATATTCTGCTTACAGTGTTTACAAATCTTCTTACCTATACATTACATCTGTATTTTTTTTAGTTTTAGGTGAACGTGTACACCAGACCTTAAAAATCCATACAATTGGGTGAAAGAAATGTACATATCAGTTTTAAGTGTTAATCTATAATAATAATAAATGAATATTATTTTACTCCTTCACTACCAAACTTGATCAAATAAGGTATCCTCCCAGAAACGGACAAAAGATGAGGGCACTAACATGCATTCTTTAGAGAGGCATATCTCTAGATACACTGCGCCTACACGCTTAAATTATATACATTTTTTTAAGCAAAATGTATGTGGAATTTGAATATACAAACAGGGTGAGTTGCTCAATCTTGGTGAGGGAGCCGATCTTGCCTCTTGCTTTAATGTTCATTTTAGTGTTTCTCTAGGTCTGCCCCTTTTCATTCATTCTCTGGTTCCCATTTGAAGGCCTGTCTTGAGATTGATTTAGAAATAAGTAAATTTTAAAAATGTGCTTTTTTGATTATTTTTTCATAAGAAAGATTTGAAAATCTTTAGATGTTTTTGTCCTTGTATAATATTTATATCTAAAGAAAAAAGTCATACCAATAGAAGAATTTTTTATATATATATATATTTAGTAATTTATTAACTTCATTTACTGTTTTATTTATTATATTGTTATTCCAAGTAGTTCAGTTTTGTCTGGTGCATTTCAAGCTGGGAACCACTGTTACCCTGGCGTCATTCTTATGAAAATGTAGATCAAGTCTCAAAATAAATATTTACTACATTTACCAGAATACAACCAAAAATACTCAAAGAATAAAACTAATTGAAAGCATGCTATCTAGAAAAATCTTGACAATAAATATTGGTTACATCCCTTACAAATTGAATGGTATTGTTTCAAAGTGAAGACGAATTTACTCATCTGCAGTGAAGTTTTATGATGCAACATGGGAGGAAAGGGTAAATAATATTAATTATTATAATCTTAGACTCATAGACCTGGACACGACATCACAATCAACAAATGTCTTTCAAATTTTGTTATTTTAGGTTTAAACTAGTGCTATAATAAAAAATCCACCCCTTTTTTGTATAAAACATTGTCCAGTAAATGAATTATTATAAATTGAAAATTGCAGAGCTATTGACAGAAGTGAGCAATTTGACTATCAATTAATATGGCTCATGCTGCGCTTTCTAAGAAGCGTAAATACTCCCCTTAAATTATTATTTGGATATGAATTAATAACCAGATCATTTTCAAATTTTGCATATTTATGCATGTTTAAATAGATGCTGAATGTCCCTTAACAACTTAAATGGTTTGGCCACCTGGTCAGAATCAATCCTCACCAATCACCATCAAGGGCGTTCTTCTCGAGAATGCATGGAAAAAGACCAAGAGGAAGACCCAGAAGAAGATGGATAGTTGCAGTCAGTGACAGAGACATGTAACAACAAAGGAAAATCACTAATTCAGACAATTCGAGCAGCTCAAGAACGACAACGGATATAAACCACGACAGGTATCAGTGAAAAGAGAAAAAGAAGAAGAAGAATGTTCCTTTCTTTCAATCGACACATGATTAATGTCATTCAAAAGGCAAGGAAAGGTTTCTGCATGATAACAATCATGGCCAGGACAAACCTCCAGCAATCGTTACTATTCTCACCCATGTAGGCTGTGCTGTTTCTCAGTAATGGATTATGGTTGGAGTATGTTCACTCTCTCATCCACTCAGATCATAAGGTTGGAAAGGGTTCGAATGAGGGCCTATAGCAGTTCTCGGATACACCGGAGATATACCTATCAGTGAGGCACTTGCTTGACTTACCAAGCATTAGAGTGTGACATACATCTGCTCAGGTCCAGGCTTATTTGAATGTGGTAAGGAACATAAATCATCGCTTGCATTCAGAATTTGGTGTGGCTAAGGGCAGCCGCCTCAGGCATGGAAATTTCTGGGTAGCCGAGGCGGAGGAGTCCATAAAGAGAGTATGTGATCTGAATGATATTAGGGCAGGCAAAGATTGGGTAGAAGTAACAGTGGAGAAAAGGAGGCTAACCAAAGTAATCATTCAGCTCGGCAGGGAATGTCGCAATTGGGCTTATGGAGCTACTGAGGTCATTATAAGGGAATCCATTGAAAAATTGTCCTCACTTCAGAATCCCTTCATCTGCATGGATGGTTCTGTGTCCCATGGACAGTGCAGTGGTTGGGTTTTGTGGTATACCAACATGGCAGAGAAGTGTCTAGGAAATCTGGCAGATGTAGCATTATGGTGTCAAGCATGAGAATGGAGATAGAAGCAGCAACAGCGGCTATAACATGGTTGATTACACAGAACGTGGATCACACAGTCTTTTTAACTGATTCGCAAAGAATGCTACAAAAGACTTATAGATGGTGTCTGCAGCAGGAGTGGATGCAGCTCTTAGATGAGTCTGAACTGACCATAATAACCTGGGTGTACATGGCAAATAAATATCCAACAGGCTCTGGTGCAGAGTGTGACCTTACTCATGACAAAGAAGACTTCACTAAGTTTGTTTTTCATTTCTTAAGAGAAGAGGAGGGGAGAAGAATAGGTGGGACAATGATGTATATATTGAGAGACTGAGAAGTCTAAAGGTGGAAAAGAGATCTGGTTGATCCAGAATGCTTTGTGGAAAAAGCAGATGTATCTGTAATCAACACCTAATGGGAGCAATCAATCTCCTTACACTTTGAGAAATGCTGAGACGGGTGGTGGAGTGGATATGGGGATACCCTGATGGCATTGAAACTGATTCCATGAATAGAATAGAATGCATCAGAAGAAGAAAATATCTCCCCTTGATGCTTAAAAGCAAATGAGAAAGGAAAGAAAAAGAAATTGGTAAAATTTGTAAAGTAAAGGTTCCCTTCACGCCTTGCTAGGCGTATGCGAAATATAGTGTTAGTGACCATATTTTTTTATAACCACTGCACATTTTTGAATGATGTGGTCGGTACCACGCCAGGCCACCTTTACTTCCCAGAAAAATCTCTGGTACCAATTTTAGAGGCTGGGTGAACCCTGGAGCCTTGTCAGGGCAAAAAAAAATTCACCACTGCTGGGGATCGAACACAAATTTGTCCATATCTCTATTGTTTCTGTCATATGTTGGTGTGGCATCGTATTGTCATATTTTCAGTAAATCATTTTCTCAGTATTGCTCATATTAAAAAGTTAATTGGTTTCCAGCTTTGCAATAGGAATTGTGCATATGTAAGTCTTGCAATGAGGAGAAATAACCAGAGAATCACAGAGCAAGCACTCAAATGGAAGAAACAGAAGAAAGAAAAAGAGGAACGAACCATATGAAACACAGATAAGAACGCTGAAAAGAGAAGCAAAAATAGCAGGCATTGACTCTTGCTGAGATTTAAAAGCTTGCCCTAAATAGAGACTATGGCATAGTACACTACAGGTTCTCTATATGTCAGACAATATAGTTTGAATTTTGAGTGTTGATTTAGTTTTCTCCATTCCTTGTATAGTAAACAATTGATAGCCATAATCTAATACATCTCCAAAAAATGTTCAACATCATTTGGAAAACAGAAGATGCCTCATAAATGGAAAAAGGAATCACTGTTAAGATTCCAAAAAAGGGCAATCTTAGAGATTGTAACAACTGGAGAGGTGTGACACTTTTGTCAGTTGCCTCAAAGTTATTCTGCAAAATCATCCTAAATAGAATAAAGGATTCAATAGATACAGTAATGCGTGAAGAACAGGCTGGGTTTAGAAAAGGGAGAAGCTGCCTTGACCACATTTTCACTCTACGACTTATATTGGAAGAACACATTGAAAAGCAAAAACCTTTTGTACTTAACTTCATCGACTTCAAAAAAGCATTTGATAGTATTCATAGAGATTCTTTGTGGAAAATTCTGAAGCAATATGACTTACCATCAAAAATCATAAATATTATCAAAGACATGTATGATGGTTACACATGTGCAGTTCGAACAGAGGAAGGACTGAGCGAATGTTTCCAATAGAAACTGGGGTTAAACAAGGATGTATTTTATCGCCCTTGTTATTTGGAATTGTTATGGACTTAATAATGAAGAAATACTGCACTGGTAATAAAGACATCGAATGGATACAATGAGACCATTTGGAGGACCTCGACTTTGCTGATGACATAGTTCTCATCAGCAGTCAGATAAAAACGATGCAGGAAAACACAAATGAACTATCATCAATAGCCAGCAAAATTGGGCTTGAGATCAATCATGAAAAGACTAAAGTCATGAAAAGTTTAATTCCAACAGGTGACAAAATATACATGGAAAACAAACCAGTAGAAGAGATCGATCACTTTATCTATCTTGGAAGTCATATTGATCGAGAAGGGGATACAAGAAAAGAAATTAGAATCAGAATAGCTAAAGCAGCAATGTCTTTCAGAAGCCTTGAAAAGTTGTGGAAATCAAAACTCATCAGCACAAACACAAAACTTAGGCTATTCAAATCAAATGTACTATCAACCCTTACGTATGCGTGTGAAAGCTGGAAAACAAAAAGAGATATAGAAACAAAGTTGAACGCATTCAAAAATAAATGTCTAAGGAAAATACTTGGTATAGCGTGGAACGAATTCAAAACAAACGAGGAAATTAGAGAAATCGCCAATCAACCCATAATATCTTCAGTAATAAAGAAAAGATGATGGTCATATGTTGGACATGTGATGAGAAGAGATAATAACCGAATAGCAAAGCAAGCCTTCATATGAGAAACAACAGGTAAGAGAAAAAGAGGAAGACCCAGGGAGACACTTAGAAGAACATTGATGAGAGAGGCAAGAGCAGCAGGAATCGGCTCCCTCAATGAGATAGAGCTGCTTGCACAGATGGCGAGATTTGATAAAATATCTTTAAAATAAAACTGCTAGAACAAAAAATTCAGATAGGAGAAGGTGTATCTTGGTCTACGCCCTATGGGCCGGTTACGGCTCGAAAGGTCAATAGATAGATTCCTTGTATGAAGAAATAATTGAGAATACACTACTTCATGTAGTGTTATGTCAGGTATTGCCAGTTGCATTTTTGGCTCTGTCTCTGCTTCTGCTTTTTTTTTTTTTGTATGGAGACCTTGTAATTTCTCATTTTCTCTGTTATTTGTTTCAGTTTTTTCCACCTTTCACTTTTTAGAAACCCAGTTTATTTCCTGCATTATTTTATAGTTAGTATTATCTGCATCTTTATTTACCTTGTTATTCATCTAAATATAATATCATATTAGCATTGTATATGAAGTTCTGTTGTAATTTTTCCCAGCTACTGTTACAATTACTGTACTTGATGTCAATGATGAACCCCCTGTATTCACTGGTCATAGCTTTTATAATGCCTCTATACGAGAAAACATGCCCCCTACAAGTGATATCAAGTTTGACAATCAGCGAACTCTAGAGGTTTCTGATGCTGATGAGAAGGTACATTTTGTTTTTATTGATCTAGTTAACAGAATTGTTGTTTCGGTCATGTATTATTTTTATAGTTGTCTCAAAAAGTGCTCCAATGATAGCAATGTGAAGCAGGGAAGGTAGCAGGGAGTATAGAGTAAGATATGTAGTATAACAGTGGAACAAATAGTTGCAGAAGTCAGAATGAAATATGGTTGCGCAGCGAGCAAAAGAGATTGAGAGGAAATCGAAAGAAACAGTGCACCAAATGGAACGGGGGGTAGACAGGAGGTTGACGAGGAAGAAAAACGGCAGTTAGTTTAGCTAGTTAGTGGGCAGTAGTGTTGAAAGAAAGACGGTTAGAAGCGGGCAGTGAGAGAGTCAGGACTTTGGCTTACTCTAGTAGCAATGAACATTATAGCGACTTATGACAGTCGTTCACAACAAGTCTCGCCTAAGATAAACAGTGGTTAAAGCTGTGTGTTAGAGACAATGAACTTTCTAGTATTTGTGATATTAGTTCTCAAGAAGGTGTCATTAGAGTTGGGCACATTCTTCTGAATTATATGATCCACCATGGACAATTTAGTTAAGTGTGGCTTTGCTACCAAGCAAGTCTCGCCTAAGATAAACAGTGAGTAGAGCTGTGTGTTAGAGACAATGAACGTTCTAGTATTTGTGACAATTAGATCACGAAGGCATCATTAGAGACACATGCTAAATAGGGTGGTGCATGCAACATTCCAGCCAGTGTCTGAATTATATTGGGGACAACGTAATTGTGGCAAATACGAGTGAGAAGCTATAAACCAACCATTGACATTGAAATTGTGATTTTTATGGGTGAGGTCAGTTGTGCACATTAAACCTCACGTATAAATTTATTACTTGGTGTTCCGTGAGTGCTTTAACGATCTTAGCTGTCTTGTCCTAGACTAGCGACGAATGACACCTGGCAGAGACTAGCACACGGGACTGCAAAAATACAGCGTGAAGTACTATGGCGATCAACACCCAGCCAGGGGTGCAACCCACGGCGGCTTCCAGTGAAGGCGCCAAGCAGGAGCTGTGACGGGTGAGTCACAGGGGGAGGTTGCAGTATCAGCAGCCTAGGTTGTCTTAACCTATAGGCAACTCAATTCCACATGTCACGTGTCAGGACTCGCACTTAGAGGAGCGGGTGCGAAAGCCATTTACATTTCAAGAGGAAGATAGAAGGCGTTTGCATTGATAACGTTTACATTTGTGCCGTTTGTTTACACAGGACATCTACATAAAGGTCGTCTACATTTAAGGAAGAGGAGGAAAGGTGTTTACATTTCGTGATATAGAAAGGCGTTTACAAATGGCTGTGGCATTACTAATGAGTGATTAAGTGTCAATAGTCTATATGGATAATAATATGAAAGAAATAAAGTTATATCACTTATGACCACTTTATTAACATTTTATACTAATTTGTTTGTTGTGTTGTCTTTGTTTAATCAATGCAGCACATTTTGCATGCCACATTTATTATACAGACATCTTATAACATTGTAAACAAAGAACAATGAAAAATAACAGATATATATATTTAATTTGTCACAACTCTTTATGTGTTAAAATTTGTGCTCATAAATGGGCTTGTAAAACCATAGTTTTGGCATGTATTGTTATGGATCCAGAATGGATTGTTATGGATCCATGGTTTTGGCATGTATCTACTAAAAATTAATTAGAATTCTGGAAGGATAGAGTTATCACTAAATATGCTAATTCTAAATGAGGCTTGTTGTTAATTATGCTTAGATTAAGATAACCATTTTAAAATGTTTTAAATGAATCAAGGGACTTTTTTTGAATGCAGGGTGAAAACAGTTATTTTGAAGTTTGGCTGCTGAATCACAATACTACATTTGCTGTAAGACCTCAATCAGGAACTTCTAAAGAGACATTCAGCATAATAGTACTGGATTCATCAGTTCTAGACTATGAAAAGAGACAGAACTTTACCATTGAGGTGAGTGTCACAAATCGAAATAGATGTCTTTATTCCTTTAGATACTTTATTTTAACCCTAGATTACGATTCCATAGTTTAAAAAATTACAGCTTCAAAATACATTTCTTTTGGAATTTGACAGTTTCCCACAGGCAGACATTTCCCCCCCCCTCCCTCCCCTATACCTTCCTCATTATCACTTCTGGTGCCCCCTGAGTGTTTGATTTCTTTCCTTTGATGTTGGATTATTTTTTTTCATTTTCATAGTAAAAAAGTGCTACAGTATCATAAACACCCACATGTTACTTTTTAAAAATCAGCTAATTTTCAAGAAATTTATTTGTATTTTATTTTTTTTTTCTCACAGCAGGGGAAATCTCCTCAGCCGTTTGCATGATATAAAAAAAAAATTTGGTAACATGGAATAGTCCGTGTACAA
Organism: Megaustenia siamemsis; assembly: GCA_032433765.1. Taxonomy (NCBI): domain Eukaryota; kingdom Metazoa; phylum Mollusca; class Gastropoda; order Stylommatophora; family Ariophantidae; genus Megaustenia; species Megaustenia siamemsis. The sequence continues at coordinate 48,066,613 of JAVIAB010000073.1, forward strand.
TGCGAAGAGAATGCCGAACATATGGGTAGAACTGACGGCTTATGTTAACCATATGAATAGAGAAACGTAAGACCCCCTGGTAGTCACTGCAAAATGACGTTGATTTCAGATCATAAATCAAACATTAGCCTGGAAATAATTACAGTATCTGATTCCCAAGTCTCTGCTAGGGTAAACACACTTTTGTGTAGCAAAAGTTCCAAAGAAAGTTTGATTTTCAAAACTAAAAATGTTACATTTAAGTGTTAGTAATTTTTATGGTGGAATCATGAAAACTTTTGGTAACAGATATGTACCATAATCTGGGGTTAATATTCTTTTTGACTATAACAGTGAAGAGATTTGTATCCTCAGACTAATTTGAAGGTAAATTTATGTACACAAATTGTTTAAGTCATTAGTTCCCACATACTGCAGCTTGTAAAGAGCACTAGTTTTGTTCATTACTAAAAATTAAGAAAGCCACAGTGTGATTTTCAATGTGGTTCTTAACACCTTTGCAGACCACTTATACTATATATCAGATGACTAATGAAAAACCCTATCGGACCATTGTTCAACAGATCTGATATAAGTACTGGTAAATTTTTGTTTTGTAAAGTGGTGATTTAGGTTTTATATTAACCAATACTTAGCTGCTAAACCCAGAATTTGTCTCATTAATCCTTCTAGTAAATGCTGTCTGTACTGGCTGTATCGATTATTTGCATTTTTTACTCAATTATTCATATTTCCTTTGAAACTAAACTCATTGACAAAAAGGTACATAAAATCAGTTTTTAATAAATATTATTGTATCAAATAAACCATATATTGAAGGACTTTAGGTATTTTTGTGTAAAATTTTAAAAAAGATCAAGAGCAACATGTGACAATATAAACAGTTCTAACATAAATTGACCATAAAAACAGTCTTGGTATTTAGAATGGATAAACAAAGGAACGGGGGCCTCGGTAGCCGAGTTGGGAAAACCACCCGACTAAAACATACCGACGTTCGGACAACCCGTGTTCGATTCCCGCTGGGAGCAGTGTGAATAGAACTCATGGTTTGAAAAAAAAAATACCCCCACGGTCGACCCAGCCGTTGGCAGAAATGGGTACCAGGGTATTACCCTGGGAAGGTGAGGAATGTTACCTCGCATCTGAGTTTAGATGCTTGAGGCGACACTATACAGAAATATCTGAACATTTCTGGATAGGCGGCCGAGCACATATGGGTGGAAACTCGCGTGCTAAGACGCCGGTTCAAGTCTCGTACTTTACCTTTACCTTAAACAAAGGAATAGAACAATGATTGGTAAAAAGGGAGATAACTTGTTACTTTCCATAAAGTTTATAAAGTTCTTTAGGAAAGGCCACGTAAAGCAGTATATCTGAAAAATCTTGCAGCTTGCACAGAACAGAGACAGATGGCGAGATTTGATAAAATATCTTTAAAAGAAAACTGCTAGAACAAAAAATTCATATAGGAGAAGGTGTATCTTGGTCTACGCCCTATGGGCCGGTTACGGCTCGAAAGGTCAATAGATAGATAGTGACACACACAAAATTATCACATTTCTTTAAATTTATCCTTTGAGATGTATACCGGTTATATATTATGAATTATAATTGTTATGAATATAGATCGTTCAAAAAACTGTTTGCATTTTCAGTAATGTTACTCCATGTCATCATTATCAGGTCGTAAGATTTCTTTGAGTACAAGCCGTGTGCATGCATGGAACATATTTAAGATGTCTTACTTAAGTTGAAGACTTCTCCATTTAGCTTTACATTTGTGACAATAGTAATTGACTATAAATTACTATTCAAAGTCGTTAAGGGTTTTGTCACTTCAAATTTTCTATATTAACTTTTTTAATGACAATATTTTTAGCATGAAATAAATAATCAAGTAAATGGAATGATTTGGAAACGGTGATCACAGATGGAATTTGAGTTTATTTTGGATGCAATAATATGAGGCATCTTGTTAATAAAGTATAATGTGGCAACTAATACTATGCAATTTCATCTAAAAGCAGCATTATTTGCACATATTTTTAATGATTATCAATGTTAATCAAAGCTAGGCTTGACAATACATGCTTACCTTGAGCAATGTCAGGTGATGACAGTGTATACTCCTCAATAAGAACCAGTATGTCAACATTCTATCTTCGTAGAATAATGTTTTATGACATATGTTGTTATTACTACTGACCTGAACTCTAAAAAAATATTTCTATAACATTAAACAAAAACATTTGGATGTTATTTTACATAGTATGTAATTTAATGTAATTTGAGTGTATAATTTGAATAATGCAGTTTTCTAAGCATCATCTACACTATACTGTACTTCATACAGCTGTAGTTCAATTTATTGTTTTATTTACTGTAAAATTTATCACAATTGTGACCATCATTTAAAGTGTTTATCTGATCTTTGTACAGTGTATGGCAGCAGGAATATGAGTAACAAGCAAAAAATGTATGAAGTCAGTGAGTTTTGATTCTCACATGCATGTACTATTGTATTTGTGGAATAAATATAGATCAGCATGGTTTGACCTCTACCATACCTGTGGGCTGCAGTTTTTTGGTTGCTCTATGGCCATCTTCTGTAGTTTTTATTAATAGAAGAAAAACCTGCAGCATAATTTTTTAATTGTGGATATTTGGCAGATAAATACCTTTTCTGGGGGTTCTCATTAGATGGCAGTATGTTGTTGTTGTTATGGATCCAACGACCTTTGAGCTGATGCCCTTCGGCCCAATGCAATGTAATAGTATCTGCAGGTATTTTTAAGTTCTGCTGTGGATCCGAACAGAGTGTTCCATTTGGAGGGTCTTTGATGAAATAGTGTTGTTCTGATGTCAGTGAGCTTTGGACATTGAGACAGGAGGTGCTCTACAGTTTCTTGTGAGTGATTATAGAGTGGATATACTGGGGTATGGTTTTGTTGTATTCTTTTAATGTGGTTATTCAGTATAACATGTCCTGTTCTCAGTCTGAAGATGGTGGTTTGGTCTCTTCTTGTTAGGTTGTTGATGTTGTCTTGTGGATTTGGTCATGCCATATATTTAAAAAGCTTTTTCCCTAAGGCCTATCCATTCAACCACTCCTCTCTACTGTTGGAGTTTATGACTTGTTTGGCTGTGTCTAGTGTGATGGATGCATGTATCTGTGTCTGTCTATATCCTCTCTTAGCTAATGTATCTGCCTTATCATTTCCTGGTATGTTTGGATGTCCCGGGATCCATTACATTAGCAATCTTATGCTATGTGTTTAAATGAGTTTGTCTGTATTTATGATAAGCTGTGTGAGTTTTGGTTTGTTCGTGTTGTTTCCCAGTGCTTGCAGCGCCAATTTGGAATCCGTAAATATGACTGTGTTTGTTTTCTTCAATGGTGTGGTATCAAAAATGGTATATAAATGATAAATTGCTGTTTCTATAGTTGTTATTTCTGCTTCATAATTGTTTCAGACTTCACCACAAGGGCCACATATTTCTTCTGCTGTTCCATCTGGATAATGTATTAATATTCCATATCCAGCTTTTGAAGTAGCGTTAGTGGCTGCACCATCTGTGTATACATGTATCCAATATTCTGGATAAGTATCTATTGTTTTCTTTGCTGCTAGTGTTACTGATACTGGATCTGCATTTGTATCTGTTCCGTCACATATCTCAACATTTATTTCTGGATTTTTATAATTCTTATTTGGTGGCATTTCTTGATGATTCTTGATGTTTGTAGTCGTTTTTCAGGTAGATGGAATTTCTCTTGTATATTTCTAACATGTAATACTGACATATGCTTAATTCTTTGTTTTGGAGTCCATGTATCTACTAATTTTCTGTTAGGGTGGTCCTTCACCATTCTTTTTTGTCTTTTATAGAGAACCATAGCGGCCTTGTTTCTCCTCAACTCTAAAGGTTCCACATTGCAGTGAATTTCGCAGGCTGCAACTGGAGTGGACCTCATTGCACCACTGATAAGTCGTAATGCATTATTTTGTTTTTTGTCCAGCGACAGTTGTTTTGCTGCATGTCACTAGAAGCGAGCTACCATGATCCAGAGTGAACATATCCCAGATAGAAATTTCTAAGTGTTTCTTTGTCTTCTCCCCATAAGGTACAGACGGCAGTATAAAATAGCATGTATTCATGACCATTGTAGCTCCTACTTCAAGGACTGTAACAAGTGATAATACTTTCAACTAGAGATCCAAAAAAGCTTTTAATAGACTTCACCAGGAAAATCATTCTTTAGATATGTCCAGTAAAGCCATTCATGTGGGAATGTGAATTTTTATTACAGCAGATGACCAAAGATTCACCATACCTCCACATTTTACAAGACATTGCTCAGAAACACCATAGATTACTTGAAAATGCAGCAGAATTGATGTTTCAATTTGAAACGGTTCACAAGAGGAACAAACCAACAATAACAGTACAATTAACAATCTACACAAATTTAGCAAAAATTAGAAGCAAGCAACACATTTTAATGAATAAATTATATCTTTAGTGAGTAGAATTGAACAATGTAGAGATGAGAAACATTTTGTCCAGTAAAAACAGCCCGGTTCGAAAATGATAAAAAGTCACTGGCTCACCTTGGGTTTGAAGGACTTTATGTTAGGTCAGGTCCAGTTTGTTTGTCCTTAGACAAGATTTTTAATAAACATAACATAACACCACATTTCTATCACAGCAGATCATTCACAAGAAATCACTGCCATAAGTACATAAAACATGAATTGCCACAGATTTGATAACAGAACTCATTAGTCAAAATTGCAGTTTAATGTAGGATCCAGAAATAATAAACATGATAAATGAAACAGAATATTTCTTGTTGCACTTAATGAAGCTTATGTTCATAATAAAATATCACACAGCAATCTAGTTCATCAGCACTCTCTTTGTTCAATCCAATCAACAATACCAACTTATATGACTTTATACAGCATTTTCTACAAAACGTAATTCTAAAACAACACATATTAGAAAATACATAAAACATAATGGATGAGAATGCATTGAATTTTTTTAGGCTTTCATGCAGAACAAGGAGTAGAGCATGTATCTTCAACAGTAAATAATATTGAAAGAGATTCAACGAGCATTGAAAGTAAATTCTTCCAAATGAAATTTAAAATGGAAACCCATAGATTGCAAATTTCTTAACATGTGACTGAATTAAAGAGAAAGGATGGACGACACTGGACCTTGTATAAAAGTGAAAGGGAATGCATTTTTTATTTTTAGGGCTATATATAAATATATGCAGTTTTCATTTACAATTTTAAAATACTAAATTGTCATAATTCAACAATGAATTTATATTTACCCTAGCGATTAGATATATATGCATTTATTTTCTAAGAGCACCGATTTATTTTAAAATGATAAGCATTGTGCAGAGATAGGTCTGCTTTCACATTAAATACACTTGCAAAATGCATTATTTTTGTATTAGTTCATCACTTTATCTCCTACAGTAATAAACAGTAAACAATATTTTCATTTGTTCTTTTACTGACATATGGTTTTGATTGAAATAGTTTGTAACACAGTTTGCTATTGATTTGTAAAAGGAAAGTTCTTCTCACTTATGAGCAGTAAAAAGTTAATAACATACGTTACTTCTATTTCATTTATGTTTTTAGAGTCTTTAGAAACATCATTCTTTGTTGAAGTTGACATATAAGATTTTGTTGTTCCTTCTATTTACAAATGCATGTATGTTATGGCTTCAGTGACCTGGTATGTCACAATTTTCTCATTGTATGGGATGAGGTGACAGTTCCCATCATTTTTTTTGCTAGAAAAAAGCCCTGAGTATGCTAATCCTGAAAGCAAGCAAGCAAACTATGGGTCCACTGACCACTTTTACCAACTAGGCTTCTTGGACCCAAATCACTTTTTACAGAGAGTGCCAACCATCATGGTGTAATCATATTTTTTTTTAAATTATTAAATTACATATCCCTGATGACGTGTTGAAACCCATGCAAGGACCATAGAACTTTCAGCCTCATTGGTCATTTTACCACATTACTGCTTCATATAGTAATGAAGAGAGTCCGAAATAAGATAAGACTTGACATTTTTTAACAATAGTGTGGTTTTGTGGTGGGGAGAGGTACATATATGTATATATCTTAATAACATTGATAGAAAGAGGTTTAGAAGTTAAACATGCATCTATGTTTCTTTGATTATTGTAAGACTTTCAAAAAGTAAAACATACAGATGTAATACAAATGTTAAAAGGTATAAATGTTGATGGGAAAGATCTACAGATTTTAAAGAAAATGTACTTGAAACAATTAACAGCAGTCAAATTCATTTATTTTATCTGTGTTATTTCAAATTTTAGAAAAATATTTTTTAATAGCCTGATTACAGCATGTTAAACTCCTTATTAGTTCGTTCGTTCGCTTTCGCCAGCTTTGACCTCTGACGAAGTCCCACCCACTCAATTTTGTGGGACTGAATTTTGCGTGTAAAGTCTGTTTTTATCCCATTACAGGATGCCCCTCGCCATGCAGGCAGATTTACTCCGACTTCAGAGGTACTAATTTTTAGGGAATTAGTAAAACCCAGGTGTCCTCGCCAGGGTACGAACCCCGGCTGTTGCCGTGGTAAGCCAACCGCCTATTGATTGCGCTAACCGGACACCCACTCCTTATTAGTGAATGTGTTAATAGATAGAGTTATTGAAGAAAGTGCAAAAAAAAAAAAAAAGGACTTTTTTTAAAAGAAAAGAAAATCGAAGTAATAGTGGTCTCAAAAAACAAGATTTCTCCCAACCACAATATATATCAAACTAGAAAAAAAACCCAGACAAGTAGATTGTTTTAAAAAACTGAACAGCTTTAACATTAGATGTAACATGTCTTGCTGAGGTAAAAAGTAATATTGCACAGGCCAAGAATACTTATATTAGAATGAGAAACATGTTATGCAACACAAGTTATTGTCAGTGAAAGTTTAAACTAGTCTTACAGTGTTATGTCGAACCATCGCTGCTTAATGTTTGTGAATCATGGAAAGTAACAAAAAGAGATATAATGTTAGACAGAATCAGCTGAAATGTATTGTTTAAAAGGTTGCTAAAAATACTGTGGACAGCCCAAAAAAATCTAATGAGGAGATATTAAAAGAGGCATATGAAATAGAAAGAATATAAAACAAATTAGGAAAAGGCAGTCCAGATTTGTGAGGAATGTGTGGACAAGAGGATGGTTGAAATACTTAGTATTAAGTATAAAAAATAGAAGTCCTTAAGAAATAGAGGTAGACAATAGGGAAAGATGAAGTTTGGTTTACTGATGTAGCATGAGAAAAGATCAACAGGGAATTTTTTAATTCCTGATCTTTCCCACGCATTAGATGTTGCATAGGGTTTGTAGTTATTGAGTTATTTGCGGGTCATCATCATTGCACTCCGAACATGTCCATAGGTGCTCAGATCCCCTCCTCAGCAATTCCCTAAGTGTCCAGCGACTGACGACTCCAGTTCTATGTTGGTTGATAAGTCTTCTTACACGGCCACTAAGTTTCTCATTTCTGGCTGTGCCCATCTTAACTCCCATTTCCATCATCCGAAGAAGTGACGTGGATCTGTGTTTGTCGAAGTCATGTGCTCTTCCCACATCTCGGAGGACAGTGATGATGTCCACCCGATCCATTGGTTGCCCGTCCTCAACGACAGCGCAGCTAGCAAACCTGTCCACTTTTTCATTTCCCTGTACTCCTGCATGTCCAAGGACATAAACAAAGGTGACCTTACGTATTTTGGATTTCTGCAACGACTCTACCCATTGCATGCGTACAGAGCCCGCCTCCACTTTTTTTATCATGCTCATCGAATCATTCAGTATACATGCGTGGGTGTAGTCTTGTGACTCTAACCATTTGAATGCCTTGGTCACTGCCATCGCCTCCATTGTCATGCTACTCGTGGTCATGACGTATGCACCACAGTCTTCCTTGACTATTCTGCCTGCCGAGCGTGCTGTAAATGCCCATGCACTTCTTTGGTGTCGTCTTACAGATCCGTCTGTATAGATGACTGCATCTTTCTCATCGGTGTTATTGCAGATGAGACCGTTGACCTCAGCATTAACCACGACCGGGTTCTGTTCCCTACTTTTCCTGTCGAGTGTGACAATACACGAGAAAGTTCCCTTGAATGACGTAGGCACAGGTATCCACTCCTCACCAACGCTGATATTTTTAAGCCCACAGACCTGTTTGATGACATCTTCTGCTCGGCCCACCCATGATTTGCCTCTTTTTAGCCTGGCACCTTTCTCTGTGTTGAGCACATGGTGCAATGGATGTTCTGTATCTGTACTAATCTTCAGGTATGCTCATGCTCTCCAGATCTTGATTCTGGCATCCATGGTTGGAAAGTCAAGAAGATACCTCATTGCTACACAGGGAGTGTCCCTCGTATATCCCAGGATAATGCGCATGGCTTCATTTTGTATTTTCTCCAGCCTATCAATTTGAGTCGTACTGACAGTAAGAATTGCCAGGGCATACTCGATTGGTGCGAGGACTAATCCCTGGAACAGAAGAGTAAGTAGCCTCTGCTCGATGTTGGCAGCTGCCATGACCTTCAAGGTGGCTAATCTTTTGCGGGATTTTATTATCACATGGTCAACGTGGTCCCGAAAACACAGGCTGCGATCAAACTTAACTCCGAGGTATATCATCAACTTGTCCCTGGTCACCTCATCAGCTCCCATTCGTACTACCGGTGTGGTCGTATTAAGGATATGATTGTTAAGGGAGAACCATGAAACTGATGCTTTATTAGGATTAACCAAGGGTTTGTAGTGTTTTCCACCACCCATCTCTATTCCTGATGAGATGGTTGATCTTATTTAATGAGTCTATGCCTGCCAATTTTGCTTCTCCTATAAGTGTTCTTTTTAGTGTCTCTTTAGGTCTTCCTCTTTTTCTGTATCCTGATGTTGCCCATACAAGAATGTGTTTTGAAATTCTCTTGTCTCTTCTAAACATGTATCCGACATATGTCCATCTTCTTTCTTTAATTGTAGATGAGTTCTTTGGTTGCATGGCCATTTTTCTTATTTCAATGTTAGTCTTGAATTCACTCCATTGTACGCAGAGTATTTTTCTTAGAAATTTGTCTTCTAAAGCATTTAGTTTTTTTCTCAATCTCTTTTGATGTTTTCCAGCTTTCACATGCATACATAAGTGTTGATAATATGTTTGAGTTGAGTATTCTAAGTTTGATTTTCTTGCTTAGTATTTTTTATTTCCATATTTTGTCCAAGTAAAATTTGTGGATTAGTTATAGCACATGAAATCAAAGGTTACAGAGAAACATAATATCCAACACCTCTGGGCATGGACCATGAATTAGTTAAATGTAGCATCAATGACAAGAAAACTACAAAACTCACCGACCCTCCTCCCCCCCTTTCCTTTCTTCCCCCCCCCCCCCACCTCTTTTTTAAAAATAGAATAAAGTGATACTAGCATAAATATACATAACAGAATAAAGACATTTGTTACTTTGTGTTTTACTTTTTCATTTTTCCCCAACTAAATATTGATGTTAAAACTAACTCCAGGTTAGAATAATTCCAATGTGCTAGAAACAAAATACTAGTAAAGATAAACCCCTTACTTTGAAAAATGGCCCACTGAGGACAGGTGTGCAGAAATGAACATCACAATTATGTAAGTCAGTGCTGTAAACAGCAAAGCAATTTGCCATCCATTTCATGCTCTTTTTCAAAGTGCACAGCAAAAATAGCAGTCATTGTATGAATGTAAAAAAGAATTGCAATTAAAATAAACATTAACAGACTCATTTAATTTTTATCCTCTCTTTCTCTTATTGAATTGAATGAATTCTATTTATTGCATTTTTCTAAAGTTGTGTGCATTTATATATTGTTTACATTTATGTAGGGGAGCCGCGATAGCTCAGTAGTTAGTGAGTGAACTGGACTACAAAGGACAAGGGGTAGGGTTTGATACCAACCGACGGCTTCCGGGTTCACCCAGCCTTAAATGGGTACCAGATTTTTTTCAGGGAAAGTAAAGCGGCACGGGCATAATACCGACCACATTACCCCAAAAATCATGTGCTGAAGGTCTGTAATAATTATGATCACTAACACCATATTCCCTATATGCCACTTTGCGTGACGGGGGAAACTTTACTTTACTTTTTACTACATTTATGTAGATTTTTTACAGTGCAAGAGGGAAGGACAGTGTGTAGCAAATTATTACTGAAAATATTTGATTAAATGTGCCAGGAATAACATTTGAATCGCAGATGAAGTGCCACCTTTCCTTTTAATTTTGTAACTAATTTGTTTCAGTTTTTCCCACAGTTTTTTTTTTATTAAACATTAAAATTTTAGCATGCTAGATTTTGCATTGCTTTTTTCCCATGGAGAAAAAAAAATTAATTATCACTATCACATTTAAAATATTGTAGAACCGAAAAAAAATATCAGACTGTTTGTACAATACGTTTTCTGTGACTTAACTCTTTCAGTACAGAAGGTTTTTATCAATGCAATGGAAGTCATTTCATAGGCAAAATTTTTCATGGTTTTAAATATCAATCTATATGTTTATATTTATCTAACTCACAATATGTTATATATTAATTTTTAGATAATTGAACAAGGAATTAGATTTAACCAATACCAAGATGTTACAAGACCTATAAAAAGAATGTGTGTGTGTGCATGTGTGCATGCATGTCATCATCATTGTCAGACTGCATGTCCTTTGCACAATGCTGCATTTACCACAACCCATCTGAAGGAAGCTCTGTCTCTAGCTAGATCTCTCACTTCATCTGTTATCGTGTTCAAGGTTGCTTTGATGTTTTCAAACCACCTTCTTCTTGGTCTGCCTCTGATGGGTCATCCAGAAACCTTGCCTTCCATTATTGTTCTTTATATATATATATATATATATATATATATATATATATATATATATATATATATATAAAATCTACATGCTTGGGACATTAGTTCTGATCATTTTGAAGCATTGACTGAGGGTCTATAAAGTAATTGCTTCTTTGAATTGTTGTTGTTGTTGTTGTTTGAATTGAGTTTGAAATCCATTTTAGGGCAGTAGTAATTGCTTACATTTTTATTATCATGCCAAAGATTCTCATCATTTTGTTGAGAAAGCTCTACATCACTCAGGAATGATTCTGTCCTTGACTCTGAGAAATAATAAAATACCACAAAAGAGTATTTTGTAACTTTATGGAAAAGACAAGACAAAACAAGCCAACATAGTGATGCAAGAACTTCAATGGAGAAAAGAATGAGAACAAAACAGATCACAAATTTGAATAGTCGTCAGAAAATGAGTAACCATTATCATTTGGCATGCACCTTCAACATATATTTGTTTTGCTCAGTTCTCTCCACAGCTTTTGTTTTACCAAAATGTGCTCCTTTAGGATTCCTTTGATGTGAATTTTAGAAATTGAATCTATTTGTATCATCATTGTAGTCATCAGTGTTTTATAAATGTAGTCCCTGTATATCTGGGATAGGATGTGTGTTACTGAAATCTATCTATCTATTGTCATTCGAGCCGAAGACGGCACATAGGGCAGAACCACAATCTCAAAAACAGAAACCTTGCGTGCCAAAAAGGCACATATTGCAGAGATCACTGCTAAAATCTATGGTCCGTTTCCATAACAATGCTTTTTACAATGACAGCTTGTCAAGCCATCGATCAACCTCCTTAGTCGCCTCTTACGACATGCCTGGAAGGTCACAGTGTCACTATTCTTTACATCCCACATAATGAGGCCCGGTAACACACGGGAGGTTACTGAAATAGTAAGGGAATAATTTATAAATAAATATTGGTACACTCTGAGGTCATACATACATTATAAAAATGCAGTTATAGTTTGTTAAGGCTGTTTACATTTTTGTTTGGGAGAACATTTTCAAAAGAGAAGAAATTGTTTTAATGAATTTTAATAATCAACTGGGATCTATGTTATTATTTGACATATATTAGTTCTCATAAAATTTTTAATAGGTTGAACTTAGAGCTTACTTTGTGTATTAACTGAGCATTTGTTGTTACCAGGTTCTTGCCATAGATCCCAAAGACTCAAGAATGAACAATACAGCAACCATTTTGGTGAATATCACCAATGAAAATGACAATATCCCAGAGTTTATTGGTGGCCCTTATACAGGTTATGTGTCAGAAAACAGTACAATTGGAACACTCATTTATACAGTAAATGTAAGTTATTTTCTTGTATTTCTTTTTTAAATGTTTGTAAATTATTTCTCTGTCTCTTTTGAGTTGTGGTCCCTTACTTAAATAGACAGCTTTTATCTTCCCTGCAACATCTGCTTAACTCTATATTACGACACCTACCTGTGAGTTATCTTTTTACGACACCTTTATAAAAATTATGAACACCCTTTGTAGTTTGGAGAAATATTTTCTTTTAACTTTTGCTACATAGCTTTGCATTTACCCAAGAAGAGCTGCGGGAATCGGATGTATTGAACATTTCCAAGCTGAGGTTAGATTTATGCACAAAGTTTGAACGCATAGCTCTTTTTCGAATGGTGCTTTGTTTATTGACCCGTCAGCCAAAACTTTTGCTACAAAGCTTTGATCCTGAGAACTATGCTGGCTGTATCATAGCTACCAGCAGGGTCTTCCAAACCTGGACACGTCAAAGTATAGGTGCCAGACAAAGAGAAACCAAAAGTAACAAAGAACCTGGTGGAGATAGAATTTTTGCAGACATGTTAAAGGCTGACCTAGAGCTGAGTGGAAAAGTTTTAGAATAATTTTTCAATAAAATATGGGAAGATGAAAAAAGTACCAAAAGCATAGAAAAGGGGCATTATTGTCAAAAATTCCTAGAAAGGGGGGCCATAGTTGTTGTGAAAGTTGGAGAGGTATAAACCTGCTGTCAGTACCTGGTAAGATATTTAGATCTAGTACTTCTCCAACGCATAATGCATTGATGAAATCTTTCTCTTGCGAAACCATTGTAGAACCGTCACTGGAATGGAATTCATCCTTATATATAAACTTCTTAGACTTTGAGAAAGCACTCTATAGCATCAATTACATTGGAAAATCGTAATACATACAGCTTCCTGGAAAAAAATTGTCAGTATTCTAAAAGACATGTTTGACACTGCAACCATTGCTGTATAAGACATGTAAGACAGCAGACATCTAGGTTCATGGTCATAATGGGAGTTAGACAAGGGTGTATTTTGTCATCACTCCTTTTCATTATGGTTATGGATTTGGACCATGCAAATGGTGGTTGCCTACAGACCAAGAGGAATTACATAGAGTATGAGATAGAGATAGAAGAGAAGGCAGGCCATCTATCTCCCAAATCAATAAGACTATGGCATGTGTGCAAGATACTAAATGTGCTGACTGATGTTTGACTTTCAGAGAGGTTGCAAATATTGTTAGAATATCAATCAGTACAAACTATAACAGTCCTACAATGCCTCTGCAACACTGTGTGCAGACATCACCTTGTGAAGTGGTGCACCACCAACTGGATTCTGCACTATGACAATGTCGTCTCATTGTTTTGTCACCACAAACAAATTTTGTTGTTGTTAAATGCAGCATTCAATTGTTCCTACACCCTCCACACTCTCCTGATCTTTCTCTGTATGACATTTTCTTGCTTCCACAATTGAAGAAAACAATAAAAGGCTGTCAATTCAGTTAAGTTGAAGAGATTCAAGCATATATTATGCATGAAACAAATGAAGGCTATTTACAATAAATGCTTATCAGAGGTGTTTTCATCTTTGATGAAGTTAGCGCATAGCAGCACAAGCACACTATATTGAAAGAGACAAAATAAATAAGCCAGTAAATCTGCATATTTGCTTTTGAAAAAATGTCATACTAAGTATTTCTAGTTCATCATCATCATCATGTGCCATACCGGTTGGTGTAGGTGATCATGTCCCTCCACAATCTTCTATCTACAGTGCATCGGATCAGTTCTGTTGTTGACTGTTTTCCATGCCATGACAACAAGCTATCCAGTATTTTCTCTCTTTGTCGCCTGCGATCTCTCTTTCCTTTTATTTTGCCAGTTGTAACCAAGTATTCCAACTTTCCTCTTCTCATGATGTGCCCGGAAAATGTTGATTGCTTCTTTCTGATGTTTTTTAAGAGCTCCCTTTTTGTGTTGGCCTCTTTGAGAACTTCCTCGTTGGTCTTTTTAGCTGCCCAGGGAACTTTCAACATTCTTCTGAGAAATCCCATCTCTGTGGCCTTTAATCGTCTTTTCATTTGTTTGTCTACTTTCTAGTTAAGTCTTTAAATAAGCAAATGAGTGAAAAACGAAAAGATAAATAGGTTTAAGAAATATAGGGGAAATATGTATCTTATAACTGGCAACTAGATAAACAGAATAATTTATGTCCAAAAAGAAAAATTGTGAAGTGATAGCTTAAAAGCGTGCCATTTAAAAGCAAAATTAGTTATTTTGTCACTTCTTTACAAAATCTAATTTATTAAACATTATATAACTCTTTCATGAACCAGATAACAAAAATCATTGTTTAAATAATATGAACTTCAAATTTTGCTATCTTTGGCTAATTGATGGGCTGATGATTGAATTTTCTACATATAAGTAATATATATGAATTTGAAACAAGCATGGTTTGGCCACGTGACAAGGCAGAAAGAACAAAACACAACACAACGAGCCTTCAACAAACGTTGTGAGAACACCAGACCCAAGGGTCGACCATGTAAAAGATGGGTCGATGGAATATTAGAAGCACTAGGAAACATAACAGCAGCAGAGGCGAACAGAAGAGCAAAAGACCACAAATTATATCTCCCCTCGACACTGAAAGGCAGATGAGGAAGGAAAGAAGAAGAAGAAGAAGAAACAAGCAAAATACTATCAAGTAGAAAAATAAATGCATCATAATCAACCAATCTGATGTTCCTGTAACAAAAATTATATTATCTCTTATACTTATTACCAGACTAATTATGCATCATAAGTTACCATTACTATTTTGGTTATCATAACAATATATTGTTTTATCATGTCCATTATACAATTCATAAAAAGGTTTCTGTTTTTGAGATTGTGGTTCTGCCCTATGTGCCGTCTTCGGCTCGAAAGGACAATAGTTAGATAGATTATACAATTTATGTTTTATTTTGTTCTTTACATGTTTTGTGTTCTATTTGAATAATATTTATATAAATAACTCATTGTTATGTATGCTGTCACAAACTCTTTACCTCTGATATGCAGGCAATAGACAAGGATCTTGGGGTTTACGGAGAATTGACCTATTCTTTGGATGACAGCTTAGAAATGTATGTTTCATTGTTTATGTTGAGCAAGATGGTATATATTTCTCTAAGTTAATAATTCACCATAGTTGAAAAATAATTCTAGTGATTTGAACATCAAGTTTTATCAGAGCACTATTTGTGCATTCATTTATACCATCAGATCCTATTTTTTTTTCCATATAACATCTATTTTGTAATGATTATAAACTCTATAATTATTCTGCTTTGAAACCAAAATTCTACAAATAACACATTTGTTCTTATCATAAATCTGTTTTTTGACAGTCATGTACACTCTTAATGTGGATCAAAAGACACTTAAAGATAATTTTCATTATTACTTGATGTCAGATAGAGTCTGTCAGCATTTACATACAATGGTCAGGAAAAAAAATATTTATAACAACCGGCTACAATATACTAAATAATAATACTCAAAACCTACAAGTGGATATCAAAGTTGAAAGAATAGACCTGAAAAAGATGGATTGATGGAATAATAGAAGCCTTAGGAAACATAGCAGCAGAGGCAAAAAGAAGAGCAGAAGACCGCAAATTATATATTATATAATAAAAATTATACCTATATTTGAGGAAGGAAGGAAGAAGATAGTAAATACACATAATATAAAGTAAATATAACACAAATAAATGACAAATAATAAACTAACAATAAAAACAAAATAAAATATGTAAATGCTATCTAATAAAATGAAAATTACATTTACTGTGCCAGTGAGGCATGGTGATGTTCCATGTAGCTGATGGAGAGAAAGAGAAAAGTCATTGTAAAGTAAAGGTAAAGTACAAGACTTGAATTGACGTCTTAGCACGTGAGTTTTCACCCACATTGATAGGCCGCCTATCCAGAAATACTCAGAGATTTCTGGATAGCATTGCTTCAAGCATCGAAACTCACAATGTGAGGTGGCATTTCTCACCTTCCCAGAGTACTACTCTGGTACCTATTTCTGCCAGCAGCTGGGTTAACCATGGGGGTATTTTTTTTTTCCAACTACGAGTACAACTCACACTGCTTCCAGCGGGAATCGAACATGGGTTGTCCAAACATTGGTAGCCTAGTAGGGTGGTTTTTCCCAACTAGGCTACCGAAGCCCCCTGAAAAGTCATTGTTTGGAAGAGTAATTGCCCTCCATAAATCCATATATACACGAAATAACTTTTAGTGTTTTCTATCTCTATCTCTCTCTCTCTTTCTCTCTCTCTTTCTCTCTCTCTTTCTCTCTCTCTCTTTCTCCCTCTCTCTCTCTTTCTCCCTCTCTCCTTCTATATCTCCTTCTTTCTCTCTTTTGCCCATGATTACTGCTGGTTGAATTTTTAGTTCACTTCTCTTTACTATGAATCTGCCACATTTTTACCACTTTCATGCCTGTAATAAGTTCCTCTTTCACTTTAATTGTTGCTTTTATTACCTTCCTCTTAGATTTAATTGCTTCCACACTCTCCTTGGATGCTATAGTTAATAGATAATGGTTTATGTAACCAAACAAACCAAGGATAAAGCTGAAAAAAAAACTCTGAAAACACACAAAAATAACACAAAAGATTACTTGGACACAACAAGAGCATCAAATGCCTTTACAGGTGATATTTTTTCACTGCACATGTTCAGTTTGAACCACAAAGTATTGTTCAAACTCTAGATTAAAATTATTCCAAATTTAACTTTTGAACTCTGGAATGTTTTAAGTTAGGGTCATTCAAAG
This sequence comes from Megaustenia siamemsis, assembly GCA_032433765.1. Classification (NCBI taxonomy): domain Eukaryota; kingdom Metazoa; phylum Mollusca; class Gastropoda; order Stylommatophora; family Ariophantidae; genus Megaustenia; species Megaustenia siamemsis. The sequence continues at coordinate 48,083,733 of JAVIAB010000073.1, forward strand.
TTACGGGCTCCACTGTACTTACTTTTATGTTTTGTTTATTTTTTTTTAATCTTTTTTGTTATTATGATGTATTTTTAATGGATTAGTGTTAAATTAATTTTCAGTGAATCCTTGTTTGTAATTAAAATATTATGAAATGTGAACAACAAATGAAGGAAAACAATATAATATTTTTACAGCATTTATATAATCCATATGTTATATAAAAATATAGATAAAGAATGTAATTTTAATTATCTAATTATTCTAGTTTATTTAATTAAGTTTTTCTAAGGAAACTGCAGTTTTTTTATGTAGAATTTGTGGTAGGTTTGAAAAATTGGTGGCGATCATGTTTAATTATTTTTCTCATTATTCAAAAACTTCATTAGGTTCATTATTGACATCAAAACTGGAGATATTACTGTAAATAGTACTTTGGATCGAGAAACAAAAGATTCCTACACTATAACAGTGAAGGCCAGAGACACAGGAAACTTTGAAGGGAGTACACAATTGACAATCAGAGTCACAGATGTCAATGACAATTGTCCAGAAATCCAGGCACAGCTCTCTGCAGTTGAAGTCAAGGAAAATGCTTTAACCCTTGTTGTGCCCCTGTTTGTTAAGGCAAGTTTACAATTATTTTATTCCACAATTTAAATGCTATTCAATTAGTGTTTAATGAGCTTCCAAAATGCTGAAATTGAAGTAGCTCTTTGAAAATCATATTTCTGGACTTTTTCAGCAGTTATACGTAAGAAGATGGATAGATGCAGTGACAGAGACATGTAACAACAAAGGAAAATCACTAATTCAGACAATTCGAGCAGCACAAGAACGACAAATGATATAAATCACGACACCTTTTAGGTATCAGTGAAAGAGAAAAGAAGAAGAAGAAGAAGATACGTAAGAAACCATTTTCATATCTAACTTTAAATGTATCTTGAAAACATTTTGTCTGCTACCATAAGAGTGCTTATCAACGGACTGTTTTTTTGTCATTCCACTGATGCACCTTTTCCTACTGTTAACTCTGTGTATGTTCAAAATAAATAATTCTAAATTCTTGATCCTTCCAGTGCTTTTATTATGCAAAATAAATAATGCATTATTTTAATTGTTATCTTTCTGGAAGTTGTCCATACTGATGTGTTTTTGTTCCTTATTCTGCCACTTCTTCATTATCAATGTATCTGTAACATATAGAAAGATCAATTTTAAAAATATAAAATTTTTGCAGTTTCTAATTTTTAATTTCTGTGCGGAAAAGAAAGTAATCTTCTTTTGTTATCCCTCCATTCATTATTTTTGTGGTAACTGCTCTGTTCAGTTATCAGAGTTTGTTTCTGATTATAACTGTTCATATCATATTCAGAATAGTCTATTTCATGTTCTCTGAATCTATGATCATTGTTATTTTTTTTTGTATAAGGAAGACTTCCAGTTGGTGCAGTGGACCAAGATGGCCACCTAGTCAAATGAGGTTTAGGACTGGTGGCATTTTTATTATAATGTGTTTTCAAATGATTCTTTCTGGTCTGGATTTTTGTTTGCGGAGACAGTGGTAGTCCGGTTCACCTGATCACAAAGTTAATACTGTTTTGTTGTCAGTGCATGGAGATTCATAATGCAGGCAATGACCATTGTTGGAAGTGTAACAATACCAGGTCCTAGCTTTGTCCTGGGATAGGATATGTGTTCTGTGTTTGACTGCAAATTCACTACCAGCTGGACTGTGGTTGGATCGAGTATTTCACCAAAGTGGAGAACTGACTTAATTTTGTGGGCCAGCATTTCTTGGGGCATGCTCACTGATGATGAAGTCTACTCAAATTTGGTGATGGTGATGATTGTTACAATGGCCCAGAAGTGTGCATCATGAGCCACGCACTTTTTCTCAAAATGGAACATGTTCAATAGAACAGTATGAACGATCAAGATGAAACTTTGTTGGTTGCTGGAACAGGTACAAAGCATATAGGGAAATGTCCTGCCCGCATTGGTGTCAATCGTGTCTAAGTCTAAAAATTCATGTATATGAAAAATACATAAATTTTTCTAAATTGTTTTCCTTCTAGCTTTACTCCAGTTCAGTCCATTATCTCTCTTGTTTTGTATTCTTGTTTATTAGACCCTCATCAATTTACTCAGAACCATGTACATTGGTGCTCTAATATTTTTTCCTGGTAGTGCTTAACTCTTTGGCACTAGCAAAGACCTCTGGGGTACTTTCAGAAAGTGATAATTTTATTTCAGTCACATTAAGAAATTCATTATTATTTGTTATTTATTTTTTATTTCATTGACATACAGCCTACTCTTTTCTATTTTCAACTTCTAATAATAGAGCTCATTTATATGCTTAACTTGAACTTTAGAACCATATTATGTCATCCATCTTCCATAGGACTAGACACTTAAACTTATCTACATTGTGATCAGATATCACTTTCTGATATAAACACTAATTTATCCACAGAGATTCATACCAAGTAATATTGTTATCATGAGTACACATGCTAACCTGAACTCTACAGCAACCTCCACTGTATGATCATCATGTATATTGTCTTGTATTTGATTGTGGATCTCCTTAAGAGTCTAGTTCCTTGTCACTTTACTGTTCAGTGTTGCTTGACCACCAAGCTACTACCAACATATAGACATTAGTAAATCATCTTATTTATGACTGTTCTACTTTTACGTACAGGGTTATGCTTCAAGACCAACTCATCTGAAATTGTGTTTTTCTCTTTCTTCTAATTAGTCCACTATGTTGCTTATTTTCCCTGATGAAAGCATTTTAGTTGTTGATCTACATTTATTTTTGGCATTACCTATGTGAGGCTATATAAATATGTAATTTCCCATTTGTATTATATTGAAGCCTAGTTTTATAAAAGCATATCTGTTTTCTATGTGCTATATAATTGTACAATTTTTGCACATTTTGCAGGCCACAGATTATGATCAACTGAATACAAATAATAGTAGACTATCCTACAAGATCACCAAAACTCCTCCTGAACTGTTGATGAATCCATTCTCAATAGACAACATTTCAGGGGAAATAACTTTATCTTCAGCTGCTCCCGATTATGAGAACCTGACACTTCATTTTCCTGATGGAACCTTCCAGATAGAAGTGACTGTCACAGATTGGGGAGCACCTCCATTAAGTTCCTCCATTTTGGTTAATGTGTCCATTCTAGATGTCAATGATAATGCTCCAACGTTTGATCATTCTGGTTTTTCAGGAAGTGTAAGAGAAAATTCAGATGAGGGTATGATCATTGTGTGTAATGTATAATTGTCACTTTTGATCTGATAAATCAGAAATAAAAAGCAGAATAGTTCAGACCGAAATAGCATTTAAGAAAATGAAAAATATCTTATGCAACAAATCTATGTCAATAGAAGTGAGAAAGAGAGTTCATCGGTGCTATATAGAACCAATTCTGACTTATGGAAACGAATCATGGACAGTGGACAAACAGATGAAAAGACGATTGGAGGCCACAGAGATGAGATTTCTCAGAAGAATGTTGAAAGTTCCCTGGACAGCTAAAAAGACCAATGAGGAAATTCTCAAAGAGGCCAACACAAAAAGGTAACTCCTAAAAAACATCACAAAAAAAACAATCAACATTTTTCAGGCACATCATGAGAAGAGGAAAGTTGGAATACTTGGTTACAACTGGCAAAATAGAAGGAAATAGAGATCGCAGATAACAAAGAGAGAAAATACTGGATAGCTTGGTGTCATGGCATGGGAAAACAGTCAACAACAGAACTGATACGATGCACTGTGGATAGAAGATTGTGGAGGGACATGATCACCTACGCCAACCTGTATGGCACATGATGAATGATGATGATCTGATAAATGACAGTAAAGGTCTGCATATTTCAAAATATTTATTTGATGGCAGCATGGTATCTATCAAAGTATGTTTAATTTTCGAAAGTGTATTTATCAATAATATTATTCATTCATTATGTAATGAGAAGAGAACTGGAATATATTGTAACAACTGGAAAAATTGAGGGACAAAGAGATAGAGGGAAGCAAAGAGAGAAAATACTACATAGCTTAAGAGAATGGCTTGGCGGAAGGTCAACAACAGAAATGCTAAAGAACTGTCGAGATCGAAAGTTGTGGAGAGACATTATCACCTATGCCAGTTGACCCAGTACTTGATGATGATGATGATTCATTCATTCATTGAGTACAGTCTCCGCATCAAAGGTTGGCCACCATGGAGCGCCTCTCCATTCTGTCTCTTGCTTTGATGGTGCAGGTTGTCATAGGCTGACTAGTCCATCTTTTGATGTTACTCGTCCATGTTAGTCTTCGTCTGCCTCTTTTACCTTATATTTTCCCTTCAAGATTACTTTTAGTAGGCTACTGTGTCTTTTTAACATGCCCCAAAAATCTCATTTGTCCTGTTTGAATTGTAGTTGGAAGTTCTCTTTTTAATTTTTAGTTGTTTTAAAACTTCATCATTTGTTTACTTTTCTTTTCATCCAATTCTTCCTATTTGTCTATAAATCCACATTTCAAAGGCTTCAATTCTCTGTTCAATTTTTTGTTCTGTTTCCTTGTCTAATGTCCATGTTTCTGCACTCTGTTGAATGTTGAGAAGATATAACATTTTCTTGTTCTTAGTTTTAGCCCTGGTGTTATTTGTTTTGATGTTAGTATATTTTTCATCCCATTAAAATTACTTTTTGTCATTCCTATTCTTTTGTTCAATGTTGATATCCACTTGTGGGTTTTGAGTATTTTCTTTGTTTATGATCATAGTTTGTCTTTTTGATATTCATATCTAATCCACAATTTTTGCTTGTCATGTTTATTTCCTTATGTAAATGTTGTGGACCTTTAGGATTTTCTGTTAGTGATGCAGTATCATCAGCATATCTTAGGCTATTGATTATCTTTCCATTAATGTTTAGGCCTGGCATCTCTGTGATGTTTATAAAGATTTGCTCAGTGTATAGATTGAACAAGCTTAGTGATATGATGCATCCTTACTCCTCTTTTTATATATGTAGGTGTAGAGTTCTCTTTGTTATATATATTATTGCTGTTTGCTCCCAGTATAAATTACATATCAGTCGTATGTCCATGTCATCTAGATGTATATCTTTTAGGCAGTCAATAAGTTATTTATGGTGTATTCTATCAAATGCTTTGGTGTAGTCTATGAAGCAGGCATATATTGGTTTGTTTGCTTCTGTGTACTTTTTTGATTAATGTCCTCAAGCATGGCTTCTTTTCTCCCACTGTTTTTCCTAAATCTAAATTGTTGTTCTTCTAATTCCATATTGATTTTATTCGTAATCCTTCCTTGTTTAACATTTAGCAAGATTTTTGTTACATGACTCATTAGGCTTATTGTTCTAAAATTACTGCATTCAACTGCACTATTCTTTTTAAGCAATGCAATGAAAGTTGATGTTTTTTTTAGTTCATTTGGTATATATCCTGTATGGTATATGTCGTTGCATATGTCTGTGATCACTTCAATGACAAAATCTTCTAGTGCCTTTATCATCTCAATCTGTATGTTGTCAGGAAAAAGACCAAGAGGAAGACCTAGAAGAAGATGGATAGATGCAGTGATAAAGACATGTAACAACAAAGGAAAATCACTAATTCAGACAGTTTGAGCAGCTCAAGAATGACAAATGATATAAACCACAACACCTTTTTCGGTATCAGTGAAAAGAGAAGAGAAGAAGATAACTTCAATTATAATTTTCTTTTTGCACATTTAATTAATCTTTTGCTACATCTTTACTGCAGTTTCTTCTATACATGCTTATTTTATATATATATATAATAACGTATATATACATATGACCACATTTTCACTCTACGACTTATATTGGAGGAACACATTGAAAGCAAAAACCTTTTGTACTTAACTTCATCGACTTCAAAAAAGCATTTGATAGTATTCATAGAGATTCTTTGTGGAAAATTCTGAAGCAATATGGTTTACCATCAAAAATCATAAATATTATCAAAGACATGTATGATGGTTACACATGTGCAGTTCGAACAGAGGAAGGACTGAGCGAATGTTTCCCAATAGAAACTGGGGTTAAACAAGGATGTATTTTATCGCCCTTGTTATTTGGAATTGTTATGGACTTCATAATGAAGAAATGCTGCACTGGTAATAAAGGCATCGAATGGATACAAGGAGACCATTTGGAGGACCTCGACTTTGCTGATGACATAGTTCTCATCAGCAGTCAGATAAAAACGATGCAGGAAAACACAAATGAACTATCATCAATAGCCAGCAAAATTGGGCTTGAGGTCAATCATGAAAAGACTAAAGTCATGAAAAGTTTAATTCCAACAAGTGACAAAATATACATGGAAAACAAACCAGTAGAAGAGATCGATCACTTTATCTATCTTGGAAGTCACATTGATCGAGAAGGGGATACGAGCAAAGAAATTAGAATCAGACTGGCTAAAGCAGCAATGTCTTTCAGAAGCCTTGAAAAGTTGTGGAAATCAAAACTCATTAGCACAAACACAAAACTTAGGCTATTCAAATCAAATGTACTATCAACCCTTACGTATGCGTGTGAAAGCTGGAAAACAACAAGAGATATAGAAACAAAGTTGAACGCATTCGAAAATAAATGTCTAAGGAAAATACTTGGTATAGAATGGAACGAATTCAAAACAAACGAGGAAATTAGAGAAATCGCCAATCAACCACTAATATCTTCAGTAATAAAGAAAAGACGATGGTCATACGTTGGACATGTGATGAGAAGAGACAATAATCGAATAGCAAAGCAAGCCCTCATATGGGAAACAACAGGTAAAAGAAAAAGAGGAAGACCCAGGGAGACACTGAGAAGAACATTGATGAGAGAGGCAAGAGCAGCAGGAATCGGCTCCCTCAATGAGATAGAACTGCTTGCACAGAACAGAGACAGATGGCGAGATTTGATAAAATATCTTTAAAAGAAAACTGCTAGAACAAAAATTCATATAGGAGAAGGTGTATCTTGGTCTACGCCCTATGGGCCGGTTACGGCTCGAAAGGTCAATAGATAGATAGATAGATATATACATATATACATATTTTATTCATATATACATATTTTATATATATATAATAATGTATATATATATATATATACATATATACATATATACATATATACATATATACAAATGTCCTTTGGCGTCTTGACAGATGGTTGGTAGCAAGCAATCATGATAAGTCAGTAGTTTGGTAAAGCATTAGTGTCTTATACTGGGTGCTGCTTTACTAAACATCTTCTCTCATGGCTGAATTTGCCAATCCTGGACAGACAGATCCATCCACAAAATGAGCAAGGTGTATTTGTGGTACCTGTCTTTGTCTCTTTTCTCTTGTGCCTTTTGTCTTCTGAATTTGATATCAGTACTGTCTCAAAAGTTGCTGTGCCATTTTTTATGTTTGCTCTCCATGTGCTACGATCCGCAGCCACATTTTCCCAGTTTCTTTCACTTATAGAAAATTCCCACAAGGAAGCCCTGCACACATCCTTATATCTCAGCACTGGTCTACCCTTTGATCTCTTTCCGTCCTTAAGTTCAGCATACAATATTTGTTTGGGAATACGAATGTTTGCCATTCTTCTTACATGGTTCAGCCACCTTAGTCTATGAATCCTAAGTGTTGCCATGATCTGTGGTTGTTTGGCTCATTGTAAGATATTAGAGTTAGTTACTTTGTCCTGCCATTTGATGTTCAATTTTGCGAAGGCAACGTACATGAAAGCTGTTTAACCTTTTTTTCCTGCCCTTCATAGGTAGTCCAAGTTTCTGATCCATATAGAAGTTTACTAAGCACACAACTTTGGTAAATTGTCTCTGCAGCTCCGTGTTGATGAGGGCTGTTTTCCTTATGTTTTCTACATTTGTGAGGTTGGTGTTATTTAATCCAGGACACATAGTTCTAACGTTCCATGTGCCAAGTATGAGAGATTGTCTCCTCCTTCTGCTGTGTCCTAATCTATCTATCTATCTATCTGACATTTCAGCTTGCTTGTTATGCCTGCGCCAATAATGTGGAGATAATGCTTTGCCCAAAATGCACTAACCCCTCTCGTCTCCTCTTTGAAGCATTCCGAAGGAGGGACCAGGTCCTTATGTTTGGAAACAAAGTTGAATAGTATAATAATAGAATAATATATATATATTCTTTTGTCTCCAGGTGTGAGTGTTACCACGGTAAGTGCAACAGATGGCGATGAAACAAGCCCAAATAAGGATGTCTATTATGTCATCCAGAGTGGCAGTCGAGATAAACTTCAGGTAACTAATATTTGTACAGTTTTTATATCACACAAGCTAGATGAAAATGTAAAATAAAATTGCAATAAAACTGTTCAAGATCAGAAGCAAGCTGTACAGAGTCATTAATTCTCATGGCAGACATAACTCATCATCATTGAGTGCCGTCTCCGCAACGAAGGTTGGCTACCATGGAGCGCCATTTTGCTCTATCTCTTGCTTTGATGGTGCAGGTTGTCATCGGTTGGTTTGTCCATCTTTTGATGTTACTCGTCCATGTTAATCTTGGTCTGCCTCTGCCTCTTTTACCTTGTATTTTCCCCTCCAGGATCACTTTCAGTAGGCTGTTGTGTCTTTTAACATGGCCTAAGAATCGCATTTGTCTTGTTCTAATTGTGTTCAGAAGTTCTCTTTTCATTTTTAGTTGTTTTAAGACTTTGTCGTTTGTTTTCTTTTCCTTCCATCCAATTCTACCTATTCTTCTATATATCCACATTTCAAAGGCTTCAATTCTCTGTTCTGTTTTCTTGTCTAATGTCCATGTTTCAGCACCATATAGGAATATTGAGAAGATGTAACATTTTGCTATTCTTAGTTTTAGCTCTGGTGTTATTTGTTTTGATGTTAGTATGTCCTTCATGACATTAAAATTACTTTTTGCCATTCCTATTCTTTTGTTTATTTCAGTTGTACATTTTCCATCACTGGTTATAGTATGTCCAAGGTAGTTATAGTTCTGAACTGTCTCAAGGTCTATTCCTTCAATTTTGATATTCACTTGTGGGTTTTGAGTATTTTCTTTGTTTATGATCATAGTTTTAGTCTTTTTGATATTCATATCTAGTCCATATTTTTGCTTGTCGTGTTTATTTCATTAAGTAATTGTTGTAGGTCTTTAGGATTTTCTGCTAGTAGTACGGTATCGTCAGCATATCTTAGGTTATTGATTATCTTTCCATTAATTTGTAGGCCTGGCATCTCTATGATGTTTTTAAAGATTTGCTCAGTGTATAGATTGAACAAGCTTGGTGATAGGATGCATCCTTGTCTTACTCCTCTTTTATATCAATGGGTGTAGAGAATTCTTTGTTATATTTTATTATTGCTGTTTGCTCCCAGTATAGATTGCATATTAGTCGTATATCCATGTCATCTAGATGTATCTCTTTTAGGCATTCTATAAGTTGTTTGTGGTGTACTCTATCAAAAGCTTTGGTGTAGTCTATGAAGCAGGCATATATTGGTTTGTTTACTTCTGTGTATTTTTCGATTAATGTTCTCATGCAGAATATGGCTTCTTTTGTCCCGCTATTTTTCCTAAATCCAAATTGCTGCTCATCTAATTCAGTATTGATTTTATTCTGAATCCTTCCTTGTATAACTTTTAGCAAGATTTTTGTAACATGGCTCATTAGGCTTATTGTTCTAAAGTCACTGCATTCAACTGCACCATTCTTTTTAGGCAATGCAATGAAAGTTGATGTTTTTAGTTCATTTATGTATGTATCCTGTGTGGTATATGTCGTTGCATATGTCTGTAATCACTTCAATGCCAAAATCTTCAAGTGCCTGTATCATCTCTATCTGTATGCTTTCAGGTCCTGCTGCTTTTCCCCTTTTCATTGTTTTTATAGCTTTTTCCACCTCAGATTTTAAGATTTTATAGCCTGATGTACATTTTATAACTGGTTTCTTGTCCCTTTGATCATGAAATAGTTCTGTTATATATTCCTGCCATCTATCTATGATATCCTTATTGTCTGTTAGCATTTTTCCTTTTTTGTCTGCAATGCATCCACCTTCTGTGGCTTTTTTATTTTTATTAGTCATTCTCTTTATTTCTGTGTGCATTCCTCTTAGGTCTTGTTTGCTTTCCATAGTTTCTATTTCTATACATTTTTGGCTGAGCCAGTCTTCTTTTGCCTTTTTGCACATTTTGCGTATCTCATTATCTATTTTATTGTATTGGGCAGTGTTCTTCGCTTGTCTCCTTTCTTCCATTTTTTCTAAGATGGTGTTAGTTATCCATTTTTGTTTTTTGTTCTTTTCTCTTTTGGGTAAGGTGTCGCAGGCTTTTTGTATGCTTTTCTTTATGCATTGCCATTTGGTTGTTACTTTTTCATCAGGATTTTCTCTTCTGTATTGTTCAATTCCTTCCTCTAGCAGCTTCTGGTATGTGTTCTTTACTTGTATTGTATAGGTATCTTTAATATCTTTTTGATTTAAAGCTGTTATGTCGAGTGGGTTTGTTGATGAATTAGATTTTTGCTTGTTTCTCTTTAGTTTGATTTTCATTTTAATCATTACAGGATTGTGATCAGAATTAATATCTGCTCCTGGTAGGTTTTGGCTTTCTTTACGCTGTTACGGAACCTTTCTTTTATCATTATGTAATCTATTTGATTCCTCTTCCTATCTCCAGGGCTTTTCCATGTGTATAGTTTCCTTTTCTCTTGCTCAAAGTAGGTGTTACATATTATCAGCCTGTTTTCTTCACAGAATTGTATTAATCTTTCTCCTCTGTCATTTCTTTTTCCTAAACCATGATTTCCTATAATTGTCTTATATCTACCTTTTCCTACTTTAGCGTTCATGTCACCCATTACAATCAAGATGTCTGAAGATTTCACTTGCTTCATAACTTTATTTAGGTCTTCATAGTATGCCTCTATTTGTTCATCTGTGTAGTCTTGAGTAGGTGCATATGTCTGTATTATTGCTATGTCAAATGGTTTTGCTTTCAACTTGAGTAGTATAATCCTATCACTGTATGTCCAGTGGGTACTTATATATTTTTGTAGCTCTCTTTTTATCAGTATTCCTACCCCTCTTTGATGTTCTGTTGTGTTTCCTGAGTATATAAATGTATATTTTTCGTCTTCAATGTACCCACATTCCTTCCATCTAGTCTCTGATATGCCTAAAATATCTATATTTATTCGTTCTGCTTCTTGAATTAGATTTTCCAATTTCCCTTGTTGATATAGAGTCCTAACATTCCAAGTACTTATTTTAAGATCTTTCCTCCGACATAAGTTCGAATTTCTCCGACTCTCCATGGCTTCCTCTGGATTGGTACGTGATGAGGCTCCAATCTCTTTCACGGTGGTCAGCCATGTTCGTCTTTCGTGTTCTGAACATGCCTCTTGTGTACCACACACTTTGCTGTTTTCGCTTTCTGGGCCGTTGATCATTCTTGATTCCTCCGCCTCCATCCACCGTCACAGACTTTTCACATAAGGGTTGAACATACCCGTTTTTCCGTTGACATTTTTGTCAAACCATGTGCTTGCCTATCGAACCGCGAACACACAACACAAAGAAGAATAAATCATATTCCACTTAAATATCGGCAATCACAGTCCATCCCCACGTTAGAAGTAAAACATACACCAAACGGGAGAATAGCAACACATAATTTCACAACTAGACTGTCGCGTAAATCATTTAAATATATCAGCAAGAGCCGAATTATAAAAATCGACTACACGAAGCCGCCATGACACCGGAAGTGACATAACTAACATCCAAAATAAAGGTAAAGGCATCAAGATGCACCAAGATGCGTAGAGATGCGAAGCTGCTGTAAAACTACACCACTGCTATCACCATACCACTTTTTTCTTCCTTTTTTTAAGTATTGCTGCTATCCAAAATAAAGTGCTTTTTGCAATCACTGAGTATTACTTTAGTGTATATATATATCTTGCTACTGAGGTCCTAATCAAAGAGTTTCTATTCACTGATCAAGCAGCACTGGTTGATCACCATAAAACAATCCTGCAATCAATGATTGACAATCAGGCTAGACCATGTAACTGACTCTGTTTGTCAATAAGTGTCCAAAACACTGTGGTGCCCCATCAGGGTGTAGCCAGACCCGCAAATATAACATTAAATAATACACAACTTGAATATCAGAAGTAGTTCACTTACCTCAGTTCTATGCTTGCAACTATGCTTCAATCATGCTTTATGAAGAGATAAATACCCGAGTTGAAAAGGTATCTTCAACATTTAGTAATATTGAGCTTGAGCCGACACAAAACTAACACTCGAGTCAAAGGTTCTAATTTTTCAAAGCTGTGTGCTTAACACACTTCTATACGGATCTGAAACATGGGACTACCTGTGCAGGGCTAGGGGAGAAGGTTAAACAGCTTTCATGTGTGTTGCCTTTTCAAGATAGTGAATATTAAATGGCAGGACAAAGAAACCAACTCTAATGTCATATAATGGACCTAACTCCTATCTTTCATAGCAGCACTTAAGAGTCAGAGATTAAGGTGGTTGAGTCATGTGAGCAGAATTGACAACAATTTTATTCCAAAACAATTATTAGATGGAGTACTTAGGGACAGAAAGAGACCAAAGGGCAGACCAGTTATGAGATGTAAGGATATTTGCAGAGCTGCTTTGAGAGAATTCTCTACCGTAGAGAAAAGGAGCTGGAAAAATGTGGCATAAAATCATGGCAAATGGAGAACAAACATTTTTAAAAAGCACAAAACATTTGAGGAAGATATGATGTTAATATAAGAAAACAGGAGAAATGAGATTTGGCCAGCCACCACAATCTCATTCACATCTGACTTTCAGTCAGCTGAAAAGGAGCTCCTGTGTTGATTTTCAGCTAAGTGTTGCATTACATTTCATGTAAATTTTTTATTATTTTTTAATTCTCTTAGAAATGTAGTACATTTCCCTTTCATTTTGTCATATCATTTCATTTTTTATCCCATTTTTATTTCTCCTTGATATACAAGTTCTACTCCTTCTAGAACAAATTGTAGAGTTTATCTTCATTCTGTTGTCCATTTGTGTTGTTCTTATTTTCTAAAGAAGGCCGCATATAGGCATGTTCTCATTTTCTGAAGTATGTTGCATGTAGGTCAAAACATCATGATTTTGTTTTGTTCCTTATTTTGTAAACCTGTCGCCATACTTTATATGAGTGCACATTATACCCCAGCCCATGGTATTTGCTACCTTATCGTAGCACTGCCATTATTTGCCTGTTCCTTTCCCACCACAAATTCATCTTGTTCACTCTGCAATTGGATCTGTCTATCTAATATTGGTAAGTTCAATTGTGAGAGAAGCTGCTCAATAAAACAGCATACAGCAATGAAACATTAACATATTACCAAACCACTGATAAATTATTATTGCTTGCTACCAACCATCTGTCAAAATGCCAAAGGCCATGTCATGCTGAATTAAATAATACAGATATTGACGAATCAGGCAGGCACATTTTTGCTTATTTATATGAACTGTGTACATAGTTCTATAATTATATTTTCTATTAGAAAAACCTGCACAGATTAAGGATACTTGTACTAGCTGAAGAGTGTTTTTATACTTTAAACCTGACCAGTGAAAAAAAGAAGTGCTCACTAAATTTTGCAAATAATTAATATCCAGTAAAACAAAAACTACATAGATAACAGGAAAAAATATAAATGTAGCTTTAAAATTCAGCACAATTTAATTTATAAAAAAATGTGTTAGTGTAATGAAAGACCGTACTGTATCATTTAAATAAAAATTGTACCAGAAAATATGTTTTACAAAAATAATGGACATCCAAATTTTAAATAGATTTATTTCTGTGTGCCTGTTTTTACTACCAAAATTCTATTGTATGTGTCAACAGGTTATGCCTTTTGAGCTGCTTTGGAAGAATTTAATTTTTGTAGAAATTACCATTATTGCTGTCATCATGCTGTTTAAGTAGTGGTTCTTTTCACATAGAATCCTGACACAGTTACTAAGGTCATTTTATGTAATTTGTGTCAATTACATCAAATTTATCACAAACAATTGTTACAAACACTCATCATCACCATTGAGTGTCATCTCCGCAACAAAGGTTGGATACCATGGAGTGCCATTCAACTCTGTCTCTTGCTTTGATGGTGCAGATTGTCATAGGTTGGCTTGTCCATCTTTTGATGTTACTCGTCCATGTTAGTCTTGGTCTGCATCTGCCTCTTTTACCTTGTATTTTCCCTTCCAATATTACTTTTATTAGGTTGTTGTATCTTTTAACATGCCCTAAAAATTTCATTTACAAACACCAATATTTTTATAAGTACTTGGAGCATGCAGCTACAAGCAGCAAAAATGAATGCATAAATAATAATCAAGAGATTTGAATTAGTCTGATGATACGAGGGACAGATATTTAACACTTAAATGCAAGCAAATGAAAGTAAATTTGTTTTCTAAAATTTGTACAGATTTCATTTAGTGTTGTGATCTCATTTTACTGTAAAAGAAAACTTTTCTGAAGGAATTTGGTAAGGATTGGAGATTCATGTACTTTTAGGGTCCAATTTAGAAGGAAAATAATTTGTAAAGCAAAAACCTTCTTAGTGTGTTATTAGAGACAACTTAGAAATTAAACTTAGCTACTTCTTTTTATAGAAAACAAAAGCAATTTAAGCAAATAATGTTATAGGTTTCTTGAATTCACTGTAAAGTTGATGGTGATGATAATTCAACTTTATCTTTATGCAAATACAGTCAATCAGTACATTTTTTAAAACTAATGAAGATATTAATTTTGTTTATCTAACACTTTAACAGATCAACACTACAACTGGAGAGATCAGCGTTGGAGTTGGGGCAAATTTGGACAGAGAAACAACAGAGAAGAATGGGTTTGCATTAACTGTTCTTGCTATAGACAGGGGTTCTCCTGCTCTCACTGGTTCTACCACAGTTTTCATTAAAGTCCTAGATGTCAATGACTCACCACCAGAAATTACACCAATAGATGGTGTGTTCATAGTGAAGGAAAATGCTCTTTTAGGCTCAACGGTAAAGATTGCCTCACTTTTATATTATTATATATACAATTTATTTTCCTTTATTTGTGTGCAGCATGTACATTTCCTGGGGTTAAACAAGGATGTATTTTATCGCCCTTGTTATTTGGAATTGTTAAGGACTTCGTAATGAAGAAATGCTGCACTGGTAATAAAGGCATCGAATGGATACAAGGAGACCATTTGGAGGACCTCGACTTTGCTGATGACATAGTTCTCATCAGCAGTCAGATAAAAATGATGCAGGAAAACACAAATGAACTATCATCAATAGCCAGCAAAATTGGGCTTGAGATCAATCATGAAAAGACTAAAGTCATGAAAAGTTTAATTCCAACAGATGACAAAATATACATGGAAAACAAACCAGTAGATGAGATCAATTACTTTATCTATCTTGGAAGTCACATTGATCGAGAAGGGGATACAAGTAAAGAAATTAGAATCAGAATGGCTAAAGCAGCAATGTCTTTCAGAAGCCTTGAAAAGTTGTGGAAATCAAAACTAATCAGCACAAACACAAAACTTAGGCTATTCAAATCAAATGTACTATCAACCCTTACGTATGCATGTGAAAGCTGGAAAACAACAAGAGATATAGAAACAAAGTTGAACGCATTCAAAAATAAATGTCTAAGGAAAATACTTGGTATAGCGTGGAACGAATTCAAAACAAACGAGGAAATTAGAGAAATCGCCAATCAACCACTAATATCTTCAGTAATAAAGAAAAGACGATGGTCATATGTTGGACATGTGATGATAATAACCGAATAGCAAAGCAAGCCCTCATGTGGGAAACAACAGGTAAGAGGAAAAGAGAAAGACCCAGAGAGACACTGAGAAGAACATTGATGAGAGAGGCAAGAGCAGCAGGATACGGCTCCCTCAGTGATATAGAGCTGCTTGCACAGAACAGAGACAGATGGCGAGATTTGATAAAATATCTTTAAAAGAAAACTGCTAGAACAAAAATTCAGATAGGAGAAGGTGTATCTTGGTCTACGCCCTATGGGCCGGCTACGGCTCGAAAGGTCAATAGATAGAGATAGATGTAGTAAAGTAAAGTACCCCCGTCACGCCAAGTGGTGTATAGGGAAATATGGTGTTAGTGACCCTATATTTTACAGACCTTCAGCAAATGATTTTTGGGGTAATGTGGTCAGTATTACGCCCGTGCTGCTTTACTTTCCCAGAAAAAAATCCGGTACCCATTTAAGGCTGGATGAACCTGGAAGCCGTCGGTTGGGATCGAACCCTACCCCTTGTCCGTGGTAGTCCAGTTCACTAACCACTGAGCTATCATGTCTCCCATAGAGATAGATGTACATTTCATTATTTTTTCATTTGTATGTGGAATTATGATAATTTTTTTCCTCTGTTTATGTGTAGAATATACAAACTGAGTAATTTACTTGGAACAAATAAATTATTACATTGCATATTTCATTGTCCATTAGATTGCAACCTTTAATGCGACTGATAAGGATGAGAATCACAACCTGATATTCACTCTGCTGTGGTCAGAATCACGCGCCTTTGATGAAAAGGAAAAAGATGTTAATGTTTCAAAGATTGAGGTAGTTTTATAGATTGATGTCTTATCATTTTATTGTTTAAAATTTAACCCATAATTATAATACCTATGTGTGGCTCACTTAAGGTAAAGGTAAAGTACGAGACTTGAACCGGCGTCTTAGCATGCGAGTTTCCACCCATATGTGCTCGGCAGCCTATCCAGAAATGTTCGGAGATTGCTGGATAGTGTCGCTTCAAGCATCGAAGCTCACGATGCGAGGCGACATTCCTTACCTTCCAGGGTAATACCCTGGTACCCATTTCATACTCACTTGTTTTCTAAACCTCAGTAAAAATTACTGCCACTTAAATGTAACGTTTCAATTTTGGAAAACCAAATTTTATTTTCTTTGAACTTTTACTACACTGGAGTGTGTTTACCTAGGACAAGGCATGGGGATCCGATGCAGTAATCATTTCTTTCTTTACGGTCTATTTTTAGCCAGAAATGCGACCACTTGGACTGCCTTCCCCTGGTTTCTGCTGTCTATTCATACAGTAGCCGTAAACCATCAGCTGGGATGATCGACACCTTCTTTGTGTTCGCTGACTCTCCCATGTTAAAAAAGTTTACGAGAGCAGTAAAAAAATACTGGGTTTTTTTTTCAGCAAATGTGTAGTTAACCAACTAGTTAATTTGTATCTCCTTCAAAGTAGTGTCTTAATCCTTATATATAAAACGCTAATGATAAAAGGATTAGTTTTATTATAATTTGAAATGTATCACATTGCTCCCCAATTATGTAGCTACACAGTCCTATTTTTTCACATAATCTCAGTGCAAATCTTTGACTTTATGCCATCTAGATGTCATAGCATGTATGCCCTTATGGTACCACTTTAAAGGATTATCTCTCAGCCATCACTACTGCATCAATAATTTCTTCTTTGTTGTTAACATCTCTTCCCACAGATTGCATCTTTTAGAGGGCTGAAAAGGGAAGTAGTTAGAAGGTACTGTAGGGAGGATGAGGAAATACAGTCCATTGAGGTTTTATGAGTTCTTCTTGGGTATTCAGACTTGTGTGTGACCTTGCATTGTCATGACCCACCTGGCACAGATTCTTGAATATCTTAATTGGTGAATAAATGTATTGGCACCACTCACAAAGATGTCAAGTTTAGCAGCATGTTCTTTTGTTGTCATTTGCTAATTGTCCCAAATAAAAGTTTTTGGCATATTGCATCTAGCCTTGCAGGTGTCACTGTAGTCTATCGCCACTTGGATTATGGTTGATTAGACAGACTGCTTCAACCTTCTTGCTTTGATGAAAACCAGTTTACTTAATGATTGAAAGTGCTTTTATCTACTGCCATCTTTCTATACACAATCTATATGTGTCTATGAATGTTTGAGACGTTTTCATTTTCTATACAAAAAAAATTCAATAACTTCTTTTTGTTTGTATTGTGCTTCATTCACATACTCCATTTGGAAGCTGACTGTATCACTCCCATCTATCGGAAGGTGATGAAATTACACAAGGTTGTGTTGGGAAAGTTTTAAAATGCTACAAATAAAATAATCTTTCCTTTAAAGTCAAATTAGCTGAGAAAAAAATGTGTTTCATTACTTATTGAACATACCTCATATTCATAATTCAGTATGTAATCAGGTTTTTTTTGTTTGTTTTTTGTTTTGTATATGTTTCCAACAGAAGGCTTGTACTGGACCACAACTTTGAGTTTTTTTGTGTTGTTTATTATCTGTGTAATGCTGCAACATACCATGTCTCTATCAAGTGTTGTGAATGCGACCTTCCACCGTCTAGACTTGATCTGCGCTTTATGTCACATTGGTGCTGTTCATGACCGTTGTTAGAATTCCTTGATGCAAGTTATTTCCATGTTACTCATTATTAATGTAAACTACTTCGTCAGCCGCAGTTTTATCTCTTTAGGAAATTTGCACTGTGTTTTGTTCGTCGTAGGCTGCTTTCACTAGAGTAATCAGAAATCTAAAGGGAGCAAAATTGTTGTGTGTACGACATTTTTGTGTGCTATGTCATCGTAATGGCTCATCGTACATCCCTAGACTGGCCGTACGATAATCTGACAACTAACTGTGTGTCTATATGTCAATTGGTGAATTGGAGTCAACAACGATGGCCTAACATCATCAAGCACTATACATTTTTTTTTAAAATACGACAATCATCATTTTCAAGAGGACGTGATCTTCCGGCATATGCTGGATAGGCGGCGGGAACAATTGAAGGCTATGTATGAAAAGTGTTCCTTGTTGCAGTTTCCTCATAATCCAAATCCGGCTTGTTGCAGGAGCTACTGAGTTAAGTGCTCTGTGCACACCGTGAGCTGTGTCTCATCTGTTTTGATATTCAAATTGTTTACGATGAAAGATGATATCGTATGACAGGGAACAGTTGGCTGTGTTCATTTTCTGCGCGGTTTCACCTTTATGTCTTTTGGCGTGTGCTGAGACTGCTACGATGGGGACTACAGTTACCTTTCTTTTTTTGGGAGATGAGATATTAATTCAGATGATTATGCTGGCATGGGCAGTTGAGCAATTATGGATTTTAATTCGTTTGCAGTGATACCGGGGCCTTCCATAACCAAATAACCATGTCTCTATTTTTTTCAATATCCTTATCATCAGCTTTACAGCAGCATCTCATTTTTATGCATACCCCTTTCAGTTTAACAGCAACTATATCAGAATATAGAGCCAATTTCACATGTGCTGTCTCCATAGACGGCTTAGAATAAGTGGTAGGATAAAGTAGTGGGTCTGAAGTTCTCATAAAAGTCAAAATTTCAAACATTCACATGCTGCCAAAGATTCAAGTGTGAAGTGCTTTTTTCTTTATGTCTGATCGATGAATACAGAAATAGCTGTAATGAAATGAGAATAGCAAATGTAAGTGGCCAGCCAACAGACAGAAGAAATACTTCAAAAGACTCAAAATATTTATAAGAAGCATCATTACTGATGTCATCTTCATTGAGTGCCGCCTCTGCATCAAAGGTTTGCTACCAAGGAGCACCACTCCATTATGTTTCTTGCTTTGATGGTGCAGGTTGTCATAGGCTGACTTGTCCATCTTTTGATGTTACTCGTCCACATTAGTCTTGGTCTGCCTCTGTCTCTTTTACCTTGTATTTTCCCTACCAATATTACTTTTAGTAGGTTGTTATTACTGATGTCACTTTCTGGAAAATGATTGTCTATAACTCCTCCCTATGATGTAACAACATCATTAAAGGCATGAACAAAATGTGCTGTCAAAAAAGATAGAATATACAATACCCATCTGACAAATCCTGATCATGCAGGTCCCATATAGGACAGCAGATTATGTGCAAGAAGTCGACTACAGACACCTCTCACATACAAGAGAGGTGCAATCTTGTAGGTCTGAGGTTGTTGTCATCGTCATTTGTGCAATGGATGGCTATTTTTATTATTATATGCATTATTTTTTTTATGTACACTATATGAATATAATTTAATGTGAATTTCATAAAATATGTTACTTTCAGAAATGGTTGGACATAGATGATGTAACAGGGATAATAACTGTCAAGACGACATTGGACAGAGAATTAGTGGAACAGATAGTCCTCAAAGTTGTAGTCGCTGATAAAAATGCCTCATATGTTCAAGAAGCTACAGGTTGGATATTAACAGATGGTTATATGTATAAATGGGCTATAGTTTTCAGTATTATGTCAGTCAAAAGAAAAACCATTAGGGCATTATTAAAAATGTAATGCTGATTCCCAAAATATTTTAAAATACTTATTAAATGTTTTTTTAAGTGATTTTGAAAATGTATACATTTTTAGGAAAATTAACACCATTCCTTCAAATATTACTTTATTTTGTTTTAATAACTTTGTTTTTTGTACTTAACATTTGTGTTTTAGAGGAAAGAGTCTTCATTTAAATTGTCAAAACACTACTGTTTAAAAAAGAATATTTTGATCCTGTTGTTATTCTGTTTGTATTGAACATGTACATTGTATACAAATGAAAACACAATTAGAGGCCACAGAGACAGGATTTCTCAAAAGAATGTTGAGAGTTCCCTGGACAGCTAAAAAGACCAATGAGGAAATTCTCAAAGAGGCCAACGCAAAAAGGGAACTTCTAAAAAACATCATGCAGAAACAATCTCCTAAAAAACATCATAAAGAAACAATCAACATTTTCCGGGCACATCATGAGAAGAGGAAAGTTGGAATACATGGTTACAACTGGCAAAATAAAAGGAAAGAGAGATTGCGGACGACAAAGAGAAAATAATGGATCATCATCATGTGCCATACCGGTTGGCGTAGGTGATCATGCCCCTCCACAATCTTCTATCTACAGTGCATCGTAAAAGAAATAAAAAAAGGAATGGCAAACTACCTTCTTAAATTGCCTGGAATAATCATGACAAATCACAACCTTCTATTTAAATACTGGATAGCTTCGTCAAATTGCTACAAAATTCATTTCTTCTCCGGTTTTTACCGTCGTGACTGGGGAAATGTCCCTGTCTATCAGCTTAACATCAAAGAAATCTTCAAAAAACACAGGATAGACAAGTGAACAATGCTGTGAGGGTCCTGAACATCACTCTTGATTCTTTGACTGCTGACAGCCGTCTTGATTGATACAGTAATTTTTCCTGTAGACACAGCTCGATGTGTTTGAATTTTTGGCCATAAAATGAATCTAAGCTAGGAAATGGTTTCAGCATCTGTGTCTGTGCTTCTTCTTGGATAAACACAAAGCATTCTAGCCCAGTTTCAAAGGAAATACTATTTTTAGAAATCAAAATTACAATTAAGGGGTAGTCATTTTTACTGTGGTATTGTAAAAATATGATTTCCAGAAAGATATTGTAATCTAGGATTAAATCTTACAGTACTAAATTATACCATTTGAAGATGTGGAAGTTGGTGCCAGGCATCATTGTTATTATCTTCCTTTACTTTGTGAGTCAACTACCTATTTTTAGTAGCTAAATTTACAAATCCATTTGAGAGTGAACCTGTGGTATTTAAGTTGTGAAGAAAATTGCACGGTCATTACAAATCAACAGAATTAAGAGTTTCTGTACTATGATTTATGTCAATATTTCAGCAACTGTGACAGTGAGTTTACTGGATGTAAATGATAATCCACCCATAATAACCAGCAGTGGAAGTGAGTTCCATCTGAATGTATCGGAGGGTACAAAGCTTGGTACAGAGATCACCACACTAACAGCTACTGATGCAGACAAAAATCAAATTATCAAGTTTACATTGCCAGATACTAATAGCAGTTTCAAGATCACAGATCAAGGTAATGTATATTATACATCTGAACGCTTGCTCTTTCAGCGTACCTTAGTTTTATGCAGTCAAATATGGAACTCTGTCATGCAAAATCTGACCGGAATATTTATTTAGCCTGCCCCTGCCAGAAAAATTACACCACAACTATATATTTTATATTACTGTCCACTTAATTCACGACATTTAATCTATCATATTAACATTGAACAGCTTTATTTGTTTATACAGCAATACAATTTTATAATTTCTGTGAGTAAAAGTGAAAGTCATAATTTTTTGGAGCGCTTCAATTTTGTTAAATTTGTATTTGGAGCAGGTCTATGTCTTCGTGCACACGGTGCCGTTAAAAGTGAAAGTTGTAAACACTGGGCTATATGGCAGTAATTGTTATTTTAGCAAAATTTTGACATGAACTGAAACAACAGACACAGCAATGTCTGAGGCATTATATAAACAATAACTATTTTTATAGCGGGAAGGCTGGAAAAGTTCATAAAAGCTGGGTAGATAGCAATACTGTAAATAGGTTAGAAATAACTGCCTTTTCAACAGGAGAAGGGTCTCATTTGCATCATTGTGTCCTAAGTTGTTTCAGCTAAAGAATGTGTCCCAAACAGGTGTGATTACAAAGCTTACAGCTTGCTAGAAATAGCATTCTTGCAAATAGGAATTGATATACTGCTGTTTATTTTAAACATTATTAACCAGTAATATTCTCAGCCAAGTTAATTAGCTAAGTTTTTGGTTTCTCCACAGAATTTGGTTTTTCTTAATGTGAATTATTTATCATAGCTGTTTGTCACTGATATTTTAGTTACCTTGCTCAGTTTAGGAATTAATAATCTCTATATGATTCTCCTTCATCTTATTTTGTTTTTAATTAAGATAATTTTGTCGAAAAAAGCATTTGAGTTTTACTAAATTAATTTGCATTGTTTCCAGTATACAGTTCTGATGATATATAAAATCTTAACATTTCACAATATTGTTTAAATTTAGTTAAAAATCTATTTTTTTTTTTATGCAATATCTTTTTTCATTACAAACAAATTTTTTTCCCATAGATTATATTGTTGTGAGTATCACCAAGTGATCTCAAAAACCAAAATGTTTAGAATATTGTTAAGTGATATAGGAAAGAATTATATTGCGAATTTAAAGATTCATAGAAACTTACAAGTGTGACAAACAATTGGGGAAGTGAGGGAGAGAATGATTAAGGAGTTTGATTATTTATTGTCAATTGCAGAGGGAGAATGGGACAAATATAAGAACAAATACTATAGAGGGATAATAATTGAAAGATGAAAGGCAACATTAGTGGTCCTCCAGAACTATATTTCATTGGGAGCCATTTCCTGGAAATAGAAACTAGATCACCATTCTGATAAAAATATGTCCTAGAAGATGAAATAACAATTGTAAAGAAATTCCAGAAGGCATGATGAGGAATCTTCCAACATTATAAGAAAAATGGAAACCTGCTATCCAAGTCTGATGCTGTGAAGAATCTCTCATCTTTGTAAAGAGAATGTTGATATGTCACACATTGCAAACATTGTAAAGAATTTTTGCCATCATTATAAGAATGAGAAAATTGCCAGTCAAAAAGATGTGAAATCTCTCTTGTCATCATCTAGAAAAGATAAAGCTCTCACACAAGGCAGATGTCCTGAATCAGTTGTATCATCACTGTTGCTTGATGTTTCAGACAGTGATAGTTTTTATTGACTACAAACACTCACCAGCAAATTAGCTAAATCTTAGCCTGGTTACGTAGCGTACAAAGCTAGACTGTCTTGCCTTGATTTCTTACTTACTACTGGATTTACTGGACCAAAACTACAACTATAATCTTAATTCCTAAACTCTCTGAATCACTCCAAAAAACAAACCCAGTTTATTGAGTGCTGTAACGTTTTGGTGCGGTGATCAAAGTAGAAGTAGTTGGCTGGCCATTATTTGTGAGAAATAAGCACAGAATTTAAATTGAACAAATCACTGAAAGCAGGAACTACATCAGTAACTGATCCAAAGCACTCATGAGACCTATTCTAGGTATTGCAGTCAAGTCTTAGTTAATATAAAATCCAAAAATAAACAAAAATTCAGTAGAACTAATAAAATGGATATGGGCTGGTAAGGTTTCATTGATGATCCAGTATATCAGATAATAGTCCAGAATTAGTTAAAGAAGAGATAATATTATTTAATTATAATTTAGTTGAGTGATTAGTTTGTTACACCATCAAATTGTCAGGGAAAACTATAAAAACAAACTAAATGAGAGTGTATGTATAACATAATTTTATTTTGAACACCCTTGTATACAATGACTTGTTATTCTGGTAAGAAAAACACTGGCTAATTATTATCTATAACTATTATTTATAATTATAAATGATAATTATCAAACTTTACAGAATCATTTAATGAAAGATGTTTCTTTATTTCCACAGGCAAACTAACACTATTTAAACAACTTGATAGAGAGACTATGCCCCACCTAAGATTTCATGTAGTTGCAACTGACAATGGAAACCCACCATTGTCATCAAACACTACTGTGATCATTGATGTGCTGGATATCAATGATAATGATCCTTACTTTCTTACCAATGAGAGTGTATTCAGAGTTCTAGAAGATTCAGATAATACAACTCTTGTTGCCAATTTGATTGCCAAGGATGATGATGCTGGTGATAATGGAAATGTCACATTTGAGTTTAAGGAGTACAGTCCCTTTAGAATTGATCCAATTACAGTGAGTCATTAGTTAAATTATTTATTTTTTAGTATAATAAATAAGCATTAATTCTTGTCATATATGATTGTCCAAAGAGAAATATTTAATGATGTGGTTCGATTTCAGGTTATAAGTGTAAGCTGACTGTAAGTCCGGAAATGATTACCATATCCGATCCCTGTGTGTTGTCTTGGGTGAAAACACAGCTGTGCTACCAAAAGTTCAAAGAAAATTACATTTTTCTAACTCAAAATGTAACACTTAAGTGGTCGTAATTTTGACTACCATATCGTAAAAATATGACTTGCGGATAGGTTCCTCAATCTAGGATTAATAATGTAAGATTTGTGTCCATCAGAAATTTGTTTCTTTTTCCTGATTCTATACTCGATAAGGCTGGAGACAGATAACTCTAAATGTATTAGATTTGAGCATGTTATTTGGAATTGTGGAATCACTTTTTAAAGTGTTACCCATTCTTGCAAGGTTAAACATTCTTATCCACTTAGGTCTTCAACAAACTTTCCAATCTCTTGATTGGTGCCATTCTCTAAAGATCTCTCCATGTTTTCCTCGTCATTTTCATCTCTACTTCCACCTATCTTCTCCATTTATATTTTGGCTGTGTCTTTTATCTCTTGCTTTGAGGATTCCAAAAAATGCTTATCTATATTTATTAGTACTTGATAAATGTTTTATAGTTCAGTATTATCTAATATATAATAATAATATTTATGAATCTCTATTAGACTTATGAATTATTATACTCTATTAGATCTATGTATATTGTTACTAGGATAAATGCTATATTGTTCAATATTATTTAATTTAATATTTATATAGCAAGAAAGTTTTCTCAATATTTATATAGATTAGAGATAATATCTAAATTAAATATTACATTGCTAAACAATATTTATTTTAATTTTTAATTTTATTTACATAACATTAACTCAATATTTCTTTTTCATTCCTTCCTCATTTGCCTTACAGAGTTGAGGAGATCTCAATATTTATATAGCAAATTATGTATTTTTACATTTATTTTGTTCCTATTTTTATTTATTCATCAATTTTTTTTATATTTTCAATGTTCACTTCATAAGATTGTTCAGCAATATTTATCAGAACATTTAAATTTTAAAATATTTAAGGTTTTTTTTTATTAGTTTAGCTATACTATTGACATTAAAGATTGTATTTCAAAGGTAATTTAATAGCAGTCAGCATGAATTTAAAGTACTTAAAATCCATAGCAAAGAACAATTGTACTTCTAGCATATTCATAATTTACTACAGAAATCCTATAAAGACTGCTCTGGGGAGCAATATGTCTTAGTATGGAAATACAACAACTGAAATTATGACCCGTAGGGTAAGGTAAGGTAAAGTACGAGATTTGAATCAGCGTCTTAGCACATGAGTTTTCACCCATATGTGTTCAGCCGCCTATCCAGATGAGCTCGGAGACTACTGGACAGTGTTGCTTCAAGCATCAAAACTCATGATGCAAGGTGTTATTCCTCACATTCTCAGAGTACTACCCTGGTACCCATTTCTGCCAGTGGCTGGGTCGACCGCAGGGGTATTTTTTTTTTTCAACCATGAGTACAATTCACACTGCTTCCAGCGGGAATTGAACACGGGTTGCCCAAACGTTGGTAACCCAGTCAGGTAGTTTTTCCAACTAGGCTACCGAGGTCCCCTAATGACCCGTATCACAGTGACATCAGTTACCTTTAATGAGCTGAAAATTCTGACTGTTCAACTCTTGTGTTATATCAGTGCTAACATCTGAATGAGAGAGGTGGAAATCCCAAGTTCCAGAAAAGGAACTAATTACCTTTGAAATTAAAACTTCTAAAAACTCTGAAACATTTATTGGAGCGATTTTATTCCAAATAAAACTATAAGGAAACAACCACCAAGAATATGTGTTAATCAATATAAGGATCATCATCATCATCAAGCACCAAGCCTGCTGGCGTAGGTGATCATGTCTCTCCACAACTTTCGATCATGACGGTTATTTATCATTTCTGTTGATGACCTTCTGCCAAGCCATTCTCTTAAGCTGTCTGATATCTTTTCTCTTTGCTTCTCTCTATCTCTTCGTCCTTCAATTTTCCCAGTTGCAATTTTCCCAGTTGTTACAATAATTTCCAGCTGTTCTCTTCTCATTTCATGACCAAAAAATGATGATTGTTTCTTCCTAATATTGGATTTTAGCTGTCTTTTTGCTTTGACCTCTTTCAGAACGTTTTAATTACTCTTCTTAGTTGTCCATGGTATTCTCAACATTCTTCTGTAAAACTACATTTCTACAACCTCCAGTGATTTTCTTGTCTGTTGTCCTATTGTCCATGATTCACATCCATATGTTAAAACTGGCTCTACATAACATTTAAAAACTATATTTTGTTTCTATTGTCAAAAATGGATTGCATAGTATCTTCCTCATTTTTTGGAAAGCTGCTTTTGCCTGAGCCATTCTGCATCTCATCTCGGTTGTACACCGACCGTCTGAGGAATATAAGGATAAGACACTGAAACACATTTTATCATGTGCTCAGAGTGGATTAAAGAAGACTGTCACACTAGTCCTTGACACCAGGACACCAGGTGGAGGAAGAAAATAACAAAGACCAAAAGAAACTCTAGGTAGAACAATTTTTAAAAAATGGCTCATATATGGGCTTTGAATCAAACTATGACCCATTAGTAAGTCATGAGACATGGAGAGCTATGATTTCTTCTCAGTGTGCCATCTTCAGTCCCAGAGGAACTAAACAATAATGTATGTATGTATGTATACATATTGTCATTTATATTGTTACTGATACAATTATATCTGAATAATTGTTACTGATCATTTGCATCTGAAAAAAGTCTATGTGCATTTTTGTGTGTGTATTATTTAGTATGTTTAGTGATTATAACAATACTGGTTTTTTTTAATCTGTACAGTTATAATGCATTTTAAAAAAATCAAATTAATTGTGACATTTTGATAGATTTACATTTCCACTCCAGTGTTAATCCATTCTGTTTCTTTAAATATAGTTTAACATATAGAGTCAAGATGCTGGACAGCACATGGGCTGATAGTGATCAGTGACTTATAGCTGAATACTTGTGCCAGAATCAATGACAACATGTGATCAAAATCTTACTCTGTTTCCTTGTGGTGGCTCTGATAACAGACTAACCAGTCTAATTTATTATGAATAGAGAGAAATCACCTGGTACTCAAAAATTACATAGTAAAGACATATCTATTAGGCTGGAAAGTGCAGATATCACAGCTTACTGTAGAACACAACACATCTATACCCATTTGATATAATTTTAAAGGCAAACAATGAATAACAGATAGTCTTCTGGCAAATACAGAAGAAGAAAAAAAGAAAAGTTTCAAATATGATCACCTTTACAATTACCTCTCCTGTTTCTGGAAGTCACAACAAAATCACTTACCAACTTAAATTGTTCAATTTGCATAAAAATATGAATGTCCTTTATTTAACAGATGAACAACTTGTCTATTTTGTTAGGGAGATATTTTTGTGTCTGAACCAATTGACAGAGAGACAACAGGCAGCTATACCCTTACTGTCATTGCTGCTGATAATCCTGTGTTGGAAGCCAGGAGACGAACTTTAAAAACAATCACAATCACAGTTGAAGACGTAAATGATAATAGTCCACAATTTAGAAGTAAGGAACTGTTTCTTTAGCTTTTACTTATTGTGCTAATATAAATAATGAACAAGTATTGTTGATTTAGTAATGAAAGAGATACATCAGTATATTGTAATTTCACTCACCATTGTTTGATGTGTGTTATTAGAGTGCTGGTTCACTATCTGTGTTTTATATTATTTCTGTTTGTTAAACTTGAGAGGAGTTTCTCATTATTCATCTACTTTATGTCATGCTAGTTGCAATAGACAATGTCTATAACTCTCTTTTTTCACATGTCTATCAGTTCTCTTACTAATTTCTTTTTCATCATGCAAGCATAAATAATTTTAAGTTGTTCTGTAACTACTTTTTAGCATTAGCATCATCACTGATGATAAATACAAGATCTTTCAGATTTTTCTTTTGAAATTTGTCAGGCACCAATGCTAATTTCAGTGATATACTGCTCAGAGGGCTGCATATCTTTTATTGTGTGAAAGATTTTATTCCACAGAGCTGTAATTGCTGGTCAGTGTTTCACTCAAATATTTGAGTTTGGAGAGTTTTTTTTTTCTATATTCTCTAGAGACCTATCATAGAGACAGAAATTATTCATTCCAAATTTTAATTTTTGAAACATGTTCATTCATTGTTCCTTGCTGTTGGAGTTGTGTCAGGCAAATCAATAATTGCTCATTTGCTTCCTGTGAAATATGTGCACTGATGGTTCCAGTAGCTCACTGGTTGTGCACATTCCTAGCTCAGACTTGAAGGTGGTCATTCCTGCTTGTTTGATGTTGTATTCCAGACTGTTGCAGTGCATTCTCACTGATAGTCTTATCAATATTCAAAGTACCATCATTTTAATCAATGTGTATGTAAAATTGCTGTCATTGTGTTTCTACGGTTATCACAAGGATTTAGAAGATAAAAGACTCATCAAAAAGGATGGAAAACCCTGTGGATCAGTGGGCCTGACTTGTTCATTCTGTGACCCCGTGTGTTTGTCAAACATTGGTAGAATTAGCCATGAGAGAAGCTGTTTGACAAAAACAAAACCTCAAATAAATACACAATAGCCTCTACTAGACCATGTGACAAGATGAAAAGGGCCATATATATAACAAGGACACATACAGAGTGAACTTTAGAGCTTGAAAGGAAAGATATCTTGCAGTCTCTCTATGTTCATTTATGGGATAGTGACGCTGTGATCAATAAGGATGCATGTTTGAGACTCATAAGAATTGAGTGTTTAGATCAGTTTAGTTTAGTCAACAGCTCAACCTTATTGTGCATCAGGCAAGTTCATAAGTGGTTCAGATCTCCTGCTAAGTAGATCTCAACATGCTCAACTGAGTTGAGAACAGCTCAACTTGCAGCTACTAATGACACCAGTACTGTGTTGGTTTGCAAGCCTTCTTTGGCTTCCTGCACCCTGCATATCATCTCCCACTTTGACATGATATTGGTGCAGTCTGTTCATGGTAGCTTGCAGATTCTGTAGTCCTTTTTTTTTAGGCTAGTCTTTTGTCCAGCATGCATGCAGTGCAGTCCATTGTACTTCCAAGCCTCATAGTCAAAAGTAGCAAGCTTGTCAACATGCTCATTACCTCTTACACCCTTATGCTTTGGCACAAAAATGAAGCAGCCTTTTATCAGATTTGACCTCCTGAAAGGGGACCTTTACTGTCAAGCTATGCTAGTTGCAAACTTCTTGAGCATACTCATTGAACCACTAAGTACACACTCATATAAGTCTGTGTCTCAAGGCATGCTATTGCTTTAGTAACAGAATTGAGAGTCAAGCTAGGTAGATACAAGTGAGGTAAAATAATTGAACAGATAGATCAGGAGTGTGTATAATAAGTATGCTACAGAAACTATCAACATTTACTTAATGTTTGAAGGGATTGAGCACCCATGGGTGTGCCATGATTGCAGTGATTCTTTCAAATTCATGCAGTAAGATCACTCATATTCACTGTCTGTGAGAAATTTTGTAATGAATGTGTTTATAAAAATAACATGTATTCACTGTGTCTTTATAATGACTTTATAATTATTTCATTTATCCAGAAACTGACTATCAAGGAAGTATTCCAGAGACAGCAACTATTGGTGATGTAGTGCCCATGATGTCTGGCAAGATTTCAGCTACTGATGCGGATGAGGGAAATAATAGTCTCATTACTTTCTCCTTGCAAGTTAGTTCCAGAAACATGTTTCTGATGCCACAGTAATAGATAATCTGCTTTCCACTCTATATTCCACTGAACATTTTTTTTCTTTCCTCTCAGAATCTAAAAAGTCATTCAATAAATAGCTGTTGAGAGGCTCACCTGTGTAAAGGTTCAGAATAGAGTCAGTGAGAATGGTCGACTAAAAATGAGAGTTCATCTTTAATCAAAGCAGTTGTTGGTAACATTGTACAAAGTGGCATAAGTATTTGCATAATTGTGCAAGTAGTCTACTTTGTAATTGATAAGAAATACGCTTCATTCCTTGCTTTGAAAAAAACATTTAGTTTGTTGTGCCACAATTGACACCATGACTGGCTATAATAGCACTTTTTTGTTTAATATGCATGATTTCATCAGGTCATTTATTTAACATAATGAAGATGCCAGCGCCATCATAACCAGTTGTTTAGTTGTTAAAATGTATGTTAGGAAATATATTGAACCATTCTTACCAATAAACCCACAATTTTAATAGCAATTCATCACAGAGTTCCCCAAGTTTGATCAACACTGTACATCTCTGTTCCATTGTTCTTTGTTAGGTTACCTTATGTTCTGCATCTATTTTATCTTTACCATGTGTCCACAGCATGACAGCTATTGCAATTATTTCTTTATCCTTTCTAAGCATGTGATGATTTCAGCTCTAAATTAGCACACCTGAAACTAAAGAAGGAACAAGCAGAATTTATGAAAAACATGTTATTTTGATAATATTTTTGGCACATGAAATTATAATAGAGCAGTGTTCAAAATAGCATAGAGAATTTACATAAATTGTATTTATTTTGAAAAGGTTTTGATATCACACACAGAGAAAACCTATAGAGAATACTTAGAGCTTGTGGAATTCCAAACAAAATAGGAGCAGTCATAGGAAACCTGTATGCCAGCTCACATCCAGCATTAACCATTGTCATACATATTTCATAGTAAAATCAATAAAATGACACGAAGGCCCCCTTCCCATCCATTCTTTTCTTGACTGTGACTGTAGTAGACTTGGTAGTGAGACAGACTACTGAAGATGTTACCAGAGGAATACAGTGGACAATGTTTTGAGTACTGCAAGACTTAGAATATTCTGATGACTGTACACTATAATCCTGCCAACACACAACTTTATATTGCTTAAATACAGTAAACAAGTTGGATTAAATATAAACATTTAAAAAAATAGAAGTCATGATTTGATTCTAAATTTAAAGAACCTAAAACCAGTCAAAATAGAAAACCAGGAACTTTTAACTGCAAACACTTTCACCTGAGTAGTTGATACTTGTAGCACCAGATGGGGGAGACAGCAAATATATCAACAAACAGATAAACAAAGCCAGAATAGCTTTAGTCAATCTAATCAGTCTGGAGATCCATCCAGCATAAAACAAACACAAAACTTGGGATATATATGGAAGTTGTGTGCTTGCAGTGCTTCTATGTGGATGTGAATTTTGGAGAACAGAAAAGGAAATATTGAGACTATCATTGTTTCACACAACCTGCCTGAGGAAAATTCTCTGAATGTTTTGGCCAAGGTCCGTAGCCAAAAAGTGGTTAAAAGGTGCAACCTAGAGAAGATGTACAATATGATGATAACAGGCTGAGAATGAAGTTAATTAGGTCATTACTGAGAAGTAATTGTTATTCAGCACTTGGTGAAATAGACTTAGATATCAATGAAATGTGGGACTCACAGAGCAAAATACTAATGACAGCAGCAGAAGCAAGTGCTGGACTGAAGAAAATGGAAAAACGAGCTTGGATCTCAGACACCACATGGAAATACATCAAAGAAAGAAGAGAAGCGAAGAGAGCCATGACTAATGTAAAGACAGATCTTGGAAAGGTTCTGGCAAAAGCAACATACAAAGAATTAGACAACAAAGTGAAAAGTTCGGCAAGAAGAGATACAAGAGCTTATATAGACAACTTGGCAGAGAAAGCAGAGACAGCTGCAATTACAGGAGACAGCAGAACTCTTTATACTGTACAAAAGATGCTGACAAACACCTATACATCCAGTGGAACACCAATTCTAGACAAATCTGGATTAATGCTAACAACAAGCGCAGACATAAAAGCCCGTTGGGCGGAACACTTCAAAGAAATTCTTAACCGTCCACTACCTCACAGTTTAATAGATTTTGAAGCTGAAACACCAGCAGCAGAATTAGATGTAAATTTAGATGACTTCACCTTGAGTGAAATAGAAACCACCTTAAAGCTAATGACCAATAACAAGGCTGCTGGAGAGGATAAGTTAACAGCTGAGATCCTCAAGGCAATTGATAGCCATAATTTAATACATCTCCAAAAAATGTTCAACATCATTTGGAAAACAGAGAAGACGCCTCATAAATGGAAAAAAGGAATCATTGTTAAGATCCCAAAAAAGGGCAATCTTAGAGATTGTAACAATTGGAGAGGCGTGACACTTTTGTCAGTTGCCTCAAAATTATTCTGTAAAATCATCCTAAATAGAATAAAGGATTCAATAGATACAGTAATGCGTGAAGAACAGGCTGGGTTTAGAAAAGGGAGAAGCTGTCTTGACCACATTTTCACTCTACGACTTATATTGGAGGAACACATTGAAAAGCAAAAACCTTTTGTACTTAACTTCATCGACTTCAAAAAAGCATTTGATAGTATTCATAGAGATTCTTTGTGGAAAATTCTGAAGCAATATGGCTTACCATCAAAAATCATAAATATTATCAAAGACATGTATGATGGTTACACATGTGCAGTTCGAACAGAGGAAGGACTGAGCGAATGTTTCCCAATAGAAACTGGGGTTAAACAAGGATGTATTTTATCGCCCTTGTTATTTGGAATTGTTATGGACTTCATAATGAAGAAATGCTGCACTGGTAATAAAGGCATCGAATGGATACAAGGAGACCATTTGGAGGACCTGGACTTTGCTGATGACATAGTTCTCATCAGCAATCAGATAAAAACGATGCAGGAAAACACAAATGAACTATCATCAATAGCCAGCAAAATTGGGCTTGAGGTCAATCATGAAAAGACTAAAGTCATGAAAAGTTTAATTCCAACAAGTGACAAAATATACATGGAAAACAAACCAGTAGAAGAGATCGATCACTTCATCTATCTTGGAAGTCACATTGATCGAGAAGGGGATACGAGCAAAGAAATTAGAATCAGACTGGCTAAAGCAGCAATGTCTTTCAGAAGCCTTGAAAAGTTGTGGAAATCAAAACTCATTAGCACAAACACAAAACTTAGGCTATTCAAATCAAATGTACTATCAACCCTTACGTATGCGTGTGAAAGCTGGAAAACAACAAGAGATATAGAAACAAAGTTGAACGCATTCGAAAATAAATGTCTAAGGAAAATACTTGGTATAGAATGGAACGAATTCAAAACAAACGAGGAAATTAGAGAAATCGCCAATCAACCACTAATATCTTCAGTAATAAAGAAAAGACGATGGTCATACGTTGGACATGTGATGAGAAGAGATAATAATCGAATAGCAAAGCAAGCCCTCATATGGGAAACAACAGGTAAAAGAAAAAGAGGAAGACCCAGGGAGACACTTAGAAGAACATTGATGAGAGAGGCAAGAGCAGCAGGAATCGGCTCCCTCAATGAGATAGAACTGCTTGCACAGAACAGAGACAGATGGCGAGATTTGATAAAATATCTTTAAAAGAAAACTGCTAGAACAAAAATTCATATAGGAGAAGGTGTATCTTGGTCTACGCCCTATGGGCCGGTTACGGCTCGAAAGGTCAATAGATAGATAGATAGACTGAGAAGAGATCCAGAAATAACCACAAGAGCTGCTTCCAATTGAACTATCTATCTCTATCTATTGTCCTTTCGAGCCGAAGACGGCACATAGGGCAGAACCACAATCTCAAAAACAGATACCTTGCGTGTCAAAGTGGCACATATTGCAGAGATCACTGCTCTAAAATATATGGCGCTGTTTCCATAACAATACTTTTTACAATGACAGCTTGTCAAGCCATCGATCAACCTCCTTAGTCGCCTCTTACGACATGCCTGGAAGGTAACAGAGTCACTATTCTTTACTTCCCTCATAATGAGGCCCCGGTAACACACAGAATTGAACTAGAAGGTAGGTAAAGGAGAGACAAACCAAAAATAGTCAAGGAGTCACCGTGGGGAACCCTGCAAGGATGGTCCCAGACTGAACAAAATTGTGGAACTTAATTGTTGCTCAATTATTATTGAATTACAGTAGGTTTCACTACTCAGAAGGTATCCAGCCTGCCAAAGATAGTGTGTCACAGGTTTAGGGGAAAAATAATGACAGAAGATATATAGTAGTACTGACCATGCGACCAGCTCATTGTGTGTCATGATGTTATTCTTAGCCGTCCATCATGAAACAGGACAAAGAGTCCAAGACTTGAGCGCTAAAGAAAAAGAACTATTAAAAAAATTAGTGATGATACCCTACTCCACTTTGGTGCATGTCTCAAGCAGAGCAGCCTATATTACATTGCTAATTGTTGTAATAGTTTCCTATGTGTTACCGGGGCCTCATGAGGGAAGTAAAGAATAGTGACACTGTGATCTTCCAGGCATGTCGTAAGAGGTGACTAAGGAGGTTGATCGATGGCTTGACAAGCTGTCATTGTAAAAAGTATTGTTATGGAAACAGCACCATATATTTTAGAGCAGTGATCTCTGCAATATGTGCCACTTTGGCACACAAGGTTTCTGTTTTTGAGAATGTGGTTCTGCCCTATGTGTGATCTTCGGCTCGAAAGGACAATAGATAGAATAGTTGTGACAGTGTGTTATCTGTTTTTCTCTGTTCTGTCACCTGTTGCAGACCTTCGGAACATGATTTTTGGGTAATGTGGTCAGTATTATGCCCGTGCCACTTTACTTTCCCAGAAAAAAATCCGGTACCCATTAAAGGCTGGGTGAACCCGGAAGCCATCGGTTGGGATTGAACCCTACCTCTTGTCCTTTGTAGTCCAGTTCACTAACCACTGAGCTATCGTGGCTCCCTATAGTATTAAGGTGCAGATTATAAAAATGTTTTATAAAGACAAACAAGCAGCTGTATGCATTGAAATGATCACACTTTTTTTTTATCAGCCAAGTAGTTAAACAGGGGTGGATCTTATAACTTCATCTTTTCAACATATTTTCACAAAATATGTTCAACATTAGAAAATTGAAGAATAGTATGATGCTTTTACAGTTAGATGTCATGTACTACCAGAAATTCAATATCCTAACTGATACAGCACTTGTATCCATCTCACTAGGTAACATTGAGAAATTGGTAACATTATTTTAAAGTAATAGTAACTACACCTGTGTCATGGCAACAAAAATAAACATTTTTGCAACAAATCTCTCTCTCTCTCTCTCTCTCTCTCTCTCTCTCTCTCTCTCTCTCTCTCTCTCTCTCTCTCTCTCTCTCTCTCTCAGCGATCAAGTCTCAATCAGAGTAGGATTCCAGACTCTCTTATGAAGTCAGCTGTCAGTTTAAGTGATTCGATTGCCCCATATAGTTTCTTTTCCAGGGAGGTGGGTGTGGACCACATTGTCCTTCTCAGGTCTGTGTACTGGGGCAATCCTGTAGAACATGCAACAAATAAAACAGATATAACTATTTATTAATGTGCAAAATCAGGTAAAAGTATACAGTTTTGAATATCAGTGTTTACAAACAATATCAAGTCTACCATTGAGATCAAGAGTCTGAACATAGCTGTGAATAAATTAAAACAACAGTAAAAGATAATACAAGAAACTGATATAGCAACAAAACTTACATTAGAGCTTGTATTTTTCCCATATCAACATGTGGCTGTAAAACAGGGACTATTAAAAGATCTGCTAAGAAATCCATAAATGCCATCAAATGCAAGTGCTACAGAATAATACTCAGAATAGCATGGAAATACCAGAATACCAGAGGAATAGTCAAACATGTTTATTTTGCAACAACTTAATATTCTAGAGTACCTGTTGCTAAAGGACATAAAAAATGGAAAATAAATTGTTTTGGTCATATAAAACAATGTGATGACCTAGAGAAGATCATTAAGGAGAGCATAGTGCCAGGTAGACATGAGAGAGAAAGACCATGTAGGTGTGTGCAAAATACTACAGGCAAGCTGGGAATGACTACTACAGATGCTGATATCTCTCATCATCATCATGTGCCATACCGGTTGGCGTTGGCGATAATGTCCTTCCACAATCTTCTATCCACAGTGCATCGTATGAGTTCTGTTGTTGACTGTTTTCCATGCTATGACACCAAGCTATCCAGTATTTTCTCTCTTTGTCGTCGATCTCGCTTTCCTTTTATTTTGCCAGTTGTAACCAAGTATTCCAACTTTCCTCTTCTCATGATGTGCCCAAAAAATGTTGATTGCTTCTTTCTGATGTTTTTTAAGAGCTCACTTTTTGTGTTGGCCTCTTTGAGAACTTTCTCATTGGTCTTTTTAGCTGTCCAGGGAACTTTCAACATTCTTCTGAGAAATCCCATCTCTGTGGCCTCTAATCGTCTTTTCATTTGTTTGTCTATCGTCCATGATTCCATAGGTCAGAATCGGTTCTATCTCTAGAGGAACATAAAATTTCAGAGTAGCTGTTATGGGGACTGGGTGGTCTAGAGGTAAAATGTTGACCTCTGGGCAGGAAGGTCCTGGGTTCAAATCGTGCACTAGATGATGGCAGTTTTTCACTTTGAATTCATGGTTTCTTCATTGCTTTACCTTTCTGTGATCTCTGGGTAGTGAGTTCCAATGTCTATCCCTCTTAGATAACAGTGAATAACAGGAAGTCCCTTGTGCACTCACAAACGTTATAGAATCATTAGCAGTTAAAAGTACAAAAGTGTAGGCTAAAAATGGGTACCACCCTGTAAAATTTGTTAAGCAAATCCACCCATGCTAAAGATAGATGTGTTAGACTTAAAGTTGCAAATATCATGCTACTCTGCCATAACTAATGATGTGCAAAACACTAACACCCACTAAATGAGTGAACGCTAAAAAGAAAAGAAGAGTAGCTGTTATATAAGCCAAAAATGACCACTGTCCTGATAAAATTAAGTTATTAAATCTATCCAAGTCAATGACAAGTGTGTCTGGTTGAAAGGCACAAATATCCACAGCTTGCTGTAAATTACCGACAGAGTACATCCATGCCCACTTAATGGATGGACAATGAAGAAGTTTAATAAATTCGACTTTAATTTTTGTACAGAAAGAGCTATGAAACATTAGTGGGATTCTAAGAAAGGAATACACAAGATGGATTACTCTAACGATGTCATTCCTGACATAATAGTATCAGTTATCACAAGTCTTCTAAACTAAATTCACTGCAGGTGTAGTGTAAGTTGCCAATCATTTGAAGTAAACTCATCAATGTTAATATGATGTGGGGGACAATTGTTTCTGCTAAATCAGTGATGAGATATACAGTACAGTAGAAAAATACTAGAAAAATACAATGAGCGATGGTTTTCACACTGAAAATTACTACCAGCCAATTAAAAATTGGTTTAGAAAAGGGAGAAGCTGTCTTGACCACATTTTCACTCTACGACTTATATTGGAGGAACACATTGAAAAGAAAAAACCTTTTGTACTTAACTTCATCGACTTCAAAAAAGCATTTGATAGTATTCATAGAGATTCTTTGTGGAAAATTCTGAAGCAATATGGTTTACCATCAAAAATCATAAATATTATCAAAGACATGTATGATGGTTACACATGTGCAGTTCGAACAGAGGAAGGACTGAGCGAATGTTTCCCAATAGAAACTGGGGTTAAACAAGGATGTATTTTATCGCCCTTGTTATTTGGAATTGTTATGGACTTCATAATGAAGAAATGCTGCACTGGTAATAAAGGCATCGAATGGATACAAGGAGACCATTTGGAGGACCTCGACTTTGCTGATGACATAGTTCTCATCAGCAGTCAGATAAAAACGATGCAGGAAAACACAAATGAACTATCATCAATAGCCAGCAAAATTGGGCTTGAGGTCAATCATGAAAAGACTAAAGTCATGAAAAGTTTAATTCCAACAAGTGACAAAATATACATGGAAAACAAACCAGTAGAAGAGATCGATCACTTTATCTATCTTGGAAGTCACATTGATCGAGAAGGGGATACGAGCAAAGAAATTAGAATCAGACTGGCTAAAGCAGCAATGTCTTTCAGAAGCCTTGAAAAGTTGTGGAAATCAAAACTCATTAGCACAAACACAAAACTTAGGCTATTCAAATCAAATGTACTATCAACCCTTACGTATGCGTGTGAAAGCTGGAAAACAACAAGAGATATAGAAACAAAGTTGAACGCATTCGAAAATAAATGTCTAAGGAAAATACTTGGTATAGAATGGAACGAATTCAAAACAAACGAGGAAATTAGAGAAATCGCCAATCAACCACTAATATCTTCAGTAATAAAGAAAAGACGATGGTCATACGTTGGACATGTGATGAGAAGAGATAATAATCGAATAGCAAAGCAAGCCCTCATATGGGAAACAACAGGTAAAAGAAAAAGAGGAAGACCCAAGGAGACACTGAGAAGAACATTGATGAGAGAGGCAAGAGCAGCAGGAATCGGCTCCCTCAATGAGATAGAACTGCTTGCACAGAACAGAGACAGATGGCGAGATTTGATAAAATATCTTTAAAAGAAAACTGCTAGAACAAAAATTCATATAGGAGAAGGTGTATCTTGGTCTACGCCCTATGGGCCGGTTACGGCTCGAAAGGTCAATAGAATTAAAAATTACTTTCACAGATTATATGAGTAAAGTGAATACATTGGATGTGGAGGTGAACATAAAAAAAGCATGAGATATTATCAGAAACCCTATACTAGTCAAGATAGAGAACCAGAAACTGTCAACAACAGATACATTCACATAGCAGGGAGCCATAATAACACAAGTTGCAGGTGTTTGTGGGTATATCATCAAAACCAGAATGGCTTTTGTCAGTCTAAACAACATCTGACAGTCAGCTAGAAATAATACAAAAATGAGTCTTTGTTTTTATATAACCATCAAGTACATAACAGCAATTATGTTCAATAAATTATCATTTAATGTTGAAGACATAATGATATTCTACATTTACACAATGATAAAGTCTTAATGAGCATTGTTTATATATTTTTTTTACAAATAAATATGCATTTTGACTTGAAAATTATAAGATTATTTCTCATTGTTAAAAAATGATCTTTACTTATCAAGGATTCAAACCACAGTTACTTCACTATAGATGATTCAACTGGAGAAGTGTGGGTAAACTGTAATATCACAGACATGCCTGACAGTTACAGGTACATTTATTTTCCTTTTAATTCTTGTTGATATCATACCAAGACATGCATCACTCACACCTGTCAACCAAAAACACATGTGTTTTTTTTTTTTTAATTATTTTTTTATAGGCAAGGATATTGATGGATAAAGAGGTGTACAATTTCATTTTTGTCGGGTGCAACATCAACAAAGATGGATAGATTTAATATTATTTTTAAGACCAGATTTACTTTTGCTACATATCTATACCAGAAAAACAAAGTTATTCTATTCATCATTTATGTAAAAGCATCTATGTTCAACAGTTCAGAAACTATGGCATGTGTACAGGAGTATCACATAAAGACCTAGGCCTCTTCAATAACAAATGTCAGTGCAGTATACTTTGCATCAGTCATTTTATTGGAAATAGCTAATACAAAGTTGTGAAAAAAAATATGAGGACAAAAACTAAATTGTGAGACTGATTATTATGATTATAGGTAAAACATGTAGTGTTTATAGAAGTCAACAGGAAAGAATAGTGTTTGAAGGTCAAAACACATTGAAGAACAATCAGTTGCAGTCACATGGGTGGAGCTCAAGAAGACTGCACAGAACATACATTTTTGTAGAGTGACTTATGTTACTTTAGGAATGAGATGAGGAGTGAGAGATGTCAAATACATTGGAGGTGAAAGTCATTCTTCAATATTTTAGTGCAAAACTTGATGAGCATATATGTCTTAAAGTCACTGAAAAAGAATGTATACCTTCAAGTCACTGTCAAATAATATATGTCTTAAATCCACTGACAAAGAATGTATGCCTTCAAGTCACTGTCAAAGAACATATTTTTTAAATCCACTGACAAAGAATGTATGCATTCAAGTGACTGACAAAGAATGTATGTCTTAAATCCACTGACAAAGAATGCATGTCTTAACGTCACTGACAAAGAATGTATGTCTTAACGTCACTGACAAAGAATGTATGTCTTAACGTCACTGACAAAGAATGCATGTCTTAACGTCACTGACAAAGAATGCATGTCTTAACGTCACTGACAAAGAATGTATGTCTTAAATCCACTGACAAAGAATGTATGTCTTAACGTCACTGTCAAAGAATGTATGTCTTAAATCCACTGACAAAGAATGC
This sequence comes from Megaustenia siamemsis, assembly GCA_032433765.1. Lineage (NCBI taxonomy): Eukaryota > Metazoa > Mollusca > Gastropoda > Stylommatophora > Ariophantidae > Megaustenia > Megaustenia siamemsis. The sequence continues at coordinate 48,124,902 of JAVIAB010000073.1, forward strand.
ATGTCTTAACGTCACTGACAAAGAATGCATGTCTTAACGTCACTGACAAAGAATGTATGTCTTAAATCCACTGACAAAGAATGCATGTCTTAACGTCACTGACAAAGAATGTATGTCTTAATCCACTGACAAAGAATGCATGTCTTAACGTCACTGTCAAAGAATGTATGTCTTAAATCACTGACAAAGAATGTATGTCTTAAATCCACTGACAAAGAATGCATGTCTTAACGTCACTGACAAAGAATGTATGTCTTAACGTCACTGACAAAGAATGTATGTCTTAACGTCACTGACAAAGAATGCATGTCTTAACGTCACTGACAAAGAATGCATGTCTTAACGTCACTGACAAAGAATGTATGTCTTAACGTCACTGACAAAGAATGCATGTCTTAACGTCACTGACAAAGAATGCATGTCTTAACGTCACTGACAAAGAATGTATGCCTTAACGTCACTGACAAAGAATGCATGTCTTAACGTCACTGACAAAGAATGCATGTCTTAACGTCACTGACAAAGAATGTATGCCTTAACGTCACTGACAAAGAATGCATGTCTTAACGTCACTGACAAAGAATGCATGTCTTAACGTCACTGACAAAGAATGTATGCCTTAACGTCACTGACAAAGAATGCATGTCTTAACGTCACTGACAAAGAATGCATGTCTTAACGTCACTGACAAAGAATGCATGTCTTAACGTCACTGACAAAGAATGTATGTCTTAAATCCACTGACAAAGAATGTATGTCTTAAAGTTACTGACAAAGAATGTATGTCTTAACGTCACTGACAAAGAATGCATGTCTTAACGTCACTGACAAAGAATGTATGTCTTAACGTCACTGACAAAGAATGCATGTCTTAAAGTCACTGACAAAGAATGCATGTCTTAAAGTCACTGACAAAGAATGCATGTCTTAAAGTCACTGACAAAGAATGCATGTCTTAAAGTCACTGACAAAGAATGCATGTCTTAAAGTCACTGACAAAGAATGCATGTCTTAAAGTTACTGACAAAGAATGCATGTCTTAACGTCACTGACAAAGAATGCATGTCTTAAAGTCACTGACAAAGAATGTATGTCTTAAAGTTACTGACAAAGAATGCATGTCTTAACGTCACTGACAAAGAATGCATGTCTTAAAGTCACTGACAAAGAATGTATGTCTTAAAGTTACTGACAAAGAATGCATGTCTTAACGTCACTGACAAAGAATGCATGTCTTAAAGTCACTGACAAAGAATGTATGTCTTAAAGTTACTGACAAAGAATGCATGTCTTAACGTCACTGACAAAGAATGCATGTCTTAAAGTCACTGACAAAGAATGCATGTCTTAAAGTTACTGACAAAGAATGTATGTCTTAAAGTTACTGACAAAGAATGTATGCCTTCAAGTTACTGACAAAGAATGTATGCCTTCAAGTTACTGACAAAGAATGTATGTCTTAAAGTCACTGACAAAGAATGCATGTCTTAAAGTTACTGACAAAGAATGTATGTCTTAAAGTTACTGACAAAGAATGTATGCCTTAAAGTTACTGTCAAAGAATGCATGTCTTAAAGTTACTGACAAAGAATGCATGTCTTAAAGTCACTGACAAAGAATGCATGTCTTAAAGTCACTGACAAAGAATGCATGTCTTAAAGTTACTGACAAAGAATGTATGTCTTAAAGTTACTGACAAAGAATGTATGCCTTAAAGTTACTGACAAAGAATGCATGTCTTAAAGTTACTGACAAAGAATGTATGCCTTAAAGTCACTGACAAAGAATGCATGTCTTAAAGTCATTGACAAAGAATGTATGTCTTAAAGTCACTGACAAAGAATGTATGTCTTAAAGTTACTGACAAAGAATGTATGTCTTAAAGTCACTGACAAAGAATGCATGTCTTAAAGTTACTGACAAAGAATGTATGCCTTAAAGTCACTGACAAAGAATGCATGTCTTAAAGTCATGACAAAGAATGTATGTCTTAAAGTCACTGACAAAGAATGTATGTCTTAAAGTCACTGACAAAGAATGTATGCCTTAAAGTCACTGACAAAGAATGTATGTCTTAAAGTCACTGACAAAGAATGTATGTCTTAAAGTCACTGACAAAGAATGTATGCCTTAAAGTCACTGACAAAGAATGTATGCCTTAAAGTCACTGACAAAGAATGTATGTCTTAAAGTCACTGACAAAGAATGTATGTCTTAAAGTCACTGACAAAGAATGTATGTCTTAAAGTCACTGACAAAGAATGTATGTCTTAAAGTCACTGACAAAGAATGTATGTCTTAAGTCACTGACAAAGAATGTATGTCTTAAAGTCACTGACAAAGAATGTATGTCTTAAAGTCACTGACAAAGAATGTATGTCTTAAAGTCACTGACAAAGAATGTATGCCTTAAAGTCACTGACAAAGAATGTATGTCTTAAAGTCACTGACAAAGAATGTATGCCTTAAAGTCACTGACAAAGAATGCATGTCTTAAAGTTACTGACAAAGAATGTATGCCTTCAAGTTACTGTCAAAGAATGTATGTCTTAAAGTTACTGACAAAGAATGCATGTCTTAAAGTCACTGACAAAGAATGTATGTCTTAAAGTTACTGACAAAGAATGCATGTCTTAAAGTTACTGACAAACAATGCATGTCTTAAAGTTACTGACAAAGAATGTATGTCTTAAAGTTACTGACAAAGAATGCATGTCTTAAAGTTACTGACAAAGAATGCATGTCTTAAAGTCACTGACAAAGAATGCATGTCTTAAAGTCACTGACAAAGAATGCATGTCTTAAAGTCACTGACAAAGAATGTATGCCTTCAAGTTACTGACAAAGAATGCATGTCTTAAAGTTACTGACAAAGAATGTATGCCTTCAAGTTACTGACAAAGAATGTATGTCTTAAAGTTACTGACAAAGAATGTATGTCTTAAAGTTACTGACAAAGAATGCATGTCTTAAAGTTACTGACAAAGAATGTATGTCTTAAAGTCACTGACAAAGAATGTATGTCTTAAAGTTACTGACAAAGAATGTATGTCTTAAAGTTACTGACAAAGAATGTATGTCTTAAAGTTACTGACAAAGAATGTATGTCTTAAAGTTACTGACAAAGAATGTATGTCTTAAAGTTACTGACAAAGAATGTATGTCTTAAAGTTACTGACAAAGAATGTATGTCTTAAAGTTACTGACAAAGAATGTATGTCTTAAAGTTACTGACAAAGAATGCATGTCTTAAAGTCACTGACAAAGAATGTATGTCTTAAAGTTACTGACAAAGAATGCATGTCTTAAAGTTACTGACAAACAATGCATGTCTTAAAGTTACTGACAAAGAATGTATGTCTTAAAGTTACTGACAAAGAATGCATGTCTTAAAGTTACTGACAAAGAATGCATGTCTTAAAGTCACTGACAAAGAATGCATGTCTTAAAGTTACTGTCAAAGAATGTATGTCTTAAAGTCACTGTCAAAGAATGCATGTCTTAAAGTCACTGACAAAGAATGTATGTCTTAAAGTCACTGTCAAAGAATGCATGTCTTAAAGTCACTGACAAAGAATGTATGTCTTAAAGTTACTGACAAAGAATGCATGTCTTAAAGTTACTGTCAAAGAATGCATGTCTTAAAGTTACTGACAAAGAATGCATGTCTTAAAGTCACTGACAAAGAATGCATGTCTTAAAGTTACTGTCAAAGAATGCATGTCTTAAAGTTACTGTCAAAGAATGTATGTCTTAAAGTCACTGACAAAGAATGCATGTCTTAAAGTTACTGACAAAGAATGCATGTCTTAAAGTCACTGACAAAGAATGCATGTCTTAAAGTTACTGTCAAAGAATGTATGCCTTCAAGTTACTGTCAAAGAATGTATGTCTTAAAGTTACTGACAAAGAATGTATGTCTTAAAGTTACTGACAAAGAATGCATGTCTTAAAGTCATTGACAAAGAATGTATGTCTTAAAGTTACTGACAAAGAATGTATGTCTTAAAGTCATGACAAAGAATGTATGCCTTCAAGTTACTGTCAAAGAATGTATGTCTTAAAGTTACTGACAAAGAATGTATGTCTTAAAGTTACTGTCAAAGAATGTATGCCTTCAAGTTACTGTCAAAGAATGTATGCCTTAAAGTCACTGACAAAGAATGTATGTCTTAAAGTTACTGACAAAGAATGTATGTCTTAAAGTTACTGTCAAAGAATGTATGCCTTCAAGTTACTGTCAAAGAATGTATGTCTTAAAGTTACTGACAAAGAATGTATGTCTTAAAGTCATTGACAAAGAATGTATGCCTTAAAGTCACTGACAAAGAATGTATGTCTTAAAGTTACTGACAAAGAATGTATGTCTTAAAGTTACTGTCAAAGAATGTATGCCTTCAAGTTACTGTCAAAGAATGTATGTCTTAAAGTCATTGACAAAGAATGCATGTCTTAAAGTTACTGACAAAGAATGTATGTCTTAAAGTCATTGACAAAGAATGTATGCCTTCAAGTTACTGTCAAAGAATGCATGTCTTAAAGTCATTGACAAAGAATGCATGTCTTAAAGTTACTGTCAAAGAATGTATGTCTTAAAGTCATTGACAAAGAATGCATGTCTTAAAGTTACTGACAAAGAATGTATGTCTTAAAGTTACTGTCAAAGAATGTATGTCTTAAAGTCATTGACAAAGAATGCATGTCTTAAAGTTACTGTCAAAGAATGTATGTCTTAAAGTCATTGACAAAGAATGCATGTCTTAAAGTTACTGACAAAGAATGTATGTCTTAAAGTCACTGACAAATATTGTATACCTTGAAATCACTGACAAAGAAAGCATGCCTTAAAGTCATTGGCAAGGAATGTATATCTTACAGTCACTGACAGTCAAGAACATTTTTAATGACACCGAGGCTGAAGATGCAGAGAATGAACAGTGATCGAATATACATATGCTTTTTCAAATGTACATTTTAATCAGCATTTCACAAATGGTAGGGGCCCCCACTAATGCAATATCTGCCAACAGAGAACAAAAAGTGTAATATAATTCTAGAGCTTGCTGTTCTTGTGTGCAAAAATATAAATGCATAGGCAAATGTCTTGTGTCTCGATGTGTTAGATAAATAAAGTTAAACAGAATTTTTATGGCTGCCTAAAACGTATCCAGACATTGGTCTCAAATTGTAAGTAAATTAAGTGCATTTCATATGAGTTAGATAGTAATAAATACAAATTTATTTGAGTAAAACTCTGAGGCATGACACACAGAAATGATACTTATACATAGTTCATCATCATCGAGTGCCATCTCCGCAACAAAGGTTGGCTACCATGGATCACCATTCCACTCTATTTCTTGCTTTGATGGTGCAGGCTGTCGTAGATTGACTTGTCCATCTTTAGATGTTACTCGTCCATGTTAGTCTTGGTCTGCCTCTGCCTCTTTTACCTTGTATTTTCCCTTCCAATATTACTTTAAGTAGGCTGTTGTGTCTTTTAACGTGCCCCAAAAATTTCATTTGTCTTGTCTTAATTGTATTTAGTTCTCTTTTTATTTTTAGTTGTTTTAAAACTTTATCATTTGTTTTCTTTTCTTTTCCATCCAATTCTACATATTCTTCTATAAATCCACATTTCAATTTTCTGTTCTGTTTTCTTGTCTAATGTCCATGTTTCTGCACCATACAGGAATATTGAGAAGATGTAACATTTTGCTATTCTTAGCTTCAGTCCTACTGTTATTTGTTTTGTTGTTAGTATATTTTTCATGGCATTCAAATATAAAAGAGTACATAATTAAAACACTCAAAAAAGTACACAAGCAAAGACAAGAAAATAGCAAAAATAGACATGAAAACCAAGTGGGTCTGTGGCAGAGGTGGTGTAGACACAGTCAAATACCAAAAATATAATGTTTCATTGGGTAAGACCACTCTCTCTTTCTCTCTCTCTCTCTCTCTCTCTCTCTCTCTCTCTCTCTCTCTCTCTCTCTCTCTCTCTCTCTCTCTCTCTCTCTCTCTCTCTCTTATACCCCTTTGGGTGCCTAGAAAGATTCAAAGTTCTATTTCTTGATCTTCTTCCAGCCCCAACCATTGTCAATTGATGTTGTAGTGTTTCTCAAATGTTGTCAGATCTTACTCTGGGTTTACAACAAACTCTTCTTCCATCTTGTCTTTTAATGTATGTTTTGTATAGCCTGAAATTCGTGTACCAACCCTTCTGAATACAATGGGTCTTAAATTCATATTTCAGTGTTTTTAACCTGATAGCTTGGTATTTGAGTCAGAATCTAGGACACTTATTGTTACATCCTATTATTTTAACCTAGGCTGTGTGATAGAGCAAGGCTTATAAAATACCTCTTTAGTGACCAAGAGGCCACTATTGTCTGGTTTTAGTTTAAATAATACAATCAAGCCTATCTAACTGTTACGGTGAATTTGGTACAACATTTTCAAGAAAGTATTTGGTCAACATCCTCACTACCTTGCTCTAGTTTCATAACTTGGTTGAGATATTTTAATTTTGTATTTTTCTTTGTTTTATTAGTGTGAAGTCACAGGGGTTTATTATTAGCCTCACTACTTTAGTACAATTTGTCCATCATGGTATCACTTGTCTATCATTATCTATATGTGTATGTATCGTATTCTCCTGCCATATTATTACTGTACTAATCTATACAGTTACATGGACTTGTATTACAAACTCAGTGAATGCAGTGAGCTGTCCCAAGATGATGATGGGTAGATTTACATACAACTCTAAGCCAAATCTTACAGAAAAATAACATTAATTGTTTGTTTTATTCTGTTGTACATTTTTTCCAAGTGCTGCTTAAAGACATTTATAACTGTATCATTTGTGTTCATCTCACTGTGTTGTTATATTCCTCTTTACTATTGTTCTTCACCAGCCTTTCTTTGACATCCCCAAATTCATCCTTTAGTTTGTTATTTTTATTAAAGTTAATGTCTATTTGGGGTTTGTCAGGTTAGTATTTGATTGACTGAAAGCTCAGCAGGCAGATTATATGGAGAAAGAAGAAAAAAAAAGAAAACCATGTGGTGTGTAAGAAATATGTTAATAATACCTATATTTGTGTTTACCATCGGCATATTCTTGGGTAATGTGGTCAGTATTTACATCATTTTTGTCTTTTCACAGAAATGTCCAGCACACATTTAAGGCTAAGTAAACCTGGAAGTTGTCATTCATTGTCAAACTCAACCTCCTGTCCTCAGTAGACCTGTTCACTAACCCCTGCTCTACCACAGCTTCAATTTATTATGGAAGAAATTGATAATTGTGATTCCTTGTCACAGCACATGATTGTTGTGACTAGTAAAAAAGTGTTTGTTTAATATTTTCAAATATTTGACGCTGCACCTGATATTAGAATTTAAATCTCAGTTAATTTTGTTGTATATGTTGCTGTTGCAGTTATGTAGTAAATGCCACCGACCATGGAATCCCACCACACTGGACTGTGACTAATCTGACAATAATTATAACAGATGAGAACAACCATAATCCTGTGCTTAATAAAGTGGGTTCAATAGATCCAATACCTGAGGCAAGTTTACATAAATAAGAAAAAAAATGAAACCACATCATTTGTCTTTAAACACATATACATAGATTCCTTTTCACACATCATGAGCATGTGTGTGTGGAAATGCACTTTTTTAACTTAGACCAAAGGTGTCACACTTATCATTGTTAATCGGTAGATCATCCTCACAATATATTGGATAACACCGTAAGTGCTCTTTTTCCCTCTTCAGTACATCTCTCTGTGTCTCCAGCCTTGTTTTGGTTATTGACATGACCTCCATAGTCAAACTACTTCTAGTTAAGGTAAAAGCACCTCCTTGAGCAGTGAAGGCCCATGATCTCAGCCCATTTGTAGCAGACTAAACTGTGCCTATGACTGCATCATTCTCAGAGGAATTCTATATAATCAAGGCCCATATCTCCACCTCCACAGACTCTGGGTTTTCTTGTCTGCATTTTTTGTCTGGTTTGATGCATACTGAATACCACAGTCTGTTGACACTTCCCTATTTTCTATATCTTTGAGTGAACAAATTTGTTTGAACAATTTACATTAATTGTGCATTTAGATATCTTTATATTTGTTGCAGTCATTACTTCTGTACAGTCCTGCTGTGGAGGCTAAAGTCTTTATTTACACTTTCCATCACTGCAATGGCAATCATTTTCATTCTTAGAAATGAAGACAGTGTCATCAGCACACCTGTTATTTATATTATAACTGCAGACAAATATTCCAGTCCTTTATGTATCTTAGTATAATCTCACAATGCATATTGAATAAATCTGGTGATAGTGCACATTCTTGTCTAATGCCATGGTTTATTTGTTTGAATATTCCCTAGTGATTTCTTGTTCTCTGGCTGCTTTTGTTCCCAGTATACGTTCTTTATTATTCTTAGATCTTTGCTATCAAAATTAAACTCTTAAAAAATAGATTTTAGTGAGTATATATTTTTAGAGTGTGCATACCTAGGCCATGCTGATGCTCAAGAAAAAATGGAATGGCTCCACATAACATGTCTGGTCAAATAGGCCTCCAAATTAATACATCTAGAATGAAAGTCCTGGATATTACCAAGAAAGCCTCTAACAATTAATCAATTAAATTTAAGAAAAAGTTACTCATTTTACCTACCTAGGCAGAAAAATGTCCAGAGATGGAGACACAGCATCAGAAATCATGACATGCATCACAGTAGCATCAAGTGCTTTAAAAAAAACTGACGAACATCTGGTGATCAAAACTTGTCAGTAAATGAACAAAACTTAGATTGTACAACCCCAGTATGATACCGATGCTAATATATGGATGTGAAAGTTTAAAATCAACCAAGAGTTTGGATATAAAATTAAATGCCTTTGAAAACAAATGTCTCTGTGGGATCTCAAACACAAGCTGGAAAGAATACATTTCAAATGAACAGATAAGAGATGAATCAAAATAAGAATATGTGGCAGGCTTTATAAGAAGAAGATGTTGGAAATACATAGTCATGTGCTTAGAATGAACAAAGAAAGACTTCCCCACCATGCATTCATGTGGAAACCCTCTGGTAAAAAGAAAACAAGGCTACCCAGAGAATCACTTTGCATAACAATTTAGTAGGGAAGGCTCAACCATGAAACTGACGAACAACGAAGAACTACAAAAACTTGCAGAAAATCAACCATCATGGAGAACTGGGACTTCTACCCTATGTGCAGTCTTTGGTCCAAGAGGAAAATTAATGAATGAAGTGAATATCTAGACCATAGTCCAGTACTGACAGAGCACCAAAGATTGCAAAGCTAGAACAGCAAAATTCACTGGAGGTTCACATTGGCCATGATCCTGTTGACTCTCCTCCTTGGCATTTAAATAACATTACTGATGTTATTATTGAAAGAAAGTGTCCTGTCTAGTGTTAATCCAAAATAATGAACAGTGTGACACCTCTCAATGTCTACACCACTACAGTTGATGTTGAGAGGATGTCTTAAGCCATTCTCTTGTACTGCAAATACCACATAATATTAACCTTGCCTGGATTTATGAGTGCATTATTGTTATTACACCAAGTAGTTATCTCATCCACATCTGTCTAACCATTCCAACTTTATCATGCCCATGAACATATGTTGTGATTTAATCTGCAATGTAAAGAGTTTGACCCTTGCACATTCTATTCAATTGTACAACCCTGTCTGTATATTCATTAACTCTTTCTGTACGGAAGCTTTTTATCGACGCAACGAAAGAGATTTCAGAGACAAAATTGTTCATGGTTTAAGAATCAATCTACATATTTATATTTATCTAACATATAACATATTATATATGAATGTTTAGATAATTGAACAAGGTATAAGATTTAACCAATATCCAGATGATACAAAACATATAAAAAGAATATGGTTTGATGGCGTTCACACTAATCAAATTGAGCGTGGCGCGCTATGCGGCGAAATGAATGTTACCAAAATCGCATTGGTACACAGTGCGGCAAAAAGTACGGAAAGAGTTAAAGAAAACAACTGAGACCCTGAGGCAGCCCCAGAGAGACATAACATGGCTCATACGTCTAGGCACCCTCTTCTTCAGCAACCAGCATCTGCTATGCTTTTAGACCAGTATATACCACAGACAAGATGGTATGTTTGAGGTCTTCACCGGTTCCCCATAGTTTGCCGTGCAGAGTTGTTTCATGTCAGGCTCTGAAAGATAACACTATTTTCCTTAGCATCAGTACTGAATAACATTTGATAGGTTCCAATGCACTGCTGCAAGTCAAAACCTGTCTTTCAGGGTAGACATATGAGCATTTCATACATAATTCATAATTGTAGGCATTCTCTACATTCAGGGCTAACTTCTCTTTCTTTTGAAAATACTTGCAAACATCATGTGCAAGAATGAATCTGCTAGTTTCAGTGCCTGTGTCTAACCTATAACCACCTAGACTTTATAAACTTTTGTTTTGCAGAATAGAAACTAGCTGTTTTAATAATTTGTTTGGCTTACTGCATCTTGTGCTTATTGTTTTAACCATTTTACCATCTTTATGAATGATGTTGCTAGCTACTCTAAATCTGCTTTTTGCCTATATTTTGGTATTCTACAACTATTTTTAAAATCTCCTCATCTCTTCCTTTTGTCATAAATTCTGTTTTCTAAAGACTGATTACCATGTTCTTTTATATTTGCAATGGAATTGTGAAATTCAACATTTTAATTTTTTTTTTAACATTTTTAATCTTAAAAGTTTTGCAAGTATATCTTTAATCAAGCCAGTTTATCAAACAATATTTACATAATTCTGTTTCTCTAGTGTGCAAAAAATCTTCAGTCAGTGTACAATTTTAGTGGAAAAGATGCTGACAAGAACAAAACTACAAATGGTAAAGTCCAGTTCATCTTGGTTAACACCACCAACGATCATTCACGATTTTTTAAACTAAATAGGGAAACTGGAGAACTTTTAACTTATTCAAGTAATGGCCAAGACCCCTTTGCCAATGATGAACTCTTTGAACTTGAGGTTAGTTTGATCATTATCTTTTTCTCTTCAGTTAATGGTTCTCAACATTTATTTATTTGCTAATGACTCACTTTTAGCATTCGTTTTCAACATTTATTTATTTGCTAATGACTCACTTTTAACATTCGTTCTCAACATTTATTTATTTGCTAATGATTCACTTTTAACATTCGTTCTCAACATTTATTTATTGGCTAATGACTCACTTTTAACATTCGTTCTCAACATTTATTTATTTGCTAATGATTCACTTTTAACATTCGTTCTCAACATTTATTTATTTGCTAATGATTCACTTTTAACATTCGTTCTCAACATTTATTTATTGGCTAATGACTCACTTTTAACATTCGTTCTCAACATTTATTTATTTGCTAACGACTCACTTTTAACATTTGTTCTCAACATTTATTTATTTGCTAATGACTCACTTTTAACATTCAATCTCAACATTTATTTATTTGCTAATGACTCACTTTAAACATTCATTCTCAACATTTGTTTCCTTGCTAATCACTCATTTTTAACATTCATACTCAACATTTATTTATTTACTAATGACTCACTTTTAACATTCGTTCTCAACATTTATTTATTTGCTAATAACTCACTTTTAACATTCGCTCTCAATATTTATTTATTTGTTAAATACTACGTTTTAACATTAGTTTACTTTGTTATTTGCTGTTACTTTCTAACAGTCATCACAGCATGTAAAATATAAATCAACATATAGGGGAATAGTTGATCTCAAGGCAAGACATCAGCCTCGAGACAGAGAGGTTGTGGGTTCAAATCCCGACTGCACCAGTTGGGATTTTATTAATGATTTCTCTCTGCGGCAACTACCACTGGTCTCAGCAGCGATGCCCGGCTTGGAACGCCAATTACTCTTCGACAGAAAAAATATGAGTACCTCCGAAGTTGTAACTATCTGCCTGTGCGGCGAGGGACCCCTGTGCACACAGCTGCCAGGGAAAAATGGATTAACATACAAAATTCAGTTCCTAGTCTTTAGTGACTTCGTCAGAGGTAAAAGCTGGTGAACAAAAAATAAGAAGAAAAAAAAATCAACATTTGATTTATCTATCATTGCACATTTTTACTTATAATATTTGTATTCATCAAGTTTTTTTTTCAATTTATTCAGAATATATGTGTGTATATTTATACTAAATGAAAGTGTGTTATTGATGTGTGTAGTGTGTAATGATGATGATCCTTCCACTAAATTAAATAGATGAAAATGTGTTGTATTACACAGATTAAGACTAAAAGTTGTGCTTACTGTTATGTGAACTACCCTTCTGTCTTCCCTTAGCCCTAAAGCTATGCTTGCTGCTGTAGGTACACAATGATAGCTGATTAGAATTTATTCTTATCACAAATCATTTTATAGGGGGGTATTTGAGTGATTGATCATAATATTGCATCATCATCATGTGCCATACTGGTTGGCATGGGCGATCATGTCCTTCCACAATCTTCTATCTACAGTGCATCGTATCAGTTCTGTTGTTGACTGTTTTCCATGCCATGACACCAATCTATCCAGTATTTTCTCTCTTTGTCATGCGCGATCTCTCTTTTCTTTTATTTTGCCAGTTGTAACCAAGTATTCCAACTTTGCTCTTCTCATGATGTTCCCGAAAATTGTTGATTGTTTCTTTCTGATGTTTTTTAGGAGTTCCCTTTTCGTGTTGGCCTCTTTGAGAACTTCCTCATTGGTCTTTTTTAGCTGTCTAGGGAACTTTCAACATTCTTCTGAGAAATCCCATCTCTGTGGCCTCTAATCGTCTTTTTCATTTGTTTGTCTACTGTCCATGATTCGCTTCAATAGGTCAGAATTGGTTATATATAGCACCGATGAACTCTCTTTCTCATTTCTATTGACATAGATTTGTTGCATAAGATATTTTTAATTTTATGAAATGCTAATAATATTGTATAATATTCTCTTTTTCTGTAACAATGGACTTGAGTTTCTACAAATCCAGTTTCAAAATTTATTTCTGTAGGTTATCCAAGGTTGACAAACTCATTTATTGATTTGACCATGAGCTCTTTGAATATAATCTTGGTGATGTTTATTTAAAATAGTGTTGTGTTAAGCAAGCTTTGACAAATGAATGTTATTTTTAGTTGGATGAGTCATCTCTTGAGTCATTTTGAAATGTGCACAACTGGATGATTCAACATTTCTGGGTTTCTATACATTTATTATTTTGTATTGCTAATTTATTCATTTGTATGGCATTTGACTTTTTCTAATATTTTATTCCTGATTTAATACAATATTAATTCACTTAACAATTGATAAAATGTTTTTGATATAGTTCATACAACCTTAAGAAAATATTTTTACAAAATTTTGACCAAATAATTAAGAACTGCTTAAGAGATCCAACCAAGTAGAAATATGTACAGTGATAACAATGAGATGCTGAAGCTGGATAGGTTATATAATCAGAAGATATCCAGAAGCAAACACAACATCTGTCCTGCAGTGAATTCCAGATTCAAGATGAAAAAGAGGTATACCCGATGGAATGTGAATCTCTCACCAGGAAACCAAACATTGCACACAAAAATGTTTCATTTGTGTATGAAAATTAGTGTATACCTTTTATGCTGCAAAACAAGGTCTGCCTAGTGCTTATGCTGAAAATAGCTTTCTCCCTGTCAGTTTTTATATTGAGAATTTGTTGGGGTTTCCTAGCAAGACAATCACAATGTACAACCTGGCTGTGAACAGTAGAAACAAAGATGAATAGTGTGGACTAGACTTGGAGTGCCTTGTCAATAAAGGTCATGGATTAAACAATTGAGGAACTTTGTCATTGCCCTACAAAACACCACAAGAGTGCTACAACTACCTTGGACATACTATAACCAGTGATGACAAATGTACAACTGAAATAAATAAAAGAATAGAAATGGCAAAAAGTAATTTTAATGCCATGAAAAATATACTAACATCAAAACAAATAACAACAGAGCTAAAACTAAGAATAGCAAAATGTTATATGTTCTCAGCATTCCTATAAGTTGTAGAAACATGGACATTAGACAAGAAAACAGAACAGAAAAATCAAGCCTTTGAAATGTGGATATATAGAAGAATAGTTAGAATTGGATGGAAAGAAAAGAAAACAAATGTCTTTAAAAAAGTCTTAAAACAACTAAAAATGAAAAAGAGAACTTCAGTTCAAACAAGGGAAAATACAAGGTAAAAGAGGCAGAGGCAGACAAAGACTAAAGTGGATAAGTAACATCAAAAGATGGAAAAGTCAGCCTATGACAATCTGCACCATCAAAGCAAGAGACAGAACAGAATAGAGCTCCATGGTAGCTAACCCTTTGATGCGGAGACGGCACTCAATGATGATGATGAATTGTGTTAATATTTTACTTTAATATCAATAGAATATTAGTTCACTTTAAATTCTTTGTGAAGTCTTGGCACAACATGTCACTAAATGAGAGTTACCGGTAAGTTTTATCTAATGCTGCATGTTGCTATGCAGATTTAATTATATATTTGTGACTTAAATTTGTTTTATTTTTACTGTTTTATTGTTGTTTGTTTCGCCATATTTATATCTCTAGCGAAGACCAGGGGGACTGAATTTTTCTTGAATATCACTTTTTCCTATATTTTCACACCATTAACCATGTGCTCAGATGTCCCTGGACATACTGGCAGATATTTTCTAGCTTCAGAGGTACTCCCATGTATCATAGAGAGTTTGAATGTTTTGAGCAAATTTCCTATTAATTTTGCTCAGACAGTGGCCACTCTAGATCCAAAACTCTGTATCTCCCTCAACTCTCGTATAAGTATAAGAGGAAGTGAAGAACGAAAGAAGATGGTCATTCTAAGCCTACTCTTTTTAATTTTCAACTGCCAGTGGTTCTTTAACATCCGCAGAATGCACACGTTACTTCCTGTTTTTTTTTCACCAGTTATCTGAGAGTGATCGACATTGGATCCAGGGGAGGGTAGAGCCATGAAGAAACTATTTTGATTTCTTTTCTTTTTTTTTATTTTCCATCGCCTGTGTTGGAAATTGAACCCAGGACTTTCTTGTCCAGAGGTCAATGTCTGACCTCTTTACTGTTTTATTTTTACTGTTCACTTTTTTACATTAATTTAGTCTTTTTAAAATTACATCATATATGTTTTGGCTTTCTTTGCTTTTATTAGCATTTGATTTTTTTTTTATATTTCTATTCTAACTGGTTGGTTTTTTTATTTTTACTTTATGTTACATTTGATTTTTGTTTATACCAATAATCAGTCAAATGTAAATTATTTTTGTCATTTAAATATATAATAAAGTAACCACATTTATGAACAAAATAAAAATGAAAATTGTAGAACACTAGAATACACTGAATTTATTGCTAGCTTTTCCTTAATTTACTGTTAACTATAATATAGTTTATTATAACTATTTTCAGATCAAAGTCCAAGCTGTAGACTGTGGTAATCCTCCACGTTATTCACAAAT
Organism: Megaustenia siamemsis; assembly: GCA_032433765.1. Lineage (NCBI taxonomy): Eukaryota > Metazoa > Mollusca > Gastropoda > Stylommatophora > Ariophantidae > Megaustenia > Megaustenia siamemsis. The sequence goes on from JAVIAB010000073.1 coordinate 48,140,498, forward strand.
TGTTCCTGTAACAATTAGAATTACAGATGCCAATGACAATGATCCAGAGTTTGATCCAGCCATTAACACTAACTTCTCGGTGAAGGAGGAACTCACTGGTATACAAGTTGGAAATGTCAAAGCATTTGATAAAGATAAAGATTCAAAACTTACATATCAACTTTCAGGTAATCTTCTCAAATAATAATTCTTTCTTGTTTCAAAGTTATTTTTTTGTGTGTATAACACATTAACCATTGCTGTAATTAAATATGCTTTTTTTTTTTTACCTTTTGCTAAAGACCAATTGTTTGACTTGTCCTTTCTTTTGTAAAGATTAATTGATTGACTTGTCCAAATGAAAGCTGTATGAAAGTTACCAAGAGCAAAAGTTACCCATTTAACAATACCACAGACTTCAAGAGATTAAATCACAAATGAAGGCTCTTAACTTCTTCTTTCCTTCCTCATTTGCCTTTCAGCATCAAGGGGAGATATAATTTGCGGTCCTTTGCTCTTCTGTTCGCCTCTGCTGCTGTTATGTTTCCTAGTGTTTCCAACATTCTGTCAGTCCATTTTTTTCATGGTCGGCCTTTGGGCCTGGTGTTCTCGCAGTGTCTATTGAAGGCTCAGTGTGTTGTGTTTTGATTTTTCTGCCTTGTGACATGGCCAAACCATTTTATCTGTTGTTTCTTTATATATTCTATAAGTAAGTAAAAAGTAAAGACTCCTGTCATGCTGAGTGACGCACAGGGAATGTGGTGTTAGTGACCATAATTTTTATAGATCTTCAGCACATGATTTTTAGGATAATATGGTAGGTATTACGGTTGTGCCACTTTACTATCCCAGAAAAAATACGGTACCCATTTAATCCTAGGTGAACCCAGAAGCCATCAATCAAGATCGAACCCGACCTCTTGTCCATTGTAGTCCAGTTCACTAATCACTGAGGTACTGCAGCTCCTTATATATTCTATGGTGGGAGTAATTCCTAGCTTTTTTCTCAGTTCTTCATTTCTGATCTTATCTTTCAGGCTGTTTCCTGTCATTCGTCTAAATACATTTCATCTCAATAGATGTTATTTTTCTTATTGTTCTTGCATCTAGGGTCCAGGACTGGAATTGGTAGCACAATGTTGGGATGAAGATTGTATTGTAGAGTGCCCGTTTTTCCTATAGAGTTATTTCCTTGTTGGACAATAGTGGTGGTAGCAGTCCAATGATTTGACGAGCTTTGTTGCATTTTGCATCTATTTCTGCTGTCTGTGAATTGTCGTTTGTCCCTAGACTTCCTAGGTATTTAAATTCCTTTACTTGTTTTAGTTGTCTGCTATCTATAGATATGTTGATGATGTCTGTTTCTCTTTTACAATATTCATGACTTCTGTTTTGATGATGTTGATTTTCATGTTGTATTTTGTGCCTGTGCTGTTGAGTCTATTTTATTGTTCTTGTTGGTCTTCTATTTTTCCATGTATTAGTGCCTGATTGATTGCAAAAATATTGTTTTACTATATTACTAGAGAATATATAGAATATTTCTCATCATCATCATCAAGTACCGGGCCTACTGGCATAGGTGAGCATGACTCTCCACAACTTTCGATCTCGACAGTTATTTATCATTTCTGTTGTTGACCTTCTGCCAAGCCATTCTCTTAAGCTGTCTGGGATTTTTTCTCTTTGCTTCCCTCTATCTCTTCATTCCTCAATTTTCCCAGTTGTTACAATATATTCCAGGTGAGACTTTTTAATCAAAGGCTAGCGGAGCCAACCGTAAACAAACCAACGGAAGGCAACAGAAAACCACCATCGTAACTTCTTTGTATTATCGTGAAGAATATTTCTATCCTCCAAATAACTCACACCTGGTGATAGATTGGTTCTTTTTCTTTCTAGATCTTATCAATAATCCACTTGTATACAAATACATATGTAATCAATTTTTATAAGTTTCTTCGCTCTTTACCATTTTTATTTATCTATGTTTAGAAGTATGAGTATGGGAGTAGTTCAGTAGTTAGCACAATAGCTTCTTAATCCAAATATGCAGGATTCATTTCCAGGTTCAAATACACTTCAGTAAATGCCTGACTTGCATGAGGAAAGCTAAGATAACTACAAATACAAGGTTTAGTACTACAAGGGCTCAAAGTACATCTCTACATAATTATTTGGAATAAGACTAATTTGATGTGTGCTATTTTTAAATATTTCTTAAACAATATTTATTTATAATTTTTCTATTCCCTCTTTCTCCCACACCAGATGTTGATAATTCCTGGGCAGATTACTTTAACATTAGTAGTAGTCCAAATGATGAAGGTGTTATCTATGTGAAGAAACCACTTGACCGTGAAAAGATTGACCAAATAAAGTTGAAAGTTATTGTAAGTGACAAAGCAAGTGATGCAACAGCTCAAATTTGTGGTGACAGTAACCTGTTTTCTACTGGACGCACAGCCGAACTGCTAATTAATATCATTGTTGAAGATAGCAATGATAACCCACCTGTCTTCCAAGAGAAACAATTGATTGTGGGGTTCTTGTCCAGCACAAAATATGGAGAACAAATCCTTAGTTTGTTGGTAAGACTTGCTTTTCTGTTCTTAACTATATGTGTTTTCTGTCAGCAGATAGCCGTGTCATTTTAGATATCATATTGGTTGCTTACTCTTTTATTATGCCACAAAGGCCTTGAAAGAACAATACTGAAGGATATGATTCCTGGAAAACCAAGGAAGGGATGACCTAGAAGATGATGGGACCAAGACATCAAGGACTTCCTACAGACTACATTCATTAAGTCAGACAACATAGCTCCACAATTAGACAATGAGAAATAGTCAGGCTTCCATTCAAAAGAACAGTATCCTCTGAGAGGCTATTTGATGAAGAATGCCATTCATGATTTTTTCTGAATGCTAATGGATCCCTTCTATGCCACTTGGCATGACAGGGCTCTTTACTTTTTTTAAAAATTTACTATATATTTATATATATATATATATATATATATATATATATATATATATATATATATATAATTTCTTTTTTTTTAAAAATAATATTATACTTGTTAACACCATCATCATCATTGAGTACCATCTCCGCATCAAAGGATTGCTACCATGGAGCGCCATTCCGCTCTGTCTCTTGCTTTGATGGTACAGGTTGTCATAGGCTGACTTGTCCATCTTTTGATGTTACTCATCCATGTTAGTCTTGGTCTCCCTCTGTCTCTTTTACTTGTATTTTCTCTTCCAAGATTACTTTTAGTTGGCTGCTGTGTCTTTTAACATTCCCCAAAAAACTCATTTGTCTTGTTTGAATTGTATTTAGTAGTTCTCTTTTCATTTTTAGTTGTTTTAAGACTTCATCATTTGTTTTTTTTACTTTCCATCAAATTCTTCATATTCTTCTATAATTCCACGTTTCAAAGGTTTCAATTTCCTCTTCTGTTTTCTGGCCTAATGTCCATATTTCTGCACCATAAAGGAATTTTATAGAATAAACAGAACATCAACATAACTATAGAAGGCAGATAACTAAAACAAGTAGAGGAATTCAAATACCTAGGAAGTCTAATGACAAATGATAATTCTCAAACAGTAGAGATAGAATCAAGATTCAACAAAGCTTGTCAAATCATTGGACAGTTATCACCACTATTGTCCAACAACAAGGAAATAACTCTGGAGGCAAAACGAGCACTACACAATACAATCTTCATCCCAACGTTGTGCTACCAATGCCAGACCTGGACCCTAGATGCAAGAACAATAAGAAAAATAACCTCTACAGAGATGAAATGTGTTAGACGAATCTCTCAGAAAACAGCAGTCTAAGAGATAAGATCAGAAATGAAGAACTGAGAAAAAAGCTAGGAATAGCCCCCGCCATAGAATATATATAAGGAAACAACAGATAAAATGGTTTGGCCACGTGACAAGGCAGAAAGATCAAAACACAACACAACGAGCCTTCAACAAACATTGTGAGAACACCTGACCCAGGGGTCGACCATGAAAAAGATGGATGGATGGAATATTAGAAGCACTAGGAAACATAACAGCAGCAGAGGCGAACAGAAGAGCAAAATACCGCAAATTATATCTTTCCTCAACGCTGAGAGGCAGATGAGGAAGGAAAGAAGAAAGGAATTTTGAGAAGATATAACATTTTGCTATTCTTAGTTTTAGCCCTGGTGTTATTTGTTTTGATGTTAGTATATTTCTTATGGCATTAAAATTACTTTTTTTGCCATTCCTATTCTTTTGTTTATTTTAGTTGTACATTTTCCATCGCTGGTTATAGTATGTCTAGGGTAGTTCTAGCTCTGAACTGTCTCCAGGTCTATTCCTTCAATACTCCTCTGGTTCTGTGTGCATTTGCGCACATTTCTGCACGTTTCTCTACGTTCACGGCAGCCGCACTTGGTTGCTATTTCCTTTTGTTTTGACAGGATAGATAATTTTGTTTTCTTTAACACATTTCGATTGTTTTTGTTTTGGTTGTTTCGTTATTAGTTTTGTGTGTGTGTTTTTTTGTTTGTTCCTGATGAAGGCCTATTGGGCCAAAACGTTGTTTAGTCTGTGTCGTCCACTTATCACGTAAAGCTTCTTACATACCATTTTTTTATTTTTTAACTTTTCCTCACATTCAGCTTTACTGCAGCTTCGCATTTTTATGCCTTAACACTCTATTCCTTCAACCATGATATTGACTTGTAAGTTTTGAGTATTATCTTTGTTTATGTTCATAGTTTTAGTCTTTTGGTATTTATATCTAATCCATATTTTTTGCTTGTCATGTTTATTTCATTAAGTAATTGTAAATCTTTAGGATTTTCTGATAATAATACAGTATCATCAGCATATCTTAGGTTATTGATTATCTTTCCATTAGTGTTAGACCTGGCATCTCTGTGATGTTTTTAAAGATTTGCTCAGTGTATAGATTGGACAAGCTTGGTGATAGGACATTAACGTAAAATATTTCTTTTTTTGTCTTTTTACTAGGCTTATGTGAAAGACAATGACACAGCTGCCAACAGTGTGCATAGCTTTTATCAAGTGGGAGAGATAGAACCTAACAGTGACATACTCAAAACATGGAATAAACTCATCCAACCAAATCCTGTCAAAGTTGATGCTAATGGTACAGTTAGCACAAACTACAAATTTAGTGAAGGTGCTTTTGGTTATTTCTCTCTTCATGTGATGGCAAATGATAGTGCTGGCAGTGACACTACAGTTCTCAGGGTAATTCATTTGGATCTTCTTTTTGTTCTTCTATTTAACCATAGTAATAAAAACAATTGTTTAGCTTTACATTACAGTTTACAGCAAAGCTTTCAGTCTAATACATCCAACATCTTCACAGCTATTGTTGGAGCCTGACTTGCCATAACTTTTTGATTGAAAATTACCTGGGCAGACTAAGTGACCCATTTCCAGAACCACCTTATGAAATATGGATATTATATTTAATTATTTTTCTTTTATTTCCTTTTAATTTGTATTTTGACTCAAGAAATATTACGTGAACAGAATTGTTATTATTACAGAACAGAATGTACCTTAATCACCACAACCATGCACCATGTACCAGTATTTTTGCAAATGTAAATAAATAACATTGCCACAAAAACACAGCCTATATCATTATTGCTACAGTAGTGATAGTAATCTCTGTCAGTCATAGTTGACTATGGATTTTGCAGCACCCCTACGAAATGTTATTTTTTTATTTTTTGTCACCATGTATTTTCCTTTTCTATGAATCTGTCAACTTCTTGCACAAGTTGGAGCTTTAGCGCGTGTTTGGAAAGTTTGTGGTCTGCAGTTCTTTCTTCCCAGGCTGCAGTTATTTCTTCCCAGGCTGCAGTGTTAGTATCCCTATAGTAGAGTACTGAGAACTCAGGCCTGGTAAACTTGAAATTTGGTGTTTATTAAATTTTTTTATTGTGAGGACACTGTTTTCCAATATCCTTTTTTACAAGACTTAGCTTTCTAAGATTTAGTGTTTTGCTTCTGTGCTGAAGTTGCTGAGATGGCCTTTCCATAACACAAACTGGGGCATGATCTATAGAAAATCTGTGATACTCAAAATCTCCCATTTAGTCTCACTGGTTCATTCTCTTTTGTTGTCACTGGAAAATACATCTTGAAATCAATCAGTTAGTGTTCAAGCTAATGAGAGAAATGCAGTTGTATGAAACCTGAGAAGAAGGCTGAAACCAGAACAATTACTTTCTGTTAGAATGAGAGGTAAAATCATTGCCAAAAAGAAAATGCAAACAAAAAAACAGATCTTATATAATTAACTGCCTTCAGCATGAGCATTAAGGCTAAGGTATTTAACAGTGTCTATGTGTTTTTCTTTTGAGACCCTTTATAGAAAATAATTGTTGTGTCAGATGTGAGTCCAAATTTTACAAGATCAAAACCAGTGGCCCTGTCACAAGTGGATAGAACATTTATAAGCCTTATACCTTCTAACACTTGAGTGAATCTATTGTCGTGATCACTGAGGAGTTGTTACATCTACCTGGTGATAATATTACCAGATTTTTTCATCACATAATTGTTTTTACTAGCTACCTTCACCAAGTAAATGTCTCAAATCATTTAGCAAAAAATGTGTGATCAATACTTGTATCAATCAGCTTAAATTAAAGCTTTGTATCAATATAATGGATGATGTTTCTGATTCCAGTCTAAGATGGAGGATTGTTTTTCTTCATCTTGCTACGGGTGGTGGCCTAACACACTATCATCGTGAAACATCTGTTATTGTTGAAACAGAAATCTAGACTCATAGAATAGACATCAGCTCCCTTGCCAAGATGGAGAGGCTTGCCCAGAACAGGGACAATTGGCTAGACAAAATGAAGGTCCTATGCAATGCACAACGTTTAATAGCAAAGATCATCAGTCTTAGAGAGTCTGGAATTTCTACCCTATATACCGTTTTCGGCTCGAAAGTACAATACACACATACAGTAGATAGGCAAACAGTCAGTCACTAAATATGAAAATATAATTCATCCTATCAAGAACAGCTGTACTACCTGATATTTCAATATTGAATAGATAGTGTCACCATCAATCATATATGATATATTATTATTTACTGAATATTTTAACATAACTCTGTATCAGGTCTATGTAGTTGGAGAGTTTCAAGTGATTCACTTGACTTTGTGGAGCTCAGAAGATGAAACAAGACAAATTCAGAAGGGCATCATTGAGTAAGTTCACATACTTAACTCTTAAATACAATACCTACCCGTGGGCACCTTGTTACATTCCGAGTACAAAATACTACCACTTAATTGTAACATTAGAAGCACTAAATGTTTTAACAATGCAAACTATCAAATTTTGAAGAATTTGTGTTTTGATGCTGTAATTTTTAATGTATCATAATCTAGGGTTAAGCTTTTATTTTGCTATACCAGTCTTTCAATTAATTTTTCAATATTGACCTATCAGTGTCACTAATATGCAGTATACGGCCATCTTTGCATGGTTGTCTGTATCTGGCCCAAATTATTCATCACTTTTTTTTCTTTACTGTTCTCCATAATTTATACTTGATCTTCCTTTCATCTTTTCTCTGGAGTCCACAGCATGGCAGTTCTTGCTTTGTTTCTTGATCTCCTGTGAGCACACAATATATCCAGTGACATCATCTGCCTGTTATCCTTGTCTACATCTTTTCCTGGTTACAGCTTTTGAGCAGTTTTTGGTCACTGATTTAGGTTGGCCAAGATATTCTCATAACTTTTCTCAGGTGGGCTGTGTGACAGCCTTGATATATACATTTCCATTGTTTTGTAGCACATACATCTATACAAAAGCACTGAAGATGTGCAGCTCTATTATTTATATCATGTTATTCTGGCTTTATTTATCTTTTTTGTTCATTTATTTACTTTTTCCTCATTCTGGTGTTACTGTGCTTCCCAAGTTTGTGAATGCATTTGCTGCTACAATCTCCATGCTATAATATCCAGGTTTTCTACTTTGACTGATATTAGATATTTTAAGTTTTCTTCTTTTTTTAATGTTTATTTTCAGTCCAACATGTATCTGTTTATTCATTGCCACGTGTCATTGTAAGTGTTGCAGTAATGTAAAACAGTGCATTTGTATATTGCTGTCTGAAACTAGCTTGTGCTATAATTAGATTAAAGTGAGGAAGAGCTGTGCTTTTCAGTAACATCATTCTTCTGGTTTTTCCAATAACAACCAAAGTTTAGAAGCTGGAAAGTTAAGATTTATATAGATAACTATAGCATTGTGAGGGTCTGGATGTATTCTCTTTTGGGCTGTTGTGACTAGTCCATTTTGTCCTATACAACAGTGCCAAGCCAGTTGTTCACATGTGTAGTTAGGCAACATCTGTCACCAGTGTTTTAAGTTTTATTGTTTACCCTCCCCTGGTATGGACCTGTTAGTTGTTGTTGTGGCATTTCAGGTTGTGGCCAATGTGCAAGGAGTTCTTTTTGGAACCTCTGATGAGAGCTGAGTGACACCAATTATATAAAGCTGCTCTCGTCAATTTCTTCATATCTTGTTTAATGTCTCATAAATCTTTGGAGTTTAATGATGTTACGGCAAAATGTTTGTAAATTGTTTTCTGTTTTTGGGCTCTAACATACTGTCTATTCATCTGCAATATAGTTCAGTGATCAAACTTTCAGAATATGGCATTATGTTTTTGAACTTTTCTTAAGGGTTAAGCTTATTATCATGGTTAAAAGAGTTGTGAAATACCTTCAAATATTTATATGTCATATTGAAGATACATAAGATCTTTCACACATGATGCTTACACACTTACTAAACAAATCTTCACATATAATTTATTACATTTTATTTTTCACAGTGAGTTGAGTAAACCAGATCACCAGTTTGTTGCAGACAATATATTGCCTGTGTATAACAAAGATGGAACTGTAGACAGTGCAAAGTGAGTTAGTGAATACAGTTATGTACCCATATCAATATCCGCAGTTTTGTGTATCTCGGCTATGTTTATTTAGAATCGTTCTCTGAGTGTATTAAAATATACATACATTAAAACAATGTGGCTCAAGTGTGATGCTGTGTATATGTAATTTACAGTAGCTTGTTACATTTTAAAATATGTATATTTTTTATTTTATTTTTAAAATTATAATATACATAACTGTGTGTCAGTTGTGTTTGTGTGATATACCTGGCCTGTTGGAGATAAAGCATGATGGTCTTCTCATCAAACTGAAACCGTTGGTCTTCTGTGTGTGCTGGTTTATCTATCTCTTGTCCTTTCGAGCCAAAGACGGCACATAGGGCAGAACCACAATCTCAAAAACAGAAACCTTGTGTGCCAAAATGGCACATATTGCGGAGATCACTGCTACTAAAATCTATGGCTGTTTCCATAACAACACTTTTTACAATGACAGCTTGTCAAGCCATCGATCAACCTTCTTAGTCGCCTAGTGCGACATGCCTGGAAGGTCACAGTGTCACTATTCTTTACTTCCCTCATAATGAAGCCCCGGTAACACACGGGTGTGCTGGTAGGGGATCTCAAAACATTTTAGAAGCTGCAAACTATACCCCCTCTACAGGGGGTTCTAATAGAAGTAGTATTAAGACAGGAGAAAGGGACACCCACTCTAGAAAGAGTGAAGGCGAATGGATGAGGACTATGGCGTGTGTCACACACGGGTGAGCTCTGGTCCTGCATCTATAGGGGCTCACTTCCTCCTTACCTTGTTATACCACTGGACCTCAGTCACACCCAAGACCAGCTTTGCAATAATAGGGGGGACCATGTGTTAGTGTAGTCTTTGGCACAGTAGTGCAGTGGTACCAAATTGAGGGCTACCAGAATCACAGAAATGATCCTGTCATTCAGCAGCTACAGTACCTGGGGCTATGAATGCTTTATTTACTTTTTTGTGGTGTCAAGAGCAAATATCCCCCTCTTTCCCAACTACTACAGTTACTATTGAACAAACATGTGATGCTATTTAATAAGTAGTAAATAAATCATTTCTCTCAGGACCATCAGTTCCATGAGAAGGGAAAAATGATGCTCTAACTTTTCTTAATCTCTCTGAGTGACAAATGGTTTGATAATGATGAGAGAAACCTGAAACGTATTAATATAAACAACAAGAAAATTAATTTTATTTACCAAGAGGTTCAAGAACATTAAGAATAATCTTGATGATACTGCAGGCCCTATTTGTGCTTCATTAGTATAAATTATTTAGTTTATAGTGATGAGAGAAGTCTGAGAATTACTTTTAAAACAAGAATTTCTTTTTATTTATCAAGGAGATTTCAAGGACAATAATAGTAATCTTGCTATTCTTGTGATATTGTTTTATTGCTATAAACTATTCAAATAGGATTGATGGCACATAGTTGGAGCTATGCCAGAGCTGCTGTTGTGAAAATATCAAATGACTGGCTGATAATAGAAGAAATTCCACTTTAATTGTGTTGATGGCTCTGTATTCTATAATAATCCAGCATTCTGTCAACCTGATACCCATCGATGCCCAAACAGTTGTCTCCACATTTTATACAAATTTTGTAAAACATGAACACATACTCAACTTTGAGGATAAACTTTTGAGAACATACCAAAGTACCCACTTTTTTTTTTTTTAAACTATGTGGATTTGCTTTAAACTTTATTAGAGAATATGATGAGTTTATATGGGAGTGAACAGAGACGAAATTTTTTAATTCTCAGTTTCAATTAATATCTACTGTTTTGTTTATTCCCATTGTCTCATTATTCATTTGTAAAGCTCTGTGAAATGTATATTTGATATCATCATCATCATCATTGAGTGCCATCTCCGCAACAAAGGTTGGCTACCATGGAGTGCCATTCTGCTCTGTCTCTTGCTTTGATGATGCAGGTTGTCATACGCTGGTTTGTCCATCTTTTGATGTTACTCATCCATGTTAGTCTTGGTCTGCCTCTGCCTCTTTTACCTTGTATTTTCCCCTCCAGGATTACTTTTAGTAGGTTGTTGTGATATTTGATAACTCAATTGATTATTTATTTATTTCCCATAAGCTTATCTTAGACAATTTTTTATTTGTTTCAGATCAGTTCTTGTGGTACATGCTATAGATGGAGAGGGAAATATCATTAGTGGAAAGTTATTGCTGAAGTAATTGTTTGTTTGACAAGCTTCATTGTTATGTAGTGTATTACTGAATGATCAAAATGCAGGATCCACAAATATTTCCATTGCTAGCTATGAATTAAAGATTACCTGCTATCTTTCAATGGATATTAGATTTAATACTGCCAAATTAACCATAGAAGATGTTATCAAAGTAAGGTTTTTGTGTTAAATGTATGTCTGCTAAGTACATATTTATGTCAGTGAATCATGGAATTTCTAAATCTTACCAGAGAAATAAAATATTTAATTTTACTTATGTTTCTTGAGAATCTTATATTTTTGTATATAGAACCATCATTATTGTACTCAGACAGTGTCCACTAATACTCCAATCACCTTCCTAATCACACAGAAAAGTCTCTGTGTATAGTTCACAAATTCGTGCCCACAGAGTTGATCAATTATCTTGGAAACTGTTTGATGAATTTCTGTAATTCTTTTTCATGAAATCATATTTTTTCACCAAACCTTCAGATTGTATAACATTTAAGTACAAAGGTAGTCTGAATTTTGCACAAATCGTTTTTTGTTATATAATTTTAGGAAAATATCAAACCGCGTGCTCTAGACATTAGATTTTACTGTAAATTATGTATTTTCTAACAATGCAAGCCAAAGGCGTATCCGCATCACATTGAAGAGGGCAAAATTTTCATTTCATTTTTTATCTTTGTCGTAGAGATAGGTAAACTTTGACCAAAGTATCAAACATTCACCAAATAGCAGGCGTATCATCAACAAAATACATGGAACAACCAGAACATCAAAAACACATAGTCAGCAAATAGTAAGAGTGTCATCAACAAAATTGTGCACATGCCATACATATGTCATTCAGAATCAGAAGTCTCTAAGAGGTTAACAACTGTTATCGGTTGGACAAACTGCAATCCATCTCATTGCCAATATTGTTCCACTTCTCTGAGCACATGGTCATCATATTTTCTCCAGTTTTCAATGTCTATCTTTGAGAGGGCATCACACATCAATTCTTTAACATCACAAATTTTAAATGTCGTGTTCTACACAGCAACTTGCCCTTTGACTTTAGCCCACACAAGTTCTATTGCGTTGAGGTGCGAATGATAAGGTGGGAGGCGAAGAGATGTGTGACCATACTTTGCAATTATTTTATCAATTTGATATAACTTTGTCTTCTTAGTTTGTCTAACAAGTTGCAACAACTCTGGTTTTAACTGGGTGTTTTGAAAGGAAACATTTTCTTTTCTAAGCCATGTGATAATTTGATTTTTTGTACTTGATGAATTAGGAACTTTGTCCTCCAGTGCTACTGCATTATGATAGGATGTATTGTCCATTACAAGACATGAAGGTCTATCCAGAATGGGGAGAAGAGTGTACTCTATCCAGTCTCTGAAAATTTGTCCATTCATTTCAGTGTGGTATTTCCTATTGTCTGTAGACTTTGATTGAAAAATAAGTTGTGTGTCATTAACAAGGCCATTCTCTCTACTGCCAGCATGTACCAATATAATACGTTGTCCTTTGCTGCTGGGAATGCTTCTTTTATTTTCTCTGTCAACTGATTGCCACTCTTTCTCATATGTATGATGAGCATTGACCCACATTTCATCCAAATATAATATATTGTAGTCTTCCATTCGTCGCTTACGGATCTGCCTCAGGTATTTGCTTCAGGCAGCTATCAGGTGTGCTTTTTCACAAACAATATTATTACCACTAGCAGATTTTCTAAAAGTGAAACTAACGCCTCTTACGATCTTCCAACGAGTCATTTTTAGATTTCAATATCACATTCTAATTGCAGTTGAACTTTAAGTTTGTGCAGTGTAACAAGTTCGATTAAAATATTTTCAAAATTTCACATCTAATAACATCTTTGTCAGAATCATCAACTTTCATTTTCCCTCCTTGCTTGACCTCTGCAGTCAAAGTTATGTCTTATCCATCGATTGAAAGTCTTTCTATCTCTATTTAAAGCTGCCCGTGTTCTGTTTTCATGTTTTTTGATATAGTAATATAACCAACCCCTTTTAGATTCTTGTAAAAGTGCCTGTAAATAACACAGTTAACTTTTGCATAGTGATAAATTTACACTTTAAACTCTTCATGGTTTTAAAAATCAAGTAGTCACTTCACAACTGCTTACAAATTATCACATATAAAGGAATATACATTAATAGTAAATATTTTGTCAAAATACGCCTCTGGACCAATTTAACAAGAAACCAGAAATGAAATTACCAAAAAAGACCTTGGAGACTTGCGCGTCTTGCAAGTTACAAGTATGAAATGGTGCTAAATTTGTGTGGAGTGCACATGAAATTTGCCTTTTTAAATGGTGGGTACAACAAATGTGGGTATTGTAAAATCCTAAAATTTAGGACTAGGCAAGAAAATCATATTTTTATATACCTCAAATAAGCAAAAATCTTTCCTAAATGCATGACAGTAGGGCAAAAAATCAGACTGAAGGTCGGTGAAAAAATAAGATTTCATGAAAAAGAATTACAGAAATTCATCAAACAGTTTCCAAGATAATTAATAAACTCTGTAGGCACAAATTTCTGAACGCACTATAGTGTACAAACTCCATTGCACCAGTGAGAATTTTTGAAGTACTTTAAGTAAATTGTTTCATATTATTTCAGTGATGGTAGGAATTTAACATCTTTTTTTAGTCCTGAAAGTGGCATTGAGTATGCTTTCTTTTTTTTTTAATTTACAAACTGTCATGAGTCCCTTTATTAACAAACTATCAAGGGTTCCTTTTATTTACAAACTGTTAAGTCCCTTTTATTAACAAAGTGTCAATAGTTCATTTTATTAACAAACTGCCAAGAGTTTCTTTTTTTACAAATTGTCAGGGGGAACCTCTTTTTTTATTTTCAAACTGTCAAGAGTTCCTTTTTTTAACAATCAGTCTAAGGTTCCTTTTATTTACAAACTATCAAGTGTTCCTTTTATTAACAATTTGCTTTAGGTTCCTTTTATTTACAAACTGTCAAGGGTTCCTTTTATTAACAATCTGTCTTAGGTTCCTTTTATTTACACACTGTCAATGGTTCCTTTTATTAACAATCTGTCTTAGGTTCCTTTTATTTACACACTGTCAAGGGTTCCTTTTATTAACAATCTGTCAAGAGTTCCTTTTATTTACAAACTGTCAAGGGTTCCTTTTATTAACAATCTGTTTTAGGTTCCTTTTATTTACAAACTGTCACGGGTTCCTTTTATTAACAATCTGTCTTAGGTTCCTTTTATTTACAAACTGAACAATGAAAGAGGGACAGGTTTGCTTTGCAGGCATATATAGTAAGAACTTTACAACTTGTAAATAATTGAAAATTCTATATGGTCACTTATTGGAGAATAACATGGTGGTTGATTAGAGTGCAGTGAGAATCAGGAGTAGGCTTCTGTTAGATTGGAGAGTAAGTGAGGACAGATCAGAATCGTGTGTGTAGCCACCATGTTAAAGTAACCATTGGTGTGTATGTCTGTCTGTCTGCGATCAGGACTCAGTCAGAGTAGGATCCCAGACTCTCACATGAAATCAGCTGTCAGGTTAAGCGTGTTGATCGCCCCCACAGACAGAACATCACAGTTAGAGTCTGCCATATCCACTCCGACTGAACACCCGTTAAAACATTGCACTGTGTTCTGCGCCAGTGGCCCAGTGCATCCGATTTCAGCCAGCATTTTATTCAGGTTTGCTTTCCTTAGCCTTTGATTGTCCCCAATCTTCCTGCAAGGCAGCAGATGATCTTTTCTGTAGGGGGATTCTGCCCTTAGACGGTCGGCCTTCCCAGGTTTACGAGCACCATCTGCCCGAGTCGCTAGAGGTGACTAACACAGCCATGCGACTTGTAATGTGAGGAAACTGCAACAAGGAACGCTTTTCTTGCATAGCTTTCAATTGTTCCTGCCGCCTATCCCCATATACTGGTAAGTCACGTCCTCTTGAAAATGATGATCGTCGTAGCACTAGATGATGTTAGGTCATCATTGATGACTCCAATTCCGATCATATAGACACACAGTCAGTCGTCAAATTATCCCCGTCGCACATCAAACAGCAGACTGTAAGATTTGCGCACGGCCGGTTTAGGGACCCATTACGGTGACGTAGCACACAAGCACTTAATCTCGTTCCATTTAGATTTCTGTGTGATTACTCTAGTATAAGCAGCCTACGACGAACAAAACACGAAGCAAATTCCCCAAAGAGACAAAACTGCGGCTGACGAAGTAGTTTACATTAATGTGTACATGGAAATAACTTGCGTCAAAGAATACCATCAACGGTCATGAACAGCACCAATGTGTGACGTAAAGTGCAGATCAAGTCTAGATGGTGGAAGGTCTCACTCGCAACACTTGAGTCGTCAAAAACGGACTGTCGTCGGCCTACAACCTCACTTTATCAACACAGATGTATCAAGCATATCATCATTTTGACTTTAACGCAGAAAAGTGCAATGAAGATCCGAAATTAATCAGACCCTGGGTGCATTTTCTGCAGCGATCGAGAGGACGTGGACTAGATCCGCCATCTTGTAGACGGAAGTCCTGGTGTGTATAATGTGTGATATTTGTTTAGAATTGAGTCTCTGTGACTGTGTGCAGTGAGGTTCATTCTTTAAATAGGTAATCATTTTGTTTGCATTTGTGTCTTCCTTATCATCACTTTTTTCTTGTCCTACTCACTTCTTATAAAGATATCCCAAAGCAAATATGGGCTGACTTTTTCTAATCCTACCAATACTATTCTTCTAGACATAGATCTTTCTCTTTTTCTGAATAGATTAAATTACAGTATTCTATGTGACTGTTTACTTCCTTATTTTGCTTTCATACTGACATTTCAGCACATAATAAAAATGTTATTTTCTTACCACAGTTACCTAGATGAGTTGCCATCAGCATCAGAATTAAGAAATAAATACAAGATTTATTCAACAGAGGTATGCCTTTTCTTGACTCCAATATTGACAGACATTAAAAGATTTTTTTTTCAGCTTAAGATTTATTAACTATATGTGTGCAATATAAAATGAGCTGAACTTTATTTCTTTCTTTGTGAACGCAATGTAATGTAAATCTGATAAATAATTATTTTATTGCTATGAAACAGTTAGAAATATGGTGGGTGTCTGTATTGTTTTAATTTTATTTCAAGTGAAACATAATTATTGCATAAACATTGAACTTATCAAAGGTTTTAATCTTGAATAAAATTAACAAATGTCTTACTTTGGATGCTACATCCTCTAGGCAGGAGAGGAGGTTGGCAAAGCTGCAGAAGATGGAACAGATAATAGATATTTGTACATCTTGATTGGTATCATTGCTGCCGTAGCTGTAACATTTGTCATCACTCTCTACTTTCTTGTACACACCATCCGCAGGTAAGATGATTGTCAGATTGTATGTGTGTAAAAGTAAAAAAAAGTAAAGTACCCCCGTCACGCCAAGTGGCGTATAGGGAATATGTTGTTGTTGACTATAAATTTTACGGGCCTTCGGCACATCATTTTTGGGGTAGTGTGGTCGGTATTATGCCTGTGCCGCTTTACCTTCCCAGAAAATAATCCTGTACCCATTAAAGGCTGGGTGAACCGGAAGCCATCGGTTGGGATCGAACCCTACCTCTTGTCCTTTGTAGTCCAGTTCACTAACCACTGAGCTATTGCGGTTCCCATTGTATGTGTGTGCTCGTGTGGAACAGTTTCAATAACAGACAACCGACAGAATGGGGCACATAAAAAAAGTCAGGGAAATGCTGGTGGCAATGCCATGCATAACTAATAAAGAAAATAAAAATAAAATAAAATAGTACATACCTTGCTCCTAAGAAACATTAGAAAAAAATAATCAACATTTTTTGGGTACATCATGAGAAGAGGAAAGTTGGAATACTTGGTTACAACTGGTAAAATACAGGGAAAGAGAAATCGTGGATGACAAAGAGAGAAAATACTGGATAGCTTGGTGTCATTACATGGAAAAAGTCAACAACAGAACTGGTACGATGCATGTTAGACAAAAGATTGTGGAAAGACAAGATCACCTACACCAACCGGTAAGACACATGATGATGATGATTTAAAACAAAATATGAAAAAGCACATTAGTCCTCGAAATAGTATTTTTTATGTCCAACAGTTTCTCTGTGACAGCCTGTTTGATCCCTTAGAAAATCGTACATAACCTTATATTTGATATTTATTATTATTAATATTATTTTCTATTGTCCTTTCATAGCAAGATAGGAAGTCAGAAGACTATGCTATAGCATATTTAGTTACCTTGAATTCATCATCATCAGGTTGTATGTCATTACAGAATGTTGCATTCACCACAGCTATCTGAAAGAATATGTCTTTAGCCAGATCTCCCACTTCTTCTGTCATCGTCTCCAAGGTCTCTTTGTTGTCTTGGAATCACCATGAATTACATACAGTAAAAACCCTTTAGTCTGATAAGACTGCTCTCCTTGGAGAAACAACTATGACTTACAAACAACTGCTGTCTTGTCAAGGAAAAGTGAGTGAAAAAAATTAGTGCTTATGATGGATGCAATGGACTATAAGTTTGAAAATGCAATTCAGCAGTATCCATTAATAAGTGTATAAAGAATAAAAATTGCATGCTAGTAGTTTTAACAAAAGATTAGTTTTACAAGTCACCTACTAACAACTGTAACATTTTTAACCAATCAGATTCAAAAGAAAACTTAAGGCTGCCACACTTGAAGTTCATGGTGAGTTATTTCATTATAACTCTTAACTTTTCATCATTTATACATAATTTATATACTTGTGACACTCTCATGAGTCAGTTAGACAATGCACTATAGAAGAGTTACAGTGAGAGGCTTTATGATGGGAACCTAAAGGCTGCTCTTCCACTAATCAGACTGATAATAATCTCCTAATTAGAAAGTTTTACAAAATGAGTCTCTGCATGTCACTATACAAATGTATTTGTCACTGTATAAAGATATTAATCATCATCACTAAGTTGTGTGTTATTTGCAGAAAATTACACTAATCACAGACCATCCAAAGGAATCTCTGCCTACATTCATATCTCCCTCTGTTGTCTAGTTCAAGGTCTCTTTGATGTCTTGAAACTATCTTGGTCTACCCCTGCCTCATCTTCCTGGAACCTTGCCTTCCACTACAGTTCTTTCCAGCCCACTGTGTCTTTTGGTAGTAATATTTTAATTTTTTTTTATAAGATGTTGTTTATAAGCTAGTTTTTCCTCAGTGTGCAGAGATTCTAATATGAAACAAACAAATCATTTACTGATCTTTCTCGGCTGGGCTTTTTTTAGTTTTAAATAACATATTGGAAGTATTGATCAAATATGCACTGTACTGGTTTGCCAAACTTATGTTGGTACTTTATTTTAATTAATATTCATCATAAAAGACATTTAAAGTATGTTATTTATAATCAGTGGAGATTGATATTTCCAATCCTATTTTCAACAGAAAACACAATTAACTAAATGGAATCATACATTTTATCTGTATGATTTAATTCTGACAATATGTTTTATTATGATGGTTTCAATGCTGTTATTAGATACATTATTGTGAATTGGCACGCATATGGCATGACAACATTCCAACAGGAATTTCATGGGCTTGATCAAAAACTAATAATTCTCATTAGGACATCTCATGATATAAGCTTATATATAAAGAAATTGAGACATCATTTTATTTTCATCCTAGATTCTTTTATATGTTGCAAGTTCAAGAAGTTAAGAAATCAGTCGATCTAAATGTTTATAAAAATAAAATAATGAATCTCCTGTACTCTCTAGTAATAAAATTATTGCAACATATAGCACAGACAAGAAAGTTGAATTGAAATGAACAACCATTTAAAAAATTACTTGCTAGATAAGCCCATAAAATTTGTAATTAATCATTTACTTATAAAGATGGACAAGAAAAAACATGTGATAGTTTTTAAATAATAAAAGCAAATGAACTAAGGAAACAGAAGAGTTAAAGTATTGAGCAAGAAAAGGATGGCAGTGAGACAGCGAAATAGTCAAATATTTTTTACATGGAAAATTTTCAATAACGGATGAATGTTTAAGGACTTGTCATCAACAGTTCAAAATGTGATACATAAGGATTACAAGGCATCAGTAACTACTAGACGTAAACTAAACAAGAGATAATGGGACAAGAGCTATTGACTGCTGAATCCATAATTAAGCAGTTAATGCAAGAAGTGCTGTAACAAATACAATCAGTTAACTCATCTCTCAAACAAGTTTAAAACCAAAAGTGGAAGGGTAAAAATTGTAACAGTTTTTATGACTTCAATTTCTTTTTGACTAGGAATGGATACCATTAAACAAGAAATGTTCCCAGGCCTGGATAATGATAACATCAAGTCGTAAGTTTCTTCATTAAATTATGTTCTTACAAAATGTCATAGTTTAGCATTCAACATCTAAAACATTTTTATGCATTGGTTTCCTCTAACTCACCATCTTTGGTTCTTTCTGAGTTAGATTCAGAAATGTTAAACTTTAAACATGTTTCCGCTGCCCTTCAGAATTGCACAAACAAAGCCCTTTTTGTACTTTATTAGATTTCAGAATGTAAGCTCACTTATAATTAGGCATTTACAATATGATTTCATTCATATAAATATGCTTTCACAATTTGATTTTGCTCCTAAATGTATGCTTTCACTGGTATTTTGCTCAATGAAATAATCTTTGACATTTATGGTTTCAGTGCAAAAAATATTTTTTCACAATGCGATTTCACTCATAGAAATATTAAAATATTCTTTCACTTCATGAATTATTATTTCATTCCTAAATATACATTTTTTAATTGCAATTTTTATTCATACTTTCACAAATAGATATCATATCCGGAAGTATATTTCAAAATGTACATAAGCCATGTTTGCTGTTGTTGTTGTTGCTGTTCTTTCTACGAGTGATAACTTTAAGTCACTTGTAGATGTTACTGGTTTGACTGCTTATAGAAAAAGTAATAAAGAATGTGATGTGTGATTTCTCTCACTCCAGAAATGCACTTTAAGTATATAATTTGACTCCAAGGAACTCTAATCCTGTAAATGATTTTGTCAAAATGTTACTTAACTTTATGAAATACACATTTGAATATGTTTTTGGCACCTGGAAACTATTTTCATAATGTAATTTCACTCTTACAACCTGGAAACTATTTTCATAATGTAATTTCACTCTTACAACCTGGAAACTATTTTCATAATGTAATTTCACTCTTACAACCTGGAAACTATTTTCATAATGTAATTTCACTCTTACAACCTGGAAACTATTTTCATAATGTAATTTCACTCTTACAAACTTACAGAAACAATCCAATTTTTATGAGAGATGACCTGAACCTGGATGGGTATGATTTTGGCAATTATGACCACAGCAATAAAGATGACTCCCTCAGGTACTGTCACAGTAAAGCATTTATCAGCTGTATAAACACATAATTTTCTTAATTTTATTTTTTTTTAATTTACAACAAATTTTTATGAAATTCTAATCCTGAAAATAAGATTTGCTTACTTTCATTAAGTTCAAGCTTAAATAATTGATTTATTTAAGAAACTATATAATGAATATCAAATTGAAGGGGATGTGATACTATTAAAAAAATTAAATTAAAGAGAAAGTACTGAGACAAGGAAGTACTGAGTGAATGGTTCAGGACTGAAACTGAGATGAAACATGGTTGTATTTAATTTCCTTTTTTGAATGGTTCATCGTAAATCCCTAGACCGGCTGTACGCTAATCTTACGGTCTGTTGTTTGATGTGCGACGGGGATAATCTGATGACTAACTGTGTGTTTATATGTTCGAAATTGGAGTCAACAATGATGGCCTAACATCATCAAGCACTATACATTTTTAAAGAAATATGACGATCATCATTTTCGGGAGGACGGGAACTTCTGGTATATGGTGGATAGGTGGCAGGAACCATTGCAGGCTATGCATGAAAAGTGTTCCTTGTTGCAGTTTCCTCATATTCCAAGTCCATGGGGGACTGGTTGGTCTCGAGGCAAGATGCCGGCCTCAGGACAGAGAAGTTGTGGGTTCAAATCTCGGCTACACCGGTTGGGATTTTTATTTATGATTTCTCTCTGTGACAACCACCCCTGGTCTCAGTAGCGAGGCTCGGCTTGAAACGTCAATTACTCATCGACGGAAAAAAACATGAGTACCTCCGAAGTCGGAGTTATCTGCCTGTGCGGCGAGGGACCCCTGTGCACACGGCTGCCAGGGAAAAATGGATTAACATGCAAAATTCAGTTTCTAGTCTCTAGAGACTTCCGTCAGAAGAGTTGAAAGCTGGCGAACGCAACAACAACAACATTTCCCCTTTTGTTGAGAATTGTCATTGACTGAATTCATAATACAGCACATGCATTGAGTGTACACATATGTCTCAGTTAGAGGACCTTGATTTTGCTGATGATTTATTAGTCATAATATGAAAACAAGGCAAGAGAAAACGGATGTATTGTCTTCAGTGACTAGCAAAATAGGACTTGAGATCAACCAATAAAAGGCTGAAGTTGTGAAAAATGAAATGCTTCATGATGAAAAAATATACCTGGAAGGAAAAATTAGATAACTTTGTATGTATCAAAAATTGCATAAATCATAAAGGAGACACATAGAAAAACAGAAATGCAAAGGTAGCAAGCAATAACTTTTACAAAAATCTTCAGAAAATATGGAAATCAAAACTCCTAGGATTTTCAGATCTGATGTATTATCCACCTTTACATATTCAAGTGAGAGAAAGTGAATTCAAGATAAGTACAGAAGTAAGAGAAATGGTAATGCATCCAACAGTATAGTCTGTAATTAATTAAATATAAAAAATATTTTTAAAAAGTGGGCATATGTTGGTCATGGATATGAGAAGAGATAACAAGAGAACCACAAAACAAACCCTCAGATGGAAAACAGGAAAAAATAGAGGTCATCCTAGAGAAACATAAGAGTAACAAGAACATTGTGCATCAGATCCCTTGTTGAGTTTGGGAGGCTTTCCCAGAACAGGGACTTATGGTGATACACACTGCAGGTCCATTGCAAAGTGTTGTGGTGATACACACTGCAGGTCCATTGCAAAGTGTTGTGTGAGACACACTGCAGGTCCATTGCAAAATGTTGTGTGAGACACACTGCAGGTCCATTGCAAAGTATTGTGGTGAGACACACTGCAGGTCCATTGCAAAGTGTTGTGTGAGACACACTGCAGGTCCATTGCAAAGTGTTGTGTGAGACACACTGCAGGTCCATTGCAAAATGTTGTGGTGTGATACACTGCAGGTCCATTGCAAAGTGTTGTGGTGTGATACACTGCAGGTCCATTGCAAAGTGTTGTGGTGAGACACACTGCAGATCTATTGCAAAAGTGTTGTGGTGAGACACACTGCAGGTCCATTGCAAAAGTGATGGGGTGAGACACACTGCAGGTCCATTGTAAAGTGTTGTGGTGAGACACACTGCAGGTCCATTACAAAGTGTTGTGGTGAGACACACTGCAGGTCCATTACAAAGTGTAACACTACTAGAAGGATAACAGCAATGAGACTTTGGAAGATTTTTTTTTTTTTTATTTCTGCCCTATGTGTTGGCGTTGACTTAAAAGTAAAAGGAACTAGCTATAGAAAAGGAACAGTATGTTAGGACTAAATAAAACTGACTTATAAACATTAGCTGCTTGCACTAGTGGTTTGCTTTTTTTGTTAATCACTGATGAGTGTGGATCCTTTTTGATGCAGAGTTGTACATTGTTGGGATCTTACTTCAGCTGAAACTTGATCTCTGCTACACTCATCATTTTTTTTTTACACTAATACAACATTCTGCCTCCATTACGTCAATACCTTATCTTGCATTCTCTAGGTCAGTCACTATTACATTCTCACCACAACAGTCTTCCTTTACATTTCTATATGTGGCTGTATTTTCAGTTTCACCTGTCTAAAAAATATAGACTTATATTATCCACACTCTCCAGGTTGAGAATGCATCATATATCTTACATTAGTAGTAATGTAATACTTTTATATGGCATTGTTCATACTTTAACCTCCAACAAAATCACACTTTTCATCATTAATTTTTGGACTGATTTTGTTTCGCACTCTTCACCTGATGATTCTTATTAATAATATCTTAGTAATGTGACTCATCTCTCATTGTGCTATGATCATTGCATTAAATAGCACCAGATTTCTTTGGTAGGGCTATGAATATTTATTTTAATAGGTCATCTGTTATATATAAAAAGTTGTAGATATCATTCAATATTTTTGTTATTATTTCTATTCCAAAATCACCCATGGCTTCAATCAATTCTTTATTTATATTATCTGATCCAGAGACTTTTCCTGCTTTCATATTGTACAAGGTATCTTCCACTTCTTTGAGTATTTCTGGTCCTTCCCCATTATCCTGAATATTTTCTTCAGTTCATCATCATAAAGATATTTAATGTATTCTGTCCATCGTTCCCTTATGCTGTCTTGTTCAATCAACAATTCTCCTTCCTTTGATCTTAAACATCCAGTTTTTTATTGATTTTTGTTTTCTGTTGATTCTTCATTTTGTTTGTAGATAGCTTTAGTATCTCATTTTCGCTGCATTTCAATCTCTTTGCATATCTGTTTTAGCCATGCTTCTTTTGGTTCATTGCATTTTATTACAATTTCTTGATTTAATCTCTTATACTCATCTTTGTTATCCATATTTCTTTTTCCTGTATTCATTAGCTGTAAAGTGTCATCCATCATCCATTTCTTTCTTGAATTTTTTCCTCACTGGTGGTATGAGCTCTTTTGATGTTTGCTGCATTGATTCTTTAAGCATTCTCCACCCATCATCAATACTTTGTATCTTCTCTTACGTATGAACAATGCCATATACATCATAAGATCTTTAGTAGAAAGAGCAGAAGAAATGAAAACAGATCTATACCTATGTTTCACAGATTATACTGAAGCATTTGACAAAGTAAAGCACCAGGAAATAATCAAAAATGTTAGAAGGCATACACATTGATAGCAAAGATTTAAGAATAATAAAGAGCATGTACTGGCAACAAAAAGTGGCCATAAGAACTGGAGATCGATAGGGAATGTTTCAACAAATAAAACAAGGTGTTTGGCAAGGTTGTGTACTGTCACCAGATTTATTTAATATGTATAGTGAGATTATTTTAAGATCAATAAGGGACATGCCTGGAATAATAATTGGAGATCATAATATAAGTAACCTCAGGTATGCTGATACATTCTTAATCACTAAGAGTGAAAATGAGTTACATGAAATGTTAGACATTATAGTGAAGGAAAGCAAAAATTAAGGACTCAGGCGCAATAGCAAAAAGACAGAAGTAATGATAGCAACAAAGAAAAAAGACATCACTTGTAGAAATGTGATTTTACGGAAGAATGTTGAGAATACTATTGGCAGTTAAGAGAGAGAGGAAAACAGTTTAAAAGAGCCCAAAACAAAAAAGATAGCTAACTTCCAACATTAGGAAGAAACAGTCATCATTTTTTGGCCATTTAATCAGAAAGGAACAGCTGGAATATATTATGACAACTGGGAAAATTGAGAGATGAAGAGATAGAGGTAGAGAGAAGCAAAGAGAAAAGATACCTGACAGCTTAAGAGAAGGGCTTGGCAGAAGGTCAACAACAGAAATTATAAATGATTGTCCTGATCAAGAATTGTGAAGAAACATTATCACCTACGCCAGCAGGCTTGGTACTTGATGATGATGATGAATACTTTCATATCTCATGCTTCATCTTCAGCTCTAAATCCTTACTTCATTCATTATTTTTCCTATCAGCTACACTCGTAAGAAATCTCAGATACTTCAAACTGTTTCATCACATCTACTCCTCACAACTCCATCCCACATGCTCCTCTCTACTCCATCCCACATACTCCTCACTACTCCATCCCGTATACTCCTCACTACTTCATCCAACATGCTCCTCACTACTCCATCCCACATGCTCCTCACTACTCCATCCCACACGCTCCTCACTAATCCATTCCACATACTCCTCTCTACTCCATTCCATTTGCTCCTCTTACTCCATCCCACATGCTCCTCTCTACTCCATCCCACATATTCCTCACTACGCCATCCCACATACTCCTCTCTACTCCATCCAACACGCTCCCCACTACATCATCGCACATGCACTTCACTGCTCCATCCCACATATTCCTCACTACTCTATCTCATAAAATTCTTTTGACATTTCCATTTTACATACTCCAAACAGTTCCATTCAATACACTCCAGATTGATCCTTCTCACAAATCTTTGTCACTTTTCCCATTTTACTTACTTCAAATGGTTCCTTCTCACCTACTTGTCTTTGTTTACTTGTGCATGCTTTTCTATGTTCCTTATCAAACACTTTTTACTGAATATGATATTGGTAATTGTTATTACAATATAACAAAAGTATACATTTTATGATAGTAGTTAACCCTACTATTTGATACAACACAAGAAGACAATTTTTCAGATTAACCAAAATATTAATATCTTTGTATCTAACTTTTAACCAATTTTTTTTTTTTTTTAACAGCAATGCATCTGAAAACTCTCTAGACCAAAATGAATTGAATTCTGCTAAGGAAAAGGTCAAGACTGGTGTTGATGAACAGGAAATGACCCTTGATGTGTTTGAGAGTGATGAGACTGAGCCAGGATTGCAAAATCTGTATCAACATTTACATTTTAGGCATTCACAGTTTGTTGGAAATAATGAGCACTCTACAAATGTAGAAAACAATCGGAGTTCGGTAGATTTGGAGAATGAAGAAGACCTGGACTTAAGTTTGAACTACAAGAATTTTGAATCTACAGATATTTAAATATTTTTTGGCTCTCCTTTTTCTACAAATGAAAATGTCTTCTTCTTCTTCTACCTTTTTAGCTCCCAGTGGAGCATAGGTCTTCAACAAACACTTTCCAAGTAGTTCTGTTTTTTGCCATTCTTTTAAGATCATTCCATGTCTTTCCCATCATCTTCATCTCTGCTTCTATCTGTCTTCTCCAAGAATTCCTTGGTCTTCCTCTTTGTCTTTTCCCCTGGGGATTCCAAAAAAGGGCCTGTTGTGTAATACTCTCAGTTGGCTTCCGCAGTGTGTGTCCTATCCAGCGCCATCGTCTTCGTTGTATCTCTTTATCCACTGGTATTTGACTGGTACATTTCCATAATTCTATGTTAGTGATTTTGTCCTGCCATTTCCATCCTTTTATTCTACGTAAGCATCCATTAATGAAAGTCTGTATCTTCATGATTGTCAATTTTGTTGTTCTCCATGTTTCACAACCATATAATAGAACTGACTTAATATTTGAGTTGAAAATTTTTATTTTTGTATTTAACCTAATTTCTTTGGATTTCCATGTTTCCCAGTGCAATGAAAACCCCTCTTGCTTTTTATATTCTTATTTTGGTATCATTTTCTGTTCCTCCCTCTTTATCTATATTACTGCCCAGATATATGTTAGATTGTACATCTAATAGAGGTATTTCTCCTACTTTTATTTGGTTATTGTCAACTGCATTAATTCTCATAATGTTGGTCTTCTCTCTATTAATCCTCAGTCCTAACTGTTGTGATCTCTCATCAAGTATGCTCATTTTATCCTGCATCTGTTGATGGCTGTGTGATAGGAGAGCTATGTCATCAGCAAAGTCTAAATCATCAAGTTGTTTGGTCAGTGACCACTGGATCCCATTTCTATTGTTTTGAGTTATTTTCATAATTCAGTCTATGGCCAGTAGAAAGAGAAATGAAGACAGAAGGTATCCCTGCCTTACTCCTGTTCTTATTTCAAATGCTTCTGTAAGCTGTCCTTCATGCACCACACTACATTTCATTCCTTCATACATTGTTTTTATCAGGTTAATAAACTTTATGGAGATTCCGTAATGACTCAGCAACTTCCAAAGCATTCTTCTGTCTAAACTATCAAATGCCTTTTCGCAATCTATGAATCCAATATAAAGTGAGAACTGTAGTTCTAAACTTTGTTCAACTATTATACGCAGAGTAGTTATTTGATCAGCACATGATTTGTTCTTCCTAAAACCTGCTTGTTCATTTCTCAAATGTTTCTCTATGGCCTTTTTTGGTCTCTCCAGAATGATTCTGCTTAATATTTTTCCTGGCACTGATAGTAGCATAATTCCCCTATAATTTGTGCACTCCTGTAAACTTCCTTTCTTTGGTAGTTTGATCATATAACCTTCTTTCCAATCTTTAGGTATTTCTTCCCTCTCCCAAATTTTATCTAATAGATTATGTAACATCTTGGTAGAGGTGTTAATATCTGCTTTGATGGCTTTCGAAGGAATGTCATCTGGTCCTGTGGCTTTACCATTTTTTAATAGTTTGATGGCTTTCATTATTTCTTCTTTGCTTCATTTTCCACAGTTAACGTGTAACTCTTCTTCTGCTGGTAGTATATCTGGAGGATTATTTGAGCCAGGTCTATTCAAAAATTCTTCAAGGTGCTCTTTTCATCTTTCCATTTGTTCCCTTATATTAATAAGCAGATTTCCTTTCTTATCTTTAATAAAGGCATTGATCTGTTTGTATTTTCAACTTAATTTCTTTGTGCTGTTGTACAATTCTTTCATATTCCCCTTATTTGCTGCTTCTTCTGCCTCTTTAGCTAGTTCATCTATATATTTCCTCTTATCCCTTTTAATGCATCTTCTCACTTCTTTGTTCACCTCTGTGTAAGCTTCCTGTGTCTTGGCTTTATTACTTCTCGTTTTGCTTTTATTAGTGTCTGCTTTCTGGTTCTTTCTTTTTTTAATTTTATCCAGGGTCTCTGCTGTCATCCATGCCTTATTCTGGCATTCTCTTTTCCCCTGAAATGAAAATGTCATTCAGTTGTATATTTTTTATTTTGTAAGTTATCTATTTTGTATTTGCTACCAATGCTTGACCTGGACTTTAGACTCAAGAACAATAAGAATAATAAGCACTAACTAGACGAATAGTGTTAGATGAATGACAGGAAACAGCCTGCGAGATAAGATCAGAAATGAAGAACTAAGAAAAAAAGCTAGGCATAATTCTCACCTTAGAATACAGAAAGAAACAACAGGTAAAATGGTTTGACCATATGATAAGACAGAAAGACAAAAACACAACACAATAAGCTTTTAACCCCTAGTAGACACATACCTAGATGCATAGCAAGTCACGTTTGGACACACCTATTTTTTAGCACAATTTTTTACACAACAGTTTCAAGAAATATAGCCATATATATCTTCTGTTTGTCATTGTTTGGTGAAGTAGCATATATGAAAATGTTCAGGAAAGGCTGCTCTATTCATTTATAATATTATGATCTATTTGTATAAGAAAAATCACATTAAAAATTTGATTTAATGAGTAAGCAAACAAAACAAACCCCTACAAAATACAAACTAAATTTCCAGCAAAATATTTCTAATTAAAAGTAACATCAAAATCTACTTAATTATCATAGTATATCCAAATATACATATTTTTATATTAATTTCAATCATTTTAAAGCACAAACAACATATTTATTACCATTCACAGTGATAGGGTGGGGAGCCACGATTGCTCAGTCGTTAGTGAACTGGGCTACTAAGGAAAAGGGGTAGGAGGGTTCGATCTCAACCGACGGGTTCCGGGTTCACCCAGTCCTAAATGGGTTCCCGGATTTTTTTCTTGGAAAGTAAAGCAGCACGGGCATAATACCAAGCACATTACCCCAAAAATCATGTGCTGAAGGTCTGTAAAATTTATGGTCACTAACACTATATTCCCTATACGACACTTGGCATGACGATGGGCTCTTTACTTTTTTTACAGTGATAGGGTGTCAAAAATTTAAAACAAATGCATTCAGAAAATTGTTTCACTGATCGCTATACTAAATAAATCCTTGGATCATCAAATTGAAAATCCACTTTTTTTTTTTTAATTATACCCATAGACAAAGAGAATCTATGTGAATTCATCAATTTAAAGCACATATAACATATCTAAAACATAACAAATCTTACATTATTGGATTTGGTACAGAAATCATACAAAATGTACACAGATCGACATAAAGCAATTAGTGATTTTCAATTACATATTCTCAACAAAATCGTTAAAAAATGACAGAACACTACATCATACTTTCAAGAACTAGCAAACGGAAATGACCATCTAGTGAATTTGTTAATACGGATTTATTTAAATTGAAACAACAGCTATTTTTTAATAGAATAAACGTGTTAACCACTGCCAGTGACAGTTTGTTAAAACGTTACATGGGCATCGTAATTCGTTTACTGTCGTGGATTGTCTACTAAGGGAATAAACATTGTTAGAACACTAGACTTAAGAGCCAACTATGGAAAGGATGGATTGAAAGAATATTGTAAACACTAGGCAACATAACAGCAGTAGAGGCCAACAGAAGACCAAAAGAACACAAATTATATCACCCCGCGACACTGAGAGGCAAATTAGGAAGGAAAGAAGAAGATCTATTTTGTGTATGATTTATGTACTTGCTGATGATTTCGAACACAGAAATACAAAGTGATTTACAACTTAGCTATATAGAGTATCTCTGACAAGGGCCACAACTGCCATTTTTCTTCACCAAGAGTACATCCAACCCTGTCATGGCATACATTCATGTAAAACTTAGCCAGCCCGTAGACCAAGATACTCCTTCTCTTATCTGAATTTTTGTTCTAGCAGTTTTCAATTCTTTTAAAGATATTTTATCAAATCTCACCATTTGTCTCTGTTCTGTGCAAGCAGCTCTATCTCATTGAGGGAGCTGATTCCTGCTGCTCTGGCCTCTTTCATCAATGTTCTTCTCAGCGTCTCTCTGGGTCTTCCTCTTTTCCTCTTACCTGTTGTTTCCCACATGAGGGCTTACTTTGCTATTTGGTTGTTATCTCTTCTCATCACATGTCCAACATATGACCATCGTCTTTTATTTATTACTGAAGATATTAGTGGTTGATTGGCAATTTCTCTAATTTCCTCGTTTGTTTTGAATTTGTTCCATGCTATACCAAGTATTTTCCTTAGACATTTATTTTTGAATGCGTATGGCATACATTACAAGGATTAAATACTTTATTTGGCATTTTGTGTTTCTTTGTTTTAGATTATGCTATGATCATTATTCTTTGTTTTTACATTTCTGTTTTTAATTTGTTTTTTTGTTCCATTAATTTTTTTTTAAATTTAATTACTTGAAGAAGAAGAAAGAACTCTCTCACATCTCCTAGTAGAAAAGAGAAAATGTGCTAGTGTCCACTTTTTATTTACAATCCACACAATTGTGGATAAATGTAATCTGTATGTTGGTTTTCTTTACCAGGAAAAAATAAGATATCCATTCAAGGCTAGGTAAACCTAGAAAGCTTGTCAATCAAAATCAAACTAGACCTCTCTTGTCCTTAGTAATTCAGTTCAGTTCTCCTCCTATTTTAGATTGCCAGAACATAATACCTTTGATGATTTCCATTTTACTGGCATCATTTCTTGTTCCTGATACCCATAGCTGTTTCACGTTGGAGAACTGACTCATCGCTTTGGTACTCTCCAACTGAAAGGATTACATTCTTTTCTCTCTTTTCTTTAATATCTGGTCTCCTCTCCATTTCTTTTCTGTGTCTTATCCCTATTCCTCCCTGTGTTATCTTTATTATCTCTCTTGCTCTTCTTCTCCCTTGCTACTCCTATCCTCTCTTTATTTTCCTCTTCTTCCCATTTTATTTGTACCCTATAGGACACCTCCTTTCATTTTTCCAATTTTTTATAGTATGGTTTCTTCGGTCTAATTATATCCAACTATTATTGTCTATTGGGTAGGGTTCAATTCCAACTGACGGCTTCCGGGTCCACCCAGCCTTAAATGGGCACCGGATTTTTTTCTTGGAAAGTAAAGTGGCACAGGCCGTCGGGTAATACCGACCACATTACCCCAAAAATCATGTGCCGAAGGTCTGTAAAATTTATGGTCACTAACACCATTTTCCTTTATACACCGCCACTTGGCGTGATGGGTACTTTACTTTTTTTACTTTACTATTGTCTATTAATCTTTTAATCAGACTCTACAAGAATCCTGGCCACTGTCTTTTCCTCCATTTTTTAGAACTGTGTATTCTAACTCTAAATTTTGTGTTTAATGTGTATAGTTTGTTTGTTATAATTGATGAAGGTTTTTGTTGAAACGTTAGCTTGTCTTGTCTTTTTATTAGTTCAGCTGCTCAGTACCATTTTATGTTTATTTTCTTTGTTTTCTGCAGCTATACATGCGGACCCACATAGTATTTCATATTTATTATACTTGATATCTGTGCTTATCTCCCAATCACAGATTCACATTGTAATCTAGGGTTAAACTGCTCCTTTCCTTTTAAGTTTGTTCTTAATGCCATGTGTATGTGGCCATCTTTCCTACAGTTGTAAACATTGTTGTTGCTATGAGTGATAATTAATTATCAGCTTGTTCAATGTACAGATCATAAATATGGTTGGAAGATTACTTATCAAAGCACTTAAATGAACCATCATCTCATACATATTTTGTTCATGATCATGCATGCAACGAGTTTTATATTCACTGTGTGCTATAAAGAGCATTGAGTTGCTACACTTACTTTCCTTAGATGATGGCTGTCCACCTTATGTCAAGTATTTTCGGGTAACCTCATATTATTAACATGTCTGTTATGTGTCAGTATTTCTTTGAGGGCGTCATTGAATTTTGTTATTGTTGTGTTGAGCAATTTTCTGTTGTTGAGTTGGGAGAAACTTATAATCTGTAAGCATGACCTAGCTAGAATTAAACCTGTCACTTTGAATCACTGCAATTTATCTTTTTTTCTTAATGTTTTTTTCACTAAAATTGTAACACTATACTTTCGATAAGTGATATGATTATTTCTTTATTATTGAAAATCAGATATCACAATGATTTTAAAAATTGATGAATATTTTCTTTAAATTTGTACAGCTTGTTGTAGCATCTAACTTATGAGTCAGAATCGTATTTTTTATGTGCAAATATATGATAAG
This sequence comes from Megaustenia siamemsis, assembly GCA_032433765.1. Lineage (NCBI taxonomy): Eukaryota > Metazoa > Mollusca > Gastropoda > Stylommatophora > Ariophantidae > Megaustenia > Megaustenia siamemsis. Next base: position 48,172,862 of record JAVIAB010000073.1, read on the forward strand.
CATTTAGCAATAAGATACCTACTGTATTCTAACTTGCTTAAGTCATTGAATAATAGGTTTTTTGTCATTTAACCCTAAACCCAAAGAAAACTAGTTATGGTACAGTGCATCCATTCTCATTCATTTTATTGTTGGATTGGTTATAAATTTGAAAATATTTGAAAGATAAGCAGTTACGGTATATAGGGCATATCCTCAAAATGTTCAGTGTCCAAGAAACAAACACATTCCAATATAGGTATTCAATAGTAGAAGGATGCCAAAGAAAACTTGGCAATATAGTGTGGTCAATAAAAACACAATAAACATATATTAAGATTGATAAGTAAGCAAGACTTTTTAAAATATAAAAGGTTTCAGCACAATCTTTCATAAAAAAGGTAAATGTACATATAATGCTGTACACCTTTGGCTACAAAAAAAATGTATGAGTAGCGTTGTCATGTTTTATGACATGTAGACTTGATTGTAATAAACAGATAGAAGTCAGAGCTATGTATGTGTCTATCGAAACAATATTACAGTGTTATTGTTTCTTTGTGGAATGATGAATTCATTACTTGTAGAGATAGAGCAAAGAATATTAAGAAATTTGCCTTTCAATCAACTGAAGCAGCTAAAAAAAAAGACTGCATTCTTATAGGTGGTTAATTCAGAGAGCAGTTTAACATGAGATAATGTGTTCAGAGAGCAGTTTAACATGAGATAATGTGTTCAGAGAGCAGTTTAACATGAGATAATGTGTTCAGAGAGCAGTTTCACATGAGATAATGTGTTAGTTTACACCTTTCTCTTCTTTTTGCTCAGGTTAAATAAAAGTATCAATCATAATGTCTGCAAATATTGATACAATATACAAATCATTCAATGGGAAATTGGATAAGTTATATTTAAAATTGTGTGTACCACCAACATTATTGTGTGTCTTGTAACAGAAGCAGGGACCTTGAGCTACCAATAGATGGTATCGGCACACCTGCCGCATGCATAGGAACTTGAGAAACAGTTGAACAATATGGCAGCTCTCTTGCAATGTTGTACCAAGCAGGGGCAGCAAAGTGTTGTGAGATTTTTATTTAGTGAAGGTGTGAGGCCTCTAGAGAATCATCATTGGATGAAAATTCAGTACAGTGATAAGTGTATGAGTAGTGTACAGGTGTATGAGTTGTACACAGGCGTATGAGTTGTGCACAGGTGTATGAGTTGTACACAAGTGTATGAGTTGTACACAGGTTTATGAGTTGTACCCAGGTGTTTGAATGTGGAGAGAAGTTCAAGTACAGAGTCGCTAGTGTGAAGGATTCCCATTGACAGGGCATTCATGACAGACAACATTGAAGCTGTAGAAACATGATATAGGAAAACAGACACACCATGGGCAAAGAGGTGACATTACTATTGGACTTTAGTTTTGGATCAGCCCATCACACTAGTTATGACGAGCTAAAGTTCTGAAAATTGCGTGCATGATGGGTACCCAAGTGATTGACACCTGAAATAAAAGAGACATGGCAATGCTTGCAGGAGCTTCTGCGTCTGTAGGATGCTGTTGGGGAAGCATTTCATCTGCAATTGTCAGTGGTTCTCTTCTACAAATCAGAATAAAGGTGATAAAGTCTGGAATTGTGACCTATTTAATCCCCAAAACCAAAGAAATTATAAGTGCAAATATCTGCAGCAAAGTCATGTTGATTTTTTTTTTCTGGAATCACAAAGGGCCGTTCATAGAACACTACATGGCCAGAGGAAGTGCTGTGTACAGTGCCCTGAATTAATACTTTCTGAGGGAAAATATGAAGCCAGCTATTTGCCAGAGATGACAAGGATTATAGATAACAGGAGTGTGTCTCTTCCACAACAAGGAGATGCTACATACTGCTAGAGTAAAAGTGTTGACAAATGAGGAGCTGTGGTCTGGGTGTCTCCCACACCTTTCACAGCTCACCCGACCTCATGCCAGTGAATTTCTGTTTCTTCAGTACATTGAAAAATGCACCAAATTGAAAGTTTTGTCAGTAGTGCATGAGTAGCAGTGCACCCATCCAAAATAATTCTTTTCCCACAGTATCTATACTCAAATCAAGAGCTAGTGCAAGTGTGTTGAACTAGACAAGGACTATGTTAAACAGTGATAATGTCATTATTTCATCATTTTCAATAAATACTCTGTACATTTTTTTTTATCTGATTTTCCTTTGATTGAACCTTGTATTTTGAAAACCCCTGAAGCAAATTTCAAATTCTTGGCATCTTCTATATTTTGTTACCTCCCTTCTTGCTACCATTTTGCAAGCTATCTCCAATGGTAAAAACCTTCATTCCCTCAGTCAGTAAACTTTTGAGGCTACCAGTTCAGATATATTTATTTGTTTATGGATGTAAGGTTTCTTGTATATGCCAACATCTTGTACATGAAAATGAGCAGAAACTGACATTTAGCTGCATTTTTGTATTAATTATATCAATTGCTGCCTACTAATTAATTATTCTCATAATGAATTTTAAATATGGTAATGTTTCCACTACTGTTGACAACTGATTTGTTGAATGTTTATTCATTTTTTTAAACAATATATATATTAAATTATTGGTAATGCCTCTATGAAATTAGTCTTATTGTTTTTCTTTAATTGTTTTTTTTCTTGTCTGTCAAAAGTGTTGTATAAGTATTTCAACGAATCATGCCATCCTCTATTCAAGTTTCTTTGTTCATGATTGCCACTGTCTTCTTATCATTCACAATTAAATACCTGTTTCTTCTTATTGTGAACATATGTTCAAACCACTGTAGATTCAGAAGAGATTTATTTTCTCTGTGGCCCAAACATCTCATGGCAACTGTAGTAGGCATGTGGTCTTTATTCTCTAACCTCATAGAAACACCCTTCTCCTCCCTGCTCCTACCCCCAATACCACAACATGCCCCAAAAATGTGAAAAAGTTGTATTGATAATCCTTTACATATTGGCCTAGTTATTGCACTTTTCTGTATGTTACAAAATCTGGTCTTTTCCATGCTTTCAATATTAAGGGTTGATTGGACCAGTCATTTTTCAATCAAATAAATGTGGGTTTGATTTTCATTCAAGTTTAAACTTGTTTCTAAATGTGTGTGCTGGTCAGAAGTTAGAATAAAAGCCATACGCTTTACACTATGTTGTCACTACACAGGGCATGCTGCCTTTTTTCCCCAGCAACTCATTCAAACCTCCCCCCACATTAAAAATTTTAATCTTCTCTCCCTGCAGGTTCCATAAATGTCATTGAAGATAAATATTTGATTTTAGTACTTTCAATCAATCGCTAAGAGTGAAAATGAGTTACAAGAAATGTTGGACATTATAGTGAAAGAAAGCAAAAATAATGGCCACACACAAATGAAAGAATGCAGCACCATGGCCACACACACAAACGAAAGTGCAGCACCACCTCCACACACTAACGAAACAGCACTGCACACTAACGAAAGAGTACAGCACCACACACTAACGATAGAGTACAGCACCACACAATAATGAAAGAGTGCAGCACCACAGCCGCACACTAAAAAAAGAGTTCAGCATCACCACTGCCACAAACTAACTAAAGAGTGCTGCATCACATCCGTACACTAACGAAAGAGTGCAGCACCACAGCCGCACACGAACGAAAGAGTGCAGCACAAAAGCCGCACACTAACGAAAGAGTGCAGCACCACAGCCGCACGCTAACGAAAGAGTGTAGCACCACGGTCGCACGCTAAAAAAAAGACTGCAGAACCACAGCCGCACACTAACTAAAGAGTGCAGCACTACAGCCGCAAACTAACGAAAGAGTACAGCAGCACCGCCATACACTAACAAAAGAGTACAGCACAACAGCCACACACTAACGAAAGAGTACAGCACCACAGCCACACACTAACAAAAGAGTACAGCCACACACTAACACACTAACGAAAGAGTACAGCACCGCAGCCATACACTAACAAAAGAGAACAGCACCACAGCCACACACTAACAAAAGAGTGCAGCACCACAGCCATACACTAACAAAAGAGTACAGCACCACAGCCACACACTAACGAAAGAGTACAGCACCACGGCCATACACTAACAAAAAAGCGCAACACCACGGCCACACACTAACAAAAGAGTACAGCAACATTGCCACACACTGACAAAAGAGTGCAGCACCACAGCCACACACTAACGAAAGAGTGCAGCACCACAGCCACACACTAACGAAAGAGTGCAGCACCACAGCCACACACTAACAAAAGAGTACAGCACCACAGCCACACACTAACGAAAGAGTGCAGCACCACAGCCAGACACTAACAAAAGAGTACAGCACCATTGCCACACACTGACAAAAGAGTGCAGCACCACGGCCACACACTAACGAAAGAGTACAGCTCCACACTAATAAAAGAGTGCAGCACTACAGTCACACACTAACAAAAGTGTACAGCACCACAACCAAACACTAACAAAAGAGTGCAGCACCACAGCCACACACTAACAAAAAAAAAGTGCAGCATCACGGCCAGACACTAACAAATCATTGCAGCACTACAGCCACACACTAACAAAAAAGTTCAGCACCACAGCCACACACTAACAAACCAGTGTAGCACCACCGCCACACACTAACAAAAGAGTACAGCACCACCGCCACACACTAAAAAAAGAGTTTAGCACCACCGACACACACTAACAAAAGAGTGCAGCACCACAGCCATACACTAACAAAAAAGTGCAGCACCATTGCCACACATTGACAAAAGAGTGCAGCACCACGGCCACACACTAACGAAAGAGTACAGCACCACCGCTACACACTAATAAAAGAGTGTAGCACCACCGCTACACACTAATAAAAGAGTACAGCACCACCGCCACACACTAACAAAAGAGTACAGCACCACCGCTACACACTAATAAAAGAGTGTAGCACCACCGCCACAAACTAATTAAAGAGTGCTGCATCACATCCGTACACTAACGAAAGAGTGCAGCACCACAGCCACACACGAACGAAAGAGTGCAGCACAAAAGCCGCACACTAACGAAAGAGTGCAGCACCACAGCCGCACGCTAACGAAAGAGTGTAGCACCACGGTCGCACGCTAAAAAAAGGCTGCAGAACCACAGCCGTACACTAACTAAAGAGTGCAGCACTACAGCCGCAAACTAACGAAAGAGTACAGCAGCACCGCCACACACCGACGAAAGAGTACAGCACCACAGCCACACACTAACGAAAGAGTACAGCACCACGGCCACACACTAACAAAAGAGTGCAGCACCACAGCCACACACTAACAAAAAAGCGCAGCACCACGGCCACACACTGACAAAAGAGTGCAGCACCACAGCCACACACTAACAAAAGAGTACAGCACCATTGCCACACACTGACAAAAGAGTGCAGCACCACGACCATACACTAACGAAAGAGTACAGCACCACCGCTCCACACTAATTAAAAAAAAGTGCAGCATCACGGACAGACACTAACAAATCATTGCAGCACTACAGCCACACACTAACAAAGAGTACATCACTACAGCCACATACTAACAAAAGAGTGTAGCACCACCACCACCACACACTAACAAAAGAGTACAGCACCACCGCTACACACTAATAAAAGAGTGTAGCACCACCGCCACACACTAACAAAAGAGTACAGCACCACCGCCACACACTAACAAAAGAGTGTAGCACCACCGTCACACAATAACAAAAGAGTACAGCACCACCGCTACATACTAACAAAAGAGTGTAGTACCACCGCTACACAATAACAAAAGAGTACAGCACCACCGCCACACACTAACAAAAGAGTACAGCACTACAGCCACATACTAACAAAAGAGTGTAGCACCACCGCCACACACTAACAAAAGAGTGTAGCACCACCAACACACACTAACAAAAGTGTACAGTACTACAGCCTCACACTAACAAAAGAGTGCAGCACCACCGCCACACACTAACAAAAGTGTGTAGCACTATAGCCACACACTAACAAAAGAGTGCAGCACCACCGCCACATACTAACAAAAGAGTACAGCACCACCGCCACACAATATTAAAAGAGTACAGCACCACGGCCAGACACTAACGAAAGCAATGAAAATGGTTGATTTTTTTCAATGTACGAGTTCCGTAGCACCAACAAAGACCTTGAAGACTTGACCATTAGTAATGCAGGTCGCTAATCACGGAGCTACTGCGGCTCCAGTAGTAGAAGCAGCAGATCCAGTTTGTGACTCTCTATAGACGACCCTAAACACGAACAACAATGAGCAATGCCTAATCTCATAAACACAGAGAAATGCGTTATTTTGTGAAAATGTACATTTAGTGATTATGTTTGTAAAGTTGTAGAGAAATAGAACTAGGACAATATGGTGGAGGAGAACAATATATCACTGACGATCATGAGATGTGCGTCGCACGATTCAATTGCAGTCAACAGCAACTCATAGCTGACTGTGGTCGTCAGAATTAGGAAACCGGAAGTGACCAAGATTATTCGCCACGTGGCGCTCATGAAACCTGTCACCTCAGCTTGGTCGTGTGAGTAGGCATCCAAGAGGGAAAGTAAAAATACTCAAAATGTTCCAAAATACTTTGATGATGTCGGATATCTCAAGCAGAAAGGTGCAAATATTACATCTCTCTGTTGTTGAAATGCACAACAAATGTCGTAGACCTACTCGGGCACGCGTGGATAATAAATGGTTGATCGCTCTAATTTACACTCTCTCTCTCTCTCTCTCTCTCTCTCTCTCTCTCTCTCCCTCCCTCCCTCTCTAATATAATATAATTATATTATATATATATATATATATATATATATATATATATATATATATATATATATATATATATATATATAAGATAAGAGTCACTGGTTCAAGAATATGAAATAATTTATGTCAAATCTTGTTACTAGCCATAATAAACAAAAACTGTGTTAATGAGATCTGATTATATTGAAACTCAAAATAGACTTGTCCTCAGGTGTGATACTGCAATCTTGACAGAGGTCATTTGGGTATAACAAACCGACCTGGGCTTGCCTGGCAGATGAGAGTGGCCCTCGTTATTTCTTGTTTTATGTTATTACTTTTCTTAGAAACCGTCTAGACAGCAGATTTGTTTGCTAATGGTTTTGTTCGTGATATCGACCACATCACCCAAAAATGTGTCGTGGTTATAGAAAAATATGGTCACTGACACCATATTCCCCATACGCCTATCTAGGCGGGAACCTTTACTTTGCAAGACATTTGAAGTGCACAATTAATACAATCAGCACCAAATGTTTTCAAGGTGAGAAAATGAAGTCATTACTAACTGTTGCATTATTGTTCGTTCAGACTTCATTAAGAAACTACGCTGAAAAGAACATGTCATTGAAGCCGTTTTGATAAACGTGAGAGATAGAATGCGAGCATAAAATAACAACTTTTCTTGTATAGTCACGTGATTATCGCAGGCTGAATCACTACACTGTTTACTACGCATGTATGTTAGTTTGCTCTCTATCTTCCTCTCTCTCTCTCTCTCTTGTCCTTTTAGGGGCTTTGTACAACAAGCCACCACCGTCTTTCTTTGCCTTTCTTTTGTCCTTTGAGGGGCTTTGTACAACCAGCCACCACCGTCTTTCTTTGCCTTTCTTTTGTGGGCAAGTCTTGTCCATTACTTGACGATGTGATCTACCTCTTCCTCTACGTTCCCTTTCTCTATTACGCTTTCACAGTTCCCCGAACTATTGTTCTAGCCAACCCAGTTGAATGGGACACACGATAGTTTACTTTCATCCACAGAAGTAAGAGGATCACCATTTTGTCCAGTTGCTATGTGAGTTCGACGGATTTATGGATAAGCTTTGGTAACGTGTCCAAATATGAGATGTGCCAATGTGTCTATAGAGTGTGATCTCTTTTCCATGAGTTATTATTTTCCAGGAATGGCTGTCAAAGAATTTATTTTCCTACATTTAAACGTCAAGCTACTATCTATCCTACTTCACTCTGTGGCCAACCCGTATGCTACCACCTAATGGCGCTCTCTGCTTAACATAGCATTCATATGTGGAGGGGGGGGGGGGAATAACTTATTATGTCGCAAAGACTGATCAAATATATTACACTGTGTGTTGTTGGCCCTAGTTCTATGATAAAGTGAAAATATATGTAAGACTAAATGCAGTGCCTTATCTCTTCAAATGTGTCTGTCTTTTTCTTTTAAGAAATATTGCTCTTATTTATTTCCAAGAAATTAACGGCCCAATGCTGGATTTTCCAGGAATAAATACAGTATGTGTATGATTGAAACAAAAATGGGGTAGAGGAGGGTTGGGCGCAGATGAATCACATTGTATTAATTCTAATTAAATGTTAGGAGAATCAAGTGGTCTCAGCAACAACTTAACATTGTTATTGTAGATAAAACACTTGAGTACCTTAAGTAAGCAGAGTTTACGTCACAGTTCTGAGAATATTCTGGCTGTGCTGTCAGATGAGGAACTTGTTTATCTCACGGACTCTTTATGGTACTCACAATTATAGCCCACAGAAAACAGAAGCAGATTAAATTCATTGAAATGGGGAAGAATGTGAAGAGATGAGTGGACATAAAAGAAAACAAATAATGCAATTTTGAAACATCTGAGAGTGAAAAAAGAACTACTTAAAACAATTCTAACAGGATACACAATTCTAACAAGATAAATTATATTTGTAGACACATAAAGAGACACTATAACCTACTAAAAGTCATCTTGCAGGGGAAAAGACAAGATAACGGCTGGTTGAGACAGACAAAGACTCAAGTGGACGCAATAGACAGACAGGAGAACCTGTGACAGCAAGAACTATCAAGAACGATCAGTGAAATGACGATTGATGACGGCCAATCTTCGATGCGAAGACAGCACTAAACGATGATGATAATTATAATAATCCATCACTATGTTTCATTGTAAGAAACTATGAATATCTGGGATCAGTAGTAACTAGCAATGGAGACTGGCAGAAAGAGATCAAAAGAAAATTAGCAATAGCAACACACAAATTAAAACGACATGAATAACATGTGGCACAATACCAGCAAGGCAGTAAAATCAAAATTACTGAGGACATGTAACTTCCCGAGAGCAATAGTATTGTGAATCATGGACAATCTCGCAAACAGCCAGGAAGACAATAGATTCACTCGAAACAAAATGCTTCAGAGAAATCCTTTAGATACCTTGGATAATGAAAGAGAGGAATGAAGACATAAAGATTTAAACATGAACAAGAACTGGCTTGTGAACAGCATTCTACAGAGGAAATTAAAATAATATGGTCACTCCTAAAGACACGGCGGGCTGGAAAGAACAATAATGGAAGGCGTGGTTCCTGGTGGCGCATCAGGGGCAGACCAAAAAGAAGGTGGTTTCAAAACAGTATGGAGACCTTGAACTTGACAACAGAATAATTGGATGGGCTGTGGTGAATGCAACGTACTGCCAAGGACATGCGACCTGATTACGATGATGACGATGTCTCTTTCACTAAATGTCCAGTGCTGTATTTTTGATGAGTTATTGCTATAAAAGGAGAATATTTTTTGTATCATATTTGTACGTATTGTCATATATATCATAAACAGTATATATATGGTCTTTGGCGTCTTCACGGACGGTTTGTAGCAAGCAATCATAATAAGTCAGTAGTTTGGTAAAATATATGTGTCTAATGCTGGATGCTATTTTTGCTGAAGAGAATCTCTCGTGGCTTAATCTAGCAGATTAGATAGACCAATGTTAGAGAGACAGATCCGACCGCAGAATGAACAAGATGTTTTGTGATATCTGCCCTGTCTTTTTTTTCTCCTGCGTTTTTTCTCTTCTGGATTTGATATCAACGCTGCCTCGAATGTTGCTGCGCTGTTTTTACTTTTTGTTCTCCGTGTGCTACGATTCGCAGCTTGATCTTTCCAGTTCCTTTCGGTGACAGAGAATTCACTTAATTAGACATTGCAAACATCCTTATATCTCAGGGTTGGTCTGCCCTTTGGTCTCTTTCCGTCCCTAAGTTAACTGTACATTTGTTTTGGGAATACGATTATTTGCCATTTTTCTTACATGACCAGGCCACAGCTTCACTAACGGAAACACTAAAAATGAGTTTAAAAATTTATTCATATTTTGACAAACAATGAACATGACAGAAACACCAAGTTGGCGCTATACCGAGCGAAGACATTCTTAGCATCCATGCGTCACTGCCGTCATACAAGCCAATAACCGTTGCCATAGCGAAGCTACAGGTAGCCGACCTTCAAAGGCTTCGGAAACTCACAGCGAAGACTATACAACTGGATGCTGATGTGTGTATGTTAAAAACGTAATTTCTCTTATTGAAATGAACAAACGTATATATGTTTCCTTATTTCTTTTTGTATACTCCTTAGCCGGCCGAGCTTGGCAGCTAGCCTGGATGTACGCCCCTGATCATGACTCTTATGATTATTAAACTTGTCAGAATCATTTTATTTGTCTCTTAAACTTACCATCGTCATTGTGTTTGTTTGTAAAATTATTTTAATCTTTTAATGTGTTACATAAATGTATACTGTACTATTTTGTTTAATAATTTTTGTATATTAACAAAATATGTAAGATTTGTTTAATATTTATAGTGAGATTATTTTAAGATCCATAAGGGGCATGCCTGGAATAACAATTGGAGGTCATAATATAAATAATTTAAGGTATGCTAATGATACAGTCTTAATCGCTAAGAGTGAAAATGAGTTACAAGAAATGTTGGACATCATAGCGAAAGAAAGAAAAAATAAAGGACTCAGCCTTAATAGCAAAAAGACAGAAGTAACGGTAACAACAAAGAACAAGACATCACCTCAGTGCAAAATAAAGACAAGTGGAACAATATTAAAACAGGTAAATGAATTTAAATATTTGGGAACTTTGTTAATCTCAGACGGAAGATGTACAAAAGAGGTGAGATGTAGAATGGCTCATGCAAAAGCTGCTTTCCAGGATATGAAGAAGATACTATGCAATCCATTTTTTACAATAGACACAAGAAAAAGAGTTCTTAAATGTTATGTAGAGCCAGTCTTAACATATGGATGTGAATCATGGACAATAGGACAACAGACAAAAAAAAAACCACTGGAGTCTGTAGAAATGTGGTTTTACAGAAGAGTGTTGTGAATGTCATGGACAGCTAAGAAGAGGAATGAAAATGTTCTGAAAGAGGTCAAAGCAAAAAGAGAACTAATTTGCAATATTAGGAAGAAACAATCATCATTTTTTGGCCATGTAATGAGAAGAGAACAACTGGAATATATTGTAACAACTGGAAAAATTGAGGGACGAAGAGATAAGGGAAAGCAAAGAGGAAAAATACCAGACAGCTTAAGAGAATGGCTTGGCAGAAGGTCAACAACAACAATGATAAATAACTGTCGAGATCTAAAGTTGTGGAGGGACATGATCATCTACGCCAGCAGGCCCGGTACTTGATGATGATGATATTAACATCGTCCAGTTTAACACATAAACTTGTTATCATTATCACAATCTTCCCATAATATTATCACAATCTTCCCATAATATTATCACAATCTTCCCATGATATGATCACAATCTTCCCATAATATTATCACAATCTTCCCATAATATTATCACAATCTTCCCATGATATGATCACAATCTTCCCATAATATTATCACAATCTTCCCCATTTTTTTTCATGTTCTCACAAGTGTTCTTTTATCCCATAATGTTTACACAGTCGTGCCCGCTTTCCCATAATGTTCTCAGTCGTCCTCATTTTTTTCCATATTATTCTCACAAATCTTCCCATTTCCCATAATGCTCTCAGTCGTCTCCATTTGTCCATATTATTCTCACAATTCTTCCCATTTCCCATAATGTTCTCAGTCGTCTCCATTTGTCCATATTGTTCTCACAATTCTTCCCATTTCCCATAATGTTCTCAGTCGTCTCCATTTGTCCATATTGTTCTCACAATTCTTCCCATTTCCCATAATGTTCTCAGTCCTCTCAATTTGTCCATATTGTTCTCACAGTTCTTCCGATTTTCCATAATGTTCTTAGTCGTCTCCACGGTTCCGTATTATTCTTACAGTTGTTCACACTTTTGATAATGTTCCCTTAATCGTCCACAAGTTTCCATAAACTAACTATCTAAACTATGACGTGTTTACACAGTCCCGTAACTGCTATTCTTAATCCTTGAGTCACTTCTTCCCAGCCCCTCCTACGCCTGCCTGGTATTTTTGTGTGTTTAATAAAACTTGGCCACTTCGTCCTTCCTTGTCACTTCGACATTTACGACAAACTATTTATTAAAGAAGACACAACAAGCCGATCTTCACTTCTAGAAACCAGTTTTCTTGTATCGTCTAATCTACAACAAATCAGCTTACCATTTAGTTGTAAGTCACAACATTGTGCCCCTTCACACTTCGTGTCCACAATCTTCATCTTTTTTTTTAAGAAGACACTGTCCAGGCGTAACCACTGATTGAATGTGACAAATCAAACAGTGACTAGCAGTTGAAAGTGACATATCAAATGTAAATAATGCTTGAAAAGTAAAAGTAACGTGCCATATCAGAAACAAATACAAGTTACTTATTGAATAAGACACAGATCGGACAATTTGTTACTGAATGAGACACATATCAGACAATTTATTATTTTAAGACACATGTTATCACACATGTACAGCTAAGAAGAGTAATGAAGGTGTTCTGAGAGATGTCAAAGCAAAAAGAGAGCTAATTTCCAATACTAGGAAGAAACAATCATCATTTTTTGGCCAAGTAATGAGAAGAGAACAACTGAAATATATTGTAGCAACTGGAAAACTTGAGGGACGAAGAGATAGAGGGAAGCAAAGAGAAAAAACAGCAGACAGCTTAAGAGAATGGCTTGGCAGAAGGTCAACAACAGAAATGATAAATAGCTGCCGAGATCGAAAGTTGTGGAGAGACATGATCACCTACGCCAGTAGGCCCGTTACTTGATGATGATGATTATTATTATCCCACAATTTATTTATTAATTAAGGCACGTACAATTGTTTGGTGAGATATCCCGGCAGATTTAATAATATATTATATGACATCGATCAAATAATTTAATTCTTGAAAAATAGGCGTGGCCAGTACAAAAGGATGTGTGACAGGGCCCTAGACTGGAGGATCGGGATTGATTTGGGAAAGGAGGGGATGATCTTTGAGATGATGTTCGATATTATTGTAAGTTTTTAATTATCTAACTCCCAGTCTTTCTTGTCATCATCAAAACACAACGAGCCTTCAACAAACGTTGTGAGAACACCAGACCCAAGTGTCGACCACGAAAAAGATGGATCAATGGAATATTAGAAGCACTAGGAAACATAACAGCAGCAGAGGCGAACAGAAGAGCAAAAGACCGCAAAATTACATCTCCCTTCGACGCTGAAAGACAGATGAAGAAGGAAAGAAGAAGATTGAAACTGAATTATTTTATTACAAGAATGCATGCGGTGCAACACTGCCATTAACCTGAAAGGCATGTGGGGTAGGTCGGAGCCACATTAAGTCCTGCCCTGAGGCCCCGATTCAGGATGTGTCGGTCATGGACATAGTTCAAGTACTTTATTGACTGACATGAAAGAAAGTAGATTTCAAAGAATAAATATAGTTGCTTGCGCTTTTATTACATATTCTCGAGAAAATACGCTTCTGAGAACATGTTTTTGTACAATTATATTATACTCGTACGATCGATTGGCACAGTGCTTTTATTTTTATGGGAAAAAAGGGGGGGGGGGGGGGTGTTCGTGCCTCGCAGGCCTTATCTATGTAAAATGTTTTTAAGATTGTTGTTAAGTGTAAAAAAATGTAGACTAAGTCCTGCACATTGGACAGAATTTAACTCTGAGAAAATGTATTCATCATCATCTTGTGCAGTCTTCGCATCAAAGGTTGGGTACCATGGAGCTCAATTTCGCCCTGTTTCTTGCCTTGATGGTGCACGCTGTCAAAGGATTCCTTGTCCATAAACTGAGATTACAGTCCACCGTATTCATTGTTTGTCCCTACGTCGTCTACCTCGTATTTTCCTCTCCAATATGACTTTAAACGGGTTATTGCTCCTTTATATGTGACAGGTTATTGTCCCTTTATATGTGACAGGTTATTGTCCCTTTATATGTGACAGGTTATTGTCCCTTATATGTGACAGGTTATTGTCCCTTTATATGTGACAGGTTATTGTCCCTTTACATGTGACAGGTTATTGTCCCTTTATATGTGACAGGTTATTGTCCCTTTATATGTGACAGGTTATTGTACCTTTATATGTGACAGGTTATTGTCCCTTTACATGTGACAGGTTATTGTCCCTTTATATGTGACAGGTTATTGTCCCTTTACATGTGACAGGTTATTGTCCCTTTATATGTGACAGGTTATCGTCCCTTTATATGTGACAGGTTATTGTCCCTTTATATGTGACAGGTTATTGCCCTTTACATGTGACAGGTTATTGTCCCTTTACATGTGACAGGTTATTGTCCCTTTATATGTGACAGGTTATTGTCCCTTTATATGTGACAGGTTATTGTCCCTTTATATGTGACAGGTTATTGTCCCTTTATATGTGACAGGTTATTGTACCTTTATATGTGACAGGTTATTGTCCCTTTATATCTTACAGGTTATTGTCCCTTTATATGTGGTAACAAGAATTGCATCTGTCCTGCTTTAAAAAGTTCTTTATTTATTTTCAGCTTTTCCAAAACTTCATTATTTTTTTTCCTTCTATGTCCGCCTAATTCTTTCTATTCTTCTATGAATGTGCATTTTGTGGACTTAGTTGTGTTTCCTATTTTCTTATTTGATGTCCATATTTGTTCACTATACAGGAGTGTTGAGTAGATGTGAACACAATCTGTTTGCTAAAAATGACTTCTTTTTTTCTGCTCTTATTTTTTATATCTCTCAATTTTCCATCCCTCGTTGTGACATGCCTACGTTAGTTATATTCTTGAACTTTCTCTAAATTCTATCCATTTATCTTAATTTTGACTTGTAGGATATTTTTTCGTTTCTTTACAATTGTGTGGAGAAACTTATGGAAGAGAAGCAGTCTACGAGTAAACGGTGTTCAAAGCAGACTCCTCCATCAGTGAAAATCTGGCAGAATACTTCATAACATGAGAAAATATATAAGAACATGTTCAAAAACATTCAAAAACGGACTGTCAAAGTCAGAAAGTAAAAGATTCAAGAGAATGTAAGTGAGATCCTGTAATATAAATCTGTTTGGTTCACGCATGCTGCTCGTTTATATAGTAGCAGATTCAGCCATGAAAGAAACTGTTTGACTAAATAGCGTTCGGTAGTTTGCACAATGAGTACCATTGTTAGGGCCCGGGTCCAATTCCCAGAAGTGGCACATTTTGGAGCTCACCCAGCCCCTAAAAATTGGTACCAGAGTTTTTTTTCTGGAAAATAAAGGCTACCGGGAGTGGTACCGATCAGGTGACTCAAAAATGTACCGTGGTCATGGAAAAATATCGTTATAAACACCACATTGCACATACTCCTAGCAAGGCAGAGGACGGAACATTTACTAGTTACTATCTAATGTGGACAACCGTTTGCTTCCAACCGTCTGTAAAGACATAAAGAAAAGAAGTGATATACGGCACTTGCTACCAACCCTTCTTCTATAATCTATTTTTCCTCAATTTTTGTCTGCTTTTAGCCTCTTGATTGCAACTTCTTCCATCTTCGCTTTTGTATTCAAAATAAGCTTTAGGCAGCAACAAAAATATGATCGACATCACAGGTTGAGAAAACAACACCATGCACACTTTATTAGTGAAAGATGACAAACTGACTCAACAAAAACAACAATGTTGATGAGGTACAACAGATGCTTTGTGAATGAGATATTCCTTTAATTTCTGTGTCAATTGTGTAGTCACATGCTGTTTAAAAAAAAAAAAAAGTAAAGCGCCCCGTCACGTCACGTGACGTATAGCGAATATGGTGTTTGTGATCATCATTTTTATAGACCTTCGGCACATGATTTTTGGGGTAATGTGGTCGGTAATACTCCCGTGTGACCCCGGAAGCCGTCGATCAGGATCGAACCCGACCTCGTGTCTTTTGTAGTCCAGTTCACTAACCACTGAGCTATCGCGGCTCCCTAGTTACATGCTGTGTAACCACTCAAATTTCTCTTCTGAGTTACATATTTCTCTTTTCACAATCAAATTTATATCTGATGTCAGAGAAGACCACGGCGTTACTCTGTGAAATCGACACTTCTGGAGAATACATTGTGCTCTTTGTATGTCCTCACAACATAAATAATTGCCGCTTTGCTTTGAATGTGAGAGAGAGAGAGAAAGAAAGAGAGAGGGAGAGATAGATAGAGAGAGAGAGAGAGAGAGAGAGAGAGAGAGAGGGATATTGTGTGTACATGCTTTATCAATTTCTTTTATTTTTGTTCTGCTTGAATAGTAATATTTTGATGTTTCAGTAGCAAGATTATTTTGTGTTTACATTCAAGTTTCGGTCTCCTTATCCTCGTCATTCTCCGTCGTCAGCGTGGGTGATGTAGCAGCACTTAAATTCTTTCTTTTGGTTTAGTGGCTTTCCTTTCTTAATAATATAGTTGTGTGATTGATTTCGGTTTGCTGGCATTAGTTCTGTCTTCACGTTGTACTCTTGACAAGTAATGTTGAGACAGTTGGTATGATGTTGAAGCTAGTCGATGTTGAAGCTAGTCGATGTTGAAGCTAGTCGATGTTGAAGCTAGTCGATGTTGAAGCTAGTCGATGTTGTATAAATTATGGAGTCCGGTGAGATATTTTTTATTTATTTATATTTCAGGGTGGCCTTGAACTTCCCCGTAATAGGCCACATTATTGTGGAGCTAAGAAATCGGTGCTGTTCTGTTATCTGTCTTCTCCGACTCATCTTTTTAAACATCGACAGGCGAACGTCAATCTGAGATCGACCCACTTTCACATATCGCAAGACCAGTATGGTACCACTACACTATGGATATCTATTGTCCTTTCGAGCCGAAAACGGCATATTGGGCAGAACCACAATCTCAAAAACAGGAAACCTCGCGTGCCAAAATGGCAGATATTGCAGGGATCACTGCTTCTAAAATCTTTAGCTCTGTTTCCATAACAATACTTTTTTTTTTTTACAATGACAGCTTGTCATGTCAACTGTGGATATCCTAGTATATTAAATTAACCAATCCAGTAATGCTTTTTACTCACCTCAACCCTCAACTATTGCCTCTAACTTCTCAACTATCGTCTACCTCCTATCGGTTCTCACCTTTAACCTATGACCTCTCACCTATCATCTCTCACCTATCGGCTCTTCATCTGTCGCCTCTTACCTTTTTCCGACCACGTGACTTACTGAGCCACGTCCACGAGCTCACGACCAATTGACGCACATTCCCTTCCTCTCCCTTGTCCCTGCGATTTGGCGACATCAAGACCGTTCGATTTCTTGGTGCTGCTATCTTTTCTTAAGCGTTTTTTTTTTTAAATTTAGTTGGACCTATCAGTCACACCATCTCAAGCTTCTCCTCGCGTCAGTGGCGCCACCCGGGTTGATGTGACCCAGTACAAGACACTGTGCCACCTCTCTAAATTCCTTCACCACCAGACCATACATAATAATTATTAATTTAATTTTTAAAATATATTTCTTGTACTACTGGGTTTTTTTTTAAAGTCACTTTTACTCATAAATCTCAACACAATCAGAATGTTCCCATTTTTGTTGCTTCTAAAGCTAAGAAATTGCTAATCTTTTACAGGCAATCAATACTTTTTTTGTTAATTCGCTTTCAACTATGTCGGAAAGCAATGAATGTCCCCTATAGATTGTGGATTCTTTATAAATTTCATTTTTGAATAGATTCTATCATGTTAAACCACGTGTACACAGATTGTTAGAAATGGTCTGATTCTCATTTCATCTATCTATCTATCTATCTATCTATCTATCTATCTATCTATCTATCTATCTATCTATCTATCTATCTATCTATCTATCTATCTATATCTATCTATCTATCTATCTATCTATCTATCTATCTATCTATCTATCTATCTATCTATCTATCTATCTATCTATCCATCCATCTATCTATCTATCTATCTATCTATCTATCTATCTATCTATCTATCTATCTATCTATCTATCTATCTATCTATCTATCTATCTATCTATCTATCTATCTATCTATCTGTGCCTGCCTGTGTCTGTCTGTCTATCTATATGTCTATCGGTCAGTCTTTCCTTCTGTCTGTCTTGCCTGTCTGTTTAGATCCAGCAATTATTATCTTCTTTCCTAATTTACTTAAAAGGCTCACTGAGACTCATTTCTTATCCAGATTGTGTTCTGCTAGTTCTCTGATTGTGTTCTGCTAGTTCGCTGAATGTTCTGCTAGTTCTCTGATTGTGTTCTGCTAGTTCTCCGATTGTGTTCTGTTAGTTCTCTTATTGTGTTCTGCTAGTTCTCCGATTGTGTTCTGCTAGTTCTCTAATTGTGTTCTGCTAGTTCTCCGATTGTGTTCTGTTAGTTCTCTTATTGTGTTCTGTTAGTTCTCTGATTGTTCTGCTAATTCTCTGATTGTGTTCTGCTAGTTCTCTGATTGTGTTCTGCTAATTCTCTGATTGTGTTCTGATAGTTCTCTGATTGTGTTCTGATAGTTCTCTGATTGTTCTGCTAGTTCTCTGATTGTGTTCAGCTAGTTCTCTGAGTGTTCTGCTAGTTCTCTGATTGTGTTCTGCTAGTTCTCTGACTGTTCTGCTAGTTCTCTGATTGTGTTCTGCTAGTTCTCCGATTGTGTTCTGCTATATTTCTCCGATTGTGTTCTGCTAGTTCTCCGATTGTGTTCTGCTAGTTCTCCGATTGTGTTCTGCTAGTTCTCCGATTGTGTTCTGTTAGTTCTCTAATTGTGTTCTGCTAGTTCTCTAATTGTGTTCTGTTAGTTCTCTAATTGTGTTCTGTTAGTTCTCCGATTGTGTTCTGCTAGTTATCCGATTGTGTTCTGTTAGTTCTCTAATTGTGTTCTGCTAGTTCTCCGATTGTGTTCTGTTAGTTCTCTAATTGTGTTCTGTTAGTTCTCTTATTGTGTTCTGTTAGTTCTCCCATTGTGTTCTGTTAGTTCTCTAATTGTGTTCTGCTAGTTCTCTAATTGTGTTCTGCTAGTTCTCTAATTATGTTCTGCTAGTTCTCTAATTGTGTTCTGCTAGTTCTCCGATTGTGTTCTGCTAGTTCTCTAATTGTGTTCTGTTAGTTCTCTAATTGTGTTCTGCTAGTTCTCCCATTGTGTTCTGTTAGTTCTCTAATTGTGTTCTGCTAGTTCTAAGATTGTGTTCTGTTAGTTCTCTAATTGTGTTCTGCTAGTTCTCTATTGTGTTCTGTTAGTTCTCTAATTGTGTTCTGTTAGTTCTCTAATTGTGTTCGGCTAGTTCTCTAATTGTGTTCTGCTAGTTCTCCCATTGTGTTCTGCTAGTTCTCCGATTGTGTTCTGTTAGTTCTCTAATTGTGTTCTGCTAGTTCTCCGATTGTGTTCTGTTAGTTCTCTAATTGTGTTCTGCTAGTTCTCTAATTGTGGTCTGTTAGTTCTCTAATTGTGTTCTGCTAGTTCTCTAATTGTGTTCTGCTAGTTATCTAATTGTGTTCTGCTAGTTCTCTAATTGTGTTCTGCTAGTTATCTAATTGTGTTCTGCTAGTTCTCTAATTGTGTTCTGCTAGTTATCTAATTGTGTTCTGCTAGTTCTCTAATTGTGTTCTGCTAGTTCTCTAATTGTGTTCTGCTAGTTCTCTAATTGTGTTCTGCTAGTTCTCTAATTGTGTTCTGCTAGTTATCTAATTGTGTTCTGCTAGTTCTCTAATTGTGATACATGTCTAAATCATCCAAATTTACAAATCAGAATAATAACCAGCAGATCGTTGCTAGTTTCTTCATCTACAATAATAATTACTAATTTTCTTCACTAAAGATCTCAACGTTATAAAAGATACAGCATCATAGTTCTGCTGTTATAATGTTTTGTATTAATAACTGAGAATACGAGCTCATATTAGTTTCTTATTGATATTTTTTAAACCTCTCATTTCCATTCCTTTTTTTTTTCTCTTTTATTATTTTTTCTCACTTTTCTCCTGAGATCACCGGAATGTGAAAAAAAAAAGTAAAATACCCATGTCACGCCAAGTGGCGTATAGGGAAATATGGTGTTAGTGACCATAAATTTTTCAGACCTTCAGCACATGATTTTTGGGGTAATGTGGTCGGCATTACGCCCGTGGCGCTTCACTTTCCCAGAAAAAAAGTCCGGTACCCATTTAAGGCTGGGTGAACCCGGAAGCAGTCGGTTGGGATCGAACCCTACCCCTTGTCCTTTGTAGTCCAGTTCACTAACCACTGAGCTATCGCTGCTCTATCACCGGAATGAATCAGTTGTAATACATTTAACTCTTTCCGTACGGAAGCTTTTTATCGACACAACGGAAGAGATCTCAGAGACAAAATTGTTCATAGTTTTAAGAATCAATCTACATATTTATATTTATCTAACATATACCATATTGTATATTAATTTTTAGGTAATTTAACAAGGTATTAGATTTTACAAATATCAAGATGATACAAGACATTTAAAAAGATTATGGTTTGATGGCGTTCACACTAATCTAATTGAGCGTGGCGCATTATGCGGAGAAACGTCCGTTGACGAAATCAGCATGGCTCACAGTCCGGCGAAACGTACGGTTATGTTGACAGTGTTGGAGTAAAGCTGTGAAGGCTCTTAGGTTGTCGAAATCTCGGTGCACCCCTCGCAAATATTGTCTTAATTAAATTTATTGCAGAAAGCAAATACTAAGAATTATTTATGTTATAAAACAAATTATCATTTTATGTTCTGAAACAAATTTTAATAAATATTATTAAACAATTTGTAATGAAATATATATATATATATATATATATATATATATATATATATATATATATCCATTTTTGTTTACTGATATTTAACCATTTTATTTATGCTGATTAGATTGTTTTTACACATTCAACAAAAAATATAACTCCATTATGACATTACGACACACGTCAACGCCGAAATTATGTTTAAATTGCAATAGAAAATGCTTCTCCATTACAGGGGTGCTCCTTAATTACAGTGGTGCTCCTTAATTACAGTGGTGCTCCTCAATTACATTGGTGCTCCTCAATTACAGCAGTGTTCATTAATTACAGTGGTGCTCCTTAATTACAGTGGTGCCCCTTAATTACAGTGGTGCTCCTTAATTACAGTGGTGCTCCTCAATTACAGTGGTGCCCCTCAATTACAGTGGTGCTCCTTAATTACATTGGTGCTCCTTAATTACAGTGATGCCCCTCAATTACAGTGGTGCCCCTCAATTACATTGGTGCTCCTCAATTACAGTGGTGCCCCTCAATTACAGTGGTTTTCGTTAATTACAGTGGTGCTCCTTTATTACAGTGGTGCTCCTCAATTACAGTGGTGCCCCTCAATTACAGTGTGCCCCTCAATTACATTGGCGCCGCTCAATTACAGTGGTGCGCCTTAATTACAGTGGTGCCCCTCAATTACAGTGGTGCCCCTCAATTACAGTGGTGTTCGTTAATTACAGTGGTGCTCCTTTATTACAGTGGTGCTCCTCAATTACAGTGGTGCCCCTCAATAACAGTGTGCGCCTCAATTACATTGGCGCCCCTCGATTACAGTGGTGCGCCTTAATTACAGTGGTGCCCCTCAATTACAGTGGTGTCCCTCAATTACAGTAGTGTCCCTCAATTATAGTAGTGCCCCTCAATTATAGTGGTGCCCCTCAATTACAGTGGTGCCCCTCAATTACAGTGGTGCCCCTCAATTACAGTGGTGCCCCTCAATTACAGTGGTGCCCCTCAATTACAGTGGTGCCCCTCAATTACAGTGGTGCCCTTCAATTACAGTGGTACCCCTGAATTACAGTAGTGCCCCTCAATTACAGTGGTGCCCCTCAATTACAGTGGTGCCCTTCAATTACAGTGGTGCCCCTGAATTACAGTAGTGCCTCAATTATAGTGGTGCTCCTCTGCTACAAAGGTATTTATTCAAAATAATAGAATTCTTCAATACATCTGTGCTCGTCACATACAATATTTGATTTGTCGCCGTCTGTCAATCTCTAGAACTGACGACAACGGTTCTCTTCATCCTCTTTCTCATTTCTATTCATTAAACCGCTATAAGTTTGATGACGCCCAGATGTCTATAGAAGTCTACGTGCGCTAAGATCTGGGACCCTGAGATCAGCAATAAATACAGTCAATCAGTCACCTACAGCCCACACAAAATTCTTTGCCACATATATTAAAGATACGACATTAAGATGTGTAGGCAAAAAAACACTCCACGACGATTACATAACCCAACAACATACAAAAATACTGTCCAAACCAGGGGTCATTAAAATATGAACCAATGAGCCCGTTGCGTCCAAGTGTGACTCGTCCGTTCAATATTAACTCTTTATCTCCAGAACACTTTTTTTCTGATTTGATCGGATTTATCGGAATTTACAGGTTAAATTGTGAGGTATCTAAAATTGCATGAATTGATTAAATTTCTGCAGGAATTGTGTTTGTAATTAAAACTTGCCATGACATACACACAATCAACGTGAAATGAATACAATATGAAGCATTGGTAATAGTAAAAAAAAAGTACCCCCCGTCACGCCAAGTGGCGTATAGGGAAATATGGTGTTAGTGACCCTATATTTTACAGACCTTCAGCACATGATTTTTGGGGTAATGTGGTCGGTATTACGCCCGTGTTGCTTTTACTTTCCCAGAAAAAATCCGGTACCCATTTAAGGCTGGGTGAACCCGGAGCCGTCGGTTGGGATCGAACCCTACCCCTTGTCCGTAGTAGTCCAGTTCACTAACCACTGAGCTATCGCGGCTCCTACTAATTTTTAGGGAATAGTAAAACCCAGGTGTCCTCGCCAGGATTACGAACCCGGCTGTTGCCGTGGTAAGCCAACCGCCTATCGATTGCGCTAACGGACACCATTGGTAATAGAATGTAAATAATATAATGATTTGACATACAGCTATATTTGATACTCCGGAATCGTTGGTTCAGAGTTTTTCTTCTGTTGCTGCTTTCGCACAGCACCTCTTCATCATCCGCCCTTAAAAGGACGTTAAGTAGGTGTAAATGCGGGTTTTTTTTTTGTAATTTGCAACAAGCAACGCTATCTGTACACTTTGGTCCGACACATCCGTCTTCGGGATAAAACAGGAGTTAAAGAGTTAATATCCTCATTTTACATTGAACTAAAGTAAATAGTAAAGTAAAGTACCCCCGTCACGCCAAGTGGCGTATAGGGAAATATGGTGTTAGTGACCCTATATTTTACAGACTTTCAGCGCATGATTTTTGGGGTAATGTGGTCGGTATTACGCCCGTGCTGCTTTACTTTCCCAGAAAAAAATCCGGCACCCATTTAAGGCTGGGTGAACCTGGAAGCCGTCGGTTGGGATCGAACCCTACCCCTTGTCCTTTGTAGTCCATTGAACTGAAGTAAATCGTAAAAATATCAGTGACTGTCGCACCTTCCAATGTGACAGCAACAGAGCTCCAAGACCATGCGACTTCTACATTGTTGGTACATTCTGACTTGCTGTTAATGCCATCCTTTGTTGTCAATTCTCCGTGTTGGTTTGTATGTAACGTTGTAGTAATCCAATATATTCTCTTTAACTTTGTCGCCTTTTAACGTGTCACGCTTTTTTATGTTCAAAGAATAATTTAATAACTAACGTTCGTTTTTTTTTTTTATGTTTTCTCATTTCAATATTACTTCTTCGGCGGTGCTACGGAGTTCGTGCATCTGAGTTTAAGCCATCTTCAGTGCTTTCGCTGGGGTGTGGCGGCAGTGCTTCATAATGGGGAACGTGCTGGAGAGGAGGGAGGGGGGGGTCTGAGCTTTCTGGTGTTGTCCATGGTGCAATGAAGGTGATCTGTCGACTAAACTAAACTAAACTAAACTAAACTAAACTAAACTAAACTAAACTAAACTAAACTAAACTAAACTAAACTAAACTAAACTAAACTAAACTAAACTAAAATAAACTATTACTTCTTTAAAATGTTTTCTTTCTTGCTATCACAAATAGGAAGAGCAACTCGACAATGATTATATCCACAACAGTACTCTCGTTTATATATACCGATTGTTCATTCATTCTACTGTCCGCCATACTCGATAAGGAAAAGTCAACCAGCAATTATCCTTCTATGAAAAGTTTGAAAACCCCGCAACAGCCCACCGAACTAATATATTTCTCTTCGATGTTTACAGAGATTGCAAACAGAGTATTGTTTTCCACACATTTTGTGTTCTGTCTACCTTGTCTTAACTTCAAAAATGTGTAGCCCTACCCCTGTTTTTTTATCTATCTTACGTTATCTAACATGGGGGGGGGGGGAGAATTATCCCCCACTTTCTAGGAATTCCCCACAACTAAATTTAGCTACAGTACAATTCTTGGAAATTGAGTGATATGATTCTTTTATAATTTCTTGATATCTAAATACATTCTTAGTCCAACCAGTTTCTGTGTAACTGTCACTGATTTAACACAATAGAGGGCTTTCCACTTCTATGCTGTGTCGTCAACGATCTGTTCTGTCAACAGACACAAACAGATTAGAAACTAAACAGGATATTCCCGGGGAAAAGTATTGTTATTCTGTTCATTTAAAATCTCACGTTTTATAAGTTCTCTGTAGTAGTTACTGTTTAGTTTAAGTAATCGCTCTCCAGAGCCACGATAGACATGTCATATTGGACGCTTAGCTTAGATGTGTTGATTCTGACGTTAAGTCATTTTGAAAGGTGAGTCAACAATCACTTAGATGCATGGCTGGCTCTGCTAAACTGTATTGTGTATAATATTTTATTCATTATTCGTGTTTCAACAGACTAACATTTATTTAGTTTTGTTTCCATTCGTGGGTCTAAGATATAATTATCTCACTAACTGTTTTGATAGCATTTCTCGTATCCCACTAGGCGTTGCTAGCCTGTGTTGTTGCGAGGTTTATGTGATAGAGTACATTCTTCTAACTATTGGTTTTCTTCCGTCCTTCAAGTCAAAGGTCGGTTGTTATCTAGTCACTTTTTTCTCTCTGATGTTTGCTTAATAATGAATTGATAATTAAATATAATTTAAAATAACTAATACAAGTCATTTATTAACAGCAAATAAAAATTGTTGAGGGATATCTGCACAGTTGATAAGTCGCACTGGATCAGATCGATAGATTATTTATGAAATTGAAAGCAATTGTATTGATCTATTGGTATCATTCTGATATCACAGTTGTTTCTTTCCATCTCAAAGTCGCATTTTAGTTATATTCTTGGAAATATTCCAGCACTTATGAGTGAAGATGTCATGAGACTAATACATTCCTCTCATTCTTAAAATTGAGATTTTATGGAAGTGGTTTCAATTTGTGACACCACATGCACAATTTTTTTTTTTAATTAACCAAGTAGATATTTGTATGTGAATGATATTTTATTAGTTAATACACATAACAAAAGATCAAAGTTTGGCAAATCTGAGAGTATCCGGGAAACACCATCACTTTAATAACAGCAACTGTTTGTTTATTTTTTTTTTTATTTTAAGATACATCTTCTTCTAATCACGTTTAACGAAAAATATAAGAAACCTGTGTATTTTATCTTCCATGAAAGACAACAAATGAGTAAATCAACTAATGTACCGGTGAAAAAAAAACTGCGGATATAAGTAAAACAGTAAAGAGCCCCGTCACGCCTAATGACGTATAGGGATATGGTGTTAGTGACCATAATTTTGTACAGACTTTCGGCACATGATATTTGGATTATTGTGGTCGGTATTACGCCCGTGCCGCTTTATTTTCCCAACAAAAAAAATCGGTATCCATTTAGGGCTGGGTGAACCCGAAGGCCGTCGATCAGGATCGAACCCGACCTCGTATCCCTTGTAGTCCAGTTCACTAACCACTGAGCACTGTGAGTATAATTGTATGTAGTAATGCCTCTGTTCTGGATATTATGAGTACATTAGTTGATAATCGGTGGGTGGGGCTAGATAGTTTAGGAGCAAGACATCAGCGTCTTGACAAAATGGTTCCGAATCCCTCCCACCGACGGTGCGGAAATGTTCTCTTCTAATCCAGATTTGTTTATGGCCTTACTCTCCCCTGGTCTCTGGATAATGTGGGCTAATGTCAAGACCACACGAATAGCGACGACAACAACACACATACACTCGCGCACAGACACACACACAAACAGAAGGTCCCGCGTATACTCTGCGCACATTAAAGGACTCTTGGTAATTAAAAGTTTAAAAGAGTAGACCAAAATGGCAGCTAACGAGAGGGACGGATACCATCAACTATCAAGGAGGGATCAGGTCATCATACTTCGCCTACGTACTGGCCTCACAAAAAGGCCACAATAGAATGAGAAATCACATGTTCACCAAATTCAAAATAGGTACAACCAGCCTATGCTACTGTACACTGGACAATATGATAACAAAACATGTTCTACAGGATTGCCCCCAGTACACAAACCTGAGAAGAGCAATGTGGTCCACACCCACCTCCCTGGAAGAGAAACTATATGGGACAATCGATTCACTTAAACAGACAGCTGACTTCATGAGAGAGTCTGGAATCCTACTCTGATTGAGTCTTGATCGCAGAGAGGGAGAGAGGGCAGCTGCATTAAGTCATTTTAAAATATCCCCATGACGAAAACGGATGTGTCGGATCGAAAGGCGCTGATATCTGAGCTTGACGTAAACTAACGCCACATCGATTCAATGTGTGAACTCTGAAGAAGAGGCTAATCTAGAGATGATTAAATCAATAATTAACAACGATAATGATAATCTAAAGATGATTGAATACATCAATTAACAACGATGATGATAATCTATAAGGACTGAATACACTAAATAACAATGATGATGATAATTTAAAGAGGAACAAATACGCCTAATTAACAACAATGAAACCAAATTAAATATTTTTTTTATAAAGACCCTGTTTGCACTAATGAATGCAACTTAGAATATATTTTGCATTGATTGTCACAACTTGTGTATCTTGTTTACGACTTAGCACTTCAGCTTCGTGTAACTTCAGCACTTTAATAAACGGAGTAGTATAGTTATTGTTTCCGGGTCACCTTGTCTTGTTATAGAGCATTTCACTTTCCCCTCGTCTCCTTTTGCATAGTTTTCTTCGTTTTGAATCCATTAATTTATATCATTTCCCCCAAATTATTAGTTTAATTGCTTCAGATAAAAATAAAAAAGCATACTCGTAAGTCTTTACCGATAGAAAGAGAGTAAGAGAGAGAAAGGGAGAGACTGATATTTATAATCAGTATGTGTTGTTATTCTTTAAGACATATTAGCGAAGCAGGGGAGGATGGGAGACAGTGGTTGTTTGTAACTGTTGAACACCAGAGTTCGAAACACGACCTCCTGTCGACAGGGCGGGGAAATGGGGTGCTAGACCTTTGATCAAGACGGAGAATCTGTTCGAAGAGGAACCACCGGGCTGCCCCCTCCCCCCGCCCCTTTTCCAACATGTATTCATTGATAAATATCTCATTAAAACTACACGCGCTGAACACCAGAGAATATGAGTCATCGCTTCGTAGTAAAACTTGTTTTCGAGATATTTCTGAGTGTTAGTGATTTCATGGTTTGAGAACCATTTTCTATAAATAAATATAACTAGGTTTTCACTGTCGAGTGTAGGGCGTTCCAGTTAACGCACTGCACATGTGTACCTTGCTTGTGAGGGTAGAGGGAAGTTCAATGTCGCCTAGGAACTACACAGATGCTAGTATAGGTCAGTGAGGGCAGATTAATAACTCCTTTTCACCAAAAATAGACCCATTTAAAAACAAAAAAATTATCTCTACTTTTATTTGTGATATCTTTTTATTGATTATCCTTCCCTTTTCTGATATTACATTGGCAGTCACTACGTGCTACGGATTTATAGAAATAATCTCTAAGACAGCGACGGTGATGTTCTTAAAACACAAATTTTATATTTTCAAAGGGTATATAACAGCACAAAATTCAAATGAAACTGTTGCCCCGATTAGCATAGATGCTAAAATAGTTACTTGTCCTTGACTTCTGAGGGAGCCTGGATGGTAGGGTGGGTCACACACTATACTACTGCTATTTGACTGGTTGACTTTTTCTTTTCTTGGAATCTTGTTCTTTGCGAGACACAACCCGTTCTACCTTACCTATGTCCTGTAGGTTATATTCGATGGCAATTGCCGCTTTACACATTGTAGTTAAAACGTCTTCTTCTTCTACCTTTTTAGCTCCCAGTGGAGCATAGGTCTTCAACAAACACTTTCCAAGTCGTTCTGTTTTTTGTCATTCTTTTAAGATCATTCCATGTCTTCCCCATCATCTTCATCTCTGCTTCTATCTGTCTTCTCCAAGAATTCCTTGGTCTTCCTCTTTTTCTTTTCCCCTGGGGATTCCAAAAAAGTGTCTGTTGTGTAATACTCTCAGTTGGCTTCCGTAGTGTGTGTCCTATCCAGCTCTATCGTCTTCGCTGTATCTCTTTATCCACTGGTGTTTGACTGGTAAATTTCCATAATTCTATGTTAGTGATTTTGTGCTGCCATTCCCATCCTTTTATTCTGCGTAAGCATCCATTAATGAAAGTCTGTATCTTCGTGATTGTCAATTTTGTTGTTCTCCATGTTTCACAGCCATATAATAGGACCGCCTAAACATTTGAGTTAAAAATGTTTATTTTTGTATTTAACCTAATTTCTTTGGATTTCCATATGTTTCCCAGTGCAATGAAAGCTCCTCTTGCTTTTGATATCCTTATTTTGGTATCATTTTCTGCTCCTCCCTCTTTATCTATATTACTGACCAGATATATGTAAGATTGAACATCTAATAGAAGTATTTCTCCTAATTTTATTTGGTTATTGCCAACTGTGTTAATTCTCATAATGTTGGTCTTATCTCTATTAATCTTCAGACCTAGCTGATGTGATCTCTCATCAAGTATGCTCATTTTATCCTGCATCTGTTGATGGCTGTGTGATAGGAGAGCTATGTCATCAGCAAAGTCTAAATCATCAAGTTGTTTGGTCAGTGACCACTGGATTCCATTTCTGTTGTTTTGAGTTATTTTCATAATCCAATCTATGGCCAGTAGAAAGAGAAATGGAGACAGAAGGCATCCCTGCCTTACTCCTGTTCTTATTTCAAATGCTTCTGTAAGCTGTCCTTCATGCACCACACTACATTTCGTTCCTTCATACATTGTTTTTATCAGGTTAATAAACTTTATGGGGACTCCGTAATGACTCAGCAACTTCCAAAGCAAGTTAAAACGGGACTACTTGTTTATTAATTGTACTACTGAGGTTTATAGCCGTTGTCCTTGAAAGAGTGACTCGGAACACACTTTCTAGCTTTCATCTTCGGTTCATTAAGTCCCAAGTGGATTGCTACAAACTAATCTTTATCATCTTGCAACCCGTCTTCAAAGACTTTAGGTTTTTTATTTCCTTTTGCAAATTTGTGTTAGCATTCATGCTATCAGTTACTTTATTATTTGTTCATGCTCAGCCTTCGTGAATTATAAAACCAATGAAATATATTGCAAGATAGGTCTTGCACTGACGCCCACAAGAAAGCGTAAAGAGAAGAATCATGCACAAACACATGCGCAATTAAAGATATTGTGAGCAGGAAGGACGCAAGTGAAACCAAAAAAATATGAAGCCAAAACATAACGAAATTGCAGAAGTTTGTTGAGGACTCTACGAAGATTTGAAAGATGATGATGGCGTTGGTGGTGGTCATGGATTATTTCCCTGAGCTCATCTTAACTCTTAGTAGTTAGAATTTATCTCGGTATTTGTCGCTTTCCAAATCTGTCTGATGTATCTGAGGGTAATCGTTCATTGGCATGGCTGTCGACCGTCTATTTCCTGTTTTACTTACTTTAACCAAACGATCTATTGCAACAATTAGCCTGCTTCTGAAACATACTACCAGTACTAAATCTTACATACACATACACTTTATACATGAGCGTACGTGCACAAACACACACGCACATTAACGTGTATACCAAATATCTAAAATAATGAATTTGTTACGATAATATCTTGTTGACGATCTATCATTTGTTATGTGAACGGAATCGTATGATTATATATATCTGTATATTATTCAGCCATTTTTATTTGTAAAGGAGAGAATTCTGCTATAAACATTCTCTTCTTCTTTAAGAAATTTTGTGACAATTAATAGCTTAACATAACATTAATGTTATAAATCTAAATAATGTATACACTATGTGGTTACAAGTTATAGCAATAGAAGATGGTTAGTACAGCGTAGACGGTTGTCATTAATTTTTAAAAATAGAGACATTAAAATAGTCAATGTTTATATTGTAACACGTTCTAACTTGTTAATCAAATATGGTTAAATCTACGTCATTGATACCAAAAGTATAACATTGTATTCAATGGTAAAGGGGCGTGCTAGCCAACTAATCGGAAGCCTCGTTCTTCGTGTTTCCTTCAATTCAACCACTTTCAATGTTTATCTATTGACATACATAATATTGCTGTCTCTAAAAACGTATTATATTATAATTACTCGTCTTAAAAATCGATCTGTTTATCGATAACCATTATTTCTAATTCTCCCATCATAATTAATCATATTAAAGATCTGTTGTTGTTTTTTTTAATGACCATTCTTGCTAATGATGTCACCTCCAGTTTGAGGGTAAGTATATAAAATTTGTTGTAGCAGCTTTTTTCTTCTTCTACAGATACTTACTAATCAAAACATTAAACATATACTAATTTTTAGTTTCATTTTTGTAACAGAAGTAGATAGCAACTATTCTTATCTTTCTTTTTTTCGTCATTAAAGATGAGCGGTTGAAATAGTCGTAGCCATTTTGGTAGCACGATGGTATTTGATTTTATGTTAAGCAATAGGGATCCGCGATAGCTCAGTGGTTAGTGAACTGGACTACAAAGGAAAAGAGGTAGGGTTCGATCCCAACCGACGGCTTCCGTTCACCCAGCCATTAATGGGTACCGGACTTTTCCTTGGAAAGTAAAGCGGCACGGGCGTAATACCGACCACATTACCCCAAAAATCATGTGCCGAAGGTCTGTAAAATATATGGTAACTAACACCATATTCCCTATACGCCACTTGGCGTGACGGGGGTACTTTACTTTACTTATAATAATCTAATAATATCAACAACATTAATCTCTCATAATAATTTTCTTGTGTCAGCAAAATTTAGCTTACTTTATAAGAATCCTTAAAAGTCAGCAATTATTATACCTAACATTATACCAATGTTCTTTAAGCTGTATACCTAACATAATACCAATGTTCTTTAAGCTGTATACCTAACATAATACCAATGTTCTTAAGCTGTATACCTAACATAATACCAATGTTCTTAAGCTGTATACCTAACATAATACCAATGTTCTTAAGCTGTATACCTAACATAATACCAATGTTCTTAAACTGTATACCTAACATAATACCAATGTTCTTAAGCTGTATACCTAACATAATACCAATGTTCTTAAGCTGTATACCTAACATTATACCAATGTTCTTAAGCTGTATACCCAACATAATACCAATGTTCTTTAAGCTGTATACCTAACATAATACCAATGTTCTTTAAGCTGTATTCCTAACATAATACCAATGTTCTTACGCTGTATACCTAACATAATACCAATGTTCTTAAGTCAGCAATACTTTCGATTATCGATATTACCGATATCGATATTTACCTGATTTTGTAGGGATTTTGCTACATAACAAGAAATTTCCTGTCATTAAAATCATGTTTAAGTAAGCCATATTTTCCTGTATCTAATTTTGTTTACACAATCGCTATTTATAATCATTAATCATTTGGTTTAATTATGTCAATATCACGCTGTTTCTAAAGTCAATAAGCTCGATAAGCAATATTTTCTCGCTAATGTAACTTCTTTTTTTTTTAAAGAGTATAACAAAAAATCTATAGCTACTTTAGTCCTAGCAACATTATTCTCTACCTATAATCATATATACTGGACTACAAAGGACAAGGGATAGGGTTCGATCCCAATCGACGGCTTCCGGGTTCACCCAGCCTTAAATAGTACCGGATTTTTTCTGGGAAAGTAAAGCGGCGCGGGCGTAGTACCACATTACTTCAAAAATCATGTACTGAAGGCCTGTAAAATTTATGGTCACTAACACTATATTCCCTATACGCAATTGGTGTGACGGGGGCTCTTTACTATAATTATATATTAACAGTATTATTATTTATTCAAAAATCATTTCTGGACAGTATCATTCTGTTTCGTAATAATTTGTGAGCAATATTATTATATATCTGTAGTCGCTTCTAAGCAATAGTAATCTGTTTCAATAATTATAAACAATATTATTATATATCTGTAGTCGCTTCTAAGCAATATTAATCTGTTTCAATAATTATTTATAAGCAATATTATTCTGTAGCTATGATAATTTCTAAGCAACATTATGTTGCTTCAATAATAATTTCTAAGCAATTTTATGTTGCTTCAACAATCATTTTAGTGCAGTACTATTTTATATCTATAATAATTTCTCTATAGCATGTAGCAAGCAACTAATGTTTTTTTTTTTCATTTTCTGATTTCTCTATGACTAAAAATGTTTCCCTTTATATATAACAATCTTAACAACGAATCTTACAACTACCTTGGACATACTATAACCAGTCATGGAAAATGTACAACTGAAATAAACAAGAGAATAGGAATGGCAAAAAGTAATTTTAATGTCATGAAGAACATCAAAACAAATAACACCAGGGCTAAAACTAAGAATAGCAAAATGTTACATCGTCTCAATATTCCTATATGGTGCAGAAACATGGACATTAGATAAGAAAACAGAACAGAGAATTGAAGCTTTTGAAATGTGGATATATAGAAGAATAGGTAGAATTTGATGGAAGGAAAAGAAAACAGACGATGAAGTCTTAAAACAACTAAAAATGAAAAGAGAACTACTAAGCACAATTCAAACAAGACAAATGCGATTTTTGGAGCATGTTAAAAGACACAACAGTCTATTAAAAGTAATCCTGGAGGGGAAAATACAAGGTAAAAGAGGCAGAGGCAGACCAAGACCAACATGGACGAGTAACATCAAAAGATGGACACGTCAGCCTATGACAACCTGCACCATCAAAGTAAGAGACAGAGCAGAATGGCGCTCTATGGTAGCCAACCTTCGTTGCGGAGACGGCACTCGATGATGATGATGAACAACGAATATGGACTAGCTCGCAAACATCTGGGAAGAAAATTGATTAATTCGAAACAAATTGCTACAGAAAAATCCTTAAGGTACCTTGGATAATGAAAAGAAGCAAATGAGACATACTAAAAGAATTAAACATTAAAAAGAACTGGCTTATAAACACCATTCTACAGAGGAAAATAAAATATGGCCGCGTTAAAAAAAAACACAGGGGGCTAGAAAGAATAATAATGGAAACCCTGTATCCTGGGCGACGCATCGGGGACAGAGCAGGAAGAAGGTAGTTTCAGGACATCAAGGAGACCTTGAGCATGACAAACAGAAAAAGTGGGAGATCTGGCTAGAGACAGAAATTCTTTCAGACGAGTTGTGGTGAATGCAAAATTGTGCAAAGGACACGTGACCTGATGATGAACAACGAATAAATGAGAATGCAGATATGGCTAAGCAATACAATCTCATATAAAGGTCTTTTTAAACATTTTACCATTTTCAAAAGTTAATTATGAGGAATACAATAATCGCAATCAATCAATCAATAAGTGCATTCTATGGGATAGGATCGATTCATTAAATACCTATAATTTAATTCGATTTTATTAATTAAGCTTCTAAAGAGTTGATAACAATGAGTCCGCAATAACTTTTCTGTAAATTATGACAATTTCCTTGGGGAGCCGCAATAGCTCAGTGGTTAGTGAACTGGACTACCACGGACAAGGGGTAGGGTTCGATCCCAACCGACGGCTTCCGGGTTCACCCAGCCTTAAATGGGTACCGGATTTTTTTCTGGGAAAGTAAAGCAGCACGGGCGTAATACTGACCACATTACCCCAAAAAGCATGTGCTGAAGGTCTGTAAAATATAGGGTCACTAACACCATATTTCCCTATACGCCACTTGGCGTGACAGGGGTACTTTACTTTTCTTTTTATGACAATTTCCTTGGTTCTCTATACCAAATGTCCCTTCCCTTCACACCCCCCCCCCCCCCCGCTTTCAATGTTAATTTTTAATACAAAGGTTCCATGTATGAAGGATAATCTCAAATTGATGTAACTGTTTAATTTTCACAGTAAAATTTTTGCGACTGCCATTGCTATAGCCATTGCTTCACTAAAGTAATGTATCCTGTATCTTAGTTTGAAGGTGTGTTTGTACAAAAGTGGTATAATGATATAACCAATATTCGTCAAAACAGAACTCTCCTTCTTTTAATTCCAGGCCTTATATCTGAATACATGTCTAATCGTGCCAGATTTCTCAAGAGCTCGAGTTAAAAACGTATATTTTGAGAATATCCGTCTGGAAAACAAGATCAAGCAGTGACCTATTCTATGTAACTATGAACCCAAAAGGAAGGGCATCGCGGTAAAGCCTTGTTTAGTTAACTGGCCTAATGAAGAGAAGAGGTCGGGTTCGATCCCAATAGACTGCTCCTAGGATTACTCAATTTTAAAATGAACTACCCAAATTTGTGGGTGGTTTAAACAAAATGGGCACTAGCACTATATTCCCTTAATGCCACGACACGTGGCGGTGTTCTATCTTTACTTATCGAAATGATCGCATCAGTCTAGAATAATTAATAGGAAATTCTCTATACAGAGCTTCGTAACAGGAGGTATTCTGGTCATCAGAAGTGGTCCCCGTGTAGCAAATGTGTAAAACAGTTATCACTCGTTTATATTATAACTAAGGTATTTTTTTTTTTAGCCAGACCAGATCAGAACGCGTTCCAGCAAACTTTCAGAACAGATCAATGAATTCACTGCCTGATTATAATGTACATTTTTATTATAATACAATATGATATGATATGATATGATATGATTAATGTAATGTAAAAGACAAGTTAAAATTGCATAAGTAAATCAACACGTCATGAGCCTGGTATATTACGATCTTCTAGTTTTATGGAACAGGGATGAACGGTGAACTTTGTTAGAAAACAAGCACTGATTATAATTATAGTGCGATGGAAGCCTAGATATCTGCAGCTCTCAGAAATAAGGAGTAAAAGGGTTCGAGCAAGAACGTTAAAAAAAAAATGCAAATCCCAACTATGGAAGAAATCACTGTTTGTGTGAGTGAAGTTCTTCAGTTTTATTTTGAAGCGGTCAAGACATATGGGATGAGTTATTGACAATTATTAAGCAAGCTAAAAGAATCAACGATATCACAGAAATGTTTGTTTTAAAGAAGAATGTTGAGAGTTCAGTGGACGGTAATGAACAATGTTAAAAACAAGTATGCCAAGAGCGCAAATTAATAAACAGGGAAAACTTTTATTGACAAATATAAAAAAAAAAAAAAGATGTTCATTGCCGAAACTTTTTTCTAAAAGTGAGGTGTGGAAATAGAGAGTGCGAGAACGAGAGAGAGAGAGAGAGAGAGAGAGAGAGAGAGAGAGAGAGAGAGAGAGAATCATCGACATTCTAACACCAAGGTTTTACAGAAATTCAGCAACGAATATGAAGCCCCAACAGGACATGTGTTTGTGGAGATCTATGATCGGTCCTGTCAATAAACGACATAGCATACTTTGATTGTCGCATCTGGTCACTTCCTCCAATCAAGTTGCATGTCACTGATTGGTTTTTTTTTCCATTTGAAAGTTTGTAAACCCCACTGTAATATCTCCCCCCCCCAAAAAAAAAAAAAAATAAATAAATAAATAAATAAATAAAAACAAAAAAAACATACCACTATCCAATATTCTGGTAGTTGTGCTTGATGGTATGACCTATGACGATTGAATACAATGAGGTTCATAAATTACTGTAGGCTATTGGAGTAATGTCCAAGTAAAGAAAAAGTTTAATAGTTGCAGTCTACGTGGATATTAATTTTCCGGTGAGGGGGGGGGGGGGGGGGACATTCTAACATTGACTCCAACCACATAAGAAAGATAACGACCACCGAAATGAAATGTGTCAGAGGAATGACAGGAAACAGCTTAAGGGACAGAGTAAGAAACACCGACATGAGGAAGAAACTCGAAATTGAACTAGCCATCGAATACATAAAGAAACAACAGATAAATTGGTTCGGTCACATAACAAGACAAAAAGAACTAACAATGACTCAAAGTGCCATAAACAAACGCTACGACAACGCCAGATTAAGAGGAAGACCGAGAAAGAGATGGATAAAGGGAATACTAGACTCACTAGGAGGGATAACACCAGAAGAGGCCAACAGAAGAGCAAAGAATCGCAGATTGTATCTCCCTCGACGCCAACGGCAATGGTTGGAAGGATAGAAGAAGAAGAAAAAGACTCCAACCGCATTCATAACGCGATTAGAAACTGGTTACACTTTTCATGCAGAAAGAAACGTTTCTGAGAATCACGCGTCACTGACGTGCCTCAATTCCAAGAACCACAAAAATCTTATATCGATTGAATGACTTCATGGGCGATCGGCGATTTGCTTGATGTAGAATTTGTGTGATCGATCAGGTTAGTGGCATTTTATCAGTTTTTATTTATTTATATTTGTTATTTATTTATATTTTTTTTATTAATTTTTATTTTGGAGGAGGTTTGGGGAGCGGCTGTGGGGGATAGGTGAATGGAGTGTAGTAAAAGTAAAGTAACCCCGTCACACCACGTGGCGTATAGGGAATATCGTGTTAGTGTTAGGGACATAAATTTTACAGATCTTCGGCACATGATTTTTGGAGTAACGTGCTCGGTATTACGCCCGTGCCGCTTTACTTTCCCATTTAAAAAATCCGGTACCCATTAAAGGCTGAGTGAACCGGAAGCCGTCGGTTGGAATCGAACCCTACCTCTTGTCCTTTGTAATCCATTTCACTAACCACTGAGCTATCTCGGCTCCCTATGGAGTAGTGTATTGGTGTACATAAAAACGAACAGGTATGTTCTGGGCGTAGAATTTGGGTGATCAATGAGGCTAGTAGTTTTTGGTTTGGTTGAACATTTGATTATTTGTTAAAACGTTATTATGATATGCCTGTGTACAGAAGAATAAGCAGCTAAGTAAGTGTAGGGGGACTGGTATGTTAGGTGTTGATGTGCAGCGTCATCTGTGTATTCTGGAGAGTGGGGAGAATCTAATTACATAAACCGGTGTGTTTAAACTATTGTGACAAGTTGATGATGTCAAGCATTTCTTAATCAGTAGTTATTATTTTTAGGTTGAAGGAAATTTTAAAAAATAAATAAATAATTCCGTGACGTTTCAAGTATAGAGAGTTAGATTCATTGATCAATTATTTTTCTGTGATCATTTTTGAATAATAAGTTCGGCACTAGCATGACTCCGGCACAGGAAGAGGTCGGACTTAAGATGGAATATAAGCCCGGCTTCCAGTTCTCAAGTAGACAGGTTCACAGGCCGCTAGTTTACCTCAGATTTGTTTGGGAGACAGGTTCATAAGCCATTAGTTTACCTCTGAATTGTTTGGGAGACAGGTTCACAAGCCATTAGTTTACCTCTGAATTATTTGGGAGACATGTTCACAAGTCATTAGTTTACCTCTGAATTGTTTGGGAGACAGGTTCATAAGCCATTAGTTTACCTCTGAATTGTTTGGGAGACAGGTTCACAAGCCATTAGTTTACCTCTGAATTATTTGGGAGACATGTTCACAAGTCATTAGTTTATTCATTCAGATTTGTTTGGGAGACAGAATAAAGAATTGACTCAAGACACGTCTATGGAATACAACGTTATTGCCAATATGTTTCTATCATTGAACCTTTTCTTTGTCTTTTTTTTTAATGTAGTCAACGATGGTCTTCCTTGGAGGCCGTTCTTGGTCTCTTTCAAAAATAAGATTATTTGGCTTCTTGTTGTGCTTCAAGTTAATTAGTTTTATCTATCCCATCGCTTTCCCCTTTAACTTTCATTATAATATTATATCTGCTATATCATCATCATTATCAAGTACCTGGCCTTCTGGCGTAGGTGATCATGTCTCTCCACAACTTTCGATCTCGGCAGCTAGAGCAGTGTCATTTCTGTTGTTGACCTTCTGCCAAGCCATTCTCTTAAGCTGTCTGTTATTTTTTCTCTTTGCTTCCCTCTATCTCTTCGTCCCTCAATTTTTCCAGTTGTTACAATATATTCCAGTTGTTCTCTTCTCATTACATGGCCAAAAAATGATGATTTCTTCCTAATATTGGAAATTAGCTCTCTTTTTGCTTTGACCTCTCTCAGAACATCTTCATTACTCTTCTTAGCTGTCCATGGTACTCTCAACATGCTTTTGTAAAACCAAATTTCTACAGACTCCAGTGATTTTCTTGTCTGTTGTCTTATTGTCCATGATTCGCATCCATATGTTAAGACTGGCTCTACGTAACATTTAAGAACTCTTTTTCTTATTTCTATTGTAAAAAATGGATTGCATAGTATCTTCCTCATTTTTTTGGAAAGCTGCTTTTGCCTGAGCCATTCTGCATCTCACCTCTTTTGTACATCTTCCGTCTGAGGTTAACAAAGTTCACAAATATTTAAATTCATTTACCTGTTTTAATATTGTTCCATTTGCCTTTATTCTGCACTGAGGTGATGTCTTTACCTTTGTTGTTACCATTACTTCTGTCTTTTTGCTATTAAGGCTGAGTCCTTTATTTTTGCTTTCTTTCACTATAATGTCCAACATTTCTTGTAACTCATTTTCACTCTTAGCGATTAATACTGTATCATCAGTATACCTTACATTATTTATATTATGACCTCCAATTGTTATTCCAGGCATGCCCCTTATGGATCTTAAAATAATCTCACTATAAATATTAAACAAATCTGGTGACAGCACACAACCTTGTCTTAACAATATCTTAGTCATATGACTCATAAGGCTTATTGTGCGATGATCATCGCATTCAATCGCACCCGATTTCTTTGGTAGGGCTATGAATATTGATTTGAGCATGTCGTCTGGTATATATCCGCTGTTGTAGATATCATTCAATATTTTTGTTATTATTACTATTCCAAAATCACCCATGGCTTCAATCTCTTCTTTAGTTATATTATCTGGTCCAGGTGCTTTGCCTGCTTTCACATTACGCAAGGCGTCTTCCACTTCTACTCTGAGTATTTCTGGTCCTTCTCCATTATCCTTAATATTTACTTCCGTTCGTTCATCATTATAAAGATCTTTAATGTATTCTGTCCATCGTTCCTTTACGTTTTTTTGATCAATCAACAGGTCTCCTTCCTTTGATCTTAGACATCCAGTTTTTTATTGCGCTTTTCTTCCTTTTAATTCCTCAATTTGTTTGTATATAGCTTTAACATCTCCTTTTTGTTGCATTTCAATCTCTTTGCATCTCTCTTTTAGCCATGCTTCTTTTGCTTCATTGCATTTTACTACAATGTCTTTATTTAATCTCTTATACTCATCTTTATTTTCTTTATTTCTTCTTCTTGTATCCATTAGCTGCAAAATGTCATCTGTCATCCATTTCTTTCTTGAATTTGTCCTCACTGGTGGTATGAACTCTTTTGATGTTTGTTGCATTGATTCTTTTAGCATTTCCCACTGTTCATCAATGCTTTGTATCTTCTCTATCGCATTGTACCGGTTCTGAATTGTGATTTTATATTTGTCTTGCAGCTTCTTGTCTGATTTTAGTAAATCTAAATTTAACGTGATGTTAACTGAGGCTCGTTTTGTTGTTTTTAATTTTACTCTAAGCTTTCCCACAACTGGTACATGATCACTATTACCTGGTCTAAGTTTTCACACACACCAGACTGTTTCTAAATCTATTGTTTATCATTATATAATCAATTTGATTACGTGCGTTGTCCCCTGGACTTTTCCATGTCCACAGACGTCTTGGATGTTGCTTAAACCAGGTGTTTCCCATCATTATGTTGTGTTTTCTTGCCCAGTCAATAAGTTTCTCACCTCGTTCATTCCTCTCGCCTAAGCCATAATGACCAACTACTTCCTCAACTCTTTCCTTTCCTACTTTTGCGTTAAAATCCCCTAGAACTATGGTGTTTTCATGTGGTTTGCATTTATGAAGTGCCTCATTTAACTCGTAAAATTTATCAATTGTTTCCTCTAGACTGTCTGCTGTTGGTGCATAAACTTGTATGAGATTTATATCTATTGGCTTTCCATTCAATTTCACTAAAAATGACTCTGTCAGATATTGGGTAAAAGCTTTTCACTGCTATATATCTGAAATATTTCGTCTGGCTAGTTTTACACTTTCTTCGTATTTTTCGTTTCCCTTAAAAGTTATATTTTAAAAACTTTTTTTTCTTTGATTTATTCCATTAAACGGGAGCCGTGATAGCTCAGTGGTTAGTGAACTGAACTACAAAGGACAAGGGGTAGGGTTTGATCCCAACCGACGGCTTCCAGGTTCACCCAACCTTTAATGGGTACCGGATTTTTTCTGGGAAAGTAAAGCGGCACGGGCGTAATACCGACCACATTACCCCAAAAATCATGTGCCGAGGGTCTGTAAAATTTATGATCACTAACACCATATTCCCTATACGCCACTTGGCGTGACGGGGTACTTTACTTTTTTTTTTTTTTATTCCATTAGACGTGTTCTCTTTATTTTGCATATCAATATTTCGAAGACCTAGGTCTGTCTTCAATTTGTCATTTTAAAGTTTCAACATTCCTGGTTCATATTGTTTTGTATCTTCATTTTTCATTCATAGGAAATTGCTTTCATGTATATGGTCTCTTAGCACGTTACGCTCGTGAAAATAGACGTGACATTTTATATATTCATTAATGGATGGGAAGATGAGAACATTAAACCATGGGAAGATGAGAACATTAAACCATGGGAAGATGAGAACATTAACCATGGGAAGATGAGAACATTAAACCATGGGAAGATGAGAACATTAAACCATGGGAAGGTGAGAACATTAAACCATGGGAAGATGAGAACATTAAACCATGGGAAGATGAGAACATTAAACCATGGGAAGATGAGAACATTAAACCATGGGAAGATGAGAACATTAAACCATGGGAAGGTGAGAACATTAAACCATGGGAAGATGAGAACATTAAACCATGGGAAGATGAGAACATTAAACCATGGGAAGATGAGAACATTAAACCATGGGAAGATGAGAACATTAAACCATGGGAAGATGAGAACATTAAACCATGGGAAGATGAGAACATTAAACCATGGGAAGATGAGAACATTAAACCATGGGAAGATGAGAACATTAAACCATGGGAAGGTTAAATAAGCAAATAGTTTAGAGGAAGGGTGGCGTTACGTGTAAACATGTGGTAAAGTTGACAAAATAGAGAATCCTAAAGAGAATAAAAAAGGAGAAAATTGTATCATTACGGCTTTACAATGATAAAAGATGATACAAAACGATATGGCGTTACGGCCTAAAGCTCATCTTATGTTTAGAAATAGACATTACACAATAAGAAACTAGACAAAATGATACTTTAAAACATAATAGATAATAAAAATAATAATTTTAACAATAAAACAAATATTCACTTTGAATGCCATATCAGAGATTCTTAAAACGCTAACGTGGCGCACTCCTTCCGTAGATACTGCGTCACACTTCGGACTTTGACAGAATATTGCTGTTGTCCAATTTAAGCAAGTATGCTAAATAACAAAGTCAACATTTCCACTATGATAAGAGGCCACTGATATTAAAAAACTATAATGCCCTGAATTAAATCGTTTACTTTATCTTTCTCCGTGTACATTTATGCATAATACTAGCAATATTTACAGATTAACACGATTAACAGGTTTACGAGTAGTCTTCGTTTGTTAAATATTTTTACGAGACATCAGATATTTTTACGAGACATCAGATATTTTTACGAGACATCAGATATTTTTTACATGATAATCATTTAGCCCGGTTGCCTTTTTAAACAAGAAATTATTAAATATTTGTTCCCAACTCAGTCTTGTCAATTACCAGACACTCTTTTCGCTAATATTTATTGAGCAAAGTAATAGTTGCCTCCACTGCTTAAGGTATATTGGATATAAGGTACATTTTTATAGCTGATGTGATCGGTATTACGCCAGGCCGCCGCCAGAAAAAAAATCTCTGACACTAATTTTCATGGAGTGGGTGAACCCCGAAGCCGTGTTGGTCGAAACAAATTCATCACATCTGGGAATTTATTACGACCTTCTGGTCAATATCAAATGCAACTAACCAGTCAACCGCCGCAGTTCCTTCATTTTTTTTTAAACACAATAATCTATTAATTATTTTTACAAGACAGTACATTATGGTAAATTTTGCAATATTTTTTTTTGCAGAAAATGCAATAACTTATTTGCTGATCATTGTCGCCGGCTGGTGGGTGAGAAAAGAGGGACATCATACTTATTATAACAAATCATACTTGTGGGGGATCTGTGTTGGCATTGCATGGAATCTAAAGCTGTAATGCCCCCACATATTCCCTATGATGTGATCGATGTACACATGGCTTTTACACTGCTTAATGGCTTCTGTTTTGTATTTTTTTTAACCATTTTTATCGATGAAATATAACTTTGTGGTAGCACTGTGGTTTTTTTTTTCAAAATTCGACGGGTTTTTTTTTTATTCTGTTAATACAAATGGTGTGTGTGTGCGTGCGTGCGTGCGAGCATTCGTGCGTGCGTGCGTGTGTGCGTGCGTGTGTGTGTGTGTGCGTGCGTGCGTGCGTGTGTGTGTGTGTGTGTGTGTTACTTGATTTGCAAAATAAATGTCATATTCCATTCTTATGGTTGAATGTGCCAGATATAAAGACAGCAATAGAACACACGCGTTTCGCAGATTAACAAAGAAATGTATAACTTAGTTTTGGTCTCTACCCTTCGACCTATCCTGGTGTTTAGGCCTTGCGTGTAGTATAGCTATCTGCTACAGTTCTGATGGTATCAATGCTTCTCTACCACAACGCTGTGGAGATACGATGAGAACAAACACAGCAAACGAACTATTTTAAGCGATAGCTAGTCCCTGGAAAAAGAAAAATCCAGTGCTATGTGCTGCCATTGTGATGTTGATTTATGCCGTATAGCAAGGTCGAACTCCGTGCAAGCCGTAAGCGGCTGCTTGGGCGACAATCTCAAACGACATCACTGAAAAGAGAGTACTTCCAGTTACTTCCAATTCACACGAATAAATCTTTTTTTTTTTTTTTAAACACATAAAAACTTTCAAAACGACAGAAACACGATTTTAGTAACTGGCACTCTACAAAGACTTGGCGAACATGGACGCCATTTGTCCAAAAGTTGTCAACGCGAATGATAAGGAAGTAATTTTGAAATTTCCTTTAACGGTAAACAGGCTCTTTTCGAATATGACGGAGTGATCACAATGACTGATCCTTGGGTGTGTTAACCAGAGAGTTGCATGAAACATATCCATGTATGGCGTGTGTTTTTTTTTTTTTTTTTTTTACGTGCAATGACATCGATTTTTTAAACTAACTTTAGTTTTGCTTTAGGGTATTTTTTTCATATAAAAATACTGGTTAAATTTGTGTTTGTTTTCCAAAAAAAATAAATATATATATTTCTATATCTTCTATATATCTTTTTTATATCTTGAAAGTTCACATTTAATTAAAATATAGTGATTGTTGTGACGAGCCATGACTATACAAGGA
The DNA here is from genome assembly GCA_032433765.1 of Megaustenia siamemsis. Lineage (NCBI taxonomy): Eukaryota > Metazoa > Mollusca > Gastropoda > Stylommatophora > Ariophantidae > Megaustenia > Megaustenia siamemsis. The sequence continues at coordinate 48,217,057 of JAVIAB010000073.1, forward strand.
AATTGTGACAGTGGTTTTCCATTGCCACCCGTCGGTTTTGTTTACGGTTGACTCGGTTATCTTTGACTAAAAAAGTATCATCACCGAGGCAGTGAGATGCAGAATAGCTAAGGAAAATGTAGCATTCCAAAGAAGAGAGAATTATATTATGATAATTATGCAATCCATTGTTGTCAATAAGAAAAGGGACTTTAGTGATATGTGGGGCCAGTTTTGACATAAGGATGGGAATCATAGACAACAAGACAAGGGGCAAGAAGATTGCTAGAGGCAATATAAATGTGGTTTTGCAAAATAATATTGGGAATACATATACAGCTAACAAAACAAAAAACGAAAAATAACGAAGACATTGTAATGGAGGCAAGAATAACATTTAATGCCAACAACGGGAGAAAACACATAATTATTGTGGCTGCCATGTAATGAGAAGGGAGCGGCTGGAATATATTGTGACATGGTAATAACCGAGGGAAGAAGGAAAACAGTGAGAAAGGGTACAAGACATTCTAAGAGAATGGTTTGGTAGAACGTCAACAACGTAAATAATGTAACTGCTGTAGAGCAAGAAAATTGTGGAGAGATACGATCGCCTACTCTAGCAGGCATGATACTTGCTGGTGATGATGATGATGATGATGATGATGATGATGATGATGATGATGATGCATTCTGATATCCTCATATCTTTGTCAAAATTCATATTTCTTAAAAACCATAATATTGTAAAAACCATCTTCATTATTCCTCTTCTATATCATTTGATACATATATTTATTATGTTCACATTGAACGAGTATAGTGCAGGCCTTGAGAGTGACTATCTCCTTCTGGACTTGATGCTGATCAACAGTGACGTAAACTCCATTGACAGAAATAATAGTTTACTCTCTTCTTGGAGTTAAGTTTACAACACGCCTGACGTTAGAAGTCTGCACGAAACGATGGGAAATGCGTCTGTTTGCATGGGACTTTTCTTGGCATTGCATGAAATATAAACTGTAATGCCCAGTTAATTCCCAGGCGATATGGTACAAAGAACTGCAACTGATTGACAGAACTTCCAATGTTTTAACGTGCCAGTTCGGCCGTCTGTTTGTGATTATTTGTTTCTTGAAAAAGAAAATTGAATAATGATTGTACTTTTTCTGCGGTAATAATAATTGTTGGTTCATTTTGAACAAACCGGCAAATCTTATACTGAAAGGGGAACAGGTTGGTCTCGAGACAAGACGCCGGCCTCGAGACAGAGAGGTTGTGGGTTCAAATCCCGGCTGCACCAGTTGAGATTTTTATTTATAATTTCTCTCTGCGGCAATCACCCCCTGGTCTCAGCAGTGAGGCCTGGCTTGAAACGTCAATTACTCATCGACGGAAAAATATGAGTACCTCAGCAGACGGAGATATCTGCCTGTGCTGCGAGAGAGCCATGTGCACACAGCTGCCAGGGGAAAATGGATTAACACGCAAAATTCAGTTTCTAGTCTTTAGGGACTTCGTCAGAGGTAAAAGCTGGCGAACGAAAAAAAAAAATACGGAAAAATCTGACTCGCATAAAAATGTTTAGAAAAGCTTGACATATGTGTATTTAGTAGCCATATACTCAAAAGCCATACAGTTCTTTACTTTTTCTTTCCTCTTTTTTCCTTTCAGCATCGTGGGAAGACATAGTTTGCGGCCGTTGCTTTCCAGCCAGCCTCTCTTACTGTTATGTTTCCTAGTGGTTCTAATATTATATCCATTAATCTTTTTTGTGGACAGCCCTTGGATCTGATAATTCTCGTAGCGGGTTTTTTTTTTTTTTTTTTGAAGTCTCGTTATGTCATATTTTGTTCGCATTTTTCTATCTTCATATCTTATCACGCGGCCAAATCATTTTTACCTGTTTTTATATGCATTAAATTGTGGGAATTACTCCTAGCTTTTATTTTTTTTTTTACTTAAGTCATGAAAAAGATATTACCCAATATCACATAAAAATGTACTGACGATATTAATGTCATTCCTGTCGTAAAACTATAATTGTATCAAATAATATTAATACCAAGTGGAAGGTGTTGGATGTTAAAGATCCTTCCACTTCTTTGCAACACATTTATTTTAATGAGAGAGTCCGGTGAACTTTCTTTGGTTGCCTTTTCCTCCCTGACTAAAGCCAGTAACTGTCCATAATTTGGGGTTGCTTGGCGTAAGTGTTTCCGCCTTTGGTGTTCAGCATGAATGTTGAAAACACTTCCTAGATAGACAGATTATATATTTACCAAACAATGAGGCCAAGACAACAGTATCTAGATCAGTGCCAGAATTGGACGCTGGACTCTAGAACAATAAGAAAGATAACGACCACCGAAATGAAATGTGTCAGAAGAATGACAGGAAACAGCTTAAGGGACTGAGTAAGAAACACAGACCTGAAGAAGAAACTCGAAATTGAACCTGCCATCGAATACATAAAGAAACAACAGATAAATTGGTTCGGCCACATATGACAATAAGAACTAACAATGACTCAAACAGCCATAAACAAACGCTACGAAAACGCTAGATTAAGAGGACGACCGAGAAAGAGATGGATAAAGGGAATACTAGAGTCACTAGGTGGGATAACACCAGAAGAGGCCAACAGAAGAGCAAAGAATCGCAGATTGTTTCTCCCCTCGACGCCAACGTCAATGGAGGAAGAATAGAAGAAGAAGAAGAAAAAAAGAACGACTGCTTTCGCCATGATTAGCGACAATAACTCATGGAACTCCTACTCCGCCTCCCTGCGGTGCTTCTTCATAAAAAAAGACTAACCAGTCAGGTCATCATCATGTGCCATACCAGTTGGCGTAGGCGATCATGTCCTTCCACAATTTTCTATCTACAGTGCATCGTATCAGTTCTGTTGTTGACTGTTTTCCATGCCATGATACTATTCAGACTGCGATCTTTCTTGTTGCTTTCTTTTACTATTATGTCTATCATTTCTTGTAGTTCACTCTCTGTCTCTGCTGTTAAGACTATGTCATCCGCATATCGCAAATTATTCATGTTGTGACCGTTGACTTCAATTCCTTTTTTGTCTATTATTGGTCTCATAATATGTTCGCTGTAAAGTGAAAACAAATCCAGCGTCAGAATACAGTCAGGTCAAGCAGGCAGGAATAAGAGAAGTATGGAACCTTGTACCAAAATAGGTCTTGTGTAGGCGGATGTGGTGAGCCACAAACATCGTAACTTGCTGTTTTCATCTTCTTCAGCGATCACTAGTTAAGTGGCAGCAGATGCTTTGTGTCACTGGTTTGTTGCAACGACGCAACTGCATCTTCCGGTCAGAACATCCGTTTCTGGCATCGCAGCTTGCGGTAAGTCATAACATATCAATATCCACGCAACCAGGTAAGGACTTGTTCATATGTTTTGTTATTATATTTTGTTAATATGTTTTGTTATTATATTTTGTTAATATGTTTTGTTATTATATTTTGTTAATATGTTTTGTTATTATGCATTGACGTTGTCTTAAGAGAATTTGTTTTGATGGAAAGCTATCATCGTCAGATGTATGAAATATAGCAGAAAAAAAGACTATACTGTTTGTTGGTGTCGGACCTGTCATGGCATTGTACGTGCACTTGAGGTGTGTAATGCCTTGTCAAATCCGACCCGACAATGTCAGTGTTACCTGCAGACTTCAACAGTGTGTGCGATATGTCTTGCTTACCGGGTATTCAGTTTACTGGCTGCACTTTCGGACTGAACTGTGCATTATCAAACAGGTAGGTAACAAAATCAATGGGACATGCATAACATGACTAGGTCTATGCCGCGTCCTAAATAAGTAGCTGTATTTGAAAGGTATGGTGGGTACAGTGTTCTTTCTTGTATTTCCTTCTTAACTATGTCAACGTGACAATAGCTTATGTGAACACCAGGATAGACTTGAGCGTGTCTGGCTTGGGAAGAACAACTGGGTTCGCTAAACAGCTGACACTATGCAACTGACGTAGTAAAAGTAAAGTAATGTAAAGCACCCCCGTCACACCAAGTGGCGTATAGGGAATATGGTGTTAGTGACCATACATTTTACAGACTTTCGGCACATGATTTTTGGGGTAATGTGGTCGGTATTACGCCCGTGCCGCTTCACTTTCCCAGAAAAAATCAGGTACCCATTAAAGGCTGGGTGGACCCGGAAGCCGTCGGTTGGGATCGAACCCTACCCCATGTCCTTTGTAGTCCAGTTCACTAACCACTGAGCTATCGCGGCTCCCCATGCAACTGACGTAGTTTAGATATAATAAACAGCATGTGCCATATAGATAAATGACATTCACAAAATAGATGAATGGTTCTCTCTAAATTTGGAAATACCACTCACTAAATGATAAATGGCTTTCTGAAATGAGAAATGAAACAAATAAGTAGAATAATACCATGCTGGAGAGAAATCATTTTCATTAAATAGATACATCTCATTCTGTAAATAAATCTTTCTCTGAAAATAAAAAATATGACGATCTTAAACTATATAAATAAATAACACTCGCTAAATAGGTAAATGACACTTGCCAAACAGATAAGTGACACTTCATAGACGTTCTTCCGCAAATGTTCTCCAGTATCATAGTAAGTTTGTATTCTCTCCATTGTGTCTTCGCCTTTTGTATTAGCTTTCAGTGAATTACAAAACAAAAGCTCTTCTCGTATAGCGAATAAGCAAGCTACCAAGAAGAATGCGAATTACCGCCCGTTGATTCGTTAACATGGAGAACTATACACCCATTGATATAAAAGAGGAGTAAGACAAGGATGCATCCTATCACCAAGCTTGTTCAATCTATACACTGAGCAAATCTTTAAAAACATCACTGAGATGCCAGGCCTAAACATTAATGAGAAGATAATCAATAACCTAAGACGCTGATGATTCTGTACTACTAGCAGAAAATCCTAAAGATCTACATTTACTTAATGTAATAAACATGACAAGCAAAAATATGGACTAGATATGGATTTCAAAAAGACTAAAACTATGATCATAAACAAAGAAAATTCTCAACCTACAATTAAATATCAAAGTGGTAGGAATACATCTAGAGACAGTTCAGACTTCAACTACCTGGGACATACTAAAACCAGTGATGGAAAATGTACAACTGAAATAAATAAAAGAATAGGTATTGCAAAAAGTAGTTTCAATGCCATGAAAAATATACTAACATCAAAACAAATAACACCAGAGCTAAAACTAAGAATAGCAAAATGTTACATCTTCTCAATATTACTATATGGTGCAGAAACATGAATATTAGACCAGAAAACAGAACAGAAAATTGAAGCCTTTGAAGTGTGGATTTATAGAATAGGTAGAATTGGATGGAAAGAAAGAAAACAAACGAGGCAGTTTTAAAAACTGAAAATGAAAAGAAAACTACTAAACACAATTAGAGCAAGACAAATGAAATTTGTGGGTCATGTTAAAAGACACAACATGTAATACTGGACACAACAGACACAAGTAATATTGGAAGGGAAAATACAAGGTAAAAGAGGCAGAGGCAGACCAAGACTAACATGGACGAGTAACATCAAAAGATGGACAAATCAGCCTATGACAATCTGCACCATCAAAGCAAGAGACAGAGTGGAATGGGGGTCCATGGTAGCCAATCTTCGATGCGGAGACGACACTCAATGATGATAATGATGATGATGATGATGATGATTCGTTAGCAGGTAAAAAAAATACAAAAGAAGCTTTCATCTCATTCAAAACCTGCTCCTTCACATCTACAGACACGAAACAAACATCAGAGTAGTATTATTGGATGTTTATTCTTTTTGCATCTTCATGCCGTTGGCTTTCCAAATTAAAATAAACGTTCTTCAAGATGCAGAGTTTATTAAATGTTTGTCCAACCACGTAAACCTATTAAATGGTTGTTCAATCACATAAACCTAATAAATGGTTGTCCAATCACGATTACCTATTAAATGTTTGTCCAATAATAAACAATATCGTAATAGCCGTAGTAGGAACAATAATAATATCGTAATAGCCGTAAATAGGAACAATAACAATATTGTAATAGCCGTAAGTAGGAACAATAACAATATTGTTATAGCCGTAAGTAGGAACAATAACAATATTGTTATAGCCGTAAGTAGAAACAATAACAATACCGTTATAGCCGTAAGTAGAAACAATAACAATACCGTTATAGCCGTAAGTAGAAACAATAACAATACCGTTGTAGCCGTAAGTAGAAACAATAACAATATCGTAATAGCCGTAGTAGAAACAATAACAATATAGTTATAGCCATAGTAGGAACAATAACAATACTGTAATAGCCGTAACTAGAAACAATAACAATATTGTAATAGCCGTAGTAGAAACAATAACAATATAGTTATAGCCGTAGTAGGAACAATAACAATACTGTAATAGCCGTAACTAGATCAATAACAATATTGTAATAGCCGTAGTAGAATCAATAACAATATTGTAATAGCCGTAACTAGAATCAATAACAATATTGTTATAGCCGTAAGTAGAAACAATAACAATACCGTTATAGCCGTAAGTAGAAACAATAATAATATTGTAATAGCCGTAACTAGAAACAATAACAATATTGTAATAGCCGTAGTAGAAACAATAACAATATTGTTATAGCCGTAGTAGGAACAATAACAATATCGTAATAGCCGCCCAGTCGGTGGTTGACTAATAACTACGACTTGTGTCTACTTCAGCACAAACTCTCTAGCAATAGCGGCATTCGTCGGTTTTCCATTGCATGTACCTTGTTCCCACTTTACCTGCTGTTGGGTGGACCACAAGAGTAATTTTTACAAACTTGTGTTGCCGTGAGCGCTAAATGCTAAATAAAAACACAGAGCCAATATACTTAACAAATTGGCCAAGAGAAATTTCAGAAATATGGGATGATATACTTGACTTGCCGAACTAACAGTCACACATTGTTTTCTCTTCTGTTTTATCAGTAGTTGATGTAGACCCTGCACAAGTTTGTCTCTCGCAGCTGCCAGATATCTCATTTCAGTGGAAGAGGTATGTTTACAGCACTCGTAAAAATGACAGATATCTCATTTAATAGGAAGAGGTATGTTTACAGCACTCGGAAAAAATGACAGATATCTCATTTAATAGGAAGAGGTATGTTTACAGCACTCGGAAAAAATGACAGATATCTCATTTAATAGGAAGAGGTATGTTTACAGCCGCCCGTGCGCTGCCGGGGCCCGAAAGGGAAGTAAAGAATAGCGGCGCTGTACCCTACCAGGCATGTTCGTAAGAGGCGAGAAAGGAGGGTTAGGCATGGGACTGGCTATCCCATACTGTAAAAAAATAAGCCGAAAAAACTTCACAAACATGAACAAGTCAAAGAAAGATAAAGTAAATCCGTCAACCAGGAAAGAGAAGGGCTCTCTGTCTAAGAGACGTATGACGCAATCCGGAGAAAGCCATAAGGAGTCGGGTTGCCGACTCACCCTTTGTCTACCAGGAAATCATCCAGAATTGGCACCTGGAATTTCGTACCCTTAACGAACAGGGAAAAGCGGCACAAGTGGCAGCAGAAATGAACAACTACAAGATAGATATTCTGGGAATGTGTAACAAGATGGCTGGGAGCGGAGAGAATAAAATTGATACAGGGGAGATGATTTTATCATCAGGACACCAGGAACCAGGAGCACAACATAGCGAAGGGGTAGCTATAATGCTATCAAAGAATGCACAGAAGACACTAATAGAATGGGAGGCAGTGGGACCAAGACTGGTGAGAGCAACATTTAGAACAACCAAAACAAAATAAAATTACACATTATACAATGCTATGCACCAACCCACGATAAAGATGACTCAGTTAAAGATGATTTTTATAAACAGCTACAATGCCAGATGGATGCAAGACGAGCCAAGGATATTATAATCTTGATGGGAGACCTAAATGCTAAGGTAGGATCAGACAACAGAGGCTTTGAAGAGATTATGGGAAAACATGGACTTGGAGATATAAACGAGAATGGAGAGATATTTGTGAATTTCTGCGCCCTTAATCAAATGAGCCTAGGAGGAACAATATTCCAACATAAAAGAATACACAAAGCTACATGGGTGTCATCAGATCATAGAACGGAAAATCAAATTGATCACATATGTATTAATAATAAGTTTAAGTCATCCTTACAGGATGTAAAAGTATATAGAGGGGCAGATATAGCTTCTGATCATCATCTGCTGTTAGCCAAACTTAATTAAATTAAAAAGGTATACTACAACGAATAAGGGCAGAACGTATTTCAATGTAGGGTTTCTTAAAGAACAAGGAATTAAAGATAAATTCGCAGTCACAATATCAAACAAATACCAAGTCCTCCAACAACTAGAAAATACAATAAATATAGAAGATCATTGGAAACAGGTAAAAATATATGGAAAGAGACATGCGAAGAAACACTGGGGAAAAGAGAACGCCAGAATAAGGCATGGATGACAGCAGAGACCCTGGATAAAATTAAAGAAAGAAAGAACAAGAAAGCAGACATAAATAAAAGCAAAACAAGAAGTAATAAAGCCAAGACACAGGAAGCTTACACAGAGGTGAACAAAGAAGTGAGAAGATGCATTAAAAGGGATAAGAGGAAATATATAGATGAATTAGCTAAAGAGGCAGAAGAAGCAGCAAATAAAGGGAATATGAAAGAACTGTACAACAGCACAAAGAATTAGGTGAGAAATACAAACAGATCAACGCCTTTATCAAAGATAAGAAAGGAAATCTGCTTAGTAATATAAAGGAACAAATGGAGAGATGGAAGGAGCACTTTGAAGAACTTTTGAACAGACCTGGCTCAAATAATCCTCCAGATATACTACCAGCAGAAGAAGAATTACACGTTAACTGCGGAAAACCAAGCAAAGAAGAAATAATGAAAGCCATCAAACTGTTAAAAGATGGTAAAGCCACAGGACCAGATGAAATTCCTTCGGAAGCCATCAAAGCAGATATTATCACCTCTACCAAGATGTTACATAATCTATTGGATAAAATTTGGAGAGGGAAGAAATACCTAAAGACTGGAGAGAAGGTTATATGATCAAACTACCAAAGAAAGGAAGTTTACAGGAGTGCACAAATTATAGGGGAATTATGCTACTATCAGTGCCAGGAAAAATATTAGGCAGAATCATTCTGGAGAGACTAAAAGAGGCTATAGAGAAACACTTGAGAGATGAACAAGCAGGTTTTAGGAAGAACAGATCATGTGCTGATCAAATAACTACTCTACGTATAATAGTTGAACAAAGTTTAGAACTAAAATCCCCACTTTATATTGGATTCATAGATTACGAAAAGGCATTTGATAGTTTAGACAGAAGAATGCTTTGGAAGTTGCTGAGTCATTATGGAATCCCCATAAAGTTTATTAACCTGATAAAAACAATGTATGAAGGAACAAATGTAGTGTGGTGCATGAAGGACAGCTTACAGAAGCATTTGAAATAAGAACAGGAGTAGGCAAGGATGCCTTCTGTCTCCATTTCTCTTTCTACTGGCCATAGATTGGATTATGAAAATAACTCAAAACAACAGAAATGGGATCCAGTGGTCACTGACCAAACAACTTGATGATTTAGACTTTGCTGATGACATAGCTCTCCTATCACACAGCACCAACAGATGCAAGATAAAATGAGTATATTAGATGAGAGATCACAACAGCTAGGACTAAAGATTAATAGAGATAAGACCAACATTATGAGAATTAATGCAGTTGGCAATAACCAAATAAAACTAGGAGAAATACCTCTACTAGACGTACAATCTTATATATATCTGGGCAGTAATATAGATAAAGAGGGAGGAACAGAAAACGATACCAAATAAGGATATCAAAAGCAAGAGGAGCTTTCATTGCACTGGGAAACATATGGAAATCCAAAGAAATTAGGCTAAATACAAAAATACAAATTTTCAACTCCAATGTTAAGTCGGTTCTATTATATGGCTGTGAAACATGGAGAATAACAAAATTGACAATCACGAAGGTACAGACTTTCATTAATGGATGCTTGCGCAGAATAAAGGGATGGAAATGGCAGGACAAAGTCCAAAACGTGGAATTATGGAAATGTACCGGTCAAATACCAGTGGATAAAGAAATACAGCGAAGACGATGGCGATGGATAGGACACAAACTACGGAAACCAACTGAGAGTATTACACAACAGGCCCTTTTTTGGAATCCCAGGGGAAAGACAAAGAGGAAGACCAAGGAATTCTTGGAGAAGACAGATTGAAGCAGAGATGAAGATGATGGGGAAGACATGGAATGATCTTAAAAGAATTGCAAAAAACAGAACGACTTGGAAAGTGTTTGTTGAAGACCTATGCTCCACTGGGAGCTAAAAGGTAGAAGAAAGAAAGAAGATGTTTACAGCACTCGGAAAAAATGACAGATATCTCATTTAATAGGAAGAAGTATATTTACAGCACTCGGAAAAATGCCAGTCTCGTTTTAAACTGATAATTTTCTGTCCAGGTCCACAGACAAAACTTAAACTAAAGGGGACGTTCTCGTCGTTTATTTTATTTTTTTTTTTATATATGTCAAACAATGCTCATAATGATGCTTTAAATATATATATATTGAGATGAAATGTGTCACACGAATGACAGGAAACAGTCTGAGAGATAAGATCATAAATGAAGAACTGAGAAAAAAGCTAGGAATAGCTCCCGCCATAGAATATATTTTTTTTTAAACAACAGATAAAATGGTATGGCAGTGTAACAAGGCCAAGTAATCAAAGCAACACAACGAGTCCGCAATAAACGTTGCGAGAATACCAGACCAAAGAGTCGCCACGAAAAAGATGGATCGATGGAATATTAGAAGTTCTAGGAAACATAACAACAGCAGAGGCGACCAGAAGAGCAAAAGACCGCAAGTTATACGCTAAAGCAACAGCAAGATTATCATAAGTTAAATGAAAGTAAAACTAAAACTTGGTGAACTAATTCCACGAAGAAAATTGACATGTTTTGATCGTAAAGACTTTGAAGAATTAGTAAGGTGGCGTATAGATTCTAGTATACGGAGAAGTGGATATGGTAGAGGGATTTTCAAAAATGCGATTTGTCCGAAATATCAAGGACTACTTTTAAAGAATTACAGTCACAAAAGCAGACAAACATAGACAACGAGAAACATTCAGACTGGCGGTTGAAAGTGCGTTGGTCGGCAAGGGACAGTCAAATGCTATGTTTGTTTTGTTTATAATCAGTTTTTATCCATTTATTTGTTGTTACTTAAATATTTCTTTCATTGAATAAGTAACTTTATTATATGTGTGTGTGTGTGTATGTGTATATATGTATATATGTATGTATATATATATATATATATATATATATATATATATATATATATATTATATATATATATATATATAACAAGTACAGAGAGTTTGATATATAGCGACAGTAACTCCATACTTTTACAAGTGTTCCCAACCTTCTAATTAACGTATGGCCCTAATTAATGCTAATATATTTGGTTACTCAGCGCTGATTGTGGTATTCAACATTCGCCAAACTAAATCGCTACAATTGTTGCCTTTTTAAAAAATATTCTCGAATATTGTTTTTAATGTCATTTGTATATTTTGAATTGTCATATTTCAAGGTATCGTACTAAAAAATATGGAATGTTAAAGCAGAAATAGTGGGATTGTAGCAGAAACCAACCTATAGATCATAGGAAGAAGCAGAAAAGACAGTCAACATAAATGCTTTCTCAGTTTTCAAGAGCCTACACACTAACAACTTGATAAGGCTCTTTAGAATGCCGGGCAAACATTAAGAAGAAGAAGGGAAACAACATTTCTGAGACGAGGGCTGTGATACATTTGTTATTTGCTTCATTCGATTGGCCACAAAATTAGCTATCTTTTAATAAATAAAATCAACTCTCAAAATAGACTCGGCGTGTTTGTTGTGTGTGTGTGTCGTGTTCCAAGTCGATTTGTCCCTGAGGTAATAGCTTGGAGATTCCAGCATTAACATATTTTAGAAACGTATGTGAATTACAGGCTTAACAAAAATTGGCACTACTAGAAACAATATGCATTTGTATTTTCTTTGCGGTAACGTCATGCATACAAGTATTTTTTTTCTAGAATTATAATGCAATATAATTTGATGCCTTTTAGAATTAATAATTTTATATATAAAATTTGAATATAAAGGGGCGAACAAAATAATATTATGTTTGAAGTAAACCTTTTAGTTTTTTCAAGAACACACTTGACAAGACACTATCATGAATAGCAAAAGAAAATAATACAAAACACAAAGTAAGATAGCGTTAGAATAGATAGATATTTAATAACGAAGTGTAATTTAAGTGCTTTAACTAATTATGTTTTTCAGCGTTGTCTCTGTGTACTTTCTTTTCTCATCGATCATATTCATCATATGTGTCGTCTACAACGACTTCATGCCAGAAAAAAGCAATGAACTGATAGAGGTTAACTACTTGCAGCTGTGTCACGATCAATAAACCATAAATGATAAAGACCCTTCTCCACTGCCGCGGTGGCTCTAGAAACAAACTAATCTGACCAAACGAGTGAGAATCGAAGATGAAAGGCAAACCCTGTATCCATAAAAAAAATGTCAGGCTGGTGTCGAATATGTTAGGTCAAAGTCTCGGAAATTGCTACAAATTACGACACGCCTCAGTTTACGTATATTTAAAAACCTTTTCAGTGGCGGACAAGGAAGTGAAGTAGTGTCTGACACTATGGATAGCCAAACAATTACAGTTGACATTTTGTAACTTAGCACCGACACACTTCATTTTATGAGAATCATGACAATACAGTTAAGAAGAGGTTTATGGCGTTAATAAACATAACATACTGGAGATTCATTCACTTTTCTTGAAGAGTTTTGTAGGTGATTATTATTATTATCTGGTGTATTCCTGAACATGTATGCATTAGTCTAACTTGACTCTTTTAACGAGACTTATTTATGAAAACGAAGTGAGACGATAATTCTATTCAGAATAATGTCAATGACTAGAAGCCTCATTCGGCATAACGTATTATTGCGTGCGCAGCACCACAAAAATACAATAACTGTTTGAAAAAAAAAATACATGTATTAGTTACTACTTACATATGTAGATAACATCACACAAGTTTACTGCACAGAGAACTACTTTACATATGTAGATAACATCACTCAAGTTTACTGCACAGAGAACTACTTACATATGTAGATCACATCACACAGTTTTCTGCACAGAGAATTACTTTACATATGTAGATAACATCATACAAGTTTACTGCACAGAGAATTACTTTACATGTGTAGATAACATCACACAAGTTTTCTGCACAGAGAATTACTTTACATATGTAGATAACATCATACAAGTTTACTGCACAGAGAACTACTTTACATATGTAGATAACATCACACACGTTTACTGCACAGAGAACTACTTACATATGTAGATAACATCACACAAGTGTACTGCACAGAGAACTACTTTACATGTGTAGATAACATCACACAAGTTTACTGCACAGAGAACTACTTTACATGTGTAGAAACATCACACAAGTTTCTGCACAGAGAACTACTTACATATGTAGATAACACACAAGTTTTCTGCACAGAGAACTACTTTACATGTGTAGATAACATCACACAAGTTTACTGCACAGAGAACTACTTTACATATGTAAATAACATCACACAAGTTTTCTGCACAGAGAACTACTTTACATGTGTAGATAACATCACACAAGTTTACTGCACAGAGAACTACTTTACATATGTAGATAACATCACACAGTTTACTGCACAGAGAACTATTTTACATATTAGATAACATCACACAAGTTTACTGCACAGAGAACTACTTACATATGTAGATAACATCACACAAGTTTACTGCACAGAGAAGTGTACCACTGTTACGATTGTTCCAATGTTTCTCAATAGTTGGCTAGGGTCTCTACTTTCGCTATTTTTTTGTAAGCTCTAGTGTCGTCCATAATGCAGCTTGTTTTAGTTCATTAGTTTTCTTAGGTAATACGTCTATAGTGTGTTTAGATTCTTTCAGTTCATCTGCTTTTTTCTGCCTTCCACAAAGACGTCTGCAGCTTGTTTCAGTAATTGACTTTCTTAAGTCAATAATAATATGTACAATAATATGTACATTTATTATAATACATTTATTAAAATACATATTTAACTACCGCAGAAAGGATTTGTTCTATCGGAGGCAGAATGTAAATCTTGAGTGTCACACGTCGCGGCGTGCCGCTTTAACCAAGCGGCCTTTATTTCTCTGATCCTGTCTTGGAAACCCCCCCCCCCCCCACCATACACCAGAAATGGTAATATGTGTAGTAAATATAGTTTTTACATATTTAACTTAAAAGAAGGAAAGAAGAAAGAAAGGGTCATCACTAAATGGAGATAAGTATAAGGAACATGATGTTAGTGCCTATATTTTTCTTGATCATCATCACAATTTTTTTTTTGGTTGGGGGGGGGGGAGGGGTTAATGTGATCAGCACTATGTCAGGCCGTCTTTCTTTACCGTTAGAAAAAGAATTCCATGTACCAATAGCCGGGTAAATGTACAAGTTAGGAATCGAACAGACCCACTCAAACAGTTTTTAAGTATTTCTTTGATTATTTATTATTGTTTTAGTCTTTTTGATATTCAGATATTATTCTATATAAATTGAATTTTTTAAAAAAAAGTAAAGTACCCCCGTCATGCCAAGTGGCGAATAGGGAATATGGTGTCAGTGACCATACATTTTACAGATCTTCAGCACATGATTTTTGGGGTAATGTGGTCGGTATTACGCCCGTGCCTCTTTACTTTCCCAGAAAATATCATGTACCCATTAAAGGCTGGGTGGACCAGAAGCTGTCGATTGGGATCGAACCATATCTCCTGTCCTCTGTAGTCCAGTTCACTAACCACTGAGCTATTGCGGCTCCCATAAATTTAATAGCGGGTGGTTAATTGGTTGCAACAGTCAGGCCCACAGTTAGCGACACGAAATCGCAAAGGATAATCACTGCTAGGTCTACAAGGTCTAAATGTTCGCCCGTGGACGTAGATGCGTTATGTCGCTAATTTACAGCAAAGCCGTGATATCTACGCCTTTCGCTCTGACGTATTCGTCTTCAACATGGCTAGACTTTGCTTAACAATTTATCCGGGCAATTTTTTATATACTTTTTTCGACTTTAAACTGTCAGGGACTCTTAGACGTGCTCGAGTGGACACAGAAATCTTGTTTCTTTGCTCTTATCCGAAGGGATAAGACATCGATTCTCACAACTTAGAGATCAGGGGAGAATAAACCACTGATTCGAAGTGCAAAAATCCCTCCCCTCCTCCCGTCTGTGGCGGGATTCAAACTTGGGATCTTCTCTTCCCAGAGAAGAACGTTTCACTGTGTCAACATTCTCTAGGTCACCCAGTTCTTTCACCGCCATTGAAGCATTACGTTCGTGAAATATGCACTTTTCTACTTTCTCTGTTAGAAGATATCATCATCGAGTGCATCTCCGCAACGAAGGTTGGCTACCATGGAGCGCCATTCTGCTCTGTCTCTTCTTTGATGGTGCAGGTTGTCATACCCTGATTGTCCATCTTTTGATGTTACTCGTTTTGATGTTAGTCTTGGTCTGCCTCTGCCTCTTTTTACCTTGTATTTTCCCCTCCAAGATTACTTTAGTAGGATGTTGTGTCTTCTGACATGCCCAAAATCTAATGTTTCTTGTTTGAATTGTGTTTAGTAGTTCTCTTTTCATTTTTAGTTGTCTTAAGACTTCATTGTTTGTTTTCTTTTTTTCCATCCAATTCTACCTATTCTTCTATATATCCACATTTCAAGCCTTCAGTTCTATGTTCTGTTTTCTTGTATAATGCCCATGTTTTTGCACCATTTAGGAATGTGCTGAGAAGACATAACATGTTGCTATTCTTAGTTTTAACCCTGTTGTTATTTGTTTTGATGTTAGTATGTTCTTCATGACATTAAAATTACTTTTTCCATTCCTATTCTTTGTTAATTTCAGTTGTACATTTTCCATCACTGGTTGTTAGAAGATAACAGGTAGAAAATAATGCTTCATGATGCATGTCCGTATCAAACTTTTCTATCTATCTATCTATCTATCTATCTATCTATCCATCCATCCATCCATCCATCCATCCATCCATCCATCATCCATCATCCATCCATCCATCCATCCATCCATCCATCCATCCATCCATCCATCCAGCATCCATCCATCCATCCATCCATCCACCCACCCCCCACCACCCACCCACCCCCCCCACCCATCCATCATCCATCTATCTATCTATCTATCTATCTATCTATCTATCTATCTATCTATCTATCTATCTATCTATCTATCTATCTATCTATCTATCTGCCCGCCTGCATGCCTGCCTGCCTATCTATCAATCTATCTATCTATCTATTCTTTCGAGCCGATGACGGCACATAGGGCAGAAGCACAATCTCAAAAACAGAAACCTTTCGTGTCAAAATGGCACATATTGCGAGATCACTGCTTCTAAAATCTATGGTTCTGTTTCCATAACAACACTTTT